>OY482671.1:151092535-152530035 GCA_960531455.1 Urophora cardui | reverse complement strand
CCTCTTTATTTGAATAAAAATTCATTCAAAAACGCCCATCCATATATGTATATGATTTTTATGTGATAACAACCACGTCTTATGCATTTTGTCTTATAACCATCGCCTTTTAAAGTCTGTCTTAAATCTGATACGACAATTTTTAACGATGAAAAGAGACGCTCAACGCTTACTTAAGATACAGGTAAACTCGATACTATTTGGCACACAGGGCGAATGCTTTCAGGATTATCCAGTATCGCTTTAAAAACGTCCTCGGTTGTAAACCTTCCTTTATTCCTTAGTCTAGCCTATCAAAAACTGGCTAAATGTATTTATATGTATGTACATATCTATTATGGATATGTAAGGATCTGGCGATTTTTACCTCCGCTCCTGCTAATGCTTTTGGCTCCAGCTCCGGTCTGAGAAAGAACCTTAGCTCGTGAGCACCGCTCCAGGGTCCTAGATATATCAACTCTGTGATTCACATAACCTCAAAATTGAATTTTGTTTTGACATTTCGTAACAGCTGATGGTGATTGCGGCCAATTGCGGCAATCAAAAAATTCGTGCAACATTTTTATTCGCCAATTTTTAGGGTAAATTACAAATTGTGTTTGTTTTTATATGAGTGCAAGTTGATTTTTGTTGCAACAATAATGTCTAAGCACGATGCTTATGGAACGCCAGCAAAACCAGATAGCAATTGCCGGACATGCACAGATTTTAAATATTGGACAAAGCAACAACGACAAATATTTAACAAGGCTGTGAGTATATTAGGGCAGAAAATGCTATATATAATTGCATATAGAATAGGTTTTTTAAGTCTGATATCGTTTCACTGTCAAAAAGTGTTCAAAAGAAGCTTCGAGTGGGGGGTTGGCTTTCCAATAATGTCACACGCCCCGAGAAAAACGACTTTAATTGGGTTGTAGGGGAGGAGTAGGTTCTGAATCAGTTAAATTTAGGCGCCGGACGTACCTAGTTTTCCCGGAATTTGTTAAAGTTGTTAAATTTTTACCAATAACAACCCCAATTCCTCATTTACAAAACAAATTTCACTCTTTATTTTAGTCACAACACAGTATATTACTTATATATTTAATAAATTTTACAATATTGCGTTAAAATCACTTTTATTAAAAATGTTGCTAATAGCGACTTCACAGGGTGTACTACGCAGAAGGACATCACCGTTGCGGTAGCCACGGTTAGGGCACACGTCCGGACGGATGGCGTAGCCCAGGGTTATTTTTTATAAGCGCGGCCGAAGGCCGCCAACGCAGAAAAGTGTTCTGCGCAAAAGTTTTTTCGTTATCTATCGAATTTATATGGAGTTACTAAACTTTAACCATAAATTCCTCGAAAACGAGGTACGTCCGGCGCCTAAATTTTACGGATTCAGAACACCCTTCCCCTCCCCTACCACCCGGTAGAAGTCGTTTTTTTGGGGGCGTGTGACATTATTGGAAAGTTTCCCCCGAATAATTTCGATATTCCAATATTGGCTACTTAATTTTAAATAATTATTTAATGCACACACCTCTATTGCAGGACTCTCCAAAGGAAGATAAACCCGGAACTTCTCCATCTGTTCCAGATGGTTGTCCATGGGATAAAGTAGCATTGGGTCGAGCAACTTGGGGCTTATTACACACAATGGCTGCATTTTATGAAGACAGCCCGACAGATAATCAGAAGAGAGATATAAAAACATTTCTAGATGTGTTGTCACGCGTCTATCCCTGTGAACACTGCGCCAGCGACTTTCGCAAGGAGTAAGCATACATTCTGGCAACCTTACAAACAATGTTTCCTAATTAGGACAAAAATTATTGAAGCTACAAATTCTGTTGACAGTAGTTTCTTAAGCACGTCATATTTCAGGTTCAACTATTGCTGCTTTATGAACTGTGTTAGATAAAAATAAATGCAGAATTAATTGTGATTAATTCCTTTTTTCCAATTGTTAACATTACACCTTGGAAAATTAGCTTCAATGATATAAATATTTTACAAAGCTAGCCAGATAAACCTCATTAATTTTTTATTGTTCTTTTTAGCCTCAAAGAACATCCGGCGCAGGTGAATTCACAAAATGAATTCTCACAATGGCTATGCAAGCTTCACAATCGGGTAAATGTTAAACTCGGCAAACCAGAATTTGATTGTTCGAAAATCAATGAACGATGGAGGGACGGTTGGCTAGATGGCTCATGTGATTGAAGCTGGCGAAGAGTAAGCGGCTATCTAGAAGTAAAAACGTAAAGTTTTTTCACATAAGCTCTTTCTATGTACCAATGTACATATGTATGTATGTATGTATGTAGATTATTATATATACTTAGATAGTAATATAATAAACATAAATTGTAAAATTTAAATGTAACGATTAAGCTTCAGAAGCTACATAAATGCATTAAACCTATCTATGCAAATTCACTTTCATTTTGGAAAACGCAATTATGTACATATTTACAAAAGTAAAAAACAAAGTATATTTTCTGTATGCAAAATATTACCGTTTCCCATTTGTTATATGTAGCTTTACAGCATGTTATCGACATTATTCAGCGAATGAAAATCCAGCAGCTCATGTCGAAGGGATCAAAGTGATCCGGCTAAGAAAGTATATCTAGCGAACCCAGCTAAAGGCAGCAGAAAAGGTAGATCTCCACTGCGTTGACAAGATCAGGTGCAGACTGACTCGTCCTCCCTTGGTATTTCCAATTCGTGCCAGGCACCACGAAAGAGAGACGACTGGCGTGCTTTATTGAACTCGGCCAAACTCTTCGAGACGGTTACGCGCCAATTGAGAAGAAGAGAGTAAAAAGCAAACCCATTTTTTATTCTGTTTGTTTGCTATGTCACATAATAAACAAGTAAAAGCGTGGCTGTCTTCGACGGTACGCAAGACTTCAGACCTTGACTGTTCCAGACCTCGGTAATACTGAGTAGTAATTGGACTATTACGTACTTAAATACTTTATATTTTGATCTTGAAGTAATTAGTCAGTACTAAGTACTTTCAGAATATTCAAGTACAAGTACAGGGAATTGCAAAATAATTGAAGTTTTAGCAAATAATTCAAAGTATTTGAAAAGAATTGAAAGTACTTGAAAATAATTGAAAAATGTACTTGAATCGATTTTTTAATTCTTTTCAAGTACTTTCAATTATGTACTTACAAATCGATTCAAGTACATTTTTCAATTCTTTTCAAGTACTTTCAATTATTTTCAAATATTTTTGTTAAATTAGACCAATATCGCTGTTTATCTGATTTCAATATTTATTGAGCTTATTTTTGGTCGGTGAAATAAAAACAAAAACCTTTGGTTTTCTTTTAATGCCTCCTACGCGTTTCGACACATTATTGTGCCTTCTTCAGGGAGTCTGTTTATTTTTCAACAGGAAAGCATCATTAATATATGTATTATTACAATTAGTTACATTAAAAAACATACCTTAGGTGAACATTATATCCTAAAATCCCAAACCAATAGAATTGTACAAAAATACATTGAACAATTAATTACAAAAATACATTAAACAATTATTTAAACAAAACTTTCTGTATAACATTATTGTTACTCGTCAAAATATCACAGGTTTGTATGTATTACTTATATTGTCAACGTCTTCTTTATGGTTCATTGCACATTGTATTTTTTGTTGTATTCTTAAGCTTTCTAATGTCAGTCTTTTTCTAGTTTTCTTTTCTATGTCCAATATTCGCGCGCTTTCAAAATCAGCTGTGTGTCCGCTGTTAACTAAATGTTGTGCTAAAGCTGTTGACATTTTTTTGTTCTTTGCGTCCGCTTCGTGTTCATTAATCCTAACCGCTAAAGCTCTCTTTGTTGTCCCAATATACACTTTTTCGCAGCTTTCGTCTTTATTCCCTTTACATGATATTTCGTAAATTACATTATGTTGTTGTTCTTTTTCTATTTTGTCTTTTGTCTTCGTAAATATATTATTGAGTGTATGATTAGGTCGGTATGCAAATGTTATGTTGTTTTTGGGCATATATTTTTGCAATGATTTGTTGTCTGTTAGGCCTGGTAAGTAAGCTATACCTGCGAATGTTCTGTTTTGTTCTCTTGTTGTGTTGTTGTTTGTGCGTCCCATTTGATTAAGTTTTGTTGTTATCCATTTTTCTATTGTCGCATTAGGGTATCCGTTCTTGTTTAAAATGTTTTTAATTTTTGTCTTATTTTCATTTCTGTACTCCTGGTCGCTAAGTTTATAAACTTACTGTACTAAGTTTATAAACTTAGCGACCAGGAGTACAGAAATGAAAATAAGACAAAAATTAAAAACATTTTAAACAAGAACGGATACCCTAATGCGACAATAGAAAAATGGATAACAACAAAACTTAATCAAATGGGACGCACAAACAACAACACAACAAGAGAACAAAACAGAACATTCGCAGGTATAGCTTACTTACCAGGCCTAACAGACAACAAATCATTGCAAAAATATATGCCCAAAAACAACATAACATTTGCATACCGACCTAATCATACACTCAATAATATATTTACGAAGACAAAAGACAAAATAGAAAAAGAACAACAACATAATGTAATTTACGAAATATCATGTAAAGGGAATAAAGACGAAAGCTGCGAAAAAGTGTATATTGGGACAACAAAGAGAGCTTTAGCGGTTAGGATTAATGAACACGAAGCGGACGCAAAGAACAAAAAAATGTCAACAGCTTTAGCACAACATTTAGTTAACAGCGGACACACAGCTGATTTTGAAAGCGCGCGAATATTGGACATAGAAAAGAAAACTAGAAAAAGACTGACATTAGAAAGCTTAAGAATACAACAAAAAATACAATGTGCAATGAACCATAAAGAAGACGTTGACAATATAAGTAATACATACAAACCTGTGATATTTTGACGAGTAACAATAATGTTATACAGAAAGTTTTGTTTAAATAATTGTTTAATGTATTTTTGTAATTAATTGTTCAATGTATTTTTGTACAATTCTATTGGTTTGGGATTTTAGGATATAATGTTCACCTAAGGTATGTTTTTTAATGTAACTAATTGTAATAATACATATATTAATGATGCTTTCCTGTTGAAAAATAAACAGACTCCCTGAAGAAGGCACAATAATGTGTCGAAACGCGTAGGAGGCATTAAAAGAAAACCAAAGGTTTTTGTTTTTATTTCACCGACCAAAAATAAGCTCAATAAATATTGAAATCATATTTTCAAATACTTTGAAGTATTTGCTAAAACTTCAATTATTTTGCAATTGTACTTGTACTTGTACTTGAAAATTTTGGGAATGCCAGTACCAATACCAGTACAATTCCTTTAAAATGTACCTGTCACAAGTCGTACTGGTACTTAATATTACCGAGGTCTGGACTGTTCACAGCAACATCGTTTATGTAGGTCCATATGGGTAAAAAAAATTTGAAGTTTTATGTCCTTAGCTGTTCAAGTGCAGAATTTATGCCCGAAAATATATAGACATTTGAACAATCGGTTGTATGGGAGCTATGTCATAGTGTCACGCCTCCTTCTCGTACTTTCAATATTTATATTTCGGCACAAAGTTATCAAACCATTTCCTATTTAATCTTCCCATTTTCTTCATCTTCCTCTTCTACTATCTTTATCTCTTCTCCATTATACTACCCATAGTCTCCCCATTTGCTTATCTTTCAACAGATTGCACCACTTGTTAAACGCCTGATTTGCTCCCTACTTAAATCAAACCATCTTTCTTCGACCTTAAATAAAGAACAAAGAAAAGTGAACTACATACATATTTGTTCATTATTTATTTATCGTTTCACAACGTAAAAATGCAATGCATTTAATTCCAATTTCAATTTTACTGCCACCAAATGTACAAGTTTTTACACTTTTCTTCATATAAGCGGAAATCAACTTATACGCATGTATGTATGTAAATAAATAATATAATTAATATTTATGTATATGTAGTTGTTTTAAGTGATAGTAGTTATGCTGTTATTGTTTCACATACGAATTGTATCTAAATTCGACCAGGGAAGGTGCCATTTTCGCGTTGTTCGTCCCACTTTTCCACCCAAGCATTGGGGCACAACGATTTGTAGCATTTCTGGAAATAATTGCATGGCTCATATTTCTCACCGCGAATCCGCCTGCAACGATGATAATCGAGGTACGATTGATAGCAATAGCGTGTTTGATTGGTGTTGGGGTAGCGGGGATCGAATGGTGCTGTTTCCAGTTTGAACGACGACATGGCCTCCTCTTTTTCCTTCTCCTTGCTTTTTTTGGACATGAACATGAAAAAATTAACTGTTACAGTTATGTACATATGCACATATGCATTTATATGTTAATGTTAAGAAATCGCATACAAATGCGATAATGACAAAAGGGCAAGGAGTGGACGAGCGGGCAAGCAAGTTATGATACGAGCACGAGCGTTGATGTACAAACACAATACGAGCGATACAGAAAAAGAAATACATTTTTGTTAATTATTTAATGAATTTGAAGAATGATTTTTGTGTTTGTCAGATTACATTTTATATTATACTTAATGAATATTGTTAGTTAATTTAAAGTAGAGCGCAATTGAACATTCTGCTTCGACTTTGGTTTGTTTAATCAGCTGAATCTTGTAATTGGGCTAATCGCTCGGGTTTAGCACAACATGTATGTATGTATGTATGTATAGCCGTAAAATAGAAATTTTGTTTCAATCAAGCTCTACTTTAATGCATTTTGAGAATCATGTTATACATATGGATGTACATACATACATACATACGTCAGCATGAGCGGTTTAGTCGAAGAAAAATTATGAATCCAAAGTATAAAACGAATTTGTAATAACAATTATAAAGTTTTATTAAATTAGAAAAAATGTTTATTTGAAGTTAACTGAAATGAGGTACATATGTATGTAATTGTTGCATTTGAAATTGAGATCATGTTAATAATTATTTTTGTTTTATTTTAAAAGCAAAGAAAATTTGCACAAAACCTATTTGACTACAGCAATTTCATATTTTTTTAGAGAAAACTTATGTATTTATTGTTTTTTTTTTTTCTGGAAAAGTGAGCCACTTGTGAGAATGTGGTATTAACGTGCGTGTAAATAAAGCTGTGTGGCATTGTGATTGCAAAATTTAATATACTAATTTATGTCAATTAACAATACATGTATCCATAATAGATACAATCGAACGAAACAATAATCGCATTAAATTTCAAATTCGACCTGGAAATATGCCAGCTTCTCGCTGTTCATCCCACTTTTCCAGCCACGCATTCGGACACATGGTTTTGAAGACGTTTTGAAAATAAGCGCACGTTTGGTCGCCTACACCGCGACTCTTCTGACAACGATGGAACTCCACATAGGAAAGCCAACAATGTTTTGTGACATTTGTATTGGGGAAGCGTGGATCCATTGGCACCGTTTCCAATCTAGTATATACCGGTTTATTTTCGTTATTTTTTTGATCTTTTTTTGACATATTTTCTTTTATTTTTGCTTATGTAGATATATATTTGCTTTTAATCAATTCTATTTAATTCAATTCTATTTAGTCAATTTATGGCGTCAAATATGAGAGTGACAACGATATTGATGATAGTGACGATGTGGATTTTGGGTTAGTTTCTTTCTTGGAAGGGGTGCAACATAAAAGATAAAAAAAAACAGCATGTATATTAAACGAAATGAATTAAGCAAAGTTGCATTTAAATATAATTAAAAAAAAAAAAAAAAATACTACTCTTTATGTATGTATGTGTATTATGGAGCAGTCAGCGGCCCTGTCATGTTATTAGATACTCTCGGCAACTCAACAGACGGCGATTTTACCCCAGCAAACACAGTCTCTAACGTTAGAAATTTTGTCGAGATTACCTTAGATAACTAGTGTAATTCTCTATATATTCTCAAATCGATAACTAGGGTTGAAAACTACACTAGAATTCGATTAGCGAGTGATTAGAGAAGGAGCCAAATCTCACGCCTTTTATCAATTCTCAATATATTTCTGTGATATATTGAATATACATACATATATTGAAATTAGATACTAAAAAATTGTAAAGTTAATATTACCGTAGTACAATGTTTTCCATTAAAAAGTATAAGAAGTACCTTTAATTTAAATAATAAGACTGAATTTAGTTTAAATTTCAGTTCTTATAAATGTGATAAACATATACATACATACATGCGAATAGATGTATATAATCATATGCAATTTGGCACTAATAAAATCTAAACAATGAAAAAATCATGTAAAAGGAGACAAAGCTTTGTTTTTAATTTCAATTGGAAGTATTTGCAAATTCTGATTAGAATCTCATTAGAGAGCTACATTAGAATTCGATTCGAGAATTATAATTTTCTCGATTTGAGAATTAGGTACCCTTTTGTTTGAGAACGCTATGATTCTCGGTAGATTTTAGAGTCGTCCTCTAACGTTAGAGGTTTGAGAATGAGGCTAGTTCTCGAGTCATTCTCAAATCGATAACTAACCTCGGTGTTTGTTGGGACGGAAAGCAATCAATTACTGCCAACAACTGCGAAACTCCATATTTTTTCATTAATAATTTTTAATATCAACACTTTAAATATCTACATGGCGACATTTAAAGTAAAAAAAAAAAAAAAACAGTTTTTCAGCGAGAGAATTTCTAGGTTAGGGCCACTTTTGTGTTAGTTTTAGTTGAAAAAATGCGATTATATTAAAACATGCACATTTTTATTACAAATCATTGCTTTATGTAGTTGTTTTTAGGTAGAAAGCAATAAACAAATGCCGCAAAAATTGGTCCGCGCATTACGCAACGTGACGTGCTTATAAGACCTAGCAAATACATTCTGCTGTCACTTTTTTATTACCTTCTACATTTTAATTACTCTTATGTGCCATTATACTTCTTATTACTAAACTCAATTTAGATGCAAAAAAAAAACGTAACACAAAAACCTACAAATTAAAAAAAAAAAAACTTAATTTACAAAATATTGTTCAAAGAAATGGAATTGATTCACAATATTCAATTGAAATCTCTTTTAATTTATACATTGAAGCTGAATATTCTATTCCATTCATACATATTATGTTTTATAAGTAGGTATAATTATCTATAATTTAAATTTTTATACATATGCACACAGCATTACACTTTATTGTAGCATATTTTTGGCTGGCGTGTTTTGGGAAAACTCGTAGCATTTTACATATATGTACATACATATATTTCATTTATGTACACATGTATATAAATAAAATCCCCATTTACTGCCATCAAGTTCATTTTTGTCACGCCCTCTCATCAACAGGCTCACTTAACTAGTGGTCTATTGCCAGTTTCTGCTTCGCACGCATGACTCTTATATTTATTAACTTCAGCCAAGTATAATGACCAAAAATCTTTTGGATCATCGCTTTGTTCTGCCTGCACCTTCGGCTTGGCAACCACACCAGTTTTCAAAATTTTACCACCCCGTCGTCGGCCCACTATTGGTATGGCTGGTGGTGGTGCGGTACCTCCAGTAGATGCCGCTGCTATATAAGCGGCAGCATTGGAGGTAGAGGGGAGCGCAGATGAAGAAGCCGCAGCCATAGCAGTGGGCGCTCCGGCCGTTACTGTAGCTGAGGCTGAAGTGGTCGTTGTTTGTTGTTGCTGCATCTTTTTAAATAATTCCAAAAATGAGCCATCATTTGCAAATACTGGATGTGAAGGTTCTGGTTTCTTCCGTGGATACGTTTTGCCTTCTTTAGCTAGCGCTTGTCGCAATTTCTCTTCTATTTCACGATGTATGCGCTCTCTGTCGAACGGCTCATCTGTATTGAGTTTATAATAACCGTCGATTGATTCACGTTTGGGCAAAGGTAAATCTTTTATATCTGTGCTTTCTTCCTCTTTAATTTTATTTGACTCTTGTTTTGCTATTGCATCAGCAGCATTTTGATTAGTCTGTGGTTGTTTTGTAATGGTCTGTGGTTGTTTTGTAACGGTCTGTGTTTGTTTTGCTTCATTAACATTTGAATGCCGGTCATCATTTTGCGCCACTGCGCGTGGTACCTTTTCGGTACTACGTGAACGTGTAGCTCTCTTGCTACTGCGATATGTACGACTTGAATAGCGACTACGACTGCGACTACGACTACGACTGCGACCAAAACTACGGCTGCTGCTATGTGAGTCCCTATGGCGTCGGTAACTGCTCGAAGCATATCTATCGCCGCGTCGACTGTAGCTTCGGCTGCGACTTCGACTGCATGAACGTCTGGCGGTGCCATATCGTCTACGATATTCGACTGGGGATCGGCCGCGGCTGCGTGAACGACTATCATCGCGACGGTAACGACGATGACGCGAACGGCTGCGGGAGCGACTGCGACGCCTGTAATCATCTCTGCGCGATTCATAATCATATCCTACCATGTCATGTTTATATCGCTGACTCATTGCTTTATTTTAAATGTTGTGCTTGTTCCAGTCGATGTTAGGCGGTTGGTGATACGATTTGGATCTGTAAATCGAAACTGTAGCCTTTTAATAAAATTGTTTGATAATTGCGCCTTCGGCTTGTTTTGGTTTTATACTCTTGCTGGATTTTTTTTTTTAGATCTTTTAATAATCCTACATTATCAAGTGTTAATTTTCTTGTTCGTATTCGATTTAGTTTTATGACAAGAAAATATAAGTAAGTGAAACTTGTTTTTTTGCATTGGCTATTTAAACATTTTCATAGCCGCACGAAAAGAAAAATTTAAATTTATCTTTTTTATCAAAAGTATTTAGACAGATTGAATTCCACAAAATATATTTTGGCTCGGAACAGCGGACAATAATCAAACATACAATTCGCACACCCTCATATCGCAAAAACTAGCATTTAAGCTAAACCTAGTAATAAAAATAATTATCATGGGATTTAGCCCTTCTTAAGAGGGTGTGCGATACGCGCCCGGATCAGCCAGTCAATGCATTAAAATTTTAAGAAAATATGCTTAGAAACTACACCTTTTCCAACTGTATTTCGGAAAAGTGAAAATGTATTTCA
Source organism: Urophora cardui (assembly GCA_960531455.1). NCBI lineage: Eukaryota > Metazoa > Arthropoda > Insecta > Diptera > Tephritidae > Urophora > Urophora cardui. The sequence continues at coordinate 152,518,967 of OY482671.1, read as the reverse complement.
GAAAAGCTCAAATTAATATCAGAAAACACCAAATGGTTTTCAGAAAACCTCAAATGTATTTAAGAAGTTCCAATTGTATTTCAGAAAACCTCAATTTCATTTCCGAATGGCTCAAATGTATTTCAGAAAACCACAAATCTATTTCAGAAAACCACAAATGTATTTCAGAATAACACAAATGTTTTCAGAAGAAGTCAAATGTATTTCAGAAAAACTCAAATGTTTTTCAGAACACCCAAATATATTTCAGAAAATATGATGGTCGGTAAAAATTACCTTTTGATATGAATGAAAAGCTGCAAAAATGAAATAAGAAGCAAATTAATTTAAAGAATGACATATAATTTTATTAAACTCCACCTGGCATGTCACGCAATGCAAAAGCTTCCGAGAAAAAGGAAGATGCATGCTGCATAGAGCGAGCACAATCAGCCGTTCGAACGGTCTGCTTTGCTTGTACAATAACACCGCCTTTCGATTACGCCTGGTCCATTCATGTTTGGAAGTGCTATATTCGTTTTTACAAAGGATTGAATTTTGGACCAAATACTCTCAATCAGATTAAGAATCGGAGAGTACGGTCCGAGGCGTACAAGTGTAGCTCCTCTGTTATTACACACTTCCTCCAATCCGGCATGACACGGCGCATTATCACATACCTACCATGACTAAATCTGTCAAACATGGAAGCAATCTGAGAACCGGTTGCCTGCGCATGTCAACCATGCAAATTGCGCAATTATCCTTTAATTCCATTTAAGCGCTAATTTATATAACTCGGGATACGAAAATTTACTCAAAAATTATTCACTTCTTCAATCCCAAATAAATTTTTTTGTTTGACATCTTTCTACACGCATGTTATATTCTTGGGTTTTTTGAAGAACAACTTGTTCAACATTTCATTCATAACAAAATGTAATTTTTACCGACTTTGATATTTTCTGAAATATATTTGGGTGTTCTGAAAAAAATTTGAGTTTTTCTGAAATACATTTGACTTAATAGCTTTTTGGTTGCTTGTTTTCCGACAGGGTAGGAATATGATGTATTGTTGAACGATTTTCCGTCGTCCCTGTTCCAGAACGAAAGACACTGAAGATGGCGCATATTAGCCGAAACCGGTTTGTCTCCAAACCAAACTTGACAAGGGATGACAGAAAATCGTTCAACAATGCATTACATTTGACTTCTTCTGAAATACATTTGTGTTATTCTGAAATACATTTGTGGTTTGCTGAAATAGATTTGTGGTTTTCTGAAATAGATTTGCAAAATCTGAAATACATTTGAGCTATTCGGAAATTAAATTGAGGTTTTCTGAAATACAATTGAAACTTCTTAAATACATTTGAGGTTTTCTGAAAACCATTTGATGTTTTCTGATATTAACTTGAGCTTTTCTGAAATACATTTGACTTCTTCTGAAAACATTTGTGTTATTCTGAAATACATTTGTGGTTTTCTGAAATATATTTGGAAAATCTGAAATACATTTGAGCTATTCGGAAATGAAATTGAGGTTTTCTGAAATACAATTGGAACTTCTTAAATACATTTGAGGTTTTCTGAAAACCATTTGGTGTTTTCTGATATTCACCCCTATTGCGAGTGTCGACTGTGATAGATAATCGACTGTTGATCGATCCAGGAGCATTATATTTACATGCTCTTTGATCGATCAACAGTCGATTATCTATCACAGTCGACACTCGCAATAGGGGTGATTAATTTGAGCTTTTCTGAAATACATTTTCACTTTTCCGAAATACAGTTGGAAAAGGTGTAGTTTAAGTATTAAATGTTTATGCAAATTTTTTTAAAAGAAAAATTAAGCGTTTGAATGTCAATTTACTTGTTTACCACCATGAAGAGACAAATAATCAGTCTTGGCTGTAGTAGGTTTCTAGGCCACTTGTGCACACTTTAAAGAAGTTTCACCTCATTTAACCGGCGAGAAAAAATTAAAATGTGTTCAAGTAAACCGAAAAAAGGTTAATATGTTCGTTATGTACTTTAATACAAATAAAAAAACATTACATGATCGTTCTTACTGTATTCTTAATCCAAATTTTGTGCAAAGGACCAAAGCGTTTACGACCGTGATTTTGGTTGCCAATGCTTCGTCCTCCAATTGTTTCAAGATTTTCCACTCCTTGTTAATGTTGTATAATAGAGATGGTGTTGCTGTTGTTGTTCTTGTTGCTGCGCTGATATTTTGTTTTTCTTGTTGTACTAATCAGGAAAACGAGTTTTAAAAATTCCTGCGTAAAAAATGAACTTGAAGGCATGAATACTTGGTGTTTTCCCAAAAGCTGTGTGCATTTCATTTAGCATTTTTTTTTTAATTTTTTTTTTACCTTAGCAAATATTTATACTTATATATATGTACGTATTTTAATTTTTGTACTTTTATGATTTTTCGAAACACTGTTGCTTGAATATTAATTGATCGTTTGGAAACAAGTGGTCCACAATCAAAATTTATTATTAATCAAAAAAAATGATGTTATGTAATTTTTTTCTAAGCCCCCAAAGTTACAAAACTTATACATATGAGAAAAAATTCACTCGCTACTTTTCAGGCAAGGAAACCTCTATTGAGTTTGCAATCAATTCCATTCCTTTTCCATATTCTTATAATTAGTAAATATACGAAACACATAGAATATATATCAATAACACATTTTCTTTCTTTAATTTGCATACCTTTAAACGCTTTTAATTAGAATTTTACTATTTTTGTCCAAAGACCGAACGTGGCTGCTTGAGATTTTTCGTCTAAAATCAATATGGCGAATGACGGCTAATTCAGCAACGGGCTGAATCCTGCGGAATATCTGATATATGCAGAGTTCCTATTTCTAAATTTTTAACATGGTTGCCAAAGCACATTTAATTAAATGTCAATAGATAGCTGAGCGATTCACAGTCGACAATTGAGCGAGAATTCGACACTAGCAATACTTACTACGCACGATAGTCGATCCAAAGTCGATTATCTATTTCAGTTGACACAATAAGGGTGCACATTAGATAACTGGTTTAATGCCATGTTTACATATAACGTGATTAGCCATAAATCTCTTTTGAATAATCTACATTACATATAACTTGAAATCTAGATTTGCTGGGAGATGATTATCAACTGTCAATTTTCCTTACCGGCATGACCCAATAATAATATGATCGTAGAAGTCAAAAGAGAACAGGCAACTACCGTTCGACGGCCGTTTTCACGAAAGTTCAAATTAGATATGTATGTTATATTTCACTTGAAAAACGCCAGAAAACACGATTAACACGTTAAAGAATGTAAAATTAAAACAAAAGACCGTAAGGTTAGGAACCCAAAAGCAGCATACTTTTTAATTTAAATTATAAGGCATTTTTTAATAAATTTCGGAAAGAGGAAGTTATTGAAACAAATTTTGAAATAGGCCGTTAAACGGTTGGATGAAGTTCAAATAGCGCCCACTAACCATCCAATTTATCGTACGACTTGTGCTCGTTGTACAACAAATCGTCACATTAGTGCGCCTGTTGTACAAGTTAGGCACTCTGCACACGAGGCGTATCGTCATAGACGCGTACGAGACATTTCATGTAGCGTCGATTTCTCTACGCCTCAAGATCTGCACACGAAGCGACATGAAACTTCGCTGCACAAAACAAACAAACAAATTAATAATACGGTATTTGCTTTAAATTTCGAAGCTTTAAATAGAAAAGATGAAAAATTTTACGGAATCTTCCATTTTCTTTCATTATACACTGATTTTTTCCGATTTTTTACTGCTTTCATAAATTCCACCAAGTGGAAAAATGTAAACAAACATCTTCTTCTTCCTGTTTTCTAAGCGTAGTACGCCTAGCTACCAGCACTGCTTTACGCCAAGCGACATGTAGCCAGCATACTTTGACGAATGCTTGAAGCTGACGACTCGTGTGCAGCCCTCAATTGAAATATACGTGCGCGACATCAAAGCGTACAGCTTTCGTCTGTAGTATCTAATACGCGTCTAAAGCAGTACGCTCCGTGTGCAGAGTGCCTTAAAGTGCAGACATTGGTGACTTATCTGTAACCTTATAAAACAGCTGATTCAACCAACCTTACGACAAGCTGTGTTACTAGTCATTGGTGCCTTATCGTAATTCTGTAGCTGTATCGTTAACTTACAGACCAATTGGATTTTGGTTAGCAACCCTAAATCCGTAAACAGCTGACACTTGTGAAAGCAGTTATAGGAAAGTAGGCGCATAGGCGAATTCAGAAACTTCTTTTTTTATTTACAAAGGTAGATTATAATGTCAAAATCAAAGCGAATTCACATCATGGCCAATAGTAATGTGCGAGTCCCAAGCGAATTCAGATTTTAACCAAGAAAAATATTATTTTGACATTACAAAATACATGGGAAATTTCTGAATTCGCCTATGCACCTACCTTCCAAGATCTGCCTCGACATATGTCAGCTGTTTACAGATTTACGGCACCACTAACAGCTCACATGTATAGCGATAAAGTTACAATAAGGTTAATGATACAGAATAACTTATAAGTCACCAATGTCTGAACCTTTAGACAGACGGTTGGATGAAGATCAAGCGATTTTGAAATTTCGTCGCGTTGTACAACAAATTGGAAGGTTAGTGGATATGTTTGACAAACTTCATTATTTTTTGCTCGGTGAAGTGAAAGCATCGCGCGCATCGCGTTGAAAATAAGAAATAAAAATGGCAAAATTTAGTAAATTCCTACAAAAATATTGCCAAAATATGCAATATTAAGTGCGAAAAATGTAAACATTTAACTTATATCATATATATTATTTCTAATTGGTATTTTATAAATATCCCTTTTTCTGCTCACATAATTTACCAAAATTGATAAGTAAGGCATCGTTTTAAAGGTATTAATTAGCTATGCATGCGAAACGGTGTTTTATTGGGCGTGGCACTTTTTTTCTAATAGTATTTTGTAAAAATAAAATGTTTTAAACTAAAAGATTTGCGCCTAAAACTATGCCTTCAGAAATATTTTATTATAACAAGAGTGCAGTGTTAAATACAAATTTCAAATGTAGATTTCGCTCCAGATGAATAGTCGTGTATTATTTTAAAACACTTTTATAAGCTTCAGCTGTATGTTTGTATGTAAACATAACATTATTTTAGGCGAACACGTGTGTATTCATACTTACGCTGAATGGGGGTTTTTCAGCATGGGATGTGCTTATTTATACACAGCTGTTCGTAGTACAATATATGTATATGAATTTATAGTTTTGATCAAATAACAGTTGTACGTAAGACCATAAAATATTGAGATAGATATGGACTTACAGAAATCAAAACGATCACGATGAAAAGAAAAATTGATTGAACTGGCGCAAAAATAGAAATATTTTAATGAAATTTGGTACACAGATTCTAATGGGAACAGAGAAGGTTGGGGTTGAAAATAAGGCATATGTATGTATTTCGAAAACTACGTAAAACATGATAATTAAGTCACTAATAAAGCCCGAGTGATGGAATTTCATCCATGTAATGACCTTATGCCGTTATGAGGAAATATGCTGAAATTTAAAAAAATGGGCCAAGAGGGGCAAATTTTCAAAGATTTATAAGTCAAAACTCAGGAACTGTAGCAGATAGATCGATTAAGCTTCGACCACTGATTTGCTTGCCAAGGCAAAAGTGTGGAAAAAAATTACCCAAGTCGGCAGGGACCACATATATGTATGTACATAAAAATATATGTAAACTATATAAAAATATAATGCACATACCTATATACATAGGTATAATAAAAACATTGTATGCGATATCTTTGTCAAACATATAGGTAGTTCATTGAAAGTTCCATAAGTTCCACCAAACCAAATAAATAATAAGTTTTTTACCACATATGTTTTGTTATTTTTTTTGCGCAAGATGCGCACGGGTCCGGATAGTATTTTTATAATACAAAAATTAGCATTTTTTCAATTATTACATGTAGAGCCAGCACAATCCGTATGCATTGGCTTGTTGTTCACTTTTCAAAGCGTTGGCGAAGCATGCGATTTATGTAGTACGATAAATTGGATGGTTAATGGCAGATGCTACATTGGCAGATGCTACATTATCAATATATATTGATGAAATCCGTGGATCGCGATTCATATTGACAGTGTAGCATCGAGTATTGATGGATCGCGATCTTAGATCGCGAATTTTTAGAAATTTTGCGATCCCCGATCCGGAAAATGAAAATTTTGCGATCCATCAAAATGCGTGTATTTTTAGAAATTTTGAAATCCGTGATCTGGATCGCAATATTGGTAATAAACGAATTGAAAGTGGAAAAATATCGCAATATTCATATTGAACGTGTAGCACCAGTTTGCAATTCATCAAACCATCAATATGAATCGCGATTTATATTTAGAAATTTAGAAATCCGCGATCCGGATCGCAATATTGACAATACGCTGTATAGCATGAAAATTTTGCGATCCATCAAAATGCGGGTATTTTTAGAAATTTTGAAATCCGTGATCTGGATCGCAATATTGGCAATAAACGAATTGAAAGTGAAAGTGGGAAAAGGACGGAAGTAAAATATTTTGAATCTCAGAGCGAGAAAAATATCGCAATATTCATATTGAACGTGTAGCACCAGTTTGCGATTCATCAAACCATCGCTATTCATATTGACAGTGTAGCATTTGCCAATGGGCGGCAATACGATTTTTCTTCAAAAAAATTCGGCAACGCCGCCATTGGAATCATTCATGAAGGAACAAGAAAGGAGAATGCAAGTCACAATTGAAATGTCATGGAAACAAGAATGTAAACGAATTTGACAGATCGTTACCAACGAAAATGCTAGTGTTGTGTCCATGGAGCAACAATAAAGGAGAATGCATAAGATCAGCTGACTTCTTCTTCAATCTTCATAAACACACGAACACAAGCATTTTTTTTTGTTGACATATGCCCAAGAATTATCTAAAGAAGGATATCGCAGTAAATAAGCTGATTGGAATTGTGTATGTATACTAAAAAGTGTGAATGTCGGACAAAACGAATTGGCAAACAAATTTCCTTGATATTCATTTCTCTTCTCTTTCACATTGACATTTTTAAAGAAAACACACACATAAAAACGGAAGTAATATAACCTCTATTTGGATAAGCCTTGCATATGCCACACACACACGCACCCTAGCATTTCCATAGGGGCCGAATCTGTCAAATTCTTCTACATTCCTCTTTGCATGACCCTTATGGCCCCACTATGTATGAAGGTATGTCGTCATGCGAAAACCTTTATTGTTGAATCATGGTTGTGTGTTTTTGAAGATGGAAGAGCAAGGTTTATCCAAATAGAGGTTATATTACTTCCGTTTTCATGTGTTTCTTGTTTCTTTATATATGTCAAATCACATAGAAAAATTTTTTCCAATCCGTTTTGTTTGACATTCTACAAGAACTTTCTTCGCCATGATTGGCGGAATACCATTTATTATACATACACAATTCCAATCAGCTTATCTACTGCGATATCCTTCTTTAGATAATTCTTGTGGAAGAGGCAGTCAGCTGATCGCATGCATTCTCCTTTTTTGCTTCATGCCAGGATCCACCAATACAGGTCGGCTCTTCAGATCAGCTGACTTCTTCTTTTTCTTCAACAGCTATCCAATTTCTCTGCTTCTGCAAATTCTATACATACATTCGTGTTTACTATTGGTCAAATTCTTCGTTCTCTGAGTTTCTCCATCATTCGCTCGTGAGCTGAATGTCAAATTATTTCGTTCTCCTTTCAGTTTTGACATTCCGTTTGACATTCAGCTCACGGCATGTTTGTGTGTATGTACCATGGACCGACCTGGTAATTGGATCATGCTTCATGCCATCATTCATGATCCAATTACCAGGTCGGTACATGGTACATACACACAAACATGCCGTGAGCTGAATGTCAAACGGAATGTCAAAACTGAAAGGAGAACGAAATAATTTGACATTCAGCTCACGAGCGAATGATGGAGAAACTCAGAGAACCAAGAATTTGACCAATAGTAAACACGAATGTATGTATAGAATATGCAGAAGCAGAGAAATTGGATAGCTAAGAAGAAGTCAGCTGATCTGAAGAGCCGACCTGTATTGGTGGATCCTGCCATCATTTGTCATAGGGATGGGCAAATCTGAAAAATATATCGATATATATTGTATCGATATTTAAAAAAACATCGATTTATGCCGTGTAAAAACATCGATATATCAATATATCGAAAGGGCTGGCTTCACATTAAGGAACCACGTCCCGCGAAAAACCACTTCTTCACGGGGCTAGAGGTGTTCTCACAGATCTCAAAACTGGAAACTCCAAACTTGCCGCAGACTTATAGTTTACTAGATATTTGTTGTTAAAGTTGGATGGATCTACAGATATTCTACGAATCCTGAAGTATAAACATAAAAAATCATTAAGAATTGCTTGAAGAAGAAAGTAATGTAAATTCAAGCACCCGGACATTATGGTTATACCACTTCTTAAAAAATGTTCTGCTGTTAAATTCGAAGCGAATCAGAAATGTATGAAAAATATCGAATTTGGCTCGAAATGGCAAAAAATTATCGATTATCGATGCACGGTAATTCAAAATATCGTCGATATTATCGGCTGTACTATTTAAAAAATATCGATATATTGATATATCGATATATATCGCCCAACCCTAATTTGTCATTTTGCAGCAGGAAGTGGAGTCAAGTGGTGGGGCCAGTGGTTTTGTCATCTGTGGTGGTTTTCTTGGGGCAATTGGATGTGGTATTGAATGATTGGATTTATACATGTATTGCGAAAAAAATGATAAGATAGAATTTGTTGAGCAAAATAATTGAAATACAAAGCTAGATTTTTAAACAGCAATTGAAGCGTAACAAAAACAAAACAAGTGGTTAGTAGATAGTGTTGCAAAAAAGTAATTCAAAATATTTTGCATTTTTATAATCAAATAGTGTGGAGATTGTTTAGTGTGAGAAAAAGAAAAAAATATGAAAATCTAAGCGGAGCAAAGATTGAAAACCAAATTCTTTCTAAGCTGATAAATAAGAACAAAAAACAACAACGTTTCGGAGCTGCTGAAATTTTCACAAGTGTTCTTCCTATTTCGGCAACGGTGCTCTAAGTGCTTCCGGGTTGAGCAAAAAACATTTCTTGAATTTTTGGCAAAATGGCACCAGCGCTTAGCAAAATTGCGCAAAATCAAAGCGCTATAGTGGGAGTTGCTGGCGTGTCGGCTGCACTATGGATAATTGCCTATGGGAAAATGTCGAATAAGCGAAGGTGAGTTAAAATTAAAACATGCTCACATTATTTTTTGTCTGCTAGGTAATCTCTCTCAATCTTGTTTCGACACGGAAATTTCCATACAAAATTTCTGAGAGCGAGTGAAGATTGAAACACTGTTTCATTCTGAATCATCTTGCCCAAGGTTTATCCCAATAGAGGTTATATTACTTCCGTTTTCATGTGTTTCTTGTTTCTTTATATATGTCACATCACATAGAAAAATTTTTTCCAATCGGTTTTGTTTGACATTCTACAAGAACCTTCTTCGCCATGATTGGCGGAATACCATTTAGTATACATACACAATTCCAATCAGCTTATCTACTGCGATATCCTTCTTTAGATAATTCTTGATCTTGCCAACCTCGATGATATCGATGTCTTCTCTAATTTTGTATCGAAAATCTATCGAAATCTCACACATACCAAGGCAGATCTAGGAAGGTAGGCTCGGTGGCGAATTCAGAAACTACTTTTTTTATTTACAAAGGTAGAGTGTAATGTCAAAATCAAAGCGAATTCACATCATGACCAATAGGAATGGGCGAGTCCCAAGCGAATTCAGATTTTAACTAAGGCGAATTATCATTTTGACATTACACTCTACCAATTACAATAACAAAATACATGGGAAATTTCTGAATTCGCCACCGAGCCTACCTTCCTAGATCTGCCTTGACACATACCAAAACAAAGACGCAAAAATAAGCAAACATACAAACATTTAAGACATAGATAACTAGATACGAAACTCTTTGTTTCGTGAGAGCGCTGAAAAATGCGCATTTTTTATAACATTTTCCATTGGTGCCACTGCGTAAAAAAGTGAATGTGGGTATTTTAAAATAAAATTTGGGGGTATTTCGTTATTTCTTGCAAATGAATAATATTACGTAATTTTTGCTGCAAAATATGAGAGTGACTTCGCAATTATACTTGAGTATTTAAAATCATGTAAAATGGTTTATATGTTATTAAACCAGTTAATAAAATGCACGCAAGTATTTCATTCAAATTTTGTTTCCAGGCTAAAAAGGAAAATGATATTGTGTTTTCATTGAGAAATCAATTAATATAGCATTAATTTTAAGGCAAATATTTTATATTTATAGTATATCCTACTTCCCATATCTAGATATTTGTTGCATATTTTTGATTCAAAAAGGTAAATATGCAAACAATTCCATTCTCACCCCTTTTCAAACTTTATTATACATTTTTAATTCACTTCTCGATTAATATAATAAGTAATAAAGTCATTTAATGAAATGGTGGCAAATATCCAAAATCCCTCATTTGTTTATTATTTATGGTGGATTTGATCTGGTTTGTGGTATCAGCTGATTTTGCTGTCAGCTGTTTTCCCTGATTCGTCAGTGTTTGAAAGTGAAAAGACAGTTCAGGCCCCCGTGAGAGCAGATAAATTTGAGAGTTTCGTATCTAGTTATCTTTGATTTAAGAAGAACAAGAAAGAGAAGTGTCAAGCTGAATCAGGATTAGCCACGTGGAGACGGGTTATTGAGCGAGATATTTTGCTACATGTTTCTCTGGTGAATCAAGTTATGTGGAGACGGGCTTTTAGCCTTGACTGAATCACAATTAGCCACGTGGAGACGGGTTATTGAGCGAGTTGTTTTGCTACATTTTTCTCTGGTGAATCAAGTTATGTGGAGACGGGCTTTAAGACAGCCTTGCCGTTTTGTGGGTAATTCCACAAATTTGGGAAATTTTTTAATATTTGGGTAATTTTTGGGGAGTGTTATGATTTGGGGAATTTTGGGGAATTCGCCTTTTAATAGTTTTATGTATATGAATAATAATACCTATAAAAAAATTAATTATTTTCATGAGTTTCTATTACATTCGCATTGTGTGAAAGTGTAGATGAGTTTTTGCAGCATTCATTTAATCATAAATAAGCAATTTTATACCTTTCATGAACATGAAATGGTATTATAACATTGAGCCAAAACAGGTTTGTCGAAAGTTCCAGAAGGAGAAAAATTAGACGCACCAAAATATATACCGATATTATCAGAACATGAGCTAGTTCCTCAGTGTTAAGATACGCTGATCATTTGTCGGAATCGGCCAAATTGGACCATTATAACATATACAAAGCTTCCCTACAACCAACCATACATTTTGGGGTAAAACTTCTCCACTTAAATTGCTAAGATCATTACAAGATTTTTTTTATAAATATTTGCTGAAACAACCCACAGAATTGGAGGTACCTATAAATTAAAGAAAATCGGACTATTTAATGTTTCATTTCTCTCTTACTTTTACTTTATAACTTTTTTTAACCACACATATACATACATATATGCACATGAATTTAAAAATACAAACCGTTATAAAGTAAAATAAAATACTTGTTTATTGGAAACCTCTTGATAACACTACCCGACAAAAAAAAATCCTCGACATTTGGTATTTGAGTCATATGTATTCCTGCTGATTCCAAATATGTAATCAAATGGTTCAAAAGTAGAACAGTATTCGAGATATTTTGAAATTTCAGTTTCGAGCTAAGAAGAAAAGGAGGATTACTAATCTGTCAATATCTCCGCCATTACCGTCTTGATTTTTATGTTATTTCCTTTCATTTCATTTTGAGAGGATGAAATACCCCTTCCAATTCCACAAAAAATCGATGTGAGAGTGACGGAATTATGGCGGACAAAAGATTTGTTTTTATACAAAAAATAAGTTAAATACAAGATGTATAAAATGTCGAGGATATCAAAATTTTGTCGGGTAGTGTAATTTGAAAATTTGTATGGGGAATTTTGGGCAATTATGAGTAATTTGAATATTTTTTTGGGTAATCCCAAGAATTTAAAACGGCAACGCTGCTTTAAGATTCAAGAATCATTTTGATTTAAAGCCCGTCTCCACATAACTTGATTCACTAGAGAAACATGTAGCAAAACATCTCGCTCAATAACCCGTCTCCACGTGGCTAATCGTGATTCAGTTTGACATTTCTCCTTCTTGTTCTTCTTAAATGTTTGTATGTTTGCTTATTTTTGCGTCTTTGTTTTGGTCTGTGTGAGATTTCGATAGATTTTCGTTACAAAATTAGAGAAGACATCGATATCATCGAGGTTGGCAAGATGATTCAGAATGAAACAGTGTTTCAATCTTCACTCGCTCTCAGAAATTTCGTATGGAAATTGGCGAGTTTCAGCACTGGTTTCCGTGTCGAAACAAGATTGAGAGAGAAAATGCAGAAAAAAAGAGCGAAACGCGTTATGTGGAGACATGGTATTACATTCGCTCAAAGACTGGCACTCCTGCTTCGCTCCTCATAAGCCAAGGCAATAGTCAAACAAGGAATGAAGGGAAAAATGTAGTTACGAGTGTGCTCAACCCGTCGTCCTTGACCAGCCTTGGGCAAAACCTTAGCACCTGCTAAATGAGAGTAAGCGCCCGTGTACGTATACACACCGATTGTCACTACTACAGACAAATAAAGAGCGTAAAACGAGCGCTTACGATGGGACTTGGCGATCGTCGCTTAGGAAAAATAATCAGTTTGCCTTCGACTGGCGTGAAATAGCCATGGGTAATGGCGCAATTTTTGATACAATAACGCCAGCGCCAACCGTGGCGCCAACTCACGGTACTGGCGCAATGACACCTTTAGCGCAATTGTCATCGAATCTTCTTATCTTATATTATAAATGTGAAATGGAAATTGTGTTTAAACTCAATTGGCGAGAAAACCGCTGAACGGATCCTCACGAAACTTTGCACACCTAGGTATTTTCACCCGGTAATTGCTATAGGCATATTTTTAATCTGATTAAAAGTCAGGGATGGGCACCTCCCATACAAAATTTTCCTTTTTTTTCGTAATATCTCTTGAAATATTTGTACTAGAATAATGAAAATTTTTGTGAAGGAATAATACAAAAATATATACTCAACGGATAAACAATTAGTGTTAGTGAAGATAATACATGTATATGTTAGAAAAACATAAGCATTTTCTATTCGTTCTTAAACTCAGGCTGAGAAAAATCGCCAAAAAAATAATTTTCACTAAGGCTTTTTTATTAGCAAAGTATCATTTTTTTTCTTCGCGGGTTTAGTTTATTGAAAAGAGAGTTATATTATTGTTACACGCTCTATCATTCTACTTAGAACGTAATTTAATATAAGAGTAAGTATAAAATTTGCGAAGCTAGTAAGAATAAAGGAGTTTTTTTACTTTAAATTTTCGCTTATCCTTTTGTCGCGTGCGTTACCAAAAAACTATATAAATCAGGGCTGCTCAACGCTCTCGTATTGAAAGTACAAATCTCAATACATCTACAAATTTTGTATATGCACTGAAAAATTTTTTTTCTCATTTAAATTTTTTTTATCAATTCCAATAAAATATTATTTTAGAATTTAGTTTCAAATGGTAGTATCACATACATACAAATTTTTTTAATTTTTATATGAAAATTTTTTGAATACAAATTTTTTACAGTGCTTTAATTTTTCGAATTTTTTTTCATTACACATTTGTTATTGTAAATTTCGATTTCTTACGGCAGTGCTCGAGCTCCTATACAAAGTGCTTTTGCTCTGCACATTCAATATGAATCATAGGCACATACATATAAATTTTTTTTGATATCTGAGTGCTTATGGGAGTGCACAGAAAATTTTATTTTCATATTTCAAGTGCAAATATGTATCTGTGCCTATGATTCGGAACAAAACAAAAACAATTGTGCTTTGAGTGCCTATGAGGTGAGCAGCCCTGATATAAATAGTTATTAAACCTAGGAAATCACTTTAAATAAAAAGAAATTTCAGTGACAAAGTAAGCTTGTGTACCTTTTTCCAAAAACAAAGTCAGTGTTGTCCGAAAGCTGAATATTACAACTTTATGTGTGCTTTAAATTTGTCGCCTGCGTTACCGTAAGTACAAAAATTCAATCTATCTATGTATAAAAATGGATCACTATTTCCTTGGTCACGCCTGAACGGATGGAACGATTTCGATAATTCTTTTTTTGTTGTGTTTAGTATTGTCTGGATAAAGTTCTATTAGAAAATAATTTCAAAAAAGTTAAAAGGGCGTGGCACCCCCATACAAACAAAACGTTTCATACTGTATACGTATTTCTGAAAATATTCTTTGTAAGGCTTAGAACTTGGGATGATATACTAACGTGATTCCAAGCTCACAAATAGAGATGAGCGTTATTACAAAAATGGGCGTGGCACCTCCCATATACCCCAAATTTTTTATACTCAATATCTCTGGAAGTGTTCATGGTAGGACCCTGGAAATTCGTAGGGACATAAAAAATGTCAAATGGGAGCTATTGGAAAAGGGGGCGTGGCATCTCCGATACAAACTTTATCTCTCTAAGTTATGGAAAAGTGTTCCAAACATTATCGGTGGCGACTTTATTGAGGTTGCTCGAACAGCTTATTCGCAGAAGAAAAAATTAAAGTACAACGTAGGTACCTAGTTTTAAGTTATTTTTTACTTATTCTATCAAAATACTTTAAATGTACTTTTTTATTCATTCTTTGCTAAAAATTCATTAAAAATGAGAATTTAAAAAAATTTTTGTTTTATATTTTTTCATTGGGAAATTTTGTCGCGTGCGTTACTGTCGCGTGAGTACTACTATTATAGTCCATAAACAAAATTAGAGAAATATTTTTAAAATTTCGTAAATCTACGAACCTAAGGTACTCTTCGAACTTCATTTCCTCATTTTTAGTAAATACTTATGTTATTGTGCAAAATTCGCTAAATTTTGCATACTTCCAGACACATTAAAAAATAACTTCTATTTTTTGTCGCGTGCGTTACCACTATATATTTGCGTGTATATCAGAACTTAACTGTTACTCCAGCTTAAATTTTCTCGTGAATATAGTACTCTAGTAGTGCTTTGCATTAGATAAAATAAACATATAATCCTCTAGTTCATACATGGCCACCCAATGGCTCCAGTGACTCCGTTTATCTCCCAACAACATCGCTGTGGCTCCGAGTGGCTCCCAACAACAAGCAAATCAATTTCGACAGAATAACGCACATTTCTTTTTTTCACAGAAATCGTCGTCGCGGCGAGCACTCAAACCTAACGGTCCAGCTTCGACCGACATTCATTAGCCGTGTTTCACATACGGTGATCCTAACCCAGATAAAAAATTTTGCATGTAAATGCAACAACAGCCGTGTTTCACATACGGTGATCCTAACCCAGATAAAAATTTTTGCATGTATATGCAACAACAAAGATATCAGCTCGATTAAACCAGATAAATTGCTGGTTCAATTTCTGATCCGCCCTGTTCGATTTGTTTTTTCCGTGCTGATTTGGCAGCACAGTGCTTTTTTGATTTGGCAGAACTGAAAAGTGACATTTGTGTATGTATACATATACCCTGCAGTAAATTTGTTTCACTGCTAAATGATCATTGATCATTCTTTGTTGAATATTCATCACTATCGTTTTGCGTTGGTGCAAGCGTGCAAGCTATATTGAAAAACCCAAACGAAATACCATCTAGGCGGTTATAAACCGACGAGCCAGCTTGTATTTCGGTAGGTTTTTTGAAATTCGGCAGCTTTTCTGACAAATTTTTCAATTTAACAACTATAAAACAAATTATATTTAAAATAAAAAATATATGGAAATACAAATTTCAAATTTGCCTCTTGTAAGCTTCTGCTTTGGACGTAAGGGGAAAGAAGAAGTCCGGAAGAAAAATTATACTGCGCACTGGCTTCTCCTTATAACATGGAATACATAGCTATCCCGCCATTTGAGTTTCATAATTTATTTCAGTACTTTAAATTCAAATTTCCAAAAAAATAATTTTTGAAATAGTTATTTTCATTTAGTTTGAAGTTTAAAGTCAATCAAATTGTTTTTGTGGGAGTATTTGTCTCTTTTCAACGTACAGAAGAATTGTTTTTGCGCTATTATAACTCTGACGAGTTTTATGGCCGAGCTTCTCTCCCAATTCGAGGTGTGCTCCTTTTGTTTTTCCTACCATTGGACAGTTTTATGCCGGCTCCGAACGGAGTCATATAGGCATTAGGAAAGCAACCCATTTATTTGAAAAAATTCAGCAGCCTTTATATGAAAGCATTCACTGATGCCTCCTCATGATGAATTTCATCAGTGATTCATAAAGGATTCATTTCATATTTTTACTGCTGGGTATACGTTGTATATGTTTCTTCTTCTTTTTAGTTCTTTTCAAGTGCAGCCAATTTTCATTATGAGCCGGATTGTTTCAGTAAAAATTTATCTTAACCCAGACCCAGATGTAATAACTGAAATGCCCCTATTGTGTAGTTACGCCTTCATACATACATACATATGTATGTACATATGGTTGTACATTTATATCTGCTACCTCGTTCATGTTGTTTAGCAAAATATTTGAATGCCTAGCTGCAGCATATCTATACATATGTATGTATGTAGGTACATTGTACATTTGCTCTTTTCAAAATGACATCTAAGAATAGAAAGTGCTCATGGTATGATTTTTTTTATGTATGTTGTTGCAATAAACCGTTATTTGGCAAAATAATATTTTTATAACTCCGAGAAGAAGGTTGTTGCAATTTGTAGTGATGTTGTTGTCGTGTGGCTCCCTTATGCATAATTTGTGGCCACCTATGCTCTAGTTGTTTCCCTCCTTTATCATTGATTATATGCGTACGAATGTCGCTTGCGTTACCCAGGATTAGCCCATATGTTTTCTCTCATCTCAACTTTTTGCATTTGAATACATTCTTGGACCAAGAATCATTATACCCACGGTATATATATTGAGACGGTAATGCCAGTAGGCGGAAATGTCAAATACTGCTTACGTCACAGGACCAATAAAGCCGCGAACAACCAAACAAACAGCTGTGCCAATTGCAAAAGGAAATGACGTATGAGAACCTGATACTTTTTTCTAAAACCGAAAGAAATATGGCGGCCAGCGAACTGACATGACCTTTTAATTGGATCATGATTATACCTACCTAAGTATATGTATGTATGTACATATCTAATACACCCCTCTTGTGAGTGTCGACTGTGATAGATAATCGACTGTTGATCGATCCGGGAGCATTATATTTACATGCTTTTTGGTCGATCGACAATCGATTATCTACCACAATCGACACTCGCAATACGGGCGATATGTTTATTTATTACAGCTCATTGAAATTATAAACATTTTGTAATATAAAAAGGGCGAAAATCTGTTTTTTCAACAATGCTGCAATGCAATTAAATTTGTACACATATGTAGGCATCACGAAGGTACTTACACTCATCTGTAATAAATAAATGTATGTATACCTACCTTTTTAAGTGCTTATAGATTCTTTGGGAAGCAAGTTGAAACCTAAATTGGTTGTCTATACATTCCTTGAATATCGTATTTCACGTATACATACTTATGTACATATGTATGTAGAAATTCGCGTAATCTTGCTATCGTGAATTCTTGTTTATAACAAGTCATGAGCAATATGTACATAATATGTACATAGGTACATAAATAAACGATCAAATTTTCTATAAAACATGCTTTCTTGCGCTCCATAAATTTGCATTAAGCCAGTCCATAGAAAATACAAAAAAATCTTGTTTTCATTGCACTGTGCCCCCAGTGCTTTGAATTTACTGAATTTACTACACATGTATGTATGTAGGTATGTACATAAATTTAAACTAATTAATGTACTTTTAACCATGCAAATAAGTATTAAGTAATATTCAAAAAGAGAGGTACGTAGGTACATATGTAAATCAGCTATATATTTATATTTTTGCAGTGAATGTGGCCTTACATTACAGTACTTTTTGACTACCCTAATATGCGCACAAACTTATCTACATATTTAGGCAACCATATGGTTTCATTGAACTCCACTCTAAAAGATGGCTAGTTTTCCACCTGTCGTTGATTTTACTCCATTTCTATTGGCTACCAACTAGTGTTTTTTCCTTCATTTATATCATACATACATATGTACATAGCTGTTTTTATTTCATCTTTCACAATCTGTCCAGTACAAACGGTAATTGCAGCTTGGTGTTTGAGCATTATCAAATTTTCGAGAAGTAGTCAACCAGTTTGGTTTTCTATTGTGGATACATAAGTACATACATACATATGTACATATGTGCATATGAAATATATATATGTACATCTGCATGCACAGGAGTATGCGCTTTTGTATATAGATATGTACATTTGTATATTGTTTGTAACATTAGGGCCTTTTCACATTACTCGGTACGACATCGGATCGACATTTTTTGCTCGGTATTTTCAGCTTACCGAAACGATTCCGCGTTGCTGTGTTTTTCACACTTGTGGGAATACTTTCGGTGCGTTATCGGCAGAAAATAGGAAAACAAACATCGAAATTTGCAAAACAAAATTTTTAACTTCAACAAAGCACTCAATAATAACAATAATGTCTTCTAGCGAAGACGAAGACATTATAACTTGCTACATTTATAGCCGAAACGAGTTTTTTACTGACTTTTTTCAACAAATGTATGCAGTAATTCCTCAAATTTTACTGACCGGTCTTACCGCGCTGCGGTATACCGAAATTAATCCGCTCCGATTTCATGTATGCAACACTAATGTGAAAGTGCCAATTGAAATACATGTGGTCGGTAAGGTTTCGGTATACTTTCGGTAAAAACCAAAAATGTCGATCCGATACCGCACCGAGTAATGTGAAAGCGCTCTTAGTTTAAAACGTGTTTTCTGCGCATTTTTTGTTGTTTTGCCTTCTCCCTATTGATTAATTTAACCGATCAGCTGAGCGCGATCTACATACATACATACATATGTACCTAAATTTGTGTATGCCATGTCTACTACGATTGTTTTATATACAAAACGTATGTAAATATGTGCATATGTGCATTTGCTATGTTTACAAACATCAATCAACTGCAACACTCTTGATTGCAACTGCCATACGCCAATGAATACGCTTCGATTTTCTATTGGGTCATGCCTTCGGCTTGGATTTCGTTATTTAGGCCATACGATCGATTCCATTTTCAGTTTTTTCTATCTTCTCAAAGTTTAGCAATATTTATGTACATACATACATATGTATGTATGTACCAGGTACATTGTACGTACTACATAATATGAATATACATACAGTCATACATAGTATGTATGTATGTACATACATATGTTAATACTTGATTGTGGGCAACTTTAGATGAATTTAAATACATAAATCTATTTTTATATTCTATTTTATTTCTATTTTATTCTGAGATAGCTGATTGACTTGTACGTAGTGTGTTTAATTTTTTTAGACGGGTTATTTAGCGAGATGTTTTGCTACATGTTTCTTTGGTGAAACAAGTTATGTGGAGACGGGCTTTTAGTTTAGCCCAGATTTGAGGCTAACTTACTTTTGGGTTTCACCAAATAGTCTAAAAGCCCGTCTCCACATAACTTGATTCACCAGAGAAACATGTAGCAAAACATCTCGCTCAATAACCCGTCTCCACGTGGCTAATCCTGATTCAGTTTGACATTTCTCTTTCTTGTTCTTCTTAAATGTTTGTATGTTTCCTTATTTTTGCGTTTTTGTTTTGGTCTGGGTGAGATTTCGATAGATTTTCGATACAAAATTAGAGAAGACATCGATATCATCGAGGTTGGCAAGATGATTCAGAATGAAACAGTGTTTCAATCTTCACTCGCTCTCAGAAATTTTGTATGGAAATTGGCGAGTTTCGGCACTGGTTTCCGTGTCGAAACAAGATTGAGAGAGAAAATGCAGAAAAAAAGAGCGAAACACGTTATGTGGAGACATGGTATAAGAAAATAGCTTTGTAACCAACCTTTTATGGCGAATACTGGGTTTTTTGGTTGTTTTGGTTGCTGTATTTGCTCATTTTTTTGTCATATTCGCTCTGTTGGTAGTTGAATTTGCTAAAGCGACTCAAATTCTTAGTTTAGTTTTAGTCAAGGCAAAAGCTGACTAACTTGGACTTAGCTTAGTTGCATGGTGAAACTGAAAACGTAAAAAAATCGGCTTAACTAAGTTGAGACCGGTTGGTGAACCCGGGCCAAAGGCTAAAACAGAAATACATAGTAAGTAATTAAATGCAAATTTTAATTATGTACAAACAATATATTAAATACGCACATACTGCACTGGTGCACAGTACATACCAGTGGCGGATTATAGAACAAATTTTGGGACCATTGCCCCAGGGCCCCGGACTCAAGGGGGCCCCGGACTCAAGGAGGCCCATGAAAAAAAATATTCATAAGAAAATATGATAGATTTTTATTTATTTGCCCAACAAAATTAAACCACAACTTTTCTGCACTTGAGTGTTACGAACTTATCAATAATTTCATCAAAGTTTAATTCATCCAACAAGTTATTTTCAATGGAAAGAACTGATAGACTGTTCAAACGATCATCTCCTATAGTGTTACGCAAACAATTTTTTATCAATTTCAATTTTGAAAATGATCTTTCATCTGTAACATTAGTGACAAACATGCATAAATAAATGCGTAATAAAATGTCTAAATGCCATCACGTTCGGTCTGTGTTCCATTTGGTAAAACCCGATGCAAGTGATATTCAGAAAAGTTTCTTTGTCCAGATTTCTTTGCGATCAAATCAATATTGCGACACGACGAGGGACCTAAATAAGAGTATTCTGTGTTAATTTTTTACTCTTATATTGAAATACCAACGATAGCATACCCTTCTTAATCCAATAAGTTTGAACGATTGATTGATTGAATTGAATAGGCCACAAACCTGGGTCATTTGAAAACACATTGGTTGGAACTTTCATCAATTTTTGATACATTCACCGAACTTTCGACATCGTCTGGATTTTGCACACCTTCGATCGTGCTGTCAACATGTTGGAAATTAACCTTGCTTATCGCGTTCGTCTTTATCTTATCCATGTTTACGAAATGACTATAACCAGTATTTAAAAAACTTGAGTCGAAGTAGCAAAAGTCGTGAAAATGTTGATTATTTTTGATTTTACTTATCGTCGATTTTTAAAATGAGTAATTGCGTGTGCTGAAGTTTAATTTTCATATTTCACGACTGCTGCTGAATACAACTTGCAAAAGCAAACCTTACTTACTTTGACTTGTTGCGCTGACGAAATCAAAATCAAGTCAAAATCAAAATTTTTAAAAGGCACTACAAACACTACGACTGCTTTGTTGTTCAGAGCAGTAAGTTTAAGTGATAGCAAATGAAATCGACGCTTCCAAACAAAACTGTACTAAGTCTGAAAACTGTGTTTTATAGGAGAAGCTCTCAAAGTTTAAACTCAGATATGAAACTTCAGTTATATGCTAAGTATGTATATTTTCACTTGTAACTTCTGTTTGTATTGAACGATCAACACCAAAACTCGACAATATCAAAGCTAGGGTACGCTTCATATAAAACCGTAAGAAAAAATAAAAATTTGCTGCGTGGTTTTTCATGGCAAGCTCTCAAAGTTTTTATTCTGTAAAAATCTTGAGTTGTATTATATGTACACTTTTCCTCATAACTTTTGATTGGATTGTCCGATTGATACCAAAATTAGACAGCATCTAAATTAAGACACGTAATACTTGTAAACGCCAAAAACGGGAAAATGTACTAAGTCGACTTAGTACAGTATTGTTTGTAAGCATCGAAATGAAAGTTATTGCAGTTTTTTAAACACTGACTATAACAATAACCAAAAAATGTCAATATAAAATGACATCAATATTATGGAGTAGTGCGTTTAATGCACAGAGCAAAACAACGTCCAATGATCAAATATGTTACATGAACCGCAATTTAAATTTATAACGATCAAACTGTATTCTAATCGCAAAATATTTATATGGAAAAGGGCCCTCAAAAAAATTTCGCCCCAGGGCCCACCAGATTGTTAATCCGCCACTGGTACATACCCTGCAAAAAGGCTATGCTCATTGTTGACGCATCTATATATTAATACGCTAACCTGAATTTTGTCCGCGACCTTGTGGTGCTTCTACTGAACAGATTTTAAAAGTTAGACCGTCATTAGAAAGGGAATTCCCTAGAATAGGTCCATTTTGGTTTTCATTAAAATCGGTTTGAAAATTTCTGTGTAATTGTTGTTGTTGCAGAAAATTCCTATGTTATTGTTATTGGAAAACACAACTTTACCTATAATAATTTTTTTTAAAATTTTTTTTTAGCCTGCTTTTAGACGTCATACATGGGTTGTGTCCCAACTAAAACAAAAAAAAAACCAGTGCCATCCAAACTAAGGTAAAAAATAATTTTGTATGCAAAATTTTAATAAATTAAAACTGGAAAAGGGTTGTGCTTGAACTTCAAATGGGTTTTGAATCAAATAAACCTAAAATTTTAATAAAAAAATATCATAAAGTTAAAATATTTTTGCATTCTGGAGTAGCTAAACTACTAGAAAACTGTCGATTTTCGACAGTAGCGGGAACACGTAGTAAGGTATTAAACAGGGATACGCTGGCTGCGCTGCTTGCTGTTATGCACTCATTCTATCTGCTGCAAACGTTTTATTTTGTCAGTAGATAAATACCAAAGCACTGATTTTGATATTTGACCGCTTTTGAAATTGAACAATATGAAATAAGCGCAATATCAAAATCAGACAAAATCGTTCATTTTCATAGTTTTCCATATTGATTAACTGCGACTTCGGTTTTCTTAGAAGCGGAATCAAAATCAAAATCAACAGAAATGAAACTTATGCCAGTTTTACTTATGCCATTTTTCAAACACTGGTCTTTTTTAAGTAGTATTTTTTTACGTACTATTGTTGCTAGAGCTAAAACATCTCTTTCTTTTCACCAAACCACTTTATTCATTAGGCGAAAAAGAGTTAAGTAATTTCTATTAAATCGCTTGCCTGATTATGCATATGCTTGTTTAATACTTGAATAATTAAAAATGTGCATATTTATTTGGTTATTAATAAAAAAAATTCTTTGAATAAATCGAGCTCTAACCGCCATATATATACATATATACAAACATATGTTTATAATAATATCTATACACTGGCGCGTTTATAACTCTGACGAGTTTTATGGCCGAGCTTCTCTTCCAATTCGAGGCGTACTCCTTAACTTTGCTTTTCCTACAAATTGGGTTGAGCTACAGTTTTATACCGGCTCCGAACGGCGAATGCATTTTTTGTGATAAGCTTTTTCATGGCAGAAATACACTCGGAAGGTATGCCGTTATTTCATAATGAGGCCCCAAATCCCAAAAAATATGAAATAACTCCCAAATGAAATAAGTCCCAGAAATATGAAATAACTCCCAAATGAAATAACTTCCAAGAAATATGAAATATCTCCCAAAAAGTACTACGCAGAAGGACATCTATCGCGCGATTTTTATTTCCAATTTTTGGTTTTTTTTAAATATGGTGTTTGTTTTATTGGAAAAGGCGCCGCAGGCGAAAAATTGAAATAAAAAATCGCGCGATTTTTAATTCCAATTTTTGGCTTTTTTAAATATGGTGTTTGTTTTATTGGAAAAAGCGCCGCAGGCGAAAAATTGGAATAAAAAATCGCGCGATTTTTAATTCCAATTTTTCGTTTTTTTTAACTATGGTGTTTGTTTTATTGGAAAAAGCGCCGCAGGCGAAATAACGCCCGTGGAAATAACGCCCGCGGGCCAAACCCCATATTAAAAAAAAACGAAAAATTGGACATTTCTGCGTTGGCGGCCTTCGGCCGCGCTTATAAAAAATAACCCTGGGCTACGCCATCCGTCCGGACGTGTGCCCTAACCGTGGCTACCGCCACGGTGATGTCCTCCTGCGTGGTACACCCTTCAGCGGCGGCGATAAAAATGTAAGTATACAAATTTCCGCCTTTTTCGGTCATTTTCCTCATTTCGACAGTTTTTAATTCGGTCAAAAATGTATAATAAGGCTTTTTTCAATTCGGTCTTTTAAGATTCGACAGTTTTTTCGATTTATCGTACGGATCCCGGCTTTCGGTTACTTTATAACGTTACAAAAACGTCGAAGCTTGTTAAATTGCAATTTTAAGAGAAATGAAATAACTCCCAAGAAATATGAAATAACTCCCAATGCATTTTTAAGAGAAATGAAATAAGTCCCAACAAATATGAAATAACTCCCAAAGCTGGAAAATAATGAAATAACTCCCAACGGAATTTCGTTGGGAGTTATTTCATTTGGGAGTTATTTCATTATGAAATAAGTCCCAACAAAATATTATGAAATAAGTCCCAATGCATTGGGAGTTATTTCATTATGAAATAAGTCCCAATTTGTATGGAAAATATTTGGGAGTTATTTCATTTTTTTTTGGGACTTATTTCATTTGGGACTTATTTCGGGGTACCGTATACAACTTCAAAAATATATAATTTTAGTATTCAGTTTAAGGCTGCACGATACACAACATTTTTAGTTTTCTGTTCCGGATATTTATTTTCACTGAGTATTGGCTATTTTCACTAAGTAAGTAAGAGTATTGATATAGTATACCTCCATAATGGTTTTCAGTCCCCTCCTCCAAACCTTTTAGATATATTCAGCCTCAAAAGTTTAGTACGTATGGGAGGTGCAATGCCCCATTTTTCGATAAATCTTTTTTTTTTGTGGGTGAACATGGTATTGATGTCGTATATCTGCATAGTGATTTCTATGTACATGCCATGAACGCTTTTAAGAATATTTAGCCTTAAAAATTAAGAACGAATGGGAGGTACCACGCCCCCTTTTCCCAAAACTACCGTTTTTTTTTCATAAGCACGCTATTGATATCGTTAATCTCCTGATCAATTTTCAGGTCCCAACCTTAAACGCTTTTATAGATATTCAGCTTGAAAAATTAAGTTTTCAAATAACCTACACTTTTATGCGCAAAAATTGTTTTGATATCATATAGCTCTGTACCAATTTCCAGGTCCCTGACTTAAATCCTTTTAAAGATATTCAGCTTAAAAGATTAAGTGTTGTTGGGAAGTGCCACGCCCCATTTTCGTATAAATCCTATTATTTTTCCCTAATATGGAATTGTTATCGTTTATCTCCACACCAATTTCCAAGCCCCTAGCGTAAACAATTTTAGAGATATTCATCGTGAAAAATTAAGTTTGTATGGGAGGTGTCACGCCCCTTTTTCCGATATCATTTAGCTCTATACCAATTTTCAGCTCCCTTCCTTGAACTGTTTTATAGATAATCAGCTTTAAAAATTAAGGTTGTATGGGAGGTGCCACGCCCCCCTAAAATTTTTTAATTTTTTTCTTCGACTAAACCTTCGCGGGGTAACAACAAACAAACCCCCCTAAGGAAGTATTTGATTTGGTTCAGCCGTTT
The DNA here is from genome assembly GCA_960531455.1 of Urophora cardui. NCBI lineage: Eukaryota > Metazoa > Arthropoda > Insecta > Diptera > Tephritidae > Urophora > Urophora cardui. The sequence goes on along the minus strand of OY482671.1, from coordinate 152,493,206 downwards.
TCAAGTTTTAGCGTTACAATTAAATACCAAATCATTTTTATATATATAGATTAAACAATTTCTTAAGTATTCATTTGGAGCATATTCTGATTACTAAAAGACTAAAAAAGGAAATTACGTATGTATGCACGGTAGGCAGGAAGCGACGATAGGTTGCATGAAAATGTCGAGAAAAAAGGAAAGTGGGGTTGTGTTATGTGATGTTTATAGATGAAACATCCGTTGAAATTAAAATCCGAGCTGCTCCTTTTTCAAGGATATCCACATTTTTTGTTTTTTTTGAAAGGATCAAATATTGAGGAAATCGAATATTCGCCACCGTCCAAATTTTTCCGATTTCAATACATTATTTGGTCGCTAAGGGATACAAAAAAAGGTATTAAAAAGAAAACAGGACACCTGTAGTGGAGAAATCCAATGTGAACAGGACCTAAAGGATAACCACTGAAATATAAAATAACACAAAAAGTACCCACTTTAATTTGCGTATAACTCCTAAAATTTTAACTCTACGTGAAAATTCCTTATTATATGTTTCATTCAAAATAAATAAAGAAATATTTCTTTAATATACAATTTTGATGTACCTGCAGTGCTTAATGTACTTTTGTGCATCTAAAGTGAAAATTTCAAAAAAAGAACGTTTTTTTATGGTGCTATTTTAAGTTCAAATATTTTTCTAGTTTATGTAAATATTTTAATCTAATGATCCAACTCTCATTCCTACATATCTCTACGTTAATACTAAAAAAGAGTTAGAGCTGAGATACGCGCTAGCTGTGCACGGTGGGCGGGAAGCAACAATAGGTTGCATGGGAATATCGTAAAAACGATGGCCCAACGAATATGTGCCTAGCTGTGTGCTGGTACTAATTTTCGTTTAAAAAAAATGTTGGAGATTTTATTCACGCTTGCTGTGTGTTTATGAAGTATATTAGAATATCATTTTACGTAAGTGTTTAGCCGGCGATCGTTTTTTCGATATTTTCATGCAACCTATTGTTGCTTACCGCCCACCGTGCACAGCTAGCGCGTATTTCAGCTCTAATTCTTTTTAATATTAACGTATAGATATGTAAGAATGAGAATTGGATCATTAGATTAAAATATTTACATAAACTAGAAAAATATTTGAACTTAAAATAGCACCATAAAAAAAACGTACTTTTTTTGAAATTTTCACTTTAGATGGACCAAAGTGCATTAACCACTGCAGGTACATCAAAATTGTATATCAAAGAAATATTCCTTTATTTATTCTGAATGAAACATATTATAAGGAATTTTCACGTAGAGTTAACATGTTAGGAGTTATACGCAAATTAAAGTGGGTACTTTTTGTGTTATTTTATATTTCAGTGGTTATCCTTTAGGTCCTGTTCAAATTGGATTTTTCCACTACAGGTGTCCATTTTTCTTTTTAATACCTTTTTTTGTATCCCTTAGCGACCAAATAATGTATTGAAATCGGAAAAATTTGGACGGTGGCGAATTTTCGATTTTCTCAATATTTGATCCTTTCAAAAAAAACAAAAAATGTGGATATCCTTGAAAAAGGAGCAGCTCGGATTTTAATTTCAACGGATGTTCCATCTATAAACATCACATAACACAACCCCACTTTCCTTTTTTCTCGACATTTTCATGCAACCTATCGTCGCTTCCTGCCTACCGTGTATGTCTTTCGCTAACCGACTGTCGGCATATTGAAATGCAATCCATTCTGAATTCTTAGCTTTTAAAAAAACAATTTTTTAGGTCTAAATATTATCTAGAATAAACTAGAGACTAACCTCCTGAAGTTCATGCGTTTTAAATTTAAATATACAAAAATGCGCGAATATTCAAAAGTCCGTCTCTTCCGATTTAGATTGGCATATTTGCGGTGCAGTCAAATATATAGCATATAAATTTTAGTCTCGATCGGATATGGTTAAGGGGTGTCGCACAGGGGTGAAAGTACATATTACCATATAAGACCAAAAAATTACATCATTTTTTTATATCGAGGATGCCAAATATACATTTTGGCCTCGATTGGATACGATTAAGGGGTGTCGCACAAAGGGATCATACATACTTGGTAAGATGAATATTGAGCCCTATGCGAAACCCCTTAACCGTCTTGGATCGGGACCAAAATTTATATATGGTATCCTGATATTATGTACTAAGTTCAGTACACTCCACGAAAAATTTGTGCTTAAGTTATATCGTTTTTTTGAATTCAATATGGAGACAGGGGAATATAACTGAAGACTCCACTGAAGAATTCGGTAAGAGCTAAAATTAATATTGAAATGAGATAAATTCGAAATTGCATGCGTGCTGTTCGTATCAACTTATTTTTGTAGTTGCAAACTGCCAATCAAAGCTCATGAACAGTTGAACGACGCAAGAAATCCATAAATACTCTATAATAAAATATTGAATATGACCTGTGTGGGCAGTTGATTGGGAGATTGCCCAAAAATTTAAAACAAATAAATAAGTAGTATAAGTGAATTTTTTTTGCAAATGATTATCTTAATTTATTCAATTTCATTTTAGACGGTAAAGTTGTTAAAGTCAAAGAAAAAAATGTTAATGTATAACTATTTACTATATACTTATCACGAGTTCAGAATAAACATGAGACATTTGTCCTCAGAGTAAAAACGAGACACATTTTTCCTCAGATTAAAGACAAACTATCGTACAAACAAAAAACGCGAAAACTCGAAGCGAAAAAACATGCCGGCAAAACATTTTGGATCCTTTTTTTCCCTAAGAAAAAAGGCCAAAAACGAACTAAAATGTTTTGCCGGCATTTTTTGCGCTTCGAGTTTTGACGTTTTTGTTTGTACGATAGTTTGTTTTTGCTCTGAGAAAAAATTTATATGTCTCATTTTTGCTCTGAGCTCGTCATATGTATGAGAAATGTATGTATTTTTCCCGGTTTGGCTGCCTTCCTTGACAAACATAGTATATGTACTATAGATAATTGTAGTTTTTTATTTATCCTTGTCCTGTCCTTGGCTGTACCCTTAAATATATATCACTGTAGACCTGTAGGCAAGGTTAGGTGAAAAAGAAAAAATCATTGGTCTTTCTGGAGGTGAATATAGCGGACATTATCAGCACACCACACATCAGAGTTGCATATCAGTTGCTCTAAAAAACTAGAACTTGAAAACAAAAAAAAAAAAACAGAAAACTGTCGTATTTGTAATAAAGTAGTGAGGTCAAAGAGCATTTTCTAATTATGCAAATGAATACACATATGTTTTTTTCTATATTATTAAAATATACCACCATTGTACCACGACCTTAAAATATTTATCTCACATATTTTCGCTGTGCTGGCAGCCCTATTCTGTCGATGTTCATTTGGGAGGTGAATTTCCCAAAATCCCATCTCAAAGCTTGCCTACCGTTCTACAGTGATATATATACTTACATTATACCACTGTAGAACTGTAGGCAAGCTTTGAGATGGGATTTTGGGAAATTCACCAAAATTGGTTCCATTGACAGAAAAGGGTTGCCGGCGCAGCGAAAATGTGCGAAAAAAATATTTTAAGATCGTGGTAGAGTTGTATAATAAATAATTATATCAAACTGCACTCTTTAAAACAGATTGAGAAAGTGTTTTTAAGTGATCAACGAAGGATAGCTGAAGTTAAAAGTTAGTTTTGTTTTGTTTCCAAGCTCTAAAGTTTTTTAGAGTAATTCTAATGCAACTCTGTGCTGCTACTGTGCGCTATATTCACCTAAATAGGTTCCGTCATTTTTTCTTTTTCCCCTAACCTTGCCTACAGGTCTACAGTGCTTTATACTTTTTAGTTCTTTTTTCCTACCAATCATATTGAAATTTGAAACTAATGCCGTTTTCGTTTCTGGAAAAAATGTTGCCCTGCTTGATTTTCTTAGCCATATTGTAAGCTTGTGTGGTAATTTCAGCGAATATTGACCTCTAGCTAAGTCAGAGGGCATCATTATGTACAAAACCACACCCAGAAAAAAATAGTGTGAAATCAACCAAAAATCAACAAATTTTGTGGTTAATTTTTTTCAACACGATGCTTAATGTATGCCATCATGTAATCGTGTAAATTTAACACTACTATCAAGTGTTAGTTTAACAGGATGACAACTGTAGAATTAACACTAAAAAGTATTGAGTCTTCCTGTTGATTTTACGATTTTAACTACTCTGAAAAAAAAACCTTGTAAATCTAAAGACTTTCGCTGTTAAATCAACTACTTTCCGCAGTTGAAATGTGCCCAACAACGCTCCGTTGTTGTTTCAAAGGTGCGAGCGTTGTTGATTTAAGTCAATAACGGAGATTGTTGGAAAAAATTTTCACCTAAAAATTAATTTTTGTTTGCATTTTACTCTTCATCTTTTCTCCGCTCGGGTCCCAACTGCAAATATGTAGCCTCCGCTTGTTCTCCTATTCTTCTCTCCTTCTTATCATTCACTGGTTGCTATCTTTATTTCTTATTCTGATTTTTCTTCTTTATTTTATATTCTCCTCCGGATTCAAACCATGACATCAACCTGAAATTATATCCAATCATCACATACTGGAACATTCAACATTATATTGAATTGTAGTAACCTATTTATACTTCCATTTCCTAAAAAGGAATCCATGAATTATTTGAATCATTGTAAAAACAAAATTTAAAAAAATTTGTTCTCATTAGTTTTGTTTACAGTGGAAACTGTTGGGTCAAATACTTTTGCCTTTAAATCAACAACGGGGAGAAAATTGTTGCTAAAAATAAACTTTTTTTTGGATTTTTCTCTTCATCTTCTCTCCATCATTATTTTTTTTTTGTTGGTTTTCTCACAAAAAAATATTTTCTCACAAAAAATTGTTTAAAGGCAAGCAAGTTTTTGAAACAACAACGCCCGTTTTTGAATAAATTGTTGGATCAAAAATTTTGCTGTAAAAACAAATACTTTTGCTGTTGAATCAAAGACGGAGATTCAACAGCGGAAAGTTGTTGGTTAACTATGGGTATTTTTTTCAGAGTAGTTAATGTTACAATAAAAGCTGGTTAAATTAACACGAAATGGTCCTGTTGAATTAACAATAACATCTTTTTGATTTTAAATTAAATTTATTGTTAAATTAACTAGAAAGTCTTGTTGATTGTACAATTTATTTTTTTAAATAAAAAAACATATAAAACATAAAATATCTAATCATCACTTCAAACAAGCACATTCGTACATCACCCGCACAACTGACCAAATTGAAGGCGTCCTTCTCATACGAACACAAATGTACCGGCGATAGTTTATACATGGGCGATAGTACTATCACTTGCACCGAGTAATGTTTGGCCGCTAATGCAACGACCGCATGCTGCACGCAAACCCCCATTCGCTAAAAAACCTCCTCGTGATATTGCAACCTATGAAGAGGAAAAATAAAATATTGAACATTAAATACTTTTAGAAACAAAAATGTAATCCTCTTTTAACTCACCTGCAAACTGAAAATATAAATCGAAAACCCACTATCGCGAACTGACAATGATGCTAAACTCGCATCACTGCCACAGCACAAAATTTTGCTTTTTTTTTTTTTTAAATAATTTGCTTTTTGCACGAAAATCAGACTTCAAATGATCAAACAAATTATGTATGTTTCATGGTCAAATTATATGGTCGTAGCAGTACGGCAACAACAACGATTCCCTTGTGTTTGTTAGTGTTTTTTTTGGTAACTGGTTGTCAAAATCAGACAGGAAAATGGCGAATTAAAGGAATTCGCCTTTATCAAAATGAATGCAGGCGAAATCAAGGCGAATTGTAAACGTCATTTCCCACCATTGAACTGACATTTAATTGGCACTGAAATTTTTATATTCAATACGATTAATTTTGTTATACAATTTATTTTATATTAAAATGGCATTTGGTGGCGGAATTATTGTAAATTTTATTTAAGGATGAGTTGCAAAAAACTTTGAAGATATTAAAATATTTCGGTTTGCAATTTTCCGCATATAATTCACTCCGGCCATTCCATAGCAGAGCCGCCTTGGTCTAGTCAAATTTAATTTCGGTTTATAATCTGCTCATGGAACAACAAAAGTAAATATTTATTTAATTCCTTCATGCTTCGAAATTAAAGAAATGGAAGTTACTATTGGGGATGGTAGCAAGTCATCCAATTTGGAATTCGGCGTGTTCATGTGTAAGCGCGGAAAATAAAAGGCGCACAGTGTAAATGCAACATACGACATTAATTTATCCGGGCGACGATGTGCTAAAGAAGAATCAATTTGGCGTTTTCTCTTTTTTAAAACACTTGCATATTTGATTAATTGTGTGACTTATTTATATTAAACGGCAGTGCATATTTACCAATAAAAAATTATTTAATTTGTTCTTTTTAAATGTAAAAGCTCGCGTTGTTGCGATTAAGTTCTTAATGCATATTTTTGATCTCTCCAGTTTCTGTGGACATTGTAAAATTATATTGTTAAATTTTTTGACTTTTTGTTAAATTTATTGCGGCTCTGAAAAGAGCCATTTAAAATGTGTGTATATATTTGTATGTCCGGGTATTATTGCTCCATCGTTTTTACAATTTAATTTTAATTAATTTTTTGTGACCCATTATCCTCTGCTTGGCCTTTTGTATTTTTAATCGCCTATTCAAGTCCTTTATACGGAAGTGGATTCTGCATTTGTAAAAAAAACGCTTTACGCTATCTGGAAGTTCCACTTCTGCGCTTCTTTCAAGCAAGGACTTCTTAATATTTCGGCAATGAACAATATTTTTTCCATGCATTTCGTAAAAAAACGACTCCAATCTTTTAATGCCTTGTAAAAACTGTGGTGATGGTTTTTTTAAAGAGCCCTTGGAAAGCTGGTCTACCCAAGTCATCGAATACTCGCTGCTTTCATGTTCACTGAGACCCATCTTCTTGATTATATACCCTGATATATATTCAAGGGCATCCTCGTGAAGAGGTCCGCAGTCCTCTAGTTGCGATGTTGCAAGCGCCTCAATAACTGGCTCCATTTCCACATCACATGCAATATCTACGTCGTCGTCGTTGTTGTTGTTATAGCTGCCCACGGCAGTTGCGTCCCTCTCAGCGCTTCTATGCGAAATATTAACTAATGATGTCGATGAAGAAGGATTAAGCCACTCGGTGGTATCTCTCTGAACATTACCCGTATTCCTTAACAGTTCCGTATCGCGAGCTGTAATTAATTGGGAAAGTTGATTGTGAATAACATGTAATTTATTTACCCTTATTACCCAAGATGTATTTCCGCAATCTGTACTTAAACTCCTTTGGAGTTGGGTGATCGTTAAGACCGCCTCTGCTGCGGATAGCTCCGAAGAAATGCTCTAACACATCTTGGTTTAATCGGTTTGTAAGGACGTATTCCACATCTGAGGTTGATTGCAGATATTCATAAAGACCAACCAACGCTCTGTTCGTCTGCACTATCCCTTTTTGAAAAGGCTCCAGTGCTCTACGCTTTTGCATATCTTTTCTGGGAATAATTTGTGACAACATGAAATTGTTCATATTAGTCAGCACTTTCTTCTGATGTGCGAGAGCCCTTCCAAAAGGTTCCTTTAAATAATTTAATTAATAAAAACCCTAATTCAAACCCTTTTTAAGATACCTTTCCAGGATATGAAAAAGTTCTCATTGACGAATTAAGGACATCAAACCAGTCATTCACCAACTGGAACATCTCTGCTGTCTCCACTGGGTTACGTAAAACATAGCCCGATACATAACAACGCTTGATTGCATTAGCAGTTGTATGAGAAAATAGTTGGGCTGCCAATTTTACCTTTTGCTTTCCTGAAAGTTTTAGAAGATTATATGCATACATAAGAAATTGTTTTATGCAAATTACCACCAATTCCTTTTACTGACAAATGGTCTTCTGTAATTTTATGCACAATTGACGCATCTGATTGGGAGGATGCATGTGTCACCAACTGGTCTATTGTTTGCACAGTCAGTAATTCGCCTTTATATATAAAGCCGGTATCCAAAAAATGATTCCTTATAAGTTTTAGTAAGTGTGGCGCATCGGAGAATACAAAAATTTTTGCATTATCTACCACGGGATTCGGGAACCAAGTTTTTTGTATTTTATAATATGTATGTACTTACTTATAAGTACATATAGGGTGCGCACCATAATCCAGAATTTTTAAAATCCAGAAACTACAAAATCCAGACAGTATAAAATCCAGAGATAACAAACTAGAAGAAGAAGAATAAAAATGAGAAGAAGAAGAATTATGATGATGATGATGATGATGATGAAGAATAAAAATAAGAAGAAAAAGAAAAATAAGAAGAAGAAGAAGAAGAATTGTGTATTTCTGGATTATGTGATTCTGGATTTTGTTTTTCGGGAAAAATGTGGATGATGACGATGATGATGATGATGAAGAAGAATAAAAATAAGAAGAAGAAGAAGAATGAGGATAATGACGGTGATGATGATGATGATGATGAAGAAGAATAAAAATAAGAAGAAGAAGAAGAATGATGATGATGATGATGATGATGAAGAATAAAAAGAAGAAGAAGAATGAGGATGATGACGGTGATGATGATGATGATGATGAAGAAGAATAAAAATAAGAAGAAGAAGAAGAATGAGGATGATGATGATGATGATGATGATGATGATGAAGAGTAAAAAGAAGAAGAAGAAGAAGAAGAATGATGATGATGAGGGTGATGATGATGATGATGATGAAGAAGAATAAAAATAAGAAGAAGAAGAAGAATGAGGATGATGATGATGATGATGAAGAGTAAAAAGAAGAAGAAGAAGAAGAAGAATGATGATGATGAGGGTGATGATGATGAAGAAGAAGAATAAAAATAAGAAGAAGAAGAAGAAGAATGAGGATGATGATGATAAAGAAGAATAAAAATAAGAAGAAGAAGAAGAATAAGAATAAGAAGAAGAAGAAAATGAAGAAGATGAAAGAAACAACCAGATCCTTACCAACACCAACAACAACAACAACAATAAAATCAAAAACAATCAGCCCTATCATGAACTTCATGTGAAAAATTTCCCTCGAAAAATATAAAGCAAAACAATAACAATTTTTCACATTTTGTTTTTGTTTTGCTTTGTAATTTTTGGGAACATTTTGTTCACATGAAGTTCACGATAAGGCTGAATAACACTGTTATGATGCTTATTAAACGTGAAAAAATCCCGACAAATATAAAAATAGTTAAAAAAAAATCGCGCGATTTTTTTTAAACTATTTTTATATTTGTCGGGATTTTTGTCGGGATTTTTGTCGGGATTTTTTTGTCTGGATTGTGTAGTGTCTGGATTATGATTAGTCTGGATTTGGTCGTGTCTGGATTTTGATTGGTCTGGATTTGGTCGTGTCTGGATTTTGATTGGTCGGGATTTGGTCGAATCTGGATTGTGTATTTCTGGGTTATGTGTTTCTGGATTTTGTTTTTCGGGATTTCGTTACACACCCTTTTAAACTATTTTTATATTTGTCGGGATTTTTGTCGGGATTTTTTTGTCTGGATTGTGTAGTGTCTGGATTATGATTAGTCTGGATTTGGTCGTTTCTGGATTTTAATTGGTCTGGATTTGGTCGTGTCTGGATTTTGATTGGTCGGGATTTGGTCGAATCTGGATTGTGTATTTCTGGATTTTGTTTTTTCGGGATTTCGTTACACACCCGCGTATTTATATATGTATATATGGGTGCGCTCCGTAATCCCGAATTTTTAAAATCCCGACAGGACATAATCCAGACAATTTTAAAAATCCAGAAACTACAAAATCCAGACAGTTTAAAATTCAGACAGGACAAAATCCCGACAAATCATAATCCAGACAAGACAAAATCCAGACAGATCATAATCCCGACAAGCCAAAATCTAGACAGGGCCATCACTCTGTAGCTCTATTTGAAAGCGAAATTCAATTCGAAAGCACAAGCGTAAAAGTAATATCAGGAGCAAGAAAAAGAAGATGAGGAAGAAGTAGCAGGAAAAGTAGAATAAAAATAATAAGAAGAAGAAGAATGAGGATGATGACGATGATGAAGAAGAATAAAAATAAGAAGAAGAGGAAGAATAAAAATAAGAAGAAGCAGGAAGAAGAATAAAAATAAGAAGAAGAAGAAGAATGAGGATGATGACAATGATGATGATGATGAAGAAGAATAAAAATAAAAAGAAAAAGAATAAAAATAAGAAGAAGAAGAAGAATGAGGATGAGGATGATGAAGAAGAATAATAAAAATAGGTAAAAAAACTTTTTAAGTTAAACAGTTTTATGTTATACATACATTGCAATGCTTAAGATAAATGTACTAAAAACCAAAAAATAATAAAATAGATACAGTCGTGGGAATTATAAACATTTGCATAGACTAGACTAAAATAAAATCGTGGGGCACGTTAATTGTCTACAAATTATCGACTTAATGTGCGATAGAAGAATCGTTTAATTCGTCGTTAGGCAGTTGGCCCGCAGACGGTGAGGAAATTACATACTATTTTCTTGCTCATGGAAATTCCAATAGTTATACACTCCATGTTAATAAAAGAGATGTTTCAACTAGTTTATCGTTGGACATTCACACGAGGAATCGTTTCACTGCTCGTAGTTTGTCTTTAATCGACAAAACATGTGATAAAAGTACTACTCGCTCACCACTATGAAACCCTAAAACTCGCTTATAATCGAGCTTGCTAGCTTTTTTCCACATTCTAGCCCTACTTATCACACGTCCATCGTTGTCGGTTGAACAACTGCCTAATTATAGTGTAACATTACAAAACAAACATTTTAATCAACGATTGTAGACAATTGACGTGCCCCACGGTTTTATTTTAGTCTAGTCTATGCAAATGTTTATAATTCCCACGACTGTATCTATTTTATTATTTTTTGGTTTTTAGTACATTTATCTTAAGCATTGCAATGTATGTATAACATAAAATTGTTTAACTTAAAAAGTTTTTTTACCTATTTTTATTTTCTAGTTTTTAGTTTTTATTTCGCATTCTGTTTAATTCATTTAGTGCTTCATTATTGCAAGGTTTCTTGCCCGTTAGTTTATTGCAGTCCAACGCCTCTATACGTAGTCCCTGCAAATAGGATTTTCAGTTTTAATTACCCCGATCTCAGCTCCACCTAGCGGAATTTTTTTTGAAGAAAATATTTCTTTTCAAGGTAGTAATACATGTTCCGAATTTCAGCCAAATCGGACCATAAATGCGATTTTTGTAAATATAGCGACCCACGCGCCACCTAGCGGAATTTTTGTTTTACGAAAATATTTCTTTTCAAGGTAGTAATACATGTTCCGAATTTCAGCCAAATCGGACCATAAATGCGATTTTTGTAAATATAGCGACCCACGCGCCACCTAGCGGAATTTTTTTTTAAAGAAAATATTTCTTTTCAAGGTAGTAATACATGTTCCGAATTTCAGCCAAATCGGACCATAAATGCGATTTTTGTAAATATAGCGACCCACGCGCCACCTATCGGAATTTTTTTTTCATAATATTGCATTGTCATCGGGGTTATACATGCGTACAAAATTTCAGATTAATCGGTTGACAGGAAGAGGGTGAAATTTGAATTACTAAATTTGACCCAACAATAAAACAAACGGGGTGAGCTAAATAAAACCGTTTAAAAATAAGAAGAAGAAGAAGAAGAATAATGGTGATTATGAAGAAAAAGAAGGAGTGGAAGAAGAATAATAAAAATAAGAAGAAGAAGAAGAAGAAGAAGAAGAAAAAAAAAGAAGAAGAAGAAGAAGAAGAATGAGGATGATGACGGTGATGATGATGATGATGATGATGAAGAATAAAAATAAGAAGAAGAAGAATGGGGATGATGATGATGATGATGAAGAAGAATAAAAATAAGAAGAAGAAGAAGAAGAAGAAGAAGAAGAAGAAGAAGAAGAAGAAAATGAAGAAGATGAAAGAAACAACAACCAGATCTTTACCAACACCAACAACAACAACAACAACAACAATAAAATCAAAAACAATAACACTGTTATGATGCTTATTAAACGTGAAAAAATCCCGACAAATATAAAAATAGTTTAAAAAAAATCGCGCGATTTTTTTTAAACTATTTTTATATTTGTCGGGATTTTTGTCGGGATTTTTTTGTCTGGATTGTGTAGTGTCTGGATTATGATTAGTCTGGATTTGGTCGTGTCTGGATTTTGATTGGTCTGGATTTGGTCGTGTCTGGATTTTGATTGGTCGGGATTTGGTCGAATCTGGATTGTGTATTTCTGGATTATGTGTTTCTGGATTTTGTTTTTCGGGATTTCGTTACACACCCATGTATATATATATACATATGTACATAAATATGTATGTGTGTTGAAAGCATTAAAATGAGTCTTACCCATTGTTACGTTTAAATCTTTCCACACCTCGCGATTTTTTGTACCCATGTCGCACACTACTGCTACCACTGTGAAATGTATGTGGTGTAATGTCGAGATCATTGACAGGAGAATATCTTTACTAATGCGGCAATCAAACTCGTAAAATATAGGCTGCTTCCAGGACTTAAGCAATCCACGCGCCATTACCACTTGCACATCTTTGGGTGGCTTCCGTACATAATCCTCTACTTGGTCGTATTCATATGCTTCAGCTACTTTCATCTCATCAAATGATAACACACACATTTTGTCTTTGTCTGTGAGTTCAGACATGCGCTTCATGGTTTCCAACGAAGCACCTAACATACCCTCACTTACGTCGCTTTTGCGATACCAACGTTGTAGTGTTGAGACATGTGGAAGCGGAAACCCCTTCTCATATAAATGATTGTACGCTCGTGGGCCTGCCGCATGAAGGCATATCGAGCTTGAAATGTCCTTCCACGACCATTTCACGTTTTTCGCTATAATAAATAATTTTTTCTACTTAACAACATTTATTAACACTTAAAAAAGGTAACCTACAAGGGAGAATCATCTTCCGCATTTGTCCTTCTGTAAAAATTGTTTTTAAATTATTTATTATGGCGTTGGCCTCCATAAGTTGGCTCTCCAACTCCCGATTTGTCGTCTTCATAGCTCGAAGCTCTTCCTTTAGCCGTGTAATTTCGGACTGCGTATTCGACTTCAGAATTGTAGTACTAAAAGTACATACATACACATTAGTTAAATACCTATTGTGTGCCACGATGCATTTACTCTGTTTGAGTTTCGCTAGTTTTAAAAACTACAGCTGGTTTCTCGGATACATTACTTATATTTGATTTGGCCATGGATGACTCCATGACAACATTAGAAAATATATCACCACCAGTCATTGCATATGCGAAAACTGGACGGGTTTGAATTGAGCTAAATTAAAATAATTTTACTTCAATTAGAATACCTGACTTAATTAATTATAGATTGGAACTAAGTTCAGAGTGTTCTATATTATTGGCTTCGGCATATAAAAGGGAGAATTTCGATGGTCAGAAATTTTTCGTTTTTTTTTTGTGGAGAGGGTCATATAGATCACCAAAATTCAAACGAAATCTGGCGGAAACATAGTTTATTAATACAGTATTTTGCGGAGAGCACTCTTATGCTCTTTAAAAAAATAATACGGCGGAAACATTATACCGAAGCTGACCCACATAAAGAATTAAATAGACACTTACTCTGTATTTTCGCACACCAAATCTTCCGTGTTTTCTTTTTCCTCACTGACAAACGCATGAGGATGGGGGACCGCACCTGGTAGCAAATTTTTTCGTACACCCAAGCTTAGTATATCACATGGAAGAAAGTGATCTCCACACACCCTATCATTTTCCCCAAGCGTCATATCACAAGCTAACTCCCACTGCATTTTACACTCCTGATCTCGTGGCACTTGAAAGAAAGGTCCATTACCGCCCTTCAGTCGCTTACTACAAAGCACACACTTGCCCATTTTTTTCGATTTTTTTTTATATTTTGTATCAATTTTATTTTTTAACGCAAAAAAATATACGTATGTACACAAAATTAAAATTCAAACTCCAACGGTAAATGTAAATAAACATATAAATGTAAACAAAAACATTGGTGTGACATGCATTTACCCAGCCAATCAGAAACAGCTCTGCAGGGCTCCATTTGACAACTATGTATCATTGCGGCGAAAAAAATTACATATCAGCTGGTCTGCCGATACCACCTTTCTAGTTGCGTCATGGTATGTTTCAAAATAGTTTTGACGTTCTTTTTTAACACTTTTTTTTAGATTACATTGACACTATGATCGTGTTGAATAAACCAAAATTACAAATGACGTTTATGTTTGACCATTGTTTCGTGTTATATCAACCAAATTTTATTGTTAATTGTGGTTCTTGTTGTTTTCACATTTGTTTTCATGTTGTATTAACACTAAAATTGGGACGTCATTTTTCTAACATTTTTTTTAGTTTATATTGACACTATCCTCATGTTAAATAAACCAAATTCCAAATGACATTTAGGAATAAAATTTTATATTTGAATCATCTTGTATATTTTAAAATTTCTTCATGTTGTATCAACAACAAAATTTGGTTGAATTTACCAAATTTTCAGATGACAGTTACAAAGCCAAAATCATGTTTCAAACATCGTGTAATTTGAAAAAAATTCTTGCTGTTCTATGTGTAAAGATCGATCGTGTTAATTTTACATGAATCGTGTTGATGATTTTTTTTTCTGAGTGCAGCCATTTAAAACGAAGACAGGTTACGTAATTTCATAATCGAGATATTAAAGGGTAACATTTTATGCCAGAATCGAAAACGCCATAGTAGTTAATTGTTGTTGATCATTCTGCTTTCTTTTTTTCAGAAAATCGGGATTCGAAGATAAAATTCAGTACACAATTGCCGAAAAGAAGGACAAAAAGGGCACAAAAGCGCACGTCAATGCCGTATTTTTTAAGCAATTACGTCAGCTGTTGCGTAAGTATAAATTTTTAATTACTTTATTCTTAAGCTCAAATGGAAAGTCTGTATTACACCAGTTTACAGCCCGTTATTGTTTCACAAAACGAGAAGAAATACAAATTCTGCTGTGCCTTGCTACATTGTGTGTTTAGGGGTGTGTACTATTTTGGATCACAATTTCTCAGTGCAAACCAAAATTAAAAACTATGCAATAAGTATTTATGTATGTAAATATATATAATAATAATAATAATAATAGATATCCTCATAAATATGCACATGTTTTTCATTGGCATGCCGATAACCTTTGGTCTAATAATAAAAATGTTTGCAGACGGGCGTTAACTTTTTGATGCTTCAACAAGAATTGCATGCATATGTATGTATCAATGTGTTATAGTGATCCACTGATCCATTAAAACATTTAATCGGCATTTCAAGCAAAAAAGAATAATAACAGCATTGATTGCCTTTGCACATGGAAATACTAATACATATGTACATTAGACCGTATCGCAAAAAATAAAGCTCGCCGTATTTCGATCGCTTCAGTAGAACCCGAAATAAAACACGTTCAACATTCCGAGGGATATATGTATGTATGTTTTTCGCTTCCTGTAGTCTTTTAGGTTCATTTTACAAAGATTTTTTCTGTGAAGGACCCTACTTAAATTTTATGGCGAATAATTTTCTACACCTTTTTCAGTTTAAATTCAGAAAGTTCCAATTGATATTCAGAAAATTACAATTGAAATTCAGAATTTCCATTTGATATTCAGAAAATTACAATTGAAATTCAGAACTTCCATTTGAAATTCAGAAAATTCCATTTGAAATTCAGAAAATTACAATTGAAATTCGGAAAGTTACATTTGAAATTCAGAAAATTACATTTGAAATTCAGAAAGTTACATTTAAAATTCAGAAAATAACAATTGAAATTCAGAAAACTTCTTGAGTACTGTGAGGAGGTTTCTGAATTTCAAATGTAATTTTCCGAATTTCAAATGGAATTTTCTGAATTTCAAATGTAATTTTCTGAATTTCAATTGTAATTTTCTGAATTTCAAATGCAATTTTCTGAATTTCAAATGGAATTTCTGAATTTCAATTGTAACTTTCTGAATTTCAAATGGAAATTCTGAATTTCAATTGTAATTTTCTGAATTTCAAATGGAAATTCTGAATATCAATTGGAACTTTCTGAATTTCAACTGAAAAAGGTGTAGAACATTTTATCCTGAATTCCTAAAAAAGGGCTCAAAATAACTCTTTATTGGAAACGTATTATGATGAAAATCATTCCACAATACATGCTATTTTTCCTCCTCTCATACGTGAAAACCTTATTCTTTACAAAAAAAAACAAACAATAATGGCGTTTGAGAACAATTCCGAGCGCATTTGACGCTTTGCTCATTTAAAAGCTCTTTATGCAATAAATCAGTACATATCGCACCCTAAATTATAAAGTGACACAATTCAAAATTCTAAAATTTTCAGGAGAGCCAAAAACTTTTTTCTTTACAAGCAATGATATGGCAAGAGGCTGCATATAATGGTTATTTTTCGGTCAAAAGAAATCATTGATGGGCAAGTTTTGTTGGCAGTCGCTAGACATGTTTATGAAATAAAACCGATTTAAAAAAATTTTGAGGAAATTTTGTCCTACAAAACCTGTAGGTACTCGCTAAAAAAAAATTAAGTCAGAAACTACAAAATCATATTTCATATTTCAGAACGTATTTTTCCTGATCTCTATTCTTGGTAGAGAAAAAAAATTAACGACTAAAAATGAAACACCCTAATGTACAGCCATACATGTATAAAATTATATGCAGCCAATTGAGATTAATTAAATTGTTAGTAACATGTACATACAAACATGCTACTGAAATCAAAAGTTCAAAGTGCTGTATTCATGTAGATATGTAAGTATGTAAGTAGGTGCATAAATACCCAGCAATGGTGATCAGCTGGAAAACAGCAAAAACTTCCTACTGAATATTCAGTAGAGATGTAGTTCTAAAATCTGAACTTTCCCTTTCGTTTCTACATATATGTATAGAGGTAGCGTTGAAAATCAACTACCTAAAAACTGCCGAAAGAGATGGGAAAGTTTTTGTATGAAAAAAGACCTAAATACGCAGGGAGAACTTCCATAGCATATATTTCAATACACCTGATGTCTTCACTGCGTGTTCAGTTATTTCTTCAGGCAATGATTTTTGAACTAAGTTTCAGGGTATTTTTCATACTGAATATTCTACTGTGTATGTAACTCCTTATCTCGAATACTGCTGGGTATATTTGTACATTAGTATGTATACAATTTAATAAATTTTAAAATCAAAATTGATTTGCATACGGTTGTACATTGGGGTGTGAACGGTGTGGCCTGATAACCGCTTAAATGAGCCTGGGGGAGTACAAACAGATACATATTATAAGTACATTATATTGTACCGTTAATTTGACTCTATCTCAGTATATCAGCTGTTTTTATACATATGTATGTATCTATGTGTAATATCACAGCAAATATTACTTATACTTTTTTTATTGTTTATTTACGCACGCGTTATCAAGCCGCACTTTATGAATTTGTTAACGTTTTAACTACATATCGTCGTTTAAACTTCAGAACCGCCTAAGTGAAACTTTCAAAACCGCCTTTGCAAAATTGAGATTTGCCAAAATGTAACACCTGACGCCCAGTTCCATCGATACATATCATAAATTTGGTCTTTGGGAAGCTCGGGAAGCTCTACATATACATACATACATATTTCCTTCTAATGTTCTTTTCAGCTCTGCTGTCGTAGAGTTGAGCGTCAGGAATTCAATTTCAATTTTGGCACAAATGTCGTTTACGCGGCTATGAAAGTCTCACTTAGCCGGTTATGAAGTTTAAACGGCAATATGTTGTTTCGTTATATCTGCAAAGTAAAACCGATCCACTCACCTTCTTCCATTTTATCAATACATACATACATCAGAGGCGGTCGATTCATACAAGCCGAGAAGCCCGGCTTGCGTACACATTTTCGTTCATTTCATACGAAATTATTTAAAATCTGGTTATTTTACGTTTTAAATGTGTTTACTATTTAAGTTCTCAATAATATAGCCCCCACTGTAACATGTCCCTAAAATCCTGCTAAGAAAATAGCGCAAATACACCACCAATCCACCTCACAATGTGTATTTTGTTTGTACAGCCAATCACAGCACAGTGAGCATGCTTCAACGTTTCCACACATTAGCTTTTACGTGGCTTTCAAAACAGAATAACATAGCTTGTTTTCTCGCTAAGGAGAAACTAATTGCTTATTTTCAGACTTAAATTGAAAAAAAAAACTTGCAAAGCACATCAAATTTGTATGCGAATATGAAGCTGGCTTCGGAATTCAAAAGTTCAGTATTCACAGCCATATGCATATTGATTTGATTTTCGTTTGCATGTAGGTACATACTTATGCACATAATCTCTTACATCTGCATGTGCATGCAAACATAAATATCAAATACCAGATTATAAAAGGGTTGATTGTGATTTTTGGCGACTATTGGCACAATATCAATATAATTTTAAAAAGCGGTGGAAATCAAATTGGACCTCAGTTTTTCAAACACTAAAGCACCCATTTTTTAGGCAATAAGCAAATACACTTGCTACTGCTGAAATTTCCGTCGGTATAAGGAAACTAAAAATACCTCTGCGCATTCGTGTAAGATTTCCCTGGCACACGTTTTTATATTTAAGAATTATGTAAATACGAAATTTTTTATTTTAAAAATGTTCAGAGTAAAATTGCAAAATCAAGAAAAAATAATTTTAATTTAAAAACGTTTATTTTTATTTTAAGCACTATGAGATTTTGAAAGAAAAAATTTCGTTTTTTCAGGAAAACAAAAATAAAAAATACATATGAAAAAACAAAAAAAAAATAAACGAGAAAAAACGATCTTCAAATACCCGAATTGTTCAAATGCCCGTACAAACATACGCGTAATAAACAAACAAACGAGCGTTCGAGCATTGAAAAGCATTTATTCGGGCCACTCGAAAATGTTAAAAAGAAATCGAGAACTCTAAATCAAAGTCAATGACGGAACGCAATCAGACTTTTAAATAATACAGCAAAGGAAATTATATCAATGGCTAATGGTTATGCTTCACACATAGGCTTGCCCAGGCAATTTATGCTAGGTCCGCCACTGACATACATGCTTGTAAATATACATACATATGTATCTATTTTGTCATAGAAAAAAACGGAGTGACTCAATTCCAAATTTTGATTTATTCCAAAGATCGATTTTGTGAAATTATCTATTAAGTGGTTGAGTATGCGGACTGCGAAGTGATCGCTACTTTTTTTTTGGGGTTTTGATTATGAAGAAAATTAATTACATTAACATTTCTTGGTGTTGTTACGGGTTCTATTCGAACCGTCAACCGCTGGCATGGCAGGCGATTACTCTACCCATTGAGCCACCAATTTCGCGTATATAATCTTTATACAAAAAATAATCACCCACCAATTTCGCGTATAATCTTTATAAAAAAAATAATCACCCACCAATTTCGCGTATAATCTTTATAAAAAAAATAATCACCCACCCAGGGTTCGGATTTGCCTCATTTTGCCTCCACGCTCACACATGCCGCACTCATGAGGATCCTGTGAGTGTGCAAACAACGGAGGCCACACAATAGCGTGAGCGCTCCGCATGAGTGGCAACAGAGTGCGCAGCCAATAGGAGGCAAAAATGAAGCGTTGGCTCTCCTCCGCTGCGCCTCCATATTTTACTCCGGAGTGAGTGAGGATGAGCGAGGCCTCACAGCTTGGCGATGAAGCAGCCAAACGTCTGTAGTGTGTAGTAAGCAGCTGCATGGATGCTACAAATTTGTTTATCCTCTACAGTGTGCACAGCTCATTCTGCAAGCTAAACAACAAGCTGGACACGTTATTAAGCAGTCATTGTGCAACAGAAACTATGCAAGTAAACTTAAAGCAAAAGTTGGAGAATCTGGCATATGCTCAAAGAGTTCCTTGTGAAGTAGATATTCTGAATTACTGGAAATCCCGTTTATTAAATGATCAGGACTTAGGAAACCTGATTCAAGTAGTATTAGCGGTTCCATCGACTCAAGTGTCTGTTCAGAGGGCGTTTAGTGCTCTGGCTACAATTTTAACAAAACTGCGCACGAGGCTACCGTGAGAAGAGGAAACCTACGGCGGCTCACTCCACACATAGCGTGAGCGGCTCCTTCGAACCTCACTCCAACCGCACACGTAGTGTGAGCGGCTCCTTCGAAACTCACTCCAACCAAAGGAGCGGAGAAACAAAAAAAATACTCACTCCGCGTTCTAGAGGAGTGTGAAACGCAAACGGCCACTCCACAGCACGCCGTGAGGAGGAGTTTCCTCACTCACTCACACATACTCGGAGTTTCTTCCTACCCTGCACCCACCTGACTCATTGAACTACTGTCGTTTAATGTAAACATTCTTTGTTCACTATTTAGACGCAGTGAATTGTTGAGTAAGAATGTAAATCACTTAGCACATTCTTTCATAAATATTGAGATGAAAATTAGCGTGTATTTGAAAAAATAGGAAAAGAAAAAAAACAAGTTTTATGAAAGTCTCAGTGGGAAGCTTAGCATAGGTCGCGTATTTTGAATACAGGGTGTGACAAGCTAGAAGGGAAATCAGAAAAGAGAGATATAAATTTCGCTCTCACAATAGTCTAATCGTTAATTAGTTTAATGTATGCAGGTGTTTAGATTTACTATATGTATTTGGCAAAGGATAGCCGAGTAGTAGCAAATTTTGTAAGCTACAAATGTAATCAGCTTCGTATCGTAGATATTCTTACTATGTTATCAGATCGTGCCTGCAGAAGTGAACGTACTAAAGTTCTCGATTTCGAGAGTGGAATTTTTAAGTTGTTGGTGATAGTGTGGTAGTTTCACTTCTTTAATAGCCAATGTAAAGTAGTGAATATTGCAAATGAACATACATATGCCCGTAAGAATGGCGATATCAGAAACTGAAACTTGTACTCGTAATTTAGTAGTAGGGTGAGCAATGAATATTTCGATCAGAAATTGGTAAGCCCATCGGCTTAGGGGGCTTACCCGTGGTAAGGAATGCCTGTCATAAGAGGCGACTAAAAGCCACTGACCTAGAAGGTTGATAATGGCCAAAAAATCGTTCGCACGACAGTCGGGCTAGTGTCAGAAGGGAGTAGTACCCGAACGTACCGGATATATCCGGCAACGGACTGTTACTTCCCCTAGTAGAATGCTAGGTTACTCAAGCAATATCTCTAGCTGCAAAACTACATACAAAAAAACTCATTATTATCAATTTATTAGTGAAATACACAAATGCGCACCACACAAACGTATAGCCACAAGCACGAGCGTATGGAAGTATTGCTTTAATTGAAAACATATTTGTAGGTACAAGTTCAAAATTAGACCAAACCACACAGTCGCCCGCTTCTTCCTTAACACCTTCCGCGTCGGCGCCTACTACGTTTGGGATAGTAAATATCCGAAAAATCATCAGAGCAGCTATCACATAATCTAGCATTACAATTGCGTCGCCGCCTCCCACTAATATAATCCCAAAGCTTTTCCAAACTGAAAGCAACTCTACATTCAATGCGGCGATATTTTTTGCGTAGCACATCAAAATGACCCGTTGCCTGACCAACAAACGCCAATACGATCAAGCTGATGGCTGTTGTGCTTAGGCCCAATATCCATGTTTCATAATTGTTATAAGTTCTTGTGGACATGCCCATTATGAGTAGCAATGCTTGTGTCAAACGCCAACAGAGTTTCTCCAAATTGCACCAAACAACGATGGCGCCAAATTCGACAAATAAAATGGTAACGATCGTTTCGACGATGACTTGACACAAATATGGCAAATGCATATAACGTACGGGATATAGATAAAAATCGGAAATTAAATCATACAGTGCAATGAGAAATATCAAACTTGCGAGAGCCGGTGCAGGCGAACAGAGACCCTCCTCCTGTTCGAAAAAGAACGATACACCGAAACCGATTTGAAGGATTGCGGTAATAATAATGGCTGCTGTATCGGTCATTTGCTCTAAATAATTTAATAGTAATTAATTAATTATTACCTAATTAGTATGTTTATGTTCATATTTTATAAGCTCACCTTAATTTTGACTGAATTTTTCTAAAGAATTATTTACGAATATTAAAAAATTACCAAAAAAATACATATGTTTTTTCATAATAAACAAAAGTTGAAAACTAAAAATTTTTTTCAGGGATGACTATTGCTTTGAAAATGTTCTAACGAAAACATTTTTTCGTATTCTAAAAAAAGGAAATTTTATTAAAAAACTGGGATATTATCTCTACGCAAGAATTATCTAAAGAAGGATATCGTAATATGGCTAGCGTAGAACTAAACTGGTCTATCTAACAAAATACAAAAGTGGAGAAAACAGGTGAAACGCGTTTTAATGCGGTGTGCGATTGTTGATCTATGTTAAGTGAATATTGTAAATTATTATGTTAGCTTAATAGTTAACTTAACATTCTGCATTAAAAAAAATTATTATAGAAACGTTTTTTATATAATATTTGTTTGTAACAAGAAAACTTGTTACATAGATCACTTTAGAATTTTCAATTTTTAAGGAAGTTTGAACTACAAATTGGAAATTATATGAATAAAACAACAAAAAATATGTGAAATGAAGTACTTTAATTACAAAAATAACATACACATGTTCGTAAATGATCACCTCTGCATTAAAAGTAACAGTAACCAAGTTTTATCCACGGCGGGCTGGTAGAAAATCTTCTAGATTGTTTTCTGTTTCATCTCTGCGGCTTACATGTGGAGAGACAGGTAAAAGGGGTAATGAATCGGTGGTATAAATTTCAACATTTTTTATGTTCTGCATTTTTTTGAATTTCAAAACGCGTATGTCGCTGCCCTGATCTGGTGTAAAATTCTGCAAGAACTCTATGAAATCATATAGGTTCATGCTAGATTTCTTTATATTGACGGATTTATATGTTTCACAATAACTGCATCACAGATTCTTCTCCTCTTCTTGATTGGCGCTTAACCGTCTAGACTATTCTGCCTGAGTCCTACAGAGCGCGCCAATTGCTTCTGTTTCGTGCAGCATGGCGCCACTTGGGAACACCTAGGGAGGCAGCATCGCTGTCCACCTGATTTTCCCAACGCAGTGGAGGTCTCTCTTTTCTTTTGCGTTCAGCGGGTTTCGATAGAAATACTTTCTTGGCCGGAGCGCCTTCATCCATTCTCACGACATGACCTGCCCAACGCAGTCGCTGGATCTTTATTCTGCGTACAGCTCGTACAGCTCATCGTTAAATCTCCGTCGATACTCGCCCACGCCAACGCGCAAAGGTCCATAAATCTTACGAAGAACTTTTCTCTCGAATACTCCAAGTGCCATCTCATCTGATTTTGAAATTGTCCATGCTTCTGCGCCGTCCTGTAGAGTGTGATTTTTGTTTGTCGGGACAGGACTTTACTTTTCAATTGCCTACTTAGTCCAAAGTAGCATTTACTGGCAAGCGTGATTCTTCGTTGGATCTCCGTGCTGACATCATTCTTGGTGTTAATGCTGGTTCCCAAATAGACGAAGTCCTTAACAGTTTCGAATTTGTAGCTATCAACATTGACGTGGCTGCCAAGGCGTGCTGTTTCTTTGTGTGATGATAGGAGGTACTTCGTCTTGTCCTCGCTAACCGCCAAACCCATTTTCTTAGCCTCTTTATCCAGCTTGGAGAAGGCAGAACATACGGCGCGAGTGTTAGTGCCAATGATGTCGATATCATCGGCGTACGCCAGCAGTTGTACACTCTTGTGGTATAAAATGCTAGTTGGACCACTTTAGAATTTCTTGAAATGACAAAAGAACGTGAATTCTAAAGTGAAATTTTTATCGTTTGGACACTTTGGTGCAGAAATAAGACCTACATCAATTTGGCACGGATAAATTTATGATTTTCAAGTCCAAAATTGTACATAACTCGATTTCTGAAAAAATGTTAGATAGACCAGTTTAGTTCTACCCTATCCATATAACCTCTCTTTGGATAAACCTAGTATCTACGTAAGGCTCGTGTGGTGAGTTAGCAGAATTAAATGTTGCGGTACATTGTGCATTGTAAAACTCAACAGTGAGACGTATTGAGGTGCATTTTTCCAGAAATCGATTGATTTTACAACGAGTTTACGCAGAGTTTACAATAATAAATATTTTTTTTGTGATAAATGGACAGTCGTTTAAAATGCTATTAATCTCAATAAAGTACCTATTATCTAAAACTTCATTTCATTACAAAATTATCTATCTTTTAAATTTTCTATAAAAAAAAATAATTTTCGCTTTTTATTTTCAGCAATTCTCGTTCCACGTTTTTGGAGTGTAGAAAGTGGTTTGCTTTTATTAGTCGCCATTTCGCTGATCGGTCGTTCTGTCAGCGATATTTGGATGATACAAAATGCCACCGTGGTGGAAAGTACAATAATACACATGAATAAAGATAAATTCAAATCAGCTTTGCTTAAATATTTAGCCGCCTTGCCAATGGTAAGTACATACATAATAGTAATAGTAATTAACTCAGCAGCAGTTATACATATACATATGTTAATGCCCAATTAATACCTTCTAACTTCTCTTACTACTTACAGATATCGGTTGTTACAAATATTTTGAAATGGAGTCTGGGTGAATTGAAGTTGAGATTTCGCACAAATTTAACACATCATTTATATAATGAGTATCTGCAGTAAGTTTGCGATCATATAGATATGTAAATATGTAAATATTTATTTATGCTGTAGCCCAGGAACTTGCTTAGCCGTTCCAAGTACTGAGTACTTGCTATGCAACAAGCTTGGCGTAATTTTGTTGCATTTTTTTTTAAACCAATTAGCCCTCTCACGTAGCGACACCTTGAGCTCCTTTGTTAGGTGTCTGCCAAGAATAATCTAAAGAAGGATGACGCAGTAGGTACTTAAGCTGATATGGATTATATATGTATACTAAAAAGTGCGAATGTCAGACAAAACCAATTGGGAACAATTTTACCTTGAAATTCATTTCTCTCCGCTTTCACATTGACATTTTTAATGAAAACACACACATAAAAACGGAAGTAAAATAACATTTATTTGGATAGACCTTGGTGTCTGCATGAAATAAATAGGTTTTTGGAAGTCGCTAGTGATTTAAAAAAAAATTGAAAATTGCTTGCCGGAAAATTTTATTAAAGTTAATGCAGACGTGTTGAATTGCCATTAATATTATGTAATAACTCGAATTTTTGTGAATTTTTTTTTATTTTAATGATAATTTTAATTGTCTTACGTTGGGCAATTCATAATCAATTAAATTATAAATAATAATCAGAAATAATCATATAATCAAAATTAATCAAAAACATTTTTAATTGTATGATTATTTTTAACGGCTTGTTTTTTTTTTAATTCTTTTATTTTTTAATTAAATTTATTTTTATATGATTTTTATGCGATTATTCTTTTTTATATGATTATTTTTAGTAATTTATGAAAATAGGCGAAGCATTACAATGTATTATTCACAAGCTAGAAAAGCATAAATTAAAAAAACCAAAAATAATTGATCGCTTAATTAATTAATCATTGAATTAAAAAAATCGAAAAATAATTGAAAATAATGAAATTATTTTAATAATCAATCAATTAAAAAAATCAAAAAATTATTGAAAATATTAATGCTCCAAATTAACAAAAAAATCGAAAATAATCAAATAATTTAAAATTAAAAAAAATCGAAAATAATTGGAAATATTATTGATCCAATTAAAAAATCGAAAAATAATTGAAAAAGACAATATTATCATGCAATTTAATAATTTGTTTAAATTTGTTAAACAATCATTAAATAAATTAATCGAATTGATCACGCAATTAAAAAAATTCATAAATAATTGAAAAAAAATCAAGATAGTTATGCAATTAAAATTAATTAATCGATTAATTAATTACATATTAAATTTATTAAACTATTAATCGCAAAAAAGGTGAAAGTAATCGTATTTAATTATTAAAGAGTTACAAAAATAAAATTTTTATACAAGGAACGTAAAAGACCACAGACCACAAAATATGCTACCACCCCAAGAATTTCGTTTTAAACAATTTCCAATTGCATTTTAGATAGCGTCAACTGGATTTTTGAAAACGTAAATTTAATTTACGAAATATTAAGCTAAATAAGCACATCTCACACTGAAAAACTTCAGTGTATGAATACCCACGCTTTCCCCTAAAAGTATGCAATGTTTACATACATACATACATACATACAGGTGAAACTAATAAAAGCGTGTTAAAAAACGATTTTTCCTTACTAGGATCCCATATACGTTTTCGAAAATCAAAATGACTATTCTAGAAACCAACTGGAAATCGTGTGCTGTGTTATATAGATTATACTTTTACAAAAAATAAATACATATTTAAAATCACAAAGCTAATAAACCAATTATTGCCTTCTTATTTTCCAGCGGCTATACATATTACAAAATGTCCAATCTCGATAATCGAATAGCGAACGCTGATCAATTACTCACCACTGACATTGATAAATTTTGCGAAAGCGCTACGGATTTATATTCGAATATTAGCAAGCCCGTTTTGGATATATTCATTTATGTCTATCGTTTAACAGTCAATTTGGGTGGCAAGGTAAACCAACCAAGCAATGGCGCTAATGAAATCGATATTTTATTATTATTTCTAATACAAATTTAAATACTTATACTTCGCCTTTCACCTCTCTTGTAAAAAAAAAACAGACGCCATCAATTCTCATGCTTTATTTACTGTTCGCTGGCATTGTTCTCACACGTTTACGCCGTCCAACCGGCCGTTTGACAGTTGAAGAGCAAAAATTGGAAGGCGAATTCCGTTATGTGAATAGCCGTTTGATAACAAACTCCGAGGAGGTTGCCTTCTATCAGGGCAATACTCGTGAAAAGCTCACGCTTTTGGCCAGCTACTCGAAATTGCGTGCACATTTGCGTAAATTTTTGGAATTTCGCGTTAGCATGGGCATTGTGGATAATATTGTGGGCAAATGTGAGTTGTTGGGTTGTCATGTACTTACAACTTGGTTAATATTTATTTGTTCTTATACACTTTTTTGCTCTTTTTTTATATTATTATTTATATTAGATTTCGCTTCAATTGTTGGTTTTTATGCTGTATCAATTCCATTCTTTACTGATAATCATCCCTTGCTATCGGGCGAGCATAGCGGTCAACGTTTGCAGGTAAGATATTGTTTTAAAATGTAAATATATAGTATAGGGCCATTCTACTTGTAAAATAGGATTTTTAAAGTGAATACTTGAATTTTTAGTGCTCTTTTTTGAGTTAATCAGCTGTAAGTTTCAAAATATTGGATCCAAATGATTTCGGTTGTTCAATAATACCTATGCTTTAATCATGAATCATGGTTTAATAATTGTTCCAATCGTTACCGAATACAAGTTTGAAAAAAAAGTTTTGCACTTGTTGGAATATAAAGAAAAACAATCTTCTTAGATAATATAAATGGTATTGCATGCGCGCATTGTTTTTCATTCAAATAATGGAAATTAATATTCAAATGCAATTACGAATTACAAATTCCAATAACCAAGTGGACAAGACAAGGAGAAAAAAAACTTGCATATAAATACGAAATCATGGTCACAAGGTCAAGTGTGCTAATGTCTGTATTATAAATTAAAATTGAGCAAACCTTTAATGAAATGAGTAATGCAAGGAAAAATTAGAAGTTTTGGTTATTTTTTTAAAAATTGTTTTGCCGTGGCCAAGAATTGCCAATCTATTATATAAAAATTAATGTATGTGTGTCCTTTTTGGACTCCCAAAGTAATCAACCGATCTTTATGAAATTTTCACAGTAGATTCACGTGGTATTGGCGCACATGATAGGGTATATAAAAAGTGGGAACTTCCCGGAATATAGGCCCAAATGTGGACCCAGAGTGACCCGGCAAGTCTTTGTGAAATATTGGTATCAAATGAAAGCTGCTGAGCAGGCCTTCAACATAGAGGTATTTTAACTGCGATGCCTAGGCCGGGTCCCCCCAAATATGGGTCAAAACGTGGACCGGGATGACCCTCGAATGTTTCTAAGCGAGATTGGTATCGAATGACGGGTTTTGATGATGACTTCAACATTAAACTCTTTTAATTGTTATGCCTAGGCCGGTTCCCCAGATAGGGGTCACAAAAGTTTCTGAGCGATATTGGTATCAAATGAAAGGCGTTGAGCAGGGATTCAAAGGTAAAGGTAAAGGTAAAGGTAAAGATAAAGGTAAAGGTAAAGGTAAAGGTAAAGGTAAAGGTAAAGGTAAAGGTAAAGGTAAAGGTAAAGGTAAAGGTAAAGGTAAAGGTAAAGGTAAAGGTAAAGGTAAAGGTAAAGGTAAAGGTAAAGGTGAAGGTAAAGGTAAAGGTAAAGGTAAAGGTAAAGGTAAAGGTAAAGGTAAAGGTAAAGGTAAAGGTAAAGGTAAAGGTAAAGGTAAAAGTAAAGGGAAAGGTAAAGGTAAAGGTAAAGGTAAAGGTAAAGGTAAAGGTAAAGGTAGAGGTAAAGGCAAAGGTAAAACTAATGATAAAGTGAAAGACCCATTATAATATAAGAACTTTTTTCGTCGCTGCGAAGCGGGACGCGTATTTGCTAGTAATGAATAAATATGTATGCAAAACGATAACATAACAAGATACAAGTTTTCTGCACCAAAAATTAAGCACTTAGTTGTTATTGATCTAATTCCTCGAAATTCTTTCATTAAACCCCTCTAAGGAGAGGAGTCTGCAAGATACTCCCTTAGGCCTTGCTATGCTCATACTACTAAGCAGCTGCCAACAAGGCTGCCTACCCAGAAAAGTGCCACTTAAATTGTGTAAAAATTTATTCCTTAGTTGAGCGATTTAAAAGTTCGAAAACGCCTTACCAGATAAATTAAAACAGGTACCTTGTGTGCTCTCCAGAAGGGTTTTCCTTCGTACGCATAACCTCCCTGATTTAGCTCAAAAATCTTCAGTGCTTCGTAATCTTTGCTTGCAATTAAAATGAATCTGTAATTCAATAAATAATACTCCATATTATTTAGGCCTACTACACTTATGGTCGTATGTTGGTAAAGTTAGCAGAGGCTATTGGACGTTTGGTTCTGGCGGGACGCGAAATGTCACGTTTGGCTGGTAAGAAACCATTTTCTTTATCTGTTAGACCATTTAACGCACTTAACTAATCATCATTGCATCGATCGTCATTATGTTACACAGGCTTCACTGCGCGCATGACCGAACTCGTCAAAGTACTGGGCGATTTGAATAAAGGACGTTATGAACGCACAATGGTGAATAACATTATAAATGGTGATAATACATTTGGTCCAAATAAAGGCATTTTATGCTTCATGGATAATGTGATTAAATTCGAAAAAGTGCCTCTTGTCACACCAAACGGTGATGTGCTGGTAAAAGAGTTAAGCTTCGAAGTTAAGTGAGTATCGAATGGCTATGTTTGTATATAGTTAATTCTATTTTAATACATGTTTATTTATATTTGTATGTAAATGTAAAATGCATCAACCTACTACTTAGATCCGGCATGAATGTGTTGGTTTGTGGTCCAAATGGCTGTGGCAAATCTAGTTTATTCCGCATACTTGGCGAATTGTGGCCAACATGGGGTGGCAAACTGACAAAGCCGCCACGTGGTAAACTCTTTTACATACCACAACGTCCATATATGACATTGGGTTCACTGCGTGATCAGGTAAGTGCTATTAAAAATTGGGTTTTTAGTAAAAACTTTTTGCACATTAAAAATTAACAAAATATGCACATTTCCTTCACACCCCGCTAGATTATCTACCCGCATACACGTGACGAAATGATTCGTAACGGCAAAACCGATGACGATCTTATGAAATATTTGGATATTGTGCAATTGACCTATTTGGAGCAACGCGAAAATGGCTTGAATGCCATTGAAGATTGGATTGATGTGCTGTCGGGTGGTGAGAAACAACGCATCGCTATGGCACGGCTCTTCTATCACAATCCGCAATTTGCCATTCTCGATGAGTGCACCAGTGCGGTGTCGGTGGATGTTGAGGGTAAAATGTACAGTTATTGTCGTGAGGCGGGCATTACGCTGTTCACAGTGTCGCATCGCAAATCGCTATGGACGCACCATGACTATTATTTGCAGTTCGATGGGCGTGGCAGTTATGAATTTGGTCCAATCGATCAAGCGAAGGAGCAATTCGGCTCGTAAAGTAGTTTTAAGCTTTTAGGTGCGACAGAGAGACTTAGTTAGAAGCTATAACATATACATATGTAATTGTATAATAAACATTTAATTATTCTTTCGTTTTTTTGTTTTATTCTCCGCTGTATATTTTTGTTTATTTGTTTTTGTATAGATACGTATGTATGTAAGTATGTTTAACGGTGCTGGATGAGAATGAAATCATAATTTAAATTCTGTTTTACATTATAATTTTTTTTTGCTAGTTAAATTAATTTAGACTTCGATTATTAAGCTTGAACAGTGTATATGATTTTTACTACAATTACTTGTATACATACTAAGTACATGTACATGCATATGTATATGCCAGATAAATATAAAACAAAATAATCATAAAATATATGTAATCATATACATACATATGTATGTGTGTAAGTATATGCGAACATACCCTTGTATATTGTAAAAAAAATCATAAATAAATATTTAAAAATCATGATATTGAAAATAACAATATCTATAAAAGTTGCGCATTAATTAATAACTAGCAAATAACCCTGCTTCGCGGCGACGAAAAATATTTTTTTTGTCATAATGTGTCTTTCCCTCTACTTTTCGCCTTCCCTTTACATTTGCCTTTGCCTTTACTTTTACCTCAGAACTAAAGTTTCAGTTTGTATAGGGGACCCTGCTCTTATAATATCTACTATTTTCATCCCTTGAGTACATAATTATGTACCTCATATGCCCTCCCACAAATTTTCTGTACCCTACTACAAATATTTCAAGAAATACCTAGGTATATATTCGCTGTAAAAGTTTCGGCTTGTATAGGAGACGCCCATCCCTGTTTTTCTAATACCTAACATTTTTATCTGTTGAATACACAATTATCTCATATGCCTTCACAACAAATTTCAGTACTGCACTGCAAATATTTCAAGAGATATTCGCTCTGAAAGTTTCAATTTGATGTGAGCTGCCCAGCCCTGCTTTTGTAATACCTTGAATTTTTATCCATTGAGTACACAATTCTCGCATATGTATGCCCTCACACCAATTTTCTGTACTGTACTGCAAATATTTCAAAAGATATTACGAAGTAACGGTAAATTTTGTATGGCAAGTGCCCATGTCTGCTTTTCAATAAGATTAAAAGTATGCCTATAACCTTCCTGGGATGAAAATAATTAAGCTTGCAAAGTTTCGTGT
Source organism: Urophora cardui (assembly GCA_960531455.1). Taxonomy (NCBI): domain Eukaryota; kingdom Metazoa; phylum Arthropoda; class Insecta; order Diptera; family Tephritidae; genus Urophora; species Urophora cardui. Next base: position 152,461,651 of record OY482671.1, on the reverse strand, counting down.
TGTTCCTTTTATAATCGAATAGCGCGGTTGGTGGAGACCGTGTAGACTGCCCGCTTACGGAACCGCTGCGTTAAGAATTAAAACTAATTTGATTTCTGCAATACGGGCGTCACCGTCATCCGTCGTTGGGTAATCGTTACATACATATTATCGTACCATACGCAAACTAGCATACGATTTTTTGTAGCTGACGAAAACTATTAATTTCGTTTAAACAACAACAATTTTAATGTAAAAACAGTATATAATTACTGCTAATTTTCGTTGGCCAAAAGTGAAATGTGCTACTTTTCGTACAGAATTTTTAAGTGATGGCTTTCTCCAGAAATTTTAAATGTGCTAGTTTTCGTATGGTACGACGATATGTACAACTTTAGAAAATATCGTATCACCTGACACGATATACGGGCTTGCTTAGTTGACTAACCGTGCTATAACTGCAATTCAGTTTTTAATACGATGACAACAACTGTTAAATGCTATAAAGAACGTGACTATACATAAATTAAATTTTACTCACCCTTTTGCAAATAAAATAAAAAAAATGCTTTTACACATGTACATACTTTTCTTTATTTGTTACGTAGCTTTTTTAAAGTTAGTAGCAAATCAAGTGTATTTTACAACATACATATTTCCGCGGTACGTACATACGCATGTTTATATAAGTAGGTACTTTAGATGAAAAAAATAAATATTTATTTAACATATAGAGAGTATTTTATGTACACATGTACATTAGGGTGGGGCGATTTGTATGGAGGGAAATTAATCGATACCGCGCCATCGAAATTCGGATTCGTCTCATCTTTCTGAGTAGAAAACACCTCTACGACATTTTTTCTAAAACTAATTTTGATGTTCCGGAATTTGTTTATTATTAATTAAGACGAATTTTTGAAAATAAAAATTGGGCAAAAATCGACAAAAAAATATCCAGGCCAATATGCACGTAGAGTTGAAGCAGAATTTTATGCTGAATCCAAATAAGAAATCGAAACTAAAATCGGATGATTCGTTTTCGAGATATAGCCTGATTTCCGGTTATGGAAGATGAATGCCGAAAATCGCATATTTTCGCGATTATCTCTTGCTGTGTACAATATATCTTAAATTTTTTTGCAAATTTCTTAAAGATAGGTCAATAAAATATATGAGCAATATTTTATAATATTAATTTATCTTCCTGTATAGGAAAACTAGAATCCACTCTTTTTTCCTTAGCCCAAAATCACGGAATGGGATCTCCGTGTTATAGTCATCCGATACCGATGATTTTCTCCGACAGCGCTTTGTGTACAATAAATGCTCTAAATACAAAATTTCAGATTTTTAGCTGTAAAAATTGAGGAGTTATAACCCAAAACGTAGACATATGCTGTTTGGACTTGTGTTTTTTACTTTAGTCAACTCTAAAAAAAACTCAAGGTTACTCATACGCCATAGCGTACTATTGGAAGCAAAAACAAATTTCAGAAGCATAAGTCTACGTTTTAGGGAATAACTCTTAAATTTTTGCAGCTAAAATTCTGAAATTTTGGATTTGAAGAATTTATTGTACACAAAGCGCGATCGGCGAAAATCATCGGTATCAAATGACTATTAACATAGAGAACCCATACCGCGATTTTGGGCCAAGGAAAAAAGAGTGCATTCTAGTTTTCCTATACCGGAAGATAAATTAATATTTTAAAATACTGTTCATATATTGTATTGCCTTATCTGTAAAAAGTATGCAAAAAAATTAAGATGTATTATACACAACAAAAGATAATCGCGAAAATATGCGATTTTGGACATTCAGCCTCCATAACCGGAAATCACGCTATATCTCGAAAACGGATCATCCGATTTTAGTTTCAATTTCATATCTGGATTCAGCATAAAATTCTGCTTCAACTCTATGTGCATATTGGCCTGGATATTTTTTGTCGATTTTTGCCAAATTTTTATTTTCAAAAATTCGACTTGGTTCATAAAAACCAAATTCCGGAACATCAAAATTAATTTTAAACAAATGTCGTGGAGGAGTTTTTTGCTCAGAAAAATGAGAGGAATCCAAATTTCGATCGCGCGATATAGATTAGTAAATCGCCCCACCCTAATGTACATATGTAGTAGACGTACATATATGTATTTATTTTTAATTATGTACATTACACACATATGTATGTTTCTATGGCTGAGTATGGTAAGTTGGTTAAGAGAGGTTAAGAACCATTGATACTAGTCCTTTATTCTAACATGTGCATATAGTCGATTCGGTAGAAAGGTACGCCATGACGAAAAAATTAAATGTTAAAAATCGTGGGGTATTTCTCGACATATACCTATTAGAGAAATTTGGTATGTGGATATATATTTATGACTAGATGATCATTTGTCGGAATCGGCCGAATCGGACCACTATAAAATATAGCTGTCATACAACCGATTGTTCAGCTATAGCTCTTTGGGGTATAGCTTCTCCATTTAATCTACTAGAACGTTTGTAAATAATCTTTATACACATATATAGCTTCCCGAATTGACAATGCAAAGTAATAAATATTTGTTGTGAATTTTATATCAGCTATTGGCCAGTTTTTAATTAAGGAAAATTGAAAAAAAAAACATACGTAAATATTTGATAATGTAAAATTTCTTTTTTCGCGATTTTACCAGTTTCCCTTAACTGTTGTACCTACTTACGTACATATATTCGCTGTATGTGATAGTATGCAATTATCTTCATCGAAAAAATACGAAATTTTGTTAATTTATTCTAAGTTTAAATTGCTTGAACTAATCTTTATGAGTTCGCTTGGGAAATTTCGTCGCGTTCGCTATGTCACGTTACAAATTTCTTCCTAAGCTTATAAAAATTAAACAATTTTCACGCCAACTATAATCTACTTTGTTCGCTGATCTTACTTTTAAAATGTTGAACCAAAATTAGCAGAATTTTGCACTTTTTTAATAGCACCTAAAAATTTCTTCCACATTTTGTCACGTTCGCCATCGCCCTTTAAATGCTAATATCTCAGAAACTTGAAATCGGTAGTAGTTCTTGTTTGCACCGATTTTAATGCTACTCAAGTGCTCTTCAAAAATAAAAAGAAGAAAAAGAATATTAAACGCTATGCACACTTTATTGAGCTTTGAAGGCGTGCGCCAGCCATTCTGTAATCGCCCATATGTGTATGTATATTTTTAGTTCCGCTTTTTAAATGTTAAAAAATTCGCAAATCTGGTTTAAACATAAATTTGCATTTAAAAACATTACTCATAATTTTTTTTATTTTGTTTTTTTTTTTATTCGTTTTTTTTTATTCGTTTTAAATGTATGTACTTACATATATTGAGTCTTGCTAAATACTACACGACAATAATAAAGCATACATATGTATGTATGACTGCTTTCTTTAATAGATTTTTTCTTAAATCGTTTTACGTATTATGTATATGCATTCATATTTATTTTCTTCAGTTTTGTTTTGCTACATTTTAATTTATTTTTTGTTTGCTTATTTTACATATGTATATGTAAATAATTTTGTTTTCAGTTTGGCATTAACAAATCGCAAAATTTTTACTAAAAACATAAAATTTGAATTATCTGTAAGTATGTGCATATATTTTTTTATTTATAAAAAAATTGTGAATAAAACTATAAATTTACGTTCAATTTACTACATAATTAATTTTTGTACACATAAATATGTAATTTACATACTGTTACTACTTAAGCCAATTTAGAAAATTTTGCTATAAAGTCCAATACTAATAGTTGAGCAGCAAAAATACTTCTTTAATTAATTTTTATTAAATGTGTTAGTTTTCTTTTAATACTTACTGTAAAATTGTGTTTACGTGATATTTGGAGGTGTGTGTGTGTTCAGGGTTTGAGTGCATTAACATCACGCCTAAAAGTATGCAACATACATGTGCATAAGTACATATTAACCTTTTGACAGGCAAATGATCCAACAAGCAACGCATGCCATTTCTAAGCATTTTGCAGCCTCTCACAAAAATAAACGTCATTTTGCTCTCATTTTCCTCTCTTCTGCAATTTTTTTGCGTAAGAAAATGGAAAAAGTGGATATTTGTTGCAAAATTGTAATAAATTGCAACAAATTGCTGTACGCGAATACACCAAATGCTGTTATAGCAATATATCAGCTGAGTATTATCAGGCATGTGCAAAATAGGCAACGGGGTTGCTGTACTGCTGCAATTATAAATTTTCATGAACGTACCCTTTAGCTTAGAATTGCATTTCTGGAAATTGCTTTTCACACCTACATATATACATACATAATTAAATGAATATACGACTAAATATTACATACCAATAAACCACTTTCAGTGCGCTGCAAAGTAAAAAACAGAATTGCCAAATTGGTGCCATGACGAAGTGAAGTGAATAATAATAATAATATATAATATAATACAATGGCGCTATTATAACTCTGACGAGTTTTATGGCCGAGCTTCTCTCCCAATTCGAGGTGTGCTCCTTTTTGTTTTTCCTACTAATTGGGTGGACCTACAGTTTTATGCCGGCTCCGAACGGCGAATGCATTTTTTGTGAGAAGCTTTTTCATGGCAGAAATACTCTCGGAGGGTATGCCGCCCACTGCCGAGAGGTGACCGCTGCTCTTAAAAAAACCAATAATTGGATTTTTACTAATTAGAAAAATTTGTTTGGCTCGGACCGTGGTTTGAACCCGAGACCTCTGGCATAGAAGGCGAGCACTCTACCCACTGCACCAGTGAAGTGAATAACGAGTCCGAAAAAAATTGACAGAAATACATACATATGTACACATCGACGGCTGGAATTTTCCCGGAAATAGGACGTTTTTGAAGCAAAATTCGAAATAGGACGTTATTCAAACAATTTTGGGAATGGGGCAATCTTAGCTTTGTTCAGAAACTAAGTTTGAAGCGCAACCTGCTTTTGTAGTACAAGCAGAGCGTTCATAAACGTAAATTTTGCATGGAGCGTCGCTCATCACAATCATCAAACAAATAATTACTGCCGCTGTTGCGTTCCATGCTGCGTTTCTGAACATACCCCTTATTCTCAGCCGTCGATGTATACAATTACATTTTTCAAGGCACAAAACCCAATAAACACAGACGCGAGGATGATATCGCGGCGAATTCGAGTAAATCAATTTTCGCGATATCATTTTTTCTATTTTTTAAGTTGTTTTGCACTAAAAAATCATTATAGTTCTTATAAAAATATTTTAAATGCTTTGTATTATTTTATACGGATTTAACCCATTGTCAGTAAACCCAATTCTGAACTTTTAATTCTTCGAAACGCCATTTATTAAAAAATCTCGAATCGCTAATGAACAAATTTTCGAATCGCCAACGATCAGAGAAATTAATAATTCTCGAATCGCTAATAATAAAAAATTCGAATCGCCAGCGATCCGAGAATGAACAAATTCTCGAATCGCTAGTGATAGGTGGCATGCCTACGAATTCGGATTCGCCGATCTATCGCCGCGAACTATTGCCGCCATAATGGCTTTGTTCAGAAACTCAGATTGAAGCGCAACCTGATTTTGTAGTACAAGCAGAACGTTCATAAACGTAAATTTTGCATGAAGCGTCGCTCATCACAATCATCAAAATAATAATTACTGCCGCTGTTGCGCTTCATGCTGCGTTTCTGAACATAGCCAATATAATCAGAGAAAGCGAATCCGACGCAAATTCGAGGCGAAACCGTTGTGTTTATTGGGATGTTATTAAAAATGTCTTCGCAGTTCGAAAGAAGCAACAGTAACGAATAACGAAGGTACTATTTTGCTGTTGAATGACTCGAATGGCATGACAACCAGCATTTCAAGTTCAGCTGCATATCTAACAACAAAATTCATAAATAAAACTAATGTGTGTTATTTTTTTTTTCTTTTATAATTTTTAGCTTCAAACTAATTATACCATTTCACTAAATTTTATTTTTCATTTAAATTACATTAAAGTTCATTTAACATAGCTGTATGTATGTATGTATGTAATAAGTATGTAGTGTATATAACTGTAACATAAATTTGCAAACTAAATTAATACATATAAATATATTCATATTAAATTGCAATACAAAGCGAACAAACTCCAATTAGACAAAAACAAAGGCGCCAAAAGGTTAAGGTAAGTATGTATGTATGTTATATTAAACATACACAAACAGAAAAGTAAAACTTAACTAAATACAAAACACATAGTATGTAAATCAGCGAAAAAATTGTTATTAATAATTATAATAGTAAACAATATAATTCAATTACTTTACTAATTTATAATAAAGGCATACATAAACTAAGCTTTAACATAACGCTGCGATTTGTTGAATAAAAAAAATAAAATAAATAATAAATAAAAGTATGATTAAAATAAAATAAAACAATAGCAAACAAAGCGTTTGTTGTTGGGTTTTGCTGTGCTATTTCAACAATAAAATTTGTATGCTTAAAACATTCATACAACTTTTTTTTATATGCTTGTTCAAGTAAAAAAAAAATAATAATAATAATTGGTTTAAAAATTAAAAGCAAAGCAATAAGCGCCAACTTAGTATAATTGTTTAATTTTCAATTTAAAGCAATTCAACACACACACACAAAAACATTTATTGTATGTGCATATAAAAAAGGATACTATTAGTACACTGATGGCAAAAAAAATAGGCGCTGGCAAAAGATATTGATATTTTAGAGCTGCTAGATACTTTTAGTTTATTTCAAAGCTTATTTATTTCATATATGTATGTACATATGTAAATTAAATTTCGTTCGTATGTTATATGGAGTTGTAATTATTCAGCCCTATCATGAACTTCATGTGAAAAATTTCACTCGAAAAATATAAAGGAAAACAATAAAAATTTTTCACACTTTGTTTTTGTTTTGCTTTGCAATTTTTGGGAACATTTTCTTCACATGAGGTTCATGATAGGGCTTGGCTGATTATTATTTTTTTGTAAAATGCTTGCATCTAAAATCAGCAAGTGTGGTTAGAGCGGGTCTATTATTTTTGCCTGCTGTGTACAAAAAGCAAGCCTATAATAAAAGCATTACATATTTGTTTGTAATTAGGTGTATTCGCGTACTTTTTCCAGCAGCTTTTCTCTGTTTGCCTCTATCACTCTCTATCTCGCCAAATATCATTCTTCCTCTCACAAGAGAAAAATATCCAAAAAAGTAAAAAAATGCAAATCTATTCAAATCTTGCAGGAAAGATGAACAGCTGATCAAATTAAAATTATGGGAATTAACAAAATATATACAAATCCTATATTTACAAAAATTTATACGAAATTTGTATTACTTTAGCTTAGTTTCAGCTGTAGATTATGCCTGCATTGTATTTTACTAATAAAGAAACATGTATGTATGTATATAAATGCGGAGCTGCGGCTGCCTGCTGGCATTGCATATTGACATACATACATACATACATATAAGTTAGTTATAGGGTAACCGGCGGACTTCCTACATTAAGCAACAAACATACAATGCTGCTGTTATCATCCGACATTTAGCCCAAGTACAGATGCAGACATAATCAAATGTTATTTATTTACATCTTTCATAATTAATTCGTCCATATTTAACTTTTTTAATTTTGAATTTCAATTTTGCAATTTTCGCAAATTACAAACATATGTTTTTTCATCAGCTGTTTTGCTGCTGGACAAATGTGATGGAAAAAATTTGTCCTGCAGAATTTTGCAGCCTCTCACAAAAATAAACGTCACTTTGCTCTCTCATTTCCATCACTTCTGCAATTTTTTTGCGTAAAAAAATGGAAAAAGCGGATATTTGTTGCAAAATTGTAATAAATTGCAACAAATTGCTGTACGCGAATACAACTATTAGCAAATATGTAATTATGTATGCATGTATGTAAGTAGGTAATTAAAGCAGTTAAAATTAACACTTTTTAACTTCTATTCTAATGCAAAAATTCATTATGAATTAGTAGTGGTTTACATATGTGTGTATATATGTAGTATGTACCCTGCAAGAACTGTGCAGGTCATTTGACCGGTCATATGAGCGGCAGGCATGACCAAAAGTTTTGGGATATTTCCTATCACATTCTTCAGGGCATCGGGAACTTTTTTGACCATTTCATTCATCACGTTCCCATATGTGTATTTTCAAATTCCATTTTATCCTTATATATCTCATTGGTTTTGAACTTGGCTAGAAACACATACGAGTGCAAATGCGTTGGTAAAATTATATTTTTGTAATAGTGTTAGTACTTTCGGTCACACAATTCTAGCAGGGTATGTATGCTTATACAAATACATGAGCTTACCACATATGTATAGTAAATTTTATATACTAACAAAATTATTACAAATACATAACTAATATTATTATTACAACATATTATATTTCAAAAAGTATATTTCAAAAAGTAGTGTGGGGAAAAAACAGAACGAAACAAAAGCAAATACAATTTAACATAGTAAATTTCGAATTACTTATTAGCTTGTGCTTTTAAACATTTTTTTTTCTTTTTTACTTATTTATTTATTATAAACAAACCAACGTACAACATACAATATGTTGAAAAGAGAGAGAGAGAGAGAGAGAGACACAGTAAGCGATTGCACAATTTGTTATTACAAAAAAAACATACACAAATTTTTTTATTAATTTATTGTTGCTGTTTTTTTGCTTTGTTTTTGGTTTTTTTTTTTTCAACGTTGCTGAATTTTAATTTTTTTAAATTTATAAATTTTTTTTTATAAATTTTTTGTATGCGTTAAAAGTTTTACTAGCTAACTTAAAAACGAAAAAAAAACGAGCTTCGCAAAACTGGGAGTTTTCAAAAGTTTCGTGCAAATGCAAAAAAAAAAAAACAAAAAATAATTATTATAACTAAGCGCAGACCTAACAGCCAGTCAGTGTCACGAAAGAATTTAAGTTTAATTTAATTTTTTTTACTTGAATTTTATATAAAATCTGACAGGGAAAAAATTAAATTTTCACTTAAATTTTTTCGTGAAATTGGCTGTAAGTAGAAGTAATTTTAATAAAAATAAACCTGCTGTTGGCACAAATTGAAATTTGAAATTAAGTTGTTACATATATATGTATGTATGTACAAATGTATGCATTAAACATAAACACATCCAGCTTCTCTTGGGCAAACTGCTAAACTTAGCGGGTTAATATTAAACTTAAACGCACTTTTAATGGACAAATTCAAGAATAAACTGTTTAGGTTGTGTGCGAGTTGAATTTTCATATAGTACGTACTTGAGTTTATTAATTTATTTAGAAAAAGAAATTACGAGTTTCATTTTTTTTCTGCGCATGCGAATACATATCTACAACGCGTTTAAATTTTTTTCAGGTTCAGCTTCTTCTTCATCAATATATGTATGTATGATGTAAAATATATGTGCATATATTCAAAATTATTTTTTGCTCGATTTATGTAGATTAATTCTTTTTTTTTTATAGGTTATGTCAGACGGCAACTTCTTGCATTGAAAAATGAGACTTCTTCTGTTATATGTGTTTTTTTTTTGTGTGTAAACGAACAAACAAAATTTTAATGCACATTCATAATATGTCAAATTCAGAAAACTTATATAGATTAAACATTAATTGCCAAAAAAAAATAGCTACTTTCGCGCTTAGCCAAATTTTCGTGAAAGCCAAATTTTTTAAGCTTCAATAAAAGCTGTTTTTTTTTTTTAGAAATAACTCAGCTGGATGCTGCACGTTCTTGTATGATTGTATGTATGTAGATATCTTGCGGCAACCGATTTCTTTTTTTGTTTTTTTTTTTTTTTTCAAAATTCATTATCTTCTTTTTTTATATGCATTTTACAGCGCTCATGCTTATTCGAAAAATTAAATATTGTGCACAGCAAAATTCAGCGCCATTTCAGCTATACTTAGTTAATTATTTTTGAATTCATATTTTAATTCTACATTTTTTCTTTAATTAATTTCCTTTTGTTTTTGTTTTGTTTGTGTCAATTCAATTTAATTAATAATTAGCCAATTTTTACTAAGAAGCCATAGAATTGATTTTAGATTTTTTTTTCGTAAATTAAGTGTTGTTGTTTTGTTTTTTTTTGCAATTTTGTCTACATTTCCAATTTGACTACTTATTTAGTACATATGTATATAAATATGCTTGTATTTAATGCAAAACAATAAGCACAACAAAAAATTTTTAATTCTCAATTGATTCACGCTATTCAACAAAAGTAATTCAATTTAATTATGCATTTTAATTTAAATTTTATCAAATGCTTCTTGCATTTTACTTTCTACAAGTATTTTTATGTATTTCATTATCGCTCATCAACGCTTGAGGTATTTTTTTTTGTTATTTATTTATTTAACCCTCTAGTGGAAAATAATTAATTTTTAATTTTTTTTATTTAACCCTCTAGTGGAAAATAATTAATTTTTATTTTTTTTATTATTTAGCTCTCTAGTGGAAAATAATTAATTTTTATTTTTTTATTATTTAACCCTCTAGTGGAAAATAATTAATTTTTGTTTTGTTTTTTTTTTTTTTAATCCTCTTGTGGAAAATAATAAATTTTTATCTTTTTTATTTAATCCTCTAGCGGAAAATAATAAATGTTTATTATTATTTTTATTTAACCCTCTAGTGGAAAATAATTAATTTTTATTTTGTGTTTTTTTTAACCCTCTAGTGAAAAATAATTAATTTTTACTTTGTTTTTTTTTTTTTTTAACCCTCTAGTGGAAAATAATTAATTTTTATTTCTTTTTTTATACCTAAACACACACAAATGCGCGTAAATAAGATTTATTTCCATATTTGTTTCTTCTACGCATTGTGTGTGACTTAGTTAAGCGCTGTTTGCTCACACGCTGTACCTTTGCTTGGCTAGTTAGTATGTGTTAAAGAAAAATATATTAATTTTTTCTTTAATTTTTATTTGAAAATTTTGCCTCATGCTTCGTCATACAAATTCATTTAGTTTTATTTAAGTGAATTTCAAGCAGCTAATGCTTAAGTCAATTAACATACAGTACGATTAAGTTAAATTATTTCATGTATTCAATTATTTTTGCGTTTTTTGTTTGGTTTGTTTTTTTTTGTTTTTGTTTTTGTTTTCTACTTCTTTTTGTAAATTAAATGTCTATTTCATAAATTAATAAATGCTAAAAAAAGTAGTTAGGAAATGTGTATGTATGTATGTAAGTGGGTGTGAGCTGCAACACACCTGTGGTTGTTTAAGGGTTAAGTTTGTATGTATTTGTATGTATTATAAAGTTTGTTTGCAGGCTTGATGATGATAGCCCCCTCCTCTTGCTGCGCCGTAAGCTGTTAACGTTGCTTAAGCCGCCGTATCCACCTCCTCGACAATGTGATTGGGCGATACTTCGCTGGGTGGGGTTGTTGTTGTTGTTGTTGCTGAATTATTATTATTATTATTGTTGCTGCTAGCAGCTGCCAGTTGTGTTGCATTTGCATTTGTACTTGTCAATGTTGATGAAGCGGCGGCAGCAGCAGCAGCAGCTGATTTTGCGCTCAACGCTGCGTTGTTGTTGTTGTTGGGCATATTGTTGCTGCCATTGCCATTTCCACAAACCGTTAACATAGCCGAGTTGCTTGCTGTGTTATTTAAGTTTGTTGTTGTTGCTGCTGCTGCTACCTGCATTCCATTAGCACCAGCAGCATCAGCTGTTGCCGCATTTGTCGCCATTGCACCCGCGAACGCTGCTCCCCGTGCTTCGCTGTTGCACGCGTATGGTGCGCCCTTCAATTTGCGTGCCTCACGTCGCTGTTTGCTCTGCAACATCACTTGGCGCAATTGATTGATTTTCGTTTTGGTTTTTGTATTCTCCAAATCGGTTATACATTTTTGGCACATTTGTTCGCATTCACGTTCGCCGGTGACGTTGTTGTGACGATAGCGGCAATGGCAGACGGTGCGCCCATCGACGCCGTTGTTGGTGGTGGAGCCGTTGGCGGTGGCAGCGTTGTGATGTGCTGCGGTTTTAGCGTTAGCATAATGGCCATTACATTCGCCATAAGTGCAGGCGCTGCCATTGACGCTGCTGTGCTGCTGCTGCTGCTGAGATTTTAGACATTTGGCGCACGATGAAGCTGAGTGTTGTTGTTGTTGCTGATGCTGATGTTGTTGATGTTGGTGGTGGTGATGATGATGGTGGTGGTGCTTCATGGAGAGCTGCAAGTGGCAAAAGTTTTAATTACTAAACATATACAAACACACATACATGCAAGCACACTCATTTTGGTATATCAACTCACCTGTTTGCTGCGTATTCCATGCACAGCCGTGCCATTCACACCCGAACCACCCGTACCACCGCTACTGCCACTTGCTGACGACGACGTAGAGGCCAGATTGGAGGGCGCCTCCAGGCTTATACGTGCACCGCGACTATATTGCGGTGTGGCGCTGAGCAAATCATTCAATATATGTATGACGGTGGAAATGTCGCGCTTCGGACGCCCAAAGCGATCCTGTAAAGCTGGATTTAGTGTGCCCGAAAAGGTGCCAGAGTATATGCCTTTGCCGTGATTCTTCATCGATTCGATGACAGCGCCGGGTGCGCCACCTTTGCGTGTCGTCTCTTCGCCAACGGACAAATCAAGTTTATTGGTGAATACCTCCTTGGAGAGTTTACGCAGCGTTTGCGTGAGATTGCGTGATGCCTCGGCGAGCGTGCGTGAATCGGAGACAGCAACGCCGGCATCATCCAATGCGCTGTTGCTGCAAGAAGGAACTGGTGTGATTGTTGCTGCTGCTGCACTGGCCGTTGCTGGCAGTGCTGGTGCACTAGCCGTTGCTGGCAGTGCTGGTGCACTAGCCGTTGCTGGCAATGCTGGTGGTGTTTGTGTTGCTGTTGTAGCGCTCATGCTGGCCATTGACGCAGCTGTTGGCAGTGCAATAACACCAGTGTTGCCAGTGTTGGTCATGCAACTGTCCACCACATCGGCGCCCAAGCCACTATCATTCATATTTTGCTTTTGGACAGCGGACATTGGCGTGGGATGCAGCAAACTAGTGGCGCCGGCGCTGGGAATGGCTGCTGCCATGGCGCGCGAAATTGGTGTTAGCGTCTGCTGCTGCTGCTTCTGTTGTTGCTGTTGCTGCTGCTGCTGAGGATGATGGTAGTGATGATGATGATGGTGGTGGTGATGATGATGATGGCTGCGATGCTTCGAGCGCGTTATTGGATTGTTAGCGGTCTTGTGTAGAGCAGCTGCACTGGGTGAATTGACGATGTTCGCGTTGCTAGTGTTGCTGCTGTGGCTACCTGCAACTAGCCTTTGCAATGCCGAACCGCTAAGCAATTGCGACTGTGGTTGCGCCACAACAGACCTTGCTACTGTCTCTGCTGCCACCAACTTATCATCTGTGGTAATCAACATTGCCTCGGCGGCTGAAGGAATAACGCCATTAGTTGGCTCTATTACACCACAATCAGCGGTGGTGGTGGTGGTGTCCATGCAGTTGTCCTTGTCGACAGTCGTGGCGCCATTCAAACGCGTACAAAGACACGATGTCAGCTTTGCGGCAATCGGATCGGGGCATGTCGTCTCTGCCGCTGCCACTGTATTATTGGCATTGCCATTGCCGCTGCCATTCGGAGTGCTTTCATCACTTGCCGCACCAACTGAGCCGGCGTTTGCATTCTTGTTGGCGACGATGGGTATACTTTTTATAGCAGCCGTTTTAATGGGACTCGAAACGAGATTCGACAACGATTTAATCGGTGATTGCTCGAGCAATGCAGTTGCAGGACTTTCCGAGGTTGCAGTATTGCTGGTGGATGCGGAGGCAGCGGCCGACTGGACGACGGCTGAGGTATTTGCATTGTGAAAGCTTCCCGCAGACAACGCTGCCGTGTTGGGCAAGGTCGATGTTGGCAGCCGCAATGTGGTTGATGCCGTCGCGCTACCGCTGCCGCTACTGCGATTATTTAGTGAAGCGACGCATTGACGCAACTGTTGTACTAGCGTTTGCTGCACTCCATTTGTGGCATTGGCGGCATTAAGGCGCGCCGGCTGTGACATTGCGATGCTTTTGACGAGATTTTGCAGATTTTCATAATCGCGTTTGCTAAGCAACGAACTGAGATCTGAGCTGGTTAGCGGTGTGCCGCCAGCAGATTTAGCCACTGTTGACTGCGCGCCCAAATTGGTGTTGTTGCTTAGCTGTTGTCCGGCGGCATTGTTGATGGTGGAGGAGCTGGCGCGCAGTTGTTGTGCCACCGCGTTTGCCGATCCACCACCACCACCACTTGCATTTGTTGCTGCGGAAGCCAACGCGCCGCCGGCTGCTGTTGCCGCCGTTGCAGTCGCCGCATGATGGTGATGGTGATGATGATGCTGATGATGACGGTAATTGTGGCCATGACTGTGACTGTGGCCTTGTCCGGCAGCTAAAGCTGAGCGATTGTTGCGTTGATGGGTGCGCGCGCGCAAAGCTGACGATGAGCTACTGCCGCCCGAGCAGCCATTGACTGCGCCGCCGCCGCCGCCATTTACTGGATTAACGGTACTCAATTGCAATTGGATTAGCATCATGTGATCGCCGAGGCGCATACTCAGATTCAATGGTGTTTTGCCACTTAGAAAATCGTTCACTTGCGAATCGTTGAGCGATTCAAGTGCTTGCATGACCGTATTCTCGGGACGTTGCGCCTGTAAGGAAGAAGGAAAATAGAAGAAATTCATTTGTAGGTACGTCGGGAGCAAGGCAAATTCATTCTTATGGTAATGGTACGTGAACAGCTGACTTCTTCTTCTCGTTTTTAATTCACCGTGTACAGAAGAACAGGAGAATGTCAAACAAGGAAAAATTTTACTTTAAGTTTGACATTTTGATGGACAAAAACTTAAAGCGAATCGAGGCGAATATTGCCGAATTCGCCGTGCCATTACCATAATGAATTTGCCTTGGTCGGGAGTTTGGAATAATAAATTTCTTAATGTGCTTTAAGAGAGTTGCCATCTGTTTATATATACATATCTGTTTATATATCCATATATACATATTGTATTTCCAATTGGCGTTGCCACTTATTTCGAAAATCGAGTTTGATAAAGAAAATTTTAAAGATGATGCCAAATGAAGAAAAATAGAGAACAAATATTTCAAAGAGTGTTCATACTTTTACTAAGATTCAATACATACTTATGTACATAACTATTAAACCATTTCTACAAGCAAGTTAAATCACTCGGGACATTTTAGTCAAATATTTTCGTGGCAGACCATGCATAAAGTGGCGAGCAGGCGCCCCAGAATCAGTCGTAATTCAAACGTCTAAGTGCCAAACGCGAAATGCCAAAAGCACTTATAAAAGTACTCACAAACTACTCACACCAAATGCCAAAAGTGTTTACAAGGGTGTTCACAAACTAATAGCAAATTCTAAAAGTGCTTAAGAAAGTCCTCACAAACTACTCAACTTAAATAAAATTTTGCTATTTTCATCTTAAAATTAAACATTTTTTTAATTGAAATAATTATAAACAATGAATTGCAATGCAAACATCGTGCATCATGCATTGAATCGTTTCATTTATAATGCTATTGGGTATACAAAAATATTGTAAAATGCAATAATTCAAAGAAGGTCTCACTCTTACAATCGTTGGCCAAATTAAACGCTGTAAAATAATTTCAACTGGTAGGGAGTTTCCTATATCGGACGATGGTTTTTTAAACAATGCCCATCGAAAGATATTTAAAAGAGTTTTGTTACCGAATATAATAATTTAATTACTCTGGCTACAAAATTGTTAGCAAGCAGAGTATCTTATACTAAGTTAGATATATACTCACAATATATACAACAACAACGGTATCTAGTGCAAGCGAATAGAAATTTCTTAAGCTTAAACTTTATTATGAAAAAGGTTTATTTAGGTGATGCCACCTGTTTTGTTTTTTTTTCTACATTTAAAACGCTATGTATATATGTATGTATGTAGTACTAAATCATCAAAGTCAACAGGTGGGTGAGTCGTCGCAAGAACATAAAAAATTGAATCCTTAAAGAAATCAACGCGAAGCGTAAACAGCTGGTGGCCACACGCGTGAATTGATGGCAAACTGTGCCAATAACTGGAAGTAGGTGTGGTGGCGCTCGTAAACGATTTACATGCACATATGTACATATGTATGTATGTAAATACAACTCAACTAGTGGCAGAAAAACTGCGAGGCAAGAAACAAAAAGAGAAAACACACATTTCGTGTTATGTAATACAAAAATTAAAAAGAGTGAAAAAAAACGCAAAAAAATCCAAAACATTGCAAAATAAAAGCATGTCTGTAGTTAATATAATACAATGGCGCTATTATAACTCTGACGAGTTTTATGGCCGAGCTTCTCTCCCAATTCGAGGTGTACTCCTTTTTTGTTTTTTTCCTACTAATTGGGTGGACCTACATTTTTATGCCGACTCCGAACGGCGAATGCATTTTTTGTGAGAAGTTTTTTCATGGCAGAAATACTCTCGGAGGGTATGCCGCCCACTGCCGAGAGGTGACCGCTGCTCTTAAAAACCCAATAATTGGATTTTTACTAATTAGAAAAATTGTTTTGGTGTTTGGCTCGGACCGTGGTTTGAACCCGAGACCTCTGGCCTAGCAGGCGAGCACTCTACCCACTGCACCACAGTGGCCGTAGTTGGCACTTTTAATTAAAGTAACGGCACATAAATGATCCAGTACGCGCGTATACGAACAAAAAAATAAATAAAAATGTGTGGCAACAAGGAGCAGTACGAATGCCGGCTGTCGAAGGTGTTGGTGGTGGTGTTGTAGCGTGTGTAGGTGGGTCAATGTCAGTGTCGTAAGTACCTAAATAAAGCAGATATATGTACATATGTACTATGTACAAGCGAATATACAAATATATACATACATATATGTATTTCAATTTATTAAATGCAAAAAATAAAAATAAAAACGGAAACCACCGTCGCACAATGGGAACGTTTCATACAAAAAACGGTCATAAATAGTAAAAATGGACCTAGAGTGCTCAAATTTTGAAAATAAGCTTTTTTTATGAATATTAGTACATGGTGTAAAAATGAACTTAATCTGATGACAAATACTCCCACCCCCCATATAACGGGTGTCGCGAAAAACCACGAAATTGCAATTATTTTCGAAATTAATCAGGTTAGAATGCTCAAATTCGGTATACAAGCTTTTTTGATGAATATTAGTACATGGTGTATAAAGGAACTTAATCTGATGACAAATACTACCACCCCCCATATAACGGGTGTCGCGAAAAAACATGAAATTTCAATTATTTTCGAAACTAATTAAGTTAGAATGCTCAAATTCGGTATACAAGCTTTTTTGATGAATATTAGTACATGGTGTATAAAGGAACTTAATCTGATGACAAATACTACCACCCCCCATATAACGGGTGTCGCGAAAAAACATGAAATTTCAATTATTTTCGAAACTAATTAAGTTAGAATGCTCAAATTCGGTATACAAGCTTTTTTGATGAATATTAGTACATGGTGTATAAAGGAACTCAGTGGCGTAGTAAGAGAATTTTTCGGGGGGGGTTACAGCCAATGTAAAAATTTACCAAAATTAAAATTATCAAAAAACTACAATTTTTTTTACAAATGATGAATATGTAATTTTTTCAGACTATAATTTAACATTTTAGGCTGTGTGCCAATCGGTAATATTTTTCTCTATGGGAAAATGAGGTAGAAAATTTTACCATGTTGAGAAAAAAAAAACACAATTTTGCTGTGCCAAACGGAATAGAAAATTTTGACAGTTACAAAGATCAACTTTTGGGCGAAAACGGACAACATGACATGCCAGATTGCCAGTTGCCAAGGGCCTTTAACTATGTATACTTCAAAAGTAAGTCACATATTCTCTTTTTGAAATCTACGGTTATAAATAATAATTTTCTTATATAATTTAGTTTTCTAATATTCCATTTTGACAGACATTGGGTCATATTAATAAAAGCTGAGCATTTGCTTTTACTTAAAATTTGAGGCCTTTTACTAAAATTTTGAAATCTGGTTCATACAAATTGATGTCAAATTTCTAAAATCTTGAGTAAAAGTATTTGCTTCGTTTTTATTAATACGGCCCATTAACTAAAATCTCAAGTTCAGATACTCTTATACATTGCATATTTAATCCCATTATAGTTTATACTAACACTAGCTGTACCCGGCCAAGATTTGCTTTGGCTCACTTCCTATTATAGGCATTTGAAGTGGAAAACGGCACACTTTAAAATAAGTTGGAAGTAACTAGAAGCTAGCACGGGCTGCAGAAACTTACCACGGGCTGCAGACCTAAGAAAAAGTCAGATAAGTTTAAAAAAGTGAAGGAAAAAAATTGATATTTTAAAATGTTTACATAGTCCTGCATTCCACTTCTCATTTGATACCATCGTTGCTTAAAAACATTCCGTTGCATCCGGGTCAACTCTTTTACCCATTATTAGGTACCGGCCTAAGAATCACTATGAAAAGAGCTCTATGCAGCAGCACTGGTCAATACCTTTCATTTTATATCAGTATTTCTCAGCAGCATCCCGCGGTCATTCAGGTCCACGTATTGACCGACATCTGGGGCCTTGACCTAGGAATCATAATTGGTACGGCTCGATATAAAAGTCCTGATCAACACATTTCATTTGATACCAATATCAGTGAGAAATATACCGGTATCATACGGGTCTACGTTTTCCCCATATCCGGGGATCCGACGTAGGAATCGAAATGAGTACAACTCTATGTGAAAGCCCTGCTGCACGTTTTTATTCATATCTGGGGACTTCACCAAGAAATAATAATAGGTACGGCCCTACATAAGAGTCTTGCTCAACACCTTTCATTTGGTACCAATATCCCTGAGAAATATCCCGGTGTTAACCGGGTCCACATATTGACCCACATCTTGGGATCCGACCTATGAATCGTAATGAGTTCATTTCTATGTAAAATCCCTGTTCAACACCCTTCATTTAATACCAAAATCGCTAGGAATTTTTCCGGGGCCATACAGGTCCACGTTTTGACACAAATCAGAGGGTCTGACCTAGGGATCACAATGAGTTCATCTCGATGTAAAAGCCCTGCTCACCACTGTTTATTTGGTACCAATATACCTAAGAAATATCCCGGTGTTATCCGGGTCCACATGTTGAACCACATCTTGGGACCCGACCTAGGAAACGTAATGAGTTCGTCTCTATGTAAAATCCCCGATAAACACCTTTCATTTGAAACCAATATCGCTGAGAAATTTTCCGAGGCCATCCGGGTCCACGTTTTGACCCTAATCTGGGGACATGACCTAAAAATCATAATGAGTTCATCTCTATGTAAAATCCCTGCTAAACACATTTCATTTGATACCAATATCGCTGAGAAGTTTTCCGGGGTTATCCGGGTCGACGTTTTGACCCATATTTGGTGACCCGGTCTATATATCACAATATAATAGTTCTGTGTCGAGGTCCTCTCCAGTACCTTTCATTTGATACCAATATCGTTCAGAGACATTCGAGGGTCATCCGGGTCCACGTGGAGACCCGGCCTAGGCATCACAAATGAAATAGTTCTATGTCGAAGTCCGATTGAATTTCCTACATATGTTTTTGTGCCAATCTGTGAATAACTTCTTCCACTGTGATATCAATTTTTCTATTAATACTCATTAGGGCAAGTCCGTTCAGCCTATCTTCACCAGTTTAGTTCCTTATCCAATTTTTTATTGACATTTTTGGCGTTACTTTTCTGTAATTAGCATGTTAATAACAGCAATACCGTATAATAATTGTAGCGTTTGTTGAGCCGTAGGAATTTTCCACTAAAGAGCGAATAAGAGTACAAAGAATGTAAATTGTGGTAAAATTCCTACGATTCTTGCACTTTCCTACGGCTCAACAAATTCTACAATTATAAATAATACTTCGTGAAAAAGCGCTAAATTTCGAATTACCAATTTCGAAAAATTACTATTCTCATTGGTTTTTTCCTGAAAAAGAAATGTATGCTAATAAAGCATCTCTTAGTTAAAGATGGTTTTATGGTCAGATCAATTTTATACAAAACGAATCTTTCGGGGGGGGGTTTTGTCCCCAAAACCCCCCCCGTTACTACGCCACTGAAGGAACTTAATCTGATGACAAATACTACCACCCCCCATATAACGGGTGTCGCGAAAAAACATGAAATTTCAATTATTTTCGAAACTAATTAAGTTAGAATGCTCAAATTCGGTATACAAGCTTTTTTGATGAATATTAGTACATGGTGTATAAAGGAACTTAATCTGATGACAAATACTACCACCCCCCATATAACGGGTGTCGCGAAAAAATATGAAATTTCAATTATTTTCGAAACTAATTAAGTTAGAATGCTCAAATTCGGTATACAAGCTTTTTTGATGAATATTAGTACATGGTGTATAAAGGAACTTAATCTGATGAGAAATACTCCCACCCCCCATATAACGGGTGTCGCGAAAAACCAGTAAAATGCATTTATTTTCGAAAGTAATTAAGTTATAATTCTCAAACTAGATATATGAAATCCATATTATGGATGCATTTCTTTCTTGAAATATGACAATTTCTATAAAATCTTAACCTAAAATATATATGTATGTGGGATCTGCTAAAATCAAAGCTAGTGTTGAGGAAATCATGGTAAACCTTAAGGCATCGCGATTTGTGCTTATGGGCAGCGGTCCATATTTTTTTAAATCTTAAATTCAAAAAGCGTATTTCTTGATTTAATTTTTGCAAATTGATATTTACATCAGTCTTGCTTATAATAAGGTTTTCCATGATTTTAATTTTGTCTTTATCTCCTTCATTTGAGGCTAGCCACACTTCGAATAACTCAGCTATTTTAATTGAAGTAGTCACTATCGAATAAATAAATAAATTGATTACAACACCACACAATTTTTCAACATAAAGATGACATACTTGCAATAAATTTTATCGAAATTACTTATTCGGAATTTAATTAGAAATATATGTAATTAACACTTTTAAACCACTTGGACTTCAAACTTGTTTTAAAACTTCACTTTAATATAAAAATTAAATAAAGGCAGTGACAAACAATTTTTTTTTATCAGAGGGGTAAAAAATATAAAAATGTAAAGTACTTAGTCACTTTTTCACTTCGCTGTTTAAATTTTAAACACCAGAAGAAGCAATCATAAGTAATTATATATATATTAGTATATATTTGTAAATACTTGAAAAATCATATAAATGTAATTGTCTACGTCATACTTATTTAAAATTTGTACTTTTGGGGCATGGATCCCCAAGCAAACTCCCATTTCTTACGACCCTGCCAAATGCAGTTTGCATTTAAAAGGTAACGGTACAGGTGGGAGACAAATAGATAAGTGCAATTATCAGCAAGTAAAATGCGTACCGAAGACGTTATACCATTCATGAATGAGAGAAATAAATTTTATCTGTTTAATTGAAGAAGGTGTACTCAAAAATATCTATATCTAACAATCAGTTGTATGGGAGCTATATGTTGTACTGGTCCGATTTGGCCGATTCCGACAAATGATAAATTGTACATAAAAATACGTCGTGTTTGGCACAAAGTGATAATACTACTTCAGGTTCATGAATGGTATAACAAACAGCAAATGAGAGTATATCTCTCACTTACTTCAATACTATCATATCTCAGTAACCTTATTTTACGAAAAAAAAACCTTTGAGTTTTCAGCCGCTATATATTTCAATAGTAAATCAAAGATAATTTTTTGATCTCAAACTGTCAATTTTCAATCTATCAGACCGAAATTTCGTCATATAATGCACATACATATACATATACACACATGCATGCATGCCCATACTTAGCTGAAAACTCGCGTTTTTGAGTTATGATACTTTTAAAGTAAATAGGCTAAAAGTAAGTATATATGTATATATTCTATATAAAATTGCATTAATTAATATATTAGCGATTTTAAAGCATAAACATCTGTCAAAACTGCTCATCAATGCTTTTCTCTCTAGCTACACATGTATGCATATGTATGTACATCCATAGTGATAGCGCGCATATACACCTCGTCGAAAAATATGAATTAGTGAGAAGAGCGCGGGTGAATGGTAAAACTGACTATGGGGGGTTTTTAAGCACACCTGGGACCAACATATATTAAAAAATTGAGGATACGTTTTTTTTTATTTTTTTTTTATTTTGTTCTAAAGTTTCCCAATTTTTTTGATAATTTTTTTTTTACCCTGTATAAAAAACAATATATAATAAAACCTGTGCAGCTAATTCAAAAGTGAGCTACTGTATTTCATAATATGAACTATTTTCTATATTACAGAGAAATATTGAGGGATAAATCTCGTATAAACATTTTTTTTTTTAATGCCGAATATGTCATGATAAATGTAATTTCAAAAATGCACTTTTGGCCCATTAGGAGAATAATTAAAACTCGCGAGAGCGCGGGTGAAATTAATTTCTGTTAATGTGATATGATAAAGAATATGTTAGTTCATCACACAAAAAAAAATCCAGGATACGTTTTTTTTGTTTTTTTTTATTTTATTGCTTAAATTTGGCGAAGAAAAAATATTTTCGATATTTTTTTATCCTTATTTGAAAAATCATATAAAATCAGGTTTCGAAGATAATAAAAAAAGGATTACTTCCTGAAAAAGTAGAAGCCATTATCTATATTTAGGTGTCAAAACCAAGTATATGCGTCAATAAATGGTTTAGATAGAGCATTTCGTATCAAGTCATATAATTCATAATTCAAATGGCACATTTTTTGTTCAACTTTGGGCACCCTGTACGGCTAAACGAAACGAAACTCAGAAAATTTTACATGAGCTTTTTTTTTGTCCTATAAAATATCTGTCGATAGCTGGTAAAAAAAATGGATTTACGACTACTTTAATTTCGACTTTATTTTTGGCCACGAATTCCCATTGTGCGTCGTCACAAAATGATTTCATTCTTGTTTCGTCTGACAGTTGTTGCTAGCTTTAATACATATGTATGTACATATGTATATATTATATACATATGTAGGTATTTATCTACATATGCATGCATTGTTGTTGCTGTTGTTTGTGTCACTTTCGCTATTCCCGCACACCTCATCATTACCCCTCGCTACCAAATAAAATAAAATAAAATGCATTGGGTGTAGGAGTGGGTGTTTCATTAGGGTGATCCATATTTTTGAAACAAAGGAATATGTACCTATATAGCTAGACCTACTGTCCCAGGTGGTGACTTCAAGAAATGTATTGCTTTGAAAAGTCAGATGATATACAGATGATGCTTTGAAACAGCGGTGGCCAACCAATGGCTCTATTGGCTCTCTACGGCCCACAACAACAACAGTTTAGCTCGTTTGGACTGCCAATAAAAATGAATCGAGCGTTGGCGCTCTACGGTGTAGATAGTTTGTCTCTTTCTTCCGTTATTATTCATTATTATTTCTCTGATTAATAGCCATCGCCCATATGGATTCCGTGGAGAGGTACACCATGACGAAAAAATTAAATGTTAAAAATTAAGGGGTATTTCTCATCATATATTTATTAGAGAAATTCGGTATGCGGGTATATTTTTATGACTAGATATGATGATTTGTCAGAATCGGTCGAATCGGACCACTATAACATATATGTATGAAGCTTTCATACAACCAACCGATTTTTCAGATATTCCTTTTTGGGGTATAACTTCCTCATTTAATGTACTAGAATGTTTTTAAATAATCTTTATCCATGTAGCCTCCAGAATTGATAATGTAAATAAGTAAATATTTGACAATGTAAAATAAAATTTTTCCGCGATTTTACCCGCTCCCCTTAACTATTGTACTTATATTCGCTATATGTATGTGCTAGTATGCAATTATCCTCATTGAAAAAATAGAAAATTTTATTAATTTAAGTTATTCTAAGTTTAAATTACTTGAACAGAAGAAGAATATTTAACGCTATGCATGTCAGTATTATATACGTATCGTCGCTATAGAAGAAAAAAGACGCAAACTGTTTTGTTGAGGAATAAAGACGCAAACTTTTTTTCTTTCAAAGAAAGACGCATTAAAAATATTTTTCGGAAGAAAGACTTTTTATTTTTTTTGATAACGAAGAAAGACGATTTATTTTTTTTTACTATAAAGAAAGACGCATTCAAATATTTTTTAGGAAAGAAAGACGTATTCGATTTTTTATTTTTCTTTGTCAATATTAATGCTAATGCGTCTTTCTTCGCAGTTAATAATGCTAATGCGTCTTTCTTCGTCGAAATATTTTATAATGCGTCTCTGTTCGTCGAAATATTTTTTAATGCGTCTATCTTCGTCGACGTGTTTTGTAAAGCGTCTTTCTTCCCCGACATATTTTTAATGCGCCTTTTTTCGTCGACAAATTACTGACATGCGTCTTTCTTCTTCCGGAGCGACGATATGTATGTATGTATGTATATACATATGAACATATGTACATAAGCCCTCTTTCGATTACAAAAAACTAGCATTATCCTGGTTGACCTTAATATCACGCATGAATTGCGCGTAAACATTTTCATTAATGGCAAATACACGCCCACAAACGTACGTAATTTCGCCAGATATGGAAGGTAAGTATTTAGTGTATTTTGTTTATATGTATGCATATATATATCTGTGGTCACAAGCAAGAATCGCTAAAGTCGACTTAGGAAGATTTCGAGTTATATATACCACGTTATTCTCCTTTTAAAACACTATATTTCTGTAAAACCCTCATGCTTATAACTTAATTCAATCAAAAGATATAAATAAAAACATTTAGGCTTAACTTACAATAGAGGTATATGTATTAAACTTGCTATAACAGCCAAAGTAGACGTATATATGTATGTACTCAATCAAATTTCTTCATGACATTTTGTTTTATTTACAAAATTTGATCGTAACATTGTGGATGGTTCACTGATTTTGCGTCCATAGTTTTTAATCGACTTTTATGATTTGTTAAGAAACGCTTTCGAATATAAAAATTAATTTATCTCGAAATAATTTTTTAAGACTTAAGCTTTTATTGCAAATTGCCACAGATATGTACACGTAGATCTATATATGGTTCGATGAAAAATTTTACATGCATATATATATATATATATACACGTAGATACTACTTACTTAATTTAGTCAACACTCAATAAGTCATAAGAAACGATATATATTTTATTATATTAATTAAAATTCAGTATTTAATAGTATTAAATTAATACTAATGTTCATACATAGCTATGTATGTAAGTATGTACTTATGTAAAAATATTCATAAATTTAAGCTTCATAATCACCGACACTTGTGCCATAAATTAGAATTGAATTTCTCACGACCAGCTCCACGACTTCAGAGCTGAAAAGGACATGAGCAGGAAATAGTCGAGCTGCCCGAGCTTCCAAAGACCAACTTTATGGCATGTATCGATCAGCGCCATTGTAGGATTTGTTCAGAAACTCAGTTTGAAGCGCAACCTGCTTTTGTAGTATAAGCAGAGCGTTCATAAACGCAAATTTATCATTAAGCGTCGCTCATCACAATCATCAAAAAATATTGACTGCCGCTGTTGCGCTTTATGCTGCGTTTCTGGACATACCCGTATTATTACATATTACATCAGTGATGCACACCGCCGACTGCGCTACTTATGCAAGCGCAACATATTTTTGCATTAGTGTGCGCGTATAAGCAGATGTCGCATACCTATTGCTCAGAAAAAAGAAAAAAATTCTTTGCGCGATCGGTGTACGCAGCATGAAATTCAAGCGCAGACCAGTGATGCCAATATTCTTGGACCAAAAATCCCTACGGCATGCCAAAAAATTCCCTACTTTTCCCTACGCTAACAAAATTAAGGTTAAGGGTTTTTTTAAGAGCAGCGGTCACCTCTCGGCAGTGGGCGGCATACCCTCCGAGAGTATTTCTGCCATGAAAAAGCTTCTTACAAAAAATGCATTCGCCGTTCGGAGCCGGCATAAAACTGTAGGTCCACCCAATTAGTAGGAAAAAACAAAAAAGGAGCACACCTCGAATTGGGAGAGAAGCTCGGCCATAAAACTCGTCAGAGTTATAATAGCGCCATTGTATTATATATTATTATAAACAAAATTTTTCCCTACAAATTTCCCTACGCCGTATTTTCTCTATATTGGCCTACATACACGCAAAATTGACGCAAATAAAGTTTTTATTGAAGAAGCCACGTACCCATACATAGAAATTTTTATGTTTCTAATCATATTTTCAAGAACCTTCTTTTCATGTTCAAGGAAATGAAAATTTTCCTTTCTTCTTATTCGCTCAGAAGCTGATTTCAAAAGAGTATTTAGAAGCTCGAGACATTCAGGTCCAATATATATATCATCGACTGGCAATGTTTCGTGAGGTGACCTAATCCTAATTAGAGACCAACCACCACCAATAGCTGCAGAAGAACTAGAGTTGTCCAGAGAAACCCGAGTCACCTTATCACAATTAAGGTCGGGCTTCTGTAGTAGGCTCAATTCCTACAGGGCCAGAATCGATCCAAACGTATGTCCGACATGTGGAGAGACGCCGCATGACACACAGCACCTCCTTGCATGCCACTTGAAACCAACTAACTTAACACACCCTTGACCCTCTGGACAAGCCCAAAAGAAGCTGCAACATTCTTGGGCCTTCCGTTAAGTGAAAGTGATGACAATTTGTGAGCAGAACTCGTTGGCTAAGCAGGGCTTAGTAAAGCTACAAAAAAAAACAACAACAACCCTGGATTAGGTGTTTTTGTTTGAACGAAGCTAACGAAACAAAAACTTTTGCTCCGAGGCCCTGTAAGCAGGTAAACGAATATATTTCCAGATCAGGGCTGGGATTCTGCAACTTATTTTGCGACCGAAAAGCGCAAAATCTACCGACACAAAAATTACCCTCGATACCTCTGCGATGATTATCGGAAACAACTGTCCAAGTATACTATAGAATTCGACCAAAATATCCTACAGAATAGCCTGATCGCAAAACTGATCGCAAATTTACAATATCGATCCGAAAATTGTCGCCAATTGGATACAGAATAGGCCCACAGAACAAAGTACAATTTTGAAATATTGCATTCAAGCATGCAGAAACATTTTTTTTGTACGTAATAAAAAATATTAGGTTCTTAGAAAAAATTATTTCGTGGCAAAGGAAACGAAAATTTTTAACTTCAAAAATTCCCTACATTTAGCTAATTTTTTAAAATCTGTCCTTTTTTCCCTACACTGCAAATTTGAGGTCGAATTTCCCTACATGTAGCCTCTTTTCCCTACACTTGGCATCACTGGCGCAGACTAATTGGTTGTACGCGTCGCAATTGCTTGCTAGCAGCACACACACGACTCGTATGTGTAGCCGAGCAGCTCCGTTTTGCTCCGTATTGCTCTTTCGTTCAACACTGTATTACATATATCGATAGAGCTGGGCATCAGGGACTCAAGTTTGTCATATGAATCCCATTTTTGGCACAAGCTATTATGAAAGTTTGATTCAGGCGGTTATGAAATTTAAACAAGAAAATGCGCAAATAAACCTTTTTATAAGTACTTAATCTAACTGCGACCGTTTTTTTTTGTATTATATTGTAGGTATGTCCTACATATTTACATTTATATATGTATGTATGTACCGTTAAAAACACGTGCTTTATTGATAAGCAAATGAACAATTTGTAACTATTAGTTGGTACTTTTTTTAATGAAATTAAATGATTGCGATGTATGTATATATGTTTGAATGTACATAGCAGTGGCGGACCCAGCATAAATTGTCTGGGCAAGCCTATGTGTGAAGCATAACCATTAGTCATTTATGTAATTTTCTTTGCTGTATTTTCTAGAAGTCTGATTGCGTTCCGTTATTGAATTTGATTTAGAGCTCTCGCTTTTTTTAACATTTTCGAGTAGCACGAATAAATGCTTTTCAAATTCTCGAACACTCCTTTGTTTGCTTATTACCCGTATGTTTGTACGGGCATTCGAACAATTCGGGTATTTGAAGTTTGTGTTTTCTCGTTTATTTTTATTTTTTGTTGTCTTCATATGTATTTTTTTATCTTTGTTTTCCTGATACACATTTTTTTGTTTGTACAATCAGAGAAAAGGAATTAAAAATAAAATTTTTATTTTCATAATGCCCGATTTAAACCAAGTCATTTTTATTTTAAAAATGAAAAATTTTTAAATTACAAATTGAATTTTTGAAATTAAAATATATTTAGGATTTAAAAAGAAACATGTTTAAATTAAAAATGAAAATTAATGGAATAAAAACGAAAGTTTTTGATTCAAAATCTCATAGCGCTTAAAATAAAAATAAATATTTTTAAATTTAAGATATTTTTTCTTGATAGATATAAAAACGTGTTTAAAAATAATGTAAATACAATACATTTTTAAATTTAAATATCTTTATTTTTATTTTAAGCACTATGAGATTTTGAACCAAAAACTTTCGCTTTTATTCCATTAATTTTAATTTTTAATTTAAAAATTTTTATTTTTAAATCCTAAACACATTTAATTTAAAAAATTTTATTTTTTAAATAAAAATGACAGTTTAAAACGTGCACTATAAAAATAAAAATTTTATTTTTGATTCCTTTCCTCTGAGTATAAGCTCGAATGTTGATACGGGAATTTGAACAACGGGCTTCAAACAAACACGATCTGTTCGAATTGCTCGATACCCGGGTATCTAGAGCTCTACTTTGATTATATTCGGTTTGCATATTTGGTTTGTTGTTTATATTCATAACATATGAAACTGAATGTATTGCATTAAATAGAGAAAATGAGGATGATAAAGAATTTTTAAGTTTTTATATACAATGAATATTATGAAGATATGTAGGTACATATGTTTTTGACTTTTGGTATTTTAGCTGTAGCTACTTTTGGTCAGCATATCAACAAGCCTGGCTAAGTCGAAAGTAAATTCAAGTTTTTTACCATCAGAATTATCTACAAAAGCAGAGGAGAAATTATTAGAATAAATTGGGAAGAACTCAATTGAATTGATTGATGACGCCAAACTTATAGGGAAATCTCACACGAAAGCGCAGAGGTATTTTTAGTTTCCTTATACCGACGGAAATTTTAGTAGTAGCCACTTGCTACACTTTGCTTATTATCTAATATCTAAAAAAATGGGTGCTTTAGTGTTTGAAAAACTGAGGTCCAATTACCAAAAGTCGTGAAATTTTATTTGATTTTGATTTCCGTCGCTTTTTAAAATTATCTTGATATTTTGCCAATAGTCGCCAAATATCACAATCAACGCTTTTATAATCTGGTATTTGATACATGCCCATGTAAGAAATTACGTGCACATGTACATGCACATGTAAGAAATTACGTGCATAAGTTGTATGTACATGCGAACGAAAATCAAATCAAATATGCATATGGCTGTGAATACTGAATGCCGAAGCCAGCTTCACATTCGCATACAAATTTAATGTGAAAAATAAAAAAAGTGCTTTGCTAGTTTTTTTTTTTCAATTTAAGTCTGAAAATAAGCAATTGATTTCTCCTTAGAGAAAGCGAGAAAACTAGCTATGTTATTCTGTTTTGAAAGCCAGGTAAAAGCCAATGTGTGGAAACGTTAAGGCATGCTAACTGTGCTGTAATTGGCTGTGCAAACAAAATACACATTGTGAGGTCAAAGAACGTAAATCTATTTACGTTCTTTGGTGAGGTGGATTGGTGGTGTATTTGCGCTATTTTCTTAGAATACTTTTAGGCACCGTATGTTACAGTGGGGGCTATGTTATTGAGAACTTAAATAGTAAACACAACGTAAAATAACCAGATTTTGAAGAAATTCGTAAAATGAAATGAACGAAAATATGTACGCAAGCCGGGCTTCTCGGCTTGTATGAAGCGCCCGCCTCTGGTACATAGGTATATACAGTGTTGTGCAATAATTTCGAGCCTTGGGCCTTAAACCCTGCAAAAATCATTGGATTATATGGTCCATTTGTGATAGGTTGGAGTACTTTCAACAGGATCACTAAAATAGCCCAAACGAGCGATTCATGTATCTGCATCGGTTCGTAGTTAGCCGAAGATAACAAAAACCAAATGTTTATCGCGACGAAGACGATATGTGTATACATACATAACTACATACATACATACATATGTTTGTATGTATATACCTACTCCAGTTGTGGCAAGTTATAGAGTATTATTAAAAAAAGTGACAATTATTTCGCAGTCACTACTAACTATGATTTCTAAGATAATCGTGAGCAACACGGTAAACAAAGACGCTTTAGGCTTTATAGGAATAAATTTTAAGCGGAACAACGTCTGGCGGGTCAGCTAGTACCTATACATATAAATAAAGCACAGTACATGAAGTCACGTTGGATGACGCTAAGCTTTTCACGCTTTCCAAACAATATTTACAAACATACATACATACATACATACGTATATCTAATGGGATTTTATTTCTCGCGTTTCACTATTATTTACCTTTTTTCCATTGCTTAAAACAACTGATGACGCAACTGTTTCTTTTTTTTTGTTAGTTTCAACATTTGCGTTTCTTTTTTGCTTCGTTTCGAATTTTGATGCGCCGATTTAGGTAAAAAAGTAAAAACTACAAGAAAAAACATGTGAAATCGTCAGTAAAACGCATTTTATTGGTGTCTCTCGCTCGCAGCCAAACAAAATGAGCTTTACAAGCTGACCTTGGTACACTTTTGTGTTAATTTTTAGGCACCAGAAAGAAAAAATTGAATGCAAAACAGAAACTTTTATTGAAAGCTTAACAAAAAAAAAAGAGACAAAAAACAAAGAAGACAAAGAGAGATAACGAATAAGTGAGCTGTGCGCAAAAGCAACTTTCTTTTTCGCGTTAATTAGTCGGCTGCATGTCTAGCGGCTGCTTATTGGCCCGCTGCTCCTCACTCCCCTAACTACCTGTTCAACGTAATGCGCATGCGTAGCCGTGTGAAGGCAAACAAAAAAGCTTGAGGGCAGAAAAATAAAATTTAAAAGTGTTGCATTGATATGCTTAGTAACAGCAAAGTTTATTGATTTCATATGACCATAGTAGTTAGGTACAGTGACTCATAGAAAAAAAGGAACGGCTCTCTTAAAAAGTTTTTTTGCAAAACAAATAAGAAAAATTTATTAGATAACATTAAAGTTGATACGCTTATATTTTTAAGCTTAAATCTTTCAAATAATAATATATTGGCGCGAATTTAGCATGTATGTATGTAACTCAAAGTAACGAGTTTTTAGGCTGAGCCTCTCTCTCAATTCGAGCTGTGCTTCTTAATTTTTTTTCCGCCAATGAAGCTACAATTTTATGCAGACCACTGCAGGGGGCTGACCGCTTTTTTTTTTTTTTTTTTGTTTTTGAAAACCCCAATTAATAACTAGAAGTTAATTAATGCCTAATTTAGTGATGTCCCAGGCTCGGAACGAAACCGAGACCTCTGGCTTGGCAAGCGAGTAGGTACTCTACCAACTTGGGTTATTATAGCAACGAAGAAAATTCAAAACATATTTTAAGACAACTAAACTCTTTCATTAAAATTTCTCTTCGAGAATGTACTAAATCAAGGCAAAGGGGAAATATGGGATAAAAACAAACTGGTCAGTAAAAGCTCAAAAATGAAGTATCTAATTATTGGCATAAAGAAGGTTGGTTCTTTTTTGCCGAAGAACGGTCTATTTCTCGAAGCGAATAACAAAAAATAAATAAAAATTAAAGGAGTAATGAATCCCGTCGTATTTTGTAATTGTTAATGAAGCCTACTGTTTTTATTGAGTTTGTTCCACTTCCACTTGCAACTACTGTACCTCTTGCCTATTTTTACAAATAATAGATAACCTTAAAATGATTAAAGTTTTTCCCACCATTTTATCGTAACATATATACATAAATTAACTTTTGAAGTTGTCGAAATTAAATTTTATGCGAATGGGCAATTTTAGTTGGAAATGTAGTTTCTAATGTGTATATTAAACATTTTTTTTCTTTAGACATTAGTATTCATGTGCACATACTTATATGTATAGGTAAATACGTGGTCAATTCATAAAGCGTAAACTGACATAATAATAAAAACTGAAAAATTGTATAGAAATTTACAATTTAAATCCAATACTGAAAAATTGTAGGTATATACAGGGTAGGGCGATTATATTGTTACCAACCTCACCCGGTATCTATAGGCAGTTGTGACCTCCAGCAGACGTTGTATAACCATTTTCCTGTAGACCATTTCCAGGTGGATTGTAGAGAGCGTCAAATGGATTTTGGAAAATTGTATTTCTAATATACTTTCTAAAATGCGATTTTTATTTACTAAAATCCAGTTCACGTTTTCGAAGATACATCTGGAAATGGTGTAGTAGGTACGGTGTCAAAGTCAAATCGACTTATTATCGTCAAAACATTTACAAGCTTTCGAATTCGCAAGATGCTAAACCGATGGAAAATGCGTCCAGTTTGGTGAGCAAGCTGGGGATTAAAAAGTACATTTATATGTCAGGATGCGCTCAAAAAGCCATTGTACGGGAATGGGCCAAAATACCACCAGATCAATTTTTAAACCGTTTCACACTGGGGCCACTTATATATATGAGGACGCTCAAAATTCTGAAATCAACTTTTTTACATCAGAATCGCTTTATCTGCACTAAAGCAGTTAATCTATAGCATCTTAACCCATTGACGGTCATGAGTTAACCCGTTGGTGACCTATGTTTTTTATTTTAGTTTCGAGTTTAATTTTCTTGAATCAGAATCGGTATATCGATACTAAAATAGTAAATCCCAAGAATTTTAACCCCTTAACGACCACGCATTAACCCATTTTCAACCAAATTTTTTCACTTAATTCTTAGATTAAAATATTTAAATCATATTAGTTGTATCTACACTAAAACTAGTAATCTTTGGAATCTTAACCCATTAAAACGGTCATGAATTAACCCATTGGTGATCAGTTTTTTTAAGATCTGTAAACAAATTATTTAAATCACAATTAGTATGTCTGTGGTATGGTGACCGCTGTGGTGCAGTGGGTAGAGTGCTCGCCTGCTATGCCATAGGTCTCGGGTTCAAACCCCAGTCCAAGCAAACACCAAAAAATTTTTTCTAATTAGTAAAAATCCAATTATTGGTTTCTTAAGAGCAGCGGTCACCTCTCGGCAGTGGGCGGCATACCCTCCGAGAGTATTTCTGCCATGAAAAAGCTTCTCACAAAAAATGCATTCGCCGTTCGGAGCCGGCATAAGTTTTATGGTATTTAGGTCCACCCAATTGGTAGGAAAAACCTCGAATTGGGACAGAAGCTCGGCCATAAAACTCGTCAGAGTCATAATAGCGCCATTGTATTATATTATTATTATATTAGTATGTCTGTACAAAAATAGCCAATGTGTATTGTATTAACCCATTAGCGGCTATTTATTAACCCATTGATGAAATATGCAGGTGCAGGTACATATGTATGTATACAAAAATGGTTTTCTCCAATTTTTTGTTTCGAGATATTAAAAATTTTCTGTTGTCACAAGTATGTTTATATGGGAATTAGGAGTTTCACCTTTAGCGTTTTAAGCAGAACACGTATTTCCCCACACATTTTCATGCCTGACAAAGAAAAAACAAAATTGGAGTAACACAACTTGTGCCTCAAAGAACTCATATTGTAATCCAACTTACAAGTCTAAATTAAAGAAACCTGGCTTGGCAAGTAGCCTTAACCACAATTTGTAATTAAAGTAACTAGTAAATAATGGATCAACTAAATTTTAGATAGAACAGAATCAAATTCAACCAGATATACATAGGTGTTTTTTTTTAACTAAAATTGGAATGCAATTTTTAAACTCACTTTTTTTTAAAATGCGCACTTTGCTTTTGGTTCTGAACTCGGATTCTTTGTCACAAAGGACCATATTTTACTGCTGCATTTTTACATTTGCTACTTTTTTGCGCAAATTAAAAAAATCCATTTTGAAAAAAAATATTTAAAAAAAAGAGGTACGTTTAGTTTTATACTAAAAATTAATTTTTTAAAACATCAAGTTCCAAAAAAAAAAAACACTCATCGATTATGTAAGCTTCACTTAATGTTATGGAAAAAGCAGAATTATAAAATTTTATATCCTTCTCTTACACCAACTATTTCAAATACACATTCAAATTTCACACTTTGGAAAAAAATAATTTTTTGGAAAATTTGCCATGTTTGTGTATGGATAACTCCCAACTGAAAAACGATAGAAAGCTGAAAATTGGGCCAGAAGTGTAGAATTTTATAGGGAACAATACTGCGTTTTTATTTTGTTGAAAAACTCATTATTTAAAAACTGAATTTTGAGCACGCTCGGCCCCAGTGTGCGTTTGAAGGCCAAAGTCAAGGCAAGTTGTGGTCACATCGAGTTAAAGTGTATGGAATCTAAAATGTTTAATATTTCCACACATTTTTGTAATTTGACACAATAAATAAAAATAATTTCGCACAGAAAAAATATGGTCGTTCGACTAGATAATAGGTTTCAATCGCATAACCCTGTAACTACATAATATATAGATACATATGTAAATTACCTAAGCCTTATCTGCAAAACACCAAAAAGCTTATGTGACTAGTTTATTTTATATTTTAAGTATAGTAGGTAGATTGTTATCATTATTTTATTGTCGAACACAGTCTGTACCTATATTTATTTTATGTAGAAATTAAAGCGCGAAAAATTCCAACTTTACACACAAAATACCTGCTTACATATAAAATTTTCAGTAAAGCTTTCAGCTCTGGCGTAATTTATATGAATAAAAAACTGACTTTTTGTTGTTACAATTTTCATATTTAGATATGTATGTTTGTATGTAAATGTGTAAGCACACGCAAGCCACAGAGAGCGAGCGATATAAATTTCCACCATTTTATAATTGAAATCGCTTTCGAACACACATTGAACAAAATGAAAGCAAAAGTGTTTTATATACATACGTACATAAATAATGCAGACAGAAACGTACATACAAGCACATATATATTTATGCTTGCATATACCTACAGCACTTAAAATACTTTCATTTTTCATGCCTATGATCATACAAATTGTTCAGTTGAAAGAGAAAAATGTACTCACGTCAAAGCCGAGCAGCGGCATGATCATACATATTTTCTGCCGGTGAAAATGCAAGTTTTATTTTCTGTACTTACCCTGCAAAAAATGCGATCACTCCGGGATACATCCGGGACAACTCGCAAGGGAGCATGCGATTACTACCCATTTGTATCGCTTTATATGGGTTGAAGTGTTCTCTTTTGTTTGAGCATGTCCTATGAAGAGACTAATTGTACCCAGTTTGTACCCGAACGGGTAGCAAAAGCGCACAATTGTGCCCGTTTTGTACCCGAACAGGTAGCAAATGCGACACATCCATTTGTGCGACTAATTGTACCCGTTTGATACCCTTTCGGGTACAATTCGTCTACAATTAGTATACATATGTACCCGTTCGGGTACAATTGGGAACAATTGTAGACTAATTGTACCCGAAAGAGAGCGCTCCCGGACAAATCTTTTTAGAGACTCGTCGCACACTTTTTTACAGGGTATTTCTAATTATTATATACACATGTTGTTTCCACAAATATACCTACATACATACATACATACATACATATGTATGTATATGTATATGTAAGCATCTGTCTACCCTGTAAAAAAGTGTGCGACGAGTCTCTAAAAAGATTTGTCCGGGAGCGCTCTCTTTCGGGTACAATTAGTCTACAATTGTTCCCAATTGTACCCGAACGGGTACATATGTATACTAATTGTAGACGAATTGTACCCGAAATGGTATCAAACGGGTACAATTAGTCGCACAAATGGATGTGTCGCATTTGCTACCTGTTCGGGTACAAAACGGGTACAATTGTGCGCTTTTGCTACCCGTTCGGGTACAAACTGGGTACAATTAGTCTCTTCATAGGACATGCTCAAACAAAAGAGAACACTTCAACCCATATAAGGAGATACAAATGGGTAGTAATCGCATGCTCCCTTGCGAGTTGTCCCGGATGTATCCCGGAGTGATCGCATTTTTTGCAGGGCTAGTACCTACTTATGTACAAAAAAAAAACTACGTCAACTTTTCGTATCACTGTAATTCTCAACTGCTTTCTGTGGTTTTTCTAAACAGAGAAAACTGCATGCTGATCTTAATTTCTACCATTATTTTTTCCAGAAATATGGAACCGTTTTATATTTGCTTGGTTGCGATAGCATTTCGGTTTACGAAATTGGTCCCTTTTTAGTCCAGATCATCATTAAACAGTCCACTTAAAATTCATCACAGAAGCACCAGTAAATACATTGAAAACTCTTTCTTAATTATTTTATGCAAATAGTGGCCAACTAAAGGCTCCACTGGCTCTCTATGGCCCACAACAACATAACTTCAACTCTTTCTGGCTCCCAACAACAAACAATGGGTGAGTTTCTAAGACAAAGCTACTCCGCAACTGTTGAGTGTTTGTCTTAGAAACGCACTGTTGAGTAGTTCCGCTCAGCTCAATAGTTGGCAACTTTTAGCCATTTTTTCCATCACAAACTTTGTTCGCTACATGAGCTCAACATGTTGTGTAAAGCCAAACAGCTGATAAATTCATCAAGCCGTTTCTAAGACGTAGCTGTTTAACTGTTAACCCAACTGTTGAGCTCAACAGTTGCGGAGCAGCTTTGTCTTAGAAACTCACCCAATGGCTCTACTGGCTCAAAACAAAAACAAAAACAAAAGCAAAATCAAAAACAAAAACAAAAAGAACCAGAATAGAAACAAAAACAAATTGTATAACTAAATTTTCTTAAACCCAAGACAATTACTTGTAATTGGAGATTTTCAATTACATTTGCAAGTAACTGTAATTGAAAATTTTGAAAAAAAAAATGTAGTTGAGGATGCCGAGGTCTGCTGTGTACGGTGTTTAGTATACGGTATTAGGTATGAGGTATTAGTATACCGCATTCGGTATTCAATATTCGCAATTCTGTCAGGGCTGCACATTAACGTTATTTTTTATCAATAACCAAAAAAATATTTTGTTTTCAATTCAACTTTGAAAAATTTTAACGTTAAGTGCTGAACAAAAAAATACTGTTTTGATAATTATCAAAAAAAGTTATGAAAAAAAATTTCGTTTTGTTGATTATCAAAAAACAAATATTGAATAAATTTTGTTTCAGTAGCCAACAAAAAAAATTATCAAAAAAAATAACGTTAATAAAAATTCAAAGTAAAATGAAGCCGTAAGCCCGAAACAAATTTTTATTATTATTTTGTTTTTGATAATCAACGAAACAAAATAATTTTGATAATTTTTTTTTGATAATCAA
Source organism: Urophora cardui (assembly GCA_960531455.1). Taxonomy (NCBI): domain Eukaryota; kingdom Metazoa; phylum Arthropoda; class Insecta; order Diptera; family Tephritidae; genus Urophora; species Urophora cardui. Next base: position 152,424,132 of record OY482671.1, on the reverse strand, counting down.
CGAAACGAAATAATTTCAATAATTTTTATTTGATATTCAACAAAACAAAATTTTTTTGTTAATTTTTATTTGATATTCAACAAAACAAAATATTTTTGTTGATATCGTTGTGCAGCCTTGAATTCTGTATACGGATTCGGTGTGCACAATTAGTATTCGATATACATATTCGGTATTCGTATTCCGTATTCGTAATTATCCGCTTTTCCACAATTATGAGCTGATCGAAAAAATAAAAATTGTCTAATCCCGTAATTTTAACGATTGTCGATATTAAAATAATTGTAATTTTAGGTCTGTGTTTTGAACATGCCACACACACACACACACAAATTCCGTAGCCGAAATCTCAAGAAAGGATACAAGAGACAACATACAAATTATTAAGTTCATCAAGTAAAGCAGGCAGTCAGGCGTGTGCCATGGCGGCGTTACTTTGCATACAATTCATTACATGCGAAAAAATTCCATTATTTATTTTTCAATCAAATTTATCTATGAAATATTTTTCTGATTAGCTTCAAGACGTCACCGGCTAAGCAACACGTTTAACTCGATATCACGAGACAGATAATGTATAGGTACATATGTATGTACATATACATATGTATTACATTAGCAACAACAACCTGTATGTCACGACATTTCATAAGCGTTGAGCAGATACATATATATGTACATACATATATGTACATATGTATATCTAACCAGCTTATATTTAGCTTGCAGCAAATGAACGCTTGACATTTCATTTAATTTTTGTGTGACTTTTGGCTTTGTTTATTGTTGTTTTTGCTGCTATATGATATACATATTTATGAATATATTTTTAAATTCATTGTTATCGTTGGCATTGAAGATCTTTTTTTTAAACCAGGGCTGCTCACCTCATAGGCACTCAAAGCATAATTGTTATACTCAGCTGTACTAGTACACAGAGTATTATAGTTTTAATCACATAACGGTGGATTGTAACAGAATGAAATAATCGAGATAGATATAGACTTATATATATCAAAATGATCAGGGTGAAAAGAGAAATCGATTGAGCCATGTCCGTCCGTCCGTCCGTCTGTAAACACTCTAACTCGCGCAAAAATTGAGATATTTTGATGAAATTTGAAATGCAAGTTGGCATCGACACTGGGACGGTTGGTATTGAAAATAGGCGTAATCGGACCATGACCGCGCCCACTTTTCCTATATAGAAAAAATCGGAAATTTGGTATCTCAGTCACTATTAAAGCTAGAGTGATGAAATTTTACCCACGTGTTGATCTCAGGCCCCTAGGAAGAAATTTGATGAAATTTTGGAAAATTGGCGGTGCCACGCCCACTTATTAAGGGTCAAACATGGAAAGTTTTATATGTCATAACTCAGAAACCATTGGAGAAATATAGATGAAATTTGGTATGCGTGATTTACTTACTTAGGCAAACATTTTGATGGAAAATTGTTAAAATCGGTTGTCGGCCACGCCCACTTTTATATATGTGTATTATAAAATGACCTAATAAAAACATTTTAAGCGAGATCTCTGTCAAATATAAAGATATATCATTGAAATTTTATGGCAGCAGTCCACCTGCGGACATAAAACGAAAAACACAAAAATTTTGGAAAATGGGCGGTGCCACGCCCACTTATTAAGGGGCAAATATTGAAAGTTTTATAAGCTATAACTCAGAACCCGTTAAAGATATATCTATGAAATTTGGTATTACTTAGGCAAATGTGTGGACGAAAAATTACCAAAATCGGTTGACGACCACGCCCAATTTTATATATGGGTATTATAAAGTGGCCTAATAAAAACATTTTAAGCGATATCTTTGTCAAATATAAAGATAAGTCATTGAAATTTTGTGACATGAGTTCCACAATAGACCGGAAACATAAAATAGACACATTTTGGAAAATGGGCGTGGCACCGCCTCCTTTTGGACAAAGGGATATACGAGATTTCTTAGCCTTTAACTCGACAAATAATTGAGATATTATGACGAAATTTGGTTTATTCACTTCTATAACTTGTGTTAATAGACACGCAAAAATTTATTCAAATCGGTTTATGACCACGCCTAATTTTTAACAGATATTTCTGGAACACTCTTTGGGAATGTGTAACGTGACATCTTTGTAACTAGAAGTCATAAAGGAATGAATTTTTGCACAAAGAATTATATTGATATGCTTAGTTGGATGACTGATAAAAATTTATAAAATGGGCGTGGCTCCGCCCACTTTATGCAGCACTCGCTTTATATAAAGTACACCGTGTTTCCATCAAACGCAAACAAACAATGAAAGCATACAGCTGAGTATATAATGTTCGATTCCACTCGAACTTACAGAACACAGATACATATTTTCACTTCAAATATGAAAATAAAATTTTCTTTGCACTGCCATAAGCGCTGAGATATAAAAAAATTTTATATGTATGTGCCTATGATTCATATTGAATGTGCAGAGCAAAGGCACTTTGTATAGGAGCTCGAGCACTGCCGTAAAAAATCGAAATTTACAATAACAAATGTGTAATGAAAAAAAAAATTCTAATAAAAATAGGTAAAAAAAAACTTTTTAAGTTAAACGGTTTTATGTTATACATACATTGCAATGTTTAAGATAAATGTACTAAAAACCAAAAAATAATAAAATAGATACAGTCGTGGGAATTATAAACATTTGCATAGACTAGACTAAAATAAAACCGGGGGCACGTCAATTGTCTACAAATTATCGACTTAATGTGCGATAGAAGAATCGTTTAATTCGTCGTTAGGCAGTTGGCCCGCAGACGGTGAGGAAATTACTTACTATTTTCTTGCTCATGGAAATTCCAATAGTTATACACTCCATGTTAACAAAAGAGATGTTTCAACTAGTTTATCGTTGGACATTCACACGAGGAATCGTTTCACTGCTCGTGGTTTGTCTTTAATCGACAAAACATATGATAAAAGTACTACTCGCTCACCACTATGAAACCCTAAAACTCGCTTATAATCGAGCTTGCTAGCTTTTTTCCACATTCTAGCCCTACTTGTCACACGTCCATCGTTGTCGGTTGAACAACTGCCTAATTATAGTGTAACATTACAAAACAAACATTTTAATCAACGATTGTAGACAGATCGGACCATAAATGCGATTTTTGTAAATATAGCGACCCACGCGCCACCTAGCGGAATTTTTTTTTAAAGAAAATATTTCTTTTCAAGGTAGTAATACATGTTCCGAATTTCAGCCAAATCGGACCATAAATGCGATTTTTGTAAATATAGCAACCCACGCGCCACCTATCGGAATTTTTTTTTTTCATAATATTGCATTGTCATCGGGGTTATACATGCGTACAAAATTTCAGATTAATCGGTTGACAGGAAGAGGGTGAAATTTGAATTACTAAATTTGACCCAAGAATAAAACAAACGGGGTGAGCTAAATAAAACCGTTTAAAAATGAAAGCACTGTAAAAAATTAGTATTCAAAAAATTTTCATATAAAAAATAAAAAAATTTGTATGTATGTGATACTACCATTTGAAAATAAATTCTAAAATAATATGTTATTGGAATTCATAAAAAATTTAAATGAGCAAAAAAAATTTTCAGTGCATATACAAAATTTGTAGATGTATTGAGCTTTGTACTTTCAATACAAGAGCGTTGAGCAGCCCTGTTTTAAACCAAACTCAAAAAAAAAACCAAATTCGGCTGTTATTCAGTGAGCGCTTTCGGTTTTCTTTGCACCTACACATCGTCCCACTTCACCAGCCATGCCACCAAATCACCGCCAGACTGTGATTCGCGTTATTTCCTCAGTCAGTCAATGTTCATTGTACATACATACATACATACATATGGAGATACTTATGTAGATACGTTGCTTGTTTTGCTGCCTTGTCTTTGTTTCGAATTTGCTTTAATTGCAGGCGTCACCACCACCAATCGCCACCCGCCACCCGCAAGCCATAAACTGCTCACCTTCCTGCCCCACCGCCAACCAGTTAACAAGCAACAACCAAACTGGCTGCACTTGTCTGTCTGTCAGTCTTTGTTTGTGATTATTTCAGGGTCCGTAACTTGAATTTGTTTTTTTTTTTGTTATGAAAACAAAAAATGGCGATTTAATTTTCAAAATCGGATTTGAATGATTTTAATTAAAAATATGCGTTAGAGATCAGGTTTAAGCGATGTGTTATCATTAACTAGTTTTTTCGATAACAAATTTACAAATATGTATGTATACCTTTCATGAACATGAAATATTTATAAAACTTTATGCCAAAACACGATTGGGCCAGATTGTACCGAAAGCAGGTGTGATTGATCCACCAATTGTTCCAACTTATTTAATTTTTGTTGTTAATTTATATACATTTTTTTTCTTGATTAATTGAAAAAATGTCTGGTATGTCCATTATTTTCTGTCTCTGGATTTGCAAAAAAAAAATTATTTTTATATTTGTTAAATTTAGTCATTGTTTTTATTGTTGTTGCAGTTGAAATTTTTGCAGCTTATATTTTTTATATCACATAAATGTATGTAAATATGTATTTGGCTGTAGATTGTCTCGCTGCGACTTTAGATTGCCCTTTGTCCCCCAAACAACAAGGAGCATCCACCAACCACACCGGGTATAATTAATCATTTTCATTTCGCTTCAAGTCAAACATTTTGGAGTAATTATAATTATTTTGTATGTTTTCAAGTTCTATGCATGCAAATACATATGAATGTTTGTAGTATTGTTCGTGTTGTTTAAACACTTTTGCGCTTCATTTGACCACTTTAGGTACTCCTCTTCGTTGTCGTCATCAGCAGAGATTTTTAATTTTTTTTTGCATTTTCCATTTCGTTTGCTAATAAGCGTATTGACACAGTGACCTAATAAATTTAAAATTATGCATGCATGTATGTATGTATGTATGTTTGGTTGGTTATTTATTGAAGGCTTCATTAAATATTGCGTGACATCAACTGTGACATCATAATAGCATATTATTACAATCAATATCTATCTATGCTTGTATTATATGCGCCATTAAATTACATACACTTTAGTTTAATTCCATTTCCGATCGAATATTAAAATCACCAAATTTCTCTCGCTAAAATTCAGCACCAGCAATATGCAGCACATTCTAACCTCGAAGCAGTGCATCGATAAAGCAGCTTAATTAAAAAACAAAACAAAAAAACAAAAGTGGGCTAAAGTAAATACTCATAAACTCAAACTGTCAAATTTGAAATACTTATCCAAATCTGCATATTATCTTATAGTTTTGTGGGCTGCCTTAAGCCTCACCTTTGTGCCTCACAAGTATTGGGTATTTGTCATACAAAGTTTGCTTAAAATTCTTACTAAGTCTCTACATACATACATACATACATACATATTTACTTATTGACGTCGAAAGGCCACACCCAGCAGCAGCAGCAGCACCAGCAGCCGAGACAAAGACAACGAAAATCAGTAGCCAAAGCACGTTATTATATTAACACATTTTCTTCGCCTTTTGTGTCACAGTTTTCTTCCTCCTTCTTGGTTCTTATTTTGCTTGCTTTTGGTTTTCCTTTTGTTTGGAAAGAGCCAATACCGACCACCAGCCAACAAGCTGCGAATATGTAATGTGTTTGGAGATGCATTTAACAAACAAGTTAATTAATTTATTAATTTGTATAACCTTAAAATGCTGTCAAAGAAAATTAGCAAGTGTAACTTAACGCTTCGATGCCGTTGGAATTGCTTGAAAGCACTTAAGTACTGGTCGTAGTCAGTGTTGCCAGAATATTTTGGAGCTTATAGCTAGATTAAAAGAAAAAAATAGCTAAAAATAGCTAAACAATTTTTTTCAAAGCTAAAATTAATAGCCAAAAATATTTTTCTTCAAAAATAGCTAAATAATTATTTACATACTTAAAACGATACTTATTTTCTAGCTCCAGTAAATTTTGGATGAGTGGATCTTTTAAAAATTCCGCTGCCATTAATTCACATAGATGTAGTCGAAATTTTTTCCACTAAATCAAAATATCACAATTTACATAAAAGTAAAATAGGCACTCTACCAGAGCGGATCATACATACATGAACATATACATACGTTCCACTAGCATGAATAACGTGAAAGTTTTATTAAAATTAAAAAAAAATTTCATCTAGTGTACCTAGTATTTTTTTCGTAAAATTAATTTCCACTACCACTAAATTCTATTTATGAAAAAATATTTAATTACAATTTATTTTATTGGTAGTAGTGGAAATGCTTTTTAATGATTTTGAGGAAAAAATTTCCACTACCACTCTTTTTGGTTTAGTGAAGAAAAATATGGTCAATCTATTTGCTTAAATATTATAGTTAACTGCCATCTAGTTTTTGACTGCAGGGTATGTACCAATAAGCGTTAAAATAAATAAGTAGGCATGCCGGACTACCAGTTTTTGTTTGGTAATCTTAGCCCGACGTGCCTATACGGGCAAGCTGTGAAGCAATTCATTTGGCAATTTGATGCGATTAGAGAACACATGACTTCATTGGGTCATATTAATAAAAACCAAGCAAATGCATTTACTCAAGATTTTATAAATTTGACATTAATTTGTATGAACCAAATTTCAAAATTTGAGTAAAAGATCTGAAATTTTAAGCAAAAGCAAATGCTTGGCTTTTATTAATATGACCCATTGTAGCAATTGATAGAAAAGGGTATACGAGTACTGCAAGGCAATAAGATTCCATTTCGGCTGTTTTACGGCCATTTTGCATTCTATTTTAACGCTCACAGTGGCATCGCATAAATCCAACAATTTTTTTTAATGAATCGTGTGAAATTTTTAAAATGAAATTGACACATATTGCAATGCCCGGTATAGAAATATTGTCTTGTAAATTGACTCCACATTGCTTTGAAAATTGCTTCACATCTTGCCCGTATATATGTATGTACTTCGAGTAAGTACATTCTATAAAGTTTTAATCAACAAAAAAACATGATATTTTGTGCAAAAGTGAGGAAATTACAGAAAAAATATTATAGCTAAAATAGCTAAACTGATTAAAAAATAAGCTAAAGAAAATAGCTAATAGCTAAACGCAAATTTCTATAGCTAAACGTCGAAAGTAATAGCTAAATCTAGCTACAAAATAGCTAAAGTGGCAACACTGGTCGTAGTACTTAATCTCCACACGTATGTATGTACATATGTATGGATGTATCAACCCCTGCAAAAATTGTTGGACCACTAGGTACATTTGTGCCACAGTCAGCTAGCTACGAACTTGCCGCATGTAGCCAATTATTGGGCCAGTTCATGTATATGTATGTATGTATGTAGATTCGTGTTTGAAGATCGGTTTTAACGATCGTAACTGATGCACGATGTTTATTAACAGTGTTACCAAGAAGCATTAATCTAAATATTAAAAAAAAAAAATTGTCTTGAGCGCTCAAGAATGAAGTAGTTATGGAAATATTTTACATTTTTAACTCCTTAGAGTAGTTTAAAAAGTAACCTCTTGTAGGTGGTTTGCAAAGTAGCTACGGCAAGTTAGTTTTTAAACTACATAGTTTAATGCGATCGAGCGATGGACCATGTGGTCCTGTGCTAGGACATTGCAATGTTAATTGGAGCAATATTTTTATATGGAATGTGGCAGGTTTTGGGCTAGTTGATTGCCACAACCGGCTGGTTTGTACATGCATTTATGGACTAGTTCTGTTATCTGCAGGGACATGCGATTCTGCGCTGCGGAAATGCCCATACTTATGTATGTATAAATACTTATATGTATTTGTAAGAGTCATCCTTGCAAAAATCATTGGATTATATGCTCCATTTGTGGTAGGTTGGAGTACTTTCAAAGTGACCACTAACATAGCCCAAGCGACCGATTCGTGTATCTGTATCGCTTCGTAGTTAGCCGAACATAACAAAAATGTGTATACATACATAACTACATACATACAAATGTTTGAATGTATGCACGTCATTCGTCGTCGTCGCGATAAACATTTGGTTTCGTTGTTATGTATGTTCGGCTAACTGTTAGGTACTCCATCAATTAATCCAATGTAGGTACTCCATGGATTAATTTGAATGTTATGCGGGACTGGAGTATATACTCCATTGCAATGACATGCAATGTTAAATGGACCATATTTTTTGTATGAAATGTGGCAAGTTATGGAGTAATCGATTGGTCCATAGCGAGCACTCCATGGATTAGCGATTGGAGTACTCGGAATTTTTGCAGGGATCTTTATCATTCACATGTAAACTTTGGAAAGTTTTGCAATTTATTTGACAATATTAAGGAAGTTGGTGACTTTGTTGTTTTTTATATATAAAAAATATTTAACTTTTTTCTACAAATTGGGTGGACCTACAGTTTTTATGCCGGCTCCGAACGGCGAATGCATTTTTTGTGAAAAGCTTTTTCATGGCAGAATTACACTCGGAGGGTATGCCGCCCACTGCCGAGAGGTGACCGCTGTTTTTAAAAAACTCAATATTAAGTAACTGATCACATGGCTTTAGATTAAGAATTATAAAAAGACTGCGCAATACATTTCTTATTGGATTTAATAAAATTACTTAATTCGTTAGCACAAAAAAAGACCTATGCCCCAAGACAAATGGCATGCTGATAAAGAAAAAATATTAGGTACATATAGAATAAGTGATAGCGAACAAAATTAGGAAAGTAGGTAGGTACGCAACAAAAAACAAAGAGATTTCAAGTCCAAAATAAACAATAAAAATATTCAGTATGAATTGCCGACATAAATCTTCATTTGAAACACACTCGAAATCCTAAAAAATACACATTTCATTATTTGAAGCGGCAAAAAAAAAACAGAAGAAAATAAAATCTTTATATATATTACGCTAAGCGATTTTTTGTAAGCACCATAACTTTTACACCGTTATACCGATTTTCGAAAATGTGGTGTCAGATAAAAGGGCTTGACCTGTAGATGTGCAGGAAGGTTTAATTTTTTTGAAAAGGGTTGCCAGATGTTTGAAAATTTAATTTTACTGTATAATTTGTTTGATTTTAAAATTTTTGGCACCATATGAAAGGGCTTGACCTGATATTAAGTAATTTCATAAAAATTTTACAAAAAGGGTTGCCACCTGTTCAAAAATTCAGTTTTACGCTATAGTTTGTTTGATTTTTAAATTTGAGGTGTCATATGAAAGGACTTGGCATGGAAATGAGTAATTTATTAAAATTTTTACAAAAAGGGTACCACCTGTTCAAAAATCCATTTTTACCCTACAGTTTATCTTATCTTTATATATATTACGCTAAGCGATTTTTTGTAAGCACCATAACTTTTACACCGTTATACCGATTTTCGAAAATGTGGTGTCAGATGAAAGGGCTTGACCTGTAGATGTGCAGGAAGATTTAAGTTTTTTGAAAAGGGTTGCCAGATGTTTGAAAATTTAATTTTACTGTATAGTTTGTTTGATTTTAAAATTTTTGGCACCATATGAAGGGGCTTGACCTGATATTGAGCAATTTAATAGAAATTTTTCAAAAGAGGTTGCCACCTGTTCAAAAATTCAGTTTTACGCTATAGTTTGTTTGATTTTTAAATTTGAGGTGTCATATGAAAGGACTTGGCATGGAAATGAGTAATTTATTAAAATTTTTACAAAAAGGGTGCCATCGTTCAATAATCCATTTTTACGCTACAGTTTATCTCATTTTTAAATTTGAAGTGTCATGCAAGGCCTAGCACTGGAGATGGGTAATAAAAGGAAAGGGAAGAGGAAAATGAAAGGGACGGATATGGCGAAGGACAGGAAGCGAAAGAGGAAATATGAAAAATAAAATAGATAAAGGGAAAATAAAGCGCAAATAAAGGGGAAAGGGGAAGAGAAAGAGAACTAGAAAGAAAAGGAGGAGCGCGCCAAATGGCCTTTTGTGGGTCGCTTTAAGGTTACCATAGTCTAGAAAAATATTCGGCACAAAACTTCACTATGGGGCTCCTTGGTCAAAATCTATGTATAAAAAATCTAGGTCCACAGAAAATAAAAATAACCAGTAGCTATGAAGGTATATCAAAAAATTTTCAAATGTGGCAATAAGTGGTCTTCCACCCTCAAATTGTCGCACAGTGTAATTGAAAGCCACAGCATCGCGTGGCCGGGTTTACTAGTTATACATAATACATATTACGTATGTATGTATGTATGTACATATATATCGTCGTACCATACGAAAACTAGCATACGATTTTTTGTGGCTGACGAAAAGTAACAAGTTACTTTTCGTCGGCAAAAAGTCAAATGTGCTACTTTTCGTACAGAATTTTTTGTTTGGTAGCTTTCGTCAGAAATTTTAAATGTGCTAGTTTTCGTATGGTACGACGATATGTATGTATGTACATTAAAAACAAATTATAAAATGTACATATGTATGTATGTATACTTTGCAGAGCTGCGAAGTAATGAATAATACTTGGTATTTGTACTTGGACGCGTACGGCGAACTTCTTTTTTCGCAATAGGGTCTAATATACATACATATGTACGAGTATATATGTATGTATGTAAATGATTACCGAACAGAACGTGAACAGAACAGAACTACATATGTATCTAAAAACAAAAGTTTTTTAATTGTGTTATGTAGGTCAATTGTCAATTGGGTGCTTAATTCACATGGCAAATGAATGCGAAAGATATTTGCATATGGGCATTTCCATTGTTGGGAGGCGTATGTGTGTACATAGGTACATATCAATGTACGCACGTTTGTCAAGTTATAACCCATAAAACGGTAAACAACTACCGCTAATTTTCGCTAGTTGATTAAAAAATCCACTACCACTATCTAAAATTTTAGTGAACTTAATAGTGATCTCAATCCCATTGATACTGAAATTCCGCGCCGTTTTTTAGTATAAATATTTTTATCAAAGATCTTTAGCATTTTTTTACTTTGTGTACATATGTATGTCTGTGTGTAGATATGTACCCATGTATGAAGAACAGGTGGGCGATAAGAAATCAGCGATCGACACACATATTGAGTACCTATGTACATACATATGTAAGTATCCATGCATGTTATGTAAAATTTCACATTTATATAATCGGCAAATTGCCAAGAATTATCACCTTGAAATTTTGTTGCTTATCAGTGGCGCTTATGCACAAATGTGCATACGTTTTTTTTTATAGAAAATAGACAATGGAATGCCTATGTACATCTAAATATTTTATAAAAATGAATGTATGTCTGTGTGTGTCCTTTATGGACTCCCAAAGTACTCGACCGATATTTATGAAATTTTCACAGTGGATTCATGTAGTATTAGCGTACTTGATAGGGAATATACATAGTACATATACATAGGGAATTATATATGTATGTATGAATAAAAAAAAAGGTGGGAACTTCCCGGAATACCAGCCCAAACGTCGAACCAGCAAGTCTTTGAGCAATAAATATTGGCATCAAATTTAAGGTGTTGAGCAGTCCTTGAACATTGAGTTATTTTCGTTGCGATGCCTGGGCCGGGCCCCCATACATGGGTCAAAACGTGGAATCGAGTGACCCCGAAAAGTTTCTGAGCGATATTGGTAGCAAATGAAAGACGTTGAGCTTCAGCATGTAGCTATTTTCATTGTGATTTCTAAGTCGGCTTCCCAGAGATGATTCAAGTAGTGAGCCGGGTGGTGATGGATGGTCCCGCTAAGATAAAGGTTAAGGGTAAGGGATACGTAGAGGGGAAGTGGGGCTGGTATTTGCTAGTACGTAATAATTTTTTGTATTAAATAATAAGTATTTTTTTGAAATCAGTTTTTTTCGATCTTAATACGCGGCCTTTTTCCATATCATTGCTTGTAAAGAAAACAAGTTTTTAGTTCTCCTGAAATTTTTTGAATTTTGAGTTGCGTCACTTCGTGATTTAGGGTGCGATATGTAGATATGTACATGTGTATGTGTTTATGGCAGCTAAGAAAAACAAATCTACCAACAACAGAAAAACGACACCGAAAATATCGTTGATATTTTATTTTTTATTAATTTAAACGCTGTCGTCAGTCGTCGTTCGCGCCGTTTGCCGGCTACCTGTTCTTGTTGTGTATTATTGTTGTATTTAACTTCGATTTGGAATTTGTATTGGAGCATTGGCATTTCTTTGTTCGTGTCACCACAAACACCGTACAATAATAACAACAAACAATACAACTCAGCAAAAAAAGAAGCATTTTAAGCGAAAAATTAACAAAAGTAGCAATTTCATACAAAAAAAATTTATTTTTTTGAATTACAATAAACATATTTTATTGTATACATACAGTGCTTCATAAGCAAATGGAACTGTTTCTTTCTGAAAAAGTTTTAAAACTCTTAAAGAAAACTTTTTGTTATTTTTCAAAACTCAGATAAATCTTATAAAAAAAAATTGCAATAAATTATGTATAATTTTTTTTAGCTTGATACCAATTTGTTTAATTCTAAAACAGACTGTTACGTTTTTGCTTTGATCTACTGTAGCTTACATGTATGATACTTCCAGCCGAGCTAAGTACTTTAAACTTGGAACATATGTAGTTCAAGACCCGAAGACAATAGTGTCAAGATATATAGAAAATTTGTATTTATAAACCAATTTTGTTCCTATTTTGAACACGTGTTACCAGAAGAAATAGAGAAAATCCGAAATAAAATTTTGCCGATAAATGACGCAGGTGTCGACATATTGAAGCAAGTGCTATGAATAACGGAACAGTAGCAGGAAAACCTACATATAAACACGGAACATTGCCGAGAATCTTAAAATATTAGAAGCGTTAGCAATAAACAAAGTTATAAGACCGGTCTATTGATTAAGATCATCCGCGAAAGTAAAAATAAAACTAACAAGAGAGATTCTGAAACACTGATACAACGCCAACATATCCCTGTACAAAATTGTGCGATTAGTCTCGAGAAGAGATCTGTGCCGGATTTCTCTCTTTCGAGTAAAATTGGTTACAATTACTCCTCAATTGTATCCGGAAGGCTAAAAATGTACACTAACTGTTGACATCTGTACTGAATAGGTTCAAGAAAGAACTTCGAAGCATGTACATATGCTTTTGTTCAGGTACCTATAAAAGCGTACAACTTCCATTCGATATCCGACTGGCATCAAAGTGGAGTAGTCTACCTTCGTACTCGTTCAGTTATAAAAGGGTATAATTGGTCTCCCAATAGGACATGCTCAAAGAAAAGGGAACACACTTCATTCCATACAAAGATACCACAAGTTGCATTAGCCGCATGCCCGCTTGCGAGTGATGCCGGACACGTCCCGGATTAGTCGCATTTTTTGCATGGACCAAAATTGCGGTTAGGGTTCGATATGTAAATATGGGTTTAAGCAGCTTCAAATTGTTAATTTGTTAACAAAGCATTACTACAACGTGCCATAAACAACAACAACAACAACGTAAAAGGCTATAACAATAAACATTAGCATCAATAACACAGCACACAAAGGCAGTAAAAACAAAATAAAAGATAACACGCACAAAATAAGATGTTGCATTTCGTGCAAAATGTGAAAAATATGCAAAAGAATTAAACGAAAATACAGCAAGAAAGCACATCACACAACAACAACAGCAACAACAACAACAACAACAATAACAACAACAACAAACATAAACAAGAGCCAAAAACATGGCATTGACGCGAAATTTTTGCTTCTGTGATGAATGACAAAGAAGCATCACATTGATAGCAGCAAGAAAACAACAACACAACTACAACGGTGGCAGCCAGAAAGTGTCGAAAATATCAGCCACACATCCAACCAATCGACAAGTCAACCAATAACTTAACCAGTCTAAAAATCAATCGTTGAACGAGATAACAATGTTAACATTCTCTGGTAATAGGCAAGTGCACATTGTAGAAGAAGAAGCATAATTATTCTTGCAGAAACAAAGTCTGAATCTTGGATCTTTGAATCTTTCTTTGCATCAAAGATGACTTGATACGAAACTCTTTTTTACTCTCTCACTTTTATGAGTTTCCCACGGGTTTTCTGTGGCTTTGTTGCCAGCATCAACACAACAGAAAACCCGGCTGATCAGCTGTTTGTACAATTTGCAGGTGCCAGAAAGGAAAACACGCCAAAATAAATTGCCACATTCGGTGGATTTTGATGTTTTGTTATATGTGCCTAATTATGTTGAAATAATAAAGAATTATAAAAAATACAGAGGTAATTGTATTGCTTGTGTGTAAAATGCAGTGAAGTTTATTGTTTCAAATGGAAAAAATTGTGTTTCAGTTAAAATTATAAAAAATATATTAATGAGATGGAACGCGGGCAGCGGTTCTTCAGTATATTTATATATATGTATATGTATCCGGTGTGTTATTCTTAATTTGTCCGAGATTGGGTTTCGAACACGAATATTCGGAATGTGGGAAAATCATACTATCCTGTGTATCACTTTTGTGGTTATATCCCTATCTTAATTTGGTATCTTTCCCAAATATATATTATGTGTACATGATATTTTAGTTTGATTTCGTGAATATTTATAGTTTTCTTAGATTTATTTGCTTTGATTAGTTATATTTTTGAAAATAAGGCAAACAAAATTTTATTATTCCTATAGTCTTCAATAATATAAGGAAGCCGAAAAATTCCCAGAATAAATATGTAAAATACCCATTTTCGGGTTTCGACAAAGTGGCACCAATGAAAAATGTTATAAAAAATGCGCATTTTGACAGCGCTCTCACGAAATCAAGAGTTTCGTATCTAGCTTTGCATTCGCTCTCTCAATCGTCGTTCGACCTCGAAACCAATGCCGAAACCCGCTAATTTCCATACAAATTTCCGTGAGAGCGAATGAAGAATGAAAAGTGTGATTCGTTCTCAATCCGCTTACCAAACGCGATAATATCGATGCCTTCTCTAATTTTGTATCGAAAATCTATCGAAATCTCACACAGACCAAAACGAAAACGCAAAAATAAGCAAACATACATATGTACGAGTGTTGCCAGAATATTTTGAAGCTTATAGCTAAATTAAATAAAAAAAATTGCTAAAAATAGTTAAATAATTTTTTTCATAGCTAAAATAAATAGCCAATTTTTTTTTTTTTCAAAAATAGCCAAATAATGATTTATTTAAAAAGACGTGACATAAAACAACTTCACATATATGAATATTTATATATACATACATATATTATATATTGTAGCCATACATATATTTGTTTGTATGTACTTATATATGTACGTCGTATAATAAGATTATTACAATGAAAAAAATCAATTCATTACATATGTATGTATGTATGTATGTACATTCAATTCCAGTATTAAAATAAATTATAATAGCGACTAATTAATATTTAAACTTTAGTTAAAAATTTGATTCAATAACATTTCAAAAATCATATCTTCTTCATTTAATTCACAGGTTGAATTATTATTAATTGAAGTCATTGCTTTAATAATATCGTTAGGAATTTTAAAGTTATTACAACATTTTTCAAGCCTTTTTAGACCATACCTAACAGTCAATAGAGAGTTTAACATAAATAATTGCATTCTATTTCTTTGCTTTGTTTTTATTACGTTCATAACAGAAAATCTACGTTCTATTTCTGTATTACTAAGCGGTAGGATTAGAAAATTAAACACAAAAGATTGTAGTTCTTCAAACGGATTTTCGTTAAGACATTTCTAAAAGCCCGTCTCCACATAACTTGATTCACCAGAGAAACATGTAGCAAAACATCTCGCTCAATAACCCGTCTCCACGTGGCTAATCGTGATTCAGTATGACATTTCTTTCTTGTTATTCTTAAATGTTTGTATGTTTGCTTATTTTTGCGTCTTTGTTTTGGTCTGTGTGAGATTTCGATAGATTTTCGATACAAAATTAGAGAAGACATCGATATCATCGAGGTTGGCAAGATGATTCAGAATGAAACAGTGTTTCAATCTTCACTCGCTCTCAGAAATTTGTATGGAAATTGGCGAGTTTCGGCACTGGTTTCCGTGTCGAAACAAGATTGAGAGAGAAATTGCAGAAAAAAAGAGCGAAACACGTTATGTGGAGACATGGTATTAGCTTTCTTACGTCTACCCAAAACTTTATTGTAGAGGTAGTTCCCTTCCATGGGTATGCGTGTAGGTTTTCCATTGCATTTCTAAAATAGTGATTTCCTCCGTGTTAAAGTGATCCTTTTCATCCTTGAAAGTGTCAAATATTTTTGGCTTATTTACAGAAAAAAATTCAATATTTTTTAAAGATTGAATATTCTGCGGTAAGCGTTGGCGAAGTTGCTCAATTAACTTGATAATAAAGTTCTGAAAAATTTTACGAATACACCGTGAAAAGGACGGTTCAAATATCGCGTATGCCAATGGTCATTTGCGAATTCAAATAGCAAAATGGGCAACAACAAAATGTATGGCAGAGTTGCTTTTGCGCACTGCGAAAACCTTATTACATCCAAGGCAGATCTAGGAAGGTAGGCTCGGTGGCGAATTCAGAAACTACTTTTTTATTTACAAAGGTAGAGTGTAATGTCAAAATCAAAGCGAATTCACATCATGACCAATAGGAATGGGCGAGTCTCAAGCGAATTCAGATTTTAACTAAGGCGAATTATCATTTTGACATTACACTCTACCAATTACAATAACAAAATACATGGGAAATTTCTGAATTCGCCACCGAGCCTACCTTCCTAGATCTGCCTTGATTGCATCAACCTTGCATATGAATGCACCAATAATCGATAAAATAAGGAAGGCATGCCAGACTATCAACTTTTGTATAGTTTGATAATCATAAGGATAAGTATACACTTTCAAGTTTTCATAAACTCGCAGATGACTCATTAGCTTAAAATGATAAACTGATGTGCAAAATAAAGAAATTAAGAAAAATAGCTAAGCTATTAAAAAAAAGCTAACAAAAATAGCTAATAGCTAAACGCAAATATCTGTAGCTAAACGCCAAAAGTTATAGCTAAATCTAGCTACAAAATAGCTAAAGTGGCAACACTGATATGTACATACATTGAAGAACAAGAATGATAAATATCAAAGTGAATGACGATCAGCTACAGGGAGACGGATTAATTCGCGAGATGTCTTGCTACATGTTTCGTTGGCGAATTCAGTTATGTGTAGACGGGCTTTTAGCGCGCTTAGAATATACCCGCGGTAAGGAATGCCTGTCGTAAGAGGCGACTAAAATTCACCGGCCTAGAAAGTTGATAATGGCCAATAAAATCGTTCACACGATAGTCGGGCTAGTGTCAGAAGGGACTAGTAGCCGAGCGTACCGGATTTATCCGGTAAAGGACTGTCACTTCCCCTATACTCCCCAGAATCTTCGGAGATTGTCTTAGTGGTTACAACAACAACAACAACAACAGCAGCAACAACAACAACAACAACAGCAACAACAACGAACAGCTACGTGGAGACGGGTTATTTCGTGAGACGGGGTTTTAATGTGTTTTATATAGTGTGTGTTTTGGTTTTAAACTGCCTACAGACCCTTAACGCCTACACTTTTCTTTGCACATAAAAAGCTACAGAAAAGTATCTAAAAATGGCCTCAAAAATATGAAAATGCCACGCAGACCAAGTTACATATCAAATTTAAAGATTTATTTATTTATGTAACCCAAATATTTTCAAGTAAATGCATTAAACCGCAATTTAATAGTACTCAGAAATATATATGTATGTATGCATACAGTTGAAGTTATTTATGATGGACCGAGTGAGTGCCGATATGAACCACTATAAATATGAGCAACTCATGCAAAAAAAAAAAAAAAACTTACCAAGTAAGAGCACGACTGTCTTCGGCTGTACCGTAGACACCATACCTTTCATGAATGGGCCTGATTTTGACATCTTGACAATTCACACTAACATCGTTTAGGTTCATATGGGTACAAACACTGCAAAGTTTCATGTCCTTAGCTCTTTAAATGGAGAAGTCATACCCTAAAATGTCGATATCTGAACAATCGGTTGTACAGTGGTCCGATCTTGACAATCTTCTGTTACATGGTTTAGGTCACAGCAAAGTTTCATGCCCTTAGCACTTTCAATGGGGAAGTTGTATCTCAAAATGTCGATATCTGAACAATCGGTTATATGGCAGCTACATACGTGTTATATTGGTCCGATTTAGCCGATTCCTACAAATGATCGATTGTACAGAAAAAAATGGTCGTATACCGCATTTCAGTCAGATATATCAAAAGCTGAGCGACTAGTTTGTGTTCACACAGACGGACGGACAGACGGAAATTATCATATCGATATACATACATATATTTACATACATATGTATGTATTTTGGTCGGTCCCCACGCTTCCTTCTTCTACTTTCGACAAAACTGTTTTGGCACAAAATTATATGTAATACCATTTCATTTTCAAGAAAGGTATAAAAACAAAATGTAAACAAATTTACTATGTAGTATTTTCTTGAGTGATATTTTTTTGAATATCTGACACATATGAAATGCTTCCTTGATGACTGACAATGAAGAACAAGGGAAACCAACAACCATTTAAATTTTTGGGCCAAAACAAGAGAAGAAAGGACAATTAAAAAGAAAACCACTTCAACTTTCCATATCCACAAATCACAATAAAAGCGTCACAGCGGAGCATTCGATACGGTCTCTGATACTTTTATAATAAATGTTAATGGTTAATGTTAAAGCCAAACACAAAGAGCTATTAAAATATGTATTAATAATGCACGCTTCTCTTGCGTTGTTGCTGTTGTTGTTTGTTGTAATCATCAATCGACTTCGACTTCGACTTCGACCCCGTGTGCGTGTCGTTGCGGAAAGGCATTCACCATTTGCCATTTATAATGCCAACGCGCCAAGTGCATCAACGTACATACATACATACATACATACATACGTCTCAGTTAGGCGGTCATCAGCGGCCGCCTGAAACACAAAAGTTGAGTGAAGCAGATGATAAGAAGTAGCCGGCATAAAAGAAGAAGAAAAATGCTCTGAAAAAGAAGCTTGCTTTGCCCTTTCTTCTTTGTCATCATCAGTGGAAATCTGGTACATATATTGAAATCTTTGTCTGGGCTCGTGCTGCCGCTGGGGCTGCTGCTGTTGATGCACAGATTGCTTTTGACTTGTTGCTGAGTGCTTTCGGCTACCACAGCTGATTGCCGTTTGCGTATTGTTGTTGTGGTTGTAGGTACTTTGCCGTTGCCGTCATCATCGTCTTATGTACATTACATTTGAATACATATTACTGTCAAACACAAATTCTGACTTTTAACAAAGAATGCAATCACTTTTTTGATCAGCGTGTAATACATATATGTACATACATACATACATACATCCATATGTACCTACATATGTCTTCATTTTTATGTGACGTTGACGTTGCAGCTTGCTTTCTTCTTTCTTGGGTGTCGCAAAAAAACCTGTACGAAAATTGCCTCTTCCGCCCACTCGCTCTCTGCCAGCAACCAGCACCAATGGCCGCAGCAAGATAATTGCTTGCTATTCAAGTAATTTTCATAAATCTATTTGCCAAAATATAATTGCTTGTACAGTCAAAGGCGAGCCCAAAAAATGCATAAACTGTCCAGACAAGACAAAGGCCAGACCGGGCCGAACCAAAACGAAGCAGAGTGGGACGTTGTGGTGCAAGCGTTTGTGTTTCAAAAACCACCAAAGTCTATGGCTGGTGAGTTGCAATATTTTTTATTGTTTTTGTTCTCAGTGTTGTTGTTGTTGTTCTGTTTCTGTCACCATCCGAAATTTTCGTGTTTATCTTTATTGTTATGAGCATTTTTTGACGCGCTGTTATTTTCGTCTTCTTAATTGATTCTTTATTTGTCAGCTCTGGATGAGTCGAAGCAAACAGCAAACAGTTGGCAGCTGCTGTCTGTCGTCCGTGTAAACGAAAAATCTTAATTTTTGATATGATATTTTTGTTGTTGTTGTTGGTATTTTTGCATTCGTTTTTTTATTGTTATTGGCACTGTTGATGTGTGCTTCTTGTTTCGCAAGTAGGCGCCATTGAATAAAAGAGATAACTTTAAATAAAAAAAAAACTTTTCTGAAAGAAAGTTCATAAACATTATCCTCAGCAATTTGCTTTTGTCTTTAAAATAAAATTTAAAAAAATTAATACTGAAAGCATTCCTGTGCAAAGAACATTAATAAGGTTGATACACTGTATTGCTTTGAGGAATTCTGAAAATTGGAAATTTAAAAAAACAAAAATTCCAGAGCAGCTAGAAGTAACGCACACATCTAATGGACATTAGATATTGACTAGATCAGAACTTAAAAAAAAAAAACATGAATAACCTAATACTATGTTCACTTTGGAGAGTTAACTACAGTTAATCCCACATAGCATTTGGAAGATAGTTTTATGAAAAATGACTGTACCGAGTATTTTTCGGTTCCCTTTGCGATTAGAATAAGACTCGAAAACGAGTCAGACCAGTAGTGAGTTTCTGTAACTCATATCGATCAATGTTCTCTACTGAAATAGTCGATTTGACGTCAACATGACGTCATTCTCGATGCATGCGTTTCTGTATGAAAATGAGTCCAATGGATCGATAGAACTGACAAATCAGCTGATATGTTCCATTCCAATTCAGTAGGAATGATCGATTAAAGGTGTTTCTGTAAGCAAAATAGTCGATATATTATCTATCAATATACTCGCCAACTTTTTAAACGGTGAGAAAGCTTTCACCGGTCGAAAAAATGGACAAAACAGCCGAATTCAGCCAGAATGTAAGTATATTTTAATTAAAACAAATTATTTATGTATATATGTACATACTATATATTAATGAATATATACATTTAAATATATTTAAAGGATTTGTAGAGTCTCTTAAGGAGCGTCTTTGTACTTCCAAAATGCACACATACACACGTTTCTGCCTGTACATGCGCATTGTCGCTTGTCAAATTAGAAATAGGTCTATATTTGCGGCAGCGACAAATGCAACCCTTCTGCCGTGAAGTCGTGCTGGCGTTAAAATGTGTGCGCCCATAAGAACGTGTGCATTTTACTTTTGACAGCTGGCTGCTTTTCGCTCGCCGGTTCGAATGTGCTTAGAGCATTACATTTATTTTGGCGTTTAAGTTCTCGATTGGCGTTTCATTTCCTACACTGTTCCGAATTTTATCGATTAATGCTTGTAGAAACACTCGCTATCGATCAATAGAGAAGTTTTGATAGAATCGACGTGACGTCATCAAAATAGACAAATCCACTCGATTTCTTACAGAAACTCACTACAGCTGTTGAAAAGTGATTTTATTTTTTGTCATATAAAAATCACCTAACTCAGCCTTTTTCGATCTCCTTTGCTGATAAAAAAAAAATTTATAACGAATTGATCATGCTAAAGATCGAAATGTGATCGTTTACTTTGCTTTTTTAGAAAAAAAAGGAATATTCCTTAGCAAGCCCTAGTACATAAAGCTATCATTTTTCAAGAAAAAAAATTCAGAGAATTTTATATTCGATTTCGGTAATGATGGTTGCGAATGTTGTAGAGCAGGAACATTTGGATGTAGGTCTCCCACGTTGCCGTATATGAGAGTGTCAAAATGCGCATAGTTATGAATCTTCATAGGAATTCATTTATGAATTGATTTTTTTTTATCTTAATATTATTATATTATTATTATTTGCTTAATATTATTGTAGGCAAAAAATCTGTTTCAAAAGTTCCAACCAAAATGTGGACTGAGGGTTACCGTGGAAGTTCTTTTTGCGATATTGGTAAAGGTAAGGCTAAGGGTAGAATATGTAAGTGGATAGAAGATGGTAAAGAAATGCGGTTGTAAAATGACCTAAAAATATTAGGAAAATGAGTAGAAAAGTATTAGAAAATTATGAGAAATTGATCAGAAAGTTACTGAAAAACGATCCAAAAAAGATTTGAAAATGACCAGAAAAACGATTGAAAAATGACTAAAAAAATATGGGAAAGCCAATCGAAAATTACACTGGATCACAAAATGAAATTTTTTGTCTGTACTTTCAACGTGACTATCCTACCTATATGTAAAATCGGTCGCTGATTCCGAAAATCGGGTTCATTTTTAATTCTATGGGAAGGTTTTTGAGATATCGGCAATTTACCGTTATTTGGCCAATTGCTCCACTTAATCCTGTATACCTCTTTAACGCAGTGAAGAAAATTTGAAGAAAAAATTGACTTTGTCAGGCAATATCTTTAAAACCAATGTTTTCACCTTCGGTTTTACTCCTTTACGTGAAGCTCCATTCTATTGGGAAAAAGATAAGCTATCAACGAAGAAAATCCATGGTAAAATGGAAAAGTTATAGGCGATCAAGTAAATACACCCAAGTCGCGCAATGCCTCTGCACGCGTACATTCTATGCATGTTATACCCGTAAATGCGCTGTTACCTACTGCGCTGCCAATGTGCTGCTACTGCAGATGTGTAGGTATTGGTATAAAATTCAAATTGAATCGTTAATATTTCAGAAACTATAAGAGTTAGGGAAAAATGTTATAGCAGCCATGAAAAGGAAATTTAATTTTCTTTCGTTTGGTGTCACTCAAGGAAGATAGCTTACTGCGTTAAAGAGGTATAAAGGATTAAGTGGAGCAATTAGCCAAATAACTTCGGAATCAGCGACCGATTTTACATATAAATAGGATGGTCGCGTTCAGAGTATTTTTTGGCTGTAGAGCAGTGTTATCAGATAAACGAAAAAATTACCCCAAAAAGATTCAAAAACGATCAGAAAATGATTCAAAAATGATCAAAAAACGATTCAAAAACGAAAAAAATAAAATCGAAAGGGACTCGTAAATGCTTAAAATACGATTAAAATAAGTCTCGAAAACGACTACTCAAGAAGACTTGGACTTAGAGTACCATTTTCTACCGACGAAATACTCTTCTATGATCAGAAAATGAGCGCATTTTCCATTATTTCAAACGTGCATAGGGATCGAAAAAGACTGGAATATGATCAAAAAATTCATAAAATGCTATAAGGGATGGTTTGGAGTTAATGGATGTTCACGTTGAGGGGTTTTGTGTAACTCAGAGTTTAATTTGACATATCCCCCGATTTATTCAATAGAGATTTAACTCAAAAAACAATTTTTTTGGAAAAACGCAAACAAACTTTTATAATTTCAAAGGGTTTCCTTCTAAGGCTAACTACAAAATCACTTCTATTTCCGCCATTTTTATCTTTTTGAGTATTTTATAAGACTAGACTCAAAGGCACTAACCAGTTATTGAAATATATGGCAAAATCCCAGAAATCGAAAATTTCGAGTTAATAGTTTTTAAAAGTTTTATTGCATAAAACGTGCGATATGCTAGGTGGCCGCAACACTACATATGTATGTACATACACAGATTTGCTGCGAATCTTATGTCAGCATCACAAGTAAACTTCATAGAAGATAGACATAAACATAAACATCTCAAATCATCCGTCTTTTGCGACCACCAGCTGTTCAATTAATGCCAATGTTTCAAAAGTGCTACCAAATTTTGGCAAAGAACAGGGTTGCATTCCTTTAACTCCAAAAAAAAATAGAGTTAAATGCAGTTAATGACGATTTTATCAAAATAATTTGCGCGGAGTTAATTAGTAGAGTTAAATGGTTAACTCTAAATGGCCACTTAAATCCAGTTAACTCTTCAACGTGAACGTAGTATAACTCAGATAGCAAAATATCTTGTAGGTATAATTCTTTAATTATTCTCTATATTATTTTTAGCGATTTCTTGAATATTTTTTCAACGACTAAATATGCAAACAAAAATTAGATTTTGTGTAGTATGAATTAGCGCACTTGTATGCAACAGAAAATAAAATTATTGTGGCACACTTGTTGCTTCGAGAAGGGGAGGAAGAATAAGCGATCCGCAAGTTAATTGTGAGCATTTACATATATATAAATATATATTATCTATTGTATATGTATGTACACATGTCTGTATTTACTATGCATATTTTAAGATAAAACAAAGAACTTTTTGAAAAACCACGCATACATACTATGTTTTTTTTTATTTTTAGTACCTGTGTATAAATACAAATTAACATTTTTTTTTGGCTTGGCTATTAGTGAGTGGGCGTGTATTTAGTCAAAACGATTGCTCATACACAGGGTGATTCACCCGTTACCATTTTTAAAACTAATATTTTTTAATACATATGTATATAACATTATTGCAGGTTCTTTTTAATGTAACATTAATTGAATGCTATATTTTCAGATCACGCTATCAAAAGCAGAAATCGTCAGTTGATTTTATAGATATCTTTTAGCAAAGATAAAATTTCGTGTAAAACTGTACCAACCGTTACGATGGAATCGCCTTAAAACTAAAGCTTTCAAAATATGTATATTTTTCTCCAAGATCACAATAAGCATTACAAAAGAGTTACAACTGAGTTGAGTTATTGAATTTCTGTCAGAAAAATACTTACTACTGACTATATATTGACGCACCCTATACTTTTCATACAACTAAATGCATTTGTACATACAAAAATTTTTAGAAATAAATTTGGCACAGCGAATCAAAATTCTTAGCTAAAAATGTACCAAAGAAAATTAAATCTTAATGAGTTCGCTCATCTGTCGATCGTTCTATTTTTATTATTACGCAATTGTAAAAGAATCATTTAAATTAATTAAACAATTGTTAGTTGAATAATTTGAAATATTTTCAGCAGATACTTAAAATAGTAAATATCGAATAACGACAAAGTAGGTACCTATGTATGTACCCAAAAATATTTATTAACTTTCGCAAACTGAGAGAAAAGAAAAAAAAAAAATTTTTGGAAGTATGTACATTAGGCCGTCTAGCCTTATAATAATAATAATAATATAATACAATGGCGCTTTTTTATAACTCTGACGAGTTTTATGGCCGAGCTTCTCTCCCAATTTGAGGTGTGCTCCTTTTGTTTTTCCTACTAATTGGTTGGACTTACAGTTTTATGCCGGCTCCGAACAGCGAATGCATTTTTTGTGAGAAGCTTTTTCATGGCAGAAATACAGTCGGAGGGTATGCCGCTCTCTACCGAGAGGTGACCGCTGCTCTTAAAAAACCCAATAATTGGGTTTTATTTAAATAGAAAAAAATTTTTGGTGTTTGTCCGGACTGGGGTTTGAACCCGAGACCTCTGGCATAGCACATAGCACCCCACATAGCATTTTATGAATTTTTTGATCATATTCCAGTCTTTTTCGATCCCTATGCACGTTTAAAATAATTGAAAATGCGCTAATTTTCTGATCATAGAAGAGTCTTTCGTCTGTAGAAAATGGTACCCTACGTCCATCTCTTCTTGGGGAGTCGTTTTCGAGTCTTATTTTAATCGTATTTTAATTATGTTCGAGTCCCTTTCGATTTTATTTTTTTTGATTTTGAATCTGATTTTGGTCATTTTTGTATCGTTTTCTGATCGTTTTAGAATCTTTTTGGGGTAATTTTTTTTCGTTTATCTGATAATTTTCGATTGGCTTTCCCATCTTTTTTGGGTCATTTTTCAATCGTTTTTCTGGTAATTTTCGAATCTTTTTTGGATCGTTTTTCAGTAACTTTCTGATCAATTTCTAATCATTTTCTAAAGCTGAGATCACACGATTTACGCATTTGTACAAAAAATGACAAATTTAAATTTGTCCACATTTGCCCATTTTGATATCGATGTGCAAATGATTTGCTTTGCGTTCACACGATTTGCCCGATTTATTAGCTTTTGATTTGCCACACATTTGTACATAGAAGTAAAGTGGCAAATTTGTTCACATTCGTTCACACGATTTAACCAATCATGATAAAACAGTCGTATGAAAAATATAGAAGCATACTTTTGGGCATTATTTGGAGGAAAATTTTATGAAAAATTAACAAACACAAATTAATCAAATAGGTATTAAATCACTGGATAGTACTTGTTTTAATTCTCTGTAAGATGATATAAAGCTAATTTAATTCATCCAATAGAATACGTGTGTTAACGAGCTCCAAAAAAATGGTCATTGTGAAATGTTTATTTTGGTTGCACAAAAGTGAATTAAATGTTGCAGATACGTCGAAATCGTATATGAAGAAATTGTTTATGTATTCATTTTGAATGAAAGTAAAGGATCAAAACCATATATCGATTTCGATTATTTTTAGAAATGGTTAGGGTAATAGTAGGATATAGTCACGTGCAAAGTTCTGTTAAATTCGCCCGGAAACTGACTGAGTTATTACCAGGGGTTCATGTTTATTTATATTCGGTTCGGATTCGGGAAATTATTAGAAAAATAATAGGTTAAGTATTCGGGTTCGGTTTCGGATCTGGTATTTGGAAAAATATTCGATTCAGAGTCGGGAAAGCATTTGGGAGAACATTCATTTGGGTTCAGATTCGGGCAAATATTCTTTCCCGATTTGGGAAAGTATTGGGGTTCGGTTTAGGATCCGGAAAGTATTTGGAAAATTATTCGGTTAGGTTTCGGGAAAACATTCGGTTCAAATTCGGGCAAATATTCTTTCCTAATTTGGGAAAGTATTCGAAAAATCACTTTTTGAAAAAGTATACTTGTGTGACTAGCAAGAATAATTGAATAACGTCAAAAATGTATTCATTATACAAAATTATCTCAATAAGGAATAAAAAATTATTCCTAATTTTTTCTAGCTAAACGTTAAAAAATCCTTCTTCGGCCTATATGACACTACGTTTTTTCTTTGGTATATTTGGTTTGAAAAACCCGCCGAAAGTCAAAATACAAAAACAATTCTTGAAGAGACAAAACGTGTTCAATTACTAAAAATTTTTAACTTATGTTTCATAAAAACTGTCATTTTCATATGGAGAGCTGTCATTTTTTACGAAAAATTCGTAACAATTTTTTGTTATTGAACAGAGCTAAATAATAATATAATAATACAATGGCGCTAATATAACTCTGACGAGTTTTATGGCCGGGCTTCTCTTCCAATTCGAGATGTGCTCCTTTTGTTTGTCCTACTAATTGGGTGGACCTACAGTTTTATGCCGGCTCCGAACGGCGAATGCATTTTTTGAGAAGCTTTTTCATGGCAGAAATACACTCGGAGGGTATGCCGAGAGGTGACCGCTGTTTCTAAAACCCCAACAATTGAGTTTTAATTAATTAGAAAAAATTCTTTTGGTGTTTGTTCGCACTGGGGTTGAACCCGAGACCTCTGGTATAGCAGGCGAGCACTCTACCCACTGCACTACAGCGGCCACGAACAGAGCTAAGTACTCCATTAAAAACAATTTGATTGACATTAAACTTCAAACTAAATGAAAATAATATTTATTTCAAAAATTAATTTTTTTCGAAATTGAAATTCAAATTACTGAAATAAAAAAATTATGCGTCTCAAATGGCAGGGTATCTGTGTATTCCATTTTATAAAGAGAAGCCAGTGCGCCGTATAATGTTTCTTCCGGACTTCTTCTTTCCCCTTACGGCTAAAGCAGAAGCTTATAAGAGGCCAATTTAAAACTTGTATTTCCATCAAGGCTGCTCAACGAAATGAACAAAATAATTTTGTTTCAAAAAATATCAATAAAAAATCAAGGCTGCTCAACGAAATGAACAAAATAATTTTGTTTCAAAAAATATCAATAAAAAATATCCAAAAATTATTTTGTTTTGCTAATTAACAGAAACAAAATTTTTTCGTTTCAAAAATTATCAATAAATCTTTAATCAGAATAATTTTGTTTCGTTGATATCAAAAAAATTAACAAAAATTGTATTTGTTTTTATTTATGTACGTATGTACATACATACAAACATATGTAAAATTTATTTTCTTCATAGAAAACGAAATTATTGAAAAGTCAATTTTTTCGTTTAAATTTGAAACTATATTTTTTTGAAATAATTGTTTTGATAATTATCAAAACAAAAAAAATTTTGTTAATTTTTTTTGATAACAGTTGAAACAAAATAGATTTTGTTATGCTTTTTACGTTTATAAAATCGAATATTTCAACAGAAACAAAATTTTTTTTTGTTTATTGTTAAAAATAACGTTATTTTGCAGCCTTGTAAAAAATATCCAAAAATTACTTTGTTTTGCTAATTATCAGAAACAAAATTTTTTCGTTTCAAAAATTATCAATA
The DNA here is from genome assembly GCA_960531455.1 of Urophora cardui. Classification (NCBI taxonomy): domain Eukaryota; kingdom Metazoa; phylum Arthropoda; class Insecta; order Diptera; family Tephritidae; genus Urophora; species Urophora cardui. The sequence goes on along the minus strand of OY482671.1, from coordinate 152,395,904 downwards.
AACCTTTAATCAGAATAATTTTGTTTCGTTGATAACAAAAAAATTAACAAAAATTGTATTTGTTTTTATTCATGTACGTATGTACATACATACAAACATATGTAAAATTTCTTTTCTTCATAGAAAACCAAATTATTGAAAAGTCAATTTTTTTGTTTAAATTTGAAACTATATTTTTTTGAAATAATTGTTTTGATGATTATCAAAACAAAAAAAAAATGTTAATTTTTTTTTGATAACAGTTGAAACGAAATGGATTTTGTTATGCTTTTTACGTTTATAAAATCGAATATTTCAACAGAAAAAAAAATTCTTTTTGTTTATTGTTAAAAATAACGTTATTTTGCAGCCTTGATTTCCATATATTTTTTATTTTAAACATAATTTATTTTATAGTTGTCAAAAAAGATTTGTATATTTGCCACAATCATTTGTATCAAAGTGGCAAATCAAAATTTGTCCATTTTCATCATTTTTATTTACCTTCTGTATCACATTTGTGTTCACACGATTTGGCTATAATGGCTGTTTTTGATTTGCCACAAGAGGCTAAATATTTGGCTTTTGTGATTTGTGTCAAATGAAATTTACCGTTCACACGGTTTGCCTATGAATTTGGCAAATTTTTAGCCAAATGTACAAATCGTGTGATCTTAGCTTAATACTTTTCTACTCATTTTCCTAATATGTTTTGGTCATTTTACAACCGCATTTCTTTCCGATCTTCTATCCACTTACATATTCTATCCTTAGCCTTACCTTTACCAATATCGCAAAAAGAACTTCCACGGTAACCCTCAGTTCACACTTTGGTTGGAACTTTTGAAACAGATTTTTAGCCTACAATAATATTAAGCAAATAAGGAGTTTAAGATAAAAAATTTCAATCCATAAATGAATTCCTATGAAAATGCATATGCGTATTTTGGCACTCTCATATACGGCAACACGGAAGACATGCATCCATATGTTCCTGCCCTACAACATTCGCAAACATCAATACCGAAATCTAATACATATAAAATCATCTGAAATTTTGAACTTATAACTATGCACTAGACTGTATAAGGAATATTCCTTTTTATACTCAGCTGTACTAGTACACAGAGTATTATAGTTTTAATCACATAACGGTGGATTGTAACAGAATGAAATAATCGAGATAGATATAGACTTATATATATCAAAATGATCGAAAGAGAAATCGATTGAGCCATGTCCGTCCGTCCGTCCGTCTGTAAACACTCTAACTCGCGCAAAAATTGATATATTTTGATGAAGTTTGAAATGCAAGTTGGTATCGAGACTGGAACGGTTGGTATTGAAAATGGGCGAAATCTGACCATGACCACGCCCACTTTTCCTATATAGAAAACATCGGAAATTTGGTATCTCAGCCACTAATATAGCTAGAGCGATGAAATTTTACCCACGTGTTGAGCTCAGGCCCCTATGAAGAAATTTGGTGCAATTTTAGAAAATGGGCGGTGCCACGCCCACTTATTAAGGGTCAAACATTGAAAATTTTATATGTCATAACTCAGAAACCGTTGAAGAAATATTGATGAAATTTGGTATGCGTGATATATGTACTTACTTAGGCAAATGTTTGGACGAAAAATTTCCAAAATCGGTTGACGACCACGCCCACTTTTATATATGGGTATTATAAAGTGACCTAATAAAAACATTTTAAGCGATATCTCTGTCAAATATAAAGATATATTATTAAAATTTTATGGCAGGAGTCTAACTACGGACATAAGACAAAAACCGTAAAAATGGAAAATGGGCGTGGCACCGCCTCTTTTTAGACAAAGGAATATACGAGATTTCTTAGCCTATAACTCGACAAATAATTGACATATTATGACGAAGCTTGGCTTGTAGACTTTTATTACTTGTGGTAATACATGTTTAAAATTTTAGCGAAATCGGTTGACGACCACGCCCACTTTTATATATGGGTATTATAAAGTGACCTAATAGAAACATTTTAAGCGATATCTTTGTCAAATATAAAGATTATTCATTGAAATTTTGTGGCATGAGTTCCACAATAGACCGGAACAAAAAATAGAAAAATTTTGGAAAATGGGCGTGGCACCGCCTTCTTTTAGAAGCAGGAATATACGAGATTTGTTAGCCTATAACTCCAAAAATAATTGAGATATTATGACGAAACTTTGTTTATACGCTTTTATAACTTGTGGTAATATACACGCAAAAATTTATTGAAATCGGTTTATGACCACACCTACTTTTTAACAAAAATATTTCTGGAACACCCTTTAGGAATTTGTAACGTGACATTTTTGTAACTAGAAGTCAAAAAGGAATGAAATTTTGCACAAAGAATAATATTCATATGCTTAGTTGATCGACTGATAAAAATGTTGAAAATGGGCGTGGCTACGCCCACTTTATGCAGCACTCGCTTTATATAAAATACACCGTGTTTCCATCAAACGCAAACAAACAATGAAAGCATAGAGCTGAGTATCTAATGTTCGATTCCACTCGAACTTAGGCTTCCTTACTTGTTTTTTCTAAAAAAGCAAAGTAATCGATCACATTTCGATCTTTAGCATGATCAATTTGTTATAAATTCTTTTTTTTATCAGCAAAGGGGATCGAAAAAGACTGAGTTAGATGATTTTTATATGACAAAAAATAAAATCACTTTTCAATGGCTGGTCTGACTCATTTTCGAGTCTTATTCTAATCGTAGAGGTGATTAATCAATTTTTAATCATCACAGGGGATCGAAAAAGACTCGGTACAGTCAGTTTTCATAAAACAATCTTCCAAATGCTATGTGGGTACCGTTAAATTGAAAAATGTGAATATTGTAAAACAGTCAACAGTGTCTACCAGTCAACTTTTCTATCCATTCATAATTGTCAGTTGAAGTAACTTTCACACAACACAATCATCATAGCTACGGTATACGAAATTTTGATATTCCGTTAGGTTAGATTAATCAAAGAAATAAAAATAAAAGTAAGAAATGAAATAAAATTCATCACAAGCATGTATGTATGTATGTATATGTTTATGTAGATACCGTTAATGTCCCCAATACGCGCGAGACTCGGCCATATCGGTACATTGTGGCAATTCGGTCAGATTTTTACCAAATAACCGCATCACCAGAAAAAGCAGTAAGAATGAATGCTTAACGGTACGGACATACATTTCTACATTAGGTAGTACACATAAGAAATAAAATTGCCGTAAGGTGTACAATGTTACCATGTTTATACATATAAAAAATAAAAAACGCTAGATGTATGTACGTATGTTGCCAGCATGAAAAAGCTCTGCTGTTCTTGGTAACTCCAAGCTAAAAAAAAACACAAAAAAAAAACTACGAAAAAATACATAAGTAATAAAACAAACGTGCAATCATTTTTATTATCTTCTTGTTATTTATACTTCAATGCCTCATAGATTCAAGACTCTTTGCCTCTCTCCCACCAACCTGTCTCGCTCTCATACGTCATGCAATGCACGCGCGCGATCAGTTAGTTGTGCCAGTTCTTTGACGAAAACGTGGTAGGGGCTCTAACAATAGTTCGCTTAGCTAACCAGAAAAAAAATAGAGAACTTTTTCTTCCTTTTAATGAAACAGACGTTTATTTTTGTAGCGTCCGCAACGCAGTTTAAGTGGCTAAAACAGGAATTAAACTAAATTTCTGTCGCTAATATACTTTAATCATTAGCTGTGGCCAAAATCTTTCCCATTATCATAAAACGATACAATATTTTGCGATATTTCTGCCTCAAAAGTTCAAAAAATCGTGCGAACATACCGTCCGAAACGCCCAGGAAATGCCCATATTCTGGAAAATTTTCTAATAAGTAAAAACCAATTATTGGGTTTTTTAAGAGCAGCGTTCACCTCTCGGCAGTGGGCGGCATACCCACCGAGAGAATTTCTGCCATGAAAAAGCTTCTCACAAAAAATACATTCGCCGTTCGGAGCCGGCATAAAACTGTAGGTCCTCCCAATTAGTGGGAAAAACAATAAGGAGCACACCTCGAATTGGGAGAGAAGTTCGGCCATAAAACTCGTCAGAGTTATAATAGCGCCATTGTATTATTATATTACGAGCTTTACGCAGACATCGACATTGTTCTGCGAATATGGAACCAGCGGCTACGTTGGGCTGGTAATGTCTTGTGAATGCATGAAGGTGCTCCGACCCAGAAAGTATTTCTATCGAAAGCCGCTGAAGGCAGAAGGAGGAGACCTCCACTGCGTTGGGAAAAGCAGATGGACAACGACGCTGCCTCCCTTAGTATTTGCAAGTAGCGCCATCCTGCACGAAGCAGAAACAGCTGGCGCGCTTTATTGGGTTCGACCATAAGCTTCTAGACGTTTACGCGACAATTTAGAAGAAGAAGATGTTACAAATAGGTAGATCGTATCCAGTTGTAAAAAGTAGTTAGTGAGTTAACTCCTTTTGGACATTTTTAGAAAATTCGTCACCAGTGGCGATTCTACTAACTTTAGAAAAGTACTCGGAACCCTATTCGCCACAGATACCTAGGGTTGCCAGACGTACTGATTTGATCAGTACAATACTGATTTTTTCTGCCCCGTACTGATGGTTTAAAAAACCTTAAGAAATACTGATTTTTTGGATTTTGTACTGATTTGTACTGATTTTTAGCCGACACTAAAAAAATTAATTTTTATCACCCTGCACTGTTTTTCATTTTCCAACTGTTTTCATTTGACGTTTGTAATGCCGTGGTTATGCTTACGACAATACTCGAAGATCAACGTGTAATTATTGTTGTGCACTCCGACGAGTGAGAGAATTTTCGGACTCTCATATCGATCAAATTTGCTTGGTGAAAAAAACACCCAGCACGCCGAGGTGTCGGGGTAATAATGTGTTATGATGTGTATGTGCGCTCTAATCATCGATTTAACAACCTCTCACCGATGACGAAAATATGTCCGAATTTCATCGGCGTTTTGCTGTTAAGCATAACCACGGCATATCCATGAAACAATTAGGAAGGAGGAAGCAACGCGAACGTTAAATGTCATAGACACATGATTGACAGTTAACGATACGGAAACAAAATCAAAATGCCAGTAATAAAGACGATTTTCTCCGCATATATTGTTTTTTTTTTTTTTTTTTCTTGGAAGGCAATGTACTGATTTTTTCGGGAAAGGTATCTGGCAACCCTACAGATACCTAATATCTGCTATAGAGCCTTGGCTTCACAAGCTCCATGCAACAGCAATAATCTTTTATGCTAGTTATGGATTTTCGTCAACTATAAACATAATCAGAGTCGCAGTGACTTTATTAGTGGAAGTTGTTGATCGATTTCTGCGGGGCTTGTCCTCAACAGAAAAACGTTTCGTCTGGAATCTTTATACCATTTAGAAATAGTCCACAGAATTAATACAACCGTTTCAGATGCAATTGGGCGTTCAATGATTATTTAAAGTGACGAATTTCAGTTTGTGTTTATCGTGGCATTTTTTCAGATCCGTTCCCACACACATTTTGCGTTTTTCCCCATCACCATCACCATTACTATGTGAAATTTTGTTAGCCCCCACCCACGTATGTACATACGTAAGCACGCGTGTAACGTAAGTAGGTACCGCAATGAAAAACAGAACAACAAATTGCAACAAATTACATATGTACGTACATATGAATGAATTAACAGGAAAAGACAGTTATAGAAACCGGCAAACCGGCGAATCGACAAGCAACAGAATTAAGAATTAGGTAATTGTGCACGCCTAAATAAAAATGTATAACAACAATGGAACTAGTTTTTGTTCTAGTTTACGATTATCATTCGACAATGAAGTGTTAACTGACAAAGAAATCATGCGAGTAGGTATGTATGCACATCTAATCCATCGAATCGAATCTAATCCATCAAACTATAATAGCATTGACAGACGGCAGCGATAATCCGGAATAACTAGCTAAGTAATTCGGAAATAACTTGAGAATTAACTGGAGCTAATCGGGAATATCTCTTGAGTTAGTCCCCAAAATTTTAGCGGATTAGGGCATTTTCTAATGACATCTCTGGGGCTAAAAATCTCTATTGCGAATGAAAGTGAAGAAAAAGAAGAATCCAAAGCAGATCTAGGAAGGTAGCCGCATAAGTGAATTCAGAAATTTCCAATGTATTTTGTTATTGTAATTGGTATAGTGTAAAATCAAAATGATATTTCGCCTTGGTTGAAATCAGAATTCGTTTGGGACTCGCCCATTCCTATTGACCATGATGTGAATTCGCTTTGATTTTGACATTACACTCAACCTTTGGAAATAAAGAAAGACGTTTTTGAATTCGCCGCTGCGCTTACCTTCCCTCAAGGCAAATTCATTCTTATGGTAATGGTACGTGAACAGCTGATTTCTTCTTCTTCTCGTTTTTAATTCACCGTGTACAGGAGAATGTCAAACAAGCAAAATTTTTACTTTGAGTTTGACATTTTGATGGACAAAAACTTGAAGCGAATCGAGGCGAATATTGTCGAATTCGCTGTGCCATTACCATAATGAATTTGCCTTGCCTTCCCTCAGCTGTTTTGTTACTACGCAATACTTGCCGTCTGTCAGGTTAAAACTTGAATAGAATTAATTGTTGCGGTAATCGGGAGTATCGCTGCCGTCTATCAAGCGTATAAGATAGTCCATTTCTGATATGCTTGGGAGATGAGCGAAGATGGAAAAAGCTTGCTTGTGTTCTCTATTCTATGAAAGAGTAAACTATAAAGCCAATAATCCGGTCTTGTTTGATCTGATGCGTGAGATCAGCGTGTTTACATACAACCAATTCCAGAAATAAGTTATTTGGATGATATCTGCGGACATAATTGGATGTTTCTAACTAGAGCCATTTTGTACGCGAATCAGAAACGACTGGCACACGGTTTATTGAAATCGGTCAGAAAATGTTTGGAGGATTAAGTGCCAATTAAGAAGAAAAAAGTATAAAGACTAGTTTTGTTTGCCGCGAAGAAATATTAAACAGTTAATCAATTAACAAATAAAAGAAACACTTGACACAAAAAGAGGAGAAAATGAAATTAAGCTGCAACAAAAGTCGGTCACAATAGCAAAAAAAGTAATGCTCAGTTGCAATAAGTTGGTTACTTGCATACATACATGTGTACATACATACATACATACATACATACATATGTAGATACTTATTCAAATGAGCCAGAAATCTTAAACGACGAAGAACAAATAACACGCTTTATAAGCCAACTCAGAATTTTGCTTGTGGTGAGAAAGCCACCAGTCAGCTTGCCAGCAAGTCTTCTGCACATACATATGTACATACCATACATAGTACATGGTATAACATCATCAACACCGCGGGCTGCGGCCGCCTGTCACGCACAATTGCCGCGATTATGTCAGCAACAATGACGCTCTCGCACGCTGGCAGCTACCGGTATATTTCACACTAAACGAGCACAAGTCAATAAAGTATTGTTGTTGTTGCAAGAAGCAACTCACTCAAGCTGCTTTGTTGTTAAAGTGTGTGCGCTTGCGCACAGCGTCACAAACCAATTCGCACGACTTTTAACTAGCAGCAACACGTTAAAAAGACGAACTGAACTGGTGGGCGTTGGTGGTTTCATTGTGATTATGAATACATATTTTAAAATGAATACGAAACCTATAATTTTACTAAATAAATATTGTTGATTTTGCAAATTTATATTGACACAAATTTAATAGTAAATAATATAATTTTACTCAGAATTGGCAAAAAAGAGGTAAAGGCAGAATCGAAGCTAAAACTTTTCTTAGTGTGATTTTTATAAAGCTGAAATTACTTCTACCTATAAACAGTTACATATACGTCCATATGTATGTATGTATGTATGTATGTATGTTTATGTGCTTAAATTTCGTGTTTGAATACCCACACACGCGGCCCATTTCTGAAGTGATGCAGAAAAATAAAACTCATAAAATAACTTTTATTTTCTGAGGGAAAAATAAAACTCAAAAAATACCTTATTTTATGATCGAAAAATAAAACTCAAAAAATTACTTTTATTCTCTGAGGGAAAAATAAAACAAAAATAACTTTTATTACCTGATCGAAAAATAAAACTCAAAAAATAACTTTTATTTTCTGAGGGAAAAATAAAACTCAAAAATCAAATTTTATTTTCTGAGCAAAAAATAAAACTCAAAAAATAATCGTTAAAAATCAACTTTTTGGATATCACTCATAACCGTTACGCTCCCTGATTTCTAGTTACTTATTTGAAATCAAAATTCGAAGTTTTTTTTTTGTTATTTCTTTTGTTGATTTTCTTGTTTAATTAGCGAATTCGTACGTTCGGCCGCGAGGTTGTCAAGCTGATATTACCAAAAAAAAAACAGAAACAAAAGTGTCAAAAAAATGGTTGAAACCTCGCATAAAACATCGCCTTTTCACATTTTCCGTTTTGCTTACTGAACAAAAATGATTTTGCTTTAAACAAAGGAAACTGATACGAAATTGGCGTTGTTAAATGAGAATTTAAACATGTGCAATTACATACCTCAAATTAGGTATCATAAGTTACATACCTTAAACTAGTAAAATTAAACAAAGAACGCTCTAATGTCGTATGAACAGAGATGGATAATTTAAAAAGCTCGTAGTTTAGCTAAAACCTTACATATTTAAATTGATGCTACTATTTTGTAAAAAAAGTTGTTTCCAGTTGGCATACCCTTGGCGCAATGATAGATGCTTACATAACAACTTACCAATAAACCAGTCTCCACATTTGGTATCAATATAATACGAGAACCATCCATGAGATTATTATCTTTAAGTGTGCCATCTTGAAGTTCTCTGTAAAAAGAAAATAGAAAAATGTTAAAAAAATCTTATGAAAAATACTTCTTATAGAACCAAATGTTCTGTAATTAACATCAAACTTCCATACAACACTTATATCAGAGTATTATAATAAGGATGGCCGCTGTGGTGCAGTGGGTAGAGTGCTCGCCTGCTATGCCAGAGGTCTCGGGTTCAAACCACGGTCCGAGCCAAACAAATTTTTCTAATTAGTAAAAATCCAATTATTGGGTTTTTTAAGAGCAGCGGTCACCTCTCGGCAGTGGGCGGCATACCCTCCGAAAGTATTTCTGCCATGAAAAAGCTTCTCACAAAAAATGCATTCGCCGTTCGGAGCCGGCATAAAACTGTAGGTCCACCCAATTAGTAGGAAAAACAAAAAGGAGCACACCTCGAATTGGGAGAGAAGCTCGGCCATAAAACTCGTCAGAGTTATAATAGCGCCATCGTATTATTATTATTATTATTATAATAAGGATGGTGGCTTTATATGTGTGCAACTTATTCAACAATCAAGCACTATTAGAGTCCTCCTAAAACAGATCAAGTTTCAGAGATTGTCGGGAAGAAGAAGATTCAAGATCTTTCGGCTGTCGTGATTGGTCTGAGTGAGTGATTAAAGTGTTATATCTAATACATAAGAGTAGAATATTCATGCCACGTTAATGCAACAACTGTCTTGAGTTAATTTCGGCATTGAATATGATTTGGAGTGCATAAAACTTAAAGTGGCTCCTTTTGAGTAAGTACCTACTACAAAATGCTCAGGTAATCAATCTAACAAGCACATCTCACACTGAAAAAAAAACTATTCACTGTATGACTACACAACTTACTAACTTACTACTTACACAAGCTTTTGCCTAAAAGCATGCAAAATATACACACAAACATACAGGCTAAGCTAACAAGAGCGTGTTAAAAATTCTACAGGAACTTTAACCAATTTTAAAAAGACTTCCTTCATAACAAAAAAAAACATTAAAAACAAAAAAAAAAACATTAAAAAGAAAAAACAAAAAAAAATAAACAAAAAAAATAAAATAAAGGTTCATGGGTTCATTTCTTAGAAGGAAACAGCAAAGCAACAAATTAATTAAATTAAATTTGCAGTTGACAAATTTTGGAGAACGCGCATTTTCTTGCAAGCTTTAAGTAAAACGTATTTTTTTTTTAATTATTTTGCGCGTGTAAAGCATAAAAAAGTTGAAAAAAAACCAAAAACACGCAAGTACGCAGTTTTAGCACCTTAAAAAACACGAGTAAAATACATCTGCGCTTGAATAAAAACACGGCTAATGAAATGAAAAAAAACAAGTAAGGAAGCCTAAGTTCGAGTGGAATCGAACATTAGATACTCAGCTGTATGGTTTCATTGTTTGTTTGCGTTTGATGAAAACACGGTGTATTTTATATAAAGCGAGTGCTGCATAAAGTAGGCCACGCCCATTTTCAAAATTTTTATCAGTCATCCAACTAAGCATATGAATATTATTCTTTGTGCAAAATTTCATTCCTTTATGACTTCCAGTTACAAAGATGTCACGTTACAAATTCCCAAAGGGTGTTCCAGAAATATCTTTGTTAAAAAGTAGGCGTGGTCATAAACCGATTTCAATAAATTTTTGCGTGTCTATTAACACAAGTTATATAAAGTGTATAAACCAAGTTTCGTCATAATATCTCAATTATTTGTCGAGTTATGGGCTCCGAAATCTCGTTGATTCCTTTGTCTGAAAAGAGGAGGTGCCACGCCCATTTTCCGAAATTTTTCTATTTTTTGTTTCCGATCTATTGTAGAACTCATGCCACAAAATTTCAATGAATTATCTTTATATTTGACAAAGATATCGCTTAAAATGTTTTTATTAGGCCCCTTTATAGTTCCCATATATAAAAGTGGGCGTGGTCGTCAACCGATTTCGCTAAAATTTTGAACATGTATTACTACAAGTAGTGAAAGTGTATACACCAAGTTTCGTCATAATATATCGATTATTTGTCGAGTTATGGGCTCAGAAATCTCGTATATTCCTGCTTCTAAAAGGAGGCGGTGCCACGCCCATTTTCCAAAATTTTTGTATTTTTTGTTATATGTCCATAGTTGGACACCTTCCATAAAACTTCAATGATATATCTTTATATTTGACAGAGATATCGCTTAAAATGTTTTATTAGGTCACTTTATAAGACCCATATATAAAAGTGGGCGTGGTCGTCAACCGATTTTGGCAATTTTTCGTCAAAACATTTGCCTAAGTAAGTATATCACGCCTACCAAAATTCATCTATATATCTTCAACGGTTTCTGAGTTATGACTTATAAAACTTTCAATGTTTGCCCCTTAATAAGTGGGCGTGGCACCGCCCATTTTCCAAAATTTCACCATATTTCTTCATAAGGGCCTGAGCTCAATACGTGTGTGAAATTTTATCACTCTAGCTCTATTAGTGACTGAGATACAAAATTTCCGATTTTTACTATATAGGGGAGGTGGGCGTGGTCATGGTCCGATTTCGCCCATTTTCAATACCATCCGTTCCTGTCTTGATACCAACTTACATTTCAAATTTCATCAAAATATCTCAATTTTTGCGCGAGTTATCGTGCGTACAGACGGACAGACGGACAGACGGACAGACGGACAGACGGACAGACGGACGGACATGGCTCAATCGATTTCTCTTTTCACCCTGATCATTTTGATATATATAAGTCTATATCTATCTCGATTATTTCATTCTGTTACAATCCACCGTTAGGAAATCAAAACTATAATACTCTGTGTACTAGTACAGCTGAGTATAAAAAAAAAAAACAATGAAAACAAAAAAACATATAAACAAAAATAAGCTGATAATGCTGGAATTTCTTTAACCTTTTATTTGCATTTTGGTGTTGCAATTTCTTTATTTAATGCGCAAACAAATGTGAAAAAGAGACTTTAGTCGAAAAGGAAAAACAAAAAAATTAATAAAAAAAAACTGTCTACTAAAGTTGTTTAATAAAATTGCTTACTTACATATTTAAGTAAATATTTGCATACAATGTGTATGTATACAGATGTGCATTAAAAAAAAATTTAAGAAATAAATGCATAATTGTAAGGCAAATACCGCACAGCAGCAATATTTGTAAAGAAAGCACAAAAAAACAAGTAAGGAAGCCTAAGTTCGAGTGGAATCTAACATTAGATACTCAGCTGTATGTTTTCATTGTTTGTTTGCGTTTGATGGAAAAAAGGCGTATTTTATATAAAGCGAGTGCCGCATAAAGTGGGCGTAGCCACGCCCATTTTCACCATTTTTATCAGTCATCCAACTAAGCATATGAATATTATTCTTTGTGCAAAATTTCATTCCTTTTTGACTTCTAGTTACAAAGATGTCGCGTTACAAATTCCCAAAGGGTGTTCCAGAAATATCTTTGTTAAAAAGTAGGCGTGGTCATAAACCGATTTGAATAAATTTTTGCATGTCTATTAACACAAGTTATATAAAGTGTATAAACCAAGTTTCGTCATAATATCCCAATTATTTGTCGAGTTATAAGCTAAGAAATGTCGTATATTCCTTTGTCTAAAAAGAGGCGGTGCCACGCCCATCTTCCAAAATTTTTATATTTTTTGTTTCCGGTCTATTGTGGAACTCATGCCACAAAATTTCTATGAATTATCTATATATTTGACAAAGATATCGCTTAAAATGTTTTTATAAGGCCACTTTATAGTTCCCATGTATAAAAGTGGGCGTGGTCGTCAAACCGATTTCGCTAAAATTTTGAACATGTATTACCACAAGTAATAAAAGTGTACACACCAAGTTTCGTCATTATATATAAATTATTTGTCGAGTTATGGGTTCAGAAATCTCGTATATTCCCGTTTATAAAAAGAGGCGGTGCCACGCCCATTTTCCAAAATTTTTGTGTTTTTCGTTTTATGTCCGCAGTTGGACTTCTGCTATAAAATTTCAATGGCATATCTTTATATTTGACAGAGATATCGCTTAAAATGTTTTTATTAGGCCACTTTATAATACACATATATAAAAGTGGGCGTGGCCGTCAACCGATTTTAACTATTTTCAGTCCAAACGTTTGCCTAAGTAAGTATATCACGCCTACCAAATTTCATCGATATATCTTCAACGGTTTCTGAGTTATGACATATAAAACTTTCCATGTTTGACCCTTAATAAGTGGGCGTGGCACCGCACATTTTCCAAAATTTTATCAAATTTCTTCCTAGGGGCCCGAGCTCAACACGTGGGTAAAATTTCATCGCTCCAGCTATATTAGTGACTGAGATGCAAAATTTCCGATTTTTTCTGTATAGGATGGTCCGATTTCGCCCATTTTCAATACCAACCGCCCCAGTCTCGATACCAACTTGCATTTCAAATTTCATCAAAATATCTCAATTTTTGAGCGAGTTAGAGTGTTTACAGACGGACGGACGGACAGACGGACGGACGGACATGGCTCAATCGATTTCTCTTTTCACCCTGATCATTTTGATACATATAAGTCTATATCTTTCTCGATTATTTCATTCTGTTACAATCCACCGTTATGTGATTAAAACTATAATACTCTGTGTACTAGTACAGCTGAGTATAATAATTGAGCAAGGAAGTGGAAAATTTTGGAGGAAATCACAAATTGTACATATCGCAGCCTAAATCATAAAGTGACACAACTCAAAATTCCAAAATTTTCAGGAGAACCAAAAAACTTTTTCTTTTTTATAGGCAATGATATGGGAAAAGGCCACGTATAATAGTTATTTTTCCGATAAAAGACTCCGATGGAGTCGATACTAATAGTTATAGTCGAAGATGCCACATAAAAATGTAGACGGTTAAGGGGTGTCGCACGGGGACCAAAGGTCATATTTCCATATGTGCGACACACTTTAACCGTCTCCAAACCAGAATTTATATTTGGCATTCTCGAGTACAGATTTATCGATTTTAAACACTAGATATAAAAAATGTTATGCGATTGCTTGGTCCTTACTTTGGTCTCAACTTTGACTTCTGTGTAACGCATCTTAACCGTCTGCAATCGGGATCAAAATTTATATTTAATATATCGCACGTTTTATGCAATAAGGATTTAACTCAAAAAAAATTTTTTTTTGGGAAAACGCAAATAATTTCAAATAGTTTCCTTCTACGGCTAACTACAAAATCACTTTTATTTCCGCCATTTTTATCTTTTTTAGTATTTTATAAGACTAGACTCAAAGGCACTACCCAGTTATTGAAATATGTGGCAAAATCCCAGAAATCGAAAATTTCGAGTTAAATCCCTACTGCATAAAACGGGCGATATATTATATTTAATATCTTAATATCCATAGTTTTCTGAACTTTGACCCCTATGCGACACTATTTAAAAAATCTTCGATCGGGATCAAAATTTATTGTGATATCTTTGAAGGTGCTGTTACTGATCTAGGGAGTTAGTTAGACCGAAGAAAACCGCTAATTTAATTTTTTTTAAGGACCACCATAATGTATGTCTGGCTGTACTATGACACTGCCACACCCACTTCGATGGTGCACTAAACCAAAAAAAAATAGATTCCCAATACTTAAACATTGGTCTCGATTAACAACTTTACACACGACTTGACAACGAATCTATGTATGTACATATTTTCAAAGTTTCACACCTTCAACAATGAATGTGGAAACAGTTGTTATTCGATTCGAGAATTCGCTAAACCGTCAGCAAAACGGAAGCTTCGTTATTTGATGCATTTTCGTTCCATTATAAACTCGATATACAGGGCATTCTTCAGAGGGGAATTTCAATGAGACAGAGAGAAGGAGGTGAGTGATTGTCCTCAAATGCATCGCCTTTTCTCTTGTTACTGTAGCAACATATTGTTCGTAGAGCTCCAGATTTTTTTTGAACATTTTCGAGTAGCCCGAACAAATGTTGTTCAAATGCTCGAACAGTCGTTTGTTTGTTTATTACCCGTATGTTTGTACGGGCATTTGAACAATTCGGGCATTTTGAAGTTTGTTTATTTCTTTTGTTTATTATTTTTTTTCTTCCTCATATGTAGTTGTTTTTATTTTTGTTTTTTCGATACACATTTTTTTTGTTTGTAAGCTCGAATGCTCGAATGTTTGTACGGGCATTTGAACAACAAACGGGCTTCAAACAAAAACGATCAATTCGATTTGTTCGATACCCGGGTATCTAGAGCTCTAATTGTTCGCATTTTCATTTTTCGAAACCATTTGGAGTGTACTTCTAATCATTTCTAAGTACTATGAACATTGGAAAACTAAAATTGATTATAAATTCGTGCTCACTTCGATTATCATTTCATGGATAATTTCAAGCATTTTACACAATGATTATTCGGCATTGGCATTTAGCAGTTTTTAGCAATCAACTTTTAGCATTTATGTAGGCATTTTTATTTCAAAAGCACGCCGTACAAAGCAATGTTCTAGTTTTGCGGTACTTTTTCTTTTTTTCTTTCCTTTAAACTTATTTTTTAATTTTACTTTTTTCATTTTTTATTGTTTTTTATTTTATGTTTTTTTTTTCTGTCCCTTGTAAATGCGCGCCATCACTGTGTTGTACCTATATGTATTTATTCTGACTACTAATTAAGCAACTGATTGTGTTGAATTTCGTTTTCAACATTTAAGCCAATTTAATTATTAACACCTGACAACCAACCACAACCGTAAGGAAATAAATAAATTTATTGTAATTTCGCGTACAAAAGAAATTAAACAAATAAAAGCTGTGTACATAAGAACACCGTACATATGTACATACATACATATGTATAAGTTAAATGGAGCTATCGAGAGCTAATTGAGACAAAGAATCAGCTACCAGTTTTATTCAAGTTGATACAAATAAGCAAATGAATTACTTAAAAAAAAACGAAAATAATAATAAAACACAACCCCAAAATAAAAAAAAAAAATTTGCACAAGTCAACACCAAAATGCTATGAAATTGTACTTCCATATTAGGGTGGTGTGTTAATTTTTTTTTTTTTTTTTTATTTTAAACTTTATGTATTTTTGAAACTTTCGAAAATGGAAATATGTACATATATCGTCGTACCATACGAAAACTAACATATTTAAAATTTCTGGCGAAAGCTATCAATAAAAAAATTCTGTACGAAAAGTAGAACATTTGACTTTTGGCCGACGAAAAGTAATAAAATCGAGTTTTGGCTGACGAAAAGTAATAAAATCGACTTTTGGCTGACGAAAAGTATCAGTAATTATATACTGTTTTTACATTAAAATTGTTGTTGTTTAAACGAAATTGATAGTTTTCGTCAGCCAAAAGTGGATTTTATTACTTTTCGTCAGCCAAAACTGGATTTTATTACTTTTCGTCGGCCAAAACTTGAACTTTTTACTTTTCGTCAGCCACAAAAAATCTGATGTTAGTTTTCGTATGGTACGACGATATGTCGTCGCTATAGAAGAAAAAAGACGCAAACTGTTTTGTTGAGGAAGAAAGACGCAAACTTTTTTTTCTTTCAAAGAAAGACGCATTAAAAATATTTTTCGAAAGAAAGACTATTTTTTTTTTTTGATAACGAAGAAAGACGCTTTATTTTTATACTCAGCTGTACTAGTACACAGAGTATTATAGTTTTAATCACATAACGGTGGATTGTAACAGAATGAAATAATCGAGACAGATATAGACTTATATATATCAAAATGATCAGGGTGAAAAGAGAAATCGATTGAGCCATGTCCGTCCGTCCGTCTGTCCGTCTGTAAATACTCTAACTCGCGCAAAAATTGAGATATTTTGATGAAATTTGAAATGCAAGTTGGTATCGAGACTGGGACGGTTGGTATTGAAAATGGGCGAAATCGGACCATGACCACGCCCACTTTTCCTATATAGAAAAAATCGGAAATTTGGTATCTCAGTCACTAATATAGCTGGAGCGATGAAATTTTACCCACGTGTTGAACTCACGCCCCTAGGAAGAAATTTGATGAAATTTTGGAAAATGGGCGGTGCCACGCCCACTTATTAAGGGTCAAACATTGAAAGTTTTATATGTCATAACTCAGAAACCGTTGAAGATATAGCGATGAAATTTGGTATGCCTGATGTACTTATTTAGACAAATGTTTTGACGGAAAATTGTGAAAATCGGTTGACGGCCACGCCCACTTTTATATATGGGAACTATAAAGGGGCCTAATAAAAACATTTTAAGCGATATTTCTGTCAAATATAAAGATATATCATTAAAATTTTATGGCAGGAGTCTAACTACGGACATAAAACAAAAATCACAAAAATTTTGGAAAATGGGCGTGGCACCGCCTCTTTTTAGAAGCCGGAATATACGAGATTTCTGAGCCCATAACTCGACAAATAATTGATATATAATGATGAAACTTGGTGTGTACACTTTTATTACTTGTGGTAATACATGTTGAAAATTTTAGCCAAATCGGTTGACGACCACGCCCACTTTTATATATGGGTATTATAAAGTGGCCTAATAAAAACATTTTAAGCGATATCTTTGTCAAATATAAAGATAATTCATTGAAATTTTGTGGCATGAGTTCTACAATAGATCGGAAACAAAAAATAGAAAAATTTCGGAAAATGGGCGTGGCACCGCCTCTTTTCAGACAAAGGAATCAACGAGATTTCGGAGCCCATAACTCGACAAATAATTGAGATATTATGACGAAACTTGGTTTATACACTTTTATAACTTGTGTTAATAGACACGCAAAAATTTATTGAAATCGGTTTATGACCACGCCTACTTTTTAACAAAGATATTTCTGGAACACCCTTTTGGAATTTGTAACGTGGCATCTTTGTAACTAGAAGTCATAAAGGAATGAAATTTTGTACAAAGAATAATATTCATATGCTTAGTTGGATGGCTGATAGAAATTTTGAAAATGGGCGTGGCTGCGCCCACTTTATGCGGCACTCGATTCATATAAAATACACCGTGTTTCCATCAAACGCAAACAAACAATGAAAGCATACAGCTGAGTATCTAATGTTCGATTCCACTCGAACTTAGGCTTCCTTACTTGTTTTTACTATAAAGATGCATTTAAATATTTTTTAGGAAAGAAAGACGTATTCGATTTTTTATTTTTCTTTGTCAATATTAATGCTAATGCGTCTTTCTTCGTCGAAATATTTTATAATGCGTCTCTGTTCGTCGAAATATTTTTTAATGCGTCGATCTTCGTCGACATGTTTTGTAAAGCGTCTTTCTTCCCCGACATATTTTTAATGCGCCTTTTTTCGTCGACAAATTACTGACATGCGTCTTTCTTCTTCCGGAGCGACGATGTACTCCCGAAAATGATACGATAAACAATAGCAACGATATGCTACTATAGTGAGAAGCATGATAAATAATAAAATGGTGGACGCAGCAGAGGACGGCTATTTTGTTTTTGGAATAGTTAGCTGTCAAATTATCGTGTTTTGTTTTGATTTTGCCCTCTTGCACGTGTTATTCGTGGAAATAGCTTGTGTGTTCGCTTGTATGTTTGCTGGCGTTTTTTCTGTTTTTGACATTTTTATCTACGGCCGTTCAACGGTAATCGCCTATTCTCTTTTAGCCGCTACGACCATATAGAATTATTGGATCATGGTGAGAAGTGAATATGTGATTCATTTTAAGACAACCACTCTCTCTCTCTCTCTCTCTCATTTACTTACGCTTCCCTGTCATAATGGGTATTTTAGCAATGACTTTAATGGTAGCGGACGACTCGAGAAACAGTGGAGAATCATTGCATACTTAAACAAAAGTGTTGTTGTTTATTTTTTCCGACAGGGTAGGATTGCGATGTGTTGCGGAACGAATTTCCGTCATTGCTTGTCAAGTTTGGTTTCGTTATAAACCGGTTTCGGCCATGTACCATCTTCAGTATCAGAACGATACAGGAAGATGGCCGAAACCGGTTTATAACCGCTTGACAGGGCATGACGGAAATTAATTCTGCAACACATATATACATATTTAGTTCTTCAATCGAAAAACTTATAATTCTCCATTCCAAATCTAAAGTAGTACTCTAATGTGAAATTGTATTCAACATATTCTACGCACCCTAATGAAATACATACATACATATGTATGCAAGTATACTTTTTTGTAGTAAACTTTTGCATATTTTAATTGAACAACTCATGGACTTTTGACACTTCAACGGAGAGTTGTTGCACTGCGCAGTTGCTTACCTACAGAACTTGCATTGTGAGCGTAAGATTTATTGTAAGTATTTAATTCAAAGCTTAAAACACACGCAAAACAAATTGTATGCAAGTACGCAAGCAATAAAATAAGTAAGCCCGAATCTGGTTTTTAAATTTCTATACATTTTTTAAACAAAAAATGCTTAATTAAGTATAATAAGTAGTTAATAAAGTATTAATTAGAGTAAGTAAGCAAATAAATCGAACGATAGGAAAGAAAAATATGTATCTAATAACAAAAAAGGTGCTCGTTTTGAATTCATATTTTTTCCGTCGAAATTCACAAACAATAAGTGCCATTGTGCATTCATGAAATGTGCTGATTTTAAAGCGAAAAAGGAATGAGATTTTCGGGCAGTTGGCAACTCTTAACAACAACGCTTTTCTTTTATTAGGCGTAAATTAGTAAAGGGATGTTTTGTGCCAAAAATTACATTTAAAAAACCCTCAAAGTGTCATCAGAAGGAAATATGTATGTATGTATAGAGCTTGCCAAGACTAAAGTTTTGGATATGGATCGATAGAGCTGCGCGTCAGTAATTCAAAGCTCATTTTGGCACAAGTGTCGGTTAGGCAGCTATGAAAGAATAAAGGACGATATGTTACATATATACATATGTGCATATCGTCGCTATAGAAGAAAAAAGACGCAAACTGTTTTGTTGAGGAAGAAGGCGCAAACTTTTTTTCTTTCAAAGAAAGACGCATTAAAATATTTTTCGAAAGAAACTCTATTTTTTTTGATAACGAAGAAAGGCGCTTTATTTTTTTTTACTATAAAGAAAGACGCATTTAAATATTTTTTAGGAAAGAAAGACGTATTCGTTTTTTTATTTTTCTTTGTCAATATTAATGCTAATGCGTCTTTCTTCGTCGAAATATTTTATGCGTCTCTGTTCGTCGAAATATTTTTTAATGCGTCGATCGTCGTCGACATGTTTTGTAAAGCGTCTTTCTTCGTCGACAAATTACTGACATGTGTCTTTCTTCTTCCGGAGCGACGATATGTATACCCTGCAAAAAAATGTTGCTTATTGTTGACAAATCAGGTCTAATCAAGGAGTACGCTGGCAGCGCTGCTTCTGTTATGCACTCACTCTGTCTGCTTCTAACTTTCTAATACTTATCTATTTCATTTCGCATGGCGTATAAGCCTTTGGAATAAGGTGTGCTCTCAGAGAGAGAGTACTCCTTATGGCCTGATGACATCAACACAGGAAAATCAGCGTTATTTTAAGCCTCACGCCATACAGATTTGCTACCCTTATAATTTCCAGGTCTTATTTCGTAAGCCTTTAAATCTGCTGTTTTAATTCTTAAATACGGCTTAGATTTTTTGGTGGGTAGGTATGTATTAGTGATGGGCGAGTCCGAGATGTTTAGACAATCGAGAGAATCGCGATCGTTGCAAAATCACAATCGAGTCAAAAGTTGACTCGCTCCTCGACTACACAATCGAGATGTTTTTGCGATTGTTCCGAGTCGGCGAGTCGGAGGTTGTTTCGATGACATCTCGACTACACAAGCGAGATGTTTTTGCGATTGTTCCGAGTCGGCGGGCCGGCTGTTGTTTTGATGATATGTTTTAGTTGATAAAATAAACTGAATGTGGTTTGTTGATAAAGAAAAGAGGATTTTTAATGGAAGTGAGGCAAATAGATAAATAAATTAACCAAATTGAAAAATATGCTATACATAGACGCTGCATTATTGCAATCGCAAGTAAAGAGTGTCGTGCATAATAATAATAATTAATTACTTAAACATTAATAAATTTTCTGAAGTGAGACGCTTGTGAAACAAATGAATTTTACGAGTAGCAACAACGGCAATAGATTTGTACCACTCTGTATGTTGTTTAAAGCAATTTTAATATTCAAGCGGCAACAACAAATATTATGTATTTTTTGCAGCGAGTCTTAGATGTTGTAGGGTTGCTTTGAAAACGAGAGGAATCGTTGGCGAGTCCGAGATGTTTTAGCGATTGTTTCGACTGACGGCCATTTACGACTTTACTCGAGTACGAATGAAAACCATCGAGAGCATTCGAGATGTTTCAACAATCAAGAGAATCGAATAAAACATCTCGGACTCGCCCATCACTAGTATGTATGCAGTTAAAGGAGCAAGAGACATGCACATAAAGCAGTTTCCTTTAACACACAAAATCAATAAATTCATTGTTCATTTCGCATTTTGCCAAGCGCTTTTTCTTTCTTGCATGTTTTCTCTTCATAATCAAGGACGTCTCCTAGGACAATTTCGCACGTTGCTCAGGCGACCAAACATTAAACTTTATTGCCAACTTTAAGGTATGTATGTACATACATACATAAATAAAATAAGGTTACTACAACTATAACGGTTTTTTGTTTTTGTTTGTTTTTTGCACTTAGTAAGCCATTTAGTTTTTGCTTTTTTGGCTCTTCTGTTTTCATTACTGTCTAGCAACCAAATAATATTAATTCGATGTTAAATTGCACTTTAAAAAACAGCACATACATACATACATAAATAGTAAACAAACAACTTAACCCACATTGAGAAAAAAACAAGCGATTTATAAATACATAGTTGAATACCAAAAGCACAACACAAATGCATAAATAATGCAAGAAAAAAAGTTAATGCTAGTTAGAAGTGGGCATGGCAGGAGGAGAGTAGCGTTATGTGCTGCCTTCGTGACTGTAGCTATGGACCGTATCCCAGCAAACACATTTACAAGCTCTAATATTACACAATACCCTGCAAAAAAATGTGCGATTAGTCCCGAAAGAGATTTGTCGCAGATTGATCTCTTTCGAGAACAATCGGACCACAATTAATCCCCAATTGTTTCCGTACGGGTATAAATGTAGACTAATTGTAGACCAATTGTTCCCGAACGGGTATAAATGTAGACTAATAATGTAGAAATTTTACAAAAATATGCAATGTATTTAAAAAATTGTAGAGCAACCGGTAAAACGAATTGAACACCCTCTCTTTTAATAACAATGATGAATAATAATTTTAACAAAATGCCTGAAATATCCTATGAAAAACTTCTTTACATTACGCTCATATAATCAAAACTTACAATTTTTTTTTATTTATTTATTGAGATTTTTTTACAAAAGTAAAACATTATATTATACATATCGATATTATACATATCGTCCCCTCAATATAACAATAGCGCAAGTGCTCATACGCCATTATTTTTTTATTGCATATTTAGAATCTCCATCATTGATTCTATGTCTGGTCAAAATTTCGTCAAATTCTACTTCCACAAAGTGGGTCAAAATGCCATTGGAAAAAATGGTGTATAATTTCTTGTTCAAAAATTTAATAGATATCTGATTTGACAAAAACCTTAAACTCGATTTTCTCAAAACCCAAAAAAAAATTATACGCTATTGTTATATTGAGGGGACGATATAATCCTTATTTAAATATGCATGAACATTTAAAATTTTTTAAAGATTTTTATTAAAAATTTCCTTGGCTAACAACTTGGAAAAATCTACATTTGTACCCGTTCGGTATATTAGTGATTAATCTACATTGGTACCCGTTCGGGTATACAAGTTGAACAATTAGTCTCTTCATAGGACATGGTCGAACAAATGCGATCAGTTCACTCCACATAAAGGGATGTAAAATTGTATTAGTCGCATGCTCGCTTGCGATTGATCCCGGACATATCCCGGATTAATCGCATTTTTTGCAGGGTATATATATATATTATGTATGTATGTATGTTCCATGAAAAAGCTCAAGGATTTGCATTACATAATTACATACATACATACATACAAATATATGCAACTACGCAAGTCTTACGTAATGACGAAAAGTAGAAAGGATGCACATGTGCTACAAACAGACAAAATCATCAATTGTACGTCACATGCGTCGTCTTTGCCCTTTTAAAAAGGCTGCATATTTGCTTTGTATGAAGAAAAATGTAGGTACATATAAAAAAAAATATGAGCAACGTTTATTTTTCTGTTGCCATGCCATGTTGTATTGAATTTCTGGTGGCGTTCGGCTTTTTTTTTTTGCTGGCAGGCAAAGTGTTTGTTAGCGTGTTAGAGTTAGGCGGCGACGACGACGTCAATTTGTTACCATTGTAACGGTTGTTATAGAGCTTTTTTAAGGCGCGTAAACAAATTATTAAATTATCATTATGGCCTTTTATGGCACATACTACATACCTTTATGTATGTACATACATAGATACTTACATAGTACATAATTGATTTTTCACACAAAATTATCTAGAATGTATGTATGTATGTATCTATGTAAATGCATAGAAACTGAAGAAAAGCTACGTACCTACATAGGTGGACACATGTATGTATATACGTATGTGTATGTGTACCCTGCCAGCCATCGGTGGGTAAAAACCACGGTTTTATATGGATAACGCACACTTATACTCGTACAGACGGTAAAGTTTCTGGTAATTATGAATGGAGCAGTGCCGATTTTACCGACATATCAAGCCATAACCGCTTTTCAGCGATATTCGTATCAAATGAAAGGTGTTGAACAGAGCTTCAACACAGACCTCTTTTCAATGCGAAGCCTAAGCCGGGTTGCCAGATATGGGTAAAAACGAGTACCCAGATGAGCCCGGAATGGTTTCGAATTACTATGTTGGTATCAAATGAAAGGTATTGATCGGGTTTGCAATGAAGAAATGTCTTCATGGTAACTGCGAACTCCTGTCTCCACATATGGGCCAGAATGTGGACACAGCATTTTTTCAGCTATATTTTTATCAAATGGATGTGGAATTTCGATGTTATCTTATTATTTTAATTTAACTGACTTCTTTTAACTGAGTTGACTTCACTTGAGTTGACTTGATCTAATAAAACTGTTATTCGTCATTGCGAAGCGGGGCGGGTATTTGCTAGTTAAATATAAATTTGAAGCACGATTTCCAACCGTAGAGGTGCTGGTCGGACTGGTTAGTAGCAAAAGCTTAAATTTTGCAACAATCACCGGATAAAGTAACGCCGCATCGATTTTTTTGTTAATATGTACATACACACATATGCAAGTCTGAAAATTCATATGTAACAAAAGGGTAAAAAAATGAAGTCTAGACTTCTCAAAAACAAAGGAAAAGGCAAAGGCAGGCAAAGTAATAAATTGTGTCTACCAAATTACAGCCGATAGCCAGTCATAAATATGTATGTATGTACATATCGTCGTACCATACGAAAACTGGCATACGTTTTTTGTGGCTGACGAAAAGTAACAAAATCGACTTTTGGCTGACGAAAACTATCAATTTCGTTTAAACAACAACAATTTTAATGTAAAAACAGTATATAATTACTGCTACTTTTCGTCAGCTAAAAGTCAAATGTGCTACTTTTTGTACAGAATTTTCTTTATTGCTAGCTTTCGCCAGAAATTTTAAATATGCTAGTTTTCGTATGATACGACGATATGTAGGTACACACACATTTCTCTAACAACAAACTCACGCCACCCACCACTGAAGCCATTTGAGCTTCGATTTCACATAAAAAACGTAACAATTTTAGCCTTTTTTCGATACATGGCCGACAAAAAGAAAGGAAAGGTGGGTCATTGGAAAAAAAGCAAAAAAATTGAAAATTGACCAGAAAGCCTTTTTTTCGTTTCACTTTTATTTTGCATTGAGAATAATAAGCTCCGACCATACATACATACATATGTAAGCGCGCTTTTGGTGGTGTGATATTCCATTTTCCATTTCCTGCCTGATAAGATGATAATCATGAAATTAAGGGTGACAGCGCCAGCAACAGCAGCACATTTAGCTAAATTCGCGCTAACGCAAAAGTTGCAAGGAATTAGAAAATCCAGGCACTTAACACCGTTAGCACAAATCAATATGACAACAGGAAAATAGCGCAAAAGGAAAAGAAGGAAAACGCTTTAAGAACTTTAAAAAACTTTGCCAGCTTGTCTGCTTTGCTTGCTTGTGTGTGTATAACCAAATACATAAAAATACATATTTACAAGCAGACGCAGTGAACGCAACACACCCACCCAGCCAAGCAAACACGGCCCACCAAACTAGCCAACAAAGCAACCACCCACTCAGCCAGCACGCTTTTGACTCTTGACAACACAATCACCACCAATTCAAACATATTTTCTGCTTTTTTTTTTTTTTTTTTTTTGGAAAACTTTGGTCGGCAATCAAGGCATATAAGTGCGACAATGAGCTCGTCTTGTCTGGCTGCCTGACTGCCTTTATTGTACATATGTACATACATGCGTGCACGCTCAGCAACACAAATGTATACAGTACACTCAGGGGAAAAAATTATAAAAAACACATGAAAACGTTCTTAAAATGGGCAAAAACGTATTTAAAAGTGATTTAAATACCAACATTTTTTTTTTTAAAATGTTCATTGTAAAATTTTTAAATCAAGAAAAAACATTTTAAATTTAAAAATGTTTATTTTTATTTTAAGCACTATGAGAAAAAAAACGCTGCAGTGTTCTCTATATCATTTTCTCTTCCGGATTCGAAATTGTATCCAACGGCATTCTCTTCATTTTCTCTCAATCCGAGTCCCAAGTACAAAAATGTAGCCTCCGCTTGTTCTCCTCTTCTTTTCTACTTCGCCCCTACTGTTTGCTATCTTTATTTCTTATTCTCCTTACTCTCCTTTTTCTTCTTTATTTTATATTCTCCTCCGGATTCGAACCATGACATCAACCTGAAATTCTATCCAATCATCACATAGTGGAACATTCAACATTATATTGAATTGTAGTAACCTATCTACACCCTTTTCCTAAAAAGCATCCATGAATTATATGAATCATTGTAAAAACAAGATTAAAAAAAAATCGATTCTCATTATTGTTTTTGTTGGATTTCTCACAAAAAAATATTTTCTCACCAAAAAATTTTGAACAAAGAGCGAGCTTTTGAATCAACATTCATTTTCTTTTTTAATTTAAGTATATTTATTTTTAAATCCAAAATGCATTTTTACTTCAAAAATTTCATTCTTAATTCAAAATTTTCATTTTTAATTTAAAAAATTTTCATTGTTAAATTAAAAATTGTTTGGTTTAAAACGTGTATTATGAAAACAAAAATTTTATTTTTGATTTTAAAGTGCTGTTTTTCCCTGAGTGTATGTACATTAAGCCGTATCACGAGAATGAAGTTTGCGTGTGTCAGTTTTATTTGAACACTTACGTCGAAAAAATATTTATGGTGTAAAAATTTTTTTTTAGGCCCGCGTTAAAAACAGCTAAATCGCGTTTTTTGTAATAACTTCCTTATTTGATGTCGGATCTCTATGATCTTAATGTCGCAGAAAAGGTCTCGCTCTGCACTATATTTGGCCCATATAAAGTTTCGACCTCAAAGGTTGTTCTGAGTTTTACCTTTAAAAATTTTGGAGTTACTATCCCTAGATTTTTTTTATTTTTATCACTAATACAAAGCTCTCAAAAAACCATGCGGACTCCGCTAAAAAGTTGTAGTCTTTATTCACAAACAAAAAAGTTATACCGTTTTAAAATCAGAGAACCTGTTTTTTGAAAAAATATCCCAAGTTCTTATTTAAAAAGTATTTTAAGTCCTCGCTTGACTTGAGAATATTGTACCGCGATGGAACAGCTACCAATACTGGATACATGATTTGCAAAAAATTATTGATGGTTGGACTATTCGTGTTGATCAACGTTATTTATATTGAATAATAATAGCTGTAGTGAAGATTTGGTAAGTATTTAAGTGGGATCTCTAAGCACTGGCGCTGGCTTACAACGGCTTCACGATTTCTGCATCCGTGCGTATCGTAAAATCATCCAAGTTGCTTAGAAAAACTGCTAGGGTTCGTTGTAAAATTATACGCGCCTACAGAGACAATGGAAGTCTAAATGTATTATCAATCCTTGCACTGGATGCGTCGTCTGCCCCTAGAAATGCAGTTAATTATTCAGCCTACAATAGAAAACAACGCACTTTACTTTAATCCCCCCCCCCCATCGGATCGCGTTGTATGTGAAAACTGAAAATGTTTTCTTAAATATCTCGAAAATGAGAGCTAATCCGGATTTTCTAAAAACGCCATCGTAATCTGGAGCCAAAAATTAAGCTGACGTGTTTCGCCGTTTCTCTGTGGTAATTTTTTATAAAAAAAAAAACAAGTGTTTCATTTTACAACGTTATAACTTTTTTGTTTGTGAATAAAGGCTAGAATTTTTTTGGGGGATTCCTCATGGTTTTTTGAGAGCTTTGTATTAGTGATAAAAATAAAAAAATCTAGGGATAGTAACTCCAAAATTTTTAAAGGTAAAACTCAGGACAACCTTTGAGGACGAAACTTTATATGGGCCAAATATAGTGCAGAGCGAGACCTTTTCTGCGACATTAAGATCATAGAGATCCGACATCAAATAAGGAAGTTATTACAAAAAACGCGATTTAGCTGTTTTTAACGCGGGCCTAAAAAAATTTTTTTTACACCAAAAATATTTTTTCGACATAAGTAAAACTTATACACATAAAACTGACACACACTAAACTTTTTTTTTGTCCATATAACGTGATACGGCTTAATGTACATACATACATAGTACATACATATGTATGTATGTATGTAACTATAGTAAATATCCGCAATGACATAGTCTCCGGAACTTTGACGAAGCTCGACAGGCGGCAGGAAGGCATACATACAATCTTGGAGGCAGACGTGCAGCAACCAAATTAAATGCGCTGGCGTAGGACAGCCAGAAGCAGAAGACAAGAGCAGAAAATTGCAGTCAAGTTTTTGGCCTAACAGCAAAAATGGGCTGTGGCTCTAATAGACGGCCGGGTGGATGGTGGTGGCTGCGGTGACAGCGGCTATAACTATTATTTAGGCTTGAATTTGTGACTGACTGGCGGACTGACAGACTAGTTTTGGCTGGGTTTGACTTTGAAACCGCGTGCAATGGTGTGTGTGTTCGATTATGTCATGGTGGTTGTGCTGTCGTACCCGTGCAGGGAACTCAATAACTAGTGAGCAAAATTTCTAGTTCCGAACTAGCGAAAAGGTGTCAAAAGGGAACTAGATCAATTGTAGTTAGACCCTCACCAGTTCAGAATGAGTGAATTGAGTGACCATTATAAGACACACTTTGATTTGTATGCAATTTCGAAGTGAGAAAAATTTCATGTATTTTTTTCGTTCGTCCATTTGCCGTCGGCTTTGTACATTTCTGCAATTCTCAGATGTTTAGTGAAACATTTTATATAAAGAGTTTTCTATTTGCTTCTAGTATGAAATTAAATGTTCCCCTAATTAAGCTTTTCCGATCCCTCAGACTTATTTTTAATTTTTTTTATTTTATTACTTTTTAAATATTATATATCGTCGTACCATACGAAAACTAACATCAGATTTTTTGTGGCTGACGAAAAGTAAAAAGTTCAAGTTTTGGCCGACGAAAAGTAATAAAATCGAGTTTTGGCTGACGAAAAGTAATAAAATCCACTTTTGGCTGACGAAAACTATCAATTTCGTTTAAACAACAACAATTTTAATGTAAAAACAGTATATAATTACTGATACTTTTCGTCAGCCAAAAGTCGATTTTATTACTTTTCGTCAGCCAAAACTCGATTTTATTACTTTTCGTCGGCCAAAAGTCAAATGTTCTACTTTTCGTACAGAATTTTTTTATTGATAGCTTTCGCCAGAAATTTTAAATATGTTAGTTTTCGTATGGTACGACGATATATTATATTAGCTTAGTGTCGAAAAATGCACTAGAAGCGACCTAGTTCGGAACTAGAGATTTTCCCTACAGGGACCATACGAAAACTAGCACTTTTAAAATTTCTGACGAAAACTGGCATTAGAAAAATTCTGTACGAAAAGTAGCAACTTCGACTTTTGGCTGACGAAAAGTAGCAATAATTATATATTGTTTATTCATTGAACTTGTTGTTTAAACGAAATTGCCAGTTTTCGTCAGCCAAAATTTTTAAGTGCCAATATTCGTCGGACAAAAATCGCGTGCTACTTTTCGTATGGTACGACGATTTTAATATACATACATACATATGTACACATAAAAAGTGTGTAGATTTGTATGCATGCTCATAAAATTTTATGTGACTACCCAAAGTGAGATAGTAACGCGCTCATTCATATTGCTTAAATTTAAGTAATCCACCCGGCAATGTGACATAAATGTGTGAGCAAAGTAAAATCAACTTTCATATACATAAGCATATACCTACCTACATACATAATATTATGTACATTTGTAAATATGATGTACATATGTATTCATGTACGCGTAACTAGTTGGCATTCAAAAATGTTTGCTGCAAGGCACCAACGGCTTCGGAAATGGGCCGTAACTAAATTTTGTAAGTTCGTATAGGCCTTAAGCATACCTACATTCATTTATTTAAACATAGACATACATATTTACATGCATATGTACATACATATGTGTATGATAGATACAAAGATGCATATTTCTCAATAGTGAAAGTCAACAGTTAACAAAATTTCGAAATGGAAAAAAAAATTGATAAGTCGATTTAAGTTGTTATAACCAATTTGTTCAAAATTATACTGACCATAAAATTAAACAATGTATAAACATAAATTCGACATCAATTAAGTAAATAAATAAATAAATCGATTTTGAGCAACACCACTATAATAATAATACAATGGCGCTATTATAACTCTGACGAGTTTTATGGCCGAGCTTCTCTCCCAATTCGAGGTGTGCTCCTTTTTGTTTTTCCTACTAATTGGGTGGACCTACAGTTTTATGCCGGCTCCGAACGGCGAATGCATTTTTTGTGAGAAGCTTTTTGATGGCAGAAATACACTCGGAGGGTATGCCGCACCACAGCGGCCACGACTAGCCATCGAGATTGTATCGAAGGCTGTTGTGGGATTATAGTACATATGTATCTACCGCAAAAAAAGTCTACCATGGATCGTGGTCGATGACTTTTTCGTTTAACGTGCGCAACTGCCTAGAAAGGCCTAATAAACACACTGGTTTCTTCAAACACGGATCTCATAATCGACGATCACCACACCGAGGTGCAAGCACTTGGTACCAATTGCAATACGGGATGGTCACGTAAGCACCTTGGTATGGGCGAGGCTACCCAAACCTCTATCTTTCGATTCTAAATAATTTTGATTTGAAACCAAGTTTGAATCAAGAATCAAAAAATATTTTTGATTCTTTTGAGAAATTAATCACAAATCAATTTTATCTTTGATTTGAAAATAGTTTGAATCACGCATCAAAGGGTATTTCTGATTCCTTTTTGAAACGAATCACAAATAAAAATTATCTTTTATTTGAAAATATTTTAAATCAAGAATCAGAAAATATTTTTGATTCGTGATTCAGTCAAATCAAAATCACGCAACCCTGCAATATGTAGTACATAAGTAGATATACAAGTGAGTATTATCTACATACCACACACCCCTAAACAAGCACAAAGGCCCAAAAGTGCCACCAGTTTTCATACAAAAAGAAACACCTTCAATTGCTCTACAATCCCTGCAAAAAATGCGATCACTCCGGGATACATCCGGGACAACTCGCAAGGGAGCATGCGATTACTACCCATTTGTATCTCTTTATATGGGTTGAAGTGTTCTCTTTTGTTTGAGCATGTCCTATGAAGAGACTAATTGTACCCAGTTTGTACCCGAACGGGTAGCAAAAGCGCACAATTGTACCCGTTTTGTACCCGACCAGGTAGCAAAAGCGACACATCCATTTGTGCGACTAATTGTACCCGTTTGATACCCTTTCGGGTACAATTCGTCTACAATTAGTATACATATGTACCCGTTCGGGTACAATTGGGAACAATTGTAGACTAATTGTACCCGAAAGAGAGCGCTCCCGGACAAATCTTTTTAGAGACTCGTCGCACACTTTTTTACAGGGATGTAGTCTACATACATACATACATACATATGTATGTACATATGTACATAATTGCCTCACACATGGTCTACAAAAGCGCCACATAGCTCTGCATGCTGCTCTTCTCGCTTTGCCACCCACTTTGCGACCTGCAACAGCATTCCATCAACAATTCAAACTCAGCCCTCTATAAAAAAAATTATAAAATTTGTGTTTCCCATTCTTTTCTACTCCCTTTTTTCTGCCCAGCGATTACATCAGCGCGCAGCGACGCTGACTGCACCGTCAACAGCGCAGTTAACATAATTTTTAACAGCAACGTATGTAGATACATACTATGTATGTATGTATGTACATATCTAGCTTGTAAACATTTTCTGGCAGTAACAGCATATCTCTGGCAGACAGCATAGAGAGCGCGCTAGATGCAACATGATTACATACATAGTTACGTGAGCATTAACAGTGTTGGGCTTATCGCCGGGGTTGCCATCAAAATCTGCCACCTAAAAATCTACCAAAATTTCTCTCAATCTACCATTTTTTCACAAAATCCATTTCTCTTTGTTATTATTTTAGTTTTAATTAATAGCGTTTTCGATTCTGAACAAAAATGCTGCATTATTACAAGGCAACATTATCAACATGCGCCCTGTGCCCTAAGAAAATGTTGCACTTTTCATGTGATGTATGAAACAAAAATAATGCAACCCCTTGTTCATATTAAAGGCAGAAAATGCTGCCCTGTGGTCGGAGAGAGTGCGACATTTTTTTCAATAGAACAATCAACCCTGAAAAAATTAGTGGAATCTATGTGGAAAATTGACAGCCCGATAAAAGTGCAGAATAAGTGCGACATTTTGGCCAGAATCGAAAACGCCATAAATTTTTCATTTAACAAATTTGGTCCCTAGTTCTTTGCTATTGAAACATAGATACATACGCAATATAATCACCAGGATGTATTCCATAGATATATGGTGATCTCCATGGGGCATAATTTACTGCGGTTAAATGCCAAATTCTTTTGCATTCATGAGTTTTTTTTTTAGTGCTGGCTAGATAGAGCTTTTCAAAGGCCATTCACGCGAGGCATGAGGCTATGTTTATTTACTGACATGACAAAAATCAGTACAAGGCATGAAAAATCAGTATTGTACTCAGCGTTGCCGTTGAAAAATTTTCGTGGTGGCTAGATTTGATTTAATTTGTGGCTAAAAATGGCTAAAAAATTTGGTTCGTGGCTAAAAAATTTTGTTTCAAATTAACATTTTTGAAAAAATTTTTTTGGTAGGTCATGGATCCATTTCGGAGACCACCACATCCCCTCATCAGACTTCTTCCAGCGGCCTCAACTTAATTATAAACTGGCCAATAGCTCATATAAAATTCACATAAAATAATTATTAGAATTAAAACGGCCATGAAAAAACATAACATGTTTTAAATTTATTTTTCACATTCAGTCACAAAACTATTGCATACAATACAAGGAAAGAATCATAAATTTGTGTAAAAATAAAATATTCATACATACATAGTATGTACTTAACTATATCAAAAAAAATTACATATCATATTCAATATCTATCATTATGTCGTCATCACTAATTGACTCTTTCTTTACATAAGTTAATTCTTTCTTCATTAATTTAATGAGATCTTCTGTTATTTCAAATTCATTGCAACATTGTTTTACATTCTTTAAGCCATACCTTACAGTTAAAGTTGCATTCAACATTGAATGATTCATTTTGTTTTGATTTTTGGTTTTGACAATATTCATTACGGAAAAGGTTTTTTTTACTTCGGCGTTGCTAAGTGGTAGAAGTAGCAAACAATATACAAAGTCAGTTAGATCCTGATACGGACTTTCATCGACAGCCTATTATTTCACTAGCGAGTATCAACAGGCATTTATAGATAGTTGCGTTACTTGTTTTGTTTTTTAACACTTAAATCGATTTGTGATAATCGCTGAATTGAATTACCGTTACCACATCCTCCCTATGTGCAAAATTATGGTTCATTACAAGCGGTGGCAGCGTTACCACTTCAAAAATTTTAAATTTACCAATATAAAAAATAAAAGTAACAAAAACTAGAAACAAGTAACCAAGATACATAATATAGGCATATCGCTAGCTCAGAGTGCAAAGTGGACTTACTTTTATGAAAAAGTGTATTTTTATGTAGAACGCTAGAAAAATCAAATACGCACCACGCTGAACAAGTCTGTGCCACTTGTCATATTTCTACTCGTTGTTATTCAGTGATACGCAAATTGTGTAAGTCCAAAAAGCGAAGAAAATTATGTAAGTCCAAAACATTTACAATTTTATTTTACATGAACAGAATTTTTTATTCATTTGGAAATTTTTTTATTTTTTGTTTTTTCTCTCCTACAAAGTTTGAATAAAGGACTTGCCCAATTTGCACTCTAAAGCCTCAGACACACATGTGGTATGAATATTATAATATCAATACTATGATTTGCCTTTACTATGAAAATTTTCAATTAAACTACAATATGAGAGTGACACATATGTGGTATAGATCGTAATATTTCTACTATACTACGATGTGTGTCTCTAGCATAAGCTAGCGATATGTCCCACTAACGTTAGGGCTATTTATTTGGAAGCAAAACAATATATACGGTTAACAAAAACTAAAATATATAAATTGTTTTAATAATAATATAATACAATGCCGCTATTATAACTCTGACGAGTTTTATGGCCGAGCTTCTCTCCCAATTCGAGGTGTGCTCCTTTTTGTTTTTCCTACTAATTGGGTGGACCTACAGTTTTATGCCGGCTCCGAACTGCGAATGCATTTTATGTGAGAAGCTTTTTCGTGGCAGAAATCTTCAACCGCGATGTGCGAACGCTTTTACACGCCCGACCATTGAGACTCTGTGAAAGCTGTTCAATTTTTCCCATTTTTGCCTTATTGATTTTCGTGAAACAGCTATACACTCAACATTCGCTGGAAATAGTGGTTGAATTTTTTCCATTTACCCCCAAAAATAAATTATTTGGAATATGATAAAAAAAAATACAAAAAACAATTTAGATAACAAATATTTTATTGTTTGGAAAAATTAAAAGCGTATTCCTAAAAATTTAATATAACCATGGTGTACTCAATACATGGACCATGAATGTAACCAAAATTGGCCGAAAGTAACCACGTAACCAAACGAAAAATTTTAACCAATTTTAGTAAAAAGTAACCAAATTGGCAATGCTGAGCGGTGGCTAAAAACGTGGCTAGTGGCAAAACCGAAATTTTGGTGGCTAAAAAAACACAGCGGTGGCTAAATCTAGCCACCAAATGGCTAAAACGGCAACGCTGATTGTACTGATGAAATATGTACATCTGGCAACCCTAATGCTGGTTAACTTCGAGAAAAGAACATGCCGCCGAAATGAGCGTTTGTTCAGTTGAGCGCCTGAAGCATACGAAAATTGACTATGGTGTGTTTTTTATGGAGACCAGTGTGGGGAAATACAAGTGGAGAAACCAAAACATTTATGTTTTTTGATATGCTTTTTTGACTTTTCTCCGCACATATAATTATCACTGTGTGTGCCTACTAGGGATACCAATCCCGGAATCCCGCTCTTTTTGACACCCCGCAAAATCCCGGGCTTGCTAGAATTTGAAGCTGGGATTTTCGGCATTAAATGAAAACTTCTCTATTATAGCAAAAAAAAAAGTACATATTTTATATAATTTGTATTGATTTCGGATCTGTGTACTACTTGCGTTTCCTATTATGAAATATAAAAGTTGCATTGTTACATGGTTGAATTGTCAACATGTGCCCTCTGCCCTATGAAAATGTTGAATTTTTCTCAAAAATAATGCAACCCTTTATTTGTGTTAAGAGCAGAAAATTTTGCCCGGTGGTCGGACTAGTTTTACATTTTGTCAACAGAACAAACAGCTCTGAAAAAATGTGTGGAATAGAACAAAAAAAAAAATCTGACAGTCCGAAGAAAATGCAGATTAAGTGCGACATTTTTGCCAGAATAGAAAAGTCTATTCGTCAAAGTAAGGATAAATATATTGTTTTTTGAATAATTAAATTTTTTGTTGTGAAGCATGCGATGTATTGAAACGTACGTCAGGTATTTTTAAAATCCTTACCGTAGCCATACACGGTGCGACCGATGACCCAACTCGGTTGCAATCGAGTTGGACTGCTTGCCTACAAACGGTGCAATTTATTGTACAACCTTGTTGTACAATCTCATTTTGTAAAAAATTACTTTGAGTGAACATGGAATAGGATAATATTGCGCTTGTAGGAAGAAGAAGAACGTACAGCAAAAGTACGATAATAAAGGAAAAAAATTGCAAAGAAGTGGTTCCTGCGAGCTTTCCATTTTGCGTTATTTATTCTCCAAATATGTATCTATCTTTTTATACTCAGCTGTACTAGTACACAGAGTATTATAGTTTTAATCACATAACGGTGGATTGTAACAGAATGAAATAATCGAGATAGATATAGACTTATATATATAAAAATGATCAGGGTGAAAAGAGAAATCGATTGAGCCATGTCCGTCCGTCCGTCCGTCCGTCTGTCCGTCCGTCCGTCTGTAAACACTCTAACTCGCGCAAAAATTGAGATTTTGATGAAATTTGAAATGCAAGTTGGTATCGACACTGGGACGGTTGGTATTGAAAATGGGCGAAATCGGACCATGACCACGCCCACTTTTCCTATATAGAAAAAATCGGAAATTTGGTATCTCAGCCACTAATATAGCTAGAGTGATGAAATTTTACCCACGTGTTGAGCTCAGGCCCTTAAGAAGAAATTTGATGGAATGTTGGAAAATGGGCGGTGCCACGCCCACTTATTAAGGAGCAAACATTGAAAGCTTAATGAGTCATAACTCAGAAACTGTTGAAGATATATCGATGAAATTTGGTACGCGTGATATACTTACTTAGGCAAATGTTTGGACGAAAAATTGTCAAAATCGGTTGACGGCCACGCCCACTTTTATATATGTGTATTATAAAGTGACCTAATAAAAACATTTTAAGCGATATCTCTGTCAAATATAGATATATCATTGAAATTTTATGCCAGGAGTCCACCTGCGGGCATACAACGAAAAACACAAACATTTTGGAAAATGGGCGTGGCACCGCCTCTTTTTAGAAGCTGGAATATACTGAGCCCATAACTCGACAAATAATTGATATATAATGACGAAACTTGGTGTGTACACTTTTATTACTTGTGGTAATACATGTTGAAAATTTTAGCGAAATCGGTTGACGACCACGCCCACTTTTATATATGGGTATTATAAAGTGGCCTAATAAAAACATTTTAAGCGATATCTTTGTCAAATATAAAGATAATTCATTGAAATTTTGTGGCAAGAGTTCCACAATAGACCGGAAACAAAAAATAGACAAATTTTGGAAAATGGGCGTGGCACCGCCTCTTTTCAGACAAAGGAATATACGAGATTTCTTAGCCTATAACTCGACAAATAATTGAGATATTATGACGAAACTTGGTTTATACACTTTTATAACTTGTGTTAATAGACACGCAAAAATTTATTGAAATCGGTTTATGACCATGCCTACTTTTTAACAAAGATATTTCAGGAACACCCTTTGGGAATTTGTAACGTGACATCTTTGTAACTGGAAGTCATAAAGGAATTAAATTTTGCACAAAGAATAATATTCATATGCTTAGTTGGATGACTGATAAAAATTTAGAAAATGGGCGTGGCTACGCCCACTTTATGCAGCACTTGCTTTATATAAATTACCTACACCGTGTTTCCATCAAACGCAAACAAACAATGAAAGCATACAGCTGAGTATCTAATGTTCGATTCCACTCGAACTTAGGCTTCCTTACTTGTTTGTGTTGAATTCGCTTATTTTTAATTATTTTAATTTGATGTGTTCACTTCAAGAATTCTCATAAAATGAAATGCTGAACAGCATGCCCCCAAACGATGCAACCAAATTGTACAACAAACAAACTTTTTGATTTTTCGTACAACCGATACACAACTTCACACAACAGCCCCAAAAACGTTGCGATTTCCAGCGCAACTTGCTCAAGTTGTATAAAAAATTGCAAGGTGTGTGGCTAGCATTAGAATTCTGGTGGTAATTTCCTGATTTTTGTCCACTTTATTCCCAAGGGTTTTTGAAATTTTCTAGCATGAAAAGTAAATAATGCAAGAAAATACAAACAATATTAAAAAAATAAAATTACCAACAATCAGGGAAAATTTTTAAATAGACTTGAGAGTTGCACATTACTATACTAAAATTAAATACGTTACGCAGCTGCATACTTGGAATTCTGCTCAAAATTTGCGCCTCCGATTTTTAATTTTTTCGAAAGTTGCATTAATTTTCAGAATTTTTTGGCAAGCTTGTAAAAATTCGCTTAAAACGAAGTGCGTCGTTAAATTGTAAAAAAAATTTATTAGAAATTATCAAATGATCGCAAGCCTTCTTGTTAATATCTTTCAAAGTACCAACTGTAAAGGCAAATGTTTTGTTCACCAAAAGTATGTTTGTTGTGTTTTTAAAGTAACTCTTAGGGCCGGTTTCACCATCTCCGGTTAAGCACTTAACCAGAGATTTTTGCCCGGTTAAG
This sequence comes from Urophora cardui, assembly GCA_960531455.1. NCBI lineage: Eukaryota > Metazoa > Arthropoda > Insecta > Diptera > Tephritidae > Urophora > Urophora cardui. The sequence continues at coordinate 152,358,153 of OY482671.1, read as the reverse complement.
CAATTTATTTGATAGCTCGCCATACAATTTACGTCAAAGTAACCAGCGGTTAAATTAACCGGAGATGGTGAAACCGGCCCTTAAGTATTATTAAATGCGCATGAATTTACGTTCCTATTTTATTGTGTTATTAATGAAATAATTTTAAATAAAAAATGGCAATAAAAGTCAACTTTTTTCTTGGCATTTTAAAGTTGTAGCGTTCCTACAAAAATTTATGTATTTACTTTTTCAAACCAAAATGTCGGACAATAATTAATGTCCTAATCCCGGCACTATAAAAACAATCTCGAAAATCCCGGGATCGTAAAAATTGTAAGCCCTAGTGTCTACATAAGAACATTTGTGTGATAAGAATGCAAACAAAAAACTAAACTACAGAGAGAGAAAGAAAGTGAATGTGAAGTGCGATGCCATGGAAGAAAGAACTAAAGAATGTAGGAGTTGAGGTTATGTACAAAAATATGTACATACATAGTATGTATGTATGAATAAATGTATGTACATATGTATGCATTTATATAACTTTATTGTTAGTGAATGATGGGCGAAAGCAATGAATGAAGAGAAGATTGATAACGCGCTTTGTTTAGTTAGTGGGCGGGGGTCCCCAATGTGCATGTTGGCAGGGGGTTGGGTAAACACGTTATGCGACAGTGAGTTGCGTTGACAATGTTGTGAAGCGAAAAAAGAGGTATCTACATATGTATGTACATAAATATGTACATATTTATTTTATATCGGCACTGTAATGAAAATATATGTATACAATTTGTATATGAACAAGAGAAAACTTAAACGGGTTTTTGCAGTTTTAATAAAAACAAAAAAAATTTGTGAAAATTTAAACCTCAATAAGGTTGCTTTGCCCATTGGCTTAATATGCATTGAAAGAACTCTTCCCTAGAAAACTCGTATACTTACCTACTCTAAGTTAACTTTAAGGTGGTTGGTTGCTATGCACAATCGTCAAAAATTCTTATTTGCAAAAAGAAGCTACATAAATACCCACCACCAACAACAGCAAACAATAGCAACTAAAACGGAAGTACTTTTCTTCAAGCAAGTACAAAACAGGGTGGCTTATGACTTATGAGAGATGCTAGAAATAGCGGAAAATAATCGAAGAAACAAACATATGAACAAGAAAAAGGTTTCTTTGAAGAACACTAAAGGCGAAAAGGGAGAAAAAATAAAAGGAAAAAATATGAAAAGAAAAATTTCTAATACTTATGGATCTGGTTTAATGTAATCGGAATGCCTTTGGAAAAGGACGTTAAAGAAGATCCATACAAATTTTCAAAACCTTCGCTTTCTAGCCTGCCGCCTATCAACCTTTTCCAATTGTCTTTTTTTTGTTTAGAGGTCTTCTTGAGATCAGCTTCAAATACCCAGTCGGTGCTTGAGATTAAATATGAATTCATATTGAAACTATTAGATATCTATTCAAGGGACTAGGAACCAAAATAAACTCTGGAAACACGAGAATAAAGACAAAGTCCTTTAAAATAATAAACTTTACTTTATACTACCTACAATAAGAAAATCTGTATTGTATAAATACAATATTTAATGCGCAGGCGAGAGGCCATTACGTGCAGAGCAAAAGAAGAGAAAGAATCGTTGAATTGTTACAGTTCATGTGAGAATTTTCAGCAACACTTACCAGGGGATTCATTCATATTCTTTATTAATCCTCCCGCAGCGTCAAAGCAACTTAAAATTACGCAATAGGGAATAAGTATGTACATTTTTTTATTATTAACCCTTTCTCAAATTTTATATGTATGTACATTAAGGTGGAGTGAAATCATATGGAGATTTTTTTTTTGTTCTTTTTCTGAACGTACCAGCAATGAAAAGTTGCCTTTATACGAGTTAATGAACCTCATAAAATTTTATGGCGATAGGATGAAGTTTTGAACTGCCCCCAGCCCCGCAAAGTTGTAAGCAATAAGCACGATCTGGTACAAATATGAAATTTTGAAAATTATAAAATCAAAAAACGAAGTATGAGGATTGATAAAGATGGCTAAGCTGTGTATTAAAGTGATTTTTTTTGTTTGGAAACAACAACAACAAAAGTTATTAAGGGTCAAAATTTATATTATGCATTTTTTAAGTTGCAATTACTTAAAAACTACTGAACCGATTTCGAATATTTTTATACCATTCGATAGGTATTTTGATTCCCTTTAATTTGATATACATTTTATATATGAAAAGTAAGGGAGTAAAAGGGGGGTTGACCCCCGCAGGGGGTGTTATGGAACCCACATAAAACGTATATCTCATTAAAGGGAATCAAAATACCTATCGAATAGTATAAAAATATTCGAAATCGGTTCAGTAGTTTTTAAGTTATTGCAATTAAAAAATGCACAATATAAACTTTGACCTTTAATAACTTTTGTGGTTGTTGTTTCCAAAAAAAAAAATTCACTTTAATACTCAGCTTATGCTAGAGACACACATCGTAGTATAGTAGAAATATTGCGATCTATACTACATATGTGTCACTCTCATATTGTAGTTTAATAATAACTAGTATCGCCGGTGGTCGAAATTCGACCATGCAATTTATTTTTTCAACTTTGTATTGGTACAAAAATTATTCCTTTTCGCGGAGATAAGCAACACCTTCCAAATTCCAGTTGTACCGCAACACTGATTTGCCCTTTTGATCACGGTCCGACGCGAAATCATGGTCAAAATCAAGGCAGTTCTATCAAGGTAGGCCCGGTGGTGAGCGCTTTTAAATTAAAGCGACTCTTCAACTGTGTTTACGATAGTTGTAAACACGTTTACGATATCTATTTATCTTAACTAAAAGTTTTATTTATTAATCATAAAGAAATTAAATAATTTATAGAAAAAATTATATGCCTATGCACTGCTCCTCACTCATACGAACACATCCATATCAATTTTATGTGGATATGAGTATGTTAAATGTGCAAAACAGCCTGGCAATTGTTTGTATGGGAAAAATGTTAGCCTATTAATATATAGATAGTGGGCACATTTGCCAACGAAGCAAAAACGAAGTAAATCAAAAATGGTACAAAACTAAAAACTTTATTTATTAATTATAAAGAAATTAAATAATTTATAGAAAAAATTATATGCCTATGCACTGCTCCTCACTCATACGAACACATCCATATCAATTTTATGTGGATATGAGTATGTTAAATGTGCAAAACAGCCTGGCAATTGTTTGTATGGGAAAAATGTTAGCCTATTAATATATAGATAATGGGCACATTGCCAACGAAGCAAAAACGAAGTAAATCAAAAATGGTACAAAACTAAAAACTTTATTTATTAATTATAAAGAAATTAAATAATTTATAGAAAAAATTATATGCCTATGCACTGCTCCTCACTCATACGAACACATCCATATCAATTTTATGTGGATATGAGTATGTTAAATGTGCAAAACAGCCTGGCAATTGTTTGTATGGAAAAAATGTTAGCCTATTAATATATAGATAATGGGCACATTTGCTAACGAAGCAAAAACGAAGTAAATTAAAAATGGTACAAATAAAAATAAAGTAATAAAGTATAACAAAGACGAATTGAGTAAAATTGAAATAAAAAGAACAAAATATTTAAATAAAAAGAAATAATATAATAAATAAATGGAAATAAAAAATAAAAAGAAATAAAATAATAAATAAATGAAAATAAAAAAATTAAAGCGTGAATAACGGGTATTCATGAACATTGATGTGTAAACAGTTTCGGAATGGGATATTTATTCCCTTTTCCTTATTCCTTTTTTTCCTGGTTTTCTATGGATTAAAAGGCGACTATCGTTTTTGTAATTTTTTGTTGTCATTTGTGACTGCTACTATTTTGTTGTTTTTGTTTGTTTTGGTTTTTGGTATTTGACTTTTGATTTTTTATTTTGTTTTGCTTTGTATTGCTCAGAAACATGCAAGATCATCCGAGTCCACGTTTGACCCATATCTGGAGACCCGGCCTAGGAATCATAAAGAGTAGAGCTCCGTGCAGAAGTCCTGCTCAACACCTTTCATTTGATACCAATATTGCTCAGAAACATTCCGGGTTAATCCGGAGTCACATTTAGACCCATATTTGGGGACCCGACCTAGGACTCATAATGAATAGGTCTCTATGTGAAAACCCTGCTCAAAACCTTTCATTTGATACCAATATTGCTCAGAAACATTCAAGGATCATCCTGGTCCTCTTTTTTCCCATATCTCGGGACCCGACCTAGGAATCATAAAGAGTAGAGCTCCCTATAGAAGGCCTGCTCAAAACCTTTCATTTGATACCAATTTTGCTCAGAAACATTCAAGGATTATCCGGTCCTCGTTTTGACCTATATCTGGAAACCCGGCCTAGAGGTCACAATTAAAAGAGCTTCATATCGAAGTCCTGCTCAAAATCTTGAGCCTCATTTGATACCAATATTGCTCAGAAAATTAAATAGGTAGATGTAGGTATGCATATCCATACATTTGCATACATGTTCAAACAGGTTGGTCCTTTTTATTTTGCCTATTTGTCGTATTGTTGCAGAAAACAACAACAACAACAACAGCAACGAAGCGAAGTGAAGATATTTGCATTTGCACGGCTATGCATGCAAGCATTTGTAAGTACATGTCTATCTACCTACCTACCACTGACAAAGCCAAGCGATTCACACGGACACAGCAGCGCTAATTTATATTGGTTACCTGTTTCTGGTTTTGGTTACTTTAATTTTGTATTTTGGTAAATTTTAAATTTTTTAAGTGGCAACGCTGCCAATGTTCACATCAAGAAGGAAGAGAGAGAGAGAGTGCTTTGAAATTAAAGCAACTCTTCAACTGTGTTTACGATATTTGAAAACATTTTTACGATATCTCTTTCTCTTAACTAAAAACTTTATTTATTAATTATAAACAAATTAAATAATTTATGAAAAAAATTATATGCCTATGCACTGCTCCTGACTCATACGAACACATCCATATCAATTTTATGTGGATATGAGTATGTTAAATGTGCTAAACAGCCTGGCAATTGTTTGTATGGAAAAAATGTTAGCCTATTAATATATAGATAATGGGCACATTTGCTAACGAAGCAAAAACGAAGTAAATCAAAAATGGTACAAATAAAAATAAAGTAATAAAGTATAACAAAGACGAATTGAGTAAAATTGAAATAAAAAGAACAAAATATTTAAATAAAAAGAAATAATATAATAAATAAATGGAAATAAAAAATAAAAAGAAATAAAATAATAAATAAATGAAAATAAAAAAATTAAAGCGTGAATAACGGGTATTCATGAACATTGATGTGTAAACAGTTTCGGAATGGGATATTTATTCCCTTTTCCTTATTCCTTTTTTTCCTGGTTTTCTATGGATTAAAAGGCGACTATCGTTTTTGTAATTTTTTGTTGTCATTTGTGACTGCTACTATTTTGTTGTTTTTGTTTGTTTTGGTTTTTGGTATTTGACTTTTGATTTTTTATTTTGTTTTGCTTTGTATTGCTCAGAAACATGCAAGATCATCCGAGTCCACGTTTGACCCATATCTGGAGACCCGGCCTAGGAATCATAAAGAGTAGAGCTCCGTGCAGAAGTCCTGCTCAACACCTTTCATTTGATACCAATATTGCTCAGAAACATTCCGGGTTAATCCGGAGTCACATTTAGACCCATATTTGGGGACCCGACCTAGGACTCATAATGAATAGATCTCTATGTGAAAACCCTGCTCAAAACCTTTCATTTGATACCAATATTGCTCAGAAACATTCAAGGATCATCCTGGTCCTCTTTTTTCCCATATCTCGGGACCCGACCTAGGAATCATAAAGAGTAGAGCTCCCTATAGAAGGCCTGCTCAAAACCTTTCATTTGATACCAATTTTGCTCAGAAACATTCAAGGATTATCCGGTCCTCGTTTTGACCTATATCTGGAAACCCGGCCTAGAGGTCACAATTAAAAGAGCTTCATATCGAAGTCCTGCTCAAAATCTTGAGCCTCATTTGATACCAATATTGCTCAGAAAATTAAATAGGTAGATGTAGGTATGCATATCCATACATTTGCATACATGTTCAAACAGGTTGGTCCTTTTTATTTTGCCTATTTGTCGTATTGTTGCAGAAAACAACAACAACAACAACAGCAACGAAGCGAAGTGAAGATATTTGCATTTGCACGGCTATGCATGCAAGCATTTGTAAGTACATGTCTATCTACCTACCTACCACTGACAAAGCCAAGCGATTCACACGGACACAGCAGCGCTAATTTATATTGGTTACCTGTTTCTGGTTTTGGTTACTTTAATTTTGTATTTTGGTAAATTTTAAATTTTTTAAGTGGCAACGCTGCCAATGTTCACATCAAGAAGGAAGAGAGAGAGAGAGTGCTTTGAAATTAAAGCAACTCTTCAACTGTGTTTACGATATTTGAAAACATTTTTACGATATCTCTTTCTCTTAACTAAAAACTTTATTTATTAATTATAAACAAATTAAATAATTTATGAAAAAAATTATATGCCTATGCACTGCTCCTGACTCATACGAACACATCCATATCAATTTTATGTGGATATGAGTATGTTAAATGTGCTAAACAGCCTGGCAATTGTTTGTATGGAAAAAATGTTAGCCTATTAATATATAGATAATAATAATAATAATTCCCAACGGTTTACCCTCCATATCCCGCCCGACCGCCGCGAGGGGCGCAATCCGCATGACGCACGGATATATATTTTTAATTTTGCCAAGGTGTTGAGTGGCTGGAGTTTGTTAAACGTCGAGTTCTTATGCTGCTCAGCTACAGAATATAAATTCATCAGCTGATTACACATACTTAAGTTTATATATACACTTAGAAGCAATTACTTAGTTAACAATAAAATACATATTATCCTAAATTAGTAGAAGGAAACTATATCTAGTAGACAAATTGTTATTTGTTAAGAATTGAAAGAAGAGTTTTCCTTATAATGGATAGAGAGTCAGAGATGTCAAAGTAGGTAGAGTATGTGTTAAAACTTTTGCATAGAAATCGGAATGGCTCATATAATTCAAAATTAGTTTTACATTGTTTTAAAAATATGGGCTGGTAATGTCTTGATGGACGGGCAGGAATGTTTAAACTTATTTCAGAAAGAAGAAATGGACTATTTATTGATCCCTTCAGCAGTTTCGTTACAGTTTCGTAATTGAAAATTTTCATAGTAAAGCCAAATCATACTATTGATATTATAATATTTCTACCACATGTGTGTCTGAGGCATTAGCCATCTTAATCAATCCTCATACCTCGTTTTTTGATTTTATAATTTTAAAAATTTCATATTTGTACCAGATCGTGCTATTTTTTCAACTTTGTGGGGCTGGGGGCACCTCTAAACATGCGAGTAGGTCAATAAAATTTTACAGGCTTATTACTGGGCTAGAAAGGTTCCGTTCTGGCATTGGAACAAATTGAATTTCCAAAAAAAAATTTCACTCCATATGTAGGTATTATTATTAAAAAACAGAGACTTTATTACATTCGTAAAATCTCAAAATAATAAGGAAAGAATGAGGGAATCAAAAGAATGATCACCATGTTCAAGATTTCAAAATTCGATGACAGAATAAAAGTGAATCTGGTAAACTTTATGAGAATTGTTAACTCACAAATCATAGGGTAAAAGCGCACATGTCCCAATGTTACACACCCTAATAATTTAAATGCAAATCCTACCACATACAAATGTTAATATGATTCCTTGCAATTGCAACATAAAATCCAGATTATGTGTACATATTACCTACTAAACAAAATGAAATGGCGTAATTTAAAAGAAACAAATATCGTAGCACAAGAAGTCGGCGAAGGACAACGGGCAGCAAGCAACCAGCAGCCAACAGCATAGCAATATAGAAAATTTACGATTATGATAATACCAATTCGGTATAAAAAATATAAATTCCACCACCGTCATACGCACAAACTCACATAAAATTTTGTACGAAAAGCAAAAAGGAACGAATGAGTTGACATTCGTACAATAAGTACATATTTGGTACTGTACGGATATGCAGCAGAAGCATTGAATTTTTTTATATTAAAAAAAAAAAGAAAATACTAAATAAATAAGAGTGACCTGCAGCAGTGAGAATGCACCACAACCACCACCATCAGTAACAGCAACAGCAACAACGACAACGACGACAATCACCATACATTCAAACCAGCCAACATCAACGACTAACCAACCGACCGACCAACCAACCAACCGATCGACTGAACGCACAGCCAACGTGAAGTGAAGAAACGTGGTTAAGGCAACGTGTTGGCACAGAAAAATCATATATTTATACGTACGCTTCGTTGTAGAAGATAATCCAGAAGTAAGCACAAAGATATCCAAGTATTTATGACGCTTACAAAGGAAAAAAAGTGACAAAAGTACACTAGTGTGGTAATTTTGAGCAACATTGCGGTTATTATGGAATTATCCATTCACTCTCCATATAGTATATGTAATAGAAGGCTGCACGAATGGATTCGAAACGGCCAACAAAATATTCGCAGCCGTCCAATTACAGTACCTACTTGTTTCTGTCGTTTTAGAATAAACGCAAGTAGAGCACAACCATAAACAGAACCAATACAATTACTTATTCGTAGCGACAATTACATGACCTTAAAAAGGTTCTGCAAATAGTGTACACTACTTGCGAATACTTCGAATATAATCGAAATATATGTACGTACATACATATTTTCATAAACACACATCCAGACGTTGTGTTCAGCAAAATTACGCTGCTAGTGTAAGTGTGTGTATGTGCATATCGTCGTACCATACGAAAACTAACATATTTAAAATTTCTGGCGAAAGCTATCAATAAAAAAATTCTGTACGAAAAGTAGAACATTTGACTTTTGGCCGACGAAAAGAAATAAAATCGACTTTTGGCTGACGAAAAGTAACAAGTTCGACTTTTGGCTGACGAAAAGTATCAGTAATTATATACTGTTTTTACATTAAAATTGTTGTTGTTTAAACGAACTTGATAGTTTTCGTCAGCCAAAAGTCGAACTTGTTACTTTTCGTCAGCCAAAACTCGATTTTATTACTTTTCGTCGGCCAAAAGTTGAACTTTTTACTTTTCGTCAGCCACAAAAAATCTGATGTTAGTTTTCGTATGGTGCGACGATATGCATACACACTAGGGCGGGTCGATTGGAGGGGCCAAAAAAAAAATTAACGGACACATCGCAATTATAAAAATTTGGGTAATTTCAAACTTTTTTGCCCAAGAAACCATATGTCTAAAATAAATTTCGAACCAGAGCTTTTTACGATCTACATATTTCCAACTGTTCTATATATTTTAAAATAACTCGGTAACCAATACTTCGATTCTTTTGATTTTTTCGGCATTAGTTAGGAAACTTAATTGGCATATTAAGGTGGTTTTATGAAGGAAATAAAGTCCTCCCGAAATTCGCGGAACAACCCGATTTGGAATATAATACGGAAATCTATACCTAAAATTTTCCTTAATATATTAAAATTTAGAGGTCGTGCAAATGCCGCCAAATTTCTTTCTCCTTTTATATCAGTGATGATACATAATTTTTTTTCAAAGTCCTTAATGAACAAGAAAAACATTTTTTATCATTAAAAAATGGAACATATGTTTGTTGGGCTTTTATTTTTTGGTCCACCTTAATGCCATATGCACATTAAATAAACAAACAAACCAAAGAAGCAACAAGGTTTTGCGAATACTTCATAACATGGTTATTATTATGTTCTATTCTATCGTGGCGAATAGTGTACACTAATCGCTCCAACAGAGCAAATAGAAATAGTATTTGTATTCCAAATGAAAAGTATGGGTTATATTCGTATCTGCATTGAAATTGTGCTGTGACTAATTGTACAATGCATAGAGTATTCGCAAATATAGCAGAGGCAAATGGTATTGTGCAGAGGTCTAATATGTAATAGGTCAATATACATTAGACCAGACCCCGGCAAAATTATGAGAGGGATCATGCAGGAGAGCGCAGAACGATTTGTGCACCAGCCGCAGTTTCAAAAAAATTGGTATAATTTTTCGTATAATTTTTGCCAAAAAAAAAAATTAAAATTAATAAAATATGCTGCTATCGGGTTTCTGACCCGTTCCACAAATTGATACTTTCATGGTATTTTTCGCATCACCAAAAAATTTTTAAGAAAAAATTAAAATTGATAAAGTGATCTAGTTGCCAGATAGAGGTGGGAAACTATCGATAGTCCCACCATCGATAGTTTCTGATAGTTTTAAAAAAACTATTGATAGTGTTCGATAGTTTTAAAAAAATAAACCATCGATAGTACTATCGTATTGAAATAAATATAGATTTGTTCACTGAATCTCTTATAACATTGTCATTTTTCTACTGAAAAAATCTATTGACTCACAGTCTAAAATCAGGAGGATATTTAATATTTCGTTAAAATAATGAAAAAAAGAAGATGAATGGCGGAAAAAAAATTTATAAAAAATTACATAAAAAAATTTTTGGTTCGCCATAACTCCATCACTTTAACGTCGATTTTAATTATTTTTGCTTTGGTGGAAATGATATTTCTTCCTTTGCAAAGGAAACATAAAAACTGGTAATAGCGAAGATATTGACAGATTTGTAAGCGTATTTTTTTTCTTAGCTCAAAAACTGAAACTTCAAAATATTTCGAAAACTGTTTCTTTCAAAAAATTTACAAAACTGGAACCGCCTTTTATTCAGTCTGCAAATGTATAAATCAAAACATTTTGTAAATATGTACACACTAAATTCATACAACTTTCAAAACCTACCAATAGCTGGTATAGCTGAAATAGTAATGTGCAATATGGAGGTGTGTAAAAGTTGTAAAACAATCGATAGTACACATTACCATCGATTTTTTGATAGTTTTGAAAAAACCATCGATGGTCTTCGATAGTCTGAAAAAAAAATAAAATATCGATACTATCGATAGTCCCATCGATAGTTTCCCAACTCTATTGCCAGAGCTGATTCTTGAATAATTAAATATTTGTTACTCTGCCCTCCTTTAAGTTAAAATACCTGCTATATGCAGTGATTCTACTAAAAGTTTGATAGAATACTGCCCATTATATCTAATATATATATTTTTCGTGGCATTCACAGGTTGTAAAAATTTATAAGAAAATCTTAAAAATGAAAAAGATTAGCTCAATATTCATTATTCATTTTATTAATATGTATTATTTTATACCGATTAAAAAGGCATCAAATTTGTTCCAAGTATCTACGTATCGTGGGCTTAAGAAAGTATCACATTTGATACGACTGGATCAAAATGGTATCACTGGTTACAATGTTTCTCATTAACTCACATGAGTCAAAATGCTGGGGTATGCATTAGAGTCTAATGATTAGACGATTGGAAAGTGAAGCACTTTTAGCAATCTCCCTTCGAGAACTACATAAGTACATAAGTAAGTCATTCTCCAGAATAATTAAACCTTCGTTCACCGATAAGTATTATTTTCTCTACGTTGTAAGTAAATTCGAAATCTAACCCTTTCTCGAAGCAAGTTTCCAATAAGAGAGTGGTTCTCGTCAGAGTGTTTATAGGGAATGAACTTGTTAAGAAAAATCACTGTCAAACTGTTTTGAAGTCGTGTTCTGTGAGTGAAAGTTATTGGCTGGACATAAATTTGGATCGTATCGGTATTTAGATCAGTGTAATAGGTACATATTCAACATTTCAACTCTACAAGAGAGGAAACTCTAGCTGAAAAATAGGTTTTCCGCGGGAATTAGCAATTGAAGTTCTTAAATATTTTATAACTGAAGAATTGAGTTATCTGATCTTAAAATCCCCTTCCTGTAGAAAAAGGAAACATCAACCTATGCCACCTATATTCATACACACATAAGACTTAGAAGATATTTTAGCAAGTACCTATAATTCACTGAATCTCTCGTATTGTATTTGCTGTTCCTAAACATTTTAGTCTACGTTCTACGCCATTCAACTAAGACAATATGCAACGTTGCCAAATTTCTACGCTCGATTGTAGCTATAGGTACAAAATCGAAAAAATTAAAATTCTTGCCTGGCAAAAACGTGCAAACTAACTGAAAGGCTAGTAGCAAACAAAAGCATAAATTGAAGAAACACACCGGTGAGTTAAGGGAAGTTGCTGCAAGCAAAGCAGTAGAAAACTGGTATGTAAACCAGCAAGCAATTCACCTTCCAAAGACACAATCACAATTGTAGTACATACTTTAATATTTGAGGTGTTCTCGTTAAAGATGGCTGTCGTCGTTGTGAGAAGAAGTGGTAAGGAGGTTAAGAAATGTGTTGGCGTGCGGTGTCGTTTACCACCACCATTTTGGTGTTATACAGCACTATGCATGTATGTATGTATGCTAAATTTTTCTCATGAGCGTTATGTCTTTACGTTAAATTGTGTGGAAACGCTGTTTGTGCGTGTGTTTGTCCATACATAATCGTTTTTGGAAATACGCCCTTTATTCCATAGTATAAGCGTAAAAGCTTCTTATAAAACAAAGTTTTTCATCAATTGAAAGTTAAAATTGAAAATTTAATTAACTTCAGAACGAAACCACTCCATCCAACACACCCTCATATTCTTCTTATTATCAGCTAAAGTTTCAATGTGACATAAACTCCACGCAATGTGGTTGTTTTCTCAGCCAACTAAATTTAGTTCACAGCTATCAACTGGCACAATTTACAAATACCTATATACATATGTATATAACTGATATCTTACCCATGCGAAGTGTAAGCGACGAAATTGTTAAACTTCTGCTACAAATGCAAACTAAACTTGACAAGGGATGACGGAAAATCGTTCCACAATACATCAAACTAACCTCCTTAACACATTGAGCACTAACTCACTCAACAATTTTGTTGTACAACGGTATAAAAAGTGTAATAGCATGGTCTCCACATAACGTCGTTCGCTCTTTTTATCTGTATTCGCTCTCTCAGTCGTCGTCGTTCGACCTCGAATCCAGCGCCGAACGCCGCTAATTTTCATACAAAATTCTGAGAGCGAATAACGATTGAACTACGTTATTCCTTCTCAACACACTCGCCCAACCCGATAATATCGATGCCTTCTCTAATTTTGTATTGCAAATCTATCGAAATCTCACACAGACCAAAACAAAAACGCAAACATGAGCGAAGATATGTACATATGTATGTAGGTACATTGAAAGGGAACAAGAATGAGAAATATCAAACTGAACGACGATCAGCTACGGGTTATTTCGCAAGATTATTCGCTACATTATTCGTTGGTGAATGTGGAGACGGGCCTTAAGACGATGATGTAGAAATAAACAGAATATGAAAAAGACAAACCGGCTTAACGAGCTAAGCAAACAAACGAAACAATTATGCTTTGCTTTACCATTCAGGTTCTTTTTAGTTGGTTGCCAACGCCTCTACATAATAATATTGACCACCAAACAAATGTAAACTTATAATATAATAATAATAATAATAATACCCAACGGTTTACCCTCCATATCCCGCCCGACCGACGCGAGGGACGCCAATCCGCATGACGCACGGATATGTTTTTTTTTTTTTTTTTTTTTTTTTGTGCCGAGTCGTACAGGAAGGGGTTTGTTAGGTGTCGAGATCTAAAACTATTCAGCTACAGAACAAAATTCATCAGCTGATTGTATATCATTTATTAAGTGAGGCTAGAACTATTTTTTTTATAATAAAAAGCGAGTCTGAAGTGTCAAACGTGCTGGAGTGATTATTAAAGTCATGGCATAAGCGGCGGAATGGTTCATTTAATTCGAAATTTGTTTTGCAAGGTTTCACAAATAGTGGCTTGAAATGCCTCGATACTCTACATGGAACGTTAAAATATAACTCACTTAGAAGGCATGGGCTATTTATAAGTCCAGTGATTAATTTAACCATAAAAACTATACCAAGCATCTCTCTACGACTAGAAAGTGAAGGCAAATTAATGAGTTTTAAACGAGAAGTGTAAGGTGGAAGAATGTAATCTGAGTCCCAACGAAAGTTCCGCAAAGCAAAAAGCAGGAACTGCTTTTGGACAGATTCTATTTTATCTGAAAAACACTGGTAGTGGGGATTCCAAATAATAGATGCATATTCCAAGATAGGTCTAACTAAGCTTGTAAATAGAGCTTTTGTGACGTAAGGATCATTGAACTCCTTAGACCATCGCTTTATAAATGCAAAGACAGCTTTAGCTTTGTTGACAGTGGAGTTTATATGGAGGTTAAAGGTGAGTTTGGAGTCCATTGTGACGCCAAGATCGATAAAATTAGTTACCTGATCTAGATTATGCTGTGATATTTTATAAGAAGCTGGTTGTACTGTTCTACGAGAAAAGCACATAACTTTACATTTTTTTAAGTTTAGCGGCATGTAGTTTGCTTTACACCAATGAACAAGGTTGTTAAGATCTGCTTGTAAGAAAGATCTATCTTCTATAGAGGAAAATGATTTAAATAGTTTTACATCATCAGCATATAATAAGATCTTAGAATGTTTTATTACAGACGAAATATCATCAATGAATAGCAGGAACAGAATTGGCCCAAGGTGGCTTCCTTGGGGAACGCCCGAAGGAACGAAAATGACATCGGAAGAACAATTTTTGAAAATAACTTTTTGAGTTCTACCATGTAGGTATGAAGATATCCATCGAATAAAACTGGGTTGAAGACCTATTAGACCTAGTTTACGGATGAGCAATGAATGACATACTTTGTCAAAAGCTTTACTAAAATCCGTGTAAATTACATCTGTGTGAGCATTTTCTCTAAATCCATTTGAAACATAAGTTGTGAACTGCAATAAATTAGTTGTGGTAGATTTTCCAGTAGAAAACCCATGTTGAGATGGCGATATTGATGAGGAAATAGAGTACTTCAGATAATTAACAATGATTGCTTCAAATAATTTTGGAACCGCTGACAGCTTGGCTATGCCTCGATATACGCCATATATTATACGGCAAACAAAGGGAATACATAAAACTACTTAAAGCGACAGTGAGTAGTAAAAGTAACATAGAGAGAGTCACAAAGAGAGAGAGAGAGAGGAGTGAGAGAAGCCGGAGTGTGTAATCGTTAAATATTTTTAGGAGGTGCCTATTTTAAGTACTTTATCTTTGATTTTATAGCACCACTTTATACATAGTACATACCAGACCTGTTAAATTCCGATTAGGATTAGTAATCAATTAAATTGTTTTGTTTTTTAATTGGTAATCATTATTTTAATTCTTTTGCTGAAAAAAAGTAATTTTAATGATTATCATTAAAAAAAATCAAAAAAAAATCAAAAATAATCAAAAAAAATCAAAAATAATCATAAAAAATCAAAAATAATCAAAAATAATCAAAATAATAATAATAAAAAAAAAAATCATAAAAAATCAAAAAAATCAAAAATAATCATAAAAAATCAAAAATAATCAAAAATAATCAAAATAATTTTTTTTGATTGTTTTTGATTATTTTTGATTTTTTATGATTATTTTTGATTTTTTTTTGATTTTTTATGATTTTTTTTTTGATTTTTTTTTTATTTTGTTTGATTTTTTTCAATATTGTTGTAAAGAAATTTGGATACGCATGCACATAAGTATTCAGGTAGGCATGTATGTTTGGTCAGAGAGGCATAAAGTTTGTTTGTACAAATGTATGTATGTGAACGCATATTAAAGTACGTAACCCTGCAGTAAATATGGGGACAGGTGTATCCAAGTCATTGTGTATTCTATAGCGACAACTGCACAAATTAAAATGTCGACAAATTTAGAAGTACAAAATTTGTATAGACCTTGGCTCGTTCGAAGTTTTTCGTACTAGATACGGATACAAACCCTTCCTACACCTGGGGAAGATTCATTTCTAGGTTCAGTATAAGGACAGGGAAGAGCGAATAAAGAATTCTGATTATGACAGAGATTATCTTTACGTAAATCTATTTGCAACATAGCAAATCGTCTACTGCTTTATTATGTAGTAGGCATGCGAAGACGAATACAAATTCCCGAATAATCCTATTTGAGGAACAATGTCGGAACGTAAGTACGTAATATTTCTGCCTTTTAAAAGAATACAATAGGGCAATAACTAGGGCTGAAACGGTATGGCGTATGATGAACAATAAATACAACTTATATGAAATTAAGAATTTTTCCTTTTTTGAAAAAATTGATGAAGTGTGAAACAGACAAAGGAAATACAACTGTGCTAATGGAGGAAGAGGAATACACCGCAAAAACAGGTCAACTAATCAAAGAAATGGGCTGCGGAGTGATGAGAAAAGACCCAACGGAGGAATACCAAATGGCAATAAAGCGTGCAATAAAACAAGCGAAAAATATAAGAGACAGCAAAGTAGCCTACACTCTCACAGCAATGAATCCATCTGCCCCATCACTGATCGCACTACCTAAAATCCACAAAACAGGAACACCTATGCGACCAATAGTAAACCATAAATCGGCACCAGGATATAGACTTTCAAAACATCTAAATATGCTACTAGCAATCAAAAACACAACGGAACTAGTCAACAAACTGAGAATTCGGAACGTACCCAAGGACTCAAAACAGGTATCACTTTACGTGAAGGATGTATACCCCTCGATACCAAAGACAGAAATACTAAAAGCTCTAACTAAAATACTGACAGAGAAAACGAACAAAGACATTGCAACAGAGATCGTAAATACGCTGAAAATAACCCTGGACCAGAATTATTTCAAATTTGGCAATAAAATATACAGACAAACTCACGGAAAATGCAGAAGGAGACATGACAGATCCACCAAAATATAACCGCTATGATGAGGATCATGAGCTGAGTCGTTTGTATAAACGCAAACTAATCCCTCATTTTTTTGAGATATCTACTTGAAATTTGGTACTTGGGTGACTTCTTAAGAGAAATTGTACCACTATAACATATAGGTCCCATACAACGGATTGTTAAGATATAGACATTTTGGACTATAACATCTCCATAAATAACACACATAATTCACTGCATAAATTAATGAAAATGAGACTATGTATCGCTTCTTTTCCTCATTCATGAATGTCATAAAGTATCGATACAGTCGAAGACAGCGCAATATTACTTGCTTTTCATTGTATAACTACGAGAAATTCTGTATTAAAGCCCAATTTATGAGTTAGTACAACAGCGAATGTTACACTAAAATGTTTTATTTGGCCACTTTAAACAATTTTTCATAAAGATAAATAATTAGATATAAACGTGCATCGTACCATGTACGGTCAATGACAAATTAACAATAATTCCAAGCTTGTAAGATATGTATAAATGTGTATGCCTCTCTGCACAAATATACGAGGAGGAAGCATATAGAGCCTTTATCCTGTTAGTGTGGGACTTTAACCGCACTACACCACCTACGCTCATCGTATCGAACCCCCCGGTACTACCATCAAGCTACCGTCGGGAGTCTGCCTTAAAAGGCTATATACATACCTGCATACGTACAAATGTGCATATTTCTTTAAACCATATTGATAAAAATTACAAAAAATTACAAAAAATCAAAAAAAATCATAATCAAATCAAAAAAAATCATAAATAATCAAAAATAATCAAAAACAATCAAAATAATTTTTTTTGATTATTTTTGATTTTTTATGATTATTTTTCTTTTTTTTGATTTTTTATGATTTTTTTTGATTTTTTTTAATGGTAATTGCAAAATAATCATTAAAATTTGAAAACAATGGGTAATCAATCATTAAATGGACAGTTCAAAAAATAATCAATCAAGCCGGTAATCATTACGATTAATAATCATTATTTAACCGGTTTGGTACATACATATGTACATTTTTGGAATATAATTTCTAAATTCTAAAGGAATTAAGCCTCAAATTTTTTCAAAAAGTTAAGCAAAGAAAATTCAACTTTTATACAAACATTCATTGACACCTCATAACTTCTGATATGGCATGCACCAGGCTTAGAGGAAATCATAAGATTAAGAGTAGGTTATCAAAAACGAAGACTTGGTCTGTTGTCTTGCTGTTCCATGATTCTAAAGCACAACTTACTTAAATATATTTTTTTGGCCGACAATGTGTTTTGTGCTACTTACCTATATGTACATAGGTACCATGTCTCCACATAACGTATTTCGCTCTTTTTATCTGCATTCGCTCTCTCAATCGTCGTTCGACCTCAAAACGAGTGCCGAAACTCGCCAATTTCCATACAAATTTCTGAGAGTGAATGCAGAATGAAACGTGTTATTCGTTCTCAATCCTCTTGCCAACCCCGATGATATCGATGCCTTCTCTAATTAAGAATGAGAAATGTCAAACTGATTAACGATCAGCCACGTGGAGAGGGGTTATTTCGCTACATGTTTCGTTGGCGAATCAAGTTATGTGAAGACGGGATTTTAAGTAGTAACTGATCACCCAGAGAGTATATATGTATGTATGTATGTATGTAAACATGTACAGAGAGCATAAATAAGAAGAAATCATTTTAAAAAGTATCGCATTTCAACTACACTCACGGAAAAAAGTATTGGCACAGCAGACAAAGTTGGTTTCGGCCTCAAAATACTCTTCCAAAGAAATAAATTTTTTATTATTTCCTATTTTTGTTGCATTAGTACAAGTATTAAGAATACGTTAAAGAAAAAATTACATTGATTGATGGAATGGTTTAAGCACATTAATTCGTGTACTGAAAAAACTCCTATTTTTATCCGGAAAAAAGTATTGGCACACTTCACTTTCAGATTAAATAACAACTAAATTTTAAAGCTAGTATATTCTAGGCGTACCATTTCATTTTCTAACATCATTAAGTGGGTTTGGCATAGAATACACAAACTTTCTGGTAGTTTCCTCCCCAATATTTGGCCGTTCTTCCATAAAGGTTGCTTTTAGACTTGGCTTACCACTTTCCTAACCGCCGCTCCAGCTCATCCCACAGTTACTCGATTTGGTTGAGGTCTGGGGACTGTGGGAGATGTGGGAGAACATGAGTAGTGTTATACGCAAGCCGCATACGTACTTCGTGGGGTGGTATTTCGGGTCGTTGTCGTGTTGGAAGGTGTGTGATGTACCCAAGTTTAACTTTTCAGCGCTTTTTCTGGCGTGTTCTTTCAAAATATTGGTAAAAACTTGCTTGCCCATTATACCCTCAATAAAAACCAATTCGAACACACCGGCAGTGGACATGCAGCCCCACACTATGACGATTCCCCAAATATGTTTTATAGAGGAAATAAGGTATTTTTGAATCTAATGCTGTATTAGCTTTTCGCCATACCCTTACTCCTCCATATGAGCGAAAAATATTAAATTTGCTTTCATCCGAAAATATAACTTGCTCCCAGTTGCTGCAAGGTTCGTCCTTGTAAGCTTTTGCATAGTCCTTTCTACTGATTTGAATGAAAAGAAAAAAAACTTTGCTTCCTCTGTTAAACATGGCGGTTGGAAGTATGATAGTGTGGGGCTGCATGTCCACTGCCGGTGTGTTCGAATTGGTTTTTATTGAGGGTATAATGGACAAGCAAGTTTATACCAATATTTTGAAAGAACACGCCAGAAAAAGCGCTGAAAAGTTAAACTTGGGTACATCACACGCGTTCCAACACGACAACGACCCGAAATACCACCCCACGAAGTACGTATGCGGCTTGCGTATAACACTACTCGTGTTCTCCCACATCTCCCACAGTCCCCAGACCTCAACCAAATCGAGTAACTGTGGGATGAGCTGGAGCGGCGGTTAGGAAAGTGGTAAGCCAAGTCTAAAAGCAACCTTTATGGAAGAACGGCCAAATATTGGGGAGGAAACTACCAGAAAGTTTGTGTATTCTATGCCAAACCCACTTAATGATGTTAGAAAATGAAATGGTACGCCTAGAATATAGGTACTAGCGTTTAAAATTTAGTTGTTATTTAATCTGAAAGTGAAGTGTGCCAATACTTTTTTCCGGATAAAAATAGGAGTTTTTTCAGTACACGAATTAATGTGCTTAAACCATTCCATCAATCAATGTAATTTTTTCTTTAACGTATTCTTAATACTTGTACTAATGCAACAAAAATAGGAAATAATAAAAAAATTATTTCTTTGGAAGAGTATTTTGGGGTCGAAACCAACTTTGTCTGCTGTGCCAATACTTTTTTCCGTGAGTGTAGGTACATACCTAAATAATAAGTGAATGATCATGAACAAATAAATAAAAAAATAAGCACCAACAAAAAAGGCAAATAAACGAATGAAAATCGCACCATATTTTGCGCTAGTGATAATTGCAAACAAAGCATAGAAAAACACATTCGCCACATATGTACATACATACACACTTAATACAGAACAAAAGAAAACTTAAACAATGAACACAACGCACAGTGGAAAATGCTAGAACAAGGGCATATTTTTAATGAATTTTTAATGTCGCTAGTGACACCGCATTTTGATCTTATTTAGTAGTTAAATATCTAATCTATCTGAAAATGCAATATTTTCCTGGAATTTCATGTAAAAAGAAGGGTTTTGAGGCACTTCTGTGCACTACATCTGAAAAAGTTCAATTCAAACCAATTCGCTTCATCATTTTAAAAGTTAAGTTTCTATAGAAACGTGCAATAGAAGGTATATGGTATTATACATTTTTGAAAAGGTAACATTATGGAGATAATAGGTGAAGTTTACGCATTAAAAATTACAAATCGGTTTATTAGTAATTTACCCTTTTAAATAATAACAGGAAAAATAAATATATTTCAAGTTCATCGAAACTTTTCAAAGTTAGCTACGCTTCCCTATGCTTTGTATTTGTTACGTGTTTGTAGCCCAGGTATTTGTTAAAATTGTGTAAAAAACTTAGCTGCGGATACGTGCGGTTCTTGAAGTTATTGGGAAAAAAAGAACCAGAGTCGGAAAACGAAAATCGTTATAGTCGTACTATTTTAAAAATAAAAAGATAGCCACCGAGGCACTAACGAGTTCACCCATTTACTTTTGTATAGTGGCCGCAGTAGTGTAGTGGGTAGATTACTCGCCTGCCATACCAGAGGTCTCGGGTTCTAACCCCAGTCCGGACAAGCACCAACAAACATTTTTTTTTTGTATTGCATTCGATGTATGGAAATGATATTAGTAATATTACACATTTCATACAACCTTTCTTTCAAAACATGGACCGCTTCAAACCAAGAAAAAAGCGAATGAAGCAAGAAAAATGGTCCATTATACACAAACGTTTTCGCAAAGAGATGAAGGTGTTGAAAGTTAACTAATTTATGTTGCTCATTTATTAGTTTATTATTTATTTGTATCAGAAATTAACACACCTGAAATGTAGCAATTTGTCTTAAGTCTTAGGGTGCGTTTATGTCGGAGCAATAGAAGAAAGAAAGAAAGAAAGATAGCGAAGAAAATTGTAAACGGGAATTCTGTACTTCTGTTTATGTCGGAGCTGCGATAAGCGCTAAGCTCACCACAGATAATAGCAAAGAAAATACCTTACGGAAATCACGTATAGTGTTTATGTCGAAGCAATAGAAGAAAGAGTGATACTAGCAACGAAAATTGTAAATGGGAGTTCTGTACTTCTGTTTATGTCGGAGCAGTGGGTGACTAAAGAAATTCACCACATTAGCGCTATTATCATAGCAGAGAAAATACCTTATGGGAAACGCGTGTAGTGTTTATGTCGGAGCAATAGAAGAAAGAGTGGATACTAGCAACGAAAATTGTAAATGGGAGTTCTGTACTTCTGTTTATCTCGGAGCCGCGCTATAAGCGCGTATCAAAGTATAAGAGCGAAGAAAATTAATTCATTGATTTTCTTTAGTCGATTAGCGCTATTCATTATGGACACAGAAACTTTCATCAGTGCAATTTTTTTTTTTTGTTAAAAGGCAACCTTTGTGGGATCAAAGAAATCCAAATCATCCCAATAGGCTTGTTTTGGATAAACTGTGGACGGCCGTAGCATGTGAAATGAAGTCCACACGTAAGTAAATATATACGACTTCATGCATAAAAAATAAAATAGGTTTTAAAAATTTTTAAGTGACATTTTCATAAAATTTTTCGATTTCGAAAATTTTATAAATCTATTTTATTTTTTATGAATAAGAGGGACATTGTTTATGTGTTTTATTACTTTTTATACATAATTTTTATATAACCTTTCAAATTAAAAAAATTAAATATATAGATAAGTATGTGTGGAGCAGAAATATATGTAAATATTTATTATGTGTAAAATAACAACGTCTCTTCTCCTTTTCGGTTACTCTAAAATTTTTATTTAAGTACCACAATACACTTAAGACAAATCTAGTACCATAGCTTCAATATACGCAGATAACAGCGCTATTCCACTCTTTGCTAGCTTAGCTCCGACATAAACACTCAATAGCGCTATATGCTTTGGTCGAACAGCGCTATTACCTCCGCTTATTGACCTCTTCGCTACTATTGCTCTTATCACTGCTCCGACATAAACACTCAATAGCGCTATTCCGATAAGCGTATATCACGCACAGCTATCTTTCTTTCTTCTATTGCTCCGACATAAACGCACCCTTAAATATTTGAAGAAAGTGAAAAGAGGTACTCAAACCCAGGTTAATGGAAATCATAGGTTAGTACAATGGCTATAAAGGTCCGCAACATTTCTTTGGAATGCATGTGCATTCAAACAACTTAATCGGTTATTGCAAACATTGAAAGATTACTAGGCAGATCCTATATCGACTTAAGCGAGATATAAATACATATAATGCAAAATTATAGCTTATATCGACCTAGGTTTAAATGGCAAGTAAAAAATAAGCATGCCTTATGAGTTTTTATTCGCAATAATTGCTTAAGTCGCCTTTAGCGATTTCAACACTTTAATAAAATTCGGCAAAATAAAAAAAAATGCAAGAACCGCTTATGTCGATATAGGCGTATTAGGCAACTTAAGTAAATATTTATAATGGTCCTTAAGCATACAAGAGCGATTATGCAAATGTAAGTTGATACGATTCCAAGTTCGGCGATTATGCACTTGATAATAACTTTTCTATAAATTTGATTGGACACAAATAAGCAGATTTAAACTGCGAACACTCTAACATCCTTAACTCAAAATCTTCCTAAGTCGGCTTAAGCGGTTATTGCAGGAAATCACAGTTGTAAATGTACTGGTTTTAAACATTTTTCTTACATTTAAAGTAAAATGTATAAAAAAAACTGAATTCGACATTTATCTTTATCGTTTTTATTTATTGTTGTTGTTGTATACGATTTCTTTTAATGGACAAGAAGCGGCTTGATTTGCTTTACATATATGCTAAAATTGTAAAACTCTATCCACATTAACAGAAAAGTTATAGATTTTTAATCCGAAACTCCTCATTATTTTCCATTGTGCAACGGTGCCGGTTAACAACAAATAGAAAAAATACAAAAAAGAACAACGAAAAATCATGCTAACAAATTCCGAATGAACAAAGAAAGAAACGGGTACACTGAGAAGACAAACAAGTTCTAATTTCGAACTATCGATTCATAGAACAAAACAAACACAGAAAACTGGAAAAAATAGATACATACATATGAAGATAGAAGTACAAAACACGAAAAGATGAAAATCAAACAAATAAGCAGGCCAAGCAGCCACAAAAAGGGAGATTTTGCAAAATGATTTTTGTAAGTTTCAATTTCAAGTGGGTGCAAGACAAAGAAAAAGAAGAAAAAAAGCTCTGATGCGACGACTCAACATGAGATACATACCTACCTACCTATGTATGTACGTATGTATTTGGCAAAAGTTATGAAAATGTTTAATATAACAAAGTATGAAGCAATATTTACAAGAATACTTACATGCAGTGTTGGAAAAAATAATAGGGACACGAGAAATATTTTACAATTCTCTATTTATTTCATTTTATGACCAAATAATAATTACTATATATTGATAGTTACACGGAGAGGACATGCTTCAATGACTCTGGGGTGGTTTTTGTATAATAATTTAATTTTTATAAACAAAGGAAGGAAATGTATAATTTAAGTTGGAAAAAATAATAGGGACAAACTTTAAATTCGATTGTTTTTTCAAATAATCTACAATATTACTGCTGCAGTTAGATTTAAACTAAAGTTTAATTGAAGCTCCTTCATTTTTATAACTCGAGGTTTGTTGCGAATTGTTCTACTCAAAACAGGATCATTTAAACCCTCCTTGATATCATTAGATGGCGATTTACGCATGACAATGACCCCAAACATGCCTCCAGAATCGAAAACTCATGGTTTGAACGTAAGAAAGCTGCTGTTTTGGAGTAGCCCTCACAGACGCGTACCTCAGCCCTATAGGGAATATTAAAGAAGACGATGGCGGATCAAAAATGGAAAAATAAGCAAGAGTTATGAAAAAAAAAAAATTAAAGAAGCTTGGTACTTAATACCGGTTGCAAATTGCGCTGATTTGGTCAACCCTATGCCACGAAGATGTAAGGAAGTTATAAAAAATGAAGGAGCTTCAATTAAACTTTAGTTTAAATCTAACTGCAGCAGTAATATTGTAGATTATTTGAAAAAACAATCGAATTTAAAGTTTGTCCCTATTATTTTTTCCAACTTAAATTATACATTTCATTATTTTTGTTTATAAAAATTAAATTATTATATAAAAACCACCCCAGAGTCATTGAAGCATGTCCTCTCCGTGTAACTATCAATATATAGTAATTATTATTTGGCCATAAAATGAAATAAATGGAGAATTGTAAAATATTTCTCGTGTCCCTATCATTTTTTCCAACACTGTATGTATGTATGTACATAAAACGAGAAGAAAAATAGCTAGATGATAGGTGTGAACGGGTGGTAGGTACCTATCTAGTAAGTAAACAACTCAAAGAACAAAGGGCATAGGGGAAATCAACGTGACTTGGCGGAACGAAGATCGTAACTACAAAGATCAGTAAAGTAAGTGGTCTTGTTTTTTTTGTTTTGGCGAATAACAATTAATTGAACGCTACAATTGTATCTACCAGCAAACACAGTCTCTAACGTTAGAAATTTTGTCGAGATTACCTTAGATAACTAGTGTAATTCTCTATATATTCTCAAATCGATAACTAGGGTTGAAAACTACACTAGAATTCGATTAGCGAGTGATTAGAGAAGGAGTCAAATCTCACGCCTTTTATCAACTCTCAATATATTTCTGTGATATATTGAATATACATACATACATATATTGAAATTAGATACTAAAAAATGGTAAAGTTAATATTACCGTAGTACAATGTTTTCCATTAAAAAGTACAAGAAGCACCTTTAATTTAAACTAGTATCGCCGGTGGTCGAAATTCGACCATGCAATTTATTTTTTCAACTTTGTATTGGTACAAAAATTATTCCTTTTCGCGGAGATAAGCAACACTTTCCAAATTCCAGTTGTACCGCAACACTGATTTGCCCTTTTGATCACGGTCCGACGCGAAATCATGGTCAAAATCAAGGCAGATCTAGGAAGGTAGGCCCGGTGGTGAGCGCTTTTAAATTAAAGCGACTCTTCAACTGTGTTTACGATATTTGTAAACACGTTTACGATATCCATTTATCTTAACTAAAAATTTTATTTATTAATTATAAAGAAATTAAATAATTTATAGAAAAAATTATATGCCTATGCACTGCTCCTGACTCATACGAACACATCCATATCAATTTTATGTGGATATGAGTATGTTAAATGTGCAAAACAGCCTGGCAATTGTTTGTATGGGAAAAATGTTAGCCTATTAATATATAGATAATGGGCACATTTGCCAACGAAGCAAAAACGAAGTAAATCAAAAATGGTACAAAACTAAAAACTTTATTTATTAATTATAAAGAAATTAAATAATTTATAGAAAGAATTATATGCATATGCACTGCTCCTGACCCATACGAACACATCCATATCAATTTTATGTGGATATGAGTATGTTAAATGTGCTAAACAGCCTGGCAATTGTTTGTATGGGAAAAATGTTAGCCTATTAATATATAGATAATGGGCACATTGCCAACGAAGCAAAAACGAAGTAAATCAAAAATGGTACAAAACTAAAAATTTTATTTATTAATTATAAAGAAATTAAATAATTTATAGAAAAAATTATATGCCTATGCACTGCTCCTGACTCATACGAACACATCCATATCAATTTTATGTGGATATGAGTATGTTAAATGTGCAAAACAGCCTGGCAATTGTTTGTATGGGAGAAATGTTAGCCTATTAATATATAGATAGTGGGCACATTTGCCAACGAAGCAAAAACGAAGTAAATCAAAAATGGTACAAAACTAAAAACTTTATTTATTAATTATAAAGAAATTAAATAATTTATAGAAAAAATTATATGCCTATGCACTGCTCCTGACTCATACGAACACATCCATATCAATTTTATGTGGATATGAGTATGTTAAATGTGCAAAACAGCCTGGCAATTGTTTGTATGGGAAAAATGTTAGCCTATTAATATATAGATAATAAGACTGAATTTTGTTTAAATTTCAGTTCTTATAAATGTGGTAAACATATACATGTCAATATATATAATCATATGCAATTTAGGCACATATTGCGTTAATAAAATCTAAACAATGAAAAAATCATGTAAAAGGAGACAAAACTTTGTTTTTCATTTCAATTGGAAGTATTTGCAAATTCTGATTAGAATCTCATTAGAGAACTACATTAGAATTCAATTCGAGAACTATAATTTTCTCGATTTGAGAATTAGTTACCCTTTTGTTTGAGAACGCTATGATTCTCGATAGAGTCGTCCTCTAACGTTAGAGATTTGAGAACGAGGCTAGTTCTCGAGTCATTCTCAAATCGATAACTAACCTCAGTGTTTGTTGGGTATACAACTATAGAATTGCATATTCCGTATATATGTACCTACATGCATAATGTATATGTACATATGTATATTTCAGAGCACAGAGTACCTACCTATTCCACACAATAAAAATGCCATTCGATCGGAGAACCACTGGAATTTAAAGCGTTACGCTCAACTAACAAATAGATTTACATATGTACATACATACATATGTATGTAGGTAGAAGTAACTATTAGAAATAACACAGAAACAAAAGTGTTACCTAAAAGGAGATTATGAGAGAATTTACAAACAAAGGAAATTATAACCACCTATTAGTTATTACTAGGGCATGGAATTTCATGTACTAAAAAATAAAAAATATGCGCATAAAAAATGCAACAAAAACTGAGAAATATGCATGAAAAATCAAAAAAAAAATGCATTAATTCAAATTTTTCAACTTCAGATAATTCATGTTTATTGAAGTTACAATAGTTAAATAAATTAGGTACAAACATTTTTTGATTCAATTTTGCTCTTACGTTGTACGTTTATACATATGTATGTTTATATATATATATACCTATATATAGATACATAAATTCAGTCTTGAACATTTCATAATTTGCAAAGGTTAATCCTTATTCAACGATTCATTAGCGTACACAATGAAATATTTTTTCATATTCTCAAAAAGAAAACTTTGCCGATTCGGTCGAAAAAAGCTCTTATACATAGAAAACGAACGTTCTACATCTACAGAGGTAATAGGAGCATGTTTGAAAACGGCTCTTTGTCGACAGGTATGCACCGTATCGAATTACTAATAATAGCCGTGTTCACACGAAACTCTATTCGTCGTCAGATGGCTGTTATGCATGAATTTCGTTTGTATAAAACTATCAACTAGCAAATTACAAAAATAGGAATATAATGCGAAATATGTAATAAAAAAATGCAAACAACGCAAAATATGTAAAAATATGCATATATGACCAAAATATGCAAAATATGCAAAAACATTTGAATGCCATTTTTAAGACAATTTCACGATTCGCAAAGATTGTTTATTTATTTGGCTCTACCTAAATCTAAGAAAAACATGTATTTGCATAGATTTCCATGCCCTAGTTATTACATATATAACCTAAAAAGTTATAAACACATTATGTACCTACCTAACATCTGGTGATTCTAGTGTAGAAAGTTTTAGGTATAATTTATTCTAGATAGCTTTTCGATTTCCACGTGACCCAATCACAATACCAAACTAAATTAATGCAAGCAAATGTTTTGAACAACTGTCTTTGTGGATACAACAACAATAACAAGAACAACTGCACTAATTCATATCTAGGAGTTCTAGTGAAAATCTTAATCTAACTTATTTTTCTTATTTTTTAATTCCACAAAAAACAACGAACGTAGAAAAAACAATGCCCGCAATAATTATAATTAAATCGCCTTAATTTCTGTTCAAATATGTATGTAAAGTACATTGTTCTATGTGGCGAAAATATTATTCAACGAACCGGCTATTTGTTAATGAATAAAACGATGCGGTTTTTTCACATACATATGTACATACATACATACTTACTTTTTTTTTAATGAAGCTAAAATTGAGAACAAAACAAACCCTGCAGGCAACTGGTATGTAAAGGAAAAAATTCAACTAGTTGGTTTTCTACTAGTTGGTCAACTGGTAGGAAACGGACAAAGTTATACTAGTTGGTTTTTTACTACTTGATCAACTGGTATGAAACGGACAAAATTCTACTAGTTAGCTATCTCCTAGTTGATCAACCGCTTTTAAAAGGACAAAATCATACTAGTTGGTATTCTACTAGTAATATACCAATTTATTTATTAACTGAATACACTTTGTGCAATTCTATCCCAAACTAAGCTTTATTGGCGATTTTGAAGTAAATTTCCGCTATTATTTAACAAAAGGGTCAGAATAGTTATTACCAATTTGCCAAAAAGAAACAACCATTTCTCACAAAATAAATAGTTTTAAGGCTTTTCATTTATTTTTGTGCAAGGGTACACATATATGTTTGCAGCAGGTGGCAAGAAGAGTTTAGGAGAGTTTAGTTAGCTGATTTGGTTTCATCCAAATCGGAGATTCTATTATCCAACTGCCGCAGTAACACGAAGCCATTATTCTACCTTACTATACATCTTTGCGTGTACTGTATGTAATATGCACTAAACAGTACTGAGCTAAATGAACTAAAATGCTATTTTTTCACCTAGATGAACTGGCATTTTTCTAGTATTATTCTGACTGGTATTCTTCTAGTATACCCTTAACTGGTATTTTTCTAGTATGAAGCTGATGTGTTGTCTACTGGTATGAAACTGAGTGGTATTTTTCTAGTATGAAGCTTATGCAAGGGAAGACAATTGCCATCTCGTAGGCCATCGCCACGTTAAAACTACCAGTTGCTTTCAAGTAAAAAGGATAGTTGGGCAACTAGATGCCGACATTTTAAAACTGGTAGAATTGTAGTATGCAACTAGTTGTTTTGCCTGCAGGGAATTTATAAACTCACACAAGCGTATGGACACATACTACATATGTATGTACATATTAAGGTGGAGTGAAAATTTTTTTTCGGAAATTCAATTTGTTCCAAAGCCAGAACGGCACCTTTCTAGCCCAGAAATAAGCCTGTAAAATTTTATTGACCTACTCGTATGTTTAGAGGTGCCCCCAGCCCTACAAAGTTGAAAAAATAGCACGATCTGGTACAAATGTAAAATTTCTAAAATTATAAAATCAAAAAACGAAGTATGAGGATTGATACAGATGGCTAAGTTGAGTATTAAAGTGAATTTTTTTTTGGAAACAACCAGAGCTGGGCGCTAAGGATTACGATTACATTTTGATTACTTACGATTACGATTACTGTAATTGTAATCCTTAAGTTGTTTCAAACAACAACAACAAAAGTTATTAAAGGTCAAAGTTTATATTATGCATTTTTAAATTGCAATTACTTAAAAACTACTGAACCGATTTCGATTATTTTTATACCGTTCGATAGGTATTTTGATTCCCTTTAATTTGATATACATTTTCAGTGGGATTCATAACAGCCCCCTGCGGGGGTCAACCCCCCTTTTACCCCCCTTAATTTTCATATATAAAATGTATATCAGATTAAAGGGAATCAAATTACCTATCGAATGGTATAAAAAATATTCGAAATCGGTTCAGTAGTTTTTAAGTAATTGCAATTTAAAAAATACATAATATAAACTTTGACCTTTAATAACGTTTGCTGTTGTTGTTTAAAAAAAAAATAAATTCACTTCAATACTCAGCTTAGCCATCTTTATCAATCCTCATACGTCGTTTTTGATTTTATAATTTTGAAAATTTCATATTTGTACCAGGTCGTGCTTATTGCTCTCAACTTTGCGGGGCTGGGGGCAGTTCAAAACGTCATCCTATCGCCATAAAATTTTGTGGGGTTCATTAACTTGTACCCTGCAAAAAATTCGATTAATCCGGGACCGAAGCTATTTTTTTATAACAATCAGTAAAATGTTCATGCATAGGTATTTAAGTAAAGATTATATCGTCGTACCATACGAAATCTAGCATATGATTTTTCGTGGCTGACGAAAACTATCAATTTCGTTTAAACAACAACAATTTTAATGTAAAACCAGTATATAATTACTGTTACTTTTCGTCGGCCAAAAGTCAAATGTGCTACTTTTCGTACAGAATTTTTTAATTGCCAGCTTTCGTCAGAAATTTTAAATGTGCTAGTTTTCGCATGGTATGACGATATAATATTTACTTTTCTAAAAAAATCTCAATAAATACAAAAAATATGTGTTGAGTATGTGATTATGTGAGCGTATTGTAATTTACAATTTGTAAAGAACTTTTCAAAGGGTATTTTAGGTTACATTTTGTTAAAAGTATTATTCATCATTGTTATTGAAAGAAAGGGTGTTCAATAGGGACACGATATCGAATCAAAAGCATCGATCTGGTACTCATTTAAAATATCGGTTAAAAAGAATCGCGAACCCGATAATATCGAAACTAAACTACTCGATACTCAAAGTATCGGTATCGAAATTTCCTCTAAAATAGTTAAAAGAGGTACCAATCGACGCGTTCTGACTTCTAGATTATGAATTCGAAAGCGGAGATAAAAGATTTTTCCACATTTAAAAGATATTTATTAAAACGGTTTAAAGTTGCACCGTATTCTAGAAAGTTACCAAAAACGCAAGAAAACTGCATACTGAGGCATACGCATATCACTGTATTAGTGCTAGTTCCATGGCATAGTATGCCATGGCTGATTCCAAAGTTTTGATTTTGACGTAAATCCTTTTCCAACTCATAAGAATAGTTCAAGCTGATTAAAGAAATTATAGAAGTTTATTAAGTTCTTGAAAACACTTTTTACAAACCAACAGCTTTTACAAAACAACAGGTGTATTTAATGCAATCACAGTTGTAAAAAGATATTTGCAAAATATTTAGTATTTTGAAAAATAAACATCTTAAATAACATTAACAATTCATTTTTATTGAGATTATATCTATGTATCCATCATTGAATTTTTTTGGAAATTTGAATTTAAATTATCGAAACAAAAGAAAAAGATGAAACTCAAGTGGCAGAATAGCTGTGCATTCCATTTTATACAGAGAAGCCATTGCGCAGTATGATTTTTCTATCGGACTTCTTCTTTCCCCTTACGGCCAAAGCAGAAGCTTACAAGAGGCAAATTTAAAATTTGTATTTACATATATTTTATATTTTAAAAATAATTTATTTTATAGCTGTCAAATTGAAACAATTGTCAGAAAAAAGTGCCGAATGTCAAAAAACCTATCGAAAT
Organism: Urophora cardui; assembly: GCA_960531455.1. Lineage (NCBI taxonomy): Eukaryota > Metazoa > Arthropoda > Insecta > Diptera > Tephritidae > Urophora > Urophora cardui. The sequence goes on along the minus strand of OY482671.1, from coordinate 152,326,276 downwards.
ACAAGCTGGCTCATTGGTTTTTAACCGCCTAGATGGTATTTCGTTGGTTTTTTTCCAACATAGCTTACTGGTGCAGTGAAATAACGCCCGTGGAATTAACGCCCGCGGGTGTTATTTCCTTTTTTTTGGCGTTTTTTCCTTTGTTGAAAAAGAAATAATTCCCGCGGGCGTTATTTCGTTTGATCCACGGGCTTTATTTCTCTTTCGAAAGGGCAATTAACCCCGCAGACGGGGTTTTTTTTTTTTTAAATATGGTGTATTAGGGAAAAAAGCGCCGCAGGCGAAAAATTGAAATAAAAAATCGCGCGATTTTTAATTCCAATTTTTCGTTTTTTTTTTAAATATGGTGTATTATTATTGGAAAAAGCGCCGCAGGCGAAAAATTGGAATAAAAAATCGCGCGATTTTTAATTCCAATTTTTCGTTTTTTTTTTTAAATATGGTGTATTATTATTGGAAAAAGCGCCGCAGGTGAAAAATTGGAATAAAAAATCGCGCGATTTTTAATTCCAATTTTTCGTTTTTTTTAAAATATGGTGTATTATTATGGAAAAAGCGCCGCGGTCGAAAAATTGGAATTAAAAATCGCGCGATTTTTAATTCCAATTTTTCGATTCTCTCAATTTTTTTTAAATCCCCTTCTAAATATTCAAATACTCAATCAAAATAAACAATGCTACAGTAAATTTCTATAATCATTTATTAGTAACAATTTTCAAGGTCTCTAAGTAAGTAAATATTTAAATACGCAATCAAAATAAACAAAACTTCATTACATACATATTGGCACTTTCAGACCACAATCTAAACAAATACTGATATAGAGTTTTCAACAATTTGACGACAAACCGGGCACAAAATATTTCTATTGCCATTTACGATTGCAACCTTACTGTGCTCTCCAAAGCAATCCGCACACAATTTAAAGTGATTGCATGGGTTTAAGAGAACATCGCGTGGCTTGGTAAAACAAATAACACACAACAACATGCTTTGACTCTCGCAAAAAATTTTCCGCCGTTTCTTCATAGTCAAAAAAATCCATTTCGGATACATCAATGTCTTCTGTGTCACATGTCTTATTTTCGTGATTACCCATTTGATTCGCCTGCGGCGCTTTTTCCAATACTAATACACCATATTTAAAAAAAAACAACGAAAAATTGGAATTAAAAATCGCGTGATTTTTTATTCCAATTTTTCGCCTGCGGCGCTTTTTTCAGTAATAATACACCATATTTAAAAAAAACGAAAAATTGGAATTAAAAAGCGCGTGATTTTTTATTCCAATTTTTCGCCTGCGGCGCTTTTTCCAATAATAATACACCATATTTAAAAAAACGAAAAATTGGAATTAAAAATCGCGCGATGTTTTATTCCAATTTTTCGTCTACGGCGCTTTTTCCAATAATAATACACCATATTTAAAAAAAAAAACCAAAAATTGGAATTAAAAATCGCGCGATTTTTTATTCCAATTTTTCGCCTGCGGCGCTTTTTCCAATAATAATACACCATATTAAAAAAAAAAAACGAAAAATTGGAATTAAAAATCGCGCGATTTTTTAATCCAATTTTTCGTCTACGGCGCTTTTTCCAATAATAATACACCATATTAACAAAAAAAAAAACGAAAAATTGGAATTAAAAATCGCGCGATTTTTTATTCCAATTTTTCTCCTGCGGCGCTTTGCCCAATAATAATACACCATATTTAAAAAAAAAAACGAAAAATTGGAATTAAAAATCGCGCGATTTTTTATTCCAATTTTTCACCTGTTGCGCTTTTCCCACTAATACACCATATTAAAAAAAAAAACGAAAAATTGGAATTAAAAATCGCGCGATTTTTTAATCCAATTTTTCGTCTACGGCGCTTTTTCCAATAATAATACACCATATTAACAAAAAAAAAAACGAAAAATTGGAATTAAAAATCGCGCGATTTTTTATTCCAATTTTTCTCCTGCGGCGCTTTGCCCAATAATAATACACCATATTTAAAAAAAAAAACGAAAAATTGGAATTAAAAATCGCGCGATTTTTTATTCCAATTTTTCACCTGTTGCGCTTTTCCCACTAATACACCATATTTAAAAAAAAACCCCGTCTGCGGGGTTAATTGCCCTTTCGAAAGAGAAATAAAGCCCACATCGCCGAATAGGGCGCGCGGGCGTTCTTTCCCTTTCTGAATAGAAATAAAACCCACGGGTTTAATTTCGTTTTATTCGCAGGCGCTATTTCTTTTTCAAGAAAGGAAAAAACGGCCGCGGGCGTTATTTCCTTTTTTTGGGAAATAACGCCCGCGGGCGTTAATTCCACGGGCGTTATTTCACTGCCCCTAGCTTACTCCCTTGCACCAACACAAAACTGTATTTGACCACCTCTTCCACACAAAAAACTTGTAGAATATCAGGAAAAAACGTAGTGTCATATGGGCATTAATGGAAAAAAGACCCTTTTTTGTTTATACCGTATTTTTAGTAAAGTGAGAGAAAAAAGATATTGACAATTTTTCGCTGAAATGACGATTTTTTATTTGCAAACGTCAAATTATCGTATGAAAATGAAAAACATATAATCCTATGTATATCTCCAGTTATCATTATTTCTATCGCATGGTAATTGCAAATTGTTAGCTAGTTTCAGTGGTAAGTGTGCGCCTCGTTTAATGTGAAAATCAATAAACAGATTTCGGTAACTTCATACAACTTCTTACAAAAAACCTTACGAAGTAGCCCAATCCTGCAATTATTTCAGCACGTGGATCAGACCTATTTTTCGATATGTACCAGTGATGCAAAATTACTCGTGCTTGTGCATTTTTCGGCTCTTTAGGAAGCAGCTTGTCACTTCTGCACACTCGACCGATTTTCGGCACTATTTTGCGTTGCAAAATTTTTTGGACAAATATGACACAATTTTAATTTTCCATCACTCAATGTACTCATTTGTTCGATACCGTGGTTGAAGTACTCGATACCAAAAAATATCGTTGCAAAAGAATCGAGTAAAAAGTATCGGTATCGAATGCAAAAAATATCGATTTGGTATCGTATCGTATCGAAATTCGTGTCCCTAGTGTTCAATTGGATTTAACCATTGTTATACAATTTTTGAAATACATTGCATACTTTTGTAAAATTTCTACCTTTAATGAATCTAGATTTGTACCCGCTCTGAATGAAAGCGATTGGTCTACATTAACACCTGTTCGGTAACAATCGGGGCCTAATTGTGGATCGATTTTTGCCGAAAGGAAGCAATCCGGGACAAATCTCTTTCGGGATTAATCGCACATTTTTGTTGCAAGGTATATTTAGATAAGCACTATGTACATCTGTGGAATGCCCGACACAGAAACCTATGAACTAAGCCAACCGGCAAAGCGATCGCAGCGAATTCGCAGCGAATACTCGTACATATGTAAGTAGGTACTGCGATCGTAGTTTTTCGCATTCATTGTTCATTTGTTAGATAGAAATTGCATATCTAGCTGACAGAACAAGTGTGTTGTTGTATGTAGCAACGGCATTCGTGAGCTATTTTTATTGTAGATAATTTTAGTGACATACATACATACTATGTACATACATATACCTACATATGTATGTATATGTAAATCTACTGTAATCATATGCTCGCCACTCGTTGCTCTCTTCTAAAATCTATAAAACAAGTGGGCTAACTTCAACAACATGGCGCCCCTCACAGACCCACCACAACCGTTAGCAAACAATTTGTTGTCAACATTACTGTTACAGCCATGACGTGAACGGTTATTTTATATGCGGTTGGCGGCAAGTTAATAAAGGTTGACTGGAGGAGGCGGAGGTTGCAAAGTAAACTTTTTGGATACGATCGTCAATGGCAAAATCAACAAAGAAAAATTAGATAGGTACATACATATGTACATAGGTACCTACATACATATGTAGCTATTTGCAATGAATGGCGGTTTCTGTTTAACTGTATTTGGAATAACGTTAATGGAAAAAGCAACGGTTGTTATTTTGGAGAAAATGGCATAACGGCGAAAAGAAGTTAATGCTTTAAAAACAAGGGGAACCCAATAGACCAAAGGGCTTGAGAATAATATTATAACAAGCTTACAAATATAAGCGTTAAGCTTGAGGAAAGCTTGTGTAAAGTATTGAAAAAGTCTTAAGAACAATTGTAGAAAAATCAGAACGGCACCCTTTCTATAAGCTTACAAATGTAATTGTAGAAAAATATTACTTGTGAAAGCTTGTTGTAAGCTTATAAATATAATTGTATGTATGTATAAATAGTAGAAAAAAGAAAAAAATAAATTTTTATTTGCATTTTTTTTTTCTTTTTCTTTCCTTCTTCACCTTTACTGCAATGTTCTTTATTTTATATTCTCCTCCTGTTTCGGACCATAACATCAACCTGAAATTCAATCCAACGGTATCATATAGAGGTACATTCAACATTATATTGAACATTATTGAGGCTTTTATACTTCCCTTTTCGAAGAAGGAATCAATGAATTATATGAATCATTGTAAAACCAAAATTTAAAAAAAATTTACAGCAAGCTTATAACAATATTATTATTAATATTTTTTGAAGCTTTCATTGCAAGTGTAAAGTAAGCTTATTGTAATATTGTTTTCAAGCTTGTGTTCCTCAATTATTACAATCATGCTTGTGAATAAGCTTACAATTAGGCTTATAAAGACTTTATTGCAATAAGCTTACAATGGACAATTATTATAAGCTTGTTCTCAAGTCCTATTACATTTCGCTTACATCCTGGTCTGTTGGGAACTTATTCACAAAATAGATACATATGTATGTATGTATGTATGTATATATGTACTACTATCAGCGTTGCCACTTAAAAAAATTTAAAATTTACCAAAATACAAAATAAAAGTAACCAAAACCAGAAACAGGTAACCAAAATAAATTAATAATATAAGTATATGCTCCATTAACGTTAGAGCTATTTATTTGAAAGCAAAACAATATATGTATATACGGTTAACAAAAACTAAAATATATCAAATGTTTTACATCTTTAAGCCTTAAACAAATTCAACGTCGAGCGCTCTATCAACATTTAAAAACACGGCCAGATATGAGAATGAACAGAACCAAAAAGCTGACAAAAACGGCCCGACGAAAATTCGATAAAATAGATTTATTTCTAATGTTGTCGCTGGCTCCTGTCAAATAAATTATATGGACTTAAAAGCTTTTTAGTGCTTAGCACGAAAATTATTTAATTTAATTTTTTATTGTTGGGGGTAAATGGAAAAATTTCGGCAGCTATTTCCAGCGAAAGTTGAGCATAGCATTGGCATCCTTTTCGGAAGTGGATGCTCTGCACGAGGATCGAACCTGTGGTACATTCCATCTTCAGCCGCAATGTGCGAACGCTTTTACACGCTGGACCACTGAGACTCTGTGAAAGCTGTTGAATTTTTCCCACTTTTGCCTTATTCATTTCCCTGAAACAGCTTTAGGTACACTCAACATTCGCTGGAAATAGTGGTTGAATTTTTTCCATTTACCCCCAACAATAATTTATTTGGAATTTGATAAAAAAAAAATACAACAAAACAATTTGGATAACAAATATTTTATAGTTTGGAAATATTAAAAGCGTATTCCTAAAAATTGAATGTAACCATGGTAAACTCAATACATGTACCTTGAAGGTAACCAAAATCGGCGAAAGTAAGCACGTAACCAAACGAAAAAATGCACTATGTAGATACAAAAATTAATTTTAACCGTGTATAATGTATTGTTGGGAAACGTCATAAGTTCGTAATTTATTTAAATGTAAGTGATGGGTTTAAATGTTTATTTAATGTTAGTGTTTAAATAATTTATATTAATGTAATTAATGTTTATATACGTCTTTTTATATATTTGTGGAAAATAAATAGACTCCCTAGGAAGACGCAAGTATGCGCCGAAACGCGTAGGAGAAAAAAGAAAACTTTGTGTTTTGCTTTATAATTCACCGGCCAAAAAGCTCTGAAAAGCATATTAACGAAAACATTTTAACCAATTTTGGTCAAAAGTAACCAAAGTGGCAACGCTGACTACTATGTATATTTGCACAAAATACAGTTTTTTACGTTTGTTTTTTACATGTCCGTTTAATTCTAATAATTCTTTTTATGTGAATTTTATATGAGCTATTGGCCTCGGTTGAGGCCGCCAGAAGAAGTCTGATGAGGAGATGTGGTGATCTCCGAAATGGATGCATAACTTCTACCAAAAAAATTTTTTCAATTTTTCTTAATTAAAAACTGGCCAATAGCTCATATAAAATTCACATACAGTTTTTTTTTAACTCACATCATAGGTTCATTACTCGTATAACATAAAAATGTGTTTACGCTACTCAAAATCGAGCAGATTTTATGAAACGCAGTTAAGAGAAAATTTTGTTGACAATAAAAATGCCTATTAAATGAAAGCTCATAAAGAGTAAAAAGCGTAAACACGTAAAAACAATAATTATACATCCATGCATACATACATACAGTGCCGAACTAAAGTATTGGCACAGCAAGATGCTTCAACTTTAACACTGTTTTTGGCCGCATATGAAGAGATTTCAAAAAAATAAAAAACATCCCTGGATAGAATGATAAATTGTTAACCATTTCCATTTTATCTCATTTAATTATCTCTTTCATTGAATTAACGGCAACGATTCTAAGAAAAAAAATAATGTTTTGGGCTGAACAAAAGTATTGGCACAGCTAAATATTACTGCCTATTTTGCGCTGATATATCTGTCTAGCAACTTTTTTTTTAATTTGTCATGCTACGGGAACGTGTGACTTACGTACGTTGCTCTTAAAATACGAGCCGCGGACGTCGCAGTGTCTTAAATAAGTAGATTTTCCATTAAAGTGACTAGCAAAAAAGCGAAACCGCCGAATCTCGGCGAAAAATTATGTCGCAGTAACATGATTATGGAAAATCATTCTCTGAGATTGGTGAAATGATGGACAGAAACCGCCACACTATTCAGAGCATTGTTCAACGTTTCAAGAAGGCTTATTTTTGCAAAGTGTACAAAGAACGGATAGACCTACGGCTTTAAACGACCGTAAACGCAGTCAGATAATAGGAAGAATAAAAAAAAATCGTAGAATATATTCCACCAACATTGCAGATGACGTTAAGACAGAATTAGGAAAAGATATGCACGCCATAACGATCCGGGGAGCCGTATATGAAAATAACTACCATTCTCGTATAGCTATCCAAAAGCCCCTTATTCCAAAAATAAGCCTAAATAAACGTTTAGCTCATGTAAAAGAATATTAAGTAAGCCAAGCAACTGCTGAAACAATGTTCTTTACTCGGATTAAAAAAAATTTAGTATTTTCCAACTTGATGACCGGCAAACTGTGTGGGGAAACCATAACAGCTTGCATCTAGTTATACGGGAATGATAGCTATTTTCCTGTAAGGCTCCCCGGATCGTTATGGCGCGCATACTTCTTCCGAATTCTGTCTTAACCTAATCTGCAATGTTGGTGGAATATATTCTACAATTTTTTTTTCACTCTTCTTACTATCTGACTGCGTTTACGGTCGTTTAAAGCCGTAGGTCTATCCGTTCTTTGTACACTTTGCAAAGATAAGCCTTCTTGAAACGTTGAACAATAATAATAATAATAATAATAATAATACCCAACGGTTTACCCTCCATATCCCGCCCGACCGACGCGAGGGGCGCCAATCCGCATGACGCACGGATATGTTTTTTTTTTGTTTTTTTTTTTTTTTTTTTGTGCCGAGTCGTACAGGAAGGGGTTTGTTAGGTGTCGAGATCTAAAACTATTCAGCTACAGAACAAAATTCATCAGCTGATTGTATATCATTTATTAAGTGAGGCTAGAACTATTTTTTTTATAATAAAAAGCGAGTCTGAAGTGTCAAACGTGCTGGAGTGATTATTAAAGTCATGGCATAAGCGGCGGAATGGTTCATTTAATTCGAAATTTGTTTTGCAAGGTTTCACAAATAGTGGCTTGAAATGCCTCGATACTCTACATGGAACGTTAAAATATAACTCACTTAGAAGGCATGGGCTATTTATAAGTCCAGTGATTAATTTAACCATAAAAACTATACCAAGCATCTCTCTACGACTAGAAAGTGAAGGCAAATTAATGAGTTTTAAACGAGAAGTGTAAGGTGGAAGAATGTAATCTGAGTCCCAACGAAAGTTCCGCAAAGCAAAAAGCAGGAACTGCTTTTGGACAGATTCTATTTTATCTGAAAAACACTGGTAGTGGGGATTCCAAATAATAGATGCGTATTCCAAGATAGGTCTAACTAAGCTTGTAAATAGAGCTTTTGTGACGTAAGGATCATTGAACTCCTTAGACCATCGCTTTATAAATGCAAAGACAGCTTTAGCTTTGTTGACAGTGGAGTTTATATGGAGGTTAAAGGTGAGTTTGGAGTCCATTGTGACGCCAAGATCGATAAAATTAGTTACCTGATCTAGATTATGCTGTGATATTTTATAAGAAGCTGGTTGTACTGTTCTACGAGAAAAGCACATAACTTTACATTTTTTTAAGTTTAGCGGCATGTAGTTTGCTTTACACCAATGAACAAGGTTGTTAAGATCTGCTTGTAAGAAAGATCTATCTTCTATAGAGGAAAATGATTTAAATAGTTTTACATCATCAGCATATAATAAGATCTTAGAATGTTTTATTACAGACGAAATATCATCAATGAATAGCAGGAACAGAATTGGCCCAAGGTGGCTTCCTTGGGGAACGCCCGAAGGAACGAAAATGACATCGGAAGAACAATTTTTGAAAATAACTTTTTGAGTTCTACCATGTAGGTATGAATATCCATCGAATAAAACTGGGTTGAAGACCTATTAGACCTAGTTTACGGATGAGCAATGAATGACATACTTTGTCAAAAGCTTTACTAAAATCCGTGTAAATTACATCTGTGTGAGCATTTTCTCTAAATCCATTTGAAACATAAGTTGTGAACTGCAATAAATTAGTTGTGGTAGATTTTCCAGTAGAAAACCCATGTTGAGATGGCGATATTGATGAGGAAATAGAGTACTTCAGATAATTAACAATGATTGCTTCAAATAATTTTGGAACCGCTGACAGCTTGGCTATGCCTCGATAATTTTCAATAGAAGACCTACTGCCATTTTTGTGTAGGGGTATTATAAAAGATTCCTTCCAAACTAATGGGAAAACACCTTTTTTTAGAGACAAGTTAAATAAGGATGTTAGGGGCTTGTAAATATTTACAGCACACTTTTTAAGAAAGCAAGCCGGAATGAAATCCGGTCCAGATCTAAATGAATCTTTTAAGGTTTTTAATGAATTTAAGACTACTTCCGGAGATATAACTGAGACATGAGTTAAATTGGATGGGGTAAGTCTAAACGGATAATCACTACTTTTAGGAGAGTCCATAGAATAATTCGAACTAAAAAATTTTGCGAACATGTTAGCAATAAGTTGGCTATCAGAAGACGCAGTGTTATTATAATTCATGGCGGACGGAAAACTATGAACTCTACGTTTTGAGTTGACGAAGTTATAGAATGATTTGGGATCGTGAACCAGTTTTTTCTTCATTTTGCATAAGTATGATTTGTAACATTTTTTGTTTAATGCCATGTATCTATGCCGCAAGACTGAGTACTTGACGTAATCTCTATGAAGACCAGATTTTTTGTATAGCTTAAAAAAGCGTGACTTTTTATTTTTTAATTTTTTAAGCTCTTTGGTGAACCATAACTGTGTTTGTTCTTCATTGACCCTGCGTTTAGGAACATACTTTAGAAATAGGTTATAGATGGTGTTATTGAAATGTTCAACACAAAGGTCAATATCATCTACATAGTTTGGCCAGGGAAAACGCGACAACTCTTTATTTATTTTCTTGAAGTTCGCCTTTGCAAAAACAAATTGATCACTAGAACTGAAATAATTTTTAGTTCCATTTTCGTTAATAACTTCATAAGAGAACTCAATAGCAGGATGATAAACATCCTCCGGAAGAACTAGAGGGTCACACCGATTTAGGGAGAAGTTCGGAATATCATTAACGTATACTAGGTCTAATATCCTGCCAAATTTATTTGAATTCAAGTTTATTTGGTTGAGGCAGAGTTCAGCCATTTCTTCAAGGAAAAAAATGTGATTATCTTTAGAAGAAACAGGTACAATATCCGAGTCATTAACGTTCCAATATATGCTCGGGAGGTTAAAATCACCCAGTACTACCAGAGTATCAGAAAGTGTCATCCTAGAGTTTATAGATTTAAGTGTTAACAGAAGCTCATTGTAAATTGACGTGTTGGAATTTGGTGGGATATAGCAAAGGGTTAGATACATATATCCTTTACCAATCAACACACGTATGCATTTGAGCTCAAAGTAAGCATTGGATGAAACACTAACATCCTCAGATGGCAACGATGTGTGCACTGCAATTAGAACACCACCGCCAATTCTATTTACGCGGTCATTTCTGTAGATTTCATATTGCTTCGAATAGTGTGGCGGTTTCTGTCCATCATTTCACCAATCTCAGAGAATGATTTTCCATAATCATGCTACTGCGACATAATTTTTCGCCGAGATTCGGCGGTTTCGCTTTTTTGCTAGTCACTTTAATGGAAAATCTACTTATTTAAGACACTGCGACGTCCGCGGCTCGTATTTTAAGAGCAACGTACGTAAGTCACACGTTCCCGTAGCATGACAAATTAAAAAAAGTTGCTAGACAGATAAATCAGCGCAAAATAGACAGTAATATTTAGCTGTGCCAATACTTTTGTTCAGCCCAAAACATTACTTTTTTTCTTAGAATCTTTGCCGTTAATTCAATGAAAGAGATAATTAAATGAAATAAAATGGAAATGGTTAACAATTTATCATTCTATCCAGGGATGTTTTTTATTTTTTTGAAATGTCTTTATATGCGGCCAAAAAACCGTGTTAAAGTTGAAGCATCTTGCTGTGCCAATACTTTAGTTCGGCACTGTACATACATATGTAGGTACATAAGTAATAGCGTTAAATTCGTAAATTGCTGGAAATTTGGATTTTTTGGAAATTCTAAAAATAACGCAATCAAAATAAATAACATGAGTGATGTCATCAAAACGGAAATTATTGAGCTACATATTAGAGCTCTAGATACCCGGGTATCGAACAAATCGAATTGATCGTTTTTGTTTGAAGCCCGTTTGTTGTTCAAATGCCCGTACAAACATTCGAGCTTACGAACAAAAAAATGTGTATCGAAAAAACAAAAATAAAAACAATTACTATGAAGAAGAAAAAAATAATAAACAAAAGAAAAAAACAAACTTCAAAATGCCCGTACAAACATACGGGTAATAAACAAACAAACAACTGTTCGAGCATTTGAACAACATTTGTTCGGGCTACTCGAAAATGTTCAAAAAAAATCTGGAGCTCTACTACATATGAAGGGGGAGAGTATTTGGGAACACTCAGAAAAAAAAATCATCAACACGATTCATGTAAAATTAACACGATCGATCTTTACACATAGAACAGCAACAATTTTTTCAAATAACACGATGTTTGAAACATGATTTTGGCTTTGTAACTGTCATCTGAAAATTTGGTAAATTCAACCAAATTTTATTGTTGATAGAACATGAAGAAATTTTAAAACAGGGCTGCTCAACGCTCTCGTATTGAAAGTACAAAACTCAATACATCTACAAATTTTGTATATGCACTGAAAAATTTTGTTGCTCATTTTAATTTTTTTTTATGAATTCCAATAAAATATTATTTTAGAATTTATTTTCAAATGGTAGTATCACATACATAGACATTTTTTTTTATTTTTTATATGAAAATTTTTTGAATACAAATTTTTTACAGTGCTTTCATTTTTTGAATTATTTTTTCATTACACATTTGTTATTGTAAATTTCGATTTCTTATAGGGTCTATACACAGTGCGTCTGACTCGCAAGTCATCTGTGTACGTGTTGACTCGCCGTCATTAAATTTGACAGGCGAGTCACTGCAAAATATCAAACTAATTTTGATTTTCTTCAGTCATGCCAGAGTCATGCACATTTTCACCAATACACCTAAACTGACTCTTGAATCAGACGCATCGTGTATAGACCCTATTACGGCAGTGCTTGAGCTCCTATACAAAGTGCCTTTGCTCTGCACATTCAATATGAATCATAAGCACATTCATATAAAAATTTTTTTATATCTGTGCAAAGAAAATTTTATTTTCATATTTGAAGTGAAAATATGTATCTGTGCCTATGATTCGGAACAAAACAAAAACAATTGTGCTTTTGAGTGCCTATGAGGTGAGCAGCCCTGTTTTAAAATATACAAGATGATTCAAATATAAAATTTTATTCCTAAATGTCATTTGGAATTTGGTTTATTTAACATGATGATAGTGTCAATATAAACTAAAACAAATGTTAAAAAATGACGTCCCAATTTTAGTGTTAATACAACATGAAAAGAAATGTTAAAACAACAAGAACCACAATTAACAATAAAATTTGGTTGATATAACACGAAACAATGTTCAAACATAAACGTCATTTGGAATTTTGGTTTATTCAACACGATGATAGTGTCAATATAATCTAAAAAATTAAAGCGTGAATAACGGGTATTCATGAATATTGATGTGTAAACTGTTTCGAAATCGGATATTTATTCCCTTTTCCTTATTCCTTTTTTCCTGGTTTCCTATGGATTAAAAGGCGACTATCGTTTTTGTAATTTTTTGTTGTCATTGTGACTGCTACTATTTTGTTGTTTTTGTTTGTTTTGGTTTTTGGTTGTTTTGTTTTGTATTGCTCAGAAACATGCAAGATCACCGAGTCCACGTTTGACCCATATCTGGAGACCCGGCCTCGGGGTCACAATGAAAAGAGCTTCATATCGAAGTCCTGCTCAAAACCTTTCATTTGATACCAATATTGCATAGAAAATTAGATGTGCATATCCATACATTTGCATACATGTTCAAACAGGTTGGTCCTTTTTATTTTGCCTATTTGTCGCATTGTTGCAGAAAACAACAACAACAACAACTTCACTTCGCTTCGTTGCTGTTGTTGTTGATATTTGCATTTGCACGGCTATGCATGCAAGCCAGGCACGTAGCCAGGGGGGGGGGCTCGGGGGGCTCAAGCCGCCCCCCCCCCCCCGAAATTCGAAGGAAGTATTTTTTTTGTAATTTCCTCAACTCCTCTCCAAGAAAAATCTTTAGACTTTATCTCTGCTATAAACCGCACGAAAGAAGTAATACAGTCTTTGCGCGAAATTAGACAATCTGCTAATGATTTCTTCGGGCAAATCTTAGTTTCCGCATCAAAAATCGCCGAAGACTTTTTTGACGGTGAAATCCGTGCTCCAAGAGTGGTATCGCGTCAAAGAAACCGAGCTAACCCGGGAACAACGTCGAGTGAAGAGTATTTCAGAATCGCAATATTCCTGCCATGCATCGACTTATTAATTGAAAACTTAACGCAACGATTTTTAGAAAACGAAGATATTCTACCGAGCTTCCAACTGCTTCTTCCAGGATTCGCTGATGTAAGTAAAGCAGATGAGCTTGACAACTTGGCGCCATTCTTCGAAGATCACATATCATCATCAGCAGTAAAGGCCGAATATAGGTTGTGGTGTGCGAAAATATCGTCGATTAAAAACGAACCCGAGGTTTTAAAACTATTGGAGTACTGCGATGGAAACTATTTCCGTGGTATAAAAATTCTTCTCACTGCCTTGGCAACTTTGCCCGTGACAACGGCGAGCGTGGAAAGATCATTTTCTACCATGAAAAGAATCAAAACTTTACCTCGGAGTGTAATGGGTCATGAAAGATTGAGTTCACTCGCTATGATCTCCATTCACTGGGATATTGCTGTTGATCCTGACCATGTCATAGACATTTTATCAAAAAACAAATCCAGAAGGCTACTTCTTTGATGAAAAGGTTATTGTAAAAGAAAGTTTTATATGAAATTTTGTACCACATTCCATATGTATATGTATGTATGTATGTACATAATAAAAGTCAATTAAAATAGCTTTTCAGTAATCTTGTACAAGTTAACACATGCAGCTCGAAGCCAACAGTAGAATGGCTGAGCTGGCATATTCCCATCACAAGCGATGGTCAACAATTTCAAATTCCCGAATCTGCAATACACCAACCTGCAGGTGCACTTTAGTTGCATACGGTTCTAAGAAATCATAATAGCAGGTAAGGCACGGCCAGCACTGTTCCCACCAGCGACACAGGTTGCAGGTGTTTTCCACGTAAACATCACAGTTCAGTCACAGCGCAGTCAGCGTCGCTCCCACCAGCAATAACAGCAGCAACTGCGGCGACTTTAGATTTAGATTTAAGTATGTAGCTATAAATATCAGTAGATTAGATGGATAAGTTTTTAGTTTTAATTTGGGAACTCACCGGCTCAGACACGCTGACCGGAAAATAAATACAAAACAAAAAGTAAACAGTCTCTTAATAAGTGGCGCCCAACGTGGGGCCACGGTCGCGTGGTGAAAAAGTAAAACGAACCCGAAAATCGTATAACATCAAATTGTCAAATCTCATCATCCCTTGGAAAGGACAACCAGGACAATCAGGACATCAACATCCAACATCAATAATTATATACATAGATAATATTATAAGATTTTAAAATGTAAGTAGAGTGCAAAAAAAAAAAAAGAAGAAAAAAGCAAAGATAAATTGTGATCTTGTTTTAAATTTTGGCCATTGAACAAATTGTGAAGTTTAAAAAAAAAGGAGGAAATAAAGATATATTTTGATCTTGTTTTAAATTTTTGGCCATTGAATTCAACGAAGATCCTTGCACGGGAAACTTGTGAATCAATTTGATAATTTTTTTTTAAACATTTTTCATGAGTGATTTTGAATTGAACCAACTCTTGGATAAGATAACGGAAATAGAGGTTAATAGACGAAAATTTAGCATTAATAGTAATCAAGAGAATTGGCATACAAAAATGGCTTTAGATGCAAATCAGCTTAAAGCACTAATAGATAGTGCCATTAGTGCTGCACTTGCCGTGCAGAGAGAGAGTTTCGAAGAGAGGTTGACAGATATTAGTCAGCGCATCAATGAGGTAAAGATTAATGCACCTGAAGTAGAAGCATACAAAGAAATAGAGGTAATCCCTGGCAGACAGTGTGACGAACCACTTGACATCGTGAAGTCCTTACCGGATTTCGATGGTAAGCAGGAATGTTATGTTTCCTGGCGACAGGCAGCACAGACGGCCTACAAAATTTTTGAAAAATATGAAGGCAGCAGTAAACATTACCAGGCTGTTGCCATAATTAGGAATAAAGTGAAGGGACCGGCAGACATGGTGTTGGCATCTTTTAATACGGTATTAAATTTCAAAGCCATAATCAGTCGCCTCGACTTTACATACAGTGACAAACGACCCATTTACTTGATTGAACAGGAGCTCTAAACCCTTCGCCAAGTGGGCCTGACTCTCCTACAGTATTACGACGAGGTTGAGAAGAAACTGACACTTCTCACCAACAAAACAATCATGACGCACGATAAACAAATGGCTGCATCACTCAACGAGAAGTATAGGATGGACGCCTTGCGTGTGTTTATTTCAGGTACGAAAAAGCCACTTTGTGATGTATTGTTTTCGGCACGACCTACCGACTTACCATCTGCTTTAGCACTCGCACAGGAAGTAGAATCAAATCATGAGCGGTACTTGTTTGCCAGTACTTATGCTAGGAGTTTAGAGGATAGGGCCCAAAAATCTGAGGTAAGACAACAGTCTAGAGAAAAGGGTCCTGGTGGAAGAACCCCAGTCAAGGATGTCTATCCTACAAAAAATCCACATTTCAGTAGAGCCCAGGGCCTTAATAATAAGTCACCCCAAAAGGTAGAACCGGTGCAGCCAATGGAGGTCGATCCTTCACTTCGCTATAGTCAGAGCACGCAACATCGACCCAATAACAGTTTCCCATCACGGGGCTCAGTACAGCCTTACGCAAACCAGAATAAAGAATATGGGCAGGCTGCGAAGAGGCCAAATAGTGGCTCCGCTCGATTTACGGCACCAAAACAGCAAAGGATCAACCATCTATCCTCAGGCCAGGAGGACGAAGAATATCGGGCTGTGGCAAATTCAGAGGCTGTCTGAATCAGAACAAATAAATTTTTTAGAGAAAGCTCCCTGCTACCTTTCATTGAAAGGACAATTGCAGGGAAAACAATTCGATTACTAATCGATACAGGAGCATCGAAAAATTACATTAAGCCCCTGAAGGAACTTAGAAATGTAGTACCAGTAGAAAATAGGTTCTTAGTAAAGTCAATTCATGGCTTTAATGACGTTAAAGAAAAATGCATGGTGAACTTGTTTGGTACAAACAGTACCTTTTTTTTGCTCCCAATGCTTTCAACTTTCGACGGAATAGTAGGGCTTGACCTGCTTACGCAGACCAATGCTACTTTAGATTTTAAGAATAAAAAAATTACAACGAGTTATGGTTCTGAAGAGCTAAAATTCCTAAAGTGTGGTAATGTAAACTTCACCCAAGTGGAAGATGTTGAGGTTCCGGAGGTGGTGAGAACCAAATTTCAAAAAATGATTAAAAGTTTAGTAAGAGTTTTTTCAGACCCAAATGAGGCTCTTCCATATAATACAAACATTGTCGCCACTATTCGCACTGAGTGACGACCCAGCATATTCTAAGCTATACCCATACCCTATGGGTGTGGCCGATTTTGTGAACACAGAAGTTCAGGACTTATTGAGGAATGGCATAATAAGGCCATCTAGATCACCATACAACAACCCGATTTGGGTCGTGGATAAAAAGGGCAAGGATAGTCAGGGCAATGCAAAAAAGCGCCTTGTTATAGACTTTAGAAAGTTGAACCGAAAAACTATCGACGACAAATACCCCATACCCAACATTACGGCCATATTGTCAAACTTGGGAAAGGCCAAGTATTTCACAACACTTGACCTCAAATCAGGCTTCCACCAAATAGCACTTGCCGAAAAGGATAGGGAAAAAACCGCTTTTTCGGTTGGCAACGGGAAATACGAGTTCTATAGGCTTCCTTTTGGATTGAAGAATGCACCTAGCATTTTTCAAAGAGCGATCGACGACGTGCTTCGGGAACAGATAGGAAAGTGCTGTTACGTTTACGTCGACGACGTGATTATTTTTTCTGAAAACGAAGAAAGACACGTCGAACATATTGAGTGGGTTTTGCGCAGATTATACGAGGCAAATATGAGGGTCTCACGGGAAAAATCACACTTCTTCAAACAAAGTGTGGAATACTTGGGTTTCGTTGTATCTAAGGATGGTATTAAGACGAGTCCTAGTAAGATCGAAGCAATTCGATTTAATATCAGGTCCTTCTTAGGACTTGCAAGTTACTATAGGTGTTTTATTAAGGATTTTGCAACAATAGCAAGGCCTTTGACGGATATCCTTAAGGGAGAAAACGGGAAAGTTAAGGCCACACAATCCAAGAAAATTAAAATAAAATTGGATGAAAAACAGTTGCAGGCCTTTAACAAACTAAAGGAGGTCTTGGCATCTGAGGATGTTGTATTACCCTACCCTGATTTTAAAAAGCCATTCGATCTAACGACGGATGCTTCTTCATTAGGTATAGGGGCGGTTCTATCTCAGGATGGGAGGCCAATAACGATGATCTCTAGGACCCTGAAAGATCGAGAACAAAACTTCGCTACTAATGAGCGCGAGCTATTGGCGATTGTCTGGGCTCTCAAGAGCCTTAGAAATTACCTTTATGGTGTTAAAAATCTTAATATTTATACAGATCACCAGCCACTCACGTTTGCGGTTTCAGACCGAAATCCAAACGCCAAAATTAAGCGCTGGAAAGCTTTTATTGATGAGCACAACGCTCAAATATTTTATAAGCCTGGTAAGGAGAATTACGTTGCTGACGCACTGTCACGACAAAACATCCATGTCCTGGAAGAGGACGTGCAGTCCGACTTGGCTACCATCCATAGCGAAATTTCGCTATCGCATACAATAGAATCAACAGAAAAACCACTCAATTGTTTCCGAAACCAGATTGTTCTAGAGGAAGCGAGCCTTGACTTGAGACGGAACTTCATATATTTCGGAAAAAAAACTCGCCACGAAATTCAGTTCACTGACAGGAAGACACTTGTTGACGAGATTAAGGTGGTCGTAAATCCAAACGTAGTGAACGCAATATATTGCGATCTGCCAACATTGGCAATCATTCAAAATGAATTAGTTACATATTTTCCGGCAACAAAGTTTTGGCACTGTAAACGCATGGTGTCGGACATTGTTAACAAGGACGAGCAAAGGGAGATAGTTACAGCCGAGCATAATCGAGCCCACAGGGCGGCTCAAGAAAACGTAAAACAGATCCTCTGTGATTACTATTTTCCAAAAATGACCAAACTCGCAAACGAAATTGTCGCAAACTGTAAAATTTGCAACAAGTCCAAATACGACAGGCACCCTCGTAAGCAGACATTGGGGGTAACTCCAATAGCGACCTATCCTGGAGATATGCTGCATATCGACATTTTTTCTACAGACAAAAAATACTTCCTTACTTGTATTGATAAATTCTCTAAATTTGCGGTGGTTCAACACATACTATCTCGCACTATTGCGGATTTGAAAGGCCCAATTCTACAATTAATGAACATATTTCCGGGTACGAAGACTGTCTACTGCGATAATGAGCCATCATTCAATTCCGAAACGATAAGGTCACTGTTGAAAAATCAGTTTAATGTCGATATTGTGAATGCGCCTCCGCTGCACAGTACCTCAAACGGTCAAGTTGAGCGTTTCCATAGTACACTTGCGGAAATTGCGAGATGTCTGAAAATGGAAAAGAAAATTGACGAAACGGTCGAACTTATATTATTGGCAACATTTGAATATAATCGAACAATCCATTCTGTGACAAACAAAAAACCCGTTGACATAATTCACGACTCGCCGCAGGAATTGCGAGAGGAGATACAGGATAAATTAATTAAAGCCCAACAAGCACAGTTAGACAGGAATAACCCCACCAGACAAAATAGGGTGTTTGATGTGGGAGAACGTGTGTTGGTTAAATCCAACAAAAGACTAGGTAATAAGCTTACACCTCTATACACAGAGGAAAGGGTAGAGGCAGACTTGGGGACCACAGTCTTGATTAGAGGGAGGGTGGTCCACAAGGACAATATAAAATAGTTTTATCATTAGTAACTTTCGTAAATTTGCAGGATTCTTTTGGTGATACTTCTGATTGGGTCGACGGCAGCGAAACTGACAAACTACTCGAACTCTAATTACATACCAATTCAGGACGGATTTGTAACTATCTGGCAAGATGTTAACTTTCTAAAGCATACAACTAATATCGATACGTATATGGAAATAGCCGAAGAAACAAAGAAACTAACGAAACTTTTCCCTGCATCCCATATGAGAATGTTACTGGACTCAGATATAACACATATAAAAACACTTTTGGCAACGTTTGATATTCAACACAGACAAACTCGAAGCATAAATATTTTAGGAACAGCTTTGAAAGTCATAGCAGGGACACCAGACTTCGATGATTTTGAAAATCTGAAATTCCGACAACAAGAACTAATTAACTCTGAAAATAAGCAAATAGAAATAAATACGGTAGTACGTGAAAAAATTAATAAGCTAACAGACACAGTGAACATAATCACAAAAAACATAAAAGCGCAACATATTGACACTGAACATTTATATGAAACATTGCTTGCCAGAAATAGAATTTTAATTTCCGAAATTGAAACCTTGATTTCAACCATTGCCCTTGCAAGGATTGGCGTTATTAACCCTTCAATATTAAATTTTGATGATATAAAAGATATAACTAACATGCACTCTACAAACACAACTGTAACAGATTTAATGGAGGTATCAAGCATTAAGGTCCTGTTAGATAATAAGTTTTTATATTTTCTAATAAAATATCCTAAACCTATATTAGTATGTAAGCGAATTTTCCTGCTTCCTGCACTACGTTTCTGTAACTGAACTCTATCAATCTTTTCGCCTGAGTGACGTCATAATGACGTCAATCGATAGATTCTCACCTGCTTTTTAGGTGGTGACAAAGTGTGGAACGTATTAATGTGACGTCATTTTGATCGAAAATTTTCGCGATTTTGTTACAGAAACTCACTACTGTTCAACATAACGAAACTGTCCTGCACTTTGGGAATGATAACAACATCGCTGACTGTGATAATCGGATTTTGGCCCTTGGAAACTGTACTACGGCACTTACTTCCACATTCTGCAAAAAACTGAATAGCACAACATGCGCACAGCAACTCCATTCAGGAAATGTAGCTCACTGCGGTACGCGCCCCAGCCACCTTGAACCAATTACAGTGGTTGATGAGGGTATAATAGTTATCAATGACAATACCGCTGTGATCAGATTAAACGATGGTTCTGAAAAAACCGTTACCGGTACTTACCTGCTCACCTTTGAAGACGAGGTCCAAATTAATGGATCTTATTACAAAAATAAACTGGGCATATTGAAGAAGCTGCCAAATTCAGCAACAACAACTCTTTTGAATATTACCAAACATCATGAAATATTGAGCCTACCATACCTCCGGCGAATTAGCGCGGAGAACCTAAGATACATTGAAAAAATTCAGCTAAGAACTGTATTGTGGCCGGTGCTATCAGGTTTAGTTACTATCACCATTTTGATTGGTTGCTACTTCATCCTCAAACTACGTCAGAAGAAAACCATAAGACGTCAAAAACGAGATATAGAAGCTGTCATTGATAACCTAAAAAAGTCCGAGGACGTCCTTCATTTAGAAGGGGAGGAGTTAACACATGCAGCTCGAAGCCAACAGTAGAATGGCTGAGCTGGCATATTCCCATCACAAGCGATGGTCAACAATTTCAAATTCCCGAATCTGCAATACACCAACCTGCAGGTGCACTTTAGTTGCATACGGTTCTAAGAAATCATAATAGCAGGTAAGGCACGGCCAGCACTGTTCCCACCAGCGACACAGGTTGCAGGTGTTTTCCACGTAAACATCACAGTTCAGTCACAGCGCAGTCAGCGTCGCTCCCACCAGCAATAACAGCAGCAACTGCGGCGACTTTAGATTTAGATTTATGTAGCTATAAATATCAGTAGATTAGATGGATAAGTTTTTAGTTTTAATTTGGGAACTCACCGGCTCAGACACGCTGACCGGAAAATAAATACAAAACAAAAAGTAAACAGTCTCTTAATAAGTTACATATGTACAAATTTTTTCCATATTCATTTTCAAAATAATCAACCAATACCCAATAAACACAAAAGCGAGGGTGGTATCGTGGCAAACTCGAGATGAATTCGCGGAGGTGAATGTTATTTTTCGGATTCGTATCGAGTTCGAGATGGACTCGAGAAAAATCAATTATCGCAATAGCATTTATTAATTTTGTTGGATCTTGCTTTACACGAAGAAATTCCCTGTTGGGCTTTAATTTACTATTTAAAACTCCACTTGAGAAATTTAAAAGTTCGGATGATATCGTGGGGAATTCGAGGCGGATTCGCAGAAGAAGATTTTCTAGAATGTATTCGCCAATGATCCCAAATCTCGAATTGCCAACGATCCGAGAACATAAAAATGCGCGAATCGCTAATGAGAGGTGACTCACCTGGGAATTCGGATTCGCCGATCTATCGTCGCGAACTATCGCCGCGATAATATAATCAGAGAAGCGAACTCGTCTCGAATTCGAGGCAAATCCGTTGTGTTTATTGGGTATGAATAACTTTCATTTGACCTATGTATGTACATATGTATATGTATGTGGGGGGGGGAGAGTGCAATTTGTCCATAATTTCTGTAAGCCCCCCCCGAAACGAATTCCTGGCTACGGGCCTGATGCAAGCATTTGTAAGTACATGTCTATCTACCTACCTACCACTGACAGTGCCAAGCGATTCACACAGACGCAACAGTGCACTAACACAAAGGTCATTTACGTTTACGCGTAAACTTTACCTGTTTTTCGAAATCACTCGTAGCTACAGCAAGGATGTTTACACATCAAAAAGTGTTAAAAAGAACGTCAAAACTATTTTGAAACATACACAATTTTTACAACGTTTGAAGTTCTGCTGTTCGTGCAAAACACAAACTAATATTATTTTTTTTTTTAACAAAAAGAAAATTTTGCGCCGTTGCAATGATAGGAGTTTAGCATCATTGGCAGTGCGTGATAATGGGTTTTCCATTTAAATTTTTAGTTCGCAGGTAAGTTAAAAGTGGGTTGCATTTTTGTTTCTAAAAGTTTTTAATGTTCAATATTTTCTTTTTCCTCTTCATAGTTTGCAATTTTTGCCACGAAGAGATGTTTAGCGAATGGAGTCTTTCACGCAGCATGCGGTGCATATACCGTTGCATTAGCGGCCAAACATTACTCGGTGCCAGTGATAGTAAGTACTATCGCCCATGTATAAATTATTCGTATGAGAAGTACGCTTTCAATTTGGTCGGTTGTGCGGGTGATGTACTCGAATATGCTTTATTGATCTGATGATTATATATTTTACGTTTTATATGTTTTTTTATTAAAAAAAAAATAAATTGTAAGATCAACAAGACTTTCTAGTTAATTTAACAATAAATTTAAGGTAAAATCAAAAAGATGTTATTGTTAATTCAACAGGACCATTTCGTGTTAATTTAACCAGATTAAAATGTAACATTAACTAGTTAAAATTGTAAAATCAACAGGAAGACTCAATACTTTTTAGTGTTAATTCTACAGTTGTCATCCTGTTAAACTAACACTTGACAGTAGTGTTAAATTTACACGATTACATGATGGCATACATTAAGCATCGTGTTGAAAAAAATTAACCACAAAATTTGTTGATTTTTGGTTGATTTCACACTATTTTTTTTCTGGGTGAATAAATGTACATATGATGACGTCACAAGGGAACGATGGATTATTTTTTTGCTGACAAGATAAGCAAGTTACTTAATTGCATACATACATACAAAAAGAGATTTTAATATAATACAAAGCATACCAACGAAAATCTTCGAAGATGCTCATATGCTATTCATATTTTGTGGCACAGAAATTTAATACAAACTATATTTGAGTGTACATACCTACGTAACCAAAAAAGAAAATAAAAATAACCCTTAAAACAACCAGTTTGTCTATTCGGGAAATTACGCAATTGCTCTGTTTTTGAGAGCAGAAAAACGTGAAGTTCCAACGTGAACAGAAATTCCAACGAATAAATAGTATTTCATAACAATTAATGTACATATGTATGTAGGAGAAATGTGAGATTTTCTTTCGTAGCAAACACGTGAAGATTGTCATACATAATACCACATACCTACCCATTGGCGCACTCAAGGGGGGCTTTTGGGGTTAAAAAACCCCCCCCCCCCAAAATTTGACAACACTATACAAAAAATAATTTTATAAAAGATGGTACATGCACAAATATTTGTGTAAATAAATGTTGTAAAATCTATGAATATTCGTGGATGTACATTGCCAATGTTTGTCAACAACTACTGATTATGTTTATAAACAAGCAGTGTGGAGACATTTCCCTAAAAGAATGCTGTGGATATTAGCTGAGGTTTGTTATACTCAGCTGTACCAGTACACAGAGTATTATAGTTTTAATCACATAACATTGGATTGTAACAGAATGAAATAATCGAGATAGATATAGACTTATATGTATATATCAAAATGATCAGGGTGAAAAAATAAATCGGTTGAGCCATGTCCGTCTGTCCGTCCGTCTGTAAACATTCTAACTCGCGCAAAAATTGAGATATTTTGATGAAATTTGGAATGCAAGTTGGTATCGAGACTGGGACGGTTGGTATTGAAAATGGGCGAAATCGGACCATGACCACGCCCACTTTTCCCATATGGAAAAAATCGGATATTTGGTATCTCAGTCACTAATAGAGCTGGAGTGACAAAATTTCACCCACGTATTGAGCTCGGAAGAAATTTGATGAAATTTTGGAAAATAGGCGGTGCCACGCCCACTTATTAAGTGGCAAACATTTAAAATTGTATATCTCATAACTCAGAAACCGTTGAAGATATATCGGTGAAATTTTGTACGCGTGATTTACTTACTTAGGCAAACGTTTTGACGGAAAATTGTTAAAATCGGTTGACGGCCACGCCCACTTTTATATATGGGAACTATAAAGGGGCCTAATAAAAACATTTTAAGCGATATATGTCAAATATAAAGATTTATCACTGAAATTTTGTGACATGAGTTCCACAATAAACCGGAAACAAAAAATAAAAAAAAGTCTGGAAAATGGGCGTTGGCACCGCCCCTTTTTAGACAAAGGAATCTACGAGATTTCGGAGCCCATAACTCGACAAATAATTGAGTTGTTGATGTTGACGAAACTTTGGGTATAAACTTGTATCAGTTGTGGTAATACATGTTTAAAAATTTAGCGAAATCGGTTTGTGTCCACGCCTACTTTTTAACAAAGATATTTCTGGAAAACCCTTTCGGAATTTGTAGCGTTATTAGAAGTTTTAAATTTGCACTAACAATAATATTTATATGCTTAGTTGGATGATTGATAAAAATTTTGAAAATAGGCGTGGCTGCGCCCACTTTATGCGGCACTCATATTCATATAAAATACACCCTAATGTGGCCGTTGTGGTGCAGTGGGTAGAGTGCTCGCCTGCTGTGCCAGAGGTCTCGGGTTCAAACCACGGTCCGAGCCAAACACCAAAAACTCATAAAAAATGCATTCGCCGTTCGGAGCCGGCATAAAACTGTAGGTCCACCCAATTAGTAGGAAAAACAAAGAGGAGCACACCTCGAATTGGGAGAGAAGCTCGGCCATAAAACTCGTCAGAGTTATAATAGCGCCATTGTATTATATTATTATAATCGAACAAACATTGAAAGCATACAGCTGAGTATCTAATGTTCGATTCCACTCTAACTTAGGCTTCCTTACTTGTTAGTTTTAGTTTAAAAACAGAGAAACTGCTATGAATTGAGATTTAAAATGTGCCTTTGTTTAATGTGTGCATACGTAGGTCCACTCCCCAAACATATATTTGAGTAAAAATTGTCTGGACGAGTTTTAAGTATTTTTTTTTTTTTTTAATTTTTTGGATATTGAAAACCCCCCCAAAATATTTTTCTGTGTGCGCCACTGTACCTACCTACAAATATGTTACGAGAACAAGAGGCATACCACCGATTTCAAGAGCGACGACGACGACGCAAAAGACGAAAATGCACACATTCCCTTGGGTCGCTTGGCATACACATGTTACAAAAATAAGCAAGTACATATGTAGGTATATGCCACATCTTATTGGGCTCGCATGTACATATGTACACCTGACTTTATAGCTTGCGACCAAGAATTATCTAAAGAAGGATATCGTAGTAGATAAGCTGATTGGAATTGTGTATGTATAGTAAAAAGTGTGAATGTCAGACAAAACGAATTGGCAAAAATTGTACATTGAAATTCATTTCTCTTCTCTTTCACGTTGACATTTTTAAAGAAAACACACACATAAAAACGGAAGTAATATAACCTCTATTTGGATAAGCCTTGCTAGCGACCTGATGCTCTGTCAATAGAGCGTGTTTGAACGCATGCAGAGTATATGTATGTACAATTATGTTATACATAAGTATATACATAGTAGATATCGCACACTAAATCAAAAAGCGTTACAACTCAAAATTCAAAAATTTTCAGGAGACAAAAAACTTTTTAATTTTTATATGCAATGATATGGGAAAAGGCTACGTATAATAGTTATTTCTCAGTTAAAAAAGACTCTGATGGAAAAGATTTTTTGGCAGCCGCTAGAGATATATTCTGTGTACCAATTTATGGAAGAAACCCGATTTCGAAAAATTTTGAGTTGTGACGCTTTTTGATTTAGTGTGCGATATGTGCATACAATGAACATACGCTTGTCAGCCTTATATAATACAAATACTTCTATATATGTACATATGTATGTATCTATGATGTATATATGTATGTATGTAGATACAGAAATACGACCCTACTGGGTAAACGGAAGCACTTGCCGCAATGTCGACGTCCAAACACGGAGACACGAAGTTGAGCAACCCGCTGCTTTTGTTCGTTTGTGGGTGAGAAGGCGACGAGGAAAGGAGGGGGGCACCAAGTCGTCGGTGCTCGGACAACACGCTTTGTGCAGCAATTCTTATCGCCAGTGACCAATCAGAGCGTTCGAAGAATGCCAGAACAAAACATAATGAACAAAAGTTGGCCAGCGACGAGTTGATGTGTTTGGACAAATGGAAGACAGAACAGCGGCACAAAAGAGAATCGTTGGATAATTTCGCGGCAGAGTTGTTGTGTTTGGACACGGATAATCACGTCTGGTTGAAACAATAGAGATGTTAATATCAATAGTAGATAAGAGACTTTTATATGCAGATACTACATACATATGTATGTAGTACCTATGTATGAATGTACATATGTACATATCTATATACGTATGTACGTTTCTGCAATGTACTCATATATGTAAATATGTATACTAGTTTCAAAGTCAGTCACTATTGGAAACAAAGGAAATTATTTAAGTAAATGCCTACAAAGCAACGACATATTTACGTAAGTATGTATGTACATACATACATATGTGTATGTCTATCTTTGTTTATGCAGGACAAGCGAAAAGCAAATTGTTGATAACAGCAACATTAACTGTTAATACAGCGGCTCTGAAACCTTAACGTAACGCGACCCAGTAACAGTAGCGGAAAGGCTACTCTGAAAATATGCAAATTTGTGGCGAACGCAAAAAAAAAAAGAAAACAAGTAAGCCTAAGTTCGAGTGGAATCGAACATTAGATACTCAGCTGTATGCATTCATTGTTTGTTTGCGTTTGATGGAAACACGGTGTACTTTATATAAAGCGAGTGCTGCATTAAGTGGGCGTAGCCACGCCCATTTTCAAAATTTATATCAATCATCCAAATAAGCATATAAATATTATTGTTAGTGCAAAAGTTATGGCGACCAAAAAAGTGTTTTGGGCTTGAATAACCGTTATGGCAACCAAAAAACTGTTTTGAGCCTGAATAACCGTTATTCAGATTTTTATTTTTTTTTTGGTCAGCTATAAAAATCAAGCTTATTTATTTGTCAATATTTCTGGAGGATATTGGTATAAAATGAAAGGTGTTGAGCAGGGATTTTGCTCTGATTATATCTTTTCATTTGTTACCAATATTGCTTAAAATATTCCAGGGCATCCGGGTCCACTTTTCACCCATAACTGGGAACCCGACCTACGAATCTTAACAAATTCACCTCTATGTAAAAGCCCTGCTCAACACCTTTCATTTGATACTAATATCGTCCAGAAATATTGACAAATAAATAGGCTTGATTTTTATAGCTGACCAAAAAAAAAAATAAAAATCTGAATAACGGTTATTCAGGCCCAAAACAGTTTTTTGGATGCCATAACGGTTATTCAAGCCCAAAACACTTTTTTGGTTGCCATAACGGTTATTCAGGCCCAAAACAGTTTTCTGGTCTTTATAATGGTTATTATGGACCAAAAGAAGATAAAGGTTATTTTTGCGTAACCTTTTCACCACACTAGAAAGAAATAACCGTTATTTTCAGTCCCTGCTATTAACACAAGTTATAAAAGTGTATAAACCAAGCTTTGTCATAATATCTCAGTTATTTGTCGAGTTATGGGCTCTGAAATCTCGTAGATGGGCACCGCCGCCCATTTTCCAAAATTTTTCCTTTTTTATTTCCGGTCTATTCTAGAACTCATCCCACAAAATTTCAATGATATATCTATATTTGACAGAGATATCGCTTAAAATGTTTTTATTAGGCACCTTTATAGTTCCCATATATAAAAGTGGGCGTGGCCGTCAACCGATTTTGACAATTTTCCGTCAAAACATTTGCCTAAGTAAGCAAATCACGCATACCAAATTTCATCGATATTTCTTCAACGGTTTCTGAGTTATGACATATAAAATTTTCAATGTTTGACCCTTAATAAGTGGGCGTGGCACCGCCCCTTTTTCTAAAATTTCACCAAATTTCTTCATAGGGGCCTGAGCTCAACACGTGGGTAAAATTTCATCGCTCTAGCTATATTAGTGGCTGAGATACCAAATTTCCGATTTTTTCTATATAGGAAAAGTGGGCGTGGTCATGGTCCGATTTCGCCCATTTTCAATACCAACCGTCCCAGTCTCGATACCAACTTGCATTTCAAATTTCATTAAAATATCTCAATTTTTGCGCGAGTTAGAGTGTTTACAGACGGACGGACGGACAGACGGACGGACGGACATGGCTCAATCGATTTCTCTTTTCACCCTGATCATTTTGATATATATAAGTCTATATCTATCTCGATTATTTCATTCTGTTACAATCCACCGTTATGTGATTAAAACTATAATACTCTGTGTACTAGTACAGCTGAGTATAAAAAACTAAAAACAAAAAAAAAAATTAAGATATATAAATTAATTCGAAAACAATGATATTGCACGAATATCTTCAGGGGCAGCGCTATCAAATGTGCAAAATAAGAAACTGCATAACTCAGTAACAAAGTTGTCTACATACATACACCAACCGTACAAAAAGAGGCAGCAAAATAAATTTATTTTTAGTTATACAAAAATTGCTATACAAAGCACTAGATAGTAGGCAGATGTATGTACATACATACATATGTGTTCATATGGAACAGTAGCTTAAGTGTACTTAAGGAAAAAATTAGTCAGTCTAGAAAAAGCTGGAATAACGTATGTATCTCAGAGTGTACATTTCGCAGTTTTTTCTTAAACTCTTTCTCAGGCTTTCAACCAGCTTCAGTCTCAATAATTTCACATAAAAATTTTTTTGCGGGGAAGTGTTAGAAAATTACACAAACTTAGGAATATCTTGAAAATATGCCTTTAGACATAAGCTACTGTTCGATATGAACACAGCCATGTATAATTGTATAGTGTTAGGACCCACTTCTCCTGCTCTAGCCATACCTTAGCTTTCTTCAACAACACCGACAAAAAGTTAGACGGCAATGAGAGCGCAACGAGCGCATGGCTATCTGAGAGTATCCCAAAGAGATGTCGTTTTCATACATCCATATGTAAAGAAAGATATTTATACTTTTCATTCGGCAATTGCTGCATTTGATGCGAGTGAAACCTAAATACATATGTACATATGAACATGGATACGCACATATCATACGGAAGGAACGAAACATGCATAGGACAAGGACAATGATACATTTTTAAAGAATGTAAACCGGAAGAATATCGCAAAACTATCAAACAAAAACAAATCGAATGAAGGTGTTATGTATTGAGAATATGTATTAGTGTGTGTGTGTGTTTTTTTTTTTATAGTAAAACAAGTACAATTACTAATTTACAATTCCCTGAAATATGGTTAATTGTGGAGCAGTCGACTGGTCCAGGGAGTGCCTTCCCGGCATGTTTGCAGGGTAGGTATACGTAAGCTCATAGACTGCATTAAAATGATATTGGCTTATAATTATTTAATATCTCGGCTGTAAATATATTCCACTTTTGATTTATGCGAAAACGAACATGCTCAAAACATACATACATATGTACATTTGTATGTATGTATGTTATCTGGAACAACACAATTTGTTATTATTAAGTGGTCACTAAATCACACAACAAGTTAACTAATAACATTTGTTAGTACCTAGAATATACTCTTATCTGTCGAAAACAAATTGTGCACATGTAAATTATATAACCTTTGACTTGTTTAACTACGTTGTTTAAGATTTTTCCAGAATCGCGCTATTTACATCAGCCGTTTCGTTTTGTTTTTTTTTTTATAAAAATTTGCACAGTGTGTTGATTGCAATTAATTAATTGAGAACTCTATTTTCACTCTACCTAAAATTATTTTGTTGACTTGAACTTTGCGATTGTTATTGAATTGAATTTCTATGTAAATATGTATGAAAGAAGAAAGATGATGTATTAAATGTTAAAATATTAATTAAATAGAAAAATTTAAATTAGGCAATACATATGAGATACATACATACTAGACATATACGCCGACAGTGATTCCGGCGGCGGCGGCGCTATTCCAAAAACATTTCGGCGACGCCGACGTGCTTTTTCGCGCCGGCGCGCCTACCCCAAATCTACAAATCACAATCCTTATTCAAATATTAATTTTATTTAGTTACCTTAATAGCGCTGGCTGAATGGAATAAATATACTAATTTCCACCTTAAACAATTGTTCCACAAAAAACAATTGTTACATAAACTAAAATATAAAATAAAGAAAATAAATATTAAAGAATATACACAAATCCATATGTAAGGGTAAATTTAAATTCATTTGCTTATTTGGTATGATAATAAACATGCATACATATATTTACATATGTACATATTTATATATACATATATAAGGCACTTTAAAATAAATATATGTATATAGAGTGTTGGAAAAAATAATAGGGACAAAATTTTGCAATTCTCCATTTATTTCATTTTAAGACCAAATAATAATTACCATATATTGATGCTTACACGGAGAGGACAAGCTTCAATGACTCTGGGGTGGTTTTTGTATAATAATTTAATTTTTATGAATAAAAATAATGAAATGTATAATTTAAGTTGGAAATAATAATAGTGACAAACTTTAAATTCGATTGTTTTTTCAAATAAACTACAATATTACTGCTACAGCTAGATTTAAACTAATGTTTAGTTGAAGCTCCTTTATTTTTTACAACTTCCTTACTTCCTCGTGGCATAGGGTTGACCAAATCAGCGCAATTTGCAACTGGTATTAAGTACCAAGCTTCTTTAATTTTTTTTCCATAACTCTTGCTTATTTTTCCATTTTTGATCCCCCATCGTCTTCTTTAATATTCCCTATAGGGCTGAGGTTCAACAACTGTGAGGGCTACTCAAAAACAGCAACTTTCTTACGTTCAAACTATGAGTTTTCGATTCTGGAGGCATGTATGGGATCATTTTCGGCATCTAATGATATCAAGCAGGGTTGAAGTGGTGCAGTTTTGAGTAGAACAATTAGCAACAGACCTGTAGGACTAAATGGAAGAGATCCCAGAAAAGTTCCGTATCCGAGAAATTATGTAAGCCAACGAACTGAAAATTTCCAGTAGCTCAAATTCTTTAGGACTGAGGCTAGTAAAGTAGGGAACAGCCAAAGTTTTTGTTAATAACTTTTAACCGGCAAAAAACAAAACATTTCCACATTCAGCTTCGTGTTCCTGAGGTCAGAACACGTCGATTGGTTCCTTTTTTTTAATTTTGAAGAACTTTAGCAGTTAGCAAAACTAGGAAAATATGTACACATCTCGCTCCATACGGGTATGGCGCGCCAGCGCACGCCGCCGCGCCAGCGCACGCCGCCGCGCCGATACGCCGATTTCACGGATTATGGCGGCGGCGGCCGATTATGAAGGTAATCGGCGCGACGGCGGCGGCGTCAATCGGCGGCGTATATGTCTAATACATACATACATATCTACTACAATCTAAAAAGACAAGCAAAATGCATGCACAAAGAAATGAATGAAAATAAATAAAATTTGCGAGAGTATAATAATTTAACTTCAAGTAGGTACATATGTACATATGTAAATATGTACATACATACATATGTGTATATATGTATTTTTACCCGGCCGGCAGTTGGCGGAATGGCGTGAGCTATGAAATCAAGATGAGATATTTTGCAGCGACGTACCTACCTAATCGTTGTTGTTGTTGTTGTTGTGCAATTGAATGCAATCTAATTACAACTGCAAATGCTAATGCTAATGTTGCTATTGAATTTGTTCGTGTGGTGTGGTGGAATAGGCGCACATACTGGCAACATGACGCCAGCAAATTGCAAACACCAGCTAGAGAGCTGGGCTAGAAAGAGGGCTAGGGGCATTACAAATTGCGATGACAGCGAAAGCGAAACGAACAAAGCAATGCGAATGTATGCAAGTGTCTACGTAACAATCAGAAAATACATTTAGAAAAAGATACTCCACAATACAAAAGCAACTATTCACCCACCCATAAATATTTTTCTCAATTCTCAAATTGAGTTGCATTTAGGAAATAACCTTATTCTCAAACCTCAAACGTTTGTTGAGAATTCTTAAACAAAAAGTCTAATTTTTCTCAAAGGTTAGTGAAATTTTTGAGAAGACTTTAATTATCAAATTCAGAATCACAATTTTCTCAAACGTATGAGATTTTTTGGAATATTGTTTATTTTTGGCATATGTATGTATGTACATTAGGCCGTCTCGCTTTATATGGTCCAAAAAAAAGTCAACCGTACGACAACCCCCCCGCCATATGATTTCTTTTTCGAAAACATTTCTGGAAAAAATATTTATCTTTTTATTTGTACGCCGCTAGATGTCGCCCAAATAAATTTTTTTTATATCTTCTGCATCTATTCATAGTCCGATCTCTAAGTTTAATACACCAATGCCTTTGGCTTGAAAGGACGGTTTATACTATGTAATATTATTAACCCTATATGCCCCTTTGGGGTCACAACCACCCAGTACTTAGTTTATACCACCCTAATGCATTTTTTATGCCTACATGTTAAACGTATTCAAAAATCATTAATCTTTTGCAAAAGAAGTATTTCGTTCGCTTCAGTAGAAACCGAAATAAAACAAGTTGAACTTTTCGAGGAATAAGTATACGTTTTTCGCTTCCTTTGGCCTTTTAGGTTCATTTAACAAAGATTTCTTCCGAGGAGACCCCTACTGAAATTTTATGGCGAATAATTTCCTAGAACATTTTAACCCTCTAGCACCGCCAATAAAGGGTTATTTTGACCCCCTTTTTTTAGAAAATCAGGAAAAATTGTATTTTTAAGGTCGCTAGAGGGTTAAAATGGTCTAGAAAATTACACTGTAGGTAAATTTTTAACTTTTGAAATATCACAGAGAAACGCAGAAACACGTCAACTTAATTTTTGGCTGTAGAATACGATGGCATTTACAGAAAGTCAAAGTTAGCTCTTGTTTTCGAGATATTTAGGAAATAAGTTTCAGAGCTCTGAAGGTAATTTTTTTTCCGTCTATAAACTTTACCCAGGCTTGAAACCCTTTACCCGCATACAAATTTTGACAGTTGTCCTTACTTAATTGGGGCATTCTAAATTCAATGCCGCCTTTAGTTTTCCCAAATTGGCTCCGGTTTTGAAGATAACGGTATTTAAAAATTACCATCAATTTGGACTTTTTTGTTAATAACTCAGTCAGTTTATGAGATAGATTGCCAAAACTTTGCATATGACATTATTTTAGTATTACCTTAACTATTTCTGAAAATAATTGAAATCGGATCACTATAACATATAGCTGCCATACAACCGATTTTTCAGATATGGAAATTTGTGGGTATAACTTCGCTATTTAAACAGCTAAGGACATGCAACTTTGGAGAATTTGTACTCGTATTGGCCTTAATCTATTCCCTGAAAATCGTCGAGATCGGGTCACTATAACATATAGCTGCCATACAGCTGATTGTTCAGATATATGGTTTTGCACTTTTATTTTTTTATAACTCCGAAAATAGTCATTCTGCGTGAAAAAGCAACATAAACACTTTCATTCAAAATGAATAGGTGAACAATTTTCTCATATACGATTTCCCCGTATCTGCATTAGTTATTGCACTTTTGTGCAACCAAGTTTGAAATTTCACCATAGGCATTTATTTCAAGCCCGATAACTCATATATCGTATTAAATGAATTAGATGAACTTTATATTGTCTTACAGAGAATTAAGACACAGTTTTTTTTACACAGTTTTTAAATGAAGAAAATATATGCTTGTTTGAGGATTTTATACGCATTTGAATAATTTTTTTTGTTAATTTTTCATACAATTTTTCTCCAAATAATGCCTAAAAGTATGCTTCAATAGTTTTCAAACAATAGTTTTGTAGGAAAATTTTACTATAAATGCATATAAAATCCTTAAACATGCATATAATTTCTTCATTTAAAAACTGTGTAATAGTTCATTTAATTCTCTGTAAGACGATATAAAGTTGATGTAATTCATTTAATACGATATATGTGTTATCGGGCTTGAAATAAATGCCTATGGTGAAATTTCAAACTTGGTTGCACAAGAGTGCAATAACTAATGCAGATACGTGGAAATCGTATATGAGAAAATTGTTCACCTATTCATTTTGAATGAAAGTGTTTATGTTGCTTTTTCACGCAGAATGACTATTTTCGGAGTTATAAAAAAATAAAAGTGCAAAACCATATATCTGAACAATCAGCTGTATGGCAGCTATATGTTATAGTGACCCGATCTCGACGATTTTCAGGGAATAGATTAAGGCCAATACGAGTACAAATTCTCCAAAGTTGCATGTCCTTAGCTGTTTAAATAGCGAAGTTATACCCAAAAATTTCCATATCTGAAAAATCGGTTGTATGGCAGCTATATGTTATAGTGATCCGATTTCAATTATTTTCAGAAATAGTTAAGGTAATACTAAAATATTGTCATATGCAAAGTTTTGGCAGTCTATCTCATAAACTGACTGAGTTATTAACAAAAAAGTCCAAATTGATGGTAATTTTTAAATACCGTTATCTTGAAAACCGGAGCCAATTTGGGAAAACTAAAGGCGGCATTGAATTTAGAATGCCCCAATTAAGTAAGGACAACTGTCAAAATTTGAATGCGGGTAAAGGGTTTCAAGCCTGGGTAAAGTTTAGAGACGGAAAAACAATTACCTTCAGAGCTCTGAAACTTCTTTCCTAAATATCTCGAAAACAAGAGCTAACTTTGACTTTCTGTAAATGCCATCGTATTCTACAGCCAAAAATTTAGTTGGGGTGTCTCGGCGTTTCGCTGTGATATTTTGACCTCCCTACAGTGTTATTTATCATAAAATTTCATTAGAAAACTTTTCTGTAAAATGAACCTAAAAGTCCAAAGGAAGCGAGAAACTTATATTCCTCGGAATGTTGAACGTGTTTTATTTCGGCTTTTGCTGAAGCGATCGAAATACTTATTTTGCAAAAGATTAATGATTTTTTACGACGTTTAATATGCAGTCAAAAAAAGTTACACTAAGGTGGTATAAACTAAGTACTGGGTAGAAGTGACCCCAATGGCGCACACAGGGTTAATACAATTATAAAGCAGAAACCCTCTTCTCAGGCCAAAGGGATTGGTGTATCAATCTTAGGGATCGACCGACGATATGAAAAAAATGAATTTTAGTGACACCTAGCGTCCAAAAATAAATAAAAAAAATTTTCCGGAAATGTTTTCTAAAAAGAAATCATATGCGGGGGCGTACGGCGAACTTTATTTTTTGCGATACGGTCTAAAGTACATACATATGTATGTACATATGTGTGTAGATATGCGCACAGCTTTTGTGGTGCGAGTGCACAAATAACGATTAGATTAAATTTGTAAAATTAGTGGGATCAACATCTACAAAGAGCTTCCCTTCTTGCTTTTTGTCGTTTTGCTTATATGACCACTATAGCTTTGAAAATTTGCTTTGCCCCCTCTGCAGCCGTTGTGCTGCCAAGGTGGTCCAATTCATACCCACATATGTACATACATTTTGCCGGCACTTGCTAAGCTGCGTCCGCTCTTCTCGATGGCGTTGCCTCCAAGTATTTCATTAAGTTTGTTACATAGACATACATGCATAAATTCTCATTGGCTTTATTGCTGCTTTTGCTGTTGGTTAAGCTTATTTAATTTATTTACTTAAATAATTATCTTTGTAGCGTTAATGATGATAATAATTTAGTGTGTGCTGTAATTACAATAAACCCATCCAATATGCTATAGAATTGAAATTATGCAACGACTTTAGCTTTTCCTTAATCTAAGTTAACAAAGAACGGCCAACCAACACGAATCACAATTTTCATATAAAATGTTTTTTGTATCTATAATCTTAACAACTACACATGCAATTTATCTAAAAACATGAGTCCAAATGTGTTATCCCTGCAGTATTTATCAGCTGGAAAACAGCACATATTTCCTACTGAATATTCAGTAGAGATGTAGTTCTAAAATCTGAAATTTCCCTTTCGTTTTTATATAAAGGTGGCGTCGAAAATCAACTACCTAAAAACTGCTGAACGAGAAGGGAGAGTTTCTGTAGGAAAAAAGGCCTGAATACGCAGGGAGAACTTCCATAGCATGTATTTCAGTACACCTGATGTCTTCACTGCGTGTTCAGTTATTTTTTCAGCAATGAATTTTGAACTTAGTTTCAGGCTATTTTTCATAATGAATATTCTACTGAATATGCACATCCTTACCTCAAATTCTGCTGGGATGTATGGAATATTTTCGGCACACGATTACACGCAATACTTACTAATACACTTTAATAAATTTAAGTCAACAAGTGTAAGTAGGTATGTACCTACATATATAAAAATAACAATACGTATGCCGTTTTATATGAAAAGCATTTGGCAGGAGAATATGAAAAATTAAAAATTAGTTGGCGAAAATTTGTGAAAATCTAAAAATATGCACATTGGAATCTTTTGAAACACTATTCGCAAGAAAATAGCATGTAATAGGGGCAAAACGAAAATATATATGTATCTGTATGCATTGGCCGTGATCTATGTATGAATATAAACTTATGGTGCTATAATTATGCATTTTTAGCCAAAATGTGTACAAACATACACTAGCTGACCCAGCAAACTTCGTTCTGCCCAAAATAGATTTTTTTTTATTAATTTCAGACCCAACTTTGAGACGCAAATTATGAGCAGGCATTGCTGGGAAATCCAGATAATTTAATAACTCCACTGGGTAAGTTACTACTTCGTCTTCATTTTCAACGCGATCATAAGGTCCCAACCTTAAACGCTTTTATACAGATATTCAGCTTGAAAAATTAAGTTTGTATGGGAGGTGCCACAACGCCTTTTCCGATAAGCCCCACTTTTATGCGTGGGAATGGTTTTGATATCATTTAGCAATTCTCTACAAACGAATTTATGTCTTGATCTCTGCAGATGCTTGGGGACTAACCTATTTAAACAGCTTGTAAAAAAATTAAATTATGGCTACCACGAAACTGGCTAAACAAGGCACAATAAATTTAACTGTCTCACACTAAACCAAAGCAAAAAAGTGCCATTTCAGTTTTATCACCTGCTGCAGAGCACCCTTAAAATCTACGCTCGGTTACCTTAATACATATATCTAAGTATTATATATATGTATGCCTTAATACAAGTACCTATGTATGTATGTATGGACATAAAATGCGGACACAAAGATGTTGGATGAAGTGGTGTATTTCACGTGTTTGAGCACAAGAATTCCCTTCTGCTGCCACTTAAAAATTTAACAATTTTTTCCAGCTTCCCTGATGTCCACGTATGTACATATGTACATATAATAAAATACATATGTATGTATGTATATACACACATGTGTATGTATGATATCTTAAAACTCCATACGGCCAACAGCCTATTCCTACTCCTGCTAGAATTATGTACATATGTACATATGTACATAGTATGTATGTATGTACTTACATACTTATTGGAATTGTAGATAAATGCACATACTAAGTAAGTATGTACATATATGCTATGTGTATGTTCATACTACGTTTATTTACTCGACTAAAGGAATAAAAATTATGAAAGAGCAAAGTTGAATGAAGAAGGGCATTATCATCAGTGATGCCGAAATTGGGCCTTTCGGACCAAATCTGGTCCGATAAATTTACTTTGGGCTGATGGGCGGCTAAAATCAATTTTGGTCCGATTTGTAATATGAATATTTTTAGTGGAGACAATTTCTCTGACGCTAAACATTTTATCTTTCCCGTGTAAAGTTCTTTTATTGTTATATCTAAATTCGCTTGGGACTCGTCTTGCATGCCAAGTTTAATGAAACCTCAAAATCAGACAATCTGACATTTATTTTGCAAATAAAATGCTGAAATTTAACACAAATTATGTTTCACTTGAAAAGCGCCAGCGAACATACGGGCTATTCCACGAATAGGTTAGGTTGTAGTGGCTGCCATAGAGTCGCACTTAGGCCAGTGCAGAGTCCCGTTGTGATACCATAAGAAGAAAACGGATTACTCCCCCTTTTTGAACCAATTTGAGAACTTAATGCAGTTCACCAGGGCACTCACTACGTAGTTCTATTTAAAAGCGAAATGCGATTCGAAAGCACATTCTTATTGCATAGAATATATGGAATAGAACTTGAAATCGAACGAATTTTCTTTCGAATTAAACTACAGAGTGAGGGCCCAGGTCCTTTATGTCGACATCCGCGACTTTGCATAGGCTATCCAGGAAGGAAGTCCCAAGAAAGCCTCGTCTGCCGCTGTTAAGAGCCGAGCAGTGGCAGATGAGGTGTTCGATTGTCTCCTCGCCTCATCATTTTTCCAGCTTATGCAGCATCTGCGGTAAGGTGTACCTAGCCTTACTGCGTGTTTCCCGATGAGGCAGTGTCCTGTGAGGACCCCCACAAGGTTCGAGATGTCATCTCTCTTTAGAGTAATTATTTGATGGGATCGCTTGTGAACCCATTTCTGCCAGGTTTGCCTTGATGTTCGATGTTGTACTGGCTTCTGTTGCCATCTATCACTTGCTAGTTTATAGATATGCTGTTTAAGAATTAGCTTGTTTGTGGCTAACGGCATACCTATGCGTTCTTTGTCAGGAAGAACCTGTTCGGTAGTGCCCTGCCTGGCAAGTTCATCCGACCTACAATTGCCATTGATATCCCTACGTCTCGGGACGTACACGAGGTGCAGACAGGTCTGTTTGGCCATCTCCTTTACAGATCGGCGACAGTCTAGTGTTAGTTCTGAATTGAATGAGTGGGAGCCAAGATTACTTAGTATGTACATATGTATTTAAAAATAAATATGTAATTCCATTTTAAGTTGACTTCTGATTTTTGGGCGTTTTTTGGCGGAATTGGGCGGTAATTTGGTCGGAAAAATTTTTTTTCCGTGGCAACACTGATTATCATATAGTATATACATACATGGCCGCTGTGGTGCAGTGGGTAGAGTGCTCGCCTGCTATGCCAGAGGTCTCGGGTTCAAACCACGGTCCGAGCCAAACAAAATTTTCTAATTAGTAAAAATCCAATTATTGGGTTTTTTAAGAGCAGCGGTCACCTCTCGGCAGTGGGCGGCATACCCTCCGAGAGTATTTCTGCCATGAAAAAGCTTCTCACAAAAAATGCATTCGCCGTTCGGAGCCGGCATAAAACTGTAGGTCCACCCAATTAGTAGGAAAAACAAAAAGGAGCACACCTCGAATTGGGAGAGAAGCTCGGCCATAAAACTCGTCAGAGTTATAATAGCGCCATTGTATTATTATTATTATATACATACATACACACAACAGAATAGAAGAGGAAGAAGGAGATGAAGGAGAAGAGGAAGATGATGAAAAATACATTACATATGTACATTGCCGCATAATCTCATATGGCATGGAGATTTGCTGACGGCAACATTGATGTGAGACGCACACCAACAAAGCATAACAAGAGCAGAGGCAGCAGCAAAAGCAACAACAACAAAGCTGCAACAGATCTAAAAACAGCAAAGCAGTAGCCGGCAGCGGCAGCATAAAAACAACCCTGCAGCGAAAGTCCAAACTAGTCAGCCAACCTACCAGTTAACTGACTAGATAAATTATGGGAGTTGCCCAACTAGATTCATAGGGTACAAATTGAGATTAGTTATGAAACAAGGAGTTTGTCCAAAAAAAGGGTTTTAAATTAAAAACGAATGTATCCGGGGTTTCTGGAGGTTGCAATGAACACGTTTGCAGTAAAAGTAAAACAACTTGATATATTGTGGAACGATCCTCCGTCATCCCTTGTCAAGTTTGGTTTGGAGACAAACCGGTTTCGGCTAATATGCGCCATATTCAGTGTCTTTTTTCGTTCTGAGTTATTTTGTGTAAGTTCGATAGTACTTATAGTAACTGACTTCCATCGTTTGGTCACGTACTTCGTGTTCGTGTGATGTGTTCGTGTGTTCGTGCATTCGTGCGTTCGGGCGACGTGCATACGTGCGTGCGTGCGAGTCTGTGCGTTTAGGTATGTAAATCTATTTTTTGTATCCTCATTAAACAGGCAGGTAAAAGTCCGTTATTGTCCTCTTGTGTGTTGTTTTGTTTATGTCGGTTTTAGGTTTTCTGTCCTCTTTTCGGTATAATAGCTTAAGCGGTTCAAATAATGTATCTGATGCGGTGTTTATTTGTTCATTTATTATTTTACCTACGAATGTCTTCTGTTTGTATATCTCCATATTTTCTAATACGTTAAGTCGTTTTCCCTTATGTTGTATGTGGAGAATTTTAGCTGTTTTTCCTATTTTCATTGGTGTACATTTGTTTTCTGCCATGTGGTTGGCGAAATTTGATTCCACTGTCGTTGATGATTTCCTTATTTTCTTATTGTAATCTCTTACGTGTTCTCGATATCTCGTCTTGACTTGGCGTCCTGTTTGTCCTATATAACTGTTTTGGCATTCGCAAGTCAATTTGTATACGCCTTGTTTGTCAAAGAGGTCTTCCTTGTTAATGTTGTTTCGTAGAAGTTTTTCCATGCTGTTCCTCGTTTTAAATGCTGCATTAATGTTATAATTTTGGAAAACTTTAGCCAACTTGTAAGATGTTGCTCCGGTGTATGATAAGACTGCCCATTTCTTCTCTACCTTTTCTTTGTTTTCCGATTTCTTTGAGGTTATGTTTTTCTGTATTTTCTTTACCAAACTTTTTTGATATCCGTTGTTCTCCGCGATTGTGTATATTGTGCTGAGTTCCTTGTTGTAAGCTTCCTTTTCTAACGGGGTCCGTTCAAGTCTTGTTAATAAATGTCTGAAAGCGGCGTTCTTGTGTTGTTGAGGATGGCTAGATTTATTGTGTATTACTGTATCCGTTGCTGTGGGTTTTCTGTATATTTCGTAAGTAAATTTGTTAGTCTCTTTGTTTATTTTAATTGTGAGGTCTAAGTAGTTGATTTTTCCATTTTTCTCTGCATCCATGGTGAATTTTATATTTTTGTGTTGGCCGTTGAGGTATTCCAAAATTTTTTCTTCTTTATTTTCCGTTATGAGGCAGATGATGTCGTCTACATACCTGGCATAAAAGTTTACTCCCAGATTTTTCGCCAGTTCTTCCATATAACTTTCCTCCAAATGTTGCATAAATACTTCCATAAGGATGGCTGATGTGGGGTTACCCATTCCCAGTCCGTGAGTTTGTCTGTATATTTTATTGTCAAATTTGAAATAATTCTGGTCCAGGGTTACTTTCAGTGTGTTTACGATCTCTGTTGCAATGTCTCTGTTCGTTTTTTCTGTCAATATTTTAGTTAGAGTTTTTAGTGTTTCTGTCAGTGGTATCGAAGGGTATAGGTCTTTCACGTCAAACGATACCAGTTTCGAGTCCTTAGGTACGTTCAGGTTGTTCAGTTTTTCGACTAGTTCCGTCGTGTTTTTGATTGTGTATTTATTGGACAGGTCCAGTGTCTCGGTTAGTAGCTTATTTAGATGTTTTGATAGTCTATATCCTGGTGCCGATTTATGGTTTACTATTGGTCGCATAGGTGTTCCTGCTTTGTGGATTTTAGGTAGTGCGTTCAGTGACGGGGCCGATGGATTCATTGCCGTGAGAGTGTAGGCTATCTTGTTGTCTACTATATTTTTTGCCTGTTTTATTGCACGCTTTATTGCCATTTGGTATTCATCCGTTGGGTCCTTCCTCATCACTCGGCAGCCCATTTCTTTGATGAGTTGGCCTGTTTTTGTGGTGTATACCTCTTCGTCCATTAGCACCGTTGTATTTCCTTTGTCTGCTTTTGTTGCTATTATTTTATTCTCTCTTAGTTTTTTCCTCAATTCTTTTACCGTTTTATATTCATTTTCTACCATTTTCTTTCCATCAGCTTTTATGCTCTTTTCGATTATGCGTCTGCATAAATGCCTTGCGTGCTCCTGTTCCTCGTTTGGTATTAGTGATATGGCCACCTCCGTGTCCGCAATGGTGTTCTCCACGTCTTTTTTCCTATCGTAGCTTTCGATGTTGTATTTCAAACCTTTTTGTAGTAGCTGTGTTTCCTTGGCGTTGATTGGAAGATTTGTTAAGTTAACAAATCTTGGATGGAAAGGTGTTTTTTCCTGCTGTGGGCCTTTTTTGTTGTTGTTTTGTTTTGTGTCAAGGTCGTCCAGTTTTTTGTTGAGTTTTTTATACTTGTTTTCCATGGCTCCTTTGATCTCTTCCTTTATTGCATCTAACGTTTCCAGAAGGGAACTGACTGGAATGATTCCCATCAGCTCCAGATGGATGCGTAGTAATTCCTGATTCATGCGCTCCTTCTTTGCGTATTGGTTCCT
The DNA here is from genome assembly GCA_960531455.1 of Urophora cardui. NCBI lineage: Eukaryota > Metazoa > Arthropoda > Insecta > Diptera > Tephritidae > Urophora > Urophora cardui. The sequence continues at coordinate 152,283,598 of OY482671.1, read as the reverse complement.
GATCTCGCATCTAATGAAGCTGTTCTCCGCTTTCCTTATAATTTTGCGTTTATCCTCGTTTTTCATTTTGTGTCCTATTTGCGCGTATTTTGGAATGAGTTTGCTCATTAAACATTGTTTATTAAACCATATGTTGGCTTTGGTGTTGTGTATTTTCTGTAGTCGCCTTTTGTATGCTATCAGTAGAATATTTGTCCGGATTTGATGCGCCTGACTGGCATTATTAAATACTTTATGGTTGCTTGTTTTTCCGACAGGGTAGGAATATGATATATTGTGGAACGATCCTCCGTCATCCCTTGTCAAGTTTGGTTTGGAGACAAACCGGTTTCGGCTAATATGCGCCATCTTCAGTGTCTTTTTTCGTTCTGAGTTATTTTGTGTAAGTTCGATAGTACTTATAGTAACTGACTTCCATCGTTTGGTCACGTACTTCGTGTTCGTGTGATGTGTTCGTGTGTTCGTGCATTCGTGCGTTCGGGCGACGTGCATACGTGCGTGCGTGCGAGTCTGTGCGTTTAGGTATGTAAATATATTTTTTGTATCCTCATTAAACAGGCAGGTAAAAGTCCGTTATTGTCCTCTTGTGTGTTGTTTTGTTTATGTCGGTTTTAGGTTTTCTGTCCTCTTTTCGGTATAATAGCTTAAGCGGTTCAAATAATGTATCTGATGCGGTGTTTATTTGTTCATTTATTATTTTACCTACGAATGTCTTCTGTTTGTATATCTCCATATTTTCTAATACGTTAAGTCGTTTTCCCTTATGTTGTATGTGGAGAATTTTAGCTGTTTTTCCTATTTTCATTGGTGTATATTTGTTTTCTGCCATGTGGTTGGCGAAATTTGATTCCACTGTCGTTGATGATTTCCTTATTTTCTTATTGTAATCTCTTACGTGTTCTCGATATCTCGTCTTGACTTGGCGTCCTGTTTGTCCTATATAACTGTTTTGGCATTCGCAAGTCAATTTGTATACGCCTTGTTTGTCAAAGAGGTCTTCCTTGTTAATGTTGTTTCGTAGAAGTTTTTCCATGCTGTTCCTCGTTTTAAATGCTGCATTAATGTTATAATTTTGGAAAACTTTAGCCAACTTGTAAGATGTTGCTCCGGTGTATGATAAGACTGCCCATTTCTTCTCTACCTTTTCTTTGTTTTCCGATTTCTTTGAGGTTATGTTTTTCTGTATTTTCTTCACCAAACTTTTTTGATATCCGTTGTTCTCCGCGATTGTGTATATTGTGCTGAGTTCCTTGTTGTAAGCTTCCTTTTCTAACGGGGTCCGTTCAAGTCTTGTTAATAAATGTCTGAAAGCGGCATTCTTGTGTTGTTGAGGATGGCTAGATTTATTGTGTATTACTGTATCCGTTGCTGTGGGTTTTCTGTATATTTCGTAAGTAAATTTGTTAGTCTCTTTGTTTATTTTAATTGTGAGGTCTAAGTAGTTGATTTTTCCATTTTTCTCTGCATCCATGGTGAATTTTATATTTTTGTGTTGGCCGTTGAGGAAAAAACACCTTTCCATCCAAGATTTGTTAACTTAACAAATCTTCCAATCAACGCCAAGGAAACACAGCTACTACAAAAAGGTTTGAAATACAACATCGAAAGCTACGATAGGAAAAAAGACGTGGTGTTCCCATTGCGGACACGGAGGTGGCCATATCACTAATACCAAACGAGGAACAGGAGCACGCAAGGCATTTATGCAGACGCATAATCGAAAAGAGCATAAAAGCTGATGGAAAGAAAATGGTAGAAAATGAATATAAAACGGTAAAAGAATTGAGGAAAAAACTAAGAGAGAATAAAATAATAGCAACAAAAGCAGACAAAGGAAATACAACGGTGCTAATGGACGAAGAGGTATACACCACAAAAACAGGCCAACTCATCAAAGAAATGGGCTGCCGATTGATGAGGAAGGACCCAACGGATGAATACCAAATGGCAATAAAGCGTGCAATAAAACAGGCAAAAAATATAGTAGACAACAAGATAGCCTACACTCTCACGGCAATGAATCCATCGGCCCCGTCACTGAACGCACTACCTAAAATCCACAAAGCAGGAACACCTATGCGACCAATAGTAAACCATAAATCGGCACCAGGATATAGACTATCAAAACATCTAAATAAGCTACTAACCGAGACACTGGACCTGTCCAATAAATACACAATCAAAAACACGACGGAACTAGTCGAAAAACTGAACAACCTGAACGTACCTAAGGACTCGAAACTGGTATCGTTTGACGTGAAAGACCTATACCCTTCGATACCACTGACAGAAACACTAAAAACTCTAACTAAAATATTGACAGAAAAAACGAACAGAGACATTGCAACAGAGATCGTAAACACACTGAAAGTAACCCTGGACCAGAATTATTTCAAATTTGACAATAAAATATACAGACAAACTCACGGACTGGGAATGGGTAACCCCACATCAGCCATCCTTATGGAAGTATTTATGCAACATTTGGAGGAAAGTTATATGGAAGAACTGGCGAAAAATCTGGGAGTAAACTTTTATGCCAGGTATGTAGACGACATCATCTGCCTCATAACGGAAAATAAAGAAGAAAAAATTTTGGAATACCTCAACGGCCAACACAAAAATATAAAATTCACCATGGATGCAGAGAAAAATGGAAAAATCAACTACTTAGACCTCACAATTAAAATAAACAAAGAGACTAACAAATTTACTTACGAAATATACAGAAAACCCACAGCAACGGATACAGTAATACACAATAAATCTAGCCATCCTCAACAACACAAGAACGCCGCTTTCAGACATTTATTAACAAGACTTGAACGGACCCCGTTAGAAAAGGAAGCTTACAACAAGGAACTCAGCACAATATACACAATCGCGGAGAACAACGGATATCAAAAAAGTTTGGTGAAGAAAATACAGAAAAACATAACCTCAAAGAAATCGGAAAACAAAGAAAAGGTAGAGAAGAAATGGGCAGTCTTATCATACACCGGAGCAACATCTTACAAGTTGGCTAAAGTTTTCCAAAATTATAACATTAATGCAGCATTTAAAACGAGGAACAGCATGGAAAAACTTCTACGAAACAACATTAACAAGGAAGACCTCTTTGACAAACAAGGCGTATACAAATTGACTTGCGAATGCCAAAACAGTTATATAGGACAAACAGGACGCCAAGTCAAGACGAGATATCGAGAACACGTAAGAGATTACAATAAGAAAATAAGGAAATCATCAACGACAGTGGAATCAAATTTCGCCAACCACATGGCAGAAAACAAATGTACACCAATGAAAATAGGAAAAACAGCTAAAATTCTCCACATACAACATAAGGGAAAACGACTTAACGTATTAGAAAATATGGAGATATACAAACAGAAGACATTCGTAGGTAAAATAATAAATGAACAAATAAACACCGCATCAGATACATTATTTGAACCGCTTAAGCTATTATACCGAAAAGAGGACAGAAAACCTAAAACCGACATAAACAAAACAACACACAAGAGGACAATAACGGACTTTTACCTGCCTGTTTAATGAGGATACAAAAAATAGATTTACATACCTAAACGCACAGACTCGCACGCACGCACGTATGCACGTCGCCCGAACGCACGAATGCACGAACACACGAACACATCACACGAACACGAAGTACGTGACCAAACGATGGAAGTCAGTTACTATAAGTACTATCGAACTTACACAAAATAACTCAGAACGAAAAAAGACACTGAAGATGGCGCATATTAGCCGAAACCGGTTTGTCTCCAAACCAAACTTGACAAGGGATGACGGAGGATCGTTCCACAATATATCATATTCCTACCCTGTCGGAAAAACAAGCAACCATAAAGTATGTAAAACAACTTCTTTATTGTTGCTGTAGTATTCGAACCCTGCGTAGTAGGCCCCTTGTAGATTTAGTTGGTTGCAAATTGTTAGATCATTAAATCAGGTGAATACCACAAATATAACGTAGTTTGAGATGTTAATATAGCCCTGTGTATTAGATACTACTTCAGCCATAGAAAAAAGTACATAATATGTTTGTATAAAGTCAGAAAATCATCAATATATGTAAATGTCAAGCTTAGAATGGTCAACGTGTTACTTATTCACAATGTTAATGTTAATTTTCCTAAATATGTATTTAATATGCAAGATCACAATCTAATGTGCCTGAATTCTATAATTTAAATATCATACTCTAATATGTAAATAAATGTATTAGAAACTTTATTTTGCAATTTTTATTTTCATTGGAGTAGCATGTAAAACTACTCAGTCAACTGGTATAGTTCTGATATCTACACTGACTAGTCAGCAAATTGGTATGATGCTGGTGTGTATACTGACTAGTCAGTCAAGTGGTATAATGCTGGTGTGTATACTGACTAGTCAGTCAAGTGGCATGATGCTGGTGTGGATACTGACTAGTCAGTCAAGTGGTATGACTCTGGTGTGGATACTGACAATTGCCATTTCCTAGGTCATCACCGTGTTAAAAATACCAGTTGCTAATATGGAAAAAAGATAGATGGCTGACTAGTTGAGCTGTATGGCCAACTAGTTGTCAATTAGTTTACAACTAGTTGATTTCGCTGCAGGGAAGCATGACACAAAAAATACTTATGTTTGTATGGCAACGACGTAGATAAAACACAAAGCATAACAAAGCGATACATTTTGTCGTTTAAATTTCATAACCGCCTAAGTGTAACTTTCATAACCGGCTATGCCAAAGAGATTTGCCAAACTTTAACTACTGGCGCCCAGCTCTGTCGATCCATACCATAAATTTGATCTTTAAGAAGCTCTATATTTTTCCTTCTAATGTCCTTTTCAGCTTTAAAGTCGTAGAGTTTGGCTTCAGAAATTCAATTTTAACTTTTAGCACAAATTTCGGTTAGGCGGTTATGAAAAGTATAAACGGCGATATGTATGGCTTGGCTTGGTTTGATTTTTCTTGGCTGGCGTACAAACATACATAGTACATACATATCGCTAGCTTAGAGTGCAAACTGTGTAAGTCCATTTTTATGAAAAAGTGTATTTTTATGTAGAACGCTAGAAAAATCAAATACGCACCGCGCTAAATAAGTCTGTGACTCTTGTCATATTTCTACTCGTTGTTATTCAGTGATACGCAAATTGTGTAAGTCCAAAAATCGAAGAAAATTGTGTAAGTCCAAAATATTTACATGAACGGAATTTTTTTTTTTCATTTTGAAATTTTTTAATTTTTTGTTTTTCGTCTCTCCTACAAAGTTTTAAAAAAGGACTTACAAAATTTGCACTCTAAGCTAGCGATATATCGCACCCGAAATCATAAAGTGACACAACTAAAAATTCCAAAAATTTCAGGAGCAAAAAAACTTTTTCATATGGACTCGTAGGTATGTATGTACATAAGTAGCAGCGTTGCGTGATTCGAATCAATTTTGATTTAAAATCAACTTTCAAATAAAGAATCAACTTGATTCGTGATTCAAACTATTTTCAAATCAAAGATAATTTTTATTTGTGATTCATTTCTCAAAAGAATCAAAAATACCCTCTGATTGGTGATTCAAACTGTTTTCAAATCAAAGATAAATTTGATTTGTGATTCTTTTCTCAAAAGAATCAAAAATACCCTTTGATTCGTGATTCAAACCATTTTCAAATCAAAGATAAATTTGATTTGTGATTCATTTCTCAAAAGAATCAAAAATCTTTTTTGATTCTTGATTCAAAAAATATCTTTGATTCGAATCAAATTTTTTATTCGAATCAAAAATTTATTTAGAATCAAAAATACTGTAGCATATCAGAAATATTCAAGTACATTCTCGGTAACTTAAAACACAAAAATGTATAAAATGCACCAAAAGTGCAACAACAGCCAAATTGTATGCTGACGCCAAATATGTACATATGTATGTACATATATACATATTTCTGATTGTCGTATTTACGTTTGTGCTACGCCGTACGTACATACATACATACATACATATGTATGTGCATAGGCACTTGGGTGCATACCCTGCAAAAATCATTGGATTATATGCTCCATTTGTGGTAAGTTGGAGTACTTTCAAAGTGACCACTAACATAGCCCAAACGACCGATTCATGTATCTGCATCGGTTCGTAGTTAGCCGAACATAACAAAAACCAAATTTTTATCGCGACGAAGACGATATGTGTATCCATACATAGCTACATACATACATATGTTTGAATGTATACACGTCATTCGTCGTCGTCGCGATAAACATTTGGTTTTTGTTGTTATGTTCGGCTAACTGTTAGGTACTCCATCAATTAATCCAATGTAGGTACTCCATGGATTAATTTGAATGTTATGCGGGACTGGAGTATATACTCCATTGCAATGACATGCAATGTTAAATGGACCATATTTTTTGTATGAAATGTGGCAAGTTATGGAGTAATCGGTTGGTCCATAGCGAGCACTCCATGGATTAACGAATGGAGTACTCGGAATTTTTGCAGGGTATGCATACATACATATGTATTATATGTACATATGCCCTGCAAAATTCATTGGATTATATGCTCCATTTGTGGTAAGTTGGAGTACTTTCAAAGTGACCACTAACATAGCCCAAGCGACATCCGATTTTTAAAATTGATACGTCATTATTTTGGTATTTTGAAGCTCTATATTTCCTTCGAATGTCCTTTTGAACTCTGAAGATGTTTTCTCATAGTTGGGTGTCAAATAACAATGTTACAATAAAAAAAAAACAATTTTGGCGGCATTTCGCGGAATCAAAAAAAAAATTTTTTGTTCCTTAACGATGCGCGCACTACAGATACACTTTCAACATTAAACCATGGTTCGGATATTCTCATTTAAGATTACTCATTTTCATTCATTTGTGAGAATTTTCACGAATATTTCTTCGTTCTTTTATCACGAGAGAGAAATGCAAAAAAATATGCTCCTCTCTCGCAAGAAGCGATCAAACAAAAAAATCCAGTTATTCCACTTGTGCGCGAAAAATAACAAAACAATATTTCTCCTTCCTTCCTTCCTTCCTTAATTGGCACGTCACCGTCTAGACGATTCTGGCGGAATCCAGTACTCTGAAAAAAATACCCGTAGTTAAACCAACAACTTTCGGCTGTTGAATCTCCGTCTTTGATTCAACAGAAAAAGTATTTGTTTTTACAGCAAAGTTTTTGATCCAACAATTTATTCAAAGACGGCCGTTGTTGTATCAAAAACTTGCTTGCTTTTAAAAAATTTTTTGTGAGAAAATATTTTTTTGTGAGAAAACCAACAAAAAATAATAATGATGGAGAGAAGATGAAGAGAAAAATCCAAACAAAAGTTTATTTTTAGCAACAATTTTCTCCCCGTTGTTGATTTAAAGGCAAAAGTATTTGATCCAACAGTTTCCGTTGTAAGCAAAACTAATGAGAAAAAATTTTTTTAAATTTTGTTTTTACAATGATTCAAATAATTCATGGATTCCTTTTTAGGAAATGGAAGTATAAATAGGTTAATACAATTCAATATAATGTTGAATGTTCCACTATGTGATGATTGGATAGAATTTTAGGTTGATGTCATGGTTCGAATCCGGAGGAGAATATAAAATAAAGAAGAAAAATCAGAATAAGAAATAAAGATAGCAACCAGTGAATGATAAGAAGGAGAGAAGAATAGGAGAACGAGCGGAGGCTACATATTTGCATTTGGGACCCGGGCGGAGAGAAGATGAAAAGTAAAATGCAAACAAAAATTTATTTTTAGGTGAAATTTTTTTCTAACAATCTCCTTTATTGACTTAAATCAACAACGCTCGCACCTTTGAAACAACAACGGAGCGTTGTTGGGCACATTTCAACTGCGGAAAGTAGTTGATTTAACAGCGAAAGTCTTTAGATTTACAACGTTTTTTTTTCAGAGTAGAGTGCGGCAATTGTTTCTGTTTCGTGCAGCATGGCGCCACTCACATGTGAGACAAACTGATCGCGAAAACTAACAAAGCATTCGCGAAAACAATTTATCACGAACATTTTTCAGCTACGTTGTAGGGAAGGATATGCATACATACAAGCAGATTTTCGCAGTTGCCTTAGCCAGCCATTTGCGCGTACATATGTATGTATATTCCCACCAAAAAATCTAAGCCTTTTTAAGAATTAAAACCGCAATTTTAAGGCTTCCGAAATCAGGCCTGAAAATTATAAAGGTAGCAAATTTGTATGGCGTAAGGCTTAAAATAAGGCTGATTTTCCTGTGTTGATATCATCACGCCATAAGGAGTACTCTCTCTCTGAGAGCACACCTTATTCCTAATGCTTATCCGCCATGCGAAATAAGGCCTAGATAATAAATAATGCCATGTTAAATGGACCATATTTTTTATATGAAATGTGGCAGGTTGAGGAGTACTCGGTTGGTCCATAGCGAGTACTCTATACACGCGTGCATGGAGTACTCGGTTTTTTTGCAGGGATTCTTTTGTATGCATACACCCAACCATAATTCATTCATCCTTTCATTCATTTATTCGTTATATATATGTATGTAAGTATATACATACATATGTATGCGCAAGTGCTTGGCTAAAGCAACTGCGAAAATCTGCTTGCATTTCCTCCCATACAACGCAGACGTTTGTTGAAATTTTAGATTTTTTGCATTTCAACTCGCGGGGGTGGTGGGATCACGTACTAAAGTATTTTTTATATGAAATAAAGTTTTGATTCAAAATAATTTTTTCAAAAATTTGATTCGAATCAAAAATTTTATTCGAATCAAAAATTTTATTCGAATCAAAAATTTGATTCGAATCAAAAATTTTATTCGAATCAAAAATTTTATTCGAATCAAAAATTTGATTCGAATCAAAAATTTATTAAGAATCTTGATTCGAAATCAAGTTTGAATCAAGAATCAAAAAAGATTTTTGATTCTTTTGAGAAATGAATCACAAATCAATTTTATCTTTGATTTGAAAATAGTTTGAATCACGAATCAAAGGGTATTTCTGATTCTTTTGTGAAACGAATCACAAATAAAATTTATGTTTGATTTGAAAATAGTTTGAATCACGAATCAAAGGGTATTTCTGATTCTTTTTTGAAAGGAATCACAAATAAAAATTATCTTTGATTTGAAAATATTTTAAATCAAGAATCAGAAAATATTTTTGATTAGTGATTCAGTCAAATCAAAATCACGCAACCCTGATAAGTAGGTAGGTATATGGCAAAAAGCCACGTATAAAGGTGGTTTTTAAATCAAAAGAGACACCGATTAAAGAGTTTTTTTTTGGCAATCGCAAGAGATACATATCTGTGGACATTTGGAAAAGCAACCTAAGTCTAAATTCGCAATTTTACAGGAGAGCAAAAAACAGTTTTGCAAGTGCACAGAGTCTATCCATCATATATTTTCATAGAAGTAAGAGCGTGGCATGATAAAACAATCTTCTGTTGTTCATTTTAAATTCAATTTTTATTTCCTGGTGTAACGGTTTTTATTTAAATGGATTTCAAATAAAATAAGTGCTTTTTCCAAATTGTTTTTTGAAAAAAAAAACACCAACTTATCTCAATTTAGGTTCTTTTTTCAAATTGATTTTCCTCAAAATTTTATAGAATTTTAGCCTTCTAATTGGAATTAAGTTCATTTGGCAAACTGAAATATGATAGAAAATCGACTTAAGTTGCTAATTAGGTTGGTTTTTCAAAAGCATATTGAAAAAATATGCCACCTAAATTAAATTAGGTTCTTTTTTCTACCTTATCTTAACTTAAGTCGCTTATGCAAATGCATATGTGAAAAATATAGACTTAAGATGGTTTTCGATTCATCATATCTCCTGAACCCGAAATGATATCATCATAACACCGATTAGACAGAAAGAAGCGTATTTTAAAATGTATATTTATTATAAAAAAAAGCTGAAAATGCACTTAGGTCGACTTAGGTTGTTCTTTCAAATGTCCACAGATATATACATACATATGTTTTGTGTACCGGTTTATGATAAAAACACGATTTCGAAAAATTTTGAGTTGTGTCACTTTATGATTTATGATGGTGCGATATGAACAAATGTATGTATGTATGTATGTACATACATACATATGTACGTAGGAAAGTGCATGCATGTGGTAACGTAAAATGTATTCAGGTTGCTGCTGCGGCCATGGCTGTTGCAACTTGGCTTCCTCAATTGTCACAAGGGAAATATGTATGTACATATGTATTGATTACTGCCTCTATTTTTGATATCTAATGGCGTTTTCTTTTCTACGAAAAAATTTTGCCATACTATATCCCAATTATCGAATTACGTATCCTGACTTTCAATAAAATGGCTGAATTTGTAGATAAGCGTGCCCTCTTATTTAGTTAGAGGTCAATATTTGGTGAAAGGACCTGACAAACTTACAAAATGGTTAAGAAAATCAAACAGGGCAACATTATTTCGAGAAAAGAAAACGCCATAAGAAAAAAATGTTTAATTTGATTTACTGTTGACTTTTTTGCTTTGACATTTCTTCTTCTCGATGCTAGTGGAAATCATTCCAGTAAAAATTAGTGAGCTATTTACCTACAAAGTATACATATATGTACCTACCTATGTGCATAGTTGAATTGTCTCTTTCACCTTTTTAGATTCAATTCTAAATAATTAGTTATAGTTGGTAGCTATTTACTAATTTTCACTTATTGCGGTCCTCGGAAGCAGACTAATATGTTCTTATATAGTTGCTTACTGCAAAAGTTACATAATTAAAAATTATGTATATTTTAACCAGAACAGCCATTTAGGGTTTTCAATCTATAAAATTAATATAGGTATGTACCTACCCACAGCGAAGAAACGATATTTTCAAGCATTTTTTGATTTATGATCTTATTGAAGTAAATTGCTATACATACATATGTACATTAGAGTGCGTTTAAAATTCAAATTAACGATATTTTACTGTATCGCCCCCTCAATCTCTAGTAACATGGTCAAAGATATCACACTTAAATTTTTGTCCCGATTGGTGACGGTTAAGGCGTGGCGCATTGGGGTCAAAGTTCAGAAAACTCTATGAAGGGTCAAAAGATCAAAATTTTTTTTTAATTATCTAATACCCAAAATTAATACTTCTATACCCAATGATAACAAATATAAATTTTGGTTCCGACGGTTTAGTGGTGTTTTAAGGGGGTCAATGTTCAGATTGCCATAGAAGACTTACATTTTTAGTGTCGCATATGGTAATCTGAAATTTTACCCCCTTGAAACACCAGTAAACCGTCATCAATCGGGACCAAAATTTATATTTGTTATCACTGGGTATAGAAGTATTAATTTTGGGTATTAGATAATTAAAAAAAAAATATTTTGATTTTTTGACCCTTCATAGAGTTTTCTGAACTTTGACCCCAATGCGCCACGCCTTAACCGCCACCAATCGGGACCAAAATTTATGTGTGATATATTTGACCATGTTACTACAGATTGAGCGGGCGATACAGTCTTTTTATCAACTTTTAAATTTTTCATACAAATTAAAAGCACCCTAATGTACATATTCAGCTACCAACATTCATACCTATGTAAATACCAAATATGAATGTTGGCAATACAAAAGCTTTGGTGTGGTGAACAAACGCGCCCAAAGTAAAAATGAAATGAAAAGCAGAGAATGGTGGCCGCCAAACAGCAATGCGGCCATTTCGTTTTCCATGCCAGGCAGGCGCTCGTTGTACCTACATATGTATGTACATATGCCATAGTAGGGATGGGCAAATTGGAAAAATATATCGATATATATTATATCGATATTTAAAAAACATCGATTTATGCCGTGTAAAAACATCGATATATCAATATATCGAAGGGGCCGGCTTTACATTAAGGAACCACGCCCTGCGAAAAACCACTTCTTCACAGGGTTAGAGGTGCTCTGACAGATCTCAAAACTGAAATCCAAACTTGCCGGGGACTTATAGTTTACTAGATATTTGTTGTTAAATTTGGATGGGTCTACAGATATTCTATGAATCTTGAAGTATAAACATAAAAATCATTAAAATTGCTTGAAGAAGAAAATAATGTAAATTCAAGCATCCGGACATTATGGTTATACCACTTCTTAAAAAATATTCTGCTGTTAAATTCAAAGCGAATCAGAAATTTACGAAAAATATCGAATTTGGCTCGAAATGGTAAAAAATTATCGATTATCGATGCACGGTAGTTCAAAATATTTTCGATATTATCGGCTGTACTATTTTAAAAATATCGATATATTGATATATCGATATATATCGCCCAACCCTATGCCATAGGCGCGTCACAAAGTGTAGCCATAGTATCTACATAAATATGCATGTATGTATGTGCATTTGTATGTATGTATGTAGATATGTATGTATATACAAACCTACTATGTAATTTAATAAATATGTATGTATATAGGTATGTACATTTGCATGCCTTTTTGTTTGGCGGGAGGCAATTGTAATCAATGTTGGATTAAAATTTCAAATTGAGTGATATATGTAGGTATGTAGATATGCATGCTTGTACATATGTATGTAGATATGTAGATACATATGTAGATTATATACATTCAATAAATTTTGACTGGAAATTGTGTAAATGCATATTGTACAGGGTAAGCGAGCATCTAGCTTTTGGATGTATGTATGTATGTAGATAAGTTCCCATGTAGGTAAATACCTATGTAAGTAGGTATGTATGTGGGGTTTCTTTCGGTTCAATCAGATGATTTGCTAACTTCGGTCCCCTATAAGATAATTGTAAGATAAATAAATGAGTATCAATCTCATGCATTTGCCTCAAAATTGGGTCCAACGAATCATGCTAGAGGTACTTGGGTTCAATACATGGTTTCCATAAACCCGAAAAACTTTTTAATAGGTATGTGTCTAAAAATGTATGTATGTATGTACTTACTTTTCACGATGCAGCAAACAAATTCTTTCCTTTGCCACCTTCAATTTCTTGCCAATAATTTTCTTCAAATTCTCCACCGATATATGCGGATCCACCGACACACCAAAACTACCACCAGTTGTTGTATTTATATTCAAATTTATGTGTGGCAATGGTAACGCCTGTGGGGCGACTGAGTGCTGCAGTGTGGCGGAGGTAATTGTGCAACCGCCAAAATTTGTTTTTGGTTGGGGCAGTAGCGGCGACGACGACGATGATGAAGAAGAAGTTGGTATAATAAATGAACCATGGCGCGCCGTAGCGGCAGTTAGTGAGGAGGAATGGAAAGAGGTGGTGGATGCTGTTGATGAAGTAACATTATCATTATTTGTTGGTGTTTGTAGTGGTGCTGATGTTAGCCCAGAATTGAACTGTGTTGTGGCTATGGGCGCCGTGGATGATGACAAGCAATTTGAAGCCGTTATTATGCTGGAACCGTTGTTATTAACTGCTTTTGTAGTAATATCTTTAGCTGAAATCATCTCCACCTCCTCATTTTGCGCCTTCTCCATCTCTTTAGCGAGCCTTTCTGTAGCTGGTGGTGTTAGCCTCGTTAAAGCTGCTGCTGGCGCTAAAAATGATGGCATTGAAAATGTTGTGGCCTGCGCTGGTGTTGATGACGAACCACACCCTATACTTCCTCCATCCATAGTCATAGTGGAAGTGGTGGTTGGGTTGGGCTTTATTGAACTTCCGCCAATATTACAGGCTTGATTTGCAACCCCATCGTTGTTTGCTCTCGGCAAAGACTGCGTCGTCGTCGTAGTGGATGCTAAGGCAGATGGTGAGGCTCCACCATTAACGACAACGCTGCTGAGCGATGATGATGTGGATGAGGATGTGGGCGGCGCACTAGCTTCGGAATCTGTAGATTTCTCCATGCTGTTGTAATGAAATTTTGTATTTTTATTTTAAATAATTTTTCTAATGTGGTTTTAATCTTTTACTTTTTATTTAATTTTTCTATTAGATATTCTGCGTTTTTTTTTCTTTCTTTTCTTTAATTTTAGGTGCCTAATGATTTAATTTTTTTCTCTACAAATGTTTTTCTTTTTATAGTAAAATTTGTACGCTACTTAGCCGTTTTCTTACGGTTTTTCCACCGTTTTTTTTATCAATATTTAATTTCTTTTACCGTTGTCTTACGTTTCTATCAAGAGTTTCCCGTTGATCTTTTGAAACACTGTTCAAAAAAAAAAGAGGTAAATTTGCTTACTTTTTGTTTTTACTTTACTGCCAATCAGTTAACCGCACGCACATACGCTTGTACAGGTAACGAGTACGTAATCAATCGATTTCCCCACACCTTGTGGTACATTTAGTACAATTGCTATGCCTACGAACGAGTGGCAGATTAGAGTAGCAGAAAGGGGTGCACACAAGTTTTTATGGTAGTTTACGTTGACGATGTCGACAATTGCGAAACCATATGAAATTAATCAAAATAGTGCAGTGGAAAAGGCAACCTCACAAGTTACAAAAGCAAAAAATAACTCGCTTTTGCTCTGTCACCACACACTAAATACACGCATGACTTACTTTGTAAAAAATCGAAAAAAATTGTGTGCTTTTTTTATCACTGCTTCTGCTCTGCGGCAATGTGTTGCACAATGAATGAAACGTTGCAGATAATAACGTTGACGCCGACGACGCGTTTTTGTTATTCGTATTTATATTAATTGGTATGTTAATACATACATACATATATTTAACGTTTTCTTTTCGTTTACTATTTCTAGCGTTAGCTAACTTTCAAATTTTTCGAGGGCACGCGGAATAATCGAATACGTTCATAGCATGCCATGCACTTGCAACAGAAATTTCAATTTTCTCTACACACACACAAACACACCACGCTTTGTTTTTGAAGGCGCACACATCAGCAATCGTATGTATGTACACTAGAGCGTAGCAAAAACCAGAAATTAGTGTCAAATGGTAAATTTACCAAACCACGCAATCCCACAGTGGCAAAAACAAACCGAAGCAAACACACTCTCTGATAGCCGAAAAACAACTGAATTTGACTTTGCTAATGTAGCAGCGAATGAGTTGAAAGCAGGCAACGTCCACAACGTCGACGTCAGACGTAACAGCGACAGATAACGGCACGAAAACAAATGGAGACTGACTTATTTACATTCCTGCTTATTCACCACTTAACATAGCTGAGAGTAGGGAATGTTAGAACAATGTTGCCTACACACATTATCTGCTGCCGTTTTCCCCCACCAACACACCATTTTGTACATTAGAACCAGATGGCAACCAGTATTACCGCAGCCTCAAAAAATTTGGTATCAAAAATTGATACCTTCATGGTTTTTTTCGTATCACCGAAAATTTTTTGGAAAAAAACACTTCAATTAATCAAGAAAGCTGTTTTCGAGCTTTTAACCCGTATAACAATTTGATACATCCATTTTTTTTTCGTATCACCAAACAATTTTTTACAAAAACCCTCGATTTCCTTGTATTTCGGGCAATGTGCATACATGAAGACGCGCGTTTTCTGCCGTCATGTGTGGCTAGCTTTAGTGAGCCGTGCTCATTCCTTCCATGGGCAGTGATGCCTACTATAAAGTTTCATAAAATATTGCCTTTTTTTTTATTTTCATACACTTCACAATACATGTTTTTCGTGGCATTCACGGGTTGTTAAAATTTTTAAGAAAATCTTAAAAATGAAAAAGAATCGGTTAATATTCTTTGATTTTGATTAAATTGTATCAAAATTATTTGATACGGATTAAAAATGTATCAAATTTGTTCTACGGCAAAATAAAAAGTATCTACGTATCTTCGGCTTAAAAAAGTATCACCTTTGATACGATTGTATCAAAACGGCATCACTGATGGCAACGCGTATGCCAAAATTTTCCATCAAACCACCCTGTGTATTATATGGGTCGTGTGAAAGCTAAGCCAAGTTGCATAGGTAAATACAAAATTGGACAAAACGCGACTGTTCACGCGATAATGATTTTGAAGAGGAAGAAAAAAAACCAGGCGTAAATAAATTACATGAAATAAAATATAAAATATATATGTACATATGTAACTAAAAAATATGATGTAATAATTTCTTATATTATAAATGTGAAATGGAATCACGAGATAACTGTTGAACGTAGATACCCACACGAAACCTTGCACACCTAATTATTTTCATCCTGTGAAAGTTATAGGCATATTTTTAATCTTACTGAAAAGCAGGGATGGGCACCTGCCATACAAAGTTTTTCTTTATTTCGTTATATCTCTTAAAGTATTTGTATAAGAATACTGAAAATTGGTGTGAAGGAATGTTACATAATTATATACTCAACGGATAAACAATCTAGGTTTTGGTAAAGCAGGGATGGGCACCTCCCATACAAATTGATCTTTGAGTGAACTTTCCATGCTGAGCATCTATTGAAATATTTAGGTTATAATACTGAAAATTGATGGAGAAATATTCAAAACAAGAACAATATCCATCCGCATGACCTTCAGGCGACATTGGTATTAAAAGAAAAGTGTTAAGCATGGCTTCAACAGAAATCATATTTCGTTGTGATGCCTAAGTTCCTTTCCCAGATATGGATCAAACCGTGGACGCGGATAGTCCCTGAATGTTTCTGAGCGTAATTGATATCAAATGAAAAGCGGAAGTCAGGGCTTAAATATAGAGCTCTCCTCGATGAAATTACCAACCTGGTTCCCTCAGGTAAGTGAAAGCGGATTAGGGGGCTTAGAATATACCCGCGGTAAGGAATGCCTGTCGTAAGAGGCGACTAAAATCCACCGGCCTAGAAGATCGAGAATGGCCAAAATAATCGTTCGCACAATAGTCGGGCTAGTATAAGAAGGGACTTGTACCCGAGCGTATCAAATTTTTTATTTATTTATTTATTTATTTATTTATTTAGCCAAACAAGGTACATGGCAAATGACTGTTACTTCCCCTACACTCCCCAAAACCTTCGTGGACTGTCTTGGTGGCTAAAACAACAACAACCACAACAGAAGGAGAAGGGGAAATAGAGTGAAAGGGTAAAGGGAAATAAAACAGGAGGGAAAAGGAATGGAAAAGGTAGTGGGAGATGGAGTAAAAGTAGTAGCAGGAGTTGGAGGAAGAATAGGGATAGCAATAGAAAGAGAAGAAAGAGGATAAAGAGGGGGATAAGGAGTATTTGTAAAAGAGAGAGAGAGAAAGGGAAAGAGAAATAAATAGTGATGGAAACGGATATGGAGATGGAGGTAGAGACAGAAATAGAAAGAGAAATGGAAATAGAAATAGAGATAGAGATAGGTAGATAAGAAGAAAATGAAAATAAGAGTAAGAGTAAGAGTAAGAGTAAGAGTAAGAGTAAGAGTAAGAGTAAGAGTAAGAGTAAGAGTAAGAGTAAGAGTAAGAGTAAGAGTAAGAGTAAGAGTAAGAGTAAGAGTAAGAGTAAGAGTAAGAGTAAGAGTAAGAGTAAGAGTAAGAGTAAGAGTAAGAGTAAGAGTAAGAGTAAGAGTAAAAGTAAAAGTAAGAGTAAGAGTAAGAGTAAGAGTAAGAGTAAGAGTAAGAGTAAGAGTAAGAGTAAGAGTAAGAGTAAAAGTAAGAGTAAGAGTAAGAGTAAGAGTAAGAGTAAGAGTAAGAGTAAGAGTAAGAGTAAGAGTAAGAGTAAGAGTAAGAGTAAGAGTAAGAGTAAGAGTAAGAGTAAGAGCAAGAGTAAGAGTAAGAGTAAGAGTAAGAGTAAGAGTAAGAGTAAGAGTAAGTGTAAGAGCAAGAGTAAGAGTAAGAGTAAGAGTAAGAGTAAGAGTAAGAGTAAGAGTAAGAGTGAGAGTAAGAGTAAGAGTAAGAGTAAGAGTAAGAGTAAGAGTAAGAGTAAGAGTAAGAGTAAGAGTAAGAGTAAGAGTAAGAGTAAGAGTAAGAGTAAGAGTAAGAGTAAGAGTAAGAGTAAGAGTAAGAGTAAGAGTAAGAGTAAGAGTAAGAGTAAGAGTAAGAGTAAGAGTAAGAGTAAGAGTAAGAGTAAGAGTAAGAGTAAGAGTAAGAGTAAGAGTAAGAGTAAGAGTAAGAGTAAGAGTAAGAGTAAGAGTAAGAGTAAGAGTAAGAGTAAGAGTAAGAGTAAGAGTAAGAGTAAGAGTAAGAGTAAGAGTAGGAGTAAGAGTAAGAGTAAGAGTAAGAGTAAGAGTAAGAGTAAGAGTAAGAATAAGAGTAAGAGTAAGAGTAAGAGTAAGAGTAAGAGTAAGAGTAAGAGTAAGAGTAAGAGTAAGAGTAAGAGTAAGAGTAAGAGTAAGAGTAAGAGTAAGAGTAAGAGTAAGAGTAAGAGTAAGAGTAAGAGTAAGAGTAAGAGTAAGAGTAAGAGTAAGAGTAAGAGTAAGAGAAAGAGAAAGAGAAAGAGCAAGAGAAAGAGCAAGAGAAAGAGAAGTAGAAGTAGAAGTAGAAAGAGAAAGGTAAAGGTAAAGACTCATTATGACGTTAAACTCATTTTCGCCACTGCGAAGAGGGACGGATATTTTCTAGTTAAATCAATATTTTGCTGTAGTCAGTTTTTCCGATGTAAAAATTAAACTCGTTTTTTTTTTTAATTTAAATAATAATCATGTTTATTTATTTGGTTATATTTGGTTTTCTTATGCGTGTATGTGTGTGTACTGATGCTTAAGTGTGTGTGTGCTTACTTGTATGTAAACGAATGCAAGTACTATATTTTCTTCTGCGATACTCTTATGCATATTAATTTTGTAACGTTTACATGTACATACATATGTATGTATTTATTTAATTGGTGTACTTACGTGAAAATTTCTTGTATATATGTATGTACACACATATTATATTAAGAAAAGTCAAGTCTCACTAAATTCTATATATGTATGTAAATCAGCAAAGGAATATTACAATTATACAAATACATGCACTTTTCTTAATACGTGTACTATATATGTATTTATATGTATGTATCCATATGTAATTAGTTTTATACATAAATATAAGTACAATTTTCTCTAAAATCATGTTGGCTTATAACAAATTTGCAGAGCAGGTTATATGAATGCTTTGTTTTTTTATTTCCAGCTAGATAGGCGTGTTACATTCACGAAATTAACCCTGTGTTGCTAAAAGCGTGGACTTATGAATTTAGGCGCTTATGTAATATATATAAATTTTTCCTTTTTTTATTATTATTTTTTGGTTGTTTTATTTTTAGGCGTTACAAGTAGGTACAATTTAATATTATAATGACAGCATTTAACATACATATATTTACTACATAAGTGTTTAGTTAGTTGAAGTTATCTATAACACCAGATAACCTTCGAGAACAAAATTTTAATGTGACAGCTTTTTCTTAAAAAAAGGCTATATAAAATGACAGCGCGTATTTTAAAGTGTCGAACTTAATTTTTTTTTTTACATTACTTTGAAGACTACGATTTAACTTTAGTTTTGAGCACATCGTCTCCAGTTTCACAAAGGAAATCAAAAGAGATATCAGCATAAAAGCCAAATGAAAGCTATAAAATTAAAGTTGAATTTAGAATATTTGTTTTGTCGTTCTGGTTGGCATAACCGCTAGCTCCGAGCAGAATGATGTCATAGTTTTCTTTTATTAAATACTTGATAACTCTATTCAGTAAAACCGGAAATAAAACACATTTAACATTCCGAGGAATATAAGTTTTTCGCCTCCTGTGGTCTTTCAGGTTCATTTTGCAAAGATTTTGTCTGAAGATACCCCTACTAAAATTTAATGCCGAATAATTTTCTAGAACATTTTAACCATCTGGCACCCCTAAGAAAGGGTTATTTTGCCGCATTTTTATACAGTCATAAAATATATGTAGCATCGTCAGGAAATAGTTTTTAAAGGTCGCTGCTAGAGGGCTAAAATCTTCTAGAAAATTATTCGCCATAAAATTTCGATAGGGGTCTCCTCAGAAAAAATCGTTGTAAAAGGAACCTAAAAGACCGCAGGAAGCGAGAAACTTACATTCCTCTGAATGTTAAATGCGTTTTATTTCCAGTTCTACTGAAGCGATCGAAGTATGTACTTCTTTTGCAAAAGATTAATATTTTTTAATGACGTTTAACATGCCGGCAAAAAAAAGTTACATTAAGGTAGTATAAACTAAGTACTGGGTGGAAGTGACCCCAATGACCCACATAGGGTTAATGTAATTACAAAGTAGAAACCTTCCTCTCAAGTCAAAGAGGTTGGTGTATCAAACTTAGGGTTCGGACCATAAATACCGAAGATGTGAAAAAATGAATTTTAGCGACATCTAGCGGCGCACAGTGGTCGGGCGAACCTGCTTTGACAAGAAAAAGTCATTTTTTTAAAGTTGTGATAAATTAGTCGGTAAAAAGCCATTCCTACTCACAAATGTCCAAAAATCTCAGAACTGATAAGCTTTTTCAAAAATATTTGCTGAGACATCCGTTAAAGGCGTCTAAACCCACAATTTCGATCGTAAAGAATTTTAGTCATTATTTGAGCATAGATTTCCCTGCATTTTTTGCATAGTGTTTCAAGTAGAACTGAAATTCTGTGGTTTAGTCTTACTTTTTAGACATGTAAAGCCACGGTTTTACAAAAAATATTAACAAAAAAAAAAAAAAAATTTGCTACTAAATTAGCAATGCTATAAAAAAAAGGCTTTTTTTGAAGATTTTTTTTTTTATTTCAGAAAGGTATAACTAACAAGATCAATCGAGGGGGGTCTTAATTTTTTTACCAGAGAATAAAAAAAAGGATGCCCTAAAAATCCATGAAAAGTTTAGCCGCCCATATCCGCCCGAAAAAAAATGGCGGCCAAAAAAGTAAAGGCCTTAAATTTTCCACCTTTTTTTGTGTATATTTTAAAGGCACGATGACTCAAGTTTCAAGTAAAACTGCAGTCACTGAAGACACAGCTAAAGAGTATGTAAGCTTCTACAATGAATATCCCATGACTTCATCCCTACATAAGCTACTACTTCATGGGGCTGATATAATTGAAGCTCTACATTTACCAATAGGTAATTTTTCTGAAGAAGCCCAGAAAGCTCGAAAGAAAGACTTCAGATGGTATCGAGAGCATAACACACGAACAATGAGCAGGCAGCAATCGAATGAAGATTTGTTTTGCATGCTACTCATAACATCCGATCCAGTTATACTGAATATGAGACCACTTCCTCTCCGAAAAGCAGACACCATTTCTGCAGTAGTCATCAGTCTTTTACGGGAACCAAGTTAGACCTCACCAGTTTTTGTTGAAATCGCTACAGACGAGTGAAAATCTGTTATTTGCTACCACTTCCAAAATGTTCATTTCCCTGCAAAAAATGCGATTAATCCGGGACGTGTCGGGGATCAATCGCAAGGGAGCATTCGACTAATACAATTTTACATCCCTTTATATGGAGTGAGTTGATCGCATTTGTTCGAGCATGTCAAGTGTAATTGATTTTGCAATGGATATTTTTGGTAACATTTTATTGCAATTATTATTCATCATTGTTATTAAAAGAAAAGGCGTTCATTAGTTTTACCTATTGTTATAAAATTTTTTAAATACATTGCATATTTTTGTATAATTTCTACGTTTAATGACGATAGATTTCTACTCGTTCGGGATGAATGCGATTAATCTAAATTTATACCAGTTCGGGAACAATTGGTCTACAATTAGTCTACATTTATACCCGTACGGGAACAATCGGGGACTAATTGTGGATCGCTTGTTCCCGAAAGAGATCAATCCGGGACAAATCTCTTTCGGGATTCATCGCACATTTTTTTGCAGGGTTAATACAGATTTTTTATAGTTTATTTCTTTTATTAATATTTTGGTCATGGTACCATTTGTAAAAAAAAATTGTTCTGTTAGAATTAATGTTGTTTCATAGTTATCATTATAAATAAAAGATTTCTCGTAAAAGAATGAAGCTTTTATATTTTGGGTGTAGTACGTATTGGGTTAATAATGCCTAATAGGGGTTGTCACTATGGGAAAAGAAAATCCTGGGAATGGTGTACATCATTTCCCATACTTTAACTAATTAAAAAAATTATCAGAAAAAACTAAGGTCTTTTGATTGTGGTCAGCGCCAGCTGTCAACTGTCAAATTATAATTTTTTTTTTTGCATAATCGGATTCAGAATTACATAAATAATATAATCCCAGATTTTCATTAGGATCGTAACACTACTTCTAACTTTTCTATTCTATTTGACAGCTGTCGACTGTCAAATTATAAATTTTTTGCATAATCGGATTCAGCATTACATAAATAATATAATCCCAAATTTTCATTAAGATCGTAACACTACTTCTAATTTTTCTTGTAAAACCAGGTCTCTCCGACCACTGTGCGGCGTCTTAAAAAAAAAAATAAAAAATTTGTCCAGAAATGTTTTCGAAAAATACTTTTTTCTTTTGTCCATATAACGCGAGACGGCCTAATGTATGTATATACATACATATGTATGTAAGCGCACGATCTCAACATTTTAAAATCTATTTAAGAGACTCGCATCAAATCTGAAAAATATGTAGCTATACTTATTTGAAAATAGTATATGCAAATATACGAGTATATTAGTTAATATTTATTTTATTATATGTATTTTGTAACTATTTATATACATATTTGTACATACAATGTGTATGTTAATATTATTGTATATAATAGCCACTAAGCTAATGTTTTAGCTAGCACTGTAAGGACGAATTCTGCAAAAGGTCAACGCGTTCACGATTGATTTTTTTAATTTTTTTTGTGATATATGTTTTCAACTTTCTGCTTTTATATACAATAAATGTATCTATAGGCTAGTATATATGTATGTATGCATCTGTATGTATGTAGAGCAAGTCAACATTAATCAACTCGGCTTTCTAACAATTAATATATGTAACTAACGGCTTTTTTTATTTATTAATTTTTTTTTTTTTTTAAATTTTGCTAAATATTACATTCATGTATGTATGCTTTTATGTAAGTACTGTTGTAAGTACTGTATGTTTTTGATGCGAATTAATAAGTAGTTAATCTCTTGAATGGCTGTGAATTGTTGCTTTGTGATTTAATTAAATGGCTGTGTTCATTTAACTATATGTACATATGTATATGTCTGTTTGTATATACATATATGTATGTATGTATGTAGGCATGTGTATTAGTCTATATAGTATACACAAATATGTATATACACAAATAATAATTTTCAGTTTTAATAATTTCAATAAATTTTTTATGAGTTGTGTATGTATGTAGAATAGATAATGCTATATTATTGTTATTAGGCAGCTAACTGAGGGAGTAATTACATACAATTATTATTATTTTTTTTTTGCTTTATATTTTTAATGTTTAATTATGTATTTATTAGTTATTACTGTTTTATTTTTTATTTTGTTTTGTTTTTTTTTTTAATTTTTTTTTTTTCAGAACGCTACGCTTACAATTAAACTCTTTTAACCAGGGACCGTAACGATTATCATTTTTATAAAAAAAATCATTTTTAATCGTTATAATTTGATTTTTATTTTTTCGACTAAATTTGATCGATATTTTATGATTTTTATTTTTTCGATCAAAAATAATTGTTATTACTGGATTTAAATTTTTTCCGATGAAACTTGATCGATATTTTATGATTTTTATTTTTTCGATCAAAAATAATTGTTATTACTGGATTTAAATTTTTTCCGGTGAAACTTGATCGATATTTTATGATTTTTATTTTTTCGATCAAAAATAATTTTTATTATTGGATTTAAATTTTTCCGATCATAATAAACTCTAAAAACTTGTTCTTTTTTGCAAATTTTGTTCTCAAATAGAACTGCGCCAATGTTGGCACAATCGTCAACTTCAAGCCATCAAATATAGGATTCACTAACGTTTGAAAAAGTTTACTATGATCGGAAAAAAATAAAAAAATATTGATTAAAGTTGATCGGAAAAATTTAAATCCAATTATAACCATTATTTTTGATCGAAAAAATAAAAATCATAAAATATCGATCAAGTTTCATCGGAAAAATTTAAATCCAATAATAAAAATTATTTTTGATTGAAAAAATAAAAATCGTAAATAATGGTTATTTAAAAATTTAAAAAATAAAAATCTTTAGAATAAAGATGAGCTCATATTTGGATAGAATGTGCTAAAATCATTGTATCGGCATACTTGCATTTTATTGTTAACGAAGTTTTCATAATGATTTTTTCATCCGAAGAAATGAAAATAACGATTAAAATCGGTCCCTGCTTTTAACGCTTTAATGCTCGCTGAAGTATGTGCAGTTTGTATGCATGTATATTTGTGTGTGTGTGTGCCTTAAGCATGCGCAGAGTATCAATTCAATTTCGCTTTAGCATTATTTTTTTCTTAGCAACATTATGAATTTGCATTGAATATTAAGGAGCACGTAGAAAACTAGATTGAAGTCACATCCATTGTATATTGATAATTATAATTCTATCTGATGCATAAACCATGGATGTCATCAATTTAATGATTGTTATATGCAAAAAAAAAAATAAATATATAAAAAACATGTACATATGTATATGACATTAATAGCAGACTTTGGCATTATGCGAATAAATTTTTATTTATATAATTATTCGAATAAATTTTTATTTTTCAAATTTTTATTTAGATAAATTCCCTACGAATAAATTACTCGGAATTTATTTTTTATTTCAAATAATAAATAAAAACTCAGGATACAACAAAAAAAAAAAAACAACTGAGTAATAGTAAAAAAAAATTTTGATTTTTTTTTTGTTTGTATGTTTGTTTGTTTTTACATATCGTCGTACCATACGAAAACTAGCATATTTAAAATTTCTGGCGAAAGCTATCAATAAAAAAATTCTGTACGAAAAGTAACAAGTTCGACTTTTGGCTGACGAAAAATAACAAAATCGACTTTTGGCTGACGAAAGGTATCAGTAATTATATACTGTTTTTACATTAAAATTGTTGTTGTTTAAACGAAATTGATAGTTTTCGTCGGCCAAAAGTCGAACATGTTACTTTTCGTCAGCCACAAAAAATATGATGTTAGTTTTCGTATGGTACGACGATATGTATGTAAATGAAAATTATCTATTATTCGAATAACTTGGTTTATGAATAAACGAAATTATTTATTATTCAAATAAAGATAAAAAAAGTTATTCATCTATTATTCGTTATTCGAATAAATTTTGCCCAACTCTGATCTATAGTTTATGCATCAGACAGAATTATCGATATACATATAGCGTTTTCAAGTCAAGTGAAACTTTTTTCAAGTCAGGTAAAACCTTTCAGAATTGAATTGAAACCTTTTTCAATTTCATTTCCACGACAAGTGAAATTTGTTTCAAGTCAAATGAAACCTTTGTCTATTGAATTGAAACATTTTTAATTTGAAATGAAACTTTTTTCGTCAAATGGATCTTTTTTCAAGTCAAGTGAAACTTTTTTCAAATCAAGTAAAACCTTTTAGAATTGAATTGGAACCTTTTTCAATTGAAATTAAACTTTTTCAATTTTATTTCCACGTCAAGTGAACTTTTTTCAAGTCAAGTAAAACCTTTCAGAATTGAATTGAAACCTTTTTCAATTGAAATTAACCTTTTTTCAATTTCATTTCCACGACAAGTGAAATTTTTTCAAGTCAAATGAAACCTTTGTCTATTGAATTGAAACATTTTTAATTTGAAATGAAACTTTTTTCGTCAAATGGATTTTTTTTCAAGTCAAGTGAAACTTTTTTCAAATCAAGTAAAACCTTTCAGAATTGAATTGAAACATTTTTCATTTGAAATTAAACTTTTTTTCAAATTCATTTGCATTGAAAAAGTTTTAATTTCAATTGAAAAAGCTTTCAATTCAATTGAGAAAGGTTTCACTTGAGTTTAAAAAAGTTTTATTTCACCTGAAAATGCTATATATGTACATATGTATGGATGTGACGTCAACTAGCGTATGTAGTTTTCTGCGTGTATGTAGTACTATGTATTTATGTATGTTTGTATGTATACATATATATATGATTATGTATGTATATATGTATATGTATGTAGATCTATCATGTTTAGTCATCGTATTTATGCACCTCTAATGAACATTTTGCTTATATATATTGCATTTTTTATCTGCGGCGGCTCTTTTTCTTAACAAATTTTTATTTTTTTTTTTGAATACATACATACATAGTTGACAAAATGCAATTTACGTTAAATAAACAATATACATATATGGAATTTATTATGTTTTTTTTTGTTTTCGTTTAAACTACCAAAAGTGAGTTGCAACTGTTAATTATGTATACTTAATTTATGTTTACTAATTAATTTATTATTAGTGTAATATTTTTTTTTTATATATTTTTTAGCCAATTTCATATTTATATATTTTAATTTGTTTTCTTTTATTCTTAATTCTTTTTTTTTTCAAATAGCTACTTATTTTTCTGCAGAAACTTTATTTATGTTGACTTAAATATAAATTGGATTCTCCTGGCCGGTAAGTAAACGGAACATTGACGTTGGCATAGTTTTCATTAGAATCTGCAATTAAAAAAAATGGTAAAAATTTGTTTAAAAATAAAAAAAATCAATATAGATTATATCTGTATAGTAGTACACCCACCTCGCCCACTGAGGTGGCCAACAAATTGACAATCTTCTCGTGCGGCACAGCGACCACACTTTGATTATTAATTTCAATTATACGATGACCCACACGCACGCCACCACGTTCGGCGATGCCGCCGCGCAGCAAACTGCAAATCTAGAAAAAACGATAAAAGTAAAATGTAAAAGAAAAATTAATACATATGTATGTATACGCATCCACTTGGCAAAAAAAAAAAAAGAAAATGTGCCCACACACTTATGTGCGTTTGCCCTTTTCCCCATTTGCCTTCACAAATTACACACACATACACACACACACTTACCACACCATTCTGCACGCTGAAACCCAGTTGATATTTTGTATTGGGCCGTTTAATTTTCACCTCAACCACCGGCGCACACGGCACCACCGTGAATTTGACCACTGTTTGATTTTTCGTATTCTTTATGTACGTTTGACATGTTGACAGCGGCAAACCGACCAAACTGAGTCCATTGATGGCAATCAATTGATCGCCAATATTCAATTGTCCGCAACGTGCTGCCGCACCGGATGACATGAGATTCGCTATGACAACGGTGGGTAGCATTGAACCCCAACCACTCTCCACAATCACCACACCCAATATCTCACCCTTCGCCTTCGGTACGACCACTTCCTTTTGCAGCTCTTTCTTGGCAAAGATTTCCAATTCATCACCGAATATCTCTTGGCTATTCAACACTTCCTGATAATCCATTTCCTTAACAAAACTATGATCCTCAATTCCGTTTGCTTTGAGGAATTCCATGTAGGCCACTTGGAATGCCTGGCCAATGGATTGTGCAATGAATTGCGCCTCATCACTCTCGAAAACGTGACAAATCATTTTTGGCGTACGATTCGGTTTGGGCGCATCGTCAATGTCCTGCGGCACGAAACGTCGTCGTGCCATCAATACCACAAGATCGCCAATGTCTGCTATGTAGGAGATTGTACGTAATGCATGATCCATCATGATTTCTTTGAGATCTGTGTTGAGTACCATTATCTTTTCGGTTGATATGAAGAGATCAACTTCGGTGCTGGGCTGTACATCGCCATCGGGTGCCTGTGTGTCGGTCGGTGAGTGTAGTGAAGCGAGAGGAAAAAAGTGATTAGATTGATTGATTATGCAGTTATGAAATACAGTTTAAGAGAGTATGCGAGCAATATTTGTTGTTGTTATATTTTTGTACAAGCAATTGATGATATGAAAAATGAATGGAAGCACTTACCAACGCCTTCGGTTGAGTTCCAACACGTTTAATTAAGAATGTTTGTTCATGAAAATACAAAAAGCATACATACATATTCAATGTTAAATATTACATACAAAGAGAAGTAGTACAAACATTTCTTAACTCA
This sequence comes from Urophora cardui, assembly GCA_960531455.1. NCBI lineage: Eukaryota > Metazoa > Arthropoda > Insecta > Diptera > Tephritidae > Urophora > Urophora cardui. The sequence continues at coordinate 152,255,584 of OY482671.1, read as the reverse complement.
ATTTTATTTTATTTTTCTTAACTAGCGGGACATGAAAGACTAAAAGTAAGGGCACAGCCAGACAACGCAAGAAATTACTTTCAGAAAGTGAAAAATTCAAATTTTTATTTGTATTTCGTCGTACCATACGAAAACTAACATATTTAAAATTTCTGGCGAAAGCTATCAATAAAAAAATTCTGTACGAAAAGTATAACATTTGACTTTTGGCCGACGAAAGGTAACAAAATCGACTTTTGGCTGACGAAAAGTATCAGTAATTATATACTGTTTTTACATTAAAATTGTTGTTGTTTAAACGAAATTGATAGTTTTCGTTAGCCAAAAGTCGAACTTGTTACTTTTCGTCAGCCAAAACTCGACTTTGTTACTTTTCGTCGGCCAAAACTTGAACTTGTTACTTTTCGTCAGACACAAAAAATCGTATGCTAGTTTTCGTATGGTACGACGATTTATTTTTTTAAATGATAAACAAAAATTTGAATTTTTCACTTTCTGAAAGTAATTTCTTGCGTCGTCTGGCTGTACCCTAACTCAATAAAGAATTAGGAATTTGTATTATTTAATTTTTACTCCATTCGAAAACATGTACTTTGTGGAGCAAGGGGTAATACAAATTTAATAAGTATTTTTATAAGATACAAAACAATAGAAACAAATTTCTGTTATTGCAGCATTTTGCTCATGCAAGCATTTTACATTTATTATGCATGTGTGTGTGTATGTACAAATGATTTGCGGAGTACTTATATTTAGCCAATGCAAATTACCAAAAAACAAAAAAATAGGAAAATAATATTAATAAAAAAAACTATGCATTTCAAATGTTCCAAAAATCCGCTTACCTTAATGCGTGAGACCGCCTCTTCGGCTTGCATCATACGCGTCGATTTTGTGGGTTGTCCCTCACAAACCAGCTGTGTGGAACCCAAATATTTGGCGCGAAAGAGTACACCCTCAATGAGCACTGCGCCACCTATGGTTTTATAAAATAGTGTATGTGTGTTTGCGTATGTAAAACATATAAGGAATTAGTTGTTGATTTGAAATTGTATATGTATATTTTTTGTGGCTACTTTTAAATAATTATGATGAAATTTCTACAATAAAACAATCACTAAGTGTTCGTGGTGGAGATGTGGGCAACTTTTTTTGGAAATTTATTTAAAGCCAAAGAACCACACATTTCTTTTTTGTTGTTTGCTTTTCCGACAGGGTAGGATTGCGATGTATTGTGGAACGAATTTCCGTCATTCCTTGTCAAGTTTGATTTGTATGTATATGTAAAATAAATACTATTACAGCTGAAATACATAAAAAGCATATTTTTGGTACCACCCAATAAACACAGACGCGAGGATGATATCGAGGCGAGTTCGCGAAAGCAGATTTTCGCGAATGTAATTTCTCGGACTCGCCTCGAGTTCGCGGCAAGTTCGAGAAAATCAATTTTCGCGATATAATTTTTTTCTATTTTTTTAAGTTGTTTTGCACTAAAAAATCATTATAGTTCTGAAATTTTACATTTGAATCATCCATTTTCAAAACCGGTCATCTCCAAAATTTTAATTTTTTAAGCTAGGTATCACATCCAGTTATAAAACATCACCTGTATTTAATATAAAAACAATTTCTTAACCTAAACCTGCCATATTCAAGTCAAATTACTCTATAATAATAATAAACACAAATCGTTTTAGCTATTGGTTTCTTAAGAGCAGTTTTTTGAATTTTTCTCACAAATGACTTGAGTGGAGATGGCCGGTTTTGAAAATAGACGATTCATTTATACCTGAACTCGAATATCGCAGATGTTATCGTGGCGAATTCTAGGCGAGTTCGCGAAAGTAAATCAAATCATATACGAGTATGTGTGTAGAAAAACCAATTCAAAATTGTTTAAATAAGGGACTTTATTTACTACTTAAATTTATTTGAAAAGCTTTTGTTACTTCATGAAAGTTAAACTTTCTTTATAAAAATGTGCTTTGTATTATTTTATACGGATTTAACCCATTGCCAGTAAACCAAACTCTGAACTTTTAATTTTTCGAAACGCCATTCATAAAAAAATCTCGAATCGCTAATGAACAAATTTTTGAATCGCCAACGATCCGAGAATGAACAAATTTTCGAATCGTCAACGATCAGAGAAATTAGAAATTCTCGAATCGCTAGTGATAGGTGACATGTCTGCGAATTCGGATTCGCCGATCTATCGCCGTGAACTATTTCCGCGATAATATAATCAGAGAAAGCGAATCCGACGCGAATTCGAGGCGAATCCGTTGTTTATTGGGTATATGATAAGAAATAAAAACGAAGCATTTTTCCAACTAATTCATTTTTTGTTTCATAGGTATTTGACTCAAATCAAGGCAAATTCATTGATATGGTAATGGTACGTGAACAGCTGACTTCTTCTTCTTCTCGTTTTTAACTCGCCGTGTACAGAAGAATACAGGAGAATGTCAAACAAAGAAAAATTTTACTTTGAGTTTGACATTCTGCTGGACAAAAACTTAAAGCGAATCGAGGCGAATATTTCCGAATTCGCCCTGCCATTACCATAATGAATTTGCCTTGACTAAAATGTTTGATACTAAATATGTATCGGAACCTCTCACTCTGTGTCGAAGGCTCCCTAAAAATGGGAGGTTTTGTCAGACATATATTGTGGTCATAATTATTTGGTTATAAGTTTGGAAAAACACAGAGGAGAAAATTAAAGACAAATGGAAAATGTCACAAACATACGTGGAATCACTAATTGTGTTCAATAACAAAAAAATTGTTACGAATTTTTTTTCGGCTAATCTTCGTTCCCCTAAAAAAATATTTTCTCTTAATCTGTCAAAGCCTCCTCTTCTACACTATATTGTTTAAAAACAATATTTACAGCCTTATTCTGGACGACAATAGAGAAAGGACAGCGTACGGAAGAAGAAAACCATCTCAAACTACACAGATGGTTCCAAAATACTCTCACTACTCATGATGTTAAATCTCTGAGCAACAAAGTATTTCGTTCTTTTTTCGCTAAGAGGTTTCGGTAGTAATCTCATCAAATCAGCACTCGGCACCGTTGTCCCGGCTAGCGTAGCAATTAAACTTATTTTTGGTGGATGCACTACACTGTTTAACTCCACCACGAACATTTCCACTAAATATAATTAATAGTAATTAATACGGAAAAAACATTTAGAAATATTATCTTACAAAGTATGCGGCGTTTTGAAAGCAGTTTTATATAATTGAGTTTTGTTAATTGTTTTTGTTTTTTGTTTTTATCGTAACGTAACGGAACGGAACGCATGCAAAAATAAAGAATTATATCACAGATTAGCAAAATGTTTTAAAATTATTTCAATTCTATCTTAAAAAAAAAAAGAAATCATTGATCGATGTTGTATCTAACAAATGAAAAGAAATAACAATTGTAAATGGGCATGGATTCACTTGGCCTTAAAGTGCAGACATTGGTGACTTATCTGTAACCTTATAAAACAGCTGATTCAACCAACCTTACGGCAAGCAGTGTTACTAGTCATTGGTCCCAAGCGAATTCAGATTTTAACCAAGGAGAAATATTATTTTGACATTACAATCTACTAATTACAATAACAAAATACATGGGAAATTTCTGAATTCGCCTATGCGCCTACCTCCCTAGATCTGCCTCGACAAGTGTCAACTGTTTACAGATTTACGACACCACTAACAGCTCACATGGATAGCGATAAAGTTACGATAAGGTTAACGATACCGAAATACTTATAACTCACCAATGTCTGAACCTTTAATCGGCTGCCATGAATTTCGTTCGCTTACTCGAATACTATATACTACAAACGAATTGGCGAGCAGCAAGCGAATATTCGAAATCAAGAAAATTTTTTATATAAATACGAACATACATACTATGAAAGTACGAGTATAACAATATTTAGAAAAAGAACAACAAACAATACTAGTTGTACTACAAATTCATTCCAATTGATGCCATTTGACGAGAGAGATTAAATGCTCAATCGAAAAGTCTACACGAATTCGTTTGTAGTGTTCGGCGATTGCGGGTAAATGTAATTAGGTCATAGATATCTGTTGAATTAGTTTTTAGTTTAGTTAGTGGGTACCAGAGATTTTGGCTTGCCTTCGTTATATCTTAATGTCGCTACAATTAAGTATTCGCCCGACTTACAAATATTCGCTCGACCATAAAGTTAATCAATCTCATTTCACATTATCCTTGTCTAGTTTTGGCGATGGAGTCTATAAACAAAGTAGGGCTGTGCATTATTCGACTATCTTAGCTTTGTATGGTCATGTTTATTTTCCACAATTTCTCTTCGGGGTTTAATAAGTTTTAACGAGCCATTCAGTGAACTAGTTTACTGGAAAAGAGGTTGCGAACCACAAGAAATGTAATTATGTATATGTGAATGTAGGCGATCAACTTAATTTTGATATAAATTATTTGAATGAAGGCTCGTTTGATCTGGCTGATTAGGAGGTGCAAATAAAAACTAAATTCTATTCACCCGTTTGCCCAACGTTTCGCTGACAAATTCCAGCATCATCAGGGGCGTTTGTTTATTCACTTAAAAACCAAAAAACAAAAACAACAATAAACATTTTTGACAAAAGAAAAATTAGAAAATTATCATTGATTTTTTCACCATGAAAAATATTTCAAAATTTTTTTTTGAAAAATATTTAAAGTATATATATATGTACATTTATCTTAAAAACACTTATACAAAAACAACAATACAAAAAAGAACAGAAAAAATCATTACCACTTTGTGTGGTAGTTTTGTCATTACTAGTTATTGTTTTATTTTTGTATACATAATATGTAGGCTGCCGCGATGTTGTCTGTGTCTTCCTTCTTGTTAATTGCATTGTCCCTTCTTTATAATATTCTTAGGCTCTCCAGTGTGTATCTCTTTAACTCCCCCTTTTCTTTGTCTATGATTTTTGTGTTTTCAAAGTCAGCTGAGTGGCCGCTGTTTAAAATATGCTGCGATAAAGCTGTGCTCTTTTTTTGTTTCTTTATGTCTGTTTCGTGCTCTGTTAACCGGACATCTAGTGCGCGCTTTGTTGTACCTACATCAGTGGTCCGCATTTCTGCAAACAATTGTTTGCGCTCAAATCACACCGACACGTTACGCTCTTTCTTTACTAGATGATTTAGTCGTCACTGAGCAAGCGGCGTGGCAACATCGAGAGTGCTTGTCGCTTGTTTGCACGTTGAAAACAATTTACTATGCTACCTAATATCGACGCACGTGGTCAATTTACTATCAATAATTTCTCATACCCACACAATTTCTGTAACCGAAATTGAAGGACGTGCGTATTAAGCAAACTCGACTCCCAATTATCGTTTTGCTGACAGTTGAAACTAAGCATTGTGGGTGATTATTTGCAAAAAAATTGATATTAGCTTTCGATATCGTGTGTGTTAGTTACATATTCCACAAAATAACAAGATTTTCTCGGATTTTCTATATTTTTCAATTTCTTTATCTATATACGCACCTAAGTCAATTTCGGTTCAACACATATGGAAAATTTGCGGGCGTGCGTCAATTTGAGGCTTGTGTACATATATATGTATTATTTACGCATGCATTTGCCCGATCACAGTTCGTTCGACCGACCATAGCGCTCTCACTAATACAATCTCAATTTCAAATTTGCCTACCATTGACCTACATACACTCGATTGCAGCTTTCGTTGTTGTTTCCTTTACATTTTATCTCGTATACCACATTATTTTGTTGTTTCGTCTCAATTGGGGTTTTTGTTCTTGTAAATATTCTCGTTAATGTTTCATTTGATTTGTATGCAAGTGTCGCGTTTTGTTCTTTTGATATACTCTCCAGGTTAGTATTTAGTTTCGGAATATATGTCACGCTGTAATATTTCTTTGGTTCGTTGGGTGAAATATTTTTCATGGTGAGTGATTGTGAAAAAATCTATGATAATTTTCTAATTTTTCTTTTGTCAAAAATGTTTATTGTTGTTTTTGTTTTTTGGTTTTTAAGTGAATAAACAAACGCCCCTGATGATGCTGGAATTTGTCAGGGAAACGTTGGGCAAACGGGTGAATAGAATTTATTTTTTATTTGCACCTCCTAATCAGCCAGATCAAACGAGCCTACATTCAAATAATTTATATCGTAATTATGTATATATGAGCCAAAAGGAACATCCTACGATGGCATCAAAACACACTTGCCGAGTTGGATGCAAATAACTGTTTAGGAGTCAAGGTGGAAGGACACTTATCTCTAACAAAATAACATAAGGTCTTAAGACTTTAATGAATACGTCGTAGGCTATCCAAACTAACCTAGTCACAGAAGTTTGACTGTGTTCTATCAAAGCAGAATTGCTATTTAATGTGCTTCTTAGATGGTTTCAGAGGGTCAATGATTTAGCACCTGACCTGAATATTGGCACATTCTTTTTGGCGCTGTATTCAATGGTGCCTTTAATACAGTCCGATTAGGATTTTTCTGGGTTTTTCTTTTTAAGTTTTGTCAATTTTTTTTTCTTACCCACCAACCGCTAGCAAGCGCGCCCATTTACATAAATGCTATTCTAAGATTTAACAACAATAATATATGTAACGTCGACTAAAATTGGTTGAACGACACTACTTGCGCGCGAAGATAAACCCAATACATTTACCTTCTTTGTTCTTACTCTTTTTAACTTTTTTCTCGCCGCTTGTGCTATTGGAGCTGCCAGTCGAATTGATGTTGCCGCCAACGCCACCACCACCACCACCAACACCAACACCACCACCAACACCAGCGCTAGAATTCGCATTGCTACCGTTTCCTTTTCCAGCACTACCGTTCGTCGTTGATGGTAGCCCATTTGAGTTGTGATCCTTTTTCGAATTACTACCGCTAATACAAGCCGAACCATCTGAACCACCGCCCGGACTGCCGCCGGACAGTGGTGCAATAGCGTCTTGATGGCCGACATCCATTGATTTCAATGGCGATTTGTCGATGTGCTCGGACGATGATGTCATCGAACCGCCAATATCGAGCAGTTTATTTGTGGAGCTCTTCGGTGGTATGGGCGGCGGTGGTGGGATTTCGGGTGTGGTAGAGAGTAAGGCATTATAGCCGTTACGGGTTTTTGTGCTCGCCATTTGTTGTTTGGGTGAGATTTTCGAGAGTAGCGAAGAGCGCGGCTTACGCGACTCCCACGAACGATTCTCATCATAGTAGCCCTGATCGTCGAGACGTTGATGGCCCAGCAAGCGATCCGTTTCCAAATCCGTATCGACATCATCCTCGTCGGCGCTCAAATTCTTCGAATGCGAGTGTTGGCCGGGCGATGAGGTGGCCGATGGGCGCAATGATTTTGTGCCGCTACCATTATTGTCCACTAAATGACGTGACGACGAAGACAGCCAAACGGGCGAATTTATTACAGGCGAAGCCGTGCGCGGCGATTGGCGATTCCGTTCGGGTATGGGTGGTGGTGGTGCTGCTGCTGTTGCTGCCGCCGTTGCTGTCAGTGATTGTGACTGCGAAAGCGCCTGCGATTGTGATAGGATGGTGTGTGTGAGTGCCTGCGTTGCTGGTATTGACTGCGACGTCATGGCGGAGTTCGACGTTGGCGGTCGTGGCGGCTGCGCAGACACGTGTGACGTCAAATTGGTGCGCAGTGAGTTATTAAGGCCTGTTGATGCGAAACCGATGTTGTGGCTGTGGCTGTTGCTGTTGCTGCCGCCGCCGCCTCCGCTATTCTGATGCAACTTGTTGCGATTCAACGTTGTGCTAATAGCCGAGGCCACCGACGTCACACCACTGCCGCTTGTGGTGCCAGTCGATGGACTGAGCAGTGCGCTGATGGGCGGCGAGCTGGCGTTAAGTGTGGACGCAGCGTGTACGTTCTCCTTGTAGGGCGTGGGTTGGAGTATCTCCATTTCGGTAGTTAGTGTAGTCGGTTTGCGATGAGGCGCTGGTGCGGGCGGCGGTGGTGTCATTTGCACCATATCGGAACGCTGGAAAATACCTGCGAAAATGAAGAGAAAAAAAGATTACAATAAAAAATGCTTAAAGAACTTTCTTCTATTTTATTCTATTCCTTTCAACACTTGACATGCGGGTACATACTTATCGAATAGAGTGAATCCAATTCGGGATCGATATTCTTGAATACTTTATTGTTGCCGCTGCTATTATTTGTTGGACTTTGTCCCAACAACTCACGATCATGACGTCCATCACGTTTCGTGCCCGCATCTCTGCCGGAGTTTTCATGCCGACCAAGCGGCGTTCCGGTGGGACTCTCATTTCGGCGCATATAATTTGTCTCAAATAGAATATTCGATGAGGAGAACGAATTATTTCGTGGTTCACCGCTTGAACGTCCACCACCGCCTGTGCCGCCGCCCCCTCCTCCGCCATCGGTTGTCGAGATTGTCAGATTATTCATGCTATTCAAACTGTTGTTGGTCGAAGGGCGTTTCATGTCCATCAACATCGATATTCCACCCATCCCAATGGCATTGTGTTGTATCGCTGTGCTTGGCTGTTGCAAATTACTATTGAGATTATTTTGATTGTTATTCTCCGTGTCGGAGGTGTGTCCGGATGAGAGTCCGTCCTCCAGCACCGGCATGCTGGATGCATAATATTTGGTGTAGTTGGAACAGGATGTTGAGACACCATTTATTTCACCAGATAGACCTTTAGAGAAAAAAGATGAAGAGGGTTTATTGATAGACTCGCGGAAATGTGTTGAGAGTGTCGAACTTAATTCGATGAATATGACTTTGTCATAAAATTAAGTTCGAATGCAATTTTGAGTTCATTTCGTATGGGATTTTTTACATATAAAGAAGGCTATTAGGATCACTGTACTATAAAGAGCAACGGGTGTGAAAAAAGTCTGACATAGGTAGGCATTTAGATTGTCTTTTTTCCACCTAACATTGACTACTTCGAGCGGAACGGATACGTACAGGTGCTCAGCCTCCTGCATCCGCAGTAAGTCTTATAAATTAACAAATGGGTGAAGCCTTTTAAGGCAGACTAAGGGAATTAACTCGATCATTACGGACTCTGAGCCTGGTGCTTAACACACCTCCCGACGTTAGCTTGACGGTAGTACCGGGGGTTACGGTACGATGACAGTAGGAGGTTTAGTGCGGTTAGAGTTCCACACTGATGGGGGTACAGGCTTTCGGTGCTTCCTCCTCGTAAAAAAAAAATCGTTTTTTTTCCAAGTTGAGATATCCCAGATGGCCTAGGTGTCATAAGGCCGCTGTGCTGATACTTTGTTGCAGCAAGACTTGTTATTGTTGTAAATACAAAAACACTCCCGAAGGTATTCAGGCATGTCTCCCGTTGAGCCACGGGTGAGCACTTTAAGCTCCTCGAAAATTTCTCTCCATGCATATTAGGGTGGGGCGATTTACTAACCTATACCGCGCCATCGAAATTCGGATTCCTCTCATTTTTCTGAGTAGAAAACTCCTCCACGACATTTGTCTAAAATTAATTTTTATGTTCCGGAATTTGGTTTTTATGAACCAAGACGAATTTTTGAAAATAAAAATTGGGCAAAAATCGACAAAAAAAATATCCAGGCCAATATGCACATCGATTTGAAGCAGAATTTTATGCTGAATCCAGATATGATATGCTTCCAATAGTACGCTATGGCGTATGAGTAACCTTGAGTTTTTTTTTGGAGTTGAGTAAAGTAAAAAAACAAATCTCAGAAGCATAAGTCTACGTTTTAGGGAATAACTCTTAATTTTTTGCAGCTAAAATTCTGAAATTTTGGATTTGGAGCATTTATGGTACACAAAGCGCTGTCGGCGAAAATCATCGGTATCGGGTGACTATAACATAGAGAAACCATACCGCAATTTTGGGCCAAGGAAAAAAGAGTGCATTCTAGTTTTCCTATACCGGAAGATAAATTAATATTTTAAAATACTGTTCATATATTGTATTGCCTTATCTGTAAAAAGTATGCAAAAAAAATTAAGATGTATTATACACAACAAGAGATAATCGCGAAAATATGCGATTTTCGGCATTCGGCCTCCATAACCGGAAATCAGGCTATATCTCGAAAACGGATCATACGATTTTAATTCGGATTTCATATCTGGATTCAGCATAAAATTCTGCTTCAAATCGATGTGCATATTGGAGTGGATATTTTTTTGTCGATTTTTGCCCAATTTTTATTTTCACAAATTCGTCTTGGTTCATAAAAACCAAATTCCGGAACATCAAAATTAATTTTAGAAAAATGTCGTGGAGGAGTTTTCTACTCAGATAAATGAGAGGAATCCGAATTTCGATGGCGTGGTATCTATTAATTTTCCTCCATACAAATCGCCCCACCCTAATGCATATTTCTTGTTTGTTCGTATCGTCTTCTGTATAGCCCCCAGTTGAGAAGGCATGACTTTCAGTAGCAGTTATTTGGTGACTGGGTTAAGAAACCAGGGTCATTGATAATTTCGGTTATATTTTATTTAGGAAGGACCAGATGCCTTCTTTTGCAAGTGTTAAATTCTTAGTCATGGATATGCGGGATCTCGGGAGATGCTCAGATATGTACGCAAATGCTGCGAGATGGATCTTGTAAAGAAAATACTTATAAGTACTACTAATACTCACTATCCAAATCGCCACAATTCGAATCGTAGTCTGTCGTCTCAGGCGAATAACGATTAGTGGTAGTTTGCACCTCAATTGGACTATTGTGATTGACACCACCTTGCTGCTGCTGCTGTTGCTGCTGATGATCCAATTGCTGTTCGCCACTGCTGCGACTGGCCGAATCTAGAAAATAATCGAAATCTCGCATCAACGGACTGGCGGTGAAACGACGACGTTGCTGAGCAGCGGCGGCATTGTGAGTGGACTTTGTGTAGGTGAGATTGCTGTTGCAAATGCTGTTGTTGCTGCTGCTGCCATTGTTTTGCTGTTGCAATTGTTGTTGTTGTTGTTGTTGTTGCGCTGGTTGCTGACGTTGCGCACGCAAACGATGGTTATTTGTTGTTTGCTGTTGTTGTTCTTGGTTTTGAAGCTGTTGTTGCAAATACGTTTCATGTTTATTCTGCTGTTGACGATATTGTATTTGTTGTGTTGCCGTTGCTGCTATTGTTATTGTTGTTGCTGTTGTTGTTGGTGACATTTGCGTATGCAATTGCGTTTCGTGTTGGTTGTTGCGCTGTTGCTGCTGCTGCTGTTGTTGTTGTTGCAGTGTTGTTTGCAATTGTCGCATCTGATTGTTGTGTTGTTGTTGTAGTTGATGATGCTGCTGCTGTTGCTGTTTTGGTTGTATACCATCCATATCCACACCCATCAGTCCATCATCATCGTCTTCCTCATCGGCTCCTATAACTTCGTCGTCATCCTCCTCTTCGCCCTCGATCTCATCATCTTCGTCGTCATTTCCATTCACATTACATGGCGAATCGAATTCACGATCATCGTTACGTTCCAAACTGCTATGGATTTCATATTGAATGTCCTGAAATTAAAGGAGAATTTAAAAAAAAAAGATAATCGAGATTATGTGCCAGCTAGAGATCGAGATCGAGATCGAGATCGGAAGATCGTCCTCTTTCTTCGCTTTCCATTAATTCATATCATGAATGATACAGCGATGGTTAGAGAGACGAGAGTGAGGAATTAATTAAGGGAAAAAGTGGGGGTAGAGTGCGATCTGTTTTTTATTGACCGCCTCCTGAAGGAAAAACGAAGCCAAACCGAAACTTGGGCTGTGTTTCCATCGCATGCAGCTTAGGGTGGTCGCCAAACATATGGGGACAAATTTTATATTATATTTCTTCAACTTCACCCCCTAGGTCGATACTAATATAGTAGTCAAAGATAGCATATATAAATTTTGGCCCGGATCGGAGACGGTTAAGAGGTGTCGCAGAGGGCACAAAGTTTAGATTATCATATGTGAGCCGTGTGCGGCACGCCTTAACCGTCTCCGACCGGGACCAAAATTTATATTTAACATATTTGAGTGCAGAACTAGCGATTTCGGGCATTAGATATAGAAAAATTAATTTAATTTTATGGAATCTCTAATTTGAATCATCTCCGGTAGGGACCACACTTTTTATGTGATATCTTTGACTGTGCTGTTACCGATGTAGGGGTGAGATCGAAGAAAATCGCCAACTTGATTTTAAGAACCACCCTAATACATCTAGTAAACTATCCACTCTGTTCTCACTACTGCTTACTGAGAGCAATTCTCAACCATACAAGATGATATATCAGAGGGATAGGAATGCATGACGCTGACTAACACAACCAGCACAGCACCGTCAGAATCTGAAAAGACCTCTCCGAGCCATTCGAGACCAAACGAGGTGTCCGTGTGACTTCTTCAACTTGATGTTGGAAAAGATAATACAACGTACAGGAAGCATCTTAAACCACAAGTGTCTGCAACTGTTGGCGTACGTCGATGATATCGAGATCGAAACTGTTAAGGACTTCGTCCATTTAGGAATCAACATTAACATCACAAATAGTGTCAGCACGGAAATCCAATGAAAAATCACCCTTACCAATAAATGCTACTTTGGAGTAAGTAAGCAACTGAAAAGTAAAGTCCTCTCTCGACGAACAAAAATCACACTCGACAGAACGCCCATCGTTCCGGTTCTCATGTACGACGCAGAAGCATGAAAAATGTCTAAATCAGATCAGATGGCACTGGAGTATTCGAGAGGAAAGTTCTTCGGAAGATTTATGGATCTTTGCGCATTGGCGAGGGCGTATATCGACAAAGATTTGACGATGAACTGTACGAGCTTTACGCAGACATCGACATTGTGCAGCGAATAAAGATCCAGCGGCTGGGTTGGGCAGATCATATTGTGAGAATGGATGAAGGTGCTCCGCCCAAGAAAGTATTTCTATCGAAACCTGCCGAACGCAGAAGAAAAGGGACACATCCACTGCGTTGGGGAAATCAGATGGACAGCGATGATGCCTGCCTAGTCGAGCCATGCTGCACGAGAAGAGTGTAGTTTGTTGAAAATAAAGCTAAGGATAATTTTAAGATCAGGCATATCTGTGCTAAGGGCAATAAATATAGTGGATTCTATGTTAGGATCTCTGATTTTCCAGAAAGTCATTGGACATGGAAAAAAAGATGTGATCTATACTCAGGTATATTTTAAAGCAGGGACTGTAACGGTTATGAGTTATGTATATCCAAAAAGTTGATTTTTAATCATTATTTGCTGTTTTATTTTCTGCTCACAAAATAAAAGTTATTTCTTGAGTTTTATTTTTCCATCAGAAAATAAAAGTTATTTTTTGAGTTTTATTTTTCGATCAGAAAATAAAAGTTATTTTTTGAGTTTTATTTTACGATCAGAAAAACTCAAAAAATAACTTTTATTTTGTGATCCAAAAATAAAACTCAAAAAATAACTTTTAATAAAACTCAGAAAATAATGATTAAAAATCAATTCTTTTATAAAAATCGAAAAAATAAAAGTAAATGCACCTAGAGATAGTCTGCGTTACGGTGATTACATCTGTGTACTTATTTTGCGTTTAGCATTTCTCCTTCAGTATGATTTTTTTAGTCAAAATTTAAAAAATAACGATTATTTGCAATCCCTATTTTAAAGTGTTTGTCATGTCGATCTCGAAATCTGTAACTTGATTTTGATTTTGGTTTTTTTTTTTGTATCTTTTTCCACTTACAATACTATCAACATCGCTGCCATTCTCAATCAACGGCCGATCATCTATCGACGGACACTTGAAAAACTCTTCGAGCACTTTGCGCGTCTCTGAGAATTCGTAGAGGTAGTCGAACGTCGAGGATTTAGACGGTATGCTAAAGGCGCTGCTGCTACCAAATGGCGTCATCGATGTCGTCGTCGTCGTCGATGTCACCGGTTTGCATGCATTTATCGGCATTGTTGTTGTTGTTGTAGTTGCAGTGTTGGCATTTCCAAGCGCATTAACCGCTGGCGATGATTCCTCATTAACGTATGTGGGCGTTGTTGGACCACAACCCGCCGTTGCTGCGGACATAGCATCGGGTGTGGTCAAATCGGAGATGGTGCATATCTCGGATACATCATTGCTTGTATCCTCGGCGTTATTGTCCAATGTGCCAGCCGTTGGCGGTGAGCATTGGCGCTGTGGTAGTGTTAACGGCGGCTGTGGCGTTTGTGTTGTTGTGTGTAATTGTTGTTGTTGCTGCTGCTGCTGCTGCTGTTTAGAATTATTTTGTGGACTCAGTAAAGCAATGGGTGAAGTGTTTTCGTGCGGTGGTGAAATGATGCGCTGGAATATTTTTTTTTTTGTGTTTTAATTCAAAAATTAGTAAATCGAAGTAGAAAGACAACAGCAAATTTTCTCATTTACCTGTGGGAAACCTGGACGCGCCGGATATTGTTGTTGTGGTGAGTTGTGCGTAGTTGTTGTTGTATGTTGGCTATTGCCACCGCCACCACTAGCATGTACGGAGTTGGTGGCTGTTGTTGTCTGTATTGCGACTGCGACTGTTGGGTTGTTTAGCCCAATATCAAATTCCTCTTCCACTTCTACCTCCTCTTCGGCGGCGTGTTCGCTCCGCTGCAACTCCACATTGACTTGCTCTTTTTCGATGGGCACAACACCAAGTGTTTGAACGCCAATGCGTCTTGGTGAGCCTTCATATTCTATGCGTGGAATATAGAAGAGAGAATGGTTTTGTAACTGTTATTAGTAGGGCAACCAAAAATTGGCACAAGCAAGTTTTTTTCTATGGTAGCTATCACATAATGCTTAATTTAGGGTAGTTTTTAAGAAAAATTATACATTCTGACCTACTTTTGATAGAGCTAAAAATTACCAAATTCATAATAAATGCTAATTTATGCTAATTTCACTATTGAATGAAAATTACAAAAAAAAAAAAAAATCGGAAAAAATATGTTACGGATTTTCTGCTCTCTGATTGGCTAGTCGCTTCAATTTGTCAATTAAATTGCTCCATATATGGCATATATAGACGTTGGGTAATTTCAACAAAACTTTATTGCACATCTAACCCCCCATATATATTTCGTTTAATCTTCACAACCAGGGCATCGGAGCAAAAGTTCCATTCTCAAACATTTTTTATCCCTGGCTCTGCTCCTAACTCCCAAATTTTTTTGCTGCGAGCTCCGCTCTCGCTCCCATTTTTTTTTTGTGTTGATCGGGGATACCGTATGTGGCAATATAATAATAATAATAATAACCCACGCCCTCCAATCCCGCCCGACCGCACGAGAGGTGCACCCGCATGACGTACGGATATTTATACCTTTCATGAGAATGAAATGGTATTATAACTTAGTGCCAAAAATTTTTTGTCGAAAGTACCAGAAGGAAGCGTGGGGGACCCACCAAAATATATACCGATATGATCAGAATCACGAGCTGAGTCGATTAAGCCATGTCCGTCTGTCGGACTGTCCGTCTGTCCGTCCGTCCGTCTGTGTGAACGCAAACTAGTCCCTCAGTTTTTGAGATATCTGAATGAAATTCGGAATACAGGTATGTTGTGATATGCAGCTGATCATTTGTCGGAACCGGCCGAATCGGACCACTATAACATATAGAAAACAACCGATTATTCAGATATACATGGAATTTTTGGATGTAATTTGTGCATAACTTCCCCATTTAAACAGCTAAGGACATGAAACTTTGAAGTAGACGTGCCCATTTTGACCCAAACAAGGTTACCGAAAATTGTCAAGATCGGACCACTATAACATATAGTTCCACAACATCCGATTATTCAGATATACACATTTTGGTGTATAACTCCTCCATTTTAACAGCTAACGGTCTGAAATTTTGAAGTATTTGTACCCATGTGGACCCAAACGGGATTGCCGAAAATTGTTAAGATCGGACCACTATAACCTATAGCTCCCCTACAACCGATTGTTCAGATATACACATTTTGGTGTATAACTCCTCCATTTTAACAGATAACAGCGTGAAATTTTGAAGTATTTGTACCCATATGGGCCCAAACAGGGTTACTGAAAATTGTCAAGATCGGACCACTATAACATATAGCTCCCCTACAACCGATTATTCAGATATACACATTTTGGTTTATAACTCCTCCATTTTAACAGCTAACGGCGCGAAATTTTGAAGTATTTGTACCCATATGGGCCCAAACGGGATTACCGAAAATTGTTAAGATCGGACCACTATAACCTATAGCTCCCATACAACCGATTGTTCAGATATGGACATTTTGGTGTATAACTCCTCCATTTAAATAGCCAAGACACCATTTTTTTCTAATAAATCTTTCCATAAATAACCCACAAAATTAAAATTATAAATTAAACTTAATCCGGCTATGTACATACATAGGTAACTTTTCATTTCCCCACTCATGAAACGTATGAAGTCTTCGGTATGACCGAAGACAGCCGCGCTTTTACTTGTTTTTATTTACATAAAACGCCGAGGTGTTGAATGGCATGAGTTTGTTAAGCGTCGAGATCTTAAACTGCTCAGCTACAGAGAAATAAAATCATCAGCTGAGTATAGTACATTTGAAGTTAGTCTTGAGAATTATAACAGAATAATCGCTACTATGTGTTAAGATAAGACAGTATTTTTTCCTTATAATGAAAAGTGAGTCCGAAATATCTAAAAAGCTGGAATAGGAATTAAAGCTCTTACATAAACCCCGGAAAGGTTCATTTAATTCAAAGTTTGATTTACACTGCTTTAAATAGATAGGGTTGAAGTGTCTTGTTGAACGAGAAGGAATGTTAAAGTTTATTTCAGCTAGCAAGAAAGGAGAAAGAATTAAGCCATTCAAAAGCTTAACGATAAATATTACCCCTAACATTTCTCGTCGACTTGCAAGTCGGAAGATTAAGGAGTTTTAAACGGCTAGTATACGGTGGAAGATTGTAGCCAGAATCCCAAGGCAAATTTCTTAAAGCAAAAAGCAAAAACTGTTTTTGGACAGACTCTAAGCGATCAGAGTGAATGAAATTTTTTATAACGGAATCCAAATATGGCGTTCGGTCGGTCGCGCTTTTGACAGGTGAGTAGAAATGTATGAAAATATATTGAGCAACTCGCATTTTGACCTCAAGCGTTTGATCGTAAAATTTTTGTAAATATCGATGAAAAATAAATTCAAATTGTTCTCTTTCGATGAAAAGCTATTAAATATGTAAAAAATTCAACAAAATATATTAGTGACAGTTAGCATTTTTTCACTTCAACATGTAATATCGAATGTCAGAGTAAAACAACTTTGAGGAACGATCAACGCGCGACCGACCTAACGCCAAATTACGATTCCGGCATATTGTCTTTCTCTTTTGAGACATGCACCTAAGAGTTTACATTTTGTTATTTTATTTTATTTCATTTTATTTTATTTTATTTTATTTTATTTTATTTTATTTTATTTTACTTTAGGGCCGATTTCATAATCAAATGAAAAGTTCATTTAAAATCTAAAGGAGCCTTTAATTTGTTGATCGATTTCATAAAGTCTTTTTCAAGATAAAAGTTCCTTTAAAGTTAAATACCCAAAAACGGGCATTTAACCCATTAGTGGTCAAAGCAAATCTAAAATATATATAAAATATATTATTGGGTGTTCCCAACTTGGCACGGCAACCACTAATGGCTTAAGGGCCGATTTCATAATCAAATTAAAAGTTCCTTTAAATTCTAAAGGAGCCTTTAATTTTCTGATCGATTTCATAAAGTATTTTTCAAGATAAAAGTTCCTTTAAAGTTAAATACCCAAAAACGGACATTTAAGTTATTTAAAGGTTCCTTTTGCCAGAAAAAATTTAATTTCTGCCGTCTCACATTGGGGTATTTAATTAATCTGGGCGGCCAAAACTCTTTTTTGGCTTTAAATTGTTAATTATGTTACCCATGGTGATGTCAATTCAATTTAACATAAAAAAATGTGGCTTTACATTTTTAAAAAGTGATGTAGTGAGACCAAGCCGACCTCAGATTTGGATTCAGAACGTCGAAATACATGTTAGTAGGTTAGGTCGATGAAATGTGCCATTTGGGGCTTTTTTTTAGCTTTTCGCAATTTTCTCGAAGTTTTGGGGGTATATTGGACAAGCGGACTTTGGATTCGGAGCATGTCGATGTATATGTTGCTAGATGGGTGTTCTCGAATCCACAAACAACTAATTTTTTTGTGTGTGGTGGGGTCATTTTTCCCAACGTGAAAAATCGCCTGTTTTTCTTAAAACCGGAAAAACCCGGGACCGATCTTTCTTGAACTCAAAATAACAGGGAACAGACTATCTAGAAAAAAAAGAGTCAGTGCCGGGCAATGCCGGGCACCTAAACAAAAACACTTTTGAACACAAAAAATTGGAAAAAAATTTTTTTTGGTAGAAGTTATGGATCCATTTCGGAGACCACCACATCCCCTCATCAGACTTCTTCAAGCGGCCTCAACCGAGAATCGAACTTAAGTCGTTCGATTGGTAGTCACAGGTATATCCCATTGAGCTACCACCGCCGTCAGCTTTGTTTCGCTTAAATTTCAATTTTCCCTCCATTACAATCCACATACCGAAATGGATCCATAACTTCTACCAAAAAAATTTTTTTCAATTTTTCTTCATTAAAAAATGGCCAATAGCTCATTTAAATTCATATAAAATAATTATTAGAATTAAAACGGCCATATAAATACAAACGTAAAAAATTGGGAAATTTTTTTTTTAATACATCGTTTTTTAAAAATGTAATTAAGAAGACGCTAACAACTAACTAAATCTCAATAAACATGAATTTTGTACTCGATTACCTGTATTATAAGAATCCATAACAGTATTCTAAAAAAACTCACTTAAAACCGTAAAAATATTAATTGGAAATGTTGAAACTTTAAGAACGTTATAAAATGCCGCGAGAAATACACGAATGACCAAACTTTCATTGACTGTAAAAACTTTGTGTTTGAGTTTTGAGAATAAACTTTTATTGAAAATGATGCGTTAGGGTCCTGGCCTACTAAAAAATTTTATTTTTTGGAAATCGGGCCAGTTTTAGGAAATGAGGTTTTGGCCGCCCAGATTGATAAAATACCCCTATGTGCGTCTGTCAAAATAAAATATCAGAAATTTATTAAAATTGTTGGACCTATTTTGTTTGTTGTTTTGTTTGTTGAGTCATATAATGTAATATCCATCTTCTTCCTCTTTCTTGAGGTTGGATGGCCGTTTCCTATTTTTTCTGCACTGGGTTTCCAAATTTTGCTTCTTTGTTCTTTAAAAAAAAAAAAAATAAATAAATAAACAATCAAATTTATTTATTTATTTTCAGAAAAAACCAAATGTCAAATTTCAATATTTTTAAATTTATGACAATCATTTGACGTTAAAGGAGCCTTTTAATTTATATGATTATGAAATCACTCCCACTTTAAAGAACATTTAAATGGCTCTTTAACTAAAAGGCTCCTTTAACAAAAAGAGCTTTAAGAATTTGATTATGAAATCGGCTCTAAGTGATTTAAAAAATCCCTTTTGCCGGAAAAAATTTAATTTCTGCAGTCTGTCAAAATCAAATATCAAGAATTTGTTAAAATTTTTCAACCGATTTTGTTTGTTGTTTTGTTTGTTGAGTCCTATAATGCAATATTCATCTTCTTCCTCTTTTGTGAGGTTGGATGACCGCTTCCTATTTTTTCTGCACTGGGTTTCCAAATTATGCTTATTTTTACTTTTTTTTTTTCAAAAAAATTAAAGCCACACTCAAAAAATTTATTTATTTTCAGAAAAAAAAAAACAAATGATAAATTTCAATATTTTTAAATTTATGACAATAATTTGACGTGAAACTGTTGAAGACGGCATTGTCATTTGCAATAATTTCGCTTAAAGGAGCCTTTTAATATTATATTATTATGAAATCACTCCTACTTTAAAGTATGATTAAATGGCTCTTTAAGTAAAAGGAACTTTTAACAAAAGGAGCTTTAAGAGTTTCATTATGAAATCGGCCCTTATTTTATTTTGTTTTATGTTTTAAGAAAATGAACTGAAATAAAAAAAAATTTAAAGGCTAAAAAGTGCCAATTCTTTAAGTTTAAAAAAGCATTTTTTAGAGCAGTTTTTTGGTTGCCCTAGTTATTAGTATAGATTGTTTTACGGAAAATTTGTGTTAGACGTTGCGATGAGTAGGTAGCACCACATATTTTCGTTTACTATGCAAATAATTTCGGTTTTGAATATATATATATATATATATGCAATAATTTCGGGAAAATATGAAAATAACCTAACTCTATCCACAAGTGGGTATGCAAGTTTTTCTTCACCGCCCCTTAAAGTGGTTATTCGCTAACCACGCAACATCCAATAGACACAAAATGTTTCCTGAACTTGTGCATAGAAGCAGAGCACTATACGCATTACAGTAACAACAAAAACAACAACTATTTCATACATACCAATAATGCCATGTCGCGTTTCAACTGCGTGCATTGTATAGCCACTTCGATCCAAGTATCTTTTCGAATGATCCTTATACAATATTGGCGCGCCATTGCTATTGTTGTTGGTTGTGGTGTTCATGTTGTTGTTGCTGTTGCTATTACGACTTCCTGTTAATTCAACATCATCAACATGATTCTCAATGTATTCGCCGGTGTCATCCAAAACCACTGTCAAGGATGTGGTGGCCGCTTGTCTATTATGCTGTTGCTGCTGCTGAAGTTGTGGTTGTTGTTGGTGTTGCAGATGTTGCTGCTGTTGTTGCTGCAGCACTTGTTGCTGTTGTTGTTGAAGATGTTGTCGTGTAGAAGAGGTTGGTGGTGGCATTGTTGGCGCACTTGTATCGGTCGTTACTCTCAAATCTAGAAAATGTGGTTGACAATAGGCAAGAGAATGGATTTAAATGTTTGGAGCTAAAAAAGTGAAAGCTTGTGTTTCCGTGTTTGTGTGCGTGTGTGTGCTTATTTCTTGAAAAAAAAAACGGATAAGTTTTTGCCAATGAAGAATATTTACTACACATGATTTTCCGTGACCCCTTTGGCTCACAGATCGTCGTCAGACACACTTAACGGGCGGCCCAGGAATGAGGCAGCATTTTTGGGCAAATTCAGAGGGGCAGTGGGCTTAAGTTAGTTGGTTGAAGTGGACATGTAAAGATATGCTGTCTGTCATGCTGTCTATTCTGGCCCTATATGAGTTGAGGCGGCTGCAGTAGCCTGACCGTAGTGGCGAGAGGGTGACGCGGGTTTTCCACGGCAGCTCCAATTCTTCTGCTGCTATGGCGTGTGGTTGGTCTTTCAATATTCTGTATGACGGACGGATTGAAACGAAGGTGGTGATGGTATCGGTATGAATCCACTTTAGAGCCTGTCTGTAAGCCGTTGGGTCTAGCGGTTGTGTGATATATTTTCAACCTCTGAGGAGAGGTCGAATAGATGGCTCCTAACGTGCCCGGTGGGGGGTTCTGGTTGCAGCAGGTGGCTACTAGGATGTCCCCTGTAGTGGCATCGCAGCAGGAACTGCTTGTTTAGGACATCAAGTCGACTCCTTCGGGTGAGGTTCGGAGGCGGGCGATATAATAGCTAAAAATCAGGGAAGACAGGTTACTGGCCTGCGGCACTCCCTGCTTTATTCGCCTAGGTTTGAAGACTTGGTTCCTATAGTTCACTGATTTCTGCCGACCACTCAGATAGTTTCGAGGTGTCGAAAGCTTTCGACATAACAAGCGCTAGGAGGACAGTTCTCCCGCAAGAACGTTTTTCGTAGAGACCACGAACTAACCGGGTGTTTATGGCATTCATGAAGGAACGATATCGGGCGATACGAGTGTCGCTTGGTGGCAAGATATCCCGCTTTAAGTAAGGAGACCATACTTGCCGTCTTCCAGATATTGGGGAATATAAGGGTGGCCAGTGACAGTTTGAGTACCTCCGTTATGAATTTTATTCCCTTCGGTCCGAGGCGTTTAAGTATCAGCATGGATATGCCGCCAGGTCCGACAGATTTAGACGGTTTAGTATTCTTATAGCTGCCTTTCGTGGTTGAGGGAGCAAGTGGCGCGTCGTTTTTTGGCTTTTTTAGAATTCGACGTTTGGCCTTATACGCCGGAGGATGCAGCAGGAATTATTGACCAGCTGCTTAGGTGCTCCCTCCGCCTTTGCGCCGTTTGTCCTCATCCACCTTTTCCGTTTGTGCTCATCCACCATTTTCCGAATTTGCCGGTTGATGTTCTTTATGCGGAGGTTTCCCTGGTCGGTTTGGCGGAGCTGGTCTCGTTCGCGGGCCAGGGCCGAGTTTTCATTTGGAAAGTTTGTCCTGAAACCAAGCGATGACAGAAAATCATCACACAATATATCATATTCCTCCTACCTTGTCGGAAAAACAAACAACAACAAAGGGGGGACGGTTCTGAACAAAGGAAGCTCTCCTAATTACATATATGCAATTACAAAATTAGCCTTTATACATACATATGTACATACATGCATACATACATATATGTATACTCACTTTGCCAACTTTCCGCAATATCATCCAAAATCACTTCG
This sequence comes from Urophora cardui, assembly GCA_960531455.1. Taxonomy (NCBI): domain Eukaryota; kingdom Metazoa; phylum Arthropoda; class Insecta; order Diptera; family Tephritidae; genus Urophora; species Urophora cardui. Next base: position 152,232,978 of record OY482671.1, on the reverse strand, counting down.
CCATCTCCGCCCGCAGTGGTGGCAGTTGTCCAATGTCCATTTGTATCGCCACTTCTTCGGCCAACTTTCAACGCATTACGATTCTTCATCGACACGTAATGTTGTGCTGATCCATCCAAATAGGAATCTCTGCGACGCACCAACTGTTGCCGTTCATATTCACGTTCGTGCTCGATTTCGGTGGCACGCTCCAGCTCTTTCTCACGTTCTCTGCTCCTTTCCATTTCATATTCACGCTCCAATTTCCATTCACGTTCACGCTCATATTCACGTTCCCTCTCGCGTTCGCGTTCACGTTCCTTTTCACGTTCCCTTTCCCAGTCATCGTATTCATTCAGCGTTTTGCGATATTTACGCTGTTCTCTGTCACGCTGTTTTAGCTCACGCTCCACGAGTATGCTATTATCGCTGAGATTTATGGTAGTTTGTTGTTGATGTTGTTGCTGTTGCTGTTGCAATTCAAGTGATGTTTTACTGCCATAGAGATATTGGCTAGCCAGTGGCGAGAGACCTTCTGCGCAAGAATTTTGCACCAACTGTAAATTGTTTGGTTGTTGTTGTTGTTGTTGCTGTTGTTGTTGGTGTTGTAGCGGTTGGTGCGGCTGGTTTGAGCGCTGTTGGTTGTGGCTACGTTTACCAACAGTTTCCACATAGAGTTGCTGCTCGGCGTCGATTTCGATCGCATTGCGACCAAGTCGACTATTATGCGACTGTGGCTGTGATTGTTGTGCCGGCGGTTGACTTTGTCGTGGTGGAACACCGCTGCCGTTATTTGCGTAAGGCTGTTGTTGGTGGTATGTGCGACGTGCGGCAGCTGCAATTGGCGCCATGCTCGCCGACACGGAATTGAGCGCTGAAGATTCGGTTATGAGCGTTGCTCTGTCATTGGAATTTATCTCGGCCGCATTCACGTCAACAGTTGGCAGTCGCGAACTTTCCGCATGATCTGCACTTGGTGACGCTGTTGCAGCCAGCTCTTCTGCGCTGCCTTGACGCACCGCATCCCAGTACTTGCCGCCGCCATCTTTTATAAATGGATTCTGATTTGGTTGCGTTTGCTGCTGCGATTGTTGTTGTTGTTGTTGCGTAGTCATTTTGCTCGGGAATTGCGTATAAACCTGTTGCTGTTGCTGTTGGGCGTGAGCGTGTGCGTTATGGTGTGCACCATAACCGGTACGTCGTCGCGGCATCTCGCAACTGTTGCTACACCGTTCGTCCGGCTGTTGAGACTTTGTCTGGCGCTTTTGCGGCTGCTTTGTTTCGGTGTGATAATAGAATGTTGGCGGATACGAGGGTACTGGTGGTAGTTCCTCTTCCTCTTCGGCAAACAGATTGTTGCTGGTGGCGTGCGTATCTTCCTCGTTCTCGTCAGCGCCGATAATTGGCTCGCTGAAGCGATAAGCCGTAATTTTCTTTTCACTGTTACGCGTTTGACGTCCGTTTAGCGCACCTCTCTCGTCGTCTTCGGCGTATGAGTGCTGCTGGTGAGTGTTGCTCGCTTGATATTTACCATCCACGTTGTCCGTATGGGTGTGGGTGTGTGTGTGGTGTGTGAGGAAAGGATTGGTGGATATGCGCGGCGTAACCGATGACAGCGATTCCGATGATACCGAGGAGGTGGACGGTGGTGGCGGTGATTGTGTGATAATATTGACACTACGGTAGTAATTTGTAGACGGCTTTTGTGTCGGCGGTGTCTTCTTTGGCGATGATGCGTTCGCTGGCGCTCTCAAACTCGCCGATGGAGAATGGAGGCACGGATCTTGCTGAAAGATCAAACTCGCGTCTTCCGTTTCGCCGCCTTCGACCTCTTCGCGCTGTGTTTGTTTGAACGCGTGTGCTGCTCTTTCACTATCGCAACTGTTGCTCTGACTGCTGTTCAGCGACTGGCTGTAGTAGCTGCGTTGGGTTGTGATGCTATTGGCGTTGGTGGTGCTGGTGCTGATGCTGTTGTTGGTGATGTTGTTGGTGCTGTTGTTGCTGGCCGCGTTCGGCGACGAATGTCGTGGTCGACACTTGGGAAATAACAACGATATTTGATCGTTTAGCAGCGGCGCTGAGTTGGAGAGTAGTGCTTCCGATAGATTTACAGTTGCTGTTGTTTGTGCTGCTGTTGTTGTTGGTGACTTTGTAATTGTCGTCTCATGATTTTCAGACACTTCGTCTGCGGTTTTCGCACCCGCTGCTGTTGTTGTATGTGCGCTGCTGTCGTTGTCGTCGTCGTCGCCGTCCCCAATGCCGCTCCAAATGCTGCCGTTAACGCCGGCGAATGACGAAGGTCGCGCTGTGTAGCGAGTTGAAATGTGGTTTGGCAGAGCGATATCCGGCTCGTCTTGTCGCCGCGTTGGGCTTTGATGGACAGTCGCACTTAGTGTAGCGGTTTTAGTTGTAAATTTGTTTTTACCACTATTTCTAACGTTATTATGCCTGTTGTTGTTGTTGGTGTTGTTGTAGTTACCACTACTGCTGCTGTTGCTATTATTTATATCGTTGTTGTTGTCATAATTGTTGTCGTAGACGCTGCCACCATTTACTGTTAATGGGCTATAATAATTGTTGTGTTGCGCTGTTGTTGTTGTTGTTGTTGTTGTTGGTGATGCCAGCAAATGATGAAATGATTGCGCGTGTTGTTGTTGCTGTTGCTGCTGATGTTGCTGATGCGGATGTAATGCTGATCCCTGGTAATTGGAATTGTTTGCGGCTTGTAGTGCGGTTGCAGTCGTGCCTACTGGTTGATGTTGCTGTTGATGTTGTTGTTGATGCGGATGATGTGGATTTAAGCTACTCGTTGGTTGTCCAGCAGCGTTTGTTGTTGTTATTGTTGTGCTTACCATTATTATTATTGCCAATGCACTGCAGTGAAATCGGTGAAATCAGCATGGATGAAGACATATGTACATATGTAAAGAGAGAGATAGAGAGAGTGAAAGAAATAATTAAATAGATATAGATACAATTATAAATATATTTATTAGATTGAATATATTTTGTTATTATATGCATATGTACATATGTATGTACATATTTGAAGGTGCATATTTTAATTAAGCTTCAGCGAGCTCGCGACTACGTCGGGAATTAAGCATAAAAAGCACATAAACCATTTCAAATTTGCATATACTTTGCATAAATGCATATTAGCATATTCATATTATACACTTTTTTGCTATTTTTCATATTCTCATATATTTAAGTATTTCCATATTTTGCTATAGCTTTCATGTTTTTAAGTATTTTGCATATTTTCCTATATTTTGCATATTTTTCATATTTTCCCATATTATTCATATTTAAATGTGTTTTGCATATTTTCCTATATTTTTCATATTTTCATACATTTTTGCATAAGTTCTTAAATTTTTCATATTTTCATATTTAGTATATTTTCATATTTGCATGTGTTATGCATATTTTCCCATATTTTCCATATTTTCGTATATTTTGCATATTTTTGCATATTTTCCTATATATTGCATATTTTCCTATATATTGCATATTTTCATGTATATATTGTATATTTTTCATATTTTAGGTGTTTAACAAAATACAAAAGTGGAGAAAACAGATGAAACGCGTTTTAATGCGGTGTGCGATTGTTGATGTATGTTAAGTGAATATTGTAAATTATTATGTTAGCTTAATAGCTAACTTAACATTCCGCATTAAAAAAAAATTATTATAGAAACGTTGTTTATATAATATTTATTTGTAACAAGAAAACTTGTTACATAGAACACTTTAGAATTTTTAATTTTTAAGGAAGTTTGAACTACAAATTGGAAATTATATGAATAAAACCACAAAAAATATGTGAAAGGAAGCACTTTAATTACAAAAATAACATACACGTGTTCGTAAATGATAACCTCTACATTAAAAGTAACAGTAACCTAGCTTTCTCCACGGCGGGCTGGTAGAAAATTTTCTGGATTGTTTTTTAATTTCTGAGATTTACATGTGGAAGAGACAGGTAAAAGGGGTGAATCGGTGGTACAAGTTTCAACATTTTTTTATGTCCTGCATTTTTTTGAATTTCAAAACGCGTATGTCGCTGCCCTGATCTGGTGTAAGATTCTGCAAGAACTCTATGAAATCATGTAGGTTCACGCTAGATTTCTCTATATCGACGGATTTATATGTTTCAGAATAATCATCATTAAACTGCATCACAGATTCACCCTTGACAAAGTTTGCCTTCCGCATTTGGGAAACTTTTGCACCGTCGTCTACTATACTCTGGTAGTCCCTGAACATTGGCCGTAGTTCGTCAAATGACATAAATTTCCCCACCATATTATTAACATCAAAAGGAGAATGCTTTGTACATTTTTTAACCAATTCCATCCACTCATCTGGTGTAAGATCATACTGGTCTGTGGCAGTCTATGCCAGTTGGACCACTTTAGAATTTCTTGAAATGACAAAAGGACGTGAATTCTAAAGTGACATTTTTATCGTTTGGACACTTTGGTGCAGAAATAAGACATACATCAATTATGCACGGATAAATTTATGACCTTCAAGTTCAAAAATGTACATAACTCGATTTCTGAAAAAATGTTAGATAGACCAGTTTAGTTCTACGCTAGCCAGTTATTAAATTTTTCATATTTAGTATATTTTCCTATATTTTTCATACTTGCATGTGTTATGATTATTTTTCTATATTTTTCATCTTTTCGCATGTTTTCGTATATTTTGCACATTTTCATATATGTATGTATTTTGCATATTTCCCTATATTTTGCATATTTTCATGTTTTTTGTATATTTTCCCATATATTGTATATTTTCCTATATTTTTCATATTTTCATGTTTTTTGCATATTTTCCTATATATTGTATATTTTCCTATATTTTTCATATTTTCATGTGGCTTGCACATATGTATATATGAATATTCAGATTTTATAAATATTGAATTTGACTCATATATAATTCCAACCAATGAAATAAATATTGATAATTTTCGACTATTAGATCCTATATTTTTAATATTTTCCTATATTTTGCATATTTTTATGTTTTTTGCATATTTTACTATATATTGTATGTTTTGCTATATTTTTCATATTTTCCTATATTTTTTATTTTGCCCAATTTTTCATATTTTCAGATATACGAGTATATTTTTAAATTCTTCAATGGTATAGTGAGTGATAGTAGGTATAGTTCTCTCTAGTGAAGAACACTGCACTATGAAGAAGATCCTTTGACATAATTTGTTTTGCTTTTGGTGGCAGATGCAGCCAACAACATACGCTCAAAATAATGCAAAGGGAAGGCGACCACACATGTATGTATATATGTACATACATACTCGTACATATACACATTTCTCAAACAAAATTAATTTGATTGATTATTTTTCTCTCAGAAATTAAAAGGAAGTAGGGAACATTGACTTTGGTTGAAAAATACAAACGCACAAGGTTTCACTTGCGAATGTATTACAAATTTTTATTGAGCTTCCATGCGATGCACATGCTCGTGTGAAAGTTTCTGCTTCACTCTGTAAAATTAAATTTTGTGTGATGCTTCCCTTTGTGATAAAATCATTTCAGTATTTCCGCACAGGTTGTGAATATACAAACATGTATATCCGTATATATGAAGCGCTTGCATACTTTTAGGCACAAGGGCACTTGTACTACGCTTTTGTTGCGATGAAGGCGAAATCGATGAATAAATAAAAGTGCATGTGTGTAGATATGTGTGAATACACATGTCTCTTTCGGCATTCAATATTTGCAACGTGAAACTGAATTGCACACACACACGCATACATATATAATATGTATGTAGCCTGTAGGGAAAATCTCTAGTTCCGAACTAGGTCGCTTCTAGTGCATTTTTCGACACTACTAGTGCGAGCTAAATCTCTTTTGCATGTTACCAACTGGCGAATTTAACACGGCGATGTCCTAGGCGGTGTCAATTGTCACCCTCTGCACTACAGTTTCGATAGTTCCGAACTAGTACTAAATTCTACAGTTTACACTAGTTCGTTTATTGGCACATTTTCGATAGTTCTGAACTAGCTACAAGTACCTACAAATTCTACAGTTTTACATCTGCCGCTTAAGTGCAGACTTTGACACACTTCATGCAAGTGGCGCGATGGCCGACTGGCTAACGCATGTGCCTTTCAATCTGAGGGGTTCGGGTTCGAATCCTGTCGTTGTCAAGGTGGATGATAATTTTTTTTTTAATTTTTTTTTTTTGACTAATATTTTTTTATTTATTTATTTAATAAAATTTACAGTAATATTTAAAAAGTAATAAAATAAAAATAAAAAAAATAAAAATAAGCCTGAGGGATCGGAAAAGCATATTTAGGGGAACATTTCATTTCATACAAGTTAAGATGCAAATAGAAAACTCTTTATATGAAACGCTTCACTAAACATCTGAGAATTGCAGAAATGTACAAAGCCGACGGAAATTGAACGAACGAAAAATTTTCATAGAATTTTTGTCACTTCGAAATTGCATACAAATCAAAGTGTGTCTTATAATGGTCACTCAATTCACTCCTCCTAAACTGGTGAGGGTCTAACTACAATTGATCTAGTTCCCTTTTGACACCTTTTCGCTAGTTCGGAACTAGAAATTTTGCTCACTAGTTATTGAGTTCCCTGCAGGGTATGTATGAACTCAGGTGTATTTGTTTACAGAAGTGTAAATTTCATTAAATATAAGCTGATCGAAAGTATTGCTCAAGCAAACACTTACAAAGCGCATTTATTTATTTATTTTTTTTGTTTTAATAATAATAAATCAATACTTGGCCTACTTTAATCGGCATATTGTAGGAGCATATGTATATGTATCTATCCACGCATAAACACACAGTAAAAATTTTAGTTTAATTTTAATACCATTTTGGTATTTATATATAACAATGCCAAAAAGCATAAAATTAAAACCATTCTGGTTTAAAAAAAAAGAAGAGAATATTGAGAGACAGAAATTATTCTTGGTGTCAAATTAATACTTTCTTGGAATTAAATCAAAACCAAATTTTCATTATTTTTAGAATATTTCTGGTATTAAAAATATTTTAAATGGTATTAAATCTATCCGAAAATTGGAATAAATTGTATACTTTTTTGGATTTAAAAATAAACCCCCATAAAATTTCCAGTGGATATTCTGCAAATAACCCATTATCCCAAAGATTAATGAGAAATTGAATAACATTAACATAGTTTATTTACATAAAAATCCAAAACAGTGGTAGCAAACACTAAAGTACCTTATATATCGAGCCCTAATCCTCATAAAAGTGTATCCAACAAAAAGTAAATTTTACAGGACACAGTTTTTTTAATTTGTTTTGCATACAGTTTGTATGCAGCCGTGAAACTTATTTGGTCTCTAACTTCGAAACTGCACATTTCACAGCCATGAAATTTTGGAAGTTGATGCATGTGATAGTAAATTGTTGATTTCCATAAAAATGCTGAAATCGAGAATTTTGTTGGATACACTTTTATGGCGGTTAGGGCTCGATATATATATGTATTGTCACTTTTATACTAATATTTTGGAAATGTCCACGGAAATTTCGGCACCGTCGCGGTTATTGCAGTGATACTGCCTTATGACTGAAACTGCATTATAACTGAAACTGCCTTATGACTGAAAAAATAAAGCAAAATTTACCCTCATGATATTTAATTAATCTCCTGCATTACTTACTTGATACAATTATTAGATTCGGTCCATTTATTTGAGTATATTTGATTCAGTGGCGTAGTAACGGGGGGGTTTTGGGGACAAACCGCCCCCCCCCCCCCCCGAAAGATTCGTTTTGACCATAAAACCATCTTTGACTTTATAAGCATACATTTCTTTTTCAGGAAAAAATCAATGAGAATAGTAATTTTTCGAAATTGGTAATTCGAAATTTAGCGCTTTTTCACGAAGTATTACTTATAATTCTAGCGTTTGTTGAGCCGTAGGAAAGTGCAAGAACCGCAGGAATTTTACCACAATTTACATTCATTGTACTTATATTCGCTCTTTTGTGGTAAAATTCCTACGGTTCCTGCACTTCCCTACGGCTCAACAAACGCTACAATTATTATACGGTATTGCTGTTATTAACATGCTAATAACAGAAAAGTAACGCCAATTATTTAAATTTCAAGTTTTCTTTCAATTACTTATCATCTTAATCAAATAATATTAGTATAAACTACAATGGGAATAAATATGCAATTCATAAGAGTATCTGAACTTGAGATTTTACTTAATGTCTGTCAAAATGGAATATTAAAAAACTAAATTATATAAGAAAATTATTATTTATAACCGTAGCACATAGGTAGAAATATTTTATTGTGTACATCTATTCCAAATTGCTTGTTTAATGCAAAATTTTAATAATTTGTGTTAAAAGTAGAGCTCTCGATTTTTTTTTGAACATTTTCGAGTAGCCCGAACAGTTGTTGTTCAAATGCTCGAAGAGTTGTTTGTTTGTTTATTACCCGTATGTTTGTACGGGCATTTGAACAATTCGGCTATTTTGAAGTTTGCTTTTTTCTTTTGTTTATTATTTTTTTTTTCTTTATATGTAGTTTTTTTTATTTTTGTTTTTCCGATACACATTTTTTTTGTTTGTAAGCTCGAATGCTCGAATGTTTGTACGGGCATTTGAACAACAAACGGGCTTAAAACAAAAACGATCAGATCGAATTGCTCGATACCCGGGTATCTAGGGCTCTATGTAGTTAAAAGCAGGGACGGTAATCATTATAAGCGAAATAATATAAATCACCGTATAATCATTATTCTTCGATTTATATTTTTCTGATTAAACATAATTATTATTTTGTAAGTGTTATTTATTCGATCGGAAGTAATTATTATTATGTAATTTTAATTTTTTTGATCACAAATAAGTATTATTCTTGGATTTTAATTTTTTTACTCAATCATAATTATTATTTCTTGATTTTTACTTTTTGCATCAAAAATAATTATTATACTTGATTTTTATTTTTTCCCTCAAGGCATAATGATTATGTGTAATTTTTATTTTTTTTACTCAAGAATAAAAATTATGGTCTGATTTTTATTTTATTATTCACAAAATAAAACTCAAAACGTGATACAGCCTGAACCAAGAGGATTTTTGGCTTAAAATTTTGCATGCACACACCTTCTACTCTGCTCTGACTACTTTCGAAGATAAATCGTTGGAAATTTTGTTTACGCTCATATGTAAAACTAGTTTACATCCTTTGGTTTCACGCCGCGTTTCTATAAAATATGCAAAATAAATGAAAAAAAAACAACTTTAAATTTTTTATGCACCCTTTCCAGCTGTATTTCAGAAAATTCTATTGTATTTCAATGTGTGTGTAAGATGTATTTATCGGCCAATCCGTTTAGGACGCAACTTGATGCATATCTTCAGATATATGTACATTTGATGCGTGTTTTTAGATCCTCTCTCCTGCTCCGGAATATAAAAATAGGGTGTTTTAGAGTAAGTAAACTGAAAAAAAATTTCACTTTTCCAAAAACTGGATGGAGCTATACCAAAAACCGCGCAAATTCCCGGAATTTCAAGGTATGTTTAGATTTATGTATGGAAAAGTTAGGATTTTGCACAAGAAAAAAATTGATATCTACCCAAGGCGTGAAACCCAAGGATATAAGCTAGTTTTATATATGAGCATATTGCCGTGGCGTATACGTAACATTTTTGTATGAATTTTAAAGCAAATTACATGCATACTTCAACACCTTTTCTCCACCATTTATAACAAAATTTCCAACGATTTATCTTCGGAAGTAGTTAGAGCAGAGTAGAAGGTGTGTGCATGCAAAATTTTAAGCCAAAAATCCTCTTGGTTCAGGCTGTATGACGTTTTGAGTTTTATTTTGTGAATAATAAAATAAAAATCAGACCATAATTTTTATTCTTGAGTAAAAAAAATAAAAATTACACATAATCATTATGCCTTGAGGGAAAAAATAAAAATCAAGTATAATAATTATTTTTGATGCAAATAGTAAAAATCAAGAAATAATAATTATGCTTGAGTAAAAAAATTAAAATCCAAAAATAATACTTATTAGTGATCAAAAAAATTAAAATTACATAATAATAATTACTTTCGATCGAAAATATAAAACTCAGGCTGTAATTATTACTTTCGATTTTTATGGATAAAACTCTTAAAATAAAAATCTTTGCAGATAGCCGCAGATTATACAGAGATAAATATAGTGGTATTTCCAAATTTATTTTGCGATAGTGGGAACATACTGATTTTTTTGGTCAAAATTTTAAAAATAATAATTATTTTCCATCCTTGGTTAAAAGTCGATTTTATTGAAAAATATATACAGTGACTCAAAAAAAAAAATCATACGCCAGAGTTTTTAAATTTATTTCAAACAGATCTGTCGAAAATTTGACTCTCTTATTTTCGTTTAAAAATGTAAACAATTTTTCAATAAAAATCGCCTTAAGCAGGATTTCTAAGCTTATGGAAAAATCCGAAAAATCGTAGAAATTTCTAAAAGTGGATTAAAAATTTCAAAGCGCAGCCAGAATTTATAGAAGATTTTGAGGAGATTTCTAAGTGTACTGTTATGTAGCCAACCAATTTTAGTGTAAAAAGTGCTATTCTCAATGCTGTAAAAATTTCCGTCGAATTTAGTAATTTTTTTCTATAGGGTGTTTGCGTTATATGTACGTGAGACCGTTCCAATTAAAATTTACGAAAAGCCAATGAAATTTTTCAAAAAGTTGAATGTTGCATATTATTATATTACAATTGAATGAGCTGCAAAATTGCATACTCAAAAATCTTCTAAGAAATGTAGCTTTATAATCCTTAGCCCCTTTTTATGATAAGTACTTCCTTAACTTTGAAAAATTGGAAATACTAAAAATACTGCCTAGAAAGTTAACAATAATCGCTGCTAAATATTTAGGTTACTTTCGAGCATCACCTACATTAACCAAGATATGCGTTAGAAATATAAACATTAAAATTAAATATAAAGCACAAAAAGAAAATTATTGTAGGTACATATGAAAAACCCTGTATCTAGTAGTGCGGCTTTGTGCGACGTAATTTTTTGTCGGCTAACCACTAATTGTACTAGATATCATGTCCGAGGGTTAATTTGACTGAGTCTGACAGAGCAACATAACAAAACCAATTTTTAACATGAAAAAGAGTGATAATTTTTTTTTTAAATATCCCAACTTTAAAAGCTTAAAACTATAAACTTAGAATTATTGGAAACCAAGGATATTACTGAAAAGTGTTAATAATTACTTGAACCTTTAGGATTCATCACGAATGAAATGCTTTAAATAATAAATATTCAAGTTGAAACTAGCACTTAAAAATATGTAAGAAAAAAACAAAAAAATTAACTTCAGATATGCTAAGTTACGACCATCTGGGGCAAGTGCAGAGTATGGGGTCGGGAAAAAAGCGATGAATTATTGTTCCCCATTCTATTTCCAATATGTGGGTATGTTTTTTTTCTGTAATTGTAACAATTTTACAAAATTCAATTTTGGGCGCATAAAACTCGAAAATCTACCTATGCGCGTAGATTTCCAGAAGAGAATATGAGACTTACTTTTGAAGTATAGTTAAAGGCCCTTGGCAACTGACAATCTGGCATGTCAAGCAGTGTGAGTTTTTTTGTGTGTGTTAGTGCAATCGGCAGTCGTCGTGCTACACGTTCATGTTCGGGCTCGCGTTGATGAGAATCAAATCTTTTAGATATTTGCGTCAATCACCCGACACTCACACATATGTATACACTGCTTAACATTCCAGATTTTAAGTGGCCAAGGGCCTTAAGAGTTTGATATATGTATTATAAGCGATATTTGTGTACTAAAATGTTAAATTATAGTCTGAAAAAATTACATTTCGCTAGCTTAGAGTGCAAACTGTGTAAATCCACTTTTATGAAAAAGTGTATTTTTATGTAGAACGCTAGAAAAATCAAATACGCACCGCGCTAAACAAGTCTGAGATACTTGTCGTATTTCTACTCGTTGTTATTCAGTGATACGCAAATTGTGTAAGTCCAAAAAGCGAAAAAATTGTGTAAGTCCAAAATATTTATATGAACAGAAATTTTTTTTTCATTTCGAATTTTTTTTTCTTTTTTGTTTTTTGTCTCTCCTACAAAGTTTTAAAAAAGGACTTACACAATTTGCATTCTAAGCTAGCGATTTTTATCATTTGTAAAAAAATTTTTTGGTAATTTTAATTTTGGAAGTAGTAAGGACCTTAATTTTATATGGAGCAAATGTTAATGCACAGGATAGCTCAGGGCAATCTCCTTTAGCTTATGCTTTCGAACATAGACACTGGATAGTAGTAATGACTTTACTATGTTATGGCGCAAGTACTTTATTGCCTGATCACTTTTTACATTGGCTGTGACCCCCCCCCCCCCCCCCAAAAAATTCTCTAGCTACGCCACTGATTTGATTACTCCTCCGGATTGCAGTTTTAGAAACATTTTGTTTGATTTTATTTTTACTTTTTTCTGATAATTTTTTTTTTATATTTTTTTGGTTTTGATTTCAAACCAAAAATATTTTGATGGTAATATAATTGAGAAAGAGAAAGTTTTTTATACTTTTCAGGATTTCTTTTTAAACCATAAATGATTAAATTTCTTTAGAGAGGATTTTAATACTTTTCAAGACTTTATTTTGAAACTATTTTGGAATAAATAAAATTGTAAAGCTTCTCATAGTTTAAAAATAAGACTTTTTGGCATTAAAATTCAAATTTAATTCCGAGAATGATTAAATTAAGTACCAAATGATATTAGAAACAAACTATAATTTTTTACTGTGCATATGGCTATATACTTAAGTACAGTAGATATGTATGTATCTGTAGATTTAATATTTGCATCATTTTTATTTAATGCATTTTTGCAATATTTACTAACGGAAATGCGATATTTAAATATGCATTAATTGGAAAAATGAGTTAAAAAATCGATATAGACTTAAAAAAAATAAATTTAAATTTTCTGAAGGTTATTTAGTTTAATGGTTATGTCGTGAAAATGCATGAAGGTAAGCTAAAGGCAGCAGAGAAAAAGGGATGCCGCCACTAAGTTGGGATGATCAGATGAAGAATGACTTTTATCCCCTTTCTTTTATTTTCATTTCCCAACTGCCCATTTTCTATCTTTTCATATTAGCACCTTCTTTAACCTTTTGCTCTTACTCAATTGTGTTAATTTTCTTCTTCTTTTCTTCCTTTTCCTAATTTTTTTTTTTCTGTAGAAACCAAGAGTCAAGAAGATGTAGTTAAATGGCTCCTTCACATTTTTACTCCACCACAGAAACCATGGGACTCTTTTCGAAGTCCAAAACAACAAAAAAAATTTTATTTTGAAGTACATTAAGCGCTACTAAATCACATATAAAAATAATTCCAGTCAAAATTAAAATTATCTTTCCGTGTGAGTGCACAAATCAACCCAAAATTCATATATAAATAAATTACCAAAGGACCAAAAACAAACAAAAAATCAGAGAAAAGAAAAGCGAAATAAACAAGAGGAACCAAAATGAAATTTTATTTTCTCGGTCGGTATTTAATTTCAAGCTCACTGAATATTTTCACTTTCCAATAAAACAAAAGTAAAAACAAGTAAGGAAGCCTAAGTTCGAGTGGAATCGAACATTAGATACACAGCTGTATGCTTTCATTGTTTGTTTGCGTTTGATGGAAACACGGCGTATTTAATATAAAGCGAGTGCCGCATAAAGTGGGCGTAGCCACGCCCATTTTCAACATTTTTATCAGTCATCCAACTAAGCATATGAATATTATTCTTTGTGCAAAATTTCATTCCTTTATGACTTCTAGTTACAAAGATGTCACGTTACAAACTCCCAAAGGGTATTCCAGAAATATCTGTTAAAAAGTAGGCGTGGTCATAAACCGATTTCAATAAATTTTTGCGTGTCTATTAACACAAGTTATAAAAGTGCATAAACCAAGTTTCGTTATAATATCTAAATTATTTGTCGAGTTATAGGCTAAGAAATCTCGTATATTCCTTTGTCTAAAAAGAGGCGGTGCCACGCCCATTTTCCAAAATGTTTGTGTTATAAATGTTCGGTGTTATTTTTGGTGCTAATATAGCCGCGCACAAAGGGAAGAATGCAGACTTATAATCGGGGTCCTCACAGGACACTGTCTTTTAGCATCACATGCGTTCAAAATGGGACTGGTTGATGAAAGTGAATGCAGAGGATGCGGACTGCAGGAGGAGACAGTGGAGCACGTTCTATGCTCCTGTCCTGCGTTTTCTAGGCTAAGACTTCGGCTACTAGGGAAAGCCTTCTTCAATGATATTAAACATGTATCCACAGTAGAGGTTAAGAAACTCTTGGCATTTGCCAAAGGGACGGGAATGTTCTTCAGTTTGAGTCCGGGCTTCGAAGTATAGGTGTTCATGTTCAATGAACTTTCTGGTAACACTACGGACTTATCTAGTCTATGTGAGGCTATTAGTGGCCAGCCAGTATAACCTAACCTAACCTAGCCGCGCACTCAAACACACACACACAGTCTATTTCGGTTCTTTTATTTTCTGAATTAAATTTATGTCTTTATTTCCCGATAAATTAAAAATTATATATTTTACTTTCTGTCTCTTTATTTAAGTCTTTTTAGTTTCTACTCACTGTCTTAATTTTAACTTATTTTATTTTGCTGTCTTTTTATTTCACAACGAGTTAGCCGGCACGTCCACACATCAGTTTGACAAAATTCAATTGGAAGATGGCCGGCTGGTTCACGAAGAACCCAACCGATTTCAAACCCACCACAGGTGGCGTACGCTACGCGATCCATAACTTATTGGCATACGCTACACTGTCAATATGAGTCGCGATACATGGATTTCATTTATATTAAACGTCTGACGCATCTCATTAACTTCTACTACAGTGTTTTTCGTTTTATGTCCGCAGTTGGACTCCTGCTATAAAATTTCAATGATATATCTTTATATTTGACAGAGATATCGCTTAAAATGTTTTTATTAGGCCACTTTATTGTTCCCATGTATAAAAGGGGGCGTGGCCGTCAACCGATTTTGGAAATTTTTCGTCCAAACATTTGCCTAAGTAAGTATATTACGTGTACGGAATTTCATCGATATATCTTCAACGGTTTCTGAGTTATGACTAATAAAACTTTCAATGTTTGCCCCTTAATAAGTGGGCGTGGCAACGCCCATTTTCCAAAATTTTTGTGTTTTTTGTTTTATATCCATAGTTGGACTCATGCGACAAAATTTCAATGATAGATCTTCATATTTGACAGAGATATGGCTTAAAATGTTTTTATTAGGTCACTTTGTAATATACATATATGAAAGTGGGCGTTGCCGTCAACCGATTTTAACTATTTTCCGTCCAAACGTTTGCCTAAGTAAGTAAATCATTCATCGATATATCTTCAATGGTTTCTGAGTTATGACATATAAAACTTTCCATGTTTGACCCTTAATAAGTGGTCGTGGCACCGCCAATTTTCCAAAATTTCATCAAATTTCTTCCTAGGGGCCTGAGATCAACACGTGGGTAAAATTTCATCGCTCCAGCTATATTAGTGACTGAGATACCAAATTTCCGATTTTTTCTATATAGGAAAAGTGGGCGTGGTCATGGTCCGATTTCGCCTATTTTCAATACCAACCGTCCCAGTCTCGATACCAACTTGCATTTCAAATTTCATCAAAATATCTCAATTTTTGCGCGAGTTAGAGTGTTTACAGACGGACGGACGGACGGACATGGCTCAATCGATTTCTCTTTTCACCCTGATCATTTTGATATATATAAGTCTATATCTATCTCGATTATTTCATTCTGTTACAATCCACCGTTATGTGATTAAAACTATAATACTCTGTGTACTAGTAAAGCTGAGTATAATAAAACACGCAAAACGCAAGAAACCAAAAGGGAATCCACATTAAAAATGACGTACTGAAAAACAAGAACAAGTGAAAATAACCAAAAACAGAAAAAAAGGCAGAATAATAAGAAAACTGCGGCCTTTGAGGCTGTCAGAAAAAGGAATTCGCAATTAATCAAGTGGCAGAGGAGTGATTGCAGTTGTTGTTGTTAATGGTAGTGCTGTTGTTATTGTTGGTGTTTTTGCTATTGTTGGTGTTTTTTCTATTGTTGGTGTTGTTGCTTTTGTGCTGCTGAGTGAAAGTTTTCAAACAAAATGAATGAATGAAGGCGGCAAGCCGGACTCACGAAGCGTAAGAGCAGAAGACAATTTCGCACAACAACGTCAACAATACAATAACAACACAACAAAACAATGCAACTACAACAACAAAACAATGCAACTACAACAACAAAAAAATGCAACTACAACAACAACAACAACAACAACAACACAAAATACAGCAACAACCACACAATATATAACATCAAAAAACAAAATTCTCTTGGTCATGAATCTGTAAGAAGCACAAGAAAAACGACCGCCGGAGGTTTTTTCGGTTTTACTTAAACTTTAACAATAAACGGGCGATGAAAATAATTTTTCAAACAGTAACATTACAATGCATACAATGCCAACAAAAACATGGAAGCTGGAATGTATGTAAATTTCTCAACAACAATACATATAAAAAATTTGCATTATTGGTTGCTGTTCGGTGAGGTGAAGAAAAGCGTAACTGCGAGTGCAAAAAGATACATATATACTTTAACTTTGAGTTAATATAAGCAGTTATTAAGATAAAGAAACAACAGCAACAACAAAAGTAAAAACAACAAAAACTTTAGCTTTAAAAGTCTTCTTATGGGTAGCGATTAGAGCTGCAAAACCATCGATAGTCGGACCACTCGATAGTTTCGATAGTCGAAAACAGTCGACGTACATATGTACAAAAATACGTAAAAGGAGCATCTTGGGCAACAATATTTTTTATAGACTAGCTACATTTAATATGATATTTTAAGAAAAGTGGAAAGAAGGGAAAAATGTATAAACAGGCTTCTCAAGAGAAGACTTGAAACAACGCAAATCTGCTTATAAGACCTGGTCCAGAGTGGTCCTTACTTGTTAAAAGTTTAAATGAAAATAATAATGCTTGAAAATTACGCTCATAGAAAAACTAAGACTTCTTCATCTTGTATTTTGCTAAAAATAAATTGTTCTCACTGTTTTCTTTCGCTAAATCATGAAACATGCCTTTTTCTTGCGTTTCCATAGTTATCCGCATTTTTTTAGCACTCAAACTTGAAATCTCGCAAAAATCATAATACACTTATTTACACAAACTTTTTCCAGAAAAATTTTTTTTTGCAAATGTGTTGACTTTAAATGAGCCAAAGTAACGTTTAATGGTGTCTATTGCGTATAAGAGGTGGTTTTCCATAAAATTCAATATATTTCCCACGGAAACGCATGACAGAAATTTCTTTTTGAAACACCAACATTTTTTACTTTTGTGTATGGGGGCTAAAAAGTGTGCAACGATGTGGACTTAACGAATATTTAATTCACCATAATCCAATTCGTTCCACCAAAGCTACAATGTAGCTGCTACATGACGAAAAATATGAATTTAGTTGCAATCATGACGCAATAATACAGGTGACCTTTCCTTTTTACAGAAAATGCAATGAATTGAGCTTTAAAAGGTGCCTTTGTTTAATGTGTGCATACGTAGGTACACTCCCCAAACATACATAGATTTAAGTAAAAATTGTCTGCAAGAGTTTTGAGTATTTTTTTTTAGTTTTCCGTTGGATATTGAAAACCCCCCAAAATATTTTTCGGTGTGCGCCACTGCGCTGGGGTATTATTTTTGACCAATTTGATATCGAAATCCAACTCCTCCCTAACATTCAGTATTCTTCTCTTGGGACAAAACTACAAGAATGAATAGGGATAACCATCGATAGTGGAAAAAAACTATCGATAGTGACACGCAATAAAAACTATCGATACTATCGATAGTGCCATCGATAGTTTTGCAGCTCTAGTAGCGATCAATAAACGATTGGGAAGAAGGTTCACTCGAATAATCGGGTGGCATTAGGTTGGCGTGATTGGGCAGCTTCGATAGAGAGAGGCTCATAAGCAGCTGAAGTTGATAAGGATGTAGAAAAAGTAATGCTATAAGGACATGAAGCTTGGGTTGTTTGGGTTGTAAAGTGGCGAGGAATTTAAACGAAATTTGCTTTTACATACTTCGAAACAAAGTGGTAAATATATAATACATATTGTATGTACATTAGAGCGTATCACGGTGTATGGAGGAAAAAAAAGTTGAAAATGTTCCCCCCAGTTTGAGCACTTACCTTATGAGGTTTTCAAAAAAAAATTTTTTAATTTTTTTGTCACCCTGTAAAAACAGCGAAATTTGTTTTTTTTTTATAATTTCTATATTTTACGTTCGATTTTCAAAAGTGATACATTTTTAGAAAGGTATTCACCAAGGCAATATTTCATCCATAGAAACTTTTAGCCCATCATGCCAAGTTCAGCTTTTATTCTATTTTTACTAAATCCAACACCCTGTATTTGAAAAAAAAATTTTTTCCTGAATACTAAGAAAAACAAGTAAGAGCGCGGCTGACTTCGGACGTACCAAAGACTGCATACCTTTCACGAATGGGGAAATGAAAAGCTGCATAGTCTGATATTGTTTAATTTATACTTTCAATTCTCTGGGTAATTTATACAAAGATTCCTTAGAAAAAGAAGTGTCATTATTTAGATGGAGAAGTTATACCCTAAAATATATATATATCTGAACAATCAGTTGTATGGCAGCTATATGATATAGTGGTCCGATTCGGCCGATTCCGACAAATGATAAGCTTCTCCTAAAAATACACTCACATTCCGAATTTCATGCAGATATCTGAAAAATTGAGGGACTAGTTTGCGATTAAACAGACAGACAGACAGACAGACGGACATGGCTTAATCGACTCAGCTCATGATCCTGATCATATTGGTATATATTTTCGTAGGTCTGCAACGCCTCGTTCTGGTACTTTCACCGTTTGTGTTTCGGTACAAAGTTATAATACCATTTCATTCCCATGAATGGTATAAAAAGAATATTTACCTGCATATAATGAGGAAATAAATGTAATGCATTTATGCTAAATCTTTTCTTGGCTCTAATTTTCTGTAACGTTCTCGGCTACTTACTTTGGCGAGTAATAAAACCTAGGCGTTCCTCGTCGGCAACTTCTGTACAAGAATCACTTACTACCTGTTCAAATCGCTCAGTATTTAGAGAATGGCATAGAAAATCTGAGTAAATTAATAGGTTATAATTAGTATAATTAGTATCAATCACTGCTGTTTGGAAATATTAATCAGGTATTTTTATAACATCATTAGAATTTTGTAGTTCCTGCAAGTCCGTATCAGAATAAAATTGCAAGCATGGTGGCTCTGTAATTCTAAATGAGCTCCAATCGATCATTTGAGTGTACTATGTAATTCTTCATGGCATTTCTGCTGTGAGTTGCTCTATGTTGCTCTATTTCGACAGCTGCCCTACTTTGCTCTGCTCTAACCTGCTCCGAACTTTTTTTTGTTCATTAAACAGAGCTAATATTAATAAGTAATAATCTTTTTTACTCATATAATGATGTCAAAATTAAATTCAAGGCTAAATTTACTTTATTCAAAAAAAATTTTTTTTTTGGTTGGTTTTAAATAAATTTTAATAAAAGCTACAGTTGGTGTCGCAGGTTAATGGCTTATATGGACGAAATATGACACGGGTTAAAACCTTTACAACAATATATTGCTCGTTAAAATCAAACACCAAATAGAAAAGTTATAAGCAAAAAACGAATTTCGCTGTTTTTACAGGGTGCCGAAAAAAAATTTTTTTCCATTTTTGAAATCTCCAAGGTGTAAACATTCGAACCAGAGGGGAACATTTTAAACTTTTTTTGGCGATACGCTCTAATGTACATATCGTCGTACCATACGAAAACTAGCACTTTTAAAATTTCTTTCATAGAATTTCTTTGTAAAAAATTTTGAAAGTGCTAATTTTCGTATGGTACGACGATATGTATAATATGGCTCATATTTTTGTCCACGAGAAAACCTTCTTTCTATGGAATTAGTTTTCTTTCGTTTACAGTGAGCTCTTTCTCTGTGTTCTGGTCCCTTTAGTATCGATTGTTAAAGTGACAAAACTTTGGTTCAAAGCAGCTTCAAACTGTCCAATAGATGTTTTATAGTGATGGGCCAGTTTGTAATGTTTTGAACGATTGTCTCGATAGTTTAAACATCTCGAATGTAAATTAATATTGGAGTCCATTCGTAAATATCGAACAATCGAAGCATTCGCTAAAACATCTGCGACTTTACAACAATTCCAAAATCATTTCAAAACAGCCTTAAAACATCTCGCATTCACCCATCACTAATCGAAAGAACCCACAACTCCGAGCAGTTTCGAAACCATTTCGATTGTGTAGTCGGAGAGCAAGTCAACTATTGGCTCGATTGTAATTTTGCAACGTTGTCGATTCTATCGATTGTCTAAACATCTCGAACTCGCCCAGTCTTTAAGACTGCGACTGTAATGCTGTACCAATTGCTATACCATTTACAAAAATGGGGCTCGAAGTCATAGACGAGACAAGACTTCGAAGTGTGAGCGCGAGCACTGAGCTGATAATAATAATACACTGGCACGTTTATAGCTCTGATGAGCTTTAAGGCCGAGCTTTTCTCCTAAATCGCGGTGAGCTCCTTAATTTTTGTTATTTCTACTAATTGGCTGGACCTACAGTTTTATGCCGGCTCCGAACGGTGAATGCATTTTTTTGAAAAGCTTTTTTATGGCAGAAATACACTCGGAGGATATACCACACGCTGCCGAGAGGTAACCGCTATTTCTAAAAACCCAATAATTGGGATTTAATTAATTAGAAACTTTTTTTTTGGCGTTTGTCCGGACTGGCCGTCTCACCTTATATGGAGCGAAAAAAAGTCCACCGTACGCAAACCCCCCCTCCCCCCATATGATTTCTTTTTTGAAAACATTTCTGGAAAAAATTTATTTTTTTTGACGCCGCTACATGTCGCTAAATTATTTTTTTCCATATCTTCCGTATTTATGGTCCGATTTCTAAATTTTAATTTTTTTTCACATTCTTTCCTTAAATCACACATACTACGATATTAAACTTAAATTTTACGCTCAGAAGATTATCTTTTCCGCACTAAAATACGCATAACTTCTGCACTTTGGCAAAATCGTTCTTTTTGGGTTTTGTTTGCGTTCGCCGCTTGGGCGCACAGAATATCCCTTAGAGAACTGTAACCATTTTTTTACATACATAAGAACTACAACAATCAAAATCTTAAAATACACAAATTTGCATACATATAAAATTTAAATGTATCCCTTCTGGCGCACAAAAAGCAAAATTGCCCCTAAGTCGTTAACGAATGCCAACCGCTTGCGGTTGCCACCTGTCAGTTATATTTGAAAGCCATTAATAGGGAAAAAATAACATACAAAATGGTAGTAATTGAGGGCATGTATGTAGGGATGCAGTATGATGTTAGGCGCACAAGAAAATAAACGTACATACATACATACATATTTACTTATAGCAACGCATATTTATTTATGTAAATTTATTAGATTAAGCAGCTGAGGCACATTTCACTTAAACACTTTGCCGGCGCAAGCAGTAAAATTATTTGAGAATTGAAAGCCTTAAAAATTTAGTCATTTCGACATTCGATGAAGGTTAAGTAAAGTTATTTTAAGCTTTGTATGCACGTGTGCACAAGCTAACAGAAATGTATTATGGTCAAGGATGGGCATTTTTCAACTACCACTCATTTTCAACTACCACTCAAATTGAGTGGTAATTAAATCCTGATTTTAACTACCACTCAATTTGAGTGGTAGTTAAATCTCGAGAAGTTAATCAACACATCAGCTTGTGGTGAAATGTATGTACATACATATGTATGTGAGTATATGTGAGTCGTTAGTTTTGAAATTGGCATAAGTGAACTAGAGTTGAACTAGAAATTGAAATAGGGGTGAACTAGAAAGTGAACTAGAACTTTAACTAGAACGAACTAGTAGATGAACTTGAATATCTACAACTACTATTGTAATGCAGATGTCCTTCCCTTGAATTTTGTATACTTAATGTACATACATATGTGTAAGTTATACGCATACATATACATATGTATGTATGTAAGTTTTCCATAAGATTTTTTGGGGTTTGACTGACTTCTGTGCACTTTTGCTACCAACACTAAAGTTGAGTGGTAGTTGAAAATCGAGTTAAATCATGAATTTAACTACCACTCAAATTGAGTGGTAGTTAAAATCAGATATTTAACTACCACTCAGGTTTGAGTGGTAGTTGCAGGCTGAGTGCACTCAAAATTAGTTGAATCATGCCCAACCCTGATTATGGTATTATAACTGCGATTTTTGAGTAAAAGAATTTAAGTATGTGAAGCACATGCGTGGTATAGTTTTGGATGGATGATGGCACATGTTGACTTAAAGGTACATATGTACATATGTATATGACAAATTGAAACCTTAAATTACATAAATGTATACATTTTAGCATAGCACATACATATGTACATACATACCCCGCAAACAATTTTACCAGACGATTTCTGATTCAGACAATTCTGAAAAAAATCTGAGTACAAAGTTAACTATGTAGACAGATCTTATGGATTTTTTACAGATTTCTACCAGAAATGTCTAGGTAATTTTACATTTTCCCATCCGATAAATCTTGTAGATATCTGAACTATTTCGTGCAGACGTGTCAAAATATTTCAATTTTTTTTGTGTGTAAAAATTTCAATTCAAAATTCCAAAAAGCATAAAAATTAATAGAAACTAGCTGACCCGGCAAACTTCGTTCTGCCCAATTGTTTTGAAATATTGTAAACAGGACTTTCGTGTATTTGCAAGTTTAATGGAAGCTTTACTGCTGAATGTGCCGTTCTTCCCCCTTTCAACAGTGTTGCAGAAATTCCGGTAGATGCAAGAGCTAATGCAATACCACGGGCGCATCGAGAAAAAATATGCCACCGTTTCCATTATCAACAGCGTTTATTAGTTGATTGTACGTACTGCTTTGCTGTTGATTCAACAGTTTGTTAGTACTTGTTGTTGCAAGTGAGTTATATCGTAAGCACGCCCGCCATGAACGCTTTTAGGGATATTTAGCCTTAAAAATTAAGATCGCAGGTGCTACGCCCCCTTTTCCCAAAACAACTGTTTTTTTTTTCATAAGCATGCTATTGATATCGCTAATCTCCTGATCAATTTTCAGGTCCCAACCTTAAACGCTTTTATAGATATTCAGCTTGAAAAATTAAGTTTGTATGGGAGGTGCTACGCCCCCTTTTTCGATAACCCCCACTTTTATGCGTGGGAATGGTTTTGATATCATTTAGCTCTATACCAATTTTCAGCTCCCTACCTTGAACTCCTTTATAGATGATCAGATTGAAAAATTAAGGGTGTATGGGAGGTGCCACGCCCCCTTTTTCGATAACCCTCACTTTTATGCGGGAAAGTGGTTTTCATGTCATTTAGCTCTATAGCCATTTTTAGGATCCTGCCATTTATTCTTTCTGATATATTCAGCTCCCAACGCTAAGTTTGTATGGGAGGTGCCACGCCCCCTCTTCGTATAACTCATATTATTTTGCGTTAATATGGAATTGTTATCGTTTATCTCCACACCAATTTCCAAGTCCCTACCTTAAACAATTTTAGAGACACTCAGCATGAAAAATTAAGTTTGTATGGGAGGTGCCACGCCCTCTTTTCTGATAAACCCCACTTTTCTACGTGAGAAGGGTTTTGATATCACCTACCTCTATACCAAATTTCAGCTCCCTACCTTGAACTCTTTTAGAGATAATCAGCTTTAAAAATTAAGATTGTATGGGAGGTGCCACGCCCCCCTAATATTTTTTAATTTTCTCTTCGACTAAACCTTCGCGGGGTTACAACAAACAAACCCCCCTAAGGAAGTATTTGATTTGGTTCAGCCGTTTTCAAGTTTTAGCGTTACAATTAAAAACCAAATCATTTTTATATATATAGATTATCAAATATTCCTGCCGCAACTGCTTGGAATCTTCTAATGATCCAATTAAACGTATTGTGAAAATCGGTAATTTTGGCTTGGCACGTGATATATATAAATGTGATTACTATGGCAAGGAGGGCGAATGTCTTTTACTAGTAAGATGAATGTCTCTGGAAAGCCTAATCGATGGTGTTTTTACGCAATTAGATGTGTATGCAGTGCTTTGCTGTGAAATTCTTTACGGTAGCAAGGAAAATTGTCATGATAACCTGTAAGCTCAGAATATTTCAACTAATTTTTGGAATGGTGTTAAATCGAAACCACTGAAAGACGAGAAGACACCACAAGACTATTAATTCGCATACAAAATAGTATATTAATCTATATGTATGTATAACACATGTATACTTATTTTTTATATAATAAATAATAATTAATTTGCAAATGAGACCAAATATCAGCTGAGTTTTATTTAGAAATCTGTTAGATATCTATTAGATTCATCGGAAAATATATCAGAATTCTGCACGATTTTCTTCAGATATCTGAAAGATATCCATCAGATTCTTCGGAAAACATAATAAATCCCCCCATTCTTCGTTCAGAAATCTGTTAGATATCTGTACGAATCGTCGGTAAAAAAGAAAGAATTTCCCAAGACATGTCTGTAAGAATTCCTGTCAACGTCTTCATACATTTCTCTTGAAGAAGTCGTACAGAAAACTTATTGATTTCGGTATTTTTTGCCGACAATCTGATAGAAATCTAACAGATTTCGTGTAAAATTGTTAGCTGGGTACATACTAGATACATATGTATATGTACATTAGGGTGGCCCTTAATTTGAAAAGTGTTCGAACCCTCGATTTCCCCCCCTAGAAATATGTTAATGGTCAAAAAACATAGATATACGAAGTTTTAGGCCGATCAAAAAAGATTTAGAGGTCGCTCAAAGAGCATGAAGTTCCAAGAATTACGATTTCTTGCTTTTTTTTATTTTATTCCCCTGTATTCTATATATTATAGACAACTTGACATTGTACATATTTTCCGTGAATTTCCCAAGTTATTATCTTTTCAAAATGACTAGGATCTTATAAATCGGTCAATTATTAATAGAGTAACAGAATAAAATAACTGGCGTCTCCCATATTTACAGTGAAATTTTGTATTGTGAATAAGCTATTTATAATAAACATCGTTGCAATTGTGAGGCGCACTCGCTTATAAGCGATAATTATTTTCAAGTTGTCGTTATAACGGGATTACTTCTATTCAAAATTAATTTTTGGTTAGTGTGCTTAGAGGACAAACGTGACATAGAGTAAATTTAATATAAATACGAGAATGGGTGGATATAGATTTAGATCAAAAATTTATTTAGTAGGAACTTCATGTCCTCAAATTCTTGGCGCAAAACTACCGTCAAATAAACAAGTGTTGTCAGTTTTTTTTTCCATAATCATAACACAGTGAAATTACCGATACGTAAAAGTGCCAGATTAGCTGTAAAGGAAGTATCAGTGTTTTGGGAGAAAGCTAGAATCCCCTTAAAAAGTGAAATTAAATGTATCGCGAAACTGGAAAATATGCACAAAGAATGGCAGGCCATTAAAAAAAAATAAAAATCGTTCAAATTATAAACAAAAAAATAAAGAAAGGCAATTCAGTGAAAAGTTGGAATATTTATTTGATATTGCGCATAACAATGCTCTTCAAATGCTAAAAATTGAATCCGACAAGCAGTTTTTAGTAAACCAACGTAAGAAAGGACGACCGGGATCTCTTTGTGTTGTTGATAACAAAACTGCGAAGTTGGAAAAAAGAAAACAACAACGTCTAGAGGATGAAATAAGAAGAAAAGCAAAATATTTTAACGGTATCCAAAGTGATATGGACGTTGTTAACAAAGAAGGTATGTTTATATTTAATAAATTTTATTATTTTTTATTATCGTGAATCACGTTTGTAAGCTCAAAATAGAATAATTTCGTGAGTTTAGTTACATACATATCGAGGCATAACCGCCAAGTTAACGTAAGGAGCATATTAAAATTTTTAGAGGATAACGTTTTCTTTTGTAAATATTTACGTAAATGCGCTAATAATTTCTATGAGGTTTTGCTGCATTATATACCTAAAGTGGATTAAATCCTCATAAAAAAATTCACTGAAATATGTGGCTCATTTACGTAGATACATATTAAGAATATTTAATATTTCGACACAATTTCTGGAGATAGATCTGTTACACTGGCATGAAACAGACACTTACAAGATAGGAAGAGATACTGTTGCAAGTATAAAAGTGGTAAATGACACAGCAGAGCGCGGCGTTAAGCTCATAGAAGAATATAACAGAATCCTAACAAATAATGAACAGGAAAAACAGTATTTATTACAAGTGGTAACTGAATATAGAAAAGAATACGAATCACACAATAAGTCATCGTTAATTAAATCATAAATTATTTAATTAAAACATTAATTTCATAAATTCAGAATTTTCACAATTTCTAAAAATATGTACATCTATACATACGTATGTATACACTTTAAATACACACTATGTAATAAAAAACCTACTGCGTGCTTGATGACTAGCATGGTGTTTTTGATATTTATTTTTAACATTTTTACCAGCTCACCGATTTTTGTAAGTTATACCATATTTAAAAGACAATAACTTGTGGAATTCGCGAAAAATATGTACAATGTCAAACTGTCTATAATATATATAATATATAGGAATAAATTCCAAAAAAGCAAAAAAATCGTAATTTTCTGAACTTTAAGCTCTTTGAGCGACCTCTAAATCTTTTTTGATTGGTCTAAAACTTCGTATATCTAGATTTTATTACTATTCGCACATTTTGATGGGGGGAAATCGCGGATTGAAGCACTTTTTTTTCCCCCCATACAACTACGGGCCACCCTAATGTACATATGTATGTACATTTTTCCAAAGTAAAATCTTGCTTTCGTGCGAATGCTTTGCTATGTTGTTGCCATTTTTCCTTCAATTTAATAACCTAAAGCTGCTTAAATATTATACATACATATCTAAACTTAAACTCAAACTCATGCAACATACATATCTACACACCAGCCCATAGCTATGCACATAAAGTCTGTTTTATTTTCCGCTCCCATAATTCTACGTAATCGATTTTGGAGTGAAAGTATCATCATCAGAACTGCAAAGTTAGTGGTTAACCACTTAAGCCGTACTTTGTTCTCTCTCCCCTTTCTTCTTACCAACACCGCAATATCCGCAGCCTGCAGTTGGCTACCGTTATCTGTGTACTTTACGTTTCAGCAAATGTCGTCTGCTTGCTTGAATTTGTTGTTGTTGTTTTTGTTGTTTTTTGGGTTTCTGTTCGTTTATTCAATTGGCTTTACTGCTTGACTTTAGCATCTATCTTTTTTTTTTGAGGATTTCTTTAGAATTTGGGTTTTTGTGTGGTTAATTTTTGAATTTGTCGTCTTTTTCATTTTATTTTTCTTTATGCTTTTCCTTTCCTTCTTCTTCTTAATCATCCTCTTCTTCTTCTTCTTCTTCTTCTTCTTCTTCTTCTTCTTCTTCTTCTTCTTCTGGTTTTCTTCACTTGCTGCTATGAGTGTTTTGAACATTTGTTGATATTAATTACGTTTATTTGTGTAAAATTGCTTATTGAGTTTTCAATAGAATCTCTATATAATTCAATTAATTGGTACAAATTGTACATACCTATATACATATGTACATATATAAAATACTCACATAGATAATTGGGTAGAGTTGATAACAAATATACAACACAAAATATAGTAAAATTCCAGGTTAACATAGTACTTATCTGCTCTTTAGAAATAAATGAAAATTGGTTTAAAATTCATATCGTACCTATGTAAGTATGTATAATATTCCGGTGATAATAGTCAAATTACACGAGGAAAATATTTTGTAAAATATTTGAATCCATTAGCTTCCTCAAAAGGATTTGAGTATTTTTTTATGACCAGTTCGAAGAAAGTATCTAGCATTTTCAAGATCGCTAGTGGGTTAAAGTGCTCTAGAAAAATTTTTTTTGGATCCAATTTTTGTTTAAATATAAATGTAAAAAGCCACAGAAAATAAATAAAAAAAAAATATGACGCCTTGAAATATGCAACAAATTTTATATAGGTTTTTATTTCTATACATATAATAAAATTGTAACAGGTCGCTGTCTGTACATTGAAGATATTCAAGAAAAACTGATAAGAGAGGTCGTTATTGGACCAGCGGAATCCAAATCTACAATTTTTAGAATTTTTGTCTGTCTGTCTGTCCGTCTGTATGATTGTGCGCGCATCACGCAAAAACTACTGAATAGAATTAGATGAAATTTTCACCGTTCACTTAACGTCTAACTTAAAATTTAGGACAACTTTCATTTGGATATCTCATCCAGTTCCCGAGTTATTGACCAAAATGTGGGAAAAAGTGACCAATAATGTGGTTTTTTACCATAACGCCCGCCACACACAAAAACGACTGCATAGAAATGAATGAAACTTTCAATAATAATTTTCTAGACGTCTCCTCGAATCGGGTTCAGGCTAAAAAAAATTTGAAAATATTGAGGGGGCGTGGCACCTCCCATACAAACTTAATATTTAATGCTGAATATCTCTGGAAGTGTTTTCCGTAGGATATCAAAACTTGGAGGGATAGGGATAATGATAGGAATAATGATAGGGATAGGGATAGGGATGGGGATAGGAATAGGGATAGCGATAGGGATGGGGATACGGATAGGGATAGGGATAGGGATAGGGATAAGGATAGGGATAGGGATAAGGATAGGGATAGGGATAGGGATAGGGATAGGTATAGGGATAGGGATAATGATAGGAATAATGATAGGGATAGGGATAGGGATAGGGATAGGGATAGGGATAGGGATAGGGATAGGGATAGGGATAGGGATAGGGATATAATGGTGAGCAACACAGAAATCTAGGACTTTTTCTTTAGGCTTTAGAGGAATAAATTTTAGGCACAACAACGTCTGGCGCTTTTTTATAACTCTGACGAGTTTTATGGCCGAGCTTCTCTCCCAATTAGAGGTGTGCTCCTTTTTGTTTTTCCTACTAATTGGCTGGACCTACAGTTTTATGCCGGCTCCGAACGGCGAATGTATTTTTTGTGAGAAGCTTTTTCATGGCAGAAATACTCTGGGAGGGTATGCCGCCCACTGCCGAGAGGTGACCGCTGCTCTTAAAAAACCCAATAATTGGATTTTTACTAATTAGAAAATCTTTTTTGGTGTTTGCTCGGACTGGGGTTTCAACCCAAGACCTCTGGCATAGCAGGCGAGCATTCTACCCACTGCACCACAGCGGCCACTGGAACAGGAAACGAGTTACAGGTAATAAAATTCCAATCAGAATCTGGGTCATACATGATAAGTACTGCTGGTACTACTGCTTCCTCTTGAAGGTTTCAATAGCTAGATTTTCGTACCCTGTCAGCAAATTTTATATTTTTTAAAGTGAAGTTTAATGTGGTAGCTAAGTCTTTAAATGCATGTATGTGTGTATTTGTGGCTTTTCGTGTGTCTAAATTTCTCTAGAAAAAGTGCATACAAAAGTGTAGCAAACCAGTCACCCCGTCATCATTAGAAAGTTGAAATTATTAAAAAATGCGTATGCATCAGCAAATATTTATTATTTTCGGTGTATCAAAGAAAGCTGATGGAAAATTTTTTCGCCAAAAAAAGCAGTTTTTCATGTTAATTCTCAACATTTCGTTGATTAATTTTTATCGTAAGTATAAAAGAAAAGCGACTAAGAGTTCAACAACGTCCCAGGCCGTGTTTGGGTGAATTGGTTAGCGCTTGGCTAACATTTGCACCGACTTACGGTGGGTTCTAAGTTCGTTACACGGCTTGACCCCGAAAAGAAGTCTGGCGATGAAGAATTGGTTTTCTTCGAAATATGTAGATATCACTTCTACCATTGCTGGTAATACGTAGTTTGAACTTGTTCGCTTTTCACCAATTATATAAATGAAAATACAAAATTTTAATCGAGTGGGTACTTCAAAAAGAATTTTTAATTAAAGCATATCATAAATACATACATTATATATTTCACACAATTAGTGTGAAAATAAATCGCTTAACTTGACGCGCTTACAATAAAAAAAAACAAAAAAGTGAAGCATACTTTTAGGCTATCAAGCCATTAACTGCTTTATTCTATGGAAATAGATTTTCGCCAATCAAATGAAATTTTAACATTAATTAATTCACTTAACGCTTTTCTAAGAGTTCATTTAAAGTCACAGTCCATTACACACACACACACACACACACACACACACACATATGCACACACATGCATACGCAAACACAACAAGCAATTAAACCACTCAAATAAAAATGCATATTGCCGATTTATTTATTCATGAAGTACTTATGTACGTCTTTTTTTGTATATATCTTATTCACCGTTCATCATTTGTCACACACGTGCATAAGTTGAACTCGCAGTCACAATAAGCAGCACTTAAGTGCATATAAGCCGTCAATTCAAATTCAATTATATACATTCATACGTATTTGTATGTATGTCAGTGCGTGAATAATTTATAAAATGCATTTAAAAAGTGCTTACGCTAAATACCTAAACGGTTTGTTCTTTTTTATCATCCTTCTAAGAGAAAGGGAAAAACAAAAAAAAAGCGATGTAATGAAATAACATTTACGAAAAATTTATGCAGGTGTATGTGTGCGAAACTGTTTTAAAATTAACAGCATTTAATAATACCGTTAGCTGCGTAAGTGCACCACCGCACAGTGGGGCAGCTTCCATACATTCAGCGGAAAAAAATAGAAGGAGTTGTCGTAGGGCTTTGGACCTACATATATTAAAAAATTAAAAAATAATTTTAAATTCATACCTGTACTTAATTGTGAATAAAAGCGAAACGCGTTCATCGATTTTCATGATTTATGTATCACTTTGTTCATAGGTTATGCGACTTTACGTGAAAATAATAGGACTTTGAACTTTTTTACCGTTTTCGATTTTTTATGAATTAAAAGAAAAAAATTTATTTTTAGGCAAAAAATATTTTTTTTCTCCATACATTTATTTATAACTGCGAAACTGTTGCCTATATTGCGAAACGTTATATAAATAGATGAAAGTACTTGTAATTCTTGATTTTTTTAAATTTCTTTAAACAAAATCCGACTAGTGGTTCCTGAGTTATATTAAACAAAAGAGCCTTATCAGAATTGAGTCGCGAATCAATTAGCTGAAAACTGTTGTACAATAAATTGAGGGGGCACCTGGGGGCACTTGAAATTGTTTAAAAATGTAAAAACAGATATGAGACAATGTATTAGTAGTGATTTCCAACTGGAGGCAAGTGCAGCTAAAATTGCAGGTCCAAATGTTTGGAGAAAAAAGGGATTTTTGTTATATGTTCATAAAAATAAACAAAAAAAAAAAAAACTTAAGTCTCTGCAGAGTTTATTTTTTCAATTTTAGTAGACTGAAATATCCTACTTTAAATAAAAAATAAAAAGGAAAACGTTAGCTCACATAATAAAAGATTATTCGTTTTGAAATTCTTAGGTTTAAATTAAGTTGGTTCGGTAAAACATACAAGTACTGAGTTTGAGACGGCTATAAAAAAAACTAGCAGTCAGATCGGAGTAATTCTTTTTGATTTGGTAGTACCATTTAGTCTAAAATTCCAAAATATCACTGCATATTGCATGAAGAGTATGTTGACAAGTTGACTTTTTTCCGCGAAATCCCCAGTGTGCACCGCATACACGCGCACACACACACACACAACACAATGTTGCACAAGCAGCAATGAAGCGATAAAACTGCAAAGTTACTTAATGAAGCCACTCGGCGAGAAAACCACCATTTTGTATGTACATTCTCGTCTGCACATAATAAACTCACATGAACATACACACAGGTACATACACACGAGCATACATACCCTGCAGGGAACTTAACTTTAACTTTAGTGTGCAAAAATTCTAGTTCCGAATTAGCGAAAATGTGTCAAAAAGGAACTAGCTCAATTGTAGTTAGTCCAGAAGGAGTGTGGAGGAGGAGCAGTTCAGAAGGCGTGAATTGAGTCAGCATTATAAGACATACTTTGATTTGTATGCAATTTCGAAGTGACAAAAATTCTATTTGTTTTTTTTTCGCTTATTCATTTGCTGTGGGCTTTGCATATTTCTACAACTCTCAGATGGATAGTGAAGTTTTTGATAAGCAAGTCCCAGACAGTGTTGCCAGATTGAGGGAAATTTCCCTTTTTGAGGGATATTTTACTGCAAAATTTTTAAAGAGGGAAATAAGGGACATTTTGTTGTCGTCCATATAAAAAAAGGGATTTTTTGGTTGCAGAACTATTTACATACCTACATATGTATAATTTATAGTTGTCGTTTTCGATTCGCCATCACACAAGCGAGGTCGGATCGAACAAAAATGTTTGAACCCATAATGAGTAGTAGCCATACTCTCTAACTGGTCGATAAAAATTTCCCTCTGCTCGCTATCATTCACATATAAATTTGACAGAAGGAAATTTATAGCCAGCAGAGAAATTGTGAATCGAAAGCGGCTAGTATAACTTAAAATAAGCACATCTCACACTGAAAAACCGCCATTCAGTGTATGAATACACACGCCTTCGCGTTAACTTATGCAATGCAAAAAGGAGTCGGTTACATACATGCGTACAAGTAAACATACAGTGAACTACACTGCGTATACGTAACTTGTTTACATAAATACCTACATACATTCATACAGGTGAAACTAATAAAAGCGTGTTAATAATCGCCAATCTTAGGTAACACTGTAGGTAAATTTTTAACTTTTGAAATATCACAGAGAAACGTCGAAACACGTCAACTTAATTTTTGGCTGTAGAATACGATGGCATTTACAGAAAGTCAAAGTTAGCTCTTGTTTTCGAGATATTTAGGAAAGAAGTTTCAGGGCTCTGAAGGTAATTTTTTTTCCGTCGATAAACTTTACTCAGGCTTGGAACCCTTTACTCGCATAAAAATTTTGATAGTTGCTCTTACTTAATTGGGGCATTCTAAATTCAATGCCGCCTTTAGTTTTCCCAAATTGGCTCCGGTTTTCGAGATAACGGTATTTAAATATTATCATCAATTTGGACTTTTTTTTTTTTTACTCAGTCAGTTTAAGAGATAGATTGCCAAAACTTTGCACGTGACAATATTTTAGTATTACCTTAACTGTTTCTGAAAATAATTGAAATCGGATCACTATAACATATAGCTGTCATACAACCGATTGTTCAGATATGGACATGTTGGGGTATAACTTAGCTATTTAAGCAGCTAAGGACATGAAACTTTGGAGAATTTGTACTCGTATTGGCCTTAATCTATTCCCTGAAAATCGTCGAGATCGGGTTACTATAACATATAGCTGCCATACCACTGATTGTTCAGATATATGGTTTTGCACTTTTATTTTTTTATAAATCCGAAAATAGTCATTCTGCGTGAAAAAGCAACATAAACACTTTCATTCAAAATGAATAGGTGAAAAATTTTCTCATATACGATTTCCAGGTATCGGCTTCAGTTATTGCATTTTTGTGCAACCAAGTTTGAAATTTCACCATAGGCATTTATTTCAAGCCCGATAACTCATATATCGTATTAAATGAATTAGATGAACTTTATATCGTCTTACAGAGAATTAAGACACAGTTTTTTTACACAGTTTTTAAATGAAGAAAATATATGCTTGTTTGAGGATTTTATACGCATTTGAATAATTTTTTTTGTTAATTTTTCATACAATTTTTCTCCAAATAATGCCTAAAAGTATGCTTCAATTGTTTTCAAACAATAGTTTTGTAGGACAATTTTATTATAAATGCATATAAAATCCTTAAACATGCATATAATTTCTTCATTTAATTCTCTACGGCTATGCGAAGAAGCTGAGACACTTGTGTTGAAAATTGCAATAAATTTCTTAAAATCCGACTTTTTTACAATTCCGTGGGAATTACAGCTAAAAGTTTTGGAACTTCAAACTCCATATTTACTTGAAATTGTACTCACATTACCCCATTCAAAAGCTGAACCAGAAAGAATATTTTCAATTGTAACGGATGTTAAATGTAAAAAGCGAAACAAACTTTCTAGTGATATGTTAAATAGTATAAGTAAAGTAAGAGTTGAAAAATATCAATTGCTTCAACAAAAATCATATCCACTTGCACAATGCAAATAATTTGCACAACCGATCCTTTTAGCTATTAAAAAAACTGTATTTGCCTGTTATATATTCTTATATTACTTAAATAAATGCTGTAAATTCGGTGGGAATTTTTTGGGATTTTTTAATTTAAAATGTGCGAAATTAGGGATTTTTTTTCCAATTTCTGTGGGAATTTTAGCGGAGATTATCTGGCATCACTGGTCCCAGAAAAATGCAAGTTGACTAGTTTTTTCGACATCAAGAATATTTTTCTTATTTGTTTGATTTTCAAATATTTTTTACACATTTATGCAATAAAAAAAAAACAATTTAAAAAAAATATTAGTTATATCGACAGCGACAAGAATCGAAACGCGGACGCTCGCTTCCAAATCACACGCGTTGGCCACTCTAATACGAGTATCGAGCCCTTTGCTTGAAGCGTGTCAACTATATGTAAATTATAGAATTTCTAGGAACTTGTAGCTAGTTCAGAAATATCGAAATTTTGCCAATAAACGAACTATTGTAAACTATAGAATTTACTACTAGTTCGGAACTATCGAAAACTTAGTACAGAGGGTGAAAACTAACACCGCCTAGCACATCGCTTATGTAGCTCGCACTAGTATCTAGTTGTGAAAAACGCACTAGAAGCGACCTAGTTCAGAAACGGAGATTTTCCCTACAGGGTAGTATTTCTAATGAGTGGCAGGAGGGTGGTAAATGAAAAATTGTGTGTTTTTCTGCATATGTGTGGTTTTGTGTAAAAATGTCTGTTTAGTAAAAGTTAGCCCATTGGGTATTTTCACACCGGCATTACTGGTTGACTTAAGTGGGCTTTAAAAATATATATTTAATATGTAGATACTTCATTTACTCAATATACGTAGCTTGAGCTGGGATGTGAACATATGAAAGTACCCTGCACTTAAATTAACTGGCTCTTAATTAAACAAGTGTTGAGATCAATTAAGATGTATATGTAAAAAAAGTAATGCGCGGACAATGGAAATTTTGAAAAAAAAAACAACGCTTTCTGTTCAAATTTGACAACATATTTTATATAAGAAAGCAAGAAACAGCAGAAAGAACCGTGCAAGAACTGTGCAGGTCATTTGACCGGTCATAAGACCGGCAGGCATGACCAAAAGTTTTGGGATATTTCCTATCACATTCTTAAGGGCATCGGTAACTTTTGTGACCGTTTCATTCATCACGTTCCCGTATGTGTATTTTCAAATTCCATTCTATCCTTATCTATCTCATTGGTTTTGAACTTGGCTAGAACACATACGAGTGCAAATGTGTTGGTAATATTATATTTTTGTAATAGTGTTAGTACTTTCGGTCACACAATTCTAGCAGGGAATTAAAAAGAATTGATCGCTAGCGAAGCGGCTTTTTTTTTGAAATCCTTACAAGATTTTTCGTATCCAAAACAAGTACCGAAATCGGGTGTTTTAGCATTTACTTATGCCCTCATCGTTATGTTAATGCATTAGCAGGCATAATTTTGTATTTTTCTTGAAAAGAATGAGCAATCAAATATGCATAATGCCTTGAAATATGCAATATTTTCGTTTGTTAACAAGCTAAGTTATACCAGTTGTTGCATATTTCAAGGCGTAAATGTTTTTATTTTTCTATTATTACACTGTGCAACAGCACTTTTAGCGACACTATAATTCACACCAGTGATGCCAGATAATCTGCGCTAAAATTCCCAAAGAAATATGTCCCGTGTTCTTCTATAATTTGGCCAACACTGTGCTTTAGAAATGGAATGAAAAATTTTCTACAAAAAAAGAGGAACCACAAAGCATTGCACAAATCTCCATTAGATTGGCATTAAAGAGCAAATTTTTTTCATAAAATGAGAAAGAAAACAGCGAAAGAAAATTACAAAATTCCAGCATTGTGGTTAGATAAGTTCCCAAAAGCTGGATTAAAAGCACTAGAGGAGCATCTAACGCATTTTACAGATTACATTTCGCTTTTGCTAGCTTACACATAAGTACTTATGTACATACATATTCAGATACATAGTTATGTATGTATGCACTATGTACTATATCCGTTTATTCATCTCATTTTCCAACATTGGAATTTTATCTACTTTTAATATGATTTCCTCAACAAAGTAATTCTCATATTCACACATTTCCGGTTTAAGCATATTTATGCATATAAGTTGAGTGCTTTTTGTGTAAAATTAAATTAATGCTTTTGTTGTATGTATGTATGTATATACAGAAAAACAAAAAAAAAAATACTGAAAATTACAATGAACATGGCAGTTGCAATGGCCAGAGCATAGTGCTCTCTAGTGCTGGACTCACATACAAATGTGCCGGAGTTTGTGTTTTATTAAAATTAAAAATAGAAGCTTTCACGCTTCCTATTAGGTCAGAGATTTGCTTTTGCTATGCACGCGTGCAAAAGCTTTTTATAGCTTTCACACCGACAGCCTCACACCGACACTACAGAACTCTTCGTGCACGAAAAGAAATTTTGTTTGCAAATTTTTGTTCAACGATTTCTAGTCAGCGTTAGGGCCTTTTCACATTACTCGGTACGACATCGGATCGACATTTTTTGCTCGGTATTTTCAGCTTACCGAAACGATTCCGCGTTGCTGTGTTTTTCACATTTGTGGGAATACTTTCGGTGCGTAATCGGCAGAAAATAGGAAAACAAACATCGAGATTTGCAAAACAAAATTTTTAACTTCAACAAATCACTCAATAATAACAATAATGTCTTCTAGCGAAGACGAAGACATTATAACTTGCTACAT
The DNA here is from genome assembly GCA_960531455.1 of Urophora cardui. NCBI lineage: Eukaryota > Metazoa > Arthropoda > Insecta > Diptera > Tephritidae > Urophora > Urophora cardui. The sequence continues at coordinate 152,195,761 of OY482671.1, read as the reverse complement.
TTATAACCGAAACGAGTTTTTTACTGACTTTGTTCTTCTTCTTTTATTACGCCGCAAAATTTTATGCAGTAATTCCTCAAATTTTACTGACCGGTCTTACCGCGTTGCGGTATACCGAAATTAATCCGCTCCGATTTCATGTATGCAACACTAATGTGAAAGTGCCAATTGAAATACATGTGGTCAGTAAGGTTTCGGTATACTTTCGGTAAAAACCAAAAATGTCGATCCGATACCGCACCGAGTAATGTGAAAGCGCTCTTAGGCTGTTGAGCTAGAAGGTTGTGCTGCTCGCGCAGTCTCTGAACGCTTCTCAATGATTGTGCGTGGTTTTTTTTATCTAATTTTTTTACGTAATATTTTTATTAGGCTTTGTTTTCTTGCTCTTATTTTGTTGTGTTTTTGTTAAGTTAATAATAATAATAATATCCATTTCCAATTTCAAAATTTTAGTCTTCGACCATCATTGAGTTTCTTTTGGGTGTAGGAAAGAGCTTTTTGTTCTTTTAACACATGCACAATATGTGAGAGTGTTAGTGTGATAATCCCTGTATTAGGTAGTTAGTTGGTTGGTTGTGTGCGTCATGCGCTTCATAATTGTTTCTGTTATGTTGCGATAGAAGCTTGGCCTAGAATATATCAGTTTTAAATTCGCTACTGGTTTAATATAATTTTATTATTATGTGTAATGAGATAAAAATAAAAATACGTGTTTGCATATAAAGTGCTTATTGAGAAATAAATATTTTAAATTAGTTTATTTCACATCAATTCCATGAATCCATAACATATTAAAATAAAAATTAAATAAATTATTTGGATATCGCAAACAACGATAAATAGTGCAAATACACGTTTTTAATTGAGTATTTTTGAATAAGTTATGTATAAAAGAGTGTTAAATTTTATAATGAATTGGAACGTAAGGTTTCAGCATTATCAAATGAAATTTTCAATTAAAATGTAGCTTTTAAAGAGTCTTAATAAAATAGCATATATTTAGTCTTTTAGGTCCATTGAAAAAAGATTTTGTCTGAGCAGAGACCCCTAGTGAAATTTTATGGCGCATAATTTGTTAGCATATCTTAACCCTCTAGCGGCACTCAAAATACTATTTTTTGGGATTTTCAAAAAAAAAAAGTTTAAGATCATATCTTCATGGAGTTTTGGAGGGTTAAAGTATTCTACGAAATTATAACTCGTGCAATTTTACAATATATACTTCCTAGGAATATATTTCTGTACCCGGGACTCTTAGTGACTTACAACAACATCACTGTGACTCCCAACAACAACGAATTGAGCGCTGTCGCCACCCGCCATTACGTTACTTTGCGTTGTTGTTACATATTTCAGTATTCATACTGAATTTTTTTGTTCGAATAATTTTTTGTCATTGCGAGAAAGATTTTGTTGTAAAAATTATGATATTGTTGTTCTATACGTATATGTATATGTATTTTAACCCATTTTTTAAATTTATTTAAAAATCACTCAGCAAAAATTTGGAAATTTAAAATGGCAATAAAAAAAATTTGACCAAATAGTAGGCTCTCATTCTGTGTGTGCATAAGTGATGGCTAGAGCTCGGAATAATAGGTGAAATCAAGCGCCTAAAAAATGCTACATTTTGTAACTTTTGTTTGTTTTCAGTGGCGCGATTACAATTTAAATACAAATGGGTACCATATTGGTATGGTAGGTGAAGATTTTATTAGAAAAGTTCTTAATCATGTTACACAAATTTGCAGTTTGAATAAACATACATTGGTGTGTGATGAAATAAAGCCAAAGAGGGATTTAGTTTCTTTGACATTTTTGTTGAAAAAATGTATGAAGAACACTCGTACGTCTTGCGTTTAGAAAAAAAAAACAAAAATTTATTTCAATTTTGTATTTTATATTTTTGTACATCGTCAAGCTTTTTGAAAGCAAAACAAAACTAGCTGTAATGAAAATAAAATTTGGGACAAGTAAGTAAATTATGGCATAGTTAAAGTTCCAATAACTCATAAACAAAAATGCAGAACCGTTTTTACCACGAGAGAAATTTGCATTTTTACAGATATGGAATTATGCCGAGTATCCAATTGGAATAATGTAAACACTGGAATGGTCATAAGAGAAAATAGGAAAGTTCAAATGAAGTTTTTTATAACTAAAATATGCAAATGTTTAAAGTCAGACCACTACAAATTAAAATGCTGTATTACTCGTATATATTCCATTTGCTAATATGCTTCATTTTCATTCAAAATATATTTTGTTTGAAACTGTAATTGTTTTTCCTTCACGTGCGAAGATTTTGTCTCAAATTTAAGCTAGTCACTACAAATTTTTTATTTTTTTTCTTTATTATATGTTTATTTATTATTTATTTATTATACTTTATTTATTATTATTCTTGATTATTATATTTATTTATTGTAGCTTTCTTTGCAATTTTTCACGTGCAACCCATAAACAACCTTAATAATTTATTTTTCTGGCATCCTAGTAAGCAAAAAATCCAATTGCATTCACGGGGGGCTTAGACCCGAACCCACCCCACCCTTAAACTCGCCACTGGATTTGCTCAGAAACATTACGTAGCATAATTTTAGGCGTTTGATTTTCACCTATTATCCGAGCTCTAGTGATGGCAGATCGAGGGAAATTTCCCTTTTTGAGGGATATTTCACTACAAAATTTTTTAAAAGGAAAAAAAAGGAAAATTTTTTAGTCGTTAGGTGTTTTAGTCCTTTTGTGGGATTTTTTATTTAAAATGTGGGAAATTGAATTTAATGTTACGTTTGCGCTATGGCCCAAAAGAAAAAAAAAGAATTGTAGAATTGAAAATGGTTGTACAAAAGAGTTTCTAATATCGACTCTAGCGCGATCCGGTTGCTAAAGTAGTGCTGATACAACAACAAACAAGTATTGATATTCTTGACGAGCGAGCTTTTGTAGTGAAGACAAACAACAAGTTAGCTTAAAAGCTCTTACATTTTTTTGAGAGAAGCGATTTATACTTAAAAATGTTGTTGAAAAAACACTAAGGCCCGGTTTCACCAACGTGACTAAAGCTAAAACTAAGTTTTGACTTAGTTTAGCCCAGATTTGAGGCTAACTTACTTTTGGGTTTCACCAAATAGTCTAAGAAAATAGCTTTGTAACCAACCTTTTATGGCGAATACTGGGTTTTTTGGTTGTTTTGGTTGCTGTATTTGCTCATTTTTTTGTCATATTCGCTCTGTTGGTAGTTGAATTTGCTAAAGCGACTCAAATTCTTAGTTTAGTTTTAGTCAAGGCAAAAGCTGACTAACTTGTGACTTAGCTTAGTTGCATGGTGAAACTGAAAACGTAAAAAAATCGGCTTAACTAAGTTAAGACCGGTTGGTGAAACCGGGCCATATACTCGGAGGTTTATTACCACTACGCAAAACCGACAACTACTCAGCTCTTTGAATTTTTTCGCCATTCCCTTCCCTCTAAAATTGCTCCGCCTAGAACAAATGATTTGGAGAACCCGATTTAATTGGTTGAACTTAATATAAAAAATCAACGTGAGTGCTTACATAAAACTGCAGACATTTTTTCCAGTCATGAGATAGATGAGACGAATCAGACAGATGAGAAAAGGATACGCATTTTTTTTCAAGCACAGCTGTATAAAAAGAAAGATATTTCATGTATGTAATTTGACATGTACATATGTGTGTGAGTGTGTATTCATGTGTGGCATGTGTGTAAAAAAAGTTTTCGAATTAACGTTGTTAAAATTAAATTACCAGCAACATATGGCCAAAGTGGTAGAAATGCTTTAGAACAACCACAATGAGTTAAGCAACAGTTGGTGTTGTGTTGGTAACTAAAGGAACGCTGATTACATGACAGCGGCATTTGAAGGTGGACCGAAAGAAAGTTGAAAAAGAATTTGAATGGACATGAGTAGGCAAATACAATTTCTCCACTCACACAAAATTCATCAATCATGTTGCGGTATAAGTGGCGACGTGAAGAGGGTCTGTCAAGAAGGCTTATCGTTTATTGAACATCAGATTAGATGTGAGGGAATTATTTTAATTTGTTGTAAAATACAGAAAAGTTCTAAATAATTAATTGCCTACCCTTCAAGCCACAAAAGCATTAAAACTTAAGCATTTCACATGAAGACAACGTAAGAAAGTAATGGAAAAAGTGCGAGCATGAAACACACATCTATATGTACATATACATATATGTATGCATGCGCGTATGTTTTTGCACATGCACAGCTAAACCTAAAACCTAATAAAGCACAAAACAAATCCATTAAAAACAATTGCTTAAGAGAATTTAACCGCTTCCGCCACCGCACGCTGCAACGTCTTAAATATTACACAGCCCACTATCAAAACGCCAACAACAACAACATCACCGGAACAATCAATGCGTTTTAAGTGAACAAGTAATGGTTTCATTGCTGTGGTGGCAGCACTACATGCCACAGGATAAGCTCTTGGGTTTTGTGTGCGGCAGCGGCAAGGACTGCGGCTGGCGATAATGGACACGCAAGGCTTTTGTGTTTTGTGCGGCGTCAAGTTCATTGAACGCTAAAGTGGAACACAAATGGATGAGATGGAAGTAGAAGGGAAGGAAGAAGGAGGGGAAGAAGAAGAAAAGGCAGAAGAAACGCACACAATGATGACACAATGTGTCTATATTTCTTTTTTTACATCTTTTCATTTTATTTTATTTTATTTTATTTTATATTTTTATTTTATTTTATTTATTTTTGCATTTTTCCCTTGTTATTATTTGCTAGCGCGCCGTAAATGACTTGCAGCAAATTGTCTAAGAATGCATGCAATTTTAAACGTTTCGAGTGAATGAGTTTGTGCTGGTTTTTATAAGGACATCGCATCCATGAAAGGCAGTTTATTGACGGAATAGAGAATATATACATACATAGTTACATACTTGTGTATACAATATGAATGAATGTAGGACATGTGATAGACGCGTGTGTAGGAGAAGATGCACGTCACAAAGGAATTTCGTTGGCAAACAGAAAGGCCCGAACGGATGGCGGGTAGCAGGCATGGATTTGTGGACGACTCACCTACACACTCTCTCTCACTGTGTGCTGAGAATGTCGCTCGTTAAGGATAAGAAAACGCTTTTTTAGCAAATCAAAAGGGATAAATATAAAATACCACTGCATTTGTATATCTGCATATAATTGGGATCTCGGAAACGGCTCCAAACGATTTTCATGAAATTTGGAATACAGGGACAACATTTTTAAAAATTTAATTTTTTCACCCATTTTTATCCCGGATCCGCAGATATGGGTCAAAACGTGGATCCGGATAATCCTCTCATGTGTCTGAGCAATATTGGCATCATTGTGAGTCCTAGGTCGGGTCCCCAAATATGGGTTAAAATTTGGATCCGGATTATCCCGGAATGTTTCTGAGCAATATTCATAGTTGTCAAATGAAAGATGTTGAGCAGGCTTTCACATGGAGGTCTGTTCTTTATGATTCCTAGATCGTGTCCACAGACATTGGTCAAAATGTGGAATCGGGGTGATCCTGTAATATTTCTGAGTGAAATCTATATCAAATGGAAGGCGGAAAATAGGGCTTCCATATAGAGATCTCTTCGATGTGAAGCTCAACCTGCTTTCCTAGGGAAAGGGAATGGGAAAGGAAAAGACTAACTGAATGCAATAGGAATGGAAATGGGAATGGGAAATAGAAAGGAAAAGGCAGGAAAAATTATAGGAAAAAGGAAACGAAAATGGAATGGGAGAGGCAAGGAGAAAGAGAGAGGGAGAGAGTAGGAGAGGGAAAAGGAGAACGAAAGGGAGGAGGAGAGAAAAGGAGCGGTAAGTGAAAGCGATAAAGGGAAGGGAAAATGTGACGGCAAAGAGAAAAATAAAGAATCGGAATCGAAAAAGAGAAACGGAGAAATAAAGGGAAGGTAAAGGGAAAGGTAAAGGGAAAGGCAGTGAGTTGCGAAAAAGATTGCAGACCGAGTTAAGCTCGGTCAGCCAGGTACTATCAAAGAAAGAGAGCAAAAGTGTAAGAATGAGAAATAAGGAAACTCGGAAGAATGGAAGAAAAGAAAAAAAATTGAACCATATTTACGTTTGTTTTTACATGGCCGTTTAATTCTAATAATTATAACGAGGATCGAACTTAAGTATTTTTCGATTGGTAATCCAATGACATCCCATTGAGCTACCACCGCCGTCAGCTTTGTTTCGCTTAAATCTCTCTTGAACCATATTGCTCAAAATGTCTGTGATGTGTCTCAGTTACCCATGTGAGTCAAAACGCCGATGTTTGATATACATAGACGGATGTACGTAGGTATGCATGAGAGATGTCACATCCATATTTATGGATAATCCTGTCTGATCCATAAACTATGGATGTCATATCTATATAATGGGTATCATTTCAAAAAAAAAAAAAATTTACTATATAAAGAAATATGGGTATGGCATCTATAGTTTATTGATCAGACAGGACATCAATATAGTTTTTTCCGTGTATGATTCATCAGTATGTGAAAAGTGACTATCATTTGCTTATAACATACTTTTAGGCTTTGTACACAAGTTCATTGCAGACATGCACTTTGCTTTAACGACGTCAAGCCTTTACAGCCTCAATAACCTCCTCCTCATGCATATCTACGTATGTACATATATCGTTGCGCTCTCTTTCTAAAGCAAAAAAAAAAAAACAATAATTGGCGTGCTAAGATAATAAATTCTAGATGGAATCAACTTTGCCAGTTGTAAGATAGTGTGTGTCAATTACTTGGATCAATAAATCTTCATTAGACAAGCAAGCAAGCAATGAAGCGGCCAAGCAAGCTAACAGACATACGGGGGTATGTTGCTGCCTTGTATTAATGATTTGTTTTCTTTTTTTTATTTCTTCTACATTCATTGTAATTTTTCTGCTTAACTTTTTTTATTTTATCTTATTATTTTCTTTTTAAAAATTCATTGTCTTTACTTGCAACTGAGTTCATTAGTGTTAAAGTGCATACAAGGACAACAAAAACAAGCTCTTTAAAAGTGTTTTGAGTAGTTTTTAAAGCGAAAGAAAAGCTAAATAATTAATTGGTAACGATAAATTTGCTCTATCGCCTAAAAGCATGCTACAATTTTTCTTTATCACGCATCAGCTTTAAATCACTTTTAACTAGTGTGCATGCTATGTATGCATGTGTGTATGTTTGTATGTATATATGTATGTAAGTATGTATGTTTGTGTGTATATATGTATACACGAGTGGCATGTTGAATGATAAAAGGGAGTAATGAACTGATTCTACCTCTTCTGCGCCTGACTCCCTTTAAACCCACTTTAGATACCTCTTCGCCCTCCCCTCCCTCTCTTGCTTTTCATGGCGTTGTTTTGCGCGTTATACATTTTACTGTTACTTGATTATCATGTGAATCACGTGCGTGCCAAATTTGCCAAGTCCTCGACGCCAATATACATACATACAAGTTAGGCCCATACAATGTGTGTGTGCATAATTTACATATATTGCATGTGTGTGTGGATGAGTGGCGGACGGCGTTGGCGCATAAAATGAGTGCAAATTTTGTTGTTTGCATTTCAGTGCAAACTATGAATTTTTTGGCATTTCCACCAGTAGTTATTGCATAAATGCAGTTTATTATTAGTGCGATCAACGCATTTGCTGATAAATACATAATTGCATACATACGAATATGTATTTCTTTCGTATATCAAATGCATGCTTATTGGGTATTTTGGTCAATTTTCGGCGTGCGTGTTGTTAAGCCGCTTTTTGGTTTTTGGCGTTGGTGGTTGTTGGTTGTTGGTTGGTGTCGGCATATTGCCAATGAACTCTCAATTAAAATAAATCATGTATGTATTTATGTATGTAAATATGTGTTGGTTGTTAACTAGAAATGGCAAGCAGCGTTTTCGCGTTTTTTTCTGTTTTCACGGTCATCGTTGGTTTTGATTTGTGTGGATTTTTAGGGTAGTCTTTTAGGCGTTTCGACCACAAAAATTTATATATATGTTTATTGATATTTACACTTACATATCGTCGGCCTCCTGCCAGAACCACGAATGTGCTAAAATGAAAATGTTGGGAAATCGAGTTTTAAAGTTTATTCTTCTCGCAAAATTTGAAAAATTTGTTTCTAATATAAAGGTATATCTGCAAATTAGAACCTTGTTTAGCTCGATGCCCTGATATAGTTTTTATGCCTCTATTCCTTCTAATCTTCGAGATTTGGCACATTCGTGTTTCTGGCCCAACGAAAACCAAAAAAATTTCTTGAAAATAAATTTCCAAAAGTAAGTAAAACAAATATGTACGTTCAATTCAAATTCATATTTTATTTGTGGAACTATTCCTAATCTTCAAAATCAGAGTGCTCTGAAAGGTCAGGCTCAGGTAGAGCATCGCGAACTCCGCTGTTAGCCTTCAAATTTTTATAAAAATTAGATATTCATGTTATAAACAGTATTGGTGAAATGGAAGGAAGCTATAAAAACTTTAAATTCCAATTACGTAGGATATTCATTACATAAAGAGCACCCACGCTTTTATTTATGCTGATACATATACAGAAATGCTTTGAAGAAATACGTTAAATGTATGCTTAGATTGAAATTAAGATCCAAATGAACTAAGGACTAATATAAATCTTGTTCAAAAATATTAAAAATTTATTTTTTTTCCTTTTTAGTAAATTTTTATATTAATATTAAATAAAAGCTTTTTAAAAAAATTTTTTTACTTTGTTTTATTGCCACTATTTTTATAACAATTTGAAGATTAGAAGCGAGGTTCGGAAGAGCATAATCCTGAGCCTAACTGTTCAGAAGACTCTGATTTTGAAGATTAGAAATAGTTCCACAAATAAAATATGAATATGAATTGAATGTGTTTGTTTTACTTACATACTTTGGAAATTTATTTTCAAAGAATTATTTTGATTTTTGTTGGGCCAGAAACACGAATGTGCCCCATATATTTTTGGAAATTTATTCTCAAGGAATTTTTTACATTTTTTGTTGGGCCAGAAACACGAATGTGCCTCATATATTTTTGGAAATTTACTTTCAACGATTTTTTTACATTTTTTGTTAGGCCAGAAACACGAATGTGCCCCATATATTTTTTGAAATTTGTGTATTTTCAAGGAATTTTTAACATATTTTTTTGGGCCAGAAACACGAATGTGCCACATTCGTTTTTCTGGCTCAACTTTTTATAACTGATCTACACATTCGTGTTACTGGCATTGAAAATTTTGGTGGCTTCCAGTGCACAAAGGTACTGGGGGTTTTACTAAAATGTAGAGCATGCACAGATTGATCAGGAAAGCCGCTTAACTCAAAATTGGAAAAATTGCACATTCGTGGTTCTGGCAAGGGGCCGACGATATGTATGTATAAAGTAAAACTTAATTAACTGTAACTAATTGTATGCACTCGACCAGAAAATATACATACATATATGCGAGTTTGTGATTTCAATTGAAAAAATTTACTTTTGGAAATGACATAAACATTTGGGGTAGGGAATTTAAGTAAAGTTAAGCGCGAATTTAATAAAAAAAAGAGTTGTGGGACTAAAGTTTCGCTAAAAAGCTATTGCGTAGAAATTTCAGTTATTTTACTTTAATAACAATACTCCTTTTTTACAAGCTTTTATTTAACTTCACTTTTTGTATGTATGTCGTGGAATTTTGCAACGAACATTTAAGATACTTCTAGTTGAGCTAGGTACTTGAAATTTGGAACATAGTTCAGGACCCGAAGACAATGCAATGTGAAATAAAAAAAAATCCGATAGATGGCGCTGGTGTCGAGATATTTGTAAAATTCGTATTTACCGACCGAATTTGTTCATATTCGGTATATATATTGCCTATGAGAAAGTAAATACATCCGAGGAAAAAAATCGCCGCTAGGTGGCGCTGGTGTCAAGATATTTGTAAAATTCGTATTTACCGACCGAATTTGTTCATATTCGGTATATATATTGCCTATGAGAAAGTAAATACATCTGTGGAAAAAAATCGCCGCTAGGTGGCGCTGGTGTCAAGATATTTGTAAAATTCCTATTTACCGACCGAATTTGTTCATATTCGGTATATATATTGCCTATGAGAAAGTAAATACATCCGAGGAAAAAAATCGCCGCTAGGTGGCGCTGGTGTCAAGATATTTGTAAAATTCGTATTTACCGACCGAATTTGTTCATATTCGGTATATATATTGCCTATGAGAAAGTAAATATATCCGTGGAAATAAATCGCCGCTAGGTGGCGCTAGTGTCAAGATATTTAGAAAATTAGTATTTATGAACCAGATTTGTTCCTATTTTGAACACGTATTACGAAGTAATCTATTCACAAAAGAGTATAGTAAAACCAGATATTAGATGTAATATGCATTGTAAAACTAAAAAGGCAAAAATAAAACAAAGTAAAAAAATTTTTTTAAAAAAGCTTTTATTTAATATTAATATAACAATTTACTAAAAAGGAAAAAAATAATTTTTTTATATTTTTGAACAAGATTTATATTAGTCCTTAGTTCATTTGGATCTTAATTTCAATCTAAACATACATTTAACGTATTTCTTCAAAGCATTTCTGTATATGTATCAACATAAATAAAAGCGCGGGTACTCATTACATATTCATGTTATAAAACCGTATTGGCGAAATGGAAGGAAGCGATAAAAACTTTAAATTCCAATTACGTAAGATATGCATTACGTAAAGAGCACCCGCGCTTTTATTTATGTTGATACATATACAGAAATGCTTTGAAGAAATACGTTAAATGTATGTTTAGATTGAAATTAAGATCCAAATGAACTAAGGACTAATATAAATCTTGTTCAAAAATATAAAAAAATTATTTTTTTCCTTTTTAGTAAATTGTTATATTAATATTAAATAAAAGCTTTTTTAAAAAAATTTTTTTACTTTGTTTTATTATAATTTACGTTTTCTAGAAATAAATATGTAAACCCAAACCAAAAATGTACTTTTTTGGTATTTTGTTTGATACACATATTGCCAGATACAGAATGAAAAAAAGCAAAAATTTAATTTAGTTTTAGTTTTGCAAAATGTGGCAACTCTACACAAAAATATTTTCGAGTGTCCTGCTGGCTTGATTAACATTTTATACAATTTTAAAAGATTAGATTTTATTTTACGTTTTTTTTGTTTTGAAAAAATCTGGCAACTCTTAAAAAAACCGTTAGTACTCTCGGCCTTTAACCAGTTATGGTTATATTTGCATCATATTATTATAGTTTGCTACGCATATTGGCAGATTCGGCATGAAAAAAAATTAAATTGCTTTTAGTTTTGAGAGATGTGGCAACTCTACTCAAAAATATTCTCGATTTAAGTGTTGCTTACGTGATAAAAGTTTTATAAAATTTTGGCAGATAAATTTTTTTTGGCATTTTTTTTAAATCTGGCAACTCATTAAAATAAAAACTATGAGTACTCTAGGCCTTAAACCGGTTATGTTTATATTTGCGTCATATTATTATAGTTTTTCTGCCAGATGCCAGCATAAAAAAATTCAAATACCTTTTAGTTTTGACAGATGTGGCAACTCTTCTAAGAAAATATACGATTTTAACGTCTTGCTCGCTTAATAAACATATTTTAGAAGATTTTAGCGATTGAACTTAATTTTTTTTTAAATATGGCAACTCTAAAAAAAATATGAGAGAAATCTTGGCCTTACACCAATTATGGTTATCTTTGCGCAATATCATTAAGGGCCGTTTTCACCATCTCCGGTTAAGCACTTAACCAGAGATTTTTGCCCGGTTAAGCAATTTATTTGACAGCTCGCCATACAATTTACGTCAAACTAACCAGCGATTAAATTAACCGGAGATGGTGAAACCGGCCCTAAAGTTTTATTATTTATCTTGCATTTAACCACCCTATTTGCCTTTTAATTCAAAAAACATTTTACATTTACTTTAGTTTAAAAACATGCTGCAAAAATTGTTAAGTTAAAGCTGTATGTGGCATCTATCGTTTAACAAATATTTAAAAAATTATATTTTTACAGATTTTTTCAATCTTATTTTTGAAAATAAGGCAACACGCAGGGTGGAAAAACTAGAACTAGAACTTTTTAGAGTTATTACAAAATTATTATATTTATACCTTTAATACAAAATATAGCTTTTCTTTTCAAAAATGTATTGTATTAATATCTGGCAACACTGTTTGTAAATATGATCGAAAGTGGTCAAAGGATCTCAGAAATGCAATTAACTCTTTCAGACATATGTATGTCTGTGTGTGAAATTATCAACATTATTTGCAAATTTGCAACGTTAATTTTTCACTTGTCGCTTTCATAATTAGCCTTGCGTCACATAAATTTCAGAATACTTTTTTTCACTCTGCTGCAAGTTTACTAAGCAAAAGTTTTTAAAATCCATCGTCACTTATGACTCATCGACAGCCAATTTGTCAGCAATGAATCATCCGCAGGCGGCAGAAGGCTAAGGATTAACGACGCTCAAGCTCAAAGACGGCACAAATTTGGCAAACATTTTGACCAATTCATTTATATCGAAATTTCAACGACAATGTTGACGGCGGCAATGTTGGGACGATGATTCACTATTAATTTGGCTACAGATTATTTGGCAAAGTTTCAAACACAGCGACGCACGGTGCTACCGTCCTTCCGTAGAGTGTGTGATGCCAGGAGGAAAGCCAGATATGTACATTAAGCCGTATCACGTTATATGGGTAAAAAAAGTTTAGTGTGTGTCAGTTTTATTTGAACACTTATGTCAAAAAAATATTTTTGGTGTAAAAAATTTTTTTTAGGCCCGCGTTAAAAACAGCTAAATCGCGTTTTTTGTAATAACTTTCTTATTCGATTTCGGATCTCTAAGATCTTTATATCGGTGAAAAGGTCTCGGTCAGCACTATATTTGGCCCATTTAAACTTTCGACTGTTCTGAGTTTTACCTTTCAAAATTTTGAAGTTACTATCCCTTTTTTTCTTTTTAACCAGCTTAATATTTGGCTCCAGATTACGTTGGTGTTTTTAGAAAATCCGGATTAGCTCCCATTTTCGAGATATTTAAGAAATAATTTTCAGTTTTCACATACAAAGCGATCCGATGGTGGGTGGAGAGGGGGGGGGCTATGAGTAACTATTGTTGAGGTAATAAAAATAAAGAAAAGGGGAAAAATCTGCTTTTAATATCGTTCATATTTTCATTGTTTTGATGTACAATTTTCTTTAAATCAAAGAATAAGAACCACGTTTTGAAAGAAAATTGTATTCAAAACAATGAAATCATTCCCTTTTTCCATAATCTGAGTAATTTTTTTAGAGTGGGAGCAAAATAATATAAGCGACGAAGAATTCACTTTCAGAGCTCTGAAACTTCTTTCATAAATATCTCAAAATTTGGAGGACATCGTCATTTTCGGTCTCGGTTATCATAGATCAGAAGATGTTTTCGGGATTAAAGTAAAGTGCATTGTTTTCAATTGTAGGCTGAATAATAAACTGCATTTCTAGGGGCAGACGACGCATCCAGCGCAAGTATTGATAATACATTTAGACTTCCGTTGTCTCTTTAGGCGCGTATAATTATACAACGATCTCTAGCAGTTTTTCTAAATAACTTGGATGATTTTACGATACGCACGGATGCAGAAATCGTGAAGCCGTTGTACCCCTAGTGGTCCCACTTGAATACTTGCCAAATCTTCACTACAGCCATTATCATTCAATATAAATAACGTTGATCAGCACGAATAGTCCAATCATCAATAATTTTTTGCATATCATGTGTCCAGTATTGGTAGCTGTTCCATCGCGGTACAGCATACTCAAGCCAAGCCAGGAGAATACTTTTTAATCAAAAACTCATACTATATGGCATTACTGCCTCATATAAATAAGAACTTGGGATAATTTAAAAAAACACAGGTTCCCTGATTTTCAAACGGTATAACTTTTTTGTTTGTGAATAAAGGCTACAACTTTTTTAGCGGTGTCCTCATGGTTTTTTGAGAGTTTTGTATTAGTGATAAATATAAAAAAATCTAGGGATAGTAACTCCAAAATTTTGAAAGGTAAAACTCAGAACAACCTTTGAGGTCGAAACTTTATATGGACCAAATATAGTGCTGGGCGAGACCTTTTCAGCGACATTAAGATGATAGAGATCCGACATCAAATAAGGAAGTTATTACAAAAAACGCGATTTAGCTGTTTTTAACGCGGGCCTAAAAAAAATTTTTTACGCCAAAAATATTTTTTTGACATAAGTATTCAAATAAAACTGACACACGCAAACTTTATTTTCGTGATACGGCTTAATGTGCATACTCGCATGGAGAATGAGTGCAAGAGCATTTAGAAGTGGCTGGAGAGTAAGAAAGTACCTATGGCAAAAGTTTAATGACTCTTTTTTCTCTGTTTTACAATGATAAAATATGGCGCTGTGGATGCTGTTCGCTGTTGCTTTGGAATTTTGTGGGAAAAAAGTTACGCGCGCAAAATGGCAACCACCTGCAAAAGCAAAAGGACAACAAGTTACGAACAGTGTTGCCGCAGCCTCAAAAAATTTGGTCTCAAAAATTGATACCTTCATGGTTTTTTTCGTATCACCGAAAATTTTTTGGAAAAAACACTTCAATTAATCAAGAAAGCTGTTTTCGAGCTTTTAACCCGTATAAAAATTTGATACGCCCATTTTTTTTTTCGTATCACCAAAAAATTGTTTACAAAAACCCTCGATTTCCTTGTATTTCGGGCAATGTGCACACGGTATATATATTGAGACGGTAATGCCAGTAGGCGGAAATGTCAAATACTGCTTACGTCACAGGACCAATAAAGCCGCGAACAACCAAACAAACAGCTGTGCCAATTGCAAAAGGAAATGACGTATGAGGACCTGATACTTTTTTCTAAAACCGAAAAAAATGGCGGCCAGCGAACTGACATGACCTTTTAATTGGATCATGAAAACGCCATCTGCCATCATGTGTGGCGAGCTTTAGTGATTCGTGCTCATTCCTTCCATGGGCAGTGATGCCTACTATAAAGTTCGACAAAATATTGCCCTTTTTTGTATTTTTAAAGACCTTCACAATACATGTTTTTCGTGGCATTCACAGGATGTTCAAATTTTTAAGAAAATCTTAAAAATGAAAAAGAATCGGTTAATATTCTTTGATTTTGATTAAATTGTATCAAAATTATTTGATACGGATAAAAAATTTATCAAATTTGTTCTACGGCAAAATAAAAAGTATCTACGTATCTTCGGCTTAAAAAAGTAGCACATTTGATACGATTGTATCAAAACGGCATCACTGGTTACGAACTGAAACTGTCGCCGCTGCCGGTTCGTCGCTGCAATGTGCGGTGTCGTGAGAACTGAACTTATGCTTATTAAATAATTTGTCTGCTTATAAATTTTTTTTTTTTTGCCTAAATATGTATATGTGTGTATGTATGTTTGTGCATGTGTGTGTGTGTGTGTGTGTGTGTGCTTTTCTCGTAATCTGTCAAACATAATTCCAACGAATTACAACATTTTAATTAATTAGTAAGATGCCTTAAATGTTGGTAGGTAATTATGGCTTAGGTATGAAGCTCTAAGCAGCTGAGCAGCCGCACAGCCTAGTGTTGAGTGTTGACTGGCAACAGTTGCTTTTCGCATTCATTTAATTCCCATTTGGGAGTTGCCAGCCGCCTCGCCCGGGAATGAGCGCTTTTGTATTGTTTTAGCATAGCGTTGTTTCGAGTTGCGTTGCATGGCCTGGAGCGTAACTAACGACAGGGTGGTAGAGTTGTTTAGGGGGATGAGGAACTCCGTATTATCACTGAAGTTTAAAAATGCATAAATTATTAAAGGAATAACTCATTTAAATGTATATTTTTTTAGAGCTATTGGCCAGTTTTTTTTTAAGAAAAATTGAAAATTAATTTTGGTAAAATTTATATATAATACTTCTTAAGTCGAAATTTGGGCAATAAAGCCCAAGACCACCTAAAATGCCCTGTAAATCAGAACAAAGTTTAGCAGATTTCTCTACGCTTTCTCTCCAATAAGATGCCCGTCTTATTATGACTGGATATCTCATTTTAATAAAACTAAGTAGATATACTGTAAAACTAATATGAAAACCTTTTCAATATTATTAAGAAGATAACCCGTGGATTTTAGATGAAATCATTTTCAGTAAAATTTAATGGATAACCTATAAAACTAAGATGAAAACCTCTTATATACAATTAAGAAGATGACTCCTAGAGTAAATATGGAAACCTTTTCACATAAATTTAGCAGATAACCTGTAAAATTAAGAAGAAACCCTGTTTAATATTATTAAGAAGAGAATCTTGATTTTCATCGGAAAACATAATTAGTCAACTAGTATTTTCCTAGGACTTATTCAGACAAAGGGCAACATTTCATTTCATATAAGTGCAGATGGACATAATAAACTCTTTATACCAAGTGCTTCACTAATCGTTTGAGAATTGTAGAAATGTGCAAAGTCGTAGTGAAATTGACGAACGGAGGAAACACATAAGAGCTCTTTTAAAAATAAAAAGTTCTCCCTTTTAATTTCGTGAACATGTTATTGCACACATACAAAAAAAGTGGCTGATGCAATAACTGTTATGCATATTTCTAGTATGTACGAGTATATCCATACATATACGTACGTTAAGACGTTTATAGCAAAATTTTAATTAATAAGAGCTCTTTTAAAAATAAAAAGTTTTCCTTTTTAATAAATTCAAAAAGGTTCTAGTAAAAATTAGAGGATGTCCTTATTGATTTGCTTTATAAAAATTTTCTCATAAAAACAAGCAGATTTCTTCTAACAATTTAATTTTTTTGACAAAATGACATAAAAAATTAATAAATAAGAAGTTATCTCCTCGTTTTCAGACGGTATCCTTTTCAATAAATTTAAGAAGAAATTCAAGCTAACATCTAGAAGATTTTCTAGCAAAAATTTCTTTAATTTTGTCTCCTCTCGCTCTCCCTGGCCAAATAGCTTTTTTAGATGGCAGTCTCTGAAATAAAAGAGTTGGAAACAAGGCTAAAATTAAAAGTTGGCGTTGTTTTCCATCCGAAGTGAAATAAAGCAATTTTTTCTACGCACCATAACTTTTACTACGATATAGCGATTTTCGAAAATCGGGTCTCAAATTAAAGGGGCTTGATCTGTAGATTTGAAGGAAAGTTATTTTTTTTTTGAAAAAGGGTTGCCACCTGTTAAAAATTGAATTCTCCTCTATAAGTTGTTTGATTTTTTAATTTCGGTTAAGTACCTGTGAAATGTTTTGACCTGAAAATGAGTAATTTATTACAATTTTTACAAAAGGGTTGCCACCTCTTCAAAAATGCAGTTTAACGATATAGTTTATTTGAATTCTAAATTTGAGGTATCACATGAAAGTGATTTGCCTAAATATGAGTAATTATAGAATTATAATTTTCAGAAAAAGGGTTGCCACCTGTTCAAAATTTCATTTTTACGCTATAATATGTTTTATTTTTAAATTTAAGGTGTCATATGAAAGTGCTATGACTGAAAATTAGTAATGTATTACTATTTTTGTAAAAAGGGTTGCCACCTTTTCAAAACTTCAGCTTAACGATAGTTTGTTTGCTTTGTAAATTTGAGGTATCACATGAAAGGGATTTGCCTGAAAATTAGTAATTTATTATAATTTTTGTAAAAAGGGTTGTTACTTGTTCCAAACTTCATTTTTATGCTATAGTTTGTTTGATTTTAAAATTTAAAGCATCATATGAAAGGACTTTGCCGGGCATATGAAAGGGCTTGGCCTGAAAATGAGTAAAACATAAAAATTTTTACAAAAAGAGTTGCCATATGTTCAAAAATTAATTTCTACGCTGTAGTTTGTTTGATTTTTAGATTTGAATTGTCATGAAAGATATTGCCCTATAGATGGGTAATGAAAGAAAAGGGAAGGGAAAATGAAAGGGACGGAAATGGCGAAGGAAGGAAGCGAACGAGGAAAGGGAGCGAACGAGGAAAGGGAGCGAACGAGGAAAGGGAGCGAATGAGGAAAGCAAGCGAACGAGGAATGAGTACGGAAAATAAAATGGATAAAGGGAAAAGAAGGCTCAAATAAAAGGGAAAGGGGAAGATAAAGAGAACTGAAAAAGAAACTAAGAAAGATAAAGAGGAGTACGAAAAATAACCTTTTGGAGGTCGCTAGAAGGTTAAAATATTGTACAAAATTATTCGGCATAAAACTTCACTATGGGGCTACTCGCACAAAATTTAAATAACAAAATGCAGTAACAAATTAAGCAACTCGTTCGTGTGAACAAAATGCGAACATAGAAGTTGTAAGAAAATAGAAAACACATTCGAGTCTGCACTACTTTAAAGAAAGAGATTATACGTGCGTAAAAAGCATTTTGTTTCATATAATTTTCGTATACGCACATAAATATTTATTGTTCCGGAATATTCTATGTACACTCAAAAAAAAAAATTTCTCTCGATCAAAGACATAATTTTCCTTATTTTGAACACGCGTCCCAATACAAAATTTTCTTTGTTTTGTGTAAATTTTCTCAAAAATGTGGAAAAAACATAAAAAAACTTTCAAACAAATTCGTTGCCATGGGGATTTGTATGGGAATTTAATTTCTCAAAATTAAAGAAATCAAGTCTTCAAAACAAGGAAAGTTGGGAATGGAATGGCGCTTAAAGAATTTTTCATTATTTTAATGTATGAATGTTTTCAAAACAAGTATATGAAACCATGGTAACGCATGTAACAACAATATTTTATAAACCTTTTAACATGTTTTAACGAAAATTTACTCAAAACAAAGAAAGTAGTGTTCAAAATAGGTAAACAATTTCTTTGACCCCTCCATATATTTTTTTTCTCTCAGTGTAGTTCTTTTTTTTACAGTCGCTTCGTTCTTGCTTATGGAAAATCAAAAAATATGTGAACAATAAGCAAATGCGTACGGACGCCTGATCCGCTTAAAACTTTAACAAATATTAAGTGGGGTTTGGAATAAAATGAAATTTGTTAAGTAGTTACAATAAGTTTTAATGCCATAATAACATTTAAGGAGTACACTTGTGTTTAATTGCCGCAATTTATAGTTTGTGTTTGTATGCATTTAGAGAAATAATAGGATAATAATGAGATAGGATTGCTTTCCGTGGAAAAATATATAAGTGGGCAATGGAAAAAGGTCTTTTTCTTTTTATTTTGCAAACTTAAAGTGCATTAGCATTTTTTGTAGAAGAGTATCCCCAAGCGCCAACTAAAAATTAGCCATTGGCTAAGGGCGCAATTTCTCTGGCGTTAACACAATAGCACCAGCATCAATTATAGCTGTAGCGCACGGTGCCGGCGCAATAACACCTTTAAAGCCTCTGCACACGGGCATGATTTAAGGGTGATTTAGGCAAAAATCGTGTTTTCGGCGTTAATTACCCTTAAATAACGTTGTTTTGCCATACAAAAATGCCAGCTGAAATTACCCTTGAAATGCGCATTTCGGCGAAAATACTCACGAAATTACTCTAGAATCGGTCTCTTCTCTAAATTTTATCGATTATAATCGAAAACATCTTTACCCATCGCTAATATTTCACATTAGCTGAGTTTTATTTTAGCGCATATACATCTGCGCTAAGATAAAAACGGCTATTAAATTTGTTCGCGACGGTTTCTTAGAAATATTCTCATTGTATATTGCATTAGCGATTCTTTAATTATAAAAAAATTAATTTGGTGTGAGTATTTTATTAATGATATTTTCATTTAAGTTGACCATGTACAAATTTTTATTTGGCGCAGGAACAGCGTAACTGAAACCCGACTAAATGAAATTACTCAAAAACGTGTGTGAATTCGCGTGATTTCGGAAAGTAATTTCGGCTAATCAACGTAATTTCAAATGCCGTGTGCAGAGTCTTTTACCGCGTCTGTGCATAAGTCAGCCTTGAAATAATCTATAAATAAAACTAACTCGTTAGTTACTGTCTACCATCGCCGTTTTATTTCTTTTGCTTAATTACGAGGACGAAAAAAATTTAAATAAATTGAAAAAAAAAGATAAGGTGAGGTTAACTTAAAATTTCCGTTGCTTTGTGAATGCATGTTTTAAAAAGACCTGTCTTTTTTTATTGTACGAACTTGTTTTGAAATAGGCTTTACTGCCCTTGTTGGATATATTGGATAAGATTTCTTCTATGTGTAAGTAAAATATCGATATATTCAGCTATTACCGATGGTTCGGGGTTGGCGTTAGCGAAAATATTACATTCGGCCCCTTTTTAAAACCGGAGTTAGCGCAGCAACTCGAGTCTTGGCGCTAGCGCAATGTTATCCATGCCTATTGAAAGTTGTGTACAATACATAGAATGGTGCTTTTAAATCGTTTGTTTTATTAGATAGAAAAGGAAATGATAGACTGTGTGGTAAACTTAAAAAAGTGTAAGAAATATACATGCATACAGACATACATACTGCGACAAATAATCTCACGTAAGATGTACAATGTACATTGTAGATATCCCGCCTGAGGTATCATGACACATCCGGACATTTTAAATATATATTTTAAAGACATTGTATAGCTGCATAGTGGCCGCTGTGGTGCAGTGGGTAGAGTGCTCGCCTGCTATGCCAGAGGTCTCGGGTTCAAACCACGGTCCGAGCCAAACAAATTTTTCTAATTAGTAAAAATCCAATTATTGGGTTTTTTAAGAGCAGCGGTCACCTCTCGGCAGTGGGCGGCATACCCTCCGAGAGTATTTCTGCCATGAAAAAGCTTCTCACAAAAAATGCATTCGCCGTTCGGAGCCGGCATAAAACTGTAGGTCCACCCAATTAGTAGGAAAAACAAAAAGGAGCACACCTCGAATTGGGAGAGAAGCTCGGCCATAAAACTCGTCAGAGTTATAATAGCGCCATTGTATTATTATATTATTATTATAGCTGCATATAAATGAATGAACATACGTATAAAAAAAACGTATATAGGTATGTCTAATGATTGTGTGTGTGATACATAAGCTCCACCCATTCCCAGCACCACAAATCCTTCCAGCTTTAGGCCACATAATAAACATAATACCACAGCGCAGTAAATTTTCACCTCAACAACGACAAATTGTCAGCTCCAAATAATGTACATACATCCCAGTTGGAAAGATGGTCATGCATGCCCTTGCTGGCGCATGAAAAGACCTACGAAAAATTTGCATTAAAGTACATACATATGTACATGTGTATTCCAAAAAAGACAATGATTTCATTTAAACTTTACTTTCTGTTGTGTGTCTGCCAAATTATAGCAAATCGTACACACTCTAGAATGCACGCCAAGGTAAGCGAAGGGTGCAGGTGTCGGCTCTCAGCTATAACAAAGATTGAATCTAACAACAACAAAAATTATGAGCATCAATTTTCTTTATGTTCTGGTTTTTACAATGATGACAACAATTCACAGATTCTTTTTCGAAAAAACGGAAGTATAAAAGCATCAATAAATGTTGAATGTCCGACTATATGATGACGTTAGATTGAATTTCAGCTTAATGCCATGGTTCGAAACCGGGGGAGAATATAAAAGGGACAACACTATATAGCAAACAGTGAAGTGGAAGATGGTGCCACAATGAGAGAAGCAGAGGAGAACTAGCAGGGGTGATACTACATATTTGTTGTAGTTGGAAACCGGTTGGAGAGAGGTTGAAGATAAAAATGCAAAAAAAATATTAATTACGCTGCTCTACAGCCAAAAATACTCTGAACAGCACTATCTTATCTATATGTAAAATCGGTCGCTGATTTCGAAAATCGGGCTCAAGTGGATTAAGTGGAGCTATTGGGCGAATAACGGTAAATTGCCGATATCTCAAAAATCTTCCGATAGAACTAAAAATGAATTCGATTTTCGGAGTCAACGACTGATTTTACATACAGATGAGAAAACAACATTTCAGAATATAAGTTGTTTACCTGTATTTCTCTGCCGGTAACCACTATTTAGCGAGTATAATATTAACAATTTTGGTTAAAAATAACCAAAGTGGCAATGCTGGATTGTGGATTACCCAGCAGTATTCGAGGTAAGGAGATGCATATTTAGTAGAATATTCAGTATGAAAAATAGACTGAAACTGAGCCCAAAAATCATTGCCTGAAGAAAATAACTGAACACGCAGTGAAGGCATCAGTTGTATTGTAATATATGATATGGAAGTTCTGCCTGCGTATTCAGGTCTTTTTTCGTACAGAAACTCTCCCTTCTCGTTCGGCAGTTTTTAGGTAGTTGATTTTCAACGCCACCTCTATATAAAAACAAAAGGGAAAATTCATATTTTGGAACTACATCTCTACTGAATATTCAACAGGAAATATGTGCTGTTTTCCAGCTGATCAATACTGCTGGGTATTTTTGGGTCAATCCATGCACACTTGTACTCAATATAGGTCAAGTATGGGCATTTTTCAAATACAAATTGAGTGGTAGTTAAATCTTGAATTTAACTATATGCGTTAAGAATGTGTGTATGTATAATTTCGATGTTTCAATGGAGCCGCAATTTCTGATTCATTTGGTTTATTTTTTAAACAGGCACTTTAACTTTCACATTTAAAAATATTGCGGTGCCGGTGACTTTCGGTATTAACAGCTTTTATAAGCTGGAGCTTATAAGAACGTATAATAAGTGTATGTAAGTATGTATGCTGCTACAACTTTTTTGGCAAACTTTTCTCAGAACAATAAGACACGTACCTACTTTAACTATTTCCCTGCAACGCTATACATACATATGTATGTACATACATCCACCAACAAATCTAAGCCTTATATAATAATTAAAACAGCAGATTTAAAAGAGCAGATACGAAATAAGGCCTCAAAATTATAAGGGTAGCAAATTTGTATGGCCGCGTGAGGCTTAAAATAAGGCTTATTTTCCTGTGTTGATGTCATCAGGCCATAAGGAGTACTCTCTCTCTGAGAGCACACCTTATTTCAAAGGCTTATCCGCCATGCGAAATAAGGCCTAGATAAGTATTAGAAAGTTAGGAGCAGACAGAGTGAGTACATAATAGAAGCAGCACTGCCAGCGTACTCCTTTTTTAGACCTGATTTACTTTTCACAACATTAGCCCCCCCCCCCCCCACCCAAAAAAAAACTAAAAATAAATCTTTCAACTTTCTCGTTGCTTTTGTTCATATTCTTTGATTATGCTTAGCTCCAGTCTGCAAACCACTGCTTCATGAATACATATGTATATCTATATGTGTATATGTATGTATGTACAGTCTTGCCGCTAAAAAATTTCAAAAGGTGGCCCAAAAAATTAAAAAAATTGGCCCAATTTTTTTTTTTTAGCTAAAACACATTTTTATATACTTTTTGGTTGCTTGTTTTTCCGACAGGGTAGGAATATGATGTATTGTGGAACGATCTTCCGTCATCCCTTGTCAAGTTTGGTTTGGAGACAAACCGGTTTCGGCTAATATGCGAAAAAAGACACTGAAGATGGCGCATATTAGCCGAAACCGGTTTGTCTCCAAACCAAACTTGACAAGGGATGACGGAAGATCGTTCCACAATACATCACATTTTTATATCTTTTTGTGGTTTATTCAATGCTTAAAGAAAATGGAATTTAAAATATTCTCTACACTAATGCAGCGTTAATATGAACGTTCGTTGAGCAGACGGAATAACCCGGGAAAGGCAAGGAATTAAAAAAAAAACTGTTATAGCGTTCGTTGAGCCAAAGTGCAAGAACCGTAGGAATTTTACCAAAAAAGAGCGAATATGAGTACAAAGAATGTAAATTGTGTTAAAATTCCTACGTTTCTTGCACTTTCCTACGGATCAACGAACGCTATATGTGTTTGTATGTGTCTGGGCTGCTCCGTGCGTTTCCATTATCTTAACGAACAGCCCAAATTTCAAAGTGTTCAAGGGTAGTGTTGGCAAACAAATTAAATAAAAAACCTTTCGAAACGGAGAGTTGCCAATGCAAAGTAAAATAGTAACAAAGAGGTTTTTTGTTCTTATATTTAAGAAAAAACTAAAAATTATTTAATAATTATAGTTTTGAAAGTAAAAAAGGACCAAAAGTGTCCCGAATTTTTAAAAAGGTTCAAATATTGCATATTTTCAAAAAGTTGGGTTCAGGTGGCCTGGCTTTAAAAAGGTTCAAATTGCCACTTTAGTGGCCCAAACGGCAACGCTGTGTATGTACACCATATGCACCATGTACTTATGCAGTATATTTTGCTTTGGTTTTTTGGTAAATTTTGCAAACCAAAACCTTCGGGCTATAACAAAGTTTTAAACAACAATTTTTGAAGGTGTTCGCTTTTAAATGACTTGCGCTGAATTTGACCTCGTCTAGCAAAAAAAAATACAACAAAAAATAAAAATAAAAAAATGAAAAGAAAGCACATAAATACTTTAGCAAGAAAGATTTCGTATGTGGCTGTGCATGTTTGTAATTTCTAGCTACATACATACTTAAGTTGTTACATACTTTGGTTATTTTTCAATTATGGGTTTTCTTCTTTTTTTTTGGTTTCACAATAGATTACCCGTGTTGAATTGTAATTTCTTACGTGCATTGAAATTCCAAAAGCGAAGAAACAAAAACCAGCAAATTTTTGTAGTCTTGCTTTTTCTTTTGAGCACTTGCATTTACGTAAAATGTAGAAATTTTATTGGCGTTGCTTTGTAAATTTGTTAGAATTTTCGTAAATAGGTTACCTTAGTTTCAAACCTTTAAGCAGCTTAGCTTTGTTGAAGAAAATGAAATGAATGTGAAAAAAACTTAACTAAGTAAGTATGTATGTACATACATATTTTTAGGTGAATGTCTTGTCTAGTCAAGCTTGAATGCTTTATTGAGCTTTGAGTGGCACACAAGTTCGCCATTCTGGAATCGCCCATAGTTATAATATTTAGGTACTGCTTATTTTTTTTAAGTGAATGGCTTGACTTTAGTATAAGCGGCTAACGTTTTTGGTATCTCCCATTAAGGAAACGCGTTAAGACTTGGCTAACATATAACCTAGGAAAATCTTTTGGACCTTATTGTGTTGCCTGCGCTAATAGTAACAAGTGATATCCAGACAGCGAAAGGCAGAGTTAGAATATGGGTCAAATCGAGAGATAGCGAGATATAGAGAGCGTGAGTATGAGATAGAGTATAAGTTACTCAACATATTCTTTTACCCAAGTGAGATCTTACAGAATATTCTGCGCTAACGTTCAAATGCGGCCCACAAACCACACATAATTGCACACTCATCACTAGACTAGATGAAATAAACTTTTAATTGTTGGGGTAAGTGGAAAAAAATTCAACAACTATTTACAGCGAAGGTTGAGTGTATAGCTATTTCACGAAAAACCATTTTCGATCATCAGCACTCTTTTCGGAAGTGGATGCCACTGGGGATTGAACCCGAGTACATTCCATCTTCAGCCGCAATGTCCCAACGCATTTACACGCTCGACCATTGAGACCCTGTGTAAGCTGTTGAATTTTCACCACTTTTGCCTTTTTAATTTTCAACATTAATGTTAGTGTATATATGCTTTTGCATATATTCTCCACAAACGTGCTGAATTTTTGTTGTAGGCAGTTCGAAATGAACATTTGTTGTTGGTATTTATTTTATGTATATACCAAACAACTAGAGCTGCAAAACTATCGATGGCACTATCGATAGTATCGATAGTTTTTTTTTCGTGTCACTATCGATAGTTTTTTTCCACTATCGATGGTTATCCCTATTCATTCTTGTAGTTTTGTCCCAAGAGAAGAATACTGAATGTTAGGGAGGAGTTGGATTTCGATATCAAATTGGTCAAATTAATACCCCAGCGGGTTAGGGGGCTTAGAAAATACCCGTGGTAAGGAATGTCTGTCGTAAGAGGCGACTAAAATCCACGCTTCTAACGATATACAACTTGTAGTAATTGAACCACACCTCGCTGAATGACATCTGGTCAATGTCAAAATTTTTAATTTTTTCCGATTTTTGAAAGTTTTGATTTTCAAATTAAGTTTTTTATAAAAACTTGTAAAAATCAGAAAAAATTATTTTTTAAAAATTAGCCCGTTTAATTGTTAACGTAATATCAAAGATATCTGATAAAAACATTATTTTTAGCGATTTCTTTCATGTGAAACAAAAAGGATATTTTATGGACTAAAAACTCGGTGGCCGCTGTGGTGCAGTGGGTAGAGTGCTCGCCTGCTATGCCAGAGGTCTCGGGTTCAAACCACGGTCCGAGCTTAACAAATTTTTCTAATTAGTAAAAATCCAATTATTGGGTTTTTTAAGAGCAGCGGTCACCTCCCGGCAGTGGGCGGCATACCCTCCGGGAGTATTTCTGCCATGAAAAAGCTTCTCACAAAAAATGCATTCGCCGTTCGGAGCCGGCATAAAACTGTAGGTCCACCCAATTAGTAGGAAAAACAAAAAGGAGCACACCTCGAATTGGGAGAGAAGCTCGGCCATAAAACTCGTCAGAGTTATAATAGCGCCATTGTATTATATATTATATTATTATTAAAAACTCGGTTATATAACTCATCCGTGTATAGGGCGTCGTTTTACAACTTTTTTTTTGCAAAACACTATAGACTTCTTGCGCGGCCTTAAACTTCTCATATTCAATAGTACTGCCTTTAAAATAAGAAACAATTTGCTCGCACAGCTAAATTCATTGAAGGTGCATGGTGCATGGAACATGGTGCAAGGTTTCCAATATATTAGCTGCGGAATGTTTTGTATCTGACAGCAGCTTTTGTGTCTACAGTACAGCTACTCGCAATTTGAAATCTTTTTACTCAACCTCTGAATAACGCTAACCCTATGAGAGGGTCAAGTCACAAACAAATTTTAACTTTTGTCTATACACGGATGAGTCATCTAACCGAGTTTTTCGTCCATAAAATATCCTTTTTGTTTCACATGAAAGAAATCGCTAAAAATAATGTTTTATCAGATATCCTTGATATTACGTTAACAATTAAACGGGCGAATTTTTAAAAAATAAAGCTTTTCTGATTTTTACAAGTTTTAATAAAAAACTTAATTTTAAAATCAAAACCTTTTCAAAAATCGCAAAAAATTAAAAAATTTGACATTGACCAGATGTAATTTAGCGAGATGTGGTTCAATTACTACAAGTTGTATATTGTTAGATGCGTAACTCCAGCGAACATAATTTTTGAATAAAACGTAACCATACAAAAAAAAAAAAAAAAAAAAAAATTGTTCTGTGCTCAGCAGGCCCATACCTATCCTCCCCCATAACTGAAATTCTTCGTATTTTTTTGTTTTTTGATTTATTTAAAGCATAGTGTATTCTACATTAATGAAATGTTTAAACAGTGTGCCTTTTGATTATCGGTATTTTACATTAATGAAATGTATAAACAATGTGCCTTATGTACTACACCATTTCCAGATGGATTTTAGAAAGCGTCAACTGGATTTTTGAAAGGGAAAATTGGATTTTAGAAATGTCAATTGGATTTTAGAAAGGCGAAATTGGATTTTTGAAATGTCAATTGGATTTTAGAAAGGGGAAATTGGATTTTAGAAATGTCAATTGAATTTTAGAAAGGGAAAATTGGATTCTAGAAATGTCAATTGGATTTCCCCTTTCTAAAATCCAATTGACATTTCTACAATCAAATTTCCCCTTTCTAAAATCCAATTGACATTTCCAAAATCCAATTTCCTCTTTCTAAAATCCAGCTGACATTTCTAAAATCCAGTTAACGCTTTCTACAATCCATCTGGAAATGGTGTAGTCAGCGCCAAAGATGCTAAAAAAAAATGTACTACTTTTAGTTTTATTACTATAGCGTTTTCAAGTCAAATGAAACCTTTTTCAAATCAAGTGCAAATTTTAAATTGAAAAAGGTTTAATTTAACCAAAAAATGCTATATATATAGGTGAAGTATTTAATTCCTATTTGTTGTTCTTTTGTTAATTAATTAATGTTATGCGTTAAAAAAAAAATTAAAGACTTTGAAAAGGAAAATGTAAACAAAACCATCCCTCTTTTTAAGGTTTAATTCAACCAGAAAATGCTATATACATACACAGAGGAAAAAGTACAATGGTTTTTTCAACCAACTTCTTGGTTGATTTATTCATGTCAAAAGGAAAAAATGTAATATGTACGTTTTCATTGTACCATTAACCAATATTTTGGTAACAATCAATATCAAACAGAAAGTTGGTTTCCCCAACGTGTATATTTGTTATATTAACGAAAATATTGGTTAATTCATATCTAAAAAAAAAGTAAAAATATTTACGAAGCTTTATGGCTTCGGCTCTGTTGTTACCATCGCCTTCAACACCGTTTGTGCTTGACGAAGTTGAATGGCTGGACCCGAATTGCAGAGAGCGAGAGAGTGAGTATTTGGAATTTTCTTTGTTAAGCGCTAAGCAGAATCAGTACTTCTCCGTCCTGACGCACGTCGTTTTCCACTGACAGGACGTACGTAGCGGAAAGAGTGGCACATAGAATATGTGTTCGGTGAATGCACTAAAAGTGTAGGGTAGAGCAATATCAGACATTTGTCACAGAAGTTTTAGGTAAAGGCGTCAAAAAACGAAAATTAATAAGAGCAAAATCGCATGGAATATGTATTAATAGTATTAATTTAATACTAATATTTAATTTTAAGTTGGTTACAAAACACAGTTTAGTACAAAAACTAGTTATCGAACAAAATTTTCTGCACTAGAGTACTCTAATGCCTTCACCGAACATATCTTATATTACTGACGTACGGCAAAATAGAAAATTGGCAAAGTATGCCGGATCCGGCGACTGATACGTTGCCAATATAGCGTTGCACGAGCAAAACATACACAGTCTACCCAGCTGTCAGTTTCTTCCTTGTCCGTCATGACGGAGAAGTAATGATTCTGTTTAGCCCATTATTCAGTTAACATATTAACACTCTCTTATAGATCATACATAGCAGTGCTGCTACTGACATAAAAATATAACCAACAAATTGTTTAATAGTAACAAGAAATTGGTTGAAGATTTGAACGAACATTTTGTTATATCAACAAATATCATGGTTAATATAACCAAAAACACTGTCTAATATATCAACAATGGTAATGGTAATATTAAACAAAATTCACATTGATTCCACTTCAAGTGTGAAATTAGTACTATTACCCAACTTTTGGTTGATTTTTCTCTCAGTGTAAGTGAAGTATCTAATTCTTATTTGATCTTTTATTTAATTATTGTTTTGCGTAAAAAATTAAAGACTTTTTGGAAGGAAAACTGTAAACAAAACCATCCCTCTTTTTATTTTAGTGAAATATTCATAAAAAACTATCGATAGTATCGATAGTTTTTTTTTTCGACTATCGAAACTATCGAGTGGTCCGACTATCGATGGTTTTGCAGCTCTACAAACAACGTTAACAATTTTACTTGAAAGAGTTTTTAGTGCTTTTCCAATTACCCCAACAATTAAAATTGAATTAAAATAAATTTCGTGCTAAGCACTAAAAACTCTTTCAAATAAACTTTTAAATTTACATACTTCTTATTACTACATCGGCGTAAAAAATTACAAGAGTATTAAGCTTTAACTTACTTAAAGAAAAAGCACAGCCTCACATTTATCGCAGACTCCAATTGATGATCGAGAGCGTAATTTCAACTAAAACACATTCCATATAACTACTATTAAAATTGTTGCTCACTACAAACATGTGCATTTATGTCATTCCAGTAAAAACTAATACAAAACTAATTAAACGGAAAAATCAGCAAATCAAGAATAGCGAATAACGATAAAAAATGCAATAAAAATCACAATCGGCATGCTTATAGCGTCATCATTACTCTTACCAAGCATAACATCATGCTCTTAAGCGAACTTTAAAAAACTTAAAATACACTTTAACTATGACAAGCGCTCAAAGTTTCTGCACTGCCGGTTTTTCGAAAAAGTTAAAGTTAAAAGCAAGAAAATGCAATTCTACAGAAATTTTATTTTGATAAAAAAAATACCTACTACTTTTTATGGTATTGGAGAAAGTTGCTACATTTCATTTTTTTTCTTATTTATCACACATACATACATATTTTCTATGGCTTTAAGTGAAACTCAAAATGGACAAGGCAAACTAGAAAATGCTGGCAAAAATTCCATATCCATGAACCAACAACAATAAAAAACGGTAGTGGTCATTCGTGTAATTTTTCTGAAGTTTATATTCGTTTAATGGTTGCAATTTGAGGCAACAAATAAAAAAAACGCATACGACAAAAATGGAAAATTGGCAATTTCGATTTCATTGTCGACGGTGGCACATTTCCCCTCCTTTGCCTTAAACATCCGCTAACAGTCGGAGAGGTGAAGTGGGTGTAAGACGCGGCTCACTTCTGCATATATGTGTGGTTGTGTGTGTGTGTGTGAATGAGCGAGTGTCAAATGGCGTGACGTTACCCTGCAAAAAAGTGTGCGACGAGTCTCTAAAAAGATTTGTCCGGGAGCGCTCTCTTTCGGGTACAATTAGTCTACAATTGTTCCCAATTGTACCCGAACGGGTACATATGTATACTAATTGTAGACGAATTGTACCCGAAAGGGTATCAAACGGGTACAATTAGTCGCACAAATGGATGTGTCGCATTTGCTACCCATTCGGGTACAAAACGGGTACAATTGTGCGCTTTTGCTACCCGTTCGGGTACAAACTGGGTACAATTAGTCTCTTCATAGGACATGCTCAAACAAAAGAGAACACTTCAACCCATATAAAGAGATACAAATGGGTAGTAATCGCATGCTCCCTTGCGAGTTGTCCCGGATGTATCCCGGAGTGATCGCATTTTTTGCAGGGTAGTTAAAAGTCTGCAGGGAATGCCTGCAAGAAAGTGTCTGTCAACAAAGAAGAGTTTTTGAAATACTACACGATTTCTGTTTTCTCGAAAGTTGTTTAACGTTAAATGTTAAATGTCAAGGAGGATGAAATTCGAAAAAAAAAAAAAAAACAAAAACAAAAATGCAAGAAGAAGAAATGAAAGCAAATGTGGAAATAAGGAAATGTGTTACAAGGACACATGCCAAGTTGGCGTTAAGTACAGTTGTATATAGGTATGTATGTATGTATGTACGTATGTACCCTGCAGGAAGAAAAAAATCAATTGCTAAAAGTAGTTGACTTTTAACTGGCTATTTTGAGACAATTGAAAAAAATAATCAATTTGTATCAAACAGCAAGAAACCCATTTTTAATTAGTTGCTTTGTCATGCAGAAAAATCCAAAAAAAGGAGAAAGTGTGCATTGACAAAAGCTTTCAAATGCCTGATGAAAATATTTTTATTCAAAAATACATACTATGTATTTAAACTGATAGAATTTTGCTGTGAAAAATCTCCTTTTTGGATTTGGGAAGCAAAGCAATGGAATAATATCGAAATTTTTGCGAATTCCATGAATGGAAACATGTATGTACATATGTATGTGTGTAACAGCTACATCTGCAACCATTTCCCTTGTATTTTTGGTACTATAATTTTCTAAATATGAATGAGGTTATATTTGGGGATCAATTATTTTTCACCCAAAAAAAGTTAGTTTATATTTACCCTCCAAGTAATGCAGAAGTACACAGGGCTGACTTTTTTATCGCCATTCCCATACAAAAGTAGTTAGCTTTTTTAAAAGAAAATATACAATTAAAAGTGACCACTAGTGTCTTTGTAAACAGTTTAAAGTCAGTTTTAAGTTAGATGCACTTCCTGCAGGGTATGTATGTTTGTATGTATGTTCACATGCAGCACAAAATTTTAAGTGCATTGAGTAGTTTTTGGTTGATACGTGCATACATAAGTTCGATTATGCATATTAGGGTAGCACAATAGTTTTTGATTTGTATAATTTTGTATCTGCTTTTGTCTTTTGTTTTTTTTTACGAACACGAAATGGTGTTATAACACCCTAAAAAACGAATTTTTGTCCTCATTCTACTTTCTTACAAGTTTATTTAAGCAAGTAAAAGCTCATCGGAAATTTTGCACTCAAATCGAGCAACCGTTAGCTGACAAACACCAAGTGCAATTGCAAACATACATACGTACATGCAGTGCTAAATTATTCATACAAATGCATGCATATATGTACATATGTACAGTTGTAAGCAAGCAGCCATTGAAACCAATGAGATGTGAAAACTCGCTAGAAATTCATGGTGCGTCATGCCACCACAGCAATTTCTCCACAGTTTTTTGCTTGCTTTTTGGCTCGACAAAAATATTTGTGTGTGGTTGAGTGCTGAATGTTGGGAATTCGCCGGCAAAACTTATTCGAAATAAGAAAAATAAAGCAAATAAAAAAAAAACATCCTCAAATTATCACAAAACAAAATAAAAACGGAAAACACATTTAAATAAAAGCCAGAGCAAAAGCAAGAAGCTATCCCTGCAAGAACTGTGCAGGTCATTTGACCGGTCATATGACCGGCAGGCATGACCAAAAGTTTTGGGATATTTCCTATCACATTCTTAAGGGCATCGGGAACTTTTGTGACCGTTTCATTCATCACGTTCCCGTATGTGTATTTTCAAATTCCATTCTATCCTTATCTATCTCATTGGTTTTGAACTTGGCTAGAACACATACGAGTGCAAATGTGTTTGTAATATCCCAACAAACCATAAGGCTTGAGAATAATATTATAACAAGCTTACAAATATAAGCGTTAAGCTTGAGGGATGCTTGTGTAAAGTATTGAAAAAGACTTAAGAATAATTGTAGAAAAATCAAAACGGCACCCTTTTTATAAGCTTACAAATGTAATTGTAGAAAAATATTACTTGTGAAAGCTTGTTGTAAGCTTATAAATACAATTGTATGTATAAATAGTTGAAAAAAGAAAAAAATAAATTTTTATTTGCATTTTTTTTTTCATTTTCTTTCCTTCTTCACCTTTACTGCAATGTTCTTTATTTTATATTCTCCTCCTGTTTCGAACCATGACATCAACCTGAACGGTATCATATAGTAGGATATTCAACATTATATTGAATTTTATTGAGGCTTTTATACTTCCCTTTTCCGAAAGAGGAATAATGAATTATATGAATCATTGTAAAACCAAAATTTAAAAAAATTTTACAGCAAGCTTAAACAATCTTAATATTAATAGTTTTTGAAGCTTTCATTGCAAGTGTAAAGTAAGCTTATTGTAATATTGTTTTCAAGCTTGTGTTCCTTAATTATTACAATCATGCTTGTGAATAAGCTTACAATTAAGCTTATAAAAACTGTATTGCAATAAGCTTACAATGGACAATTGTTATAAGCTTGTTCTCAAGTCCTATTACATTTCGCTTACTTCCTGGTCTGTTGGGATTATATTTTTGTAATAGTGTTAGTACTTTCGGTCACACAATTCTAGCAGGGTATAGCTTTAGCAAAATATTGCATAGTTCAAGGCGCAAGCGTCGTTAAGCGGCCACAAAACAGCGTCGGAATGATGTGTGTATGTGCGGGCGAATAAAGCACAAGAAGAAAAACAAATAGTGCATTCACAACACAAAAATATGCATGGACGACAAACTTAGTTGACGTACATATGTATGCATGTACATTAGGGTGGTCGTTAAAAAATTAAATAAACATTTTTTTCAGTCTCACCCCCTAAACTAGTTAAAGTACGGAGGTGAGAGTATTTTGGTGCCGTTCGTAGACGGTGAAGGGGTGTCGAAAAGGGGTCAAAGTTCAAATAACTATATCGGACACCTGTGCGACACCCCTTAACCGTCTCCGATCAGAACCATTATATTTGGTATCATTGAGTACAAGACTATGGGTTTTGGCCATTAGATATAAAAAAATTTAATTTAATTTTTTGGTCTTGATATGGTAGTCTGACTTTTGACCGCTCTGCGACACACATTAACCATCTGCGTTAAGGATAAAATCTTATATGTGGTATATTTAGGGATGGCAACAATAACCGGAAAAACGATTATAATCGGTTAATTTCTTTCGGTTAACGGTTAAAATGTATCAGTTTTTTCCTTTTGATTATTTTTTCGATTAACCTTTTTCCTCTCAAGTCGAAAATAATCGAAAGGAAATAATCGAAGTTGAGAATTTCCGCCCTTTTCATCCGAGTCCGAATTCTGTTACCTACGGTTTTGTGAGTATATCCAAAAAACCGCAATAAATGTTCCCTCCAGTTCCCGAATAGACGATTTTATCGTCATTTTGACGATTTTTCCTAATAAATGATTATTTTTTTCGTTTATTATATATTTTTTTAAGGAATAATTGTAATTAGAGCTTACGATTTCTCGAGTTCGAGCGAGACGAGATTTCTCGCGAGACTCGGGTTCTCGCAAGATTCTCGAATCTCGAAAATCTCGAAAGGCTCGCGAGCTTCTTGACATTCAACTATATCGCAGAAATAAGCGGTATAAGCATACTATGCTGTTTCGTAGATTGTTCTGCTGGTATGTACTTACATGTGTATGAATATATGCCATTTGCGCCATTCCCAGGTGTATTTCACAAATCAATGCACAAAATTCCCAGAGAAATACAATTACAATTTCATAATATAAAATTTTTTCTTCCCAATGACATGCGATAAATTTCTGATATTCATGTTTTTTGACACAATATGTTATCGAGAAATCCGAGAAACGAGATTTAATCGAGAACCCGAGTCTCGATTTTCTCGATCCTCGAATTTCTCGACACTGCTCGAGATCGAATCGTAAGCCCTAATTGTAATCGAAAAACGGTTATAATCGGTTAGTTCCCCACAATTATTCGAGATTAATAAACGAACGCTTTCGATTAACCTAAAAAGCGGTTAATCGGTTATTTCATTTTTTTTTGCCATTCCTCGACTATACTAGCATCGACATAGGTTGTGAGGTTGAAGAAATATGATCTAAAATTTGTCTCCATACATTTGGGGACCACCCTCATGTAAATGCATATAAAAATAGTTTGTTTTTTGGTTGTTTGGCGCAACTAAATTCATACATATATTCGCTTTTGTATGCTTATAAATACATACGTATATGTACGTATTTTTGTCGCCGGTCTGGGCCTATTTTTCCTGCGGCTGCGACGCAAACAAATTGTATAAAAAATGCAGTATGCATTCCACAGAGTTTTGGAGTTCATGCAAAATTTGACTGTTTTTTTTTGTTTTTGTTTTTATGAAAACAAGTCAACGAAATATTTGTGGAATTTAAAATTATATACACATACATAGATACATATGTATGTACCCAGCAGAATTTGAGGTAAGGAGGTGCATATTCAGTAGAATATTCATTATGAAAAATACCCTGAAACTGAGTTCAAAATTTATTTCTGAAAAAACAACTGAACACGCAGTGAAGACATCAGGTGTACTGAAATACATGCTATGGAAGTTCTCCCTGCGTATTCAGGCCTTTTTTCCTACAGAAACTCTCCCTTCTCGTTCAGCAGTTTTTAGGTAGTTGATTTTCGACGCCACCTTTATATAAAAACGAAAGGGAAATTTCAGATTTTAGAACTACATCTCTACTGAATATTCAGTAGGAAATATGTGCTGTTTTCCAGCTGATAAATACTGCAGGGTACTTACATATATGAAGGATTATGTAAACATATTTGACGCTCAAATGTACACACATACATATGTATATTTCAAATACTCACCATAAATAGTAATGGTTTCACATAAATATCAGCGAAGGGTTCAACGCCTGAAAATACAGAAAAAGTAATATATTTTAGTCAAACCTGTTAATATTTATTAATCAAGGCATTTTTTGTTTTTGTAACTCCTAAATGATTAAATATGATTACTTCCACCTTTTTAATGATTAATGATTAATTGTTTACTAAATTAAAAATAGGAAATTAATTAATAGAATAATCGATTAATTGATGTGGATTTTTTTCAATTACGTATTTTCCAATTTTTTTTTTTCAATTTTTTTTTTTCATATTTTTAATTGCATGATTATACAATTCTTTGTCTATTTTCTGACTTTTTTTTAATTAAAATCAAAATAGTCATGCAATTAAAGATAAATAATCGTTTGATTATTTTCCTGTTTTAAACTATGTTATATTTAATAATAAATAATACAATGGCGCTATTATAACTCTGACGAGTTTTATGGCCGAGCTTCTCTCGCAATTTGAGATATGTTATATTTAAGCTTGTGAATAATACATTATAAAACTACGCTAATTTACTAAAAGGAAATAAATTAAAATCATCATATAAAAATAAAAAATTGCATAATTGAAAATAATCAAGCAATTTAGGAAAATCAAACAATTAAAAATAGTTAAGCAATTAAATCAATCACACAATAAAAAAAAAATTTAATAATTTTGATTACGTGATTATCGTTCAATTAAAAAAGTACACTAATTAATCGATTAATTAATTTTAATTGCATGATTATTTTGATTTTAATTTTTTCTTAATTATTTTTCTTTTTTTTTAATTCCATGATTAATACAATTAATTGTCTATTTTATATTTTTTATAAATTTTTTTTGCATGATTAATTAGTTAATCGATTGATTATTTTGCGTACTTTTCTTTATGTTTTATTTCAGCTTGTAAATAAAAACCGCGTAAATAAAAATAATCAAGCAATTGAGAACAATCAAACAATTAAAAACAATTAAGCAAGTAAATTAATCACACAATAAAAAAATTAATTAATTTTGAATATATGATTATTATTTAATTAACAAAAGTATACTAATTAAACGATTAATTATTTTGAAATGCATGATAATTTTGATTTTATTTTTTCCTTAATTAGTTTTATGTGTTTTGAATTGCATGATTAAAACAATTAATTGTCTATTTCTGAATTGTTAATTACATGATTAATTATTTTTCGATTTTTTCTTTGAATTTATGTTTTATTTCAGCTTGTGAGGAATAACCACATAGTTGAAAACAATTAAGCAATTTAGAACAATCAAAGAATTAAAAATAATCATAAATTAAAAATAATCATACAATAAAATAAATTCTATTAATTTTGATTATATTGTTATTTATGCTCATTTTTTATTTGCTATTAATCACGATAATTTTTTATATTTTTTTAAATTAATTTTTTAAATAATGGTTAATGTAAGACAATTAAAATAATCATTCAAATTAGAGAATTCAAAAAAATTAATCATTACAAAATTAATACTGGAAATTCATAACGAAGAGAAAATACATCGGATAACAAAAATAAATGTTAGTGGAAAATTTTTACACACCCATTATCGAAGGTTTTTAAATCGTTTTCGAATTGCCCAATTTTTATTGGGTAAACTAAAGACGAAATACCAAAAATACTTTATCTTATTATATTAATTGCTGTTATTTTGCAGGGTGAAAGAGTATTGAATTAACAAAATCTCAAAGTAATCAAGAAAAATAACTTTTGCCATCACAAAGTGATTATTAAGAGAAAAAACGACAAAGAAGTTGATCAAAAACAAAAACAATAAAAGCCCAGACAAGCGAACTCATTACTTGATAAAAAAAAGTTGCAACGTGCATGGGTCGTCCTGAGGTTACGATACTCAAGAGGACTCAATAATTATATGTAGATGCCACAAGGAATAAAAGAAAAAAAGATTTACGAATTTATATTAATAAAATGGAACAATTTATATGTATAATTATATATATATATAAAGGAAATATTTTTATATGTATATATGGAATAGGAAAATTATACAGTGGGAATATGGAATTCAAGAACTCTTACCTCTGTGGCGCGGAATCACAAGTGACTTAGGTAACAAAAAAGAAAAGCGCGCTGACCTGCAGAAAGCTAACTTTCGTTGAGTCAACGGCTTTTCATGCACAAGTACATATGTGTGGGTGCATATAAGTGAACGAGTTAAAAATGCGTATTAAGGTGGGTCGGAATATTTAGACGCTCGGTCTAAACACAACGACAAACAAAAACGAAATCAAATAAGTAAGAGGCGAAAAGAACAAGAAAAAATTCGAGCACCCACCTCTAATAACCCAAATCTCACATCCTCAATCGAATTTTAAATTCGATACTCTTGTGTAAAGAAAAAACAAAAAACGCCTGGCTGCTGGCTGTTCAAAGTTTGTGCATGGATTTACGACCTCGAATGTAATGAATTTCAAACAGACACACATGTACACGTATCGTATGTATATGTGCATATGTACGTAAGCGGGTAAGCCAAGTAATAAAATTGTGTGTGGCGCACGTGCAGACATAATCGCATACGAGAAGCTAACTGGCGTAAATTCATTGAATGGTCCAAAATGTTAGTAGAAAGTAATAAAAGCGGGAGAGTGTGAATTTTGTTTTTATTGATCCTGTAATTGGAGTAACTAACTATGTATGGACATGGCGCGCCATGGCGTATACGTAACGCAACGTTTGCCAAATTAAGCGCGAACACGAATTTTCTTTATTTTACCTTACTTATTATTATTATTTTTTTTTTTAGATCATTTACGCCAAATTCGCATTTTTTTGGCAAATTTAAATATATAAGTAAGTCAATTTTATGACTTACAAATGTTTTATATCCAAACAATAACTCTTTCATATCTATCTGTTAATAATGCCTATAAAGAGCTTTATAAATGAGATATTTAAACAGACAGATGCTTGGGAGATGTCTTTAAAAGTCAGTGAATTGTGCATATCTGGCACAAAAATTATCGATCAGAGCTGAAAATTCATTTAAAGTTGTAGAAAAAGTGTGGATTTTTTT
Source organism: Urophora cardui (assembly GCA_960531455.1). Lineage (NCBI taxonomy): Eukaryota > Metazoa > Arthropoda > Insecta > Diptera > Tephritidae > Urophora > Urophora cardui. The sequence goes on along the minus strand of OY482671.1, from coordinate 152,156,862 downwards.
ATTCTTTCGAGACTTGGCTTAACTTTTAAAAGTTTAACAGATTTCTCTGGAAAGTCATACATAAGTACTAATAAGGCTTCCCTAAAGCCAATCGACAGATTTCCACTTGAATATTTCAATAGTTTGTTCTAAAAAACTGTTTTCTTAATCCTTGTTCTAAAAATTTGATTTTAAAACATGATTGGCTTTGTTCTAAAACCTTGTTATTATTAAAATATGGATGTGCATATGTGCCAACATCTTATTTTTTACGAGAGCTTTGTTCTTAATATAATTATGAGTGTTACTATGAATTTTGTTCTAGTTTTTTTTATATTTCGTGAAAAATTTTGTGCTAAAAATTTGTTCTAAATTTTGTTCAAAGTTGTGTACTAAATATTTTTTAAATATGTATGTTCTACATTTTATTATTAAAATTTGTTCTAAATTTTATTATTAAAATTTGTTCTAAACTGTGTACTAAATTTAATCCCAAAATTTTTTACCAAATTTTATTCCAAAATTTTGTACTAAAATTTTATTCCAAAATTTTGCACTAAAATTGTATTCCAAAATTTTGTTCAAAGCTGTATACTAAACCTTTTTGCTACCAAAAATAAATTCCAAATATGATTTTAAAATTTTATACTAAAAATATTTTCAAAGTTTTGTTGTAAAATTTCTTACTAAAAGTTTGAAGTAAATGCTTGGTTTTGTTCTAAAACTCTTACCTAGAACTTTGTTCTAAAACTTGTTCGAGAGCTTATTAGTTGTAAATGTAATTTAGAATTTTACTTAAAATTTTGTTCGAATTTTTGTTTAAATCTCAAGCTAAAATATTGTACGCACTAAAAATTTGTTTACATTTTTTTTATAAATTTCGCTGCAAAATTTTTGTTCTAAATTTTTTTCTAAAATTTTTTACTAGAATTTTTTTCTTTGTTTTTTCTTGCTAGAAATTTCTTTTAAATTTTGTTCTAAATTTCTTACAAAAAATTTGTTCCAAACTTTGTACTAAAAATTTGTACTAAAATTTCGTACTAAAAGTTTTTCTAAATTTTGTACTGAAATCGTTCCGTAAATGAAATGGTCTAAACTTAACTTTCGAAAATCAAACGTGCACATTTGGAAGTGCATAATTCACTCACGGAGAAAGATCGAGGGATTCACAAACATTTTGATTTCCTACACGAAGTCTTAACAGTGAGAAAATGGATTTGGCCAGGCAAACCCTTGAGCGGTCTTCGGTGGATGTTATCTGCGTCTCGGAGACCTGGTTTAGAGATGAAATTAAAGACTCGCATTACGAAATAAGCGGCTATAAGTTATATCGGAATGACAGACGGAACAAGAAGGGTGGTGGCGTTGCTATATATTGTAAAAAATACTTAAAAACTCGTTTGGTCTCGCAATCTTCTTGTAGCTCTATTGAGTATATGTTTGTCGAGTTGTCCAACTCCTCGATCAAGCTCCTCTTGTCTTGCGTGTACAATCCTCATAAATGTTGTAATGTAAGTGAGTTGTTTGATACGTTGTCTTCAGTAACAGTTGATTTTGATAGGATTATTGTCTGTGGTGACTTTAATATAAATATGTTATGTAGTGATGTGTACAGCGCCCGTATCCTGGATTATGTCTCCGGTGTTGGTTTATCATTAGTCAATACGTCTTGTCCCACCAGATATGGTAATAACTGTTGTCCAAGTCTTCTTGATTATTTCATTGTCTCTAACCTGTCATCTGTTTTAAAATTTGACCAAATATCGTATGTTTCTGACCATGATTTAATTTTTTGTGCATTTGATATTAACTTTGACCATCATAGTATAGTTTACCAATCGTGCAATATTCCTGACTATCGATCTATTCATCTTGATAACTTGACTACTGATCTATCCTTTATTGACTGGACCAATTGTTGGAGATTTTCGTCTGCGAACGAAAAATTAACCTTCTTAAATAATATAATTGTCACAGCCTATAATGCTCATGTACCGACGCGCACCGTACTACGTAAATCGTCTTGCCCCTGGTTTAACAAAACTGCCCTTAATATGATTAAAAAACGGAACAAAGCCTATGCTAAATGGAAAAAAAGTCGAACGGACATGAACTGGCAGGCTTATAAGGCTATTCGTAATGAAACAACGTCAACTATTAAACGCGAAAAGCGCAAATTTTTTGCTAAAATGTTAAGTCCTAGTCTCCCTTCGCATGTCTTGTGGCGTAATCTGAGAAATTTTCGGGTATATGTTAAAGATAAACCGGGATGCTCGCTGGATCCTGGGGAGCTTAATGATGTGTTTGTCAATCGTGTTACCCCACATAGTGCGACTATGTCTTATACTAGTTTTCCTACATTACCGGTGTGTCCTCAGTTTGAGTTTCGTGCAGTGTCTGAGCTTGATGTTGAAAGATCTATTTACAGGATACACTCAAATGCAGTTGGTGCAGATAGTATTCCAATAAAATTTGTGAAAATAATACTGCCACATATCTTGCCAACACTTACTCACATCATCAACCATTGCATCACAACATCGAACTTTCCTGATGCGTGGAAGATTGCAACAGTACTGCCAATTGCTAAGACCAAGAATGCCACAAATGTAGATGACTTTCGTCCGATAAGCGTTCTTCCTGCGCTGTCGAAAACATTTGAGACTTTGTTATCTGAACAGATTAATTCGTACATTAGTCAATATAATCTGCTGTCCCCGCTTCAGTCTGGGTTTAGAGAAAAACACAGTTGCTCGACTGCTGTCATTAAAATTTTGGATGACATTAGAACTGCCTTTGATAGTGGCCAAATCGCGTTACTGTGTCTCCTTGACTTTTCAAAAGCGTTCGACTCTGTCAACCACAACCTACTTTGTGTTAAACTGAAAAACTTCTTTGGGTTTGCGGATTCCGCCATAAGGCTATTGAGAAACTACCTTGAAGGAAGGATGCAATGTGTTAAAGTGGGGGCAGATCTTTCGGACCTTAAGCAAGTACTAACTGGTGTGCCGCAAGGTTCCATCCTTGGACCTCTGCTATTTAGTATGTTTATAAATGATGTCTTCACTGTCTGCAAGCATGTACAAATGCATGCATATGCTGACGACATACAGTTGTATATGTCTGGCACGCATAGCCTAGCCCGTGAACTCTGTGCTAAATTTAATAACGATTTGTCTGCTATATCGAAGTGGGCGACCAATAACTATCTTACCCTAAATAGTGAAAAATCCTATGTTTTACCCATATCAAAAAAGCCTTCCAGCATCAGAAACCTCCCTCACCTGTGTATTAATAATAAATGTCTTAAGTTTGTGTCTAAAGTGACTAATCTTGGTTTTGTTATTAACTCCAATCTGTCCTGTGATGATCATGTTAATGTTGTAGTTGGAAAGGTATATAATGTATTGCGTAACTTAAGAATATCTGCAGATTTTACCCCGGTTGGAATAAGAAAACGTCTAGCGATACAGTTAATACTACCAATCATTACCTATTCCGAGTGCATTTATAGTAAACTTAATTCAAAATCCGCTCATAAAATTGATGTAGTATTTAATCATGTGACACGCTATGTCTTTGGGTTAACTAAATTTGAGCATATCTCTACCTGGAGAACGCGGCTCTTAGGTTGTGAGATCACGGAATACCTCAAAGCAAGGAACTGCATATTCTTATATAGAATCATGGTTTATAAATCCCCAAGTTATCTGTATGACAAACTAGACTTCGCTAAATCTGCACGGTTAACTGACCTTATTGTACCTAGCTTTAACTATCTGAATTCTGCAAGACTATTCTTCGTCAATGCTATACGGTTATGGAATTCTATTCCGAGCCATGTTCGCGGTAGCCTAAATAAGAGCAACTTTAAGAATGTAATATATTCTCATTTCCGTAAATAAATATCGCATTGTAGTCTGAGTTTAGCTATCTAATAAAACTATGTACCTGTTAATTGTTGAATCTATTTTTTTTTAATTATTTAAGTTTATGTTTAACTTTATGTATTTTTAGTGTTAGTTATGTATATTGTTTTAATTTTGTTAGAAAAATTCTGTATTATACATCTATGTTGTACTATAAAAGATCAGTTGATCTTACTGTACTAATGTACTACTGAATAAATATGAAATATGAAATATGAAATATGAAATATAGATAGATACATATGTATGAATGTGTATCGAATGCACTTTTGGATATACAGCCTTCTAAACCAATTCAGTAGACTGCAAAGCAGTTTACCTTCAAGCTTACGTTCTCATCACTTGAAAATTACAATACGCAACAGGGAAATTTTGCATTCACGTAGGAATGAAAAGGTCCATACGCTTAAATACATATGCACATCTAAGATTGTATGCTAATAGATGCTAATATATGTATGAACATATATATGTGTATATGTACAACTGCAGTTTGTTCATAATTGACAGGAACAAAGTGAAATTTAATTAAATTCGCTCAAGCGCAGGAAAATTGTAAGTCTGTATATATATATATACCTTATATATGTATACAAACATTTGAATATGTATATTTAATAATATAATATAATACAATGGCGCTATTATAACTCTGACGAGTTTTATGGCCGAGCTTCTCTCCCAATTCGAGGTGTGCTCCTTTTTGTTTTTCCTACTAATTGGGTGGACCTACAGTTTTATGCCGGCTCCGAACGGCGAATGCATTTTTTGTGAGAAGCTTTTTCATGGCAGAAATACTCTCGGAGGGTATGCCGCCCACTGCCGAGAGGTGACCGCTGCTCTTAAAAAACCCAATAATTGGATTTTTACTAATTAGAAAAATTGTTTTCGTGTTTTGCTCGGACCGTGGTTTGAACCCGAGACCTCTGGCATAGCAGGCGAGCACTCTACCCACTGCACCACAGCGGCCACATATAATATGTATATTTGCATTTGTATAAATATGAAACTGTTGCTGTTGTATTATCTACACGCTCTTTGATTTCATCCTGCAAAGTTCTTCGACTAGAAAAGTAAAAGCAGAAGCGAAAGACCCACGAGCCCCTTGACTTTCGGTTATTTTATTGGCATATCATGAACTTTGGCCAAAATCATGCATAATTTGTCTAGTTATTTTTGCCGTTATACTGTATTGACGCAAGAAGCTACTGCTTTTCGTTTTTTGTTGCTGAGGTCTTTTCGTTGTTGTTGTTATTATTGTTGCCCAGATCGTAGCCAAGGCAAAGCAAGGACGACACAATGACCAAATGCTTAAAGTTGAAATCCATGTTGAGACAAAAGGATTTTAAATATTGCCTTTTTCTATTTATAGTCTGTACATGTACATACATATGTACGTATTCGAAAACCGTTAGCTACATATACATACAAACTTTCATCCATGCACATGTCTCACTTAATCTCTTTTACACATACCGCCCATCTGAGCCTAAGTTTTTTGACACATTCGAGCAAAATTTTCTGCAAGCTGCTTTGGTTCATTGTTGTTGTTGTTATTGTTGTTGTTCTGCTCTTAACTCATGCCATTTACTACCAACACATTCAACATTCTTGTCGACTTTTATTCTCACACACCCATGCACATACGCATGCACACTAGATAGGGTTGGTCCCCATACGAAAAAAAAAAAGTTGTAAAAGTCCGCCCCTAAATTTGAAGCTTATGTTGAGAGGGTTAAGGGACGCAAAAAAAATTTTTTTTTGATCCCGCGAAATACCGCCGAAATCGTTTTTTTATTGTAACTTTGTTATTTTTCATCCGATTTTTAAAATTGATACGTCATTATTTTCGTATTTTGCAGCTCTACACTTCCTTCTAATGCTATTTTGAGCTCTGAAGTCGTTTTCACATAGTTGGGTCAGCTAACTTATTTGTATGTCCATGAATTATCCTTTTTGTTTTGCCAAATGAAAGTGCTTCAAAACTCATGACAATGTTGCCTTTAAAGGGCTTTACTAAATTAATAAACAAAGAAGTTACGTCACTACGAATATTTAACGTAACTATTATTTAATTTATTTTTTTAAGCAATTCAATATATGTAAAGTTGTAAAAGTCCGACCCTAAATTTGAAGCTTATATTGAGAGGATTAAGGGACAAAAAAAAAATGTTTTTCTGATCCCGCGAAATTCCGCCGAAATTATTTTTTTCTTGTAATTTTGTTATTTAACATCCGATTTTTAAAATTGATACGTCATTATTTTCGTATTTCGAAGCTCCACATTTCCTTCTAATGTCCTTTTGAGCTCTGAAGTCAAATAACAAAGTTACAATAAAAAAACTTAAAAAAAAATAGTTAAATAATATCTACGTTAAATAACATCTTTGTGACGTAACATCTTTGTTTATTAATTTAGTAAAACCGTTTCAAGGCAACATTGTCAGGAATTTTGAAGCACTTTCATTTGGCAATACAAAGAGGATAATTCGTGGACATACAAATAAGTTAGCTGACCCAACTATGTGAAAACGACTTCAGAGTTCAAAAGGACATTAGAAGGAAGTGTAGGGCTTCAAAATACGAAACTAATGACGTATCAGTTTTAAAAATCGGATGATAAATAACAAAGTTACAAGAAAAAAACAATTTCGGCGGTATTTCGCGGGGTCAAAAAAAAAATTTTTTTTTTGTCCCTTAACCCTCTCAACATAAGCTTCAAATTTAGGGGCGGACTTTTACAACATTTTTTTTCGACCCTATCTAATGCACACCCTAATGCACTGTCAAAAGTTTTCATTTACAAGCGCATAAATTCCAAAGCTTTACAAATTGTGACAGCAGCAGCACATTTGTTGTGGCATTGATGTGTTGTTTTTGTTGTTGTTGTTTTTACGTTGCCTTGTAAAATTAACTACCACATACAAATGTATTTATGCACATACAGATTTGAATAAAAAATTTTTTTGCTTAAATTAAGGCAATGTAATCCTGAGAATATTACAAATACGAAAAATACTCATGTTGTCATATGTTGTTTATTGTTCTTGTTGATGTGTTTGTTGTTGTTTTAGTTATGCAGAAGAGTATTCCTGCAAATGCCGTCTTAAATTGCAATACATTTCTTGTTTGTTTGTTTGTTGCTTTTTATGCAAATATTTAATTGTTTATTAATACTCATATGCAAATTGAAGGTATTTTGTAAGGATTACTTACAACTTGGCAAGCGCTTGTTTGGTTATTTAATGAATTTCGTATAAAGAAGGAATTTAATGTGAAATGTGAATGAAAGCAAAGTATTTATATGAAAATATGCATACACATTTATGTAACAGATACTTCATTTTCTGGCCTTTGATCAAATATGAACTGCTTTTAAAATTTAATCTATCAATTTCTAATTAAAACAAATAGAAAAATATTAAATTTCTATTCAAGATGAATTAAAAAATTCAAGAGAAATTTTTAATCATAGAGACTCTGATTTCAAATTTAAAATCTCTTGTAACAACGCTTTTTTACGAATTATAGCTTTTAATAAAAAAAAAATCACCAACTTACCGCATCTGTTTGTTGTTTTTATAAAAAGTTGTGATATGTCGAGTGAAACTCTTTTCCAAATTAAAAACTTTTAAAAATAAAATTAGCTTAAATCGACGATTGAGTACAAGATCATCCTATTTCGGAACTTGTTTCAAAAACGCCATATTTCAGAAATTAATTCAATAACGCTGTATTTCAGAATTTGTTTCAATAACGTCCTATCTCAACCAGGGTAGGAAGAAATTCAGAGTATGAGTGAGTGAGTGAGAAATCTCATCATTACGGCGCACAGTGGTTCAGCCGCGGAAAAAATTCATTTTTTTCAATACCTAATTTTCATATTCTAATGATGTAGTCTTATAAAAAAATGTCCAAATATGAATAACTCATGACTACTTTGCAAAAAGTTGATTTTTTTTTACAAAATAATGGTATCAGAACATTGGCGCACACAAGGGGGGGGTTTTGGGGTTAAAACCCCCCCCAAAATTTGACAACACCATAAAAAAAAATAATTTTATAAAAGATGGTACATGCACAAATATTTGTGTAAATACATGTTGTAAAATTTATGAATATTCTTGGATGTACATTGCCAATGTTTGTCAACAACTACTGATTATGTTTATAAACAAGCAGTGTGGAGAAATTTCCCTAAAATTATGCTGTGGATATTAGCTGAGGTTTGTTATACTCAGCTGTACTTTTACACAGAGTATTGTAGTTTTAATCACATACTGGTGGATTGTAACAGAATGAAATAATGAAATAATCGAGATAGATATAGACTTATGTATATATATCAAAATGATCAGGGTGAAAAGAGAAATCGATTGAGCCATGTCCGTCCGTCCGTCCGTCCGTCCGCCAGCAAACACTCTAACTCGCGCAAAAATTGAGATATTTTGATGAAATTTGGAATGCAAGTTGGCATCGAGACTGGGACGGTTGGTATTGAAAATGGGCGAAATCGGACCATGACCACGCCCACTTTTCCTATATAGAAAAAATCGGAAATTTGGTATCTCAGCTACTAATATAGCTAGAGTGATAAAATTTTACCCACGTATTGAGCTCAGGCCCCTATAAAGAAATTTTATGAAATTTTGGAAAATGGGCGGTGCCACGCCCACTTATTAAGGGCAAACATTGAAAGGTTTATAAGCCATAACTCAGAAACCGTAGGAGATATATCGATGAAATTTGGTACGCGTAATTTACTTACTTAGGAAAATGTTTGGGCGAAAAATTGCCAAAATCGGTTGACGGCCACGCCCAAATTTATATATGGGAACTATCAAGGGGCCTAATAAAAACATTTTAAGCAATATCTTTGTCAAATATAAAGATATGTCATTGACATTTTGTGTCATGAGTCCAACTATAGACATAAAACCAAAAATAGAAAAATCTTGGAAAATGGGCGTGGCACCGCCTCTTTTCAGACAAAGGAGTCTACGAGATTTCGGAACCCATAACTCTACAAATAACACTACTCGACAAAAAAAATCACCAAGAATAAAATAATACTTTTCTAAAGCGAAATTTTACGCTGATTCCGAATATCATTTCCATTTTTTTGTGGCAGACCCAGTTTTTGAGATATCGGTAAAAATGTCAAAAAAGCCATATTGCAAGACATTGCATCATATAAGTGCATCAAAAAGTTTTATTAGACACCGTGGCAATTTGACATCTAGGAAGATCTGGTAGAGGGAGCTCCAACAAACATTTTTTGCCATCAAGCTCAAAAATTGGTCAAGTAGTTTGGTTACAATGGCAAAAAGAATGAAAAAAATTGGGAAAAAAATCGAATTTTTTTAAAGAAATTTCAGATTCGACTGCCCTAAAATCAGAAAAATTATATGGGGAACAAAAAGTTAGCCCCCCTATCCTATAGAGAATTTAATTGTGAACATTTTAAGACTAATATCGCAATAATCGGATGAACCATTATTTATATTTATCTATTTTTATTGAAAGTCCTTAACCAAAAATTTTCCGGAAGAGTAAGATTTCATCAACAAAAATTGGGTTTATTCATAAAACTTCATTAAGAAGTTATGCTTAACATTATCTAATTCTATTTATTATGTGTTTTGAAGTGTACAATGTCTCTCAAAACAGCGATTAAGAGGGAAAAAAAATTAATTAATCTGTTTTTCGCGATTTTAAGGATAGGATAAATAATGAGGGATGTGAGTAAGTACTTTTGACTACTCTTTGGCGATTTTCTGGATGTGTTACACGTATGATTGTCCAAAAAGTCCTAACTATTTCACGATAGATTGGGCCCTTTTTATTACTGCTTGGAGCAGTTTTTAACAAACTGTTTGTGGATTTCTAGGTAACAAAAAGTTACTTTATTGCAAAACTATAGAGCAAAAAATGTAATATGCGGCCTAAAATTCATTTCTTGCATTCAGACCTGGATAATTTCCCTACAAGCTTAGGTGCTGAAAGTGATGAATGTGGTGAACGATTTCATTAGGGCTTAATAGTTTTTTAAAGGCGATATCAAGGATCTTGGTACGAGCATATGATGGGAGATTATTTTTTGGGCAATCATACGTGTAAAAAATCCAGAAAATCACAAAAGAGTAGTCAAAAGTACTTACTCATCCCCTCATTATTTGTCCTCTACTTAAAATCGAGAAATACAGATATTCCTTTATTCAATTAATTTTTTTCCTATTAATCGCTGTTCTGAGAGACATTGTGCACTTCAAAACGCATAATAAATGGAATGAAATAATGTTAAGTATTACTCCTTAATAAGGTTTTATGAATAAACCCAATTTTTGTTGTTGAAATCTTACTCTTCCGGAAAATTTTTGGTTAAGGACTTTCAATAAAAATAGATAAATATAAATAACGGTTCATCTGATTAATGCAATATTAGTCTTAAAATGTTCACAATTAAATTCTCTATAGGATAGGGGGGATAACTTTTTGTCACCAATATAATTTTTCTGATTTAAGGGCATTCGAATCTGAAATTTCTTTAAAAAAATTCGATTTTTTCCCAATTTTTTTTAATTTTTTTTGCCATTTTAACCAAACTACTTGACCAATTTTTGAGTTTGATGGCAAAAAATGTTTGTTGGAGCTCCTTCTACCAGATCTTCCTAGATGTCAAATTGCCACGATGTCTAATAAAACTTTTTGATGCACTTATATGATGCAATGTCTTGCAATATGGCTTTTTCTACATTTTTACCGATATCTCAAAAACTGGGTCTGCCACAAAAAAATGGAGATGATATTCGGAATCAGCATAAAATTTCGCTTTAGAAAAGTATTATTTCATTTTTGGTGGTTAAAGTTGGTCAAAATTTGTCGAGTAGTGTAATTGAGATGCTATGACGAAAATCTGTTTGTACACTTTAATAACTTGTGGTAATACATGCTCAAAAATTTAGCGAAATCGGTTTATGACCACGCCTACTGGAAAACCCTTTGGGAATTTGTAACGTGACATATTTGTAATTAGAAGTCATAAAGGGTTGCAAATTTGCACTAACAATAATATTTATATGCTTAGTTGGATGATTGATAAAAAATTTTGAAAATGGGTGTGGCTGCGCCCACTTTATGCGGCACTCGATTCATATAAAATACACCCTAATCGAACAAACGCAAACAAACAATGAAAGCATAGAGCTGAGTATCTAATGTTCGATTCTACTCGAACTTAGGCTTCCTTACCTGTTAGTTTTAGTTTAAATACAGAGAAAATTCAATGAAGTGAGATTTAAAAGGTGCCTTTTTTAATGTGTGCATACGTAGGTCCACTCCCCAAACATAAATTTAAGTAAACATTGTCTGGGCGAGTTTTAAGCATTTTTTTTTTAATTTCCCGTTGGATATTGAAAACCCCCCCCAAAATATTTTTCTGTGTGCGCCACTGTATCAGAAGTCAGAAAAAATTTATTCAACAAAAACTGCTTGAAATTTTTGCTAACTTTAGCTATAAATTTTCCTTATAACTTATATCTCTATTATCCCTGTTGTGAGTTTAACAGAAAACATAGCACTTCCTTGACTAATTAAAGAAAAAATTAGTGCAATCGGCCAAATATTAAACAAAAATATAGTCCAGCAAAAATGGTACTTCATAAATGCTACCTTTTCTAATTTCGATGGACAATAAGGTTGTGTGCTACAGCGTGCTACACTCGCTAACTGTAATGAAATGAAAGTTTGGAATGTCTTTTATCGATTTCTGTAAAAAATTTTTTCCCATATTTTCCCCAATCGATGTAAACTCGATTTAAATGTCGAAAGTCCCATCAAAAATTTGATAAAATTGACAAAATGTAGCATACTTTTAGGCTCATACGTATATATTAACGTTTACATCTTATGTGAAATTTTTTTGTTCACGAATATGAAGGCACAGAGAGGATTAGATAAAAATGCAGATTGGTAAATTATACACCTAATTGTTAGAATCAATGGTAATGCAAACAAAAATAATGATAAACACATTCGTCATAACATTGCGGTTTGCAAACAACAATAGCAACAAACACATTTGTTTAAACAGCTTATTTTAAGGTATTAGATGAAAAAAAAATGTTATCCCGACGAAATTGTAGTAACAGACACATATGCTGCTGTTAATTTGCTAAGTTTACTTGATCACACAACAAGAAGACTTATTGATACTTTCTCAACAGAAAAGTTGAACTCCTTATCATTTTCTGAGTTATACCTTACTAGTAAATGGGGCTTATGATTTCTAGGCTTATGTTTTCTAGGAAAAGTGATAGAATTTCTACCAATATAGATGTTATTAATCGATTACTGACAAGTTCTGATCATTGTATAAAGTCCATAAGACGACAACCCAACAAAAAGTGTTTGGAATTGTATCCTGTTGTCAAGGATATGCTAAATCATTAAACATTTTTCTTATATTTGTTTTTTTTTTTGTCTTTCCATATATGTATATGTACGTACATAGTTATATTTTCGATTATATGTATTATAAATATAATCATTAAGTACATCAAATTTCTACAAGGGCACTTTTCAGTTACTGAAAATGTATATCTCCATTTGTTTTTGAATAAAAGGTGTAGGAAAAGTGGGCGTGGTTGTTTGCCAATCACGAATATATATTTGATATTGTCGATATCTTTCATGACAGTAACTTATGCGCCAAGTTTCGTGAAGATATCTTAATTTTTTGAGCTGAAATTAAAATTTTTCTTTAAAAATTTTTATTATAGGTCCAGGGGAGGTACCCTTAGGGAGTGGCCGATTTCAAAAATGTTTGGTGCTGTCAATGCCTTTAATGAGGGTAACTCAGGTACCAAGTTTCGTGAAGATATCTTATTTTTTTTTAGCTGAAACTAAAATTTGTATTTAAATCATTTTTTTATAGGTCCAAGGGAGGTACCCCTAGGGGTTGACCGATTTCAACCATTTTTTGAAAATTTCTTAATTAGCTCACATATAACCTCTGTGCAAAATTTCAATGGCCTAGGACCACTCCTTCTATTTTTTTCCGCAAAATGTATGGAGCCGAACCACTGTGCGGCGTGGTGATGAGTGGCCGTTTGTGTTTCTCACTCATCTAGAACTCAGAGTGAGAGTTTTGTTTGTTTCTTCACTCCTTTTGAATGAGTGATGTAGGAATGAGCTGCTCACGCTGTGTGTGAGGTGAGCCGCCGCACAGTGCTTCGTCCCATAGGCAAAATTAAGATAAAATAAACTGCGTAATTTATTCAAGTAATATATATTTTTGTGAAGCTAACATATCACCTGAAATAAATATATAAGTAGAATTTATAATCTCATGCTTTTGTTGCCAATAGAGGTCGCTAAAGTCAGTACAATTTTGAGGCAAAACTGTTTAAGGTAATACGATTTTTAATGTGTTACAAAAAAAAATTGCCAAAAATTTATTTTAAATCGGATAACTCTGAAACTTGCCACATTTGCTTACCATTATATGCCCTAATAGCTGAAATACCTTTTGGTAAATGATTTATTTCAGAAAGGTGACTAGTTCCATCGAAACATTTGCGACTTTTTTATTGGAGTTCAAAAAATTACTAAAGTTTGATAGAGTCAAACAAAAAAATAAAAAAGAACGACTATTTTTTTTATTAGCGAATTTGGTTAACTTTGAAGTGTTCTAGTAGAATCTGTAAAAATATTGCATTGTTTTTTGCCGGAAATGTAGAAATTGTACGATTTTGTAAAGCCATATTTTAAAAATTTTAAAAAATTTTGCAGAACCTTATATATATGGTATGGAAAAAATTTAGCAAAATTAATGTATGTAGTTATTTTTTCTCTCATGCTATAGGAAATTAGCCTAATTACGCTAAAATATACAGTTTTTATTAATATGTGACAAATACTAATAAAAAGACATACATGTAATACTAACTTTTTTAGGTGAGACACATAAAATTTTACAAAGTTTGACAAAATTAAAAAAAAAAAAAAACAAGAAAAAACGACTATTTTTTTATTTTAATTTTCGATTCTATGCTAGGAGGTCTTGCTACCAAAAAAGAAAAAGTTTCAAAAATTATGCCGGAAATCGCTAATTTAGTACTTTATTTAACATCCCAAAAATTTTATTTTTACATGGAAAAATTTTATAATAAAAAAGTATTTCTGTGTTAACTCTAATAATATTGCGCTTTTTAAAGTTACAAAATCATATTGATATTTTGCAATAAAATAGTGCATTAAACTGTAACAACCAACATATTTTCTGAACAAATTTAAGAGTAATTTTCTTTAGAACCATTTTTTGCAATAACTAACGGGAGTAGTCCATCCTTGATTTTAAAAGGATAATTATATATGTTATAGTAAGTTTTTAATGTATTGTGATTACATGTTAATCCAAAAATTACTTTTTGTAAAAAATGATATATGGCAAGTAGTCATGTCCTTGCACTGAAAAGGACGAAATTTCTCACCTAGTTTAAAAACATAATTCTATAAACATACACCAAAATTCATTTCATTCTGTTTGAAATTGAAGTTGAAATCACAATTTTAAAATTAAGGATATATGGGAGGTACTTATATCCTTTCACATAAAAGAACGAAAGTTATAACCTAGTTTAAAAGCATAATTCTATAAAGATATGCCAAATTTGATGTCATTCTGTTTGAAATTGAAGTTGAAATCACAACTTTAAAATCAAGGACATATGGGAGGTAGGCATGTCCATGCATCGATTTGGCCAAAACTTCGTTTTTTTCTTATCTCTATTATTTTATACCTGTACACAAAATTTCATCGTTCTGCTATTACTCCCCTAATTTTGCCGATTCACTGTATTGAGACGAAGCACTGTGCGCCGCACAGTGGGGGCACCTCCATACAAACGCGGCCAAAAATAGTAATAATTAAGCTAGAATCTTGAAACTCGGAACTTAAGCCTTTTTGGTTGAAATTAGTAAACTGTGAAAATTTGAACAAAATCCACCCACAAATACGCCCACCTCCCATATAACGGTATTTTTGAAATTTCAGCATTTTCCTAACTATTATAGCTAAAATGCTCCATTTTGATTAGTGTATACATTTTTGAAATATAAATCAAATGCGGTAATCATTTTGGAAAAGGGGTAAAGCACTTCACCGTTTTTAAATTACAAATATATGCACTTTTAAGTATCTTATAAGCATTTATCATAAAACTTTCATACAAAAAAATCGCATTTCAAAAAAATTTTATACCAGAAATGAAATTACACTTTTCTAAAGGATTTCAGTGTGCTAAACCTAAATCTGGAGTCAGATTTTCCAAATTGTTTCTAGTTTCTGAGATATTCATGCCCAAATAGGCAAAAAACACGTTTTTTGGCTCTATTCCCTGCTTAATATCTTTTATGTAATTACTTTCCACTCAAATTCGATTAAACCAGTTGAAAGCACAATCATTACTCTTGAAAATAGCGTTTAGTTTCTTCGAATATCTTAATTAGAATTGGAAATATCGATATTTAAGTTTCACCATTTTGACAAATATTCCCCATACAAAAAAATTTAAACTTTTTGAAGCATACTTCTGGGCATTTTTTATGGGAAAAATGTACCAAAACTCAAAAAACACCTTCCATAAAAATGTTCATAAAACAAAATGGAGCAAACGAATTTTTACAATTTTTTCGCCAGTTTATAAAAGACATTCAGGAGCATCAAATATTAAAAAATTGAGGAGGTAATATTTTTTTTTTTTAATTTCATTTTAAAATTTTACAATTTTTACAATTTTTTTTATATTCTAAAATAAAAAAGCTGCCAAAGATAATAATTAACGCTGATAAAAAAAAATTACCTCATAATTTTAAAGTATCGACCATTTTCTGAAAGACGATAGAGAAATATTCGATTAGTCGCCTAAATATAAACGTTTTTCATAATGTCAAAAGTAACATAATTAATGCATTCGCAGTTTTAGGCAGATGGGAAAAAAATTATAAAAGCAAATGGAGCAAGTGGATTTTTAAAATGAAAATGCAGTTTGATTAAGAATATATTATTTCAAAGCATAAAAAAAAATTGAGGAGGTAATATTTTTTGTTTTTTTTATTTTTTTATTCAAAGTCGAGGAAAATTTTTTTATCATCGACATTTTTTGTGAATATTTGAAAATTCATATAAATTCAACAGTGAACGCTATTTACAACTAAGTTATTTTTTCTGAAAGATAAAATCATTATCTATGTAACGATGTATCACTATCACGTGGATGTAGGTTAACAGTTAAATGAGAAAGAGCGTTTTGTATGAGGTGTGTTCATTGAGAAATAAAAGGACCTATTTTTTGCTCAACTTTGGGCACCCTGTACGGCTAAACGAAAAGAGACTCAAAAATTTTTATATAAGCTTTTTTATTACAATTTGATGTATCTGTCGATCTCTATTTAAAAAAATGGTTTTACTCATACTTTAATTTTGAATTTATTTTTGGCCGCAATCACCCATTGTGCGCCGTAGGTTTCCTCTTCTCTCGGTGAGATGTGTGTGAGCGTGTGAGTGAGTGATGACGCTGCGCAGAAAATCAGCCAATAATGCATACATTAGACAACGTAAAGCTGGACCACCCTCAACGGATCGAAAATTCAATATGCAAAAATGAATGCTAGATTTATGTGCTGATTTCATCCAACAACCAAATTTGATTTTTTTTTAATTTAAAAAATTTTTTTTATTTAAATTTTTTTTTGGTTTTTTGAATTTTAAAGACGTTTTTTTTTTGAAAAATCATTGGCTCTGAAATTCAATACCCAAAAATGAATGCTAGATTTATGTGCTAATTTCGCTCAACCACCAATTTTTTGTTTTTCAATTTAAAAAAGAAAAAAAAATTTTTTATTTCAAATTTGGGGTTAATTTATAAAGAATTTAATAAGCCTAAATGAACGCCATGATAACGAACTGTCATTTTCTAAAACTAATTTTTTTGTTTTTTTAAATTTTGAGATTTTTTAAACTTCTTCATACTGCACACTACGCCAAGCTATGAGGCCTCCCTCATGTTCCTCACTCACTTAGAGTAACATATGAGGATGCAGCTGAGGAGAGGTAGCGCTGCTGTCTTGCCTCCTCTTGGCTGCGCCTCCTACTCATGCAGAGCGCTCGCGCTATTGGGTGGCCTCTGTTGTTTACACACTCAGAGGATACTCATTCAGCTGCAACCTCATGAGTGAGGCATGTGTGAGAGAGGAGCCAAAATGAGGCAAATCCGAACCCTGACCTCAACATCCCAGTTCAAAAAAATTTTGAAATATATTTTTCTTTGAATTAATTTATAAAATTAGGTGTTTTGAATTAATTTCTAAAATAGGGTGTTATTAAAGAAAATGCTAAAATATGGCTTTTTTGAAACCCAAAGCCATAAAACTTGAGCTCACATGAAATGAATTTTATAAATTACTCAGAATTGCGGATCTAAGCCCCTCCTTTCAAGACAATAATTGCAGAATAGTTTGAAACGTTGGAAAACTGTTACCTCGACGAACCGAAAAAAAGTTCACCGTACGCCTCCCCCCATATGATGTCTTTTGGAAAACATTTCCGGAAAAAAAATTTTTTTTTTAGCCGCTACTAGATGTCGCCAAAATACATTTTTTCAATATCTTCGTTATTTATAGTCCGATCTCTCATGATAAAACAATGTCTTAGGCCTGAGAGAAAGTTTGCGACCCTAAGTAATCTTATTAACCCTATGTGTGACATTGGGGTCACTATTACCCAGTACTTAGTTTATACTTTAATGCACTCTTTTTTCTTGCATGTTAAACGTCGTCAAAATCATTAATCTTTTGCAAAATAAGTATTTCGATTGCTTCAGTAGAACCCGTAATTAAACCTGTCCAACATTTCAATGAATATATGTATGTCTGATTTCGCTTCATTTACTTTTAGATTAATTTTACAATGATTTTTTCTGAGCAGACCCCAACTGAAATTTCATGACGAACAATTTTCTGGATTATTTTAACCATCTAGGGTTACTTTGACCCCTTTTTTAGAAATTCAAGAAAAACTAATATTTTTAAGGTCGCTTGAGGGTTAAAATGTGCATTGTACATACATACATATGTACATATGTATAAGAAGGGACTGTATCGAGTCGCACTAACCATCCCCCCCCCCCCCTTGAAATTCGCTGACCACACACTAGTAACACGTACATGTTCCCAGCAAACAATTTCATATAATAATAAGCGTTTTGTAAGCGTTCAAATGTAAGCAAAACACTTACTTTGACATTTACAAAACATCGCAAAGTAAGCCTTTTGTAATCGAAACGCGTAGCTCGTTATAAGCTTAAAATTAGGATTGTTTTGTAAATGTGTTCAGTAAACGTATTATAAGTCATTTTTATATGCTCCTCACAAGCTTTTCGCACAATATTTCTCGATTTTCTTGTTATTATATTGTTAAACAAAATAAAAAACGCCCTTACCTGCTTTTTTAATTTACTTTTTCCACTTTCTTTATTTCACTAAAAATTTACTATTTTAACTTGTTTAGTGTTCACAAATCAAAACTAAAATGAGTTATACAAATATTTTTTTGTTTGCGCCGAAAAATAACAGTAAATTTAGACGGTCGCCGTCAACATTCGCAAAACGCTTACAATACCAAATATTTTGTAAATGTCGCTTGCAAAATCCTTATTCATGCAAGCTTATTTTAAGCTTGGTTTACAACGCTTACACTAGCCCAATTATGCAAGCTTATTTTAAGTTTTATTTACGAAACGCTTACCAGATTGTTTGTTGGGTTATTGCTGGAAACGTGCTTGGCATACAATGCATGGATTTTAACTTGAAATTTTTAAGTTAAAAGCAAAGCAACGAAGAGCGCAAAAAGCAGGAAAGGCTCACAGCCGAGTGGGTGTAACCTTTAAAGCTTTAAGTGCCTAATGCAAAAATAATGATAGAATGAAGGTTAAGGTTAGCATCAATTGCAACCACTCCTCATATGTATGTTGTGTGTTACCAACGGTCAGCCATGGAAAGTTTAATTTGTAAAATTAATGACATCGCATACAGAAATGTAAAGTACACACACACACACACAACAAATGTGTATGCGGACAGCAAAAACAAAATAGTAATAAATGAGAAAGATGAAATAAAATAAAATTACCGAAGTTATAAGCATAAAAGAGAGAGAGAGAACAAGTAAGGAAGCCTAAGTTCGAGTGGAGTCGAACATTAGATACTCAACTGTATTCTTTCATTGTTTGTTTGCGTTTGATGAAAACACGGTGTATTTTATATAAAGCGAGTGCTGCATAAAGTGGGCGTAGCCACGCCCATTTTCAACACTTTTATCAATCATCCAACTAAGCATATGAATATTATTCTTTGTGCAAAATTTCATTCCTTTATGACTTCTAATTACAAAGATGTCACGATAAAAATTCCCAAAGGGTGTTCCAGAAATATCTTTGTTAAAAAGTAGGCGTGGTCATAAACCGATTTGAATTAATTTTTGCGTGTCTATTAACACAAGTTATAGAAGTGTATAAACCAAGTTTTATCATAATATCTCAATTATTTGTCGAGTTATGGGCTCCGAAATTTCGTATATTCCTTTGTCTAAAAAGAGGCGGTGCCACGCCCATTTTCCACATTTTTCTATTTTTTGTTTCCGGTCTATTGTGGAACTCTTTCACAAAATTTGAATGAATTATCTTTATATTTGACAAAGATATCGCTTAAAATATTTTTATTAGGCCCCTTTATAGTTCCCATATATAAAAGTGGGCGTGGTCGTCAACCGATTTCGCTAAAATTTTAAACATGTATTACCACAACTAACAAAAGTGTACACACCAAGTTTCGTCATTATATTTAAATTATTTGTCGAGTTATGGGCTCAGAAATCTCGTATATTCCTGCTTCTAAAAAGAGGCGGTGCCACGCCCATTTTCCAAAATTGTTGTACTTTTCGTTTTATATCCGCAGTTGGACTCCTGCCATAAAATTTCAATGATATACCTTTATATTTGACAGAGATATCGCTTAAAATGTTTTTATTAGGCCACTTTATAATACCCATATATAAAAGTGGGCGTGGTCGTTAACCGATTTTGGCAATTTTTCGTCTAAACATTTGCCTAAGTAAGTATATCACGCCTACCAAATTTCATCGATATATCTTAAACGGTTTCTGAGTTATGACATATAAAACTTTCAATGTTTGGCCCTTAATAAGTGGGCGTGGCGCCGCCCATTTTCCAAAATTTCATCAAATTTCTTCATAAGGGCCTGAGCTCCACACGTGGGTGAAATTTTATGACTCTAGCTCTATTAGTGACTGAGATACAAAATTTCCGATTTTTACTATATAGGGGAAGTGGGCGTGGTCATGGTCCGATTTCGCCCATTTTCAATACCATCCGTTCCAGTCTTGATACCAACTTGCATTCCAAATTTCATCAAAATATTTCATTTTTTGCGCGAGTTATCGTGCGTACAGACAGACAGACGGACGGACATGGCTCAATCGATTTCTTTTTCCACCCTGATCAATTTGATATATATAAGTCAATATCTATCTCGATTATTTTATGGTGTTACAATCCACCGTTATGTGATTAAAACTATAATACTCTGTGTACTAGTACAGCTGAGTATAAAAAAATGTAAAATACGTGCCGAAACAAAGTTGCCCAAGCAAGCACCACAACAACACCGCATGTGCATGTGCCCTTCTTTGACACTTGTGTCCGCGTGCTGAATACGGACGGGCATTTTTATTGCAGATGGAGTTTTTTTTTTTAAAGCCTTTACAATTTAATGACTTCCGTTGGCCATTTGCACAACGCACATAAAAAACGCAACGAATAAAAAATGGCGGCACATTACGAAAATTTGTAGCCAAAATGACAAATATTGTTTTTTGATTATCACAAATACAAAGCTAAACAATATGTATGTATGTACGTGCAGTGGCAATGCTTAATATTTCGTTTTACTAAAATGTTTTGAGAAAAACACAAGAATCAAAAAGAAAGCGCAAAATTTAAAGCCATAAATTTTCTAACTGCTGTCATTCAATTAAATTACGATAACGTGACTTTATCTTTATCTCTTTTGTAGGCACATTCTTTTATTTGTTTATTGACGTGCTCCGTTGTTGTTTGGTTTGTTGTGCAAAACTTCTTTGGCTTGATTTCGCTGACAAAATTCAAGAAATGTTGCTTGAAATTTTATTTTTATACTCAGCTGTACTAGTACACAGAGTATTATAGTTTTAATCACATAACGGTGGATTGTAACAGAATGAAATAATCGAGATAGATATAGACTTATATATATCAAAATGATCGAAAGAGAAATCGATTGAGCCATGTCCGTCCGTCCGTCTGTCCGTCCGTCCGTCTGTAAACACTCTAACTCTCGCAAAAATTGAGATATTTTGATGAATTTTGAAATGCAAGTTGGTATTGAGACTGGGAAGGTTGGTATTGAAAATGGGCGAAATCGGACCATGACCACGCCCACTTTTCCTATTTGGTATCTCAGTCACTAATAAAGCTGGAGCGATGAAATTTTACCCACATGTTGAGCTCAGGCTCCTAGGAAGAAATTTGATAAAATTTTGGAAAATGGGCGGTGCCACGCCCACTTATTAAGGGTCAAACATTGAAAGTTTTATATGTCATAACTCAGAAACCATTGAAGGTATATCGATGAAATTTGGTACGCGTGATTTACTTACTTAGGCAAACGTTTGGACGGAAAATAGTTAAAATCGGTTGACGGCCACGCCCACTTTTATATATGTGTATTATAAAGTGGCCTAATAAAAACATTTTAAGCGATATCTCTGTCAAATATAAAGATATATCATTGAAATTTCATAGCAGGAGTCCAACTGCGGACATCAAACGAAAAACACAAAAATTTTGGAAAATGGGCGTGGCACCGCCTCTTTTTAGAAACAGGAATATACGAGATTTCGAAGCCCATAACTCGACAAATAATTTATATATAATGACGAAACTTGGTCCGTACACTTTTATTACTTGTGGTAATACATGTTCAAAATTTTAGCGAAATCGGTTTGACGACCACGCCCACTTTTATACATGGGAACTATAAAGTGGCCTAATAAAAACATTTTAAGCGATATCTTTGTCAAATATAGAGATAATTCATTGAAATTTTGTGGCATGAGTTCCACAATAGACCGGAAACAAAAAATAGAAAAATTTTGGAAAATGGGCGTGGCACCGCCTCTTTGTAGACAAAGGAATCTACGAGATTTCGGAGCCTATAACTCGACAAATAATTGAGATATTATGACGAAACTTGGTTTATACAATTTTATAACTTGTGTTAATAGACACGCAAAAATTTATTGAAATCGGTTTATGACCACGCCTACTTTTTAACAAAGATATTTCTGGAACACCCTTTGGGAATTTGTAACGCGACATCTTTGTAACTAGAAGTCAAAAAGGAATGAAATTTTGCACAAAGAATAATATTCATATGCTTAGTTGGATGACTGATAAAAATGTTGAAAATGGGTGTGGCTACGCCCACTTTATGCGGCACTCGCTTTATATAAAATACACCCTATATCGAACAAACGCAAACAAACAATAAAAGCATACAGCTGAGTATCTAATGTTCGATTCCACCCGAACTTAGGCTTCCTTACTTGTTCTATTTCTATTTCTCTTTCATTTTAAAATTTTATGCCACGTGCACTTCGAGAGAATTGTTGCAGAAGAACAAACGTGCTGTTGAGCCGCACAGGAATAATGTTGCGGCTGTTTTGCTTACCTGCGGATGTACATATGTACATATATAGTAGATATACATAGATATACATATGGTTGGCTTCGTGAGCAAATGTGCTAAGTCCAGTTTTTTTCAAAATTGAGATTTTAATGCAGTAAGATAGTACAACTAAAAATACATCGTCTGCCAAAAAGAAGTTGCCATAATGTCTGTTTTTCATGGTGTAATGCAGTGTTAAGAAAATGTGCTAATTCCATAAAAAAATTTTTTTCAAAAATCTACGTGCTAAGTCCAGGTGAAAATAAGAAATTATTAATTTTTTTTAATTTGTTTTGTAGAATGATATAGAATTATTACTACATTGCTTTAATAAGCATGGCTTGGGACTGCAAACGTTAATAATTTGCGGGAGTTTCTAGCTTTCCCACCAATTTGATATGCAAACTAGTTTGCGGTACTTTTTACATTTGTATTCTACATTTTTACATTTTATTATATTTTCTATAGAGAGGGTACAGCATAATGTGGGCGTGGCCATACTCATTATGAACAGTGTTATCTCTCATCAGACCCAGCCTAAAATATTCTTGTTAGTGCAAAATTTCATTCCTTTATAAGATGCCACGTTACACGTCACAAGTTTCCAAAGGGAGTTTTACAGTTTTTTTTTTAAGTAGGCGTGGTTACAAACCGATTTTGCTAAAATTTTACTACAAGTAAAAAAAATGCATATGTACCTACACCAAGTTCCGCCGTAATATCTGAATTATTTGTCGAGTTATGGGCTCCGAAATCTCTTAGATTCACGATGCTACGCCCATTTTCAAAAATATGTATGGCGTGTTTTTCGATATATACTATATGGGGAAAGTGGGCGTGGTTATCATCCAATTTCGCCTATTTTCAATACCAACCTTCCCTGTCTAGTTATGAGCCTCTGTACCAAATTTCATCAAAATATTTCAATTTTACTACGTACAGTTGAGTATAACAATTTGTGAGAAAATGTGCTAAGTCCACCTAAAAAAAAACAAAATCATAGAAAGCAAATGTGATAAGTCCTAAAGAAGCCCATAACTTTGTACAGGCTTTATATTAAAGTGTGCCGATAACTGGTATTTTAGCACGATCATCTGAGGAAGAAAACTGCATATTCAGATTTTTAAAATAGTAACAACAAAAAAAGTTAGGAGGTTTTTTGTCGCTCCGGAAAAGTTACCAGAAATGGACTTAGCACATTTGCTCACGAAGCCAACGATATAAGAAGTAGATTGAACAAAAACGTTTAAAAATTTAAAAGTGAAAAAATTGCGATCCAAACTGATTTTACCATGTCCCGAAGGTGACCCTAACTTTGATAGGCGCATGACAAAAACTGGTCAACTGATCATTTCTTCAACGTTCATATATGCCACGGTATTCATAGAACTAAGGCATGTAACAGCAATCAACTAGGGTACAAATAGGCTAGATTTTATAAAGCAGTTTCGAAGATAGTCCTAATTTATTTTCATTCATATGAAAAGCATTAAGCAAGTAATCTAATCTCAAGCAACGCAAAATTATCGCCAATCTTCCGGAAAACATGATAACCAGTGAACAATATTTCACATATATATATAGCTGATTTTGAAATTGAAACGCATAGTATGTAATACGGTGGGAGCTCCTCCGCTCTCTTAGCGCAGAAAAACGCTCGGAACCGGCGCAAAAGGCTAATAGTAGAAACACTCACCGACGGCAGCCCGTAGACCGTGTCAGCTGACACGATCTACCTTATGGGCATGCCATGTAAACGCAAACTCATCAACATTGAATTTCTACGTTTACGGAAAACGGTACGTAGAAATCAAAATCGTTTTGATTTTTTCCGTACAAACGTGTCAGCTGACTGCTCTCTTTGAAGTCAGTGTTGCCGTCTGAGTATTTTGCATCATGATATATTTTAATTTTGTAAATATCAAATTATTCTTAAAAAAAACCAAAAATATTAAAAGAAAATTATTGATTGTGAAAAGGTGAACTATGGTTAGTTGTTTACTTCTAGTTTTGTTAACAAATTTCAAAAAAAAAATGTAATGGAATAATAAAAGTTTGCTAAAGAGAGTGAAATGACGACAAAATGGCAACATTGTATCCATGTAAACAAACAAAATAAACAAACTGTTTGCAGCGTTTCTATGGTTATAAGCAGCGTTTCTACGGGTTTGACTTTTGCTTGAATTTTCTACGAATGGAACACGGAAACGTACGTCGATGAGTGTTTCCACTATAACTTCCACTACGCGTAGCTACGTTGAGAAGATCAGTTAGATAGCGAATTTGCTTGCTTTGGCGACACCAATGTGCACCGTGGCGTATGAGTGACCTACATATTTTAGATAGAGACTTTCGGAAGTGCATAAATGAAACATAGAGCCTGTTGGAAAGATTATTTTTTATTAAATGCTTTTTTCAGAATACGGAATCATTTTGCAATAAATTTTAATGGACATTATACACCCTTTAAATACTGGTACACAATCTATCAAAAACTCAATATAGAAAAAAAACATTTCACTTAGACACTTTTGAAAATGAACTACTCATATACCATGTATGGACAACTGTTCCAGAACATATCGACGCTTCCAAACAAAACTGTACTAAAGAGTTTTTAGTGCTTAGCACGAAATTTTTATTTTTAATTCAATTTTTAATTGTTGGGGTAAGTGGAAAAAAATTCAACAACTATTTACAGCGAAGGTTGAGTGTATAGCTATTTCACGAAAAACCATTTTCGATCATCAGCACTCTTTTCGGAAGTGGATGCACCGGGGATTGAACCCGAGTCCATTCCAACTTCAGCCGCAATGACCCAACGGATAAACACACTCGGCCATTGAGACTCTGTGCAAGCTGTTGGATTTTCCCCACTTTTGCCTTTTTCATTTTCAACATTAACGTTAGTGTGTATATGCTTTTGCATATATTCTCCACAAACGTGCTGAATTTTTGTTGTAGGCAGTTCGCAATGAATTTTTTTCCACTTACCCCAACAATTAAAAATTGAATTAAAAATAAAAATTTCGTGCTAAGCACTAAAAACTCTTTCAAGTAAAATTGTTAACGTTGTTTGGTATATACATAAAATAAATACCAACAACAATGTTCATTGCGAACTGCCTACAACAAAAATTCAGCACGTTTGTGGAGAATATATGCAAAAGCATATACACACTAACGTTAATGTTGAAAATGAAAAAGGCAAAAGTGGGGAAAATCCAACAGCTTGCACAGAGTCTCAATGGCCGAGTGTGTTTATCCGTTGGGTCATTGCGGCTGAAGTTGGAATGGACTCGGGTTCAATCCCCGGTGCATCCACTTCCGAAAAGAGTGCTGATGATCGAAAATGGTTTTTCGTGAAATAGCTATACACTCAACCTTCGCTGTAAATAGTTGTTGAATTTTTTTCCACTTACCCCAACAAAACTGTACTAAGTCTAAAAACTGTGTTTTGCAGGAGAAGCTCTCAAAGTTTAAACTCGATATGAAACCGCAGTTGAATGCTAAGTATATTTTCACTTGCAACTTCTGTTTGGATTGAACGATCAACACCAAAACTCAACAGTATCAAAGTTAGGGTACGCTTTATATAAAACCGTAAGAAAAAATAAAAACTTGCTACGTTGTTTTTCATGGCAAGCTCTCAAAGTTTTTACTCTGAAAAAAAATCACGAGTTGTATTATATGTACACTTTTGCTTATAACTTTTGATTGGATTGTCCGATTGATACCAAAATTAGACAGCATCTATATATTAATAGGCTAACATTTTTCCCATACAAAGAATTGCCAGGCTGTTTAGCACATTTAACATACTCAAATCCACATAAAATTGATATGGATGTGTTCGTATGAGTGAGGAGCAGTGCACAGGCATATAATTTTTTTCTATAAATTATTTAATTTCTTTATAATTAATAAATAAAGTTTTTAGTTAAGAGAAATACATATCGTAAACGTGTTTACAAATATCGTAAACACAGTTGAAGAGTCGCTTTAATTTAAAAGCGCTCTCTCTATTTTATATGCATTGGCCCAGTTTACGTTGAGATCAAAATCAAGGCGGCCAAATATCTCCTATTGCTTTTTCATTAAAGCGAAAAATGAGAAAGAAGGCGGGAGAGCACACTGAGTAATTTTAATTTTGAACAAGGCGTATCTGACAGGTAGGCTCGGCGGCGAATTGAAAAACTTCTTTTTTTTTTATTTACAAAGGTAGAGTGTAATGTCAAAATCAAAGCGAATTCACATCATGGCCAATGGGAATGGACGAGCCCCAAGCGAATTCAGATTTTAACCACGGCGAAATATCATTTTGACATTACATTCTACCAATTACATTAACAAAATACATGGGAAATTTCTGAATTCGCCATCGGGCCTACCTTCCTAGATCTGCCTTGATTTTGACCATGATTTCGCGTCGGACCGTGATCAAAAGGGCAAATCAGTGTTGCGGTACAACTCGAAGTTGGAAAGTGTTGTTTATCTCCGCGAAAAGGAATAATTTTTGTAACCAATACAAAGTTGAAAAAATAAATTGCATGGCCGAATTTCGAGCACCGGCTATACTACATAGTATAAATTAAGACACGTAGTACTTGAAAACACCAAAAACGGGAAAATGTACTATGTCGACTTAGTACAGTACAGATGGATTTTAGAAAGCGTTAACTGGATTTTAGAAAAGACAATTGGATTTTAGAAAGAGAGAATTGGATTTTAGAAATGTCAATTGGATTTCAGAAAGGGGAAATTGGATTTTATAAAGGGGGAATTGGATTTTAGAAATGTCAGTTGGATTTTAGAAAGGGGAAATTGGATTTTAGAAATGTCAGTTGGATTTTCGAAAGCGTGAATTGGATTTCAGAATGTGCGTGTAAAATAAATTTTACACAGAATTTTTCGAATAGAAATTCTTTATTGCGTATGAAAGTATAATGTACATATACGTAATTATATAAATTTTCGAAAATCCAATTTACAGTTTCTAAAGTCCAATTTCCCTTTTCTAAAATCCAACTGACATTTCTAAAATCCAATTTCCTCTTTCTAAAATCCAATTTCCCCTTTCTAAAATCCAATTGACATTTCTAAAATCCAATTTACTCTTTCTAAAATCCAATTGACATTTCTGAAATCCAATTTCCCCTTTCTAAAATCCAGTTGACGCTTTCTAAAATCCATCTGGAAATGGTGTAGAGTGCTCAATAAAAAAAAACAACAAAACTTGGATCTCTAAATAAAAATTAGTAATTATGAGAAGATAAAACAAACAGAACTGGACGCTTCAAAGCTTGCAATGATGCCCAATTTACATCGTCGGACTAAGGAAATTTTGCATATGCCAGAGTACTTTCCTACTATTTTGAATGAATGCATTTTTCACCAAATTTATCAAGCTTCTCTAGTAAACGTATTTTTAAAGTAAAAATACACATAAATGCACATTGCAGATAATAATAGTGCATCCATTTATGTACATATTTATAATTATGTGCAGCAATGCAACCAACAAAAACAAAGCACGTCTCACTGTACGTACTGCGCTCGAGAGTGTGCCCGTTGGCATGACAAAAACTTTTGTTTCGCTGCATTTGGAATTGTTGCAGCTGTTGTTTATTGTTGCTGTTGTTGCGATTGTTGTTGCGGCAGCTCAATAAGACAAACTTTTCGTGAAACTTCAAACCTGCTCATAAAACCAGCCCCCCTCACACCGCACTCACGCCACGACCCTTTTCCATTTTTCCATAACTTCCATAAGTAAGCTGTTTTCTGCCTACGACAGCTTATCAAGTTTTCCCAGCTGCTGTATGTATGTACGCTGCGCTGTTGGGTATGAAATTTGCATGCATGGAGTACACAAAAATTATCTACCATAAAACATTCACAGGTAGAAAATCTAATAACATGCGCATTGCTATTTCTTATAGATATAGATACTCCAGTTCTGCATTACAGCGAAGTAGTTCGTAAAGTTATTACGGCACACAATGGGAACGTTTCATACAAAAAACGGCCATAAATAGTAAAAATGGACCTAGAGTGCTCAAATTTTGAAAATAAGCTTTTTTTATGAATATTAGTACATGGTGTAAAAATGAACTTAATCTGATGACAAATTCTCCCACCCCCCATATAACGGGTGTCGCGAAAAACCATTTAAATGCATTTATTTTCGAAACTAATTAAGTTACAATGCTGAAATTCATTATGCAAGCTTCTTTGATGAATATTAGTACATGGTGTAAAACTTAACTTAATCTGATGACAAATTCTCCCACACTCCATATAACGGGTGTCGCGAAAAACCATTAAATTGCAATTATTTTGGAAACTAATTAAGTTACAATGCTGAAATTCAGTATGCAAGCTTTTTTGATGAATATTAGTACATGGTGTAAAAATTAACTTAATCTGATGACAAATTCTCCCACACTCCATATAACGGGTGTCGCGAAAAACCATTAAATTGCAATTATTTTGGAAACTAATTGAGTTGGAATGCTGAGGGGCAATTATATATGTATATAGGTATAAGCATATATTTGTAACTATGTACTTCAAAAATATTTATTTAATTATCTACATATGTGACGTTTATGTATGCTTATTTAAAATCTGTACCCTTAGGGCTTGGATCCCCACGTATACTCCCATTTATAAGGTAACGGCACAGGTGGGAGACGAAATAGATAAATGCAAATATCAACAAGTTTATGCGTACCAAAGACTTTATACCATTTATGAATGATAGAAATTAAATTTTATCTGTTTAATTGAATAAGTTACAAATACTCAAATTTATCTTGTACATATGAACAATCCGTTGTATGGGAGCTATATTTTATACTGGATTTGGGCGATTCCGACAAATGATAAACTTTACATAAAAATACATAGTATTTCGGCACAAAGTTATAACACTATTTCATGTTCATGGCTGGTATAAAAAGCAGCAAATGATAGTATATCGCTATACTATCATACCTTAATAAGCTGATTTTACGAAAAAGCCCTTTAAGTTTTCGATGGCTATATATGTATGTACATCAATAGTACATATAGCACAGATAATTTTTTGATCTCAAACTCTAAATTTTCAATATATCAGACCGAAATTTCGTCATATAATGCACATACATATATGTACATACACACACATGCATGCATACCCATCCTTACCTGAAAACTCGCGTTTTTGATTTATGATACTTTTGAAGTAAATAGGCTAAAAGTAAGTATATATGTAAATATTCTATATTAAATTGCATTAGTTAATATATTAGCGATTTTAAAGCATAAACATGTCAAAACTGCTCATCAATGCTTTTCTCTCTAGCTACACATGTGTACATATGTATGTACATCCATAGTGATAGCGCGCATATACACCTCGTCGAAAAATATGAATTAGTGAGAAGAGCGCGCGTGAATGATGAAACTGACTATGGGGGGTTATAAAGCACACTTGGGGTGAACATATATTAAAAAATTGAGGAGACCTTTTTTTTTTATTTTTTTTTTTATTTGATTTCAAACTTTTGGAATTTTTTTGAATTTTTTTATTTTACCCTGCAAAAAAAACAATATATAATAGAATCTATATAGCTAATTCAAAAATGAGCTGCTGTATTTCATATTGTGAACCATTTTCTATATTACACATGTAAATTGGATGATAGATCTTCTATACACTTTATTTTTTTTAATTTTGAATATGTCATTATAAATGTAATTTGAAAAATGCACTTTTAGCCAGTTAGGAGAATAATTAAAACACGCGAAGGCGCGCGTGAAATTAATATCTGTTAATGTGATCTGATAAAGAATATATTAGTTCATAACACAAAAAAAAAACCAAGATACCTTTTTTTTGTTTTTTTTTTAATTTTATTACTTAAAGTGGACGAAGAAAATTTTTTTCTATATTTTTTTATCAGTATTTGAAAAATCATATAAAATCAGATTTCAAAGTTAGAAGAAACGAGATTACTTCCTAGAAAAGTAGAGGTCATTTTCTATATTTAGATGTCAAAACCACATATATACGTCGATAAATGGCTTAGATAGAGCTTTTCGTATCAGGTCATAAAATTCATAATTCATATGACATATTTTTTATTCAACTTTGAGCACCCTGTATGGCTAAACGAAACGGAACTCAAAAAATTTTACATGGGCTTTTTTTTTTGTCACATAAGATATCTGTCGATTGCAGTTAAAAAATATTTATTTATCACTACTTTAATTTCGAATTTATTTTTGGCCAAAATCTCCCATTGTGCGGCAGCTTATTCTACGCAATAACCCCATGGGCTATCTGGTTGGTTGATTGGAGCGGTTGGTAGAGAGAGTCCCACTAACTGCAATTTGCGCCGAAACGTCGTTTTGATACCACGACTCGTAACTAAAAGCCAGAAGAATAGAATAAAAGAGCATATCATTTCGGAAATCAAGGCAAGTCCTACGCCCTGTATCAATTCTGTTGAGTTTAGGTAGCTACAAAGCACCTCAGACCTGACATCCTTGAGTTCCGGGAGTTTGTCGAAGAAAGGCTTGTCAAGGCATTTCATTCTGACTTGGCAGTGCGAAGGACAGTCGCATAGCAAGTGCTCCACCGTCTCCTCCGCTCCAGGAAGATTACAGCTGCGGCACAGCGTGTTATGGTGCGATCCCAATGGCCAAATGTCCTGTGAACATCGCACTTAGACGGGAAATGTCCCGTCTATATTCAGAATGGCTGCTGATCCCGTCTGATTGTATGAAGGCCACAGACATCTGCAGAGCCTGCAAATCTGCAACCGTTTCCAGCTTTTTTTAGCCTCCTGAAAGCAGTGCAAGGAGATTCGGCCCTTGATGAAATGCAGGCGCGTAAGAACCTCCTTCGCTCCCCTGCAATATCAAGAGCCGAGCTTTGCCAGGCTAGCTCTTCATTCATTTCGTTTTCCTGAATTTCTCGGAGCCTCAGCACCAGGAATGCGTTATGTCGACTAGCTAAGCCCATGTCGCACTCCCTACTCAACCTGACTTCTTACACTGCCTGATCAGGCTTGATGATACCGTTGCAGATCACAGAGGCCTCAGAGCCGCCTGACTATTCGAGCAAATGCCTATCCTATTTCCGACGCCGTTACTTTCGGTTGCAAGTAGAGCCTTGCAGTCCTCTTGTATGGCGAAAACTTCAGATTGCCCTGTGCGCGAAAACTAAAACAACGAATCTCTGAGCGAGCTTACCATCTCCCCCTCTC
The DNA here is from genome assembly GCA_960531455.1 of Urophora cardui. Lineage (NCBI taxonomy): Eukaryota > Metazoa > Arthropoda > Insecta > Diptera > Tephritidae > Urophora > Urophora cardui. The sequence goes on along the minus strand of OY482671.1, from coordinate 152,124,854 downwards.
AGTGCTTCCTAGATGAAAACAAACTCTCATAGTTTGCATCGAAGAATTTTACAGAAAAGATATTATCTATTTTCGTGTTGATATCGCAGTCGATAATGTGGAGCAGAATACGAAATGCAGTACATATTTGAGTAGAGAGCTGAGATCCACACATTGTGCGTTTCGGTGGAAAACGTTTTACGTTTCACTTTGTAAACTTTACGCTTGGCGGTAGTAGAATGCAAAATTTAGAGCTGCTCTAATTGACAGGCATCTTTTAAGTAGTTTGTTAGCAGAAACACCAAAAGAAGTTAAAATTGTTCGCAGAAAGTCGAGTGTTTTTAACACGCTTTTATTCGCTTCACCTGTATGTATGTATTTATGTAATTTCTAGCTGCTGCCTAAATATATGCAACATATTTACGAATGAGATTAGCTTATAACTAGAGCTCGGAAAAATAGGTGAAATCAATTTAAATATAAAGGGTAGCATATTGGTATGGTGAGTGAAGATTTTAACAGAAAAGTTCTTAATCATGTTACACAAATTTGCAGTTTGAATAAACATACAGTGGTGTGTGATGAAATAAAGCCAAATAAGGATTTAGTTTTTTTTTGACATTTTTACTGAAAAAAAGTATGAAGAACACTCGTACGTATTGCGTTTAGAAAAAAATACAAAATTTATTTCAATTTTGTATTTTATATTTTTGCACATCGTCACGCTTTTTGGAAGCAAAACAAAACTAGCTTTAATGAAAATAAAATTTTGGAAAAGTAAGTAAATTATGGCATAGTTATTGTTCCAATAACTCATAAACAAAAATGCAAAACCGTTTTTACCACGAGAGAAATTTGCATTTTTACAGATATAGAATTATGCCGAGTATCCAATTGGAAAAACGTAAACACGGAAATGGTCATAAGAAAAAATAGGAAAGTTCAAATCAAGTTTTTTTACCTAAAATATGCAAATGTTTAAAGTCAGATCACTACAAATTAAAAAGCTGTATTATATATTCCATTTGCTAATATGCACTTGGCTCATTTTCATTCAAAATATATTTGGTTTGAAATTGTAATTGTTTTTCCTTCACGTGCGAAGATTTTGTCTCAAACTTAAGCGAGTCACTACAAATTTTAAATTTTTTTCTTTAATCTTTATAATTATTTCATTTCATTTCATTACACATTATACTTTATTTATTATTATTCTTTATTATCTATATATATAAAAATGGTGTAAAAAATGTTACTAACCTCATCAGATGAGAACGGCTGGGCCAATTTCTGTAAAACTTTTTGTCAATTGTTCGTATTCTCGAGGAGATGGTTCGTACGCAAGAAAATGTTGGAAAATCCCTCCGGAAAAGTCCGAAAATTGGAAAAATCGGTGTGTATGTGCGTATGTGTGCATCTGTGGATGTGTGTCTTCTATAAATTCCCAAAGTAACCAACCGTTCTTTATGAAATTTTCACAGTAGATTCATGTGGTGTTAGTGCACATAGTAGGGTATATAGAATTTCGAAAAATTGGGAGCTTCCCGGAATACAGGCCTAAATGAGGACCCAGATCGATCCACCAAGCCTTCGAGCAATATTGGTACCAAATGAAAGGTGTTTAACAGGCCTTCAACATAAAGTTATTTTTATTGCGATACCTAGGCCGGGTTCCCAGATATGGGTTAAAACGTGCGACCGAGTGACCCTGGAAAGTTTCTGAGCGATATTGGTATCAAATGAAAGCTGTTGAGGAGGACTTCAGCAAAGAGCTTTTTAAATAGTGATGCCTAGGCCGGGTTCCAAGATTTGGGTCAAAGCGTGGACCCGGATAACCCCTGAATGTTTTCGAGCGATATTGGTAGAAAATGAAAAGCGTTGAGCAGGCTTCCACATACAGCTATTTTCATTGTGATTTCTAAGGCTGTTTCCCAGAGATGGCTAAAGTAGTGGGCCCGGATGGTGATGGACGGTCCCGGTAAGGTAAAGGTAGGTAGCTATAGGGATAGGGGTAGGGATAGGGATTGGGATAGGGATAGGGATAGGGTTAGGGATAGGGATAGGCATAGGCATAGGCATAGGCATAGGCATAGGCATAGGCATAGGCATAGGCATAGGCATAGGCATAGGCATAGGCATAGGCATAGGCATAGGCATAGGCATAGGCATAGGCATAGGCATAGGCATAGGCATAGGCATAGGCATAGGCATAGGCATAGGCATAGGCATAGGCATAGGCATAGGCATAGGCATAGGCATAGGCATAGGCATAGGCATAGGCATAGGCATAGGCATAGGCATAGGCATAGGCATAGGCATAGGCATAGGCATAGGCATAGGCATAGGCATAGGCATAGGCATAGGCATAGGCATAGGCATAGGCATAGGCATAGGCATAGGCATAGGCATAGGCATAGGCATAGGCATAGGCATAGGCATAGGCATAGGCATAGGCATAGGCATAGGCATAGGCATAGGCATAGGCATAGGCATAGGCATAGGCATAGGCATAGGCATAGGCATAGGCATAGGCATAGGCATAGGCATAGGCATAGGCATAGGCATAGGCATAGGCATAGGCATAGGCATAGGCATAGGGATAGAGATAGGGATAGGGATAGGGATTGAGATAGTGATAGTGATAGGGATCGGGAGAAGTAGGTTTGTCGCGGCGAATACAACTATAACTTTTATTCAGAGAATAGACAATTTTTTGTTATTCGCAGTCATTAAGATGGACTCTAAGATAATGGTTAGCAATACGGTAATCAAAGACTTTTCTGTAGGCTTCATAGGAATAAGTTTTAGCAGAACAACGTCTGCCGGGTCAGCTAGTTATATTTATTTATTGTGGCTTTCCTTGCAATTTTTCATGTACAACCAATAAAAAACCTTAATAATTTATTTTTCTGGCATCCTATTAAGCAAAAAATTCAATTGCGTTCACAGGGGGCTTAGACCCGAATGTACCCCACCCTTAAACTTGCCACTGTGCTCACAAACATTGAGTAGCATAGTTTTAGGCGTTTGATTTTCACCTATTATCCGAGCTCTACTTATAACCATCGCTATCTTCCAGCAGATGGCGCTGCTTATAACCTAACTAATATTGATGTTTACTGCAGTGGAAATTAAAAAAGTCTAAGCGTGTATTTATATTTTTAAAATATTCACTTATTCAGTTAAACTTGCTCAATGTTTGTTTTTGTTTTTTTTTTTAATTCTTTTATCAACATTCGTTTCCATTTGAGTTGAGCAACGCTAAATGTTCTTCAATTTGTTTAACATTCAAAGTCAAGTTATCGCCAGCAAGTTGAAAAAAAGTAAAAGAGATTGACTTTTCATACTACATACATATGTATGTATATTAATGATCTTTATATTTATGTAAGTAAAAACCATTGACTGACATTTATTGATGAACATTAAAAATACATACATAAGTGACTGTGCGTGTTTTAATTACTTAAAATGCTATAATAATAACAAAAAGCTTTTTAAAGTTTTAAATACAATAAAAATGCAACTAAAATATTTCCTTTGATGTGAAAAAATCCTTACACATTATAAATCAGTCAATCAAAGAGTTAAATCCAAAAGACAACAAAAAAAGTTGAAGGCAAAAAAGAAAAGCCAAACAATAACAAAAACTCAACTGCCATTCAAAACATAATATAAAATGCAATCAAACTCAACATAAAAGCTGTAATATAAATACGAATTGATAAAGTAGAAAAAACAGAAAAAGAAAATAAAGCAAATAAAGGAAAATCCCTATAAAAACACTACATAACGCAATAATGCAATCGAATAATGTGAATACATATGTATGATATGTGAGGCAAAAAGGCACACACATGAACGAGCACACATTTACACAATATAACGGTCGTTTGGTTTACATACATAATAATAATATTTAATACAATGGCGCCTTTTTATAACTCTAACGAGTTTTATGGCCGAGCTTCTCTCCCAATTCGAGGTGTGCTCCTTTTTGCTTTCCTACTAATTGGGTGGACCTACAGTTTTATGGCGGCTCCGAACGGCGAATACAAACATTTTTTGCCTTCACACTCCAAAATTGGTCAAGTAGTTTGGTTACAATGGCAAAAATAATGAAAAAAATTTGAAAAAAAAATCGAACTTTTTTACAGAAATTTCAGATTCCACTGTCCTAAAATCAGAAAAATTGTATGGGGGACAAAAAGTTAGCCCCGCTATCCTATAGAGAATTTAATTGTGCACATTTTAAGAATAATTGTGCAATAATCGGATATACCATTTTTTATATTTACCTATTTTTATTGAAAGACCTTAACCAAAAATTTTTCGGAAGAGTAAAATTTCAACAATAAAATTGGGTTTATTCATTAAACTTTATTAAGGAGTAATACCCAAAATTATTTCATTCCACTTATTACGTGTTTTGAAGCACACAATATCTCTCAAAACAGCGACTAATAGGAAAAAAAAATTAATTGAATAAAAAAATATGTGCATTTCGCGATTTTAAAGAGAGGATAAATAATGAGCGATGTGAGTAAGTACTTTTGACTACTCTTTTGTGATTTTCTGCATTTGTTACACGTATGATTGTCCAAAAAATAGTCTCCCATCATATTCTAGTACCAAGACCCTTGATATCGCCATTCAAAAACTATTAAGTCCTGAAAAATCTCTCACCATGTTTCAGCACCTAAGTTTGTAGGGAATTATGAAGATGTGAAGGAATTTTAGGCGGCATATTACAATCGTTTGCAATAAAGTAACTTTTTGTTACCTAGAATCCACAAACAGTTTGTTAAAAACTGCTGCAAACAGTAAGAAAAAGCACCCGATCTATCGTGAAATAGTTAGAACTTTTGTTCTGTTTGTGGTTTTCTAGACAACAAAAAGCTGCTTTATTGCAAAACTATATAGCAAGGAAAGTAATATGCCGCCTAAAATTCATTTCTAGCATTAACATCTTCATAATTCCCTACAAACTTAGGTGCTGAAAGTGATGAACAGGGTGAAATATTTCATCAGGGCTTAATAGTTTTTGAATGGCGATATCAAGGGTTTTGGTACGAGAATATGATGGGAGACTATTTTTTGGACAATCATACGTGTAACAAATGCAGAAAATCACAAAAGAGTAGTCAAAAGTACTTACTCACATCGCTCATTATTTATCCTCTCTTTAAAATCGCGAAATGCACATATTTTTTTATTCAATTAATTTTTTTTTTCCTATTAATCGCTGTTTTGAGAGATATTGTGTGCTTCAAAACACGTAATAAATGGAATGAAATAATTTTGAGTATTACTCCTTAATAAAGTTTAATGAATAAACCCAATTTTATTGTTGAAATTTTACTCTTCCGAAAAATTTTTGGTTAAGGTCTTTCAATAAAAATAGGTAAATATAAAAAATGGTATATCCGATTATTGCACAATTAGTCTTAAAATGTGCACAATTAAATTCTCTATAGGATAGGGGGCTAACTTTTTGTCCCCCATACAATTTTTCTGATTTTAGGACAGTGGAATCTGAAATTTCTGTAAAAAAGTTCGATTTTTTTTTCAAATTTTTTTCATTATTTTTCCATTGTAACCAAACTACTTGACCAATTTTGGAGTGTGAAGGCAAAAAATTTTTGTTGGAGCTCCCTCTACCAGCAGTTTCTAGACGTCAAATCGCTACGATGTCTAATAAAACTTTTTGATGCACTTATGTGATGCAATGGCTTGCATATATGGCTTTTTCCACATTTTTACCAATATCTCAAAAACTGGGTCTTCCACAAAAAAATGGAGATGATATTCGGAATCAGCGTAAAATTTCGCTTTAGAAAAGTATTATTTCATTTTTGGTGGTTAAAGTTGATCAAAATTTGTCGAGTAGTGTAATTGGATTTTTACTAATTAGAAAATTTTTTTTGGTGTTTGCTCGGACTGGGGTTTGAACTCGAGACCTCTGGCATAGCAGGCGAGCACTCTACCCACTGCACATCAGCGGCCATCATGTATGTATGTATATTTGTATGTATGTATGTTTCTATAAGTCGAACAAATGAATGAATCCACGATTCGTTTACATGACGTTCGCGTTTTTATACTCAGCTGTACTAGTACACAGAGTATTATAGTTTTAATCACATAACGGTGGATTGTAACAGAATGAAATAATCGAGATAGATATAGACTTATATATATCAAAATGATCAGGGTGAAAAGAGAAATCGATTGAGCCATGTCCGTCCGTCCGTCCGTCCGTCCGTCCGTCCGTCTGTCCGTCTGTCCGTCTGTCCGTCCGTCCGTCTGTAAACACTCTAACTCGCGCAAAAATTGAGATATTTTGATGAAATTTGAAATGCAAGTTGGTATCGACACTGGGACGGTTGGTATTGAAAATGGGCGAAATCGGACCATGACCACGCCCACTTTTCCTATATAGAAAAAATCGGAAATCTGGTATCTCAGCCACTAATATAGCTAGAGTGATGAAATTTTACCCACGTGTTGAGCTCAGGCCCCTAAGAAGAAATTTGATGGAATTTTGGAAAATGGGCGGTGCCACGCCCACTTATTAAGGAGCAAACATTGAAAGCTTTATGAGTCATAACTCAAAAACTGTTGAAGATATATCGATGAAATTTGGTATGCGTGATTTACTTACTTAAACAAATGTTTTGACGGAAAATTGCCAAAATCGGTTGACGGCCACGCCCACTTTTATATATGGGAACTATAAAGGGGCCTAATAAAAACATTTTAAGCGATATCTCTGTCAAATATAAAGATGTATCACTGAAATTTTGTGGCATGAGTCCAGCTATGTACATAAAACAAAAAGCACAAAAATTTAGTAAAATGGGCGGTGCCACGCCCACTTATTAAGGGGCAAATATTGAAAGTTTTATGAGTCATAACTCAGAAACCATTGAAGATATATCAATGAAATTTAGTACGCGTGATATATGTACTTAGGCAAATGTTTGGACGAAAAATTTCCAAAATCGGTTGACGACCACGCCCACTTTTATATATGGGTCTTATAAAGTGACCTAATAAAAACATTTTAAGCGATATCTCTGTCAAATATAAAGATATATCATTAAAATTTTATGACAGGAGTCTAACTACGAACATAAGACAAAAACCGTAAAAATTTTGGAAAATGGGCGTGGCACCGCCTCTTTTTAGAAGCTGGAATATACGAGATTTCTGAGCCCATAACTCGACAAATAATTGATATATAATGACGAAACTTGGTGTGTACACTTTTATTACTTGTGGTAATACATGTTAAAAATTTTAGCGAAATCGGTTGACGACCACGCCCACTTTTAAATATGGGTATTATAAAGTGGCCTAATAAAAACATTTTAAGCGATATCTCTGTCAAATATAAAGATATATCATTGAAATTTTATAGCAGGAGTCCAACTGCGGACATAAAACGAAAACCACAAAAATTTTGGAAAATGGGCGTGGCACCGCCTCTTTTTAGAAACAGGAATATACGAGATTTCTTAGCCTATAACTCGACAAATAATTGAGATATTATGACGAAACTTGGTTTATACACTTTTGTAACTTGTGTTAATAGACACGAAAAAATTTATTGAAATCGGTTTATGACCACGCCTACTTTTTAACAAAGATATTTCTGGAACACCCTTTGGGAATTTGTAACGTGACATCTTTGTAACTAGAGTCATAAAGGAGTGAAATTTTGCACAAAGAATAATATTCATATGCTTAGTTGGATGACTGATAAAAATGTTGAAAATGGACGTGGCTACGCCCACTTTATGCAGCACTTGCTTTATAGAAAGTACCTACACCGTGTTTCCATCAAACGCAAACAAACAATGAAAGCATACAGCTGAGTATCTAATGTTCGATTCCACTCGAACTTAGGCTTCCTTACTTGTTTTAATAGATGTAGTTATGTATGTATATTTGTAAAGAGATACTCGTACGTCAAGCAGAAGCTAAACAATGGATTTTTTATATGTATGTACGTATGTACCTAGTACAATAAAATAAATATTTTATATGCATACTAGGGTATTTTAAAAGTTTAGATCTTAATTGGTCCCGTTCTGATGTCCTGCACACGGATTCCAGAAATCGCTAAATTTCGCTAAATTCACACCATATGCTACAGCCTGCTTGATCAGCCAGTTTTTACGTCAGATATTTTACCATATATTGCATATTTTTGGGCGCGTCTGATATTAATTTAGAAATTTTTGGCGATCTCCTTTAGCGATAGCGATTTCTAGAACCCGGGTGTAAAACCTTTAGAATTTTTTCGAAATTTGTGGAAACTTTGTTATAGTAGTTTCTGGAAAATTTTCATTTTTATACTCAGCTGTACTAGTACACAGAGTATTATAGTTTTAATCACATAACGGTGGATTGTAACAGAATGAAATAATCGAGATAGATATAGACTTATATATATCAAAATGATCAGGGTGAAAAGAGAAATCGATTGAGCCATGTCCGTCCGTCCGTCCGTCCGTCCGTCCGTCTGTCCGTCCGTCCGTCTGTAAACACTCTAACTCGCGCAAAAATTTAGATATTTTGATGAAATTTGGAATGCAAGTTGGTATCGAGACTGGGACGGTTGGTATTGAAAATGGGCGAAATCGGACCATGACCACTCCCACTTTTCCTATATAGAAAAAATCGGAAATTTGGTATCTCAGTCCCTAATATAGCTGGAGCGATAAAATTTTACCCACATGTTGAGCTCAGGCCCCTATGAAGAAATTTTATGAAATTTTGGAAAATGGGCGGTGCCACGCCCACTTATTAAGGGTCAAACATTGAAAGTTTTATGAGTCATAACTCAGAAACCGTTGAAGATATATCGATGAAATTTGGTACGCGTGATTTACTTACTTAGGCAAATGTTTTGACGGAAAATTGTCAAAATCGGTTGACGGCCACGCCCACTTTTATATATGTGTATTATAAAGTGACCTAATAAAAACATTTTAAGCGATATCTCTGTCAAATATAAAGATCTATCACTGAAATTTTGTGGCATGAGTCCAACTATGAACATAAAACGAAAACCACAAAAATTTTGGAAAATGGGCGGAGCCATGCCCACTTATTAAGGGGCAAACATTGAAAGTTTTATGAGTCATAACTCAGAAACCGTTGAAGATATATCGATGAAATTTGGTACGCATGATATATTTACTTAGGCAAATGTGTGGACGAAAAATTACCAAAATCGGTTGACGACCACGCCCACTTTTATATATGTGTATTATAAAGTGGCCTAATAAAAACATTGTAAGCGATATCTTTGTCAAATATAAAGATAATTCATTGAAATTTTGTGGCAAGAGTTCCACAATAGACCGGAAAAAAAAAATAGAAAAATTTCGGAAAATGGGCGTGGCACCACCTCTTTTCAGACAAAGGAATCAACGAGATTTCGGAGCCCATAACTCGACGAATAATTGAGATATTATGACGAAACTTGGTTTATACACTTTTATAACTTGTGTTAATAGACACGCAAAAATTTATTGAAATCGGTTTATGACCACGCCTACTTTTTAACAGATATTTCTAGAATACCCTTTGGGAATTTGTAACGTGACATCTTTGTAACTAGAAGTCATAAAGGAATTAATTTTTGCACAAAGAATAATATTGATATGCTTAGTTGGATGACTGATAAAAATTTAGAAAATGGGCGTGGCTACGCCCACTTTATGCAGCACTCGCTTTATATAAAGTACACCGTGTTTCCATCAAACGCAAACAAACAATGAAAGCATACAGCTGAGTATCTAATGTTCGATTCCACTCGAACTTAGGCTTCCTTACTTGTTTTTTTTAGATTTTTTCAAAATTTTTTTAGATGAATTAAATTAAATATTTTTTAAGTTTTGTGTAGTTTTAAGTTTTTTTTTTTTGTGAATTTTTCTAAGAACTCAAACTTATTTCTTATATTTTGAAAAGAAAAAGAAATTTTTTTTTTTAAATTTTAAAGGTTTTATTTTACGAAAAATGGGAGCTAAGTTGTTGCTGGTTGAACATAATAAAAGAAAAATCGGAGTTTTATGATGAACAAAACTAGAAACTTTTGGAAAATTTGAAAAATTTTTGATTTTTTTGTACTTTTTGAAAAAAAAAATTTTTTTTTTAAATTTTAAAGGTTTTATTTAACGTAAAAAGGGAGCTAAGTTGTTGCTGGTTGAACGTAATAAAAGAAAAATCAGAGTTTTATGATGAACAAAACTAGAAACTTTTGGAAAATTTGAAAATTTTTTGATTTTTTTGTACTTTTTGAAAAAATTTTTTTTATTTTTAATTTTAAAGGTTTTATTTAACGAAAAATGGGAGCTAAGTTGTTGCTGGTTGAACGTAATAAAAGAAAAATCAGAGTTTTATGATGAACAAAACTAGAAACTTTTGGAAAATTTTGTGATTATTTTGGAAAACTTTTCAAAATTGTAGGAGTTTTAGGAATTTATTGAAAACCTGTTGAAACTTTGTTATAGTAGTTTTTGGAAAATTTCAATTTTTTCAAAATTTTTCGGAATTTTTCTTTTTTAATTTATGTAATTTTAAAAAACTTTTTTTGAAATTCTGTAAATAATAATTTAAGTTACATGAATTTAATAAAAGGCACACCCTAGTTTATAATACATCATACTATTTGTATGTACATACTCGTATTATGTATATACTCGTATTGTAACCATTATTGCCTTGCATACATATTTGGTACAAACATATGACTGCAGTAGTTGGGCAACAAATGATCAAATGGATTTGCCATTATTGGCATTAGATACATTGTCAGCTCTTCTGGTGCCTTATGAGTGCATTTGTATGCGCGAGTGTGTGTGTGTGTGTGTGTGCCACGGGATGTGTTTCGGAAGTAATAACGGCTAACCATACCAGTATGTACTTCTGTAAGCACATAAGTACTATGCAAATACATACATATATATGTATAATATGTAGCTGGAGCACCTGTACAACAAACACATTCTAAAGATATGGCAATTGCAGTTCAAGGACGTTGCTCAGCTGCATACGAAAATTGTCAGTTGAAACAATGTTTAGTAGCTGTGTCTGTGTATAACAAAAACAACAAGCAATGCTTCTACAATAGCTTTACATTAGCAAATAGATCAAAGAGTAACGTTTCAAAAGCTTAAATGGATGAAGCAGATTATCTACATACATATATGCAACCATATGAATTCGAAAACGGAGAATGCAGGTGAATAAGTTGAATGAACTGCGTGTGTGTACATATGTGTATGAGTATGGGTAATGTGTGTGATTATGCCAACAGTGCGTTTATATGGAAATACGTGTCAACCAAACTTGCACGAAAGTATGCATGATAACTCATAAGTTGACTGCAATGAAGTTTGCCAACTTCAGCAGAAATGGCAAATTTTATGAAATCGTGTGTGTGGCTGGCTGGTGTGTGCCTTGCCTGGTGATGGTGGAACGCCATGGCGTATGAGTAACAATTTTCCGCTGCCAAACAACAGTGACATCAAGACTGGTTTAGATGAATTTATCTAGCATTTGCCAACACATTTGCACATTAAGCAAATTGCCATAGATAAATCACTCATCGTTAAAGCTAATGGCGGACTGACTGACTTGGTTGGTGGGTTGGCCAGTTGGCAGCAGCTGCTGACGTCGATCTGGTGTTGTGACTATTTTTTGGAACATTTATGAAAGTAAAGCCCCAGAGCTTCTGCTTGCAAGGCGTTAATAATATTTTGGTCATATATGATTTGTATACATACATACATACATACATACTTATGTATATGAATAGTATTCCATACCACTCTCTCCATTAAATTTGGTAATCAATATTTCTAGCTTATACTTAATTTTCAAAGTTCACACTTGGCGATTATTGCCCTCAAATTCCTTTTAAAAATTAAACGTGTAATCAAATGTCTACCAAAGAGTTCCATTGCATTCAACGGTCTCTGCGCAGCACAAAAATAAGTCTACCAAGGTAGATATGTATGTATTTTTAGTTCACGCACCCATTTCCTCCCACAGTATGTATATGTACATATATATACATATATATGTATGTACTTCCTTTCAACCAATTCGAGTCCTCCTCATGTGTAGGTATGTATGTATATGTGCGAGCATTGTCCAATTAAATTGATTGCATTTTATGGTTTTCGGTTTAAATTCAATAGCAATGAGCATGCAATATTCGCATTTTACTATCATTTGCACGCACATACATACATATGTACGGGTATGTATGTACATATATATATTAGGTTGGCTGCCAAATATGTGGCGACACATTTTATAACATATTTCCTCAACCTAACCCCTTTTTCTTCAGTCTCAACCCCCAAATCGTTTAACGTATGGCCAAAGATACCAGGACAAAAATGTATATGTCCTGGTATCTTTGGCCATACTTTAAACGATTTGGGGGTTGAGACTGAAGAAAAAGTTCATTTAATTTTAAGAACTACCCTAATATACATACAGATTCGCACATAACCACAGAAGAAGCAATAACTTTGTATGTAGAAGTAGATCATCGAAGAAGTTTGTATAGCCAGTATGATTTTGTGTACATACATATATTCGCACTAAATATTTTCTGAGCTCTTGCCCTTAATTTGATAATAACTATTCCATATTATAAAACGTTATTGAATTACATTCGCTAGCCAATTAAAATAATAATAGAATAATCAACTAAAAATTGCTGGATATTGAAGGTGAACTGAGTTGTTGTTGGTTGAAGGTAATAATAAAAAATCAGTTTTTATGATGAACAAAACTGGATAGAAACTTTTGGAAAAATTTTAAAGTTTCGCATTTTTTGGATATTTTTGTAAACTTTTCAAAACTGTGGAAAAGTTTTAACAATTTATTGCGAATTCGTGGAAACAAAATTTTTTTTTAGGAATTTAATTTTTTCGAAGATTTCAAAGTTGTGGAATAATTTTAGAGATTTTTTAAGTTTTGTGTAAGAATTTTGTGGGGAATTTTTCTAAAAAATCAAAACTTTTTTTCTTAAATTTATTTAACGAAAAATGTGAGTTAAGTTGTTGCTGGTTGAACATAATAAAAGAAAAATCAGATTTTTATAATGAACAAAACTACACCTTTTCAAGTCCATAATGAGAATATGTAAGATCGTATTGAGAAATGTAAATTCGAAATGAGAAAAACGAAATTCAAATGGGAAAGTATAAATTCATATTGGGAATTTATAAGTTGATATTGAGAAAAATAAATTCGTATTGAGAATGTGTAATTTCAAATTGGGAAATGTAAGTTCAAAATGAGAAAATCGAAATTCAAAACGAGGTTACATTTCCCAATTTGAAATTACATATTCTCAATACGAATTTATTTTTCTCAATATCAACTTATAAATTCCCAATATGAATTTATACTTTCCCATTTGAATTTCGGTTTTCTCATTTCGAACTTACATTTCTCAATACGAATTTACATTTCTCAATACGATCTTACATATTCTCATTATGGACTTGAAGAGGTGTAAATGCTTTTGGAAAAATTTTAAAACTTTTGAATTTTTTTTGTAAACTTTTCAAAATTGTGGGAGTTTTAGAAATTTTTGAAAACTTGTTGAGACTTTCTTATAGTTGTTTTTGGAAAACTTAAAATTTTTCGAAAATTTCAAAGTTGTGGATTATTTCTAAAGAGCTTTGATTTTTTTAAATTCTCTAAAAGCATTCAAAACTTTTTTTTTTAATTTAGCAAATTTTTCAAAAAAAAAATTAATTAAGAAATTTTAAAGGTATTTAAACGAATAAAATTTTTTTAATTCTCTAAAAGCTTTTAAAGCTGTTTTTCTTTTAATTTCTTTAGTTTTGTGTAATTTTTGAATTTTTTAAACTTTTCTATAAGCTTTCAAATTTATAAAAGTTTCAAAGTTCCTTTTTAAATGTGAAAAACCTTTTTCAAGCTTTTTTTTAATATTCTAAAAATCTTTTTGTTTTTTTTAGTTTTTTTTTATGTTTTTTTTTTAACTTTTCCATAAGCTCTCCAATTCAGAAAGGTAATAAAGTTTATTTTTAAGCGAAGAAATCTTTTTTTAAAGTTTTTTTTTAATTTCCTGAAAGCTGTCGTTTTTTATAATTTTGAAAACTAAAAAACAAAAATTTCAAGTTTTAAAAGTTTTATTTAACGAAGAATGTTTGTACCCATGAAAGTAAAAAACATTTTTTCTCTTGATTTAAATACATTGCCTTTCTTTATGCTTAAATTTCAAATAGTGAAGTATGTACATGATTTTGTTAGAGTTGGTTGAAACTTGGTTATAACAGCTTCTGCAAAATTTAATTTTTTTTTAATTTTGCAAACATTTAAAAGTTGTGGAATAATTTGTCACGCCTAATAAATACATCGCTGTTGATTTCGCTAGTATGCAACCCCGACATCTCTTGGAGAATATCGTAGTACATAGTAGTTGTAAACGTAAAGTCGTCGTGAGAGGAGTGCCGAAGAAGCATCATGCGGTCATCCATTAAACATCATATTCGTGATACAATTCATTTTTAACACATACTTTTGTACTTAATAAAAGAGTATAATTAAAGAAATCATTATAAACAGAGATAAACTCTAAAGTACCATATATGTATCCATTTATTCATTTATTTACTGAGTGGTAAATGTTCGGTAAGTGCACTCCCGCGAGTACGTGACAGTTCAGAAGTGAGATTGGCAAACTACGCCTACAAATGTGAATATTTTGTGAAAAACGATAAAACGTAATTAGTGCATTATAAACGAAATAAATGCATTTGATGAAATAAAACGAAAAATAAAAAAATTCAGTGAGCAAACGTACATATGTATGTGCGTGCATACATACATATCTGCCACTGAACATAACCTCAAATTTATGAGCCGGTGCACAATGGGTGATAGCGGCCAAAAATAAATTCAAAATTAAAGTATGAGTAAAACAATTTTTTTAAATAGAAATCGACAGATACATCAAATTGTAATAAAAAAAGCTTATATAAAAATTTTTGAGTCTCTTTTCGTTTAGCCGTACAGGGTGCCCAAAGTTGAGCAAAAAATAGCTTCTTTTTTTCTCAATGAACACACCTCATACAAAATGCTCTATCACATTTAATTGTTAACATATGAACTCGAGTAATACATCATTACATAGATAATGATTTTCTCTTTCAGAAATTATAACACAGTTGTAAATACCGTTCACTATTGAATTTATATGAATTTTCAAAAATTGACAAAAAATGTCGATAAGAAAAAAATTTTTCTCGACTTTGAATAAAAAAATTAAGAAAACAAAAAATATGACCTCCTCAAATTTTTTTTATGATTTGAAATAATATATTCTTAATCAAACTGCATTTTCATTTAAAAATCCACTTGCTCCATTTGCTTTTATAATTTTTTTCCCATTTGCCTAAAACTGCGTTTTTGTAAACGCATTAATTACATATGTTAATTTTGACATTATGAAAAATGTTTATATTTAGGCGAATAATCGAATATTTCTTTATCGTCCTGCAATAAATAGTGCATATTTTCAATTTATGAGCTAATTTTTTTTATCAGCGTTAATTCATATCTTTGACAGCTTTTTTCTTTTGGAATATAAAAAAAAAATTGGTAAAAATTGTAAAACTTTAAAATGAAATTAAAAAAAACAAAAAATATGACCTCCTCAATTTTTTAATATTTCATAGTCCTAAATGTCTTTTATAAACAGGTGAAAAAATCGTAAAAATTCGTTTGCTCCATTTTGTTTTATGAACTTTCTTATCGAAGGTGTTTTTTAAGTTTTCGTACATTTTTCCCATACAAAATGCCCAGAAGTATGCTTCAAAAAGTTTAAATTTTTTTGTATGGGTAATATTCGTCAAAATGGTGAAACTTAAATATCGATATTTTCAATTCTAATTAAGATATTCGAAGAAACTAAACGCTGTTTTCAAGGTTAATGATTATGCTTTCAACTGGTTTAATCGAATTTGAGTGGAAGGTAATTACATAAAAGATATTAAGCAGTGAATAGAGCCAAAAAACGTGTTTTTTGCCAATTTGGACATGAATATCTCAAAAACTAGAACCAATTTGGAAAATCTGACTCCAGATTCAGGTTTAGCACACTGAAATCCTTTATAAAAGTGTAATTTCATTTATGGCATAACATTCTTTTGAAATGCGATTTTTTTGTATGAAAATTTTATGATAAATGCTTATATAATACTTAAAAGTGAATATATTTTTAATTTAAAAACGGTGAAGTGCTTTACCCCTTTTCCAAAATGATTACTGCATTTGATTTATATTTCAAAAATGTATACACTAATCAAAATCGAGCATTTTAGCTATAATAGTTAGGAAAATTCTGAAATTTCAAAAATACCGTTATATGGGAGGTGGGCGTATTTGTGGGTGGATTTTGTTCAAATTTTCACAGTTTACTAATTGCAACAAAAAAAGCTTAAGTTCCGAGTTTCAAGATTCTAGCTTAATTATTACTATTTTTGGCCGCGTTTGTATGGAGGTGCCCCCACTGTGCGGTGGTGCGTCAGTATACATACGCCTTGTTGCTGAGATAAACGGCTAAATTTAAAATGTTCGCTTAGCGCTTGTCGAATACATATATTTATCATCGTTTTTCGTTTTCATGTACATTCGTTGTACCCGCAATATATTCTAAATCATCACGAAAGAACGAGAGCACGACAACTGCTCTAACTCGCCGTCTGAATATGTGAATGAGAGAATAGTGCGAAAAATATTCACAAACTTTGCCGAAAAGACAACTAACGTCTTGTTTTTACTTGACAACATACTCAGTGTATAAGCTTGAGTGCGAAAGAATAGTGATCAACATACTTATATACATATGTACGTGCATTTGAATTTGCATGAATTCACCGCAAATTCAAATAAGAACGTATAAAAGAAAGGAAAAAAACAAGTAAGGAAGCCTAAGTTCGAGTGGAATCGAACATTAGATACTCAGCTGTATGCTTTCATTGTTTGTTTGCGTTTGATGAAAACACGTTGTATTTTATATAAAGCGAGTGCTGCATAAAGTGGGCGTAGCCACGCCCATTTTCAACATTTTTATCAGTCATCCAACTAAGCATATGAATATTATTCTTTGTGCAAAATTTCATTCCTTTATGACTTCTAGTTACAAAGAAGTCTTGTTACAAATTCCCAAAGGGTGTTCCAGAAATATCTTTGTTAAAAAGTAGGCGTGGTCATAAACCGATTTCAATAAATTTTTGCGTGTCTATTAACACAAGTTATAAAAGTGTATAAACCAAGTTTCGTCATAATATCTCAATTATTTGTCGAGTTGTGGGCTCTGAAATCTCGTTGATTCCTTTGTCTGAAAAGAGGCGGTGCCACGCCCATTTTCCGAAATTTTTCTATTTTTTGTTTCCGATCTATTGTAGAACTCATGCCACAAAATTTCAATGAATTATCTTTATATTTGACAAAGATATCGCTTAAAATGTTTTTATTAGGCCACTTTATGATACCCATATATAAAAGTGGGCGTGGTCGTCAACCGATTTCGCTAAAATTTCGAACATGTATTACTACAAGTAGTGAAAGTGTATAGACCAAGTTTCGTCATAATATATCGATTATTTGTCGAGTTATGGGCTCAGAAATCTCGTATATTCCTGCTTCTAAAAGGAGGCGGTGCCACGCCCATTTTCTAAAATTTTTGTATTTTTTGTTTTATGTCCATAATTGGACACCTTCCATAAAATTTCAATGATATATCTTTATATTTGACAGAGATATCGCTTAAAATGCTTTTATTAGGTCACTTTATAATACCCATATATAAAAGTGGGCGTGGTCGTCAACCGATTTTGGCAATTTTTCGTCCAAACATTTGCCTAAGTAAGTATATCACGCCTATCAAATTTCATCGATATATCTTCAACGGTTTCTGAGTTATGACTCATAAAACTTTCAATGTTTGCCCCTTAATAAGTGGGCGTGGCACCGCCCATTTTCCAAAATTTCACCATATTTCTTCATAAGGGCCTGAGCTCAATACGTGTGTGAAATTTTATCACTCTAGCTCTATTAGTGACCGAGATAAAAAATTTCCGATTTTTACTATATAGGGGAGGTGGGCGTGGTCATGGTCCGATTTCACCCATTTTCAATACCATCCGTTCCTGTCTTGATACCAACTTACATTTCAAATTTCATCAAAATATCTCAATTTTTGCGCGAGTTATCGTGCTCACAGACGGACAGACGGACAGACGGACAGACGGACAGACGGACAGACGGACGGACATGGCTCAATCGATTTCTCTTTTCACCCTGATCATTTTGATATATATAAGTCTATATCTATCTCGATTATTTCATTCTGTTACAATCCACCGTTAGGAAATCAAAACTATAATACTCTGTGTACTAGTACAGCTGAGTATAACAAAACAACATACATAGTTTGTGAGATATACGCTTATAAACGTTTAGGCTTGCATACGCATTGCAAGTTAACCTAACCTCAAAATCGTGAACAGCGGAGCCCCAGTAGACACACGCTTTGTCGCTGAGCTCAACGGTTCGCACTCAAATTTTGTGGCTGTGTAGCGCTTTCGTTTAATATATGTACCTATGTACATTGATACATACACATACGCTCATACAAATACTTGTGTTCGGTTAGTTTAAATAACGTCGTGCAACTCAATGTTCGTTGGCTAGCTCGTACGTGTCGAATCTCGCTCATAATAATTTTCGATCAATCATTTCACTCAAATTCATTTAAAGCTATTGCGCTCGTGTTTATAAATTACACTCAAAACAACGAAACGAAACAAAATGTCGAGTAAAACGACACTCAAAGATTTGAAGAAGCAATGCAAAGATGCTGGTTTACCTACGTCTGGTACTAAAAGCCAACTCATCCAACGTATAAATGAGCATTTCGAAAATGCAAGTGAGAGTGAGAGTGAGCATGACCAAACAATGGTTCAGCGTTTAACAGCGCTCGAAAAAACGATTGAGCGTTTCATACAATCACAAACAAATACCTGCTCGAGTGCCCAATTGCCAGCCTCAACGTGTGTGCCAAATTTTGAACCAACAATTGCGTCGTCTCCGATACAAACAGTGTACACAAACGTAAACATGCAATCGTACGCGACAACCACAACAACTTCGCGAGTGAATTTTGCTCCGCAATGGCAAAGAGTAAATACTCAAAATGTTCAAAACATACCAATATCGCACAATCCAATTGATCCAATAAGAAATAGTGGTCTCAATCCAGCAAGTGTTCCGTTTCCATTTAATAACGAATACACTCACTCGTCGTGTAATACAATTAAAAATATTGTTGAGTTATTGCCAGAGTATAACCCAACAAGCGAATTATCTTTGAATTCCTTGCAATTTGTACAACGGGTCGAAATGTTGAAAAGTGCATATGGTTGGCAAGAAAGTGTTGTAATTATCGCTGTGCAACAAAAACTAAAAGGCTCCGCGAAACTTTGGGCTGATTCACAACAATGCGTGTTTGTGAATTGGGCTCAATTTGTAAGCAAATTTTTGAACGACTTTCCGAGTTTCGTAAACGATGCCGATGTGCATATAAAACTTTCGCGTACCAAACGTCAATACAATGAAACGCCGGTAGAATATTTTTATCGAATGCTAGCGTTGGGTAACAAAGGTGGGTTACCAGAGGCTAGTATTGCGCGACACATCGTAAATGGTGTCAATGATAACGATTTAAAACGAAAAATCTCTAACGAGTACGTACGATGTCAAGACTTATTAAAAGATATAATGAGTTACAGTTTATATAACGATGTAGGCCAAAACAATAAATTAAAATCGGGCTACACCGCCGCGAAAACCGTTTCAGCAAATGAAAAATCTGTGCAAAAACCGACAAATGTGAAAGAAGTGAGCCCAGCAAACAACGTTAAATGTTACAATTGTGGCAAAATGGGGCATTTCGCAATTAATTGCCCAGATCCGCAAAAGAAAGCTAGGTGCTCAAAGTGTCAACGAACCACTCACAAAACCGAAGAGTGTCCCAACGTAAAGAAAAATAGTGTGAACACAATACAAAATACGGTTGCGCCGAAAATTGATGTTAATAATACCGACGGTATAACTAAGACAATAAACGTGAACGGACATAATACAAACGCATTTGTTGATCCCGGTAGTACGCGTACGCTCGTGCGTAAAACGTTTTCGGAAAAAATCGGTAATTTTAAAAACAATATTACTGTATTACGTGGTTTCGGGGGTGGTGAATATGTGTCAACACGTATCATCAACGTATTATTAACGCTTGATAATCACAACAAAGAACGTATATTGTATAAGAAGAGAAAATTCGTGAATAAAAATGTAACGAGTAACATACGGGATCAAGAGTCAGAAAATTATGAAGAGTTTTGCGGCGAATTCCCCTTGTTGCTTTCATTGCTTTTTTCTTGCAAAATTCTTATTACATTTCGCGAATGTGACGTTTGTTGACGTGTTATTTGGTGTTATGAGAGTTTTTTAATTAAATAAATAAAATATGTACATAAAAGTGAAAAAAGTGAAAATAGAGTTAATTAAAAGTTATTAGAAGTGGTTGTGTATTAAAAGAATGTTTTTTAAAGCATTTTAAAGTGTAGTGAAAATTGTAGACAAGTGGCCATTTGTGAAATGAGAATGACAAAACCAAAGAAAAGCAAAGAACAAAAGTGCCACAAAAGAATGTGTGAAAGTGTAAAAAGCCTATGAAAGAGGCTAAAGTGATTAAAATTAATATAAAATAGTTAAATTTATTGTTAAAAAGTGAAATAATTGAATAAATAATAGCAAAAAAGTTTTTAAATTGCAAATTGCTAAAGCATGAAGAATAAGTAGGAAGAATAAGCAGGAAAAGAAGCAATGGAAAGAAAAGTGTGGAATGAAAAGTGAAAAAGTAGGTCAACCATTGCTAGAATCATAGTAGCAAAACAAAAAAACAGAAATACTTGTAGGGAATTTGAACAAGTTCAAAGAGGTGTCAAGTGTTGTGAAAATTTGAACAATTAAAGAAAAGTGTTTTAAGTGGAAATATTTAACAAAATAAGTGTTTGTATTATTTATATATTGTATGAGTTGCAGATGAAATCTGTACATATATAAATAAATGAGCAACAATTTTGTTTCCAGCAAAGGAAAGTGAATAATTGTTTAATTTAACAAAACTAATGTTTACACTATATATATGTTGCATTAGTTGCAAATGAAATCAGTGCAACTATATATAATTAAACAGAAGTTTTGTTTTCAACTTTTCGTTTTCGATGTAAAAATTCCTACCCCACCTGTCATATTGTGGAGTAGACAAATAGAAAAACGCCTTCACAGCTTTTTAGAACTTTGTTACAGTGGGTTTTAGAACTTCTCCAACCTGATGGTGGGTGGAAATGCGCCAAAACCGCGAAATTTTTAACTGAAACTTCAGTTCGAAGAAAAATCGAATGTGAATTGGTGCAAAAGTTCTAAGTGAAATTTTCTAATTGAATTAAAACCTATTAAATTAAAAATTAAATTATTAAAATTAAATAAAAATCAGTGATTTTCATCGCTATTGATAATATAATAATCAAATTGATAAAAAGACAATATAAAAATGCCCAAAGACCGAAAGTGTTGTGTGCGAGAGTGCAATTCATCTAATCGCAGTAGCGATTTCAAGATTTTTGGAATGCCATTACATCCGGGCATCCGAAAGAAGTGGGTAGAGAACCTACAGCTTCCTCCAATTATTGCAATGAAGAAGCTGCTCTATGTATGCAGCGCACACTTCGAAGTAGGCCAATATGGGCGAAAGGTCCATAAAGGAGCTGTCCCAACGCTAAATTTGGGTAAGTTTGCATAGCTGCCACAGCCATTCATTGTCACATTCTCATTTCTTCGTTTTCCAAATCCAAAGGAATAAGAATGTTCACACAATAATTCTATAAGCTTCTATCTAATTATACGTATATATGTACATATATAAAAATGAATCGCTAGGTATCTCCTTTGCCATTGCATTTCACAAATGCCCTGCAGTAAATTTGTTTCACTGCTGAAGGATCAGTGATGATTCTTTGTTGAATATTCATCACTGTCGTCATAACTACAGAATTGATTTGGTTAGAAATGACTGAATCCTGTGAGAAATTGCCATTTTCAGAGGCATTTCGCAATTCTTGTTTAAATTTAGCTTTTAAAAATTTCAGTGTTTAAAAAAAAATTCAATAAAGTAAAAATTCTATTAAAAATATAAATATAACCAAAAAGTACTATGTTCTAATTTATTTTGGCTTTAAATACAATGGTAAGTGAAATTGATGAATTTGCCACCAATACCATACAATACAAAAATATACATACATATGTATGTATGTATCAATCAACCACCAAAGACATGAATTTCATGAATGCGAAGTGTAAAATACTACAAGCGGTTCATTCATAAAATTGAAATGTCGCAACAAAGCATAAAAGTGGCAACAGAGCTTTTCTTCAGATGAAGATTTTATAAAAATCTAAAATTTTGAGTCCGGCCATGAAGTAACTAGTAAAGAAGTACGCATTCGATCGGCTGCCTTATTCTTCGATCTTCAAAACACATGAACACTAACATTTTGTTTTTGTTAACACACGCACACTTGGTGTGGACCTGTCAAATTGATTTACATTCATGTTTCTTTGACATTTCTTTCCCCATTTGCGATTGCTAGCTGCTTCATGAGCCCGGCTCTTTTCAACCATCTATCAATGTGTTAGTTTCTTGTTCACATATCGCACATTTTATGCAATAGGGACTTAACTCGAAATTTCGTTTTCTGGGATTTTGCCATATAAATCAATAACTGGGTTATGCCTGTGAGTCTAGTCTTATAAAATATGGCGGAAATAAAAGTGATTTTGTAGTTCGCTGCAGAAGGAAACTATTTGAAATTATAAAAGTTTGCTTGCGTTTTCCGAAAAAAATTTTTTTTTGAGTTAATTCCCTATTGAATAAAACGTGCGATATGAAGAAATCTTTGAATATATATATATGTATTTGTGTAGCCGAGGACATCACAAAAGCCGACTTATATTTGTCGAGTTTTTGTACTTGTTGTAATTCAATGAACTCATACCCAGTCGACATTTATGTTTGAAATTATTGTCAGATCAAAAGCAATTGGTTAATTGTTTTGCAATTAAATTATGAATTACCCCACTAAAAATGATAAATATTGTATTTAATATACTTTCACATTTATCCAAGACTTGGAAGAATTGCATGATTTCAAATTGAAATAATTTTAGGGATTATCAAATTACAGCAGGTTGGAAATATTTCCTTCATGCGTGTTGGGTACGCCACATGACAAGAGCTTACGGGTACATATGTCCACACTTATTTATGCATGTACATATGTATGTATATAACATTTTTCCATGGGTATGAAATTAATTTTACCAAATGCCAATTTTTTATAAAATAATTTATTCAGTTTTCAATAATTCCACATTACATACAAATGTGTATAAATTGTATTCTAACATGAACCACCACAAGATTTGCTCCACCGCCGGCGTTGCCTCCAAAGAACCTGCCACCATGAAGCAAACATCCACAATTTATATATATGTCTCTGGATAAATTATTGGTAATGGCAATTGTAAATATTTCAAATTGACCATTTTTGTAATTTTTTTGTTTTATTATTATTTTTTTGTATAATTATTGCGACCGATCCAAATTTGTCTTTCTTTGCAGTAATGGCGGTAGAATGCAGTGGAATGACAATAGAAATAATAATCAAATGTCAAACAACAAAGAATGTCAAGGCTCAATGCAATTGGAAATAATTTGAATAGTAAAAAGAAATGTCAAGAAATGTCAAAATGAATTTATTTTTCGCCGCGAAAAAACAAACGAGTTCTTTGTCCGAGAGCTCCTCATGTTTTTCTGACTCAACGATTTTCACCTCACTCGTTGAAAAAACTGAATTTTCCCTTCTTATACAATATACGTTCTTTGATCACAAGATGCCCAAAGATATGGTTGTTGTCAGCGACGAGCTGATTTGCGAAAATGTACTCCTTGGTAAAGATGTACTGTGTGGCTCAGATACGCGGCTAGTAATTGAGAATGAAATATGTCGTGTTGAACAAATCCGAAATATATGCGCGCCTCAAGGTTTAAACGAAACCGAAATCAACCAATTTGAAAATATTATGAATGAATACCGTGAACTTTTCGCAAATAATATTGCTGATATTGGCAAGTGTAGTCTTGCAAAAATGAAAATCGAGTTAACATCTAACACACCAATTCAACTTAAGCCATATCGTACTCCGTTTGCTAAAAGACCAATCGTATCACGTATCGTAACCGAGTTACTCGAAAATGACATTATTCGACCCAGTGAGTCTGCGTATTCGTCTCCTGTGGTCTTAGTTGAGAAGAAAAACAAAGAACACCGTCTTTGCATAGACTATCGTTGTGTAAACAAAATAACAGCAAAACAACCTTTTCCCATGCCGAACATGGAAGAGCAGTTCGCGCAATTCGCCGGCAATAAATTTTTCACTACGCTTGACCTACGTATGGGTTACCACCAAATCGAGATAGAAGAAACTTCAAAGCAATTTACCGCGTTCGTGACCTCGGATGGTCACTTTGAGTTTAATCGTATGCCTTTCGGTTTGGTTAATGCGCCTGCAACGTTTCAAAGTATAATGAATAAAATCGCGTCGAAAATGAACCACGGTGAAGTGTTAATATACTTGGACGATATAATCATCCCAAGTAAAACAATTAAAGAAGGACTATTGCGCCTCGAACGTTTTTTCAAACTCCTTAAGGAAGCCGGTCTAACTCTACGTGCCGACAAATGTAAATTCCTCGCAACCAAAATCGATCATCTGGGACACATCATCAACGAAAAAGGTATTACTCCTGGTGAACAAAAGGTAACCGCCATCAAAAATTTTCCGACCCCAACAACCGCAACCGAGGTAAGAAGATTTTTAGGCCTAACAGGGTTTTTTAGAAAATTTGTTAGAAACTACTCTTTGATTTCCAAGCCCTTGACAAAACTATTAACAAAAGAAAGCCAAACAAATTTCATGTGGGGTGCAGAACAGCAAAGTTCGTTTGAAACCCTGATCAGCGTCCTTACCAACGACCCCGTTCTAGTACTTTATGACATCAACGCCCAGCACGAGGTGCACACTGATGCCAGCAGTTATGGTTTGGCGGGTGTCCTTCTGCAATCTGTTGACGGCAGTGAATGGCGACCCGTCTGTTACTACAGTCGTCATTGCACTGAGACAGAGAGTCGCTACCACAGCTATGAACTTGAAGTCCTCGCTGTTGTAGAAACACTAGAGCGTTTTCGAACCTACATACTGGGTAAGCAGTTTCGTCTTGTTACAGACTGCTCCGCCATCGCACACGTCAAAAATCACAAAGAACTTAAAACTAAAATTTCACGCTGGTGGCTCAAACTTCTCGAGTACGACTTCGAATGTATACACCGTTCCGCCAATCGCTTACAACATGTCGATGCATTAAGTAGAGCACCAGACCAACCCGCAAAAGATGTCGAACCAGCCGGTTTTGTAATGAATGTAATGACCGACATTAACGATTGGCTACTAACCATGCAACTCCAGGACGAAAAACTTCGAGATATCATCAACGTTCTAAATGGTAACACAAAATCACCGCAAGACCAAGTAATAAAATCCGAATACCAAATACGCAATCATAGATTGTATCGCAAAGAAACTGACGGTCTAAAGTTTGTTGTGCCAAAGGGTGTACGCTGGCGTATTGTTGAATTCTGCCACGACCAAGCTGGGCACACTGCTTTAGATAAAACACTTGAACGAATCAAAAAAACGTATTGGTTTCCGAATATGAGACGATTTGTTAAAAGCTACATAGCAGCATGCATTAGGTGTTGTTATCAAACGCAACGTACGGGTAAAACTGAGGGTAGCCTTCATTTTGACTCAGTTAAACCCATTCCATTCTATCGTATACATTTGGATCACATGGGTCCATTTCCACGCAGCAAACGGGGCAATTGTCATGTCCTCGCCATATCCGATGCTTTTAGTAAGTTTCTCGTAGTTAAAGCCGTGCGCGATACCAAGACCACACATGTTATACAAGCGCTTAATGAAATATCATCGTATTTTGGTTTACCATCGCAGATAGTCACCGATAGAGGTACGTCTTTCACATCGAAATCATTCGAAGAATATTGCAACAACAATAACATACAACATACGAAAACAGCAGTACGAACGCCGCGCGCAAATGGCCAAGTAGAGCGCGCCAATCAGAATATATTATCATATCTACGCACAACAACCGACAACCCTAAAGATTGGGATCTTATTCTCAGAGATCTCCAATGGTCTGTTAATTCCCGTCGAAACGCAACCATCAAATTCAGTCCAAACGAGCTTGTGTTTGACTTCCAACTACGCGACTTAGTAACCAACCAACTTATTGCCGCTGTTAATGACGATATCAACGACGAAGAAAATTCTGAGCTAAGTTCCGCCGAAAAACGTAGTCAAGCTGTTATTAACATTGAAAATGAACGCGAAAAATGGAAGAAACGATTTGACAAACGACATCAGCAACCTAAAACATACTCGGAAGAAGACTTAGTTGTCATTGAAAATGAGCCAGCTTCTACGGGTGAATCACGCAAACTTGAACCAAAATTTCGTGGACCGTACATTGTACGCAAAGTTTTAGGGAATGATCGATATTTGTTGGAAGATATTCCCGGCGCCCAAGTAACTAATAAAAGGTTTTGTTCAGTATATGCCTCCGATAAAATTAAGCCGTGGTGCAGCAGTAGCCCTGAACTTGAAACCGACGATGAAATCGAGGACGATTCAGGTCAGGAAAGGCCGAGTTGTCACGCCTAATAAATACATCGCTGTTGATTTCGCTAGTATGCAACCCCGACATCTCTTGGAGAATATCGTAGTACATAGTAGTTGTAAACGTAAAGTCGTCGTGAGAGGAGTGCCGAAGAAGCATCATGCGGTCATCCATTAAACATCATATTCGTGATACAATTCATTTTTAACACATACTTTTGTACTTAATAAAAGAGTATAATTAAAGAAATCATTATAAACAGAGATAAACTCTAAAGTACCATATATGTATCCATTTATTCATTTATTTACTGAGTGGTAAATGTTCGGTAAGTGCACTCCCGCTGTCACCTACCCTTTTACACAAACAACAAAACACCACGGCTTAGTACAAAAAAGGGCAAAACAACAACACTTGGTGACGAAATATAAATGCACCGACTCTCTCAGTGGAGACGGGGTGGGTACGTACAATAAATCCAACACAGAAACTAAAATCAACCAAAAATAGAACACCAACAAATTTTTCCAAAATACCCAAAACTAAGACAAACAAATGTTTTATGGGTGCACCCGAGGTGAGGTCCAACCGGAAGGTTACGAACCCACTCGCACAGTTCCTGAGCTGCCAGGAACAACTTTAACCCGCCGCCAAATGACTGGGCTCTGGGTGCAGGACGCTAAAAGGATGGGAAAGGGATACAGGGGGCGAAACAAACAAGCGACAAATGGCACAACTACAACATCAAACGAGATACTTAACCAAGCCGGAGTGTGTTCCGGCTTCAGATCCTCTACAGTGTCCACCAGCCACTTGCCAAGATCCACCTTCCTTTCTTTGTACACTCCTACTCCTCGAATAATTTCTTTCCTCCTAAAAACTTTTCACCTTTTTTTTCCCTCAAAACTTTATTTAATTTCAATACTATAATTTCCACTTTTCCACCACTCTTCCTTTCACTAAACTTTTCTTTTTTTTTTTCAACTAAAATTTTTCTCAAAAGCCGATCGCACAAAAAGAGTTGTTACCGCACTCGCATACAAGAGTATTCTGACGCTCACCCGCGAGCCAGGCCGAAGGCTGCGCGCCAGCATATACTTTTTTGTATATACCATCAGGCTGTATGTGTGGGTAATCACCCGGTCGCACCGAACCGCTAACCTGTGCCGTCATCACCGATGCCCCGACCAATGATATACAACCACACACACATAAACTGCCTTCATCTAGCGGATGCCTTAATGCACCGCAAAAGGGACGAAAGCGATGACACCCCTTTCTGCGCCTTCCGCGCTCATTGCTTTTCCTTATTTACATCCTACATATTTACATATATGTATAACAATTTGGTGGGGGACTCCGCTAAAAGGCAAAAGCTCGCAACACACTCCGCCAGTACTGCCCATCATGGCAATATCAATTAACTTCATTTGTCGCCGCCAGGGTGCGCTCCCCGTTGGGAACAAAGGATAAAAGGTAAAAAGGTAAATAAACAAAACAAATGAAAATTTGCTCTGCCAGTGCATACATACATAGTGGGAGTAACAAAAGGAAAAATATTTTGTCGCGATCAGACCGCGACACCGCGAGTACGCGACAAATTTTAAAGATTCTTGAATTTTTTTTTTCAAGTTTCGTTTATATTTACGATTTTCTTTAATATTTCTGAGAGCCTTCGCATTTTTTTTAATTTTGGAAATTAAAAACAAATTTTGAAAAGTTTTACATTTTTTGTAACGAAAAAGTTTTTTTTTTAAGTTTTGCGTAATGTTTGCAATTCTTTTGTAATTTTCTTTCAAAATTTAAATTTTTTTAGTTATGTATAATTTTTTACGTTTTTTTTTTTTTGACTGTGAAATTGAAATTGGGTAAAAATTTCTGAAACGGGCCACCCAAAACATAAAATATTTCCGTTTTGGTCGGCAGTCGCGTTTTTGGAAAGCTCTTTGTGACACCAATAAACACCTGATATTGTTTTTGGCGACAAAATTTTTTTTCGTTATATATAAGCAATTAAATTTTTTTGACCATTTTTTTTCAAAACGCGATTGCAGACGATCTACCTAACCGATTTTGACAATTAAACCAGCATTTTCTTTGTTTTTAAAAGTTTTTCATTATCATATGTTAAAAAAAAAAGTTAAGTTAAATTCTTATGAAATTTCTTGAAAGATGGTCGCAAAAATTGTGTTCTCCGCCTCTTTTCCATAAAAAAAAATTAGCTGCATGTGCAAAATTTTACTACCTATAATATTCAGAAGTCAAAAAAAATGGATCGCAATAGGGAAAAAATTTGTAATTTTTTATATGAAACTGAAATATGAAAATCTGTTCATTTAAACGCTTACAACTCGTGAACCGTGGTACGGAATCGCACGACATTAAGTAAGCTTATTTACTATAATACCATGAAGCCGTAAGACATAATCTAGCCATCATTGGAAAAGTGGGAGTGGTACCTCCCATACTAACTAATGCTTTCAATTCATGTAAATCTTTCAATATTTTTCATAAAACTGTGGCGATAGATAGATAAGTAAAGTAGATGTTGAATACATACAAAAAACTGGAACTTGTTTATTTTATTGCGAATAAAAATAAATGTTATAGGGTTATATGTGGTTAGTGTAAAGTGTCATTGATACATTTACATAGTATATATTTAAGTCCAGCTTAGCTGCAAACGTTGACGATGCGTGCTATGTTGTAACATGGGCTGGTTAAGTGATGTCAAAATATTCGTTTTCGCAAAATTTAGTTTTGCAACCCTGATCAAGCCAACAATCAAGGATGGGCATTTTTCAACTACCACTCATTTTCAACTACCACTCAAATTGAGTGGTAGTTAAATCTTGAATTTAACTACCACTAAAATTGAGTGGTAGTTAAATCCTGATTTTAACTACCACTCAATTTGAGTGGTAGTTAAATCTCGAATTTAACTACCACTCAAATTGAGTGGTAGTTAAATCTTGAATTTAACTACCACTAAAGTTGAGTGGTAGTTAAATCTTGAATTTAACTACCACTAAATTTGAGTGGTAGTTAAATCTTGAAATTAACTACCACTAAATTTGAGTGGTAGTTGAATTTGAATCAACTACCACTCAAATTTGGTGCTCGAAACCTATTTAGGCAGTGAAATTATTGAGAAGTTAATCAACACATCAGCTTAAGGTGAAATGTACATACATACATATGTATGTGAGTATATGTGAGTCGTTAGTTTTGAAATTGGCATAAGTCCATTCTTAGGTGTGTCGAGATATTGAAGGGTTTGCGTTTTTACTGATTCAAAAATATTGAACTTGAAGTGAACTAGAGGTGAACTAGAGATGAACTAGAGGTGAACTAGAAAATGAACTAGAAATTGAACTAGAGGTGAACTATAAGTCAACTAGAGGTGAACTAGAAGTGAACTAGAGGTAAGCTAGAAGTGAACTAGAGTTGAACTAGAAATTGAAATAGGGGTGAACTAGGAAGTGAACTAGAAATTTAACTAAAACGAACTAGTAGATGAACTTGAATATCTACAAATATTATTGCAATGCACATGTCCTTTCCTTGAATTTTGTATATTTAATGTACATACATATGCATAAGTTATACGCATACATATACATATGTATGTATGTATGTAACTTTTTCATAAGCTTTTTTGGGGTCTGACTGACTTCTTTGCACTTTTGCTACCAACACTAAAGTTGAGTGGTAGTTGAAAATTTAACTACCACTCAAGATTTAACTACCACTCAAATTTAGTGGTTGTTAAATTCAAGATTTAACTACCACTCAAATTTAGTGGTAGTTAAATTCAAGATTTAACTACCACTCAAATTTAGTGGTAGTTAAAATCGAGATTTAACTACCACTCAAATTGGGTGGTAGTTAAAATCAGATATTTAACTACCACTCAGGTTTGAGTGGTAGTTACAGGCTGAGTGCACTCAAAATTAGTTGAATCATGCCCAACCCTGCCAACAATTTGCTAATACGCTCACGCCGAATAGTTAGGGAATGGAACTCGAAAGTTTAATAGGTATCTTTGGTAAGATGAAACAAAACAAGTAAGGAAGCCTAAGTTCGAGTGGAATCGAACATTAAATACTCAGCTGTATGCTTTCATTGTTTGTTTGCGTTTGATGGAAACACGGTGTACTTTATATAAAGCGAGTGCTGCATAAAGTGGGCGTAGCCACGTCCATTTTCAACATTTTTATCAGTCATCCAACTAAGCATATGAATATTATTCTTTGTGCAAAATTTCACTCCTTTATGACTCTAGTTACAAAGATGTCACGTTACTAATTCCCAAACGGTGTTCCAGAAATATGTTTGTTAAAAAGTAGGCGTGGTCATAAACCGATTTCAATAAATTTTTGCGTGTCTATTAACACAAGTTACAAAAGTGTATATACCAAGTTTCGTCATAATATCTCAATTATTTGTCGAGTTATAGGCTAAGAAATCTCGTATATTCCCATGCAAGATCGAGAACTAAAAATATGTGACACCTATGTACATTTATTTTTGTTTGCAATAAAAGAAGCAAGTTCCAGTATTTTTGTATGTATTCCACATCTGCTTTACTTATCTATCTATCGCCACTGTTTTATGAAAAATATTGAAAGATTTACATGAATTGAAAGCATTAGTTAGTATGGGAGGTACCACTCCCACTTTTCCGATGATGGCTAGATTATGTCTTACGGCTTCGCGGTATTATATTTTCCCTTCTTGAGCTCCATTTTTTAACTTTTTTTAATTTTTCTAAGCTTTCAAAAATCTTTTTTTAAATTTTGAAAATTTTTGAAAACAAAAAAATTTAGAAAACTTTTAAAGATTTTATTTAACGAAAGTGGTTTGTACCCAAGATAGTAAAAATAATGTTTTCCTAGTTTCTAAAAAAAAAAACATTTTCTTTTTTCAAACAAGGCTTAAATGTTAAAAATATACCTTAAACTTATGCCGTTTTCGTTTCTGGAAAAAATGTTGCCCTGCTTGATTTTCTTAGCCATATTGTAAGCTTGTCTGGTAATTTCAGCGAATATTGACCTCTAGCTAAGTCAGAGGGCATCATTATCTACAAAACCAGCCATTTAAAACGAAGACAGGTTACGTAATTTCATAATTGAGATATTAAAGGGTAACATTTTATGCCAGAATCGAAAACGCCATTAAATTAGGTGAAAATGCACGCAAGCATGCATTTGAAACAACAATAATGCTAATAAGTACCTATGTATGTGTGCCGAATCCATGGCAAACAATGCGAATGCCTAAATGTATGCTACAGTTCAGTGGTTAAACAACGAGCAGCTAAACGTGCGATTACATAAATGCAAAGCATCGATCGCATGTGCTAGAACAAACAACAGAAAGAGCAAACAAAACCAAACTAAGCATATAACGCTATATATGTATGTATGTATATAGATATGTGCAAATATATGTATGTAGATATGTATATATGGATGTGTGCGTGTATGTATGTCTAAAACATGTATTGAATCGCCGCACTAAAACCGCAACCAAACAATACAAATGCTCTTAAAACTACTCATGTAATCACAAAACGTAGTACGTGGCGAGCAAGATACATATCTCTAACAACAATAAAAATAACAATAACAACAACAGCAACAGCAACGACAAAAACAATGTCAATAATAACAATAACAGCTTCAAGTATTGTCAAAACAGCAGCGGAAAAACGCACAGCAAACAACAAACAACAACAATCAAACACTTTATTACAGCGAATTCAATGCGCTCAATGCAAACGCAGCAGTAAAATACATATTTTTACACTTATGCATATCTATGTATGTACATACATATGCTTGCATGATGATGAAAAACGTATGTATATATTGAGTAAATAAAACAAAAGTGAAACTGCAATTGGGATTACGATTGCGCGATCGCGAGAATTGCAAACGAAAAAGCAAAACTAAAAGAAAGTCAAATAAACAGAATTGACGTGATTTCGTGTATTTTATAGCAAGTTGTCGCTTTTAGAAATATATACATACATACCTACTGATGCTCTCTTTGGTTTGAAGCATAACAAACTTAAGAAAAACTAAAAAAAAGTTAAGTATGAAAGTGCCACAACAAGCAACCGGGTATAAAAATCGAATACGATTGAACACACGAAAGTACACAATAATTGAGCACAAACTCATTGTGGAAACAATTGCTTTTGGCGAAAGTGCAAAATTTGCACGATTTTCCATGAAACTTTACACCAACAAACAGCAAAACACCGCTCAGCCAACCCCTCTTGCTGTTCCGCGCTTCCACGCATTTCCACATTTCTCCTACCCGCTTTCCGCTTCATCATTTGACATTACAAAAACAATAACAACAAAGACGCTTGGTCGCATTTAACTGCATACATACATAGTAGCTACAAGCCAAGGACACGCCGAAGTTTGGAACACGCTTAACTTATTGCGCCAACAATAACAGCAACAAAAGGCGAAAATGTTACTCATACGCCATGGTCGTATATTTACAATGTATGTAGGTATGTACCCTGCTAGAATTGTGTGACCGAAAGTACTAACACTATTACAAAAATATAATATTACCAACACATTTGCACTCGTATGTGTTTCTAGCCAAGTTCAAAACCAATGAGATAGATAAGGATAGAATGGAATTTGAAAATACACATACGGGAACGTGATGAATGAAACGGTCACAAAAGTTACCGATGCCCTTAAGAATGTGATAGGAAATATCCCAAAACTTTTGGTCATGCCTGCCGGTCATATGACCGGTCAAATGACCTGCACAGTTCTTGCAGGGTAAGTGCCACAAAATTTAAATGCGAATGTATTTTAAAGTGGCTGAAATCCACTTTACCAATTTCAACAAATAGCAAAGAAAAACAAAAAAATCACTCACTTTGGCCAAAACAATCAAGGCAAAGCAAAGCAACAAAAAATGAATACATAAATGCAACGAAATGCAACGACAATTCTTCAAGTGCTTGTTATATGTACATATATTTGCAAAGGTGTGTGTGTGTGCGAGTGTATTTGCGTATTTGTGTAGGGGAGAAATGCAAATGAGTAGCTACTCAAGTTTGCAGGCGGTGCGGCGCGGCGTTGGCATTGTGCGTGAATTAAGTGGGCGTAATTACATTTTGATTTGGCGGCGCGCTCAGCATATGTTTGTATGTACATATGTATTTATGTAGTATGTACCCTGCAAACAGATTCATAAGCCTAAGCTGAAGCCTAAGCTGTTTTAAACCGGAAGACGCTGGCAGCGCTGTTTGCTGTTATGCGTTTTAATACTTAATTTTCTGTTATGCGCTCATGTCTCAAATATATAGGGAGAGAATTATCAGGAATTATCTAAGCCTTATTCCCATGGCGGAAAAGCCTTGAAAATAAGATTTCCTCTCAGAGAGGGGGAGAGAGATAGAGTAGTACTTACCCAGCGGCGAACATTGCTTACCACACTACTTATCCCCAGTGATGTATACTACACATTATGCACAATGACAACTAACATACAATGTGTATGAAAAAGTAAGTTGGGTTCACGAAAATGAATTTTGTTCATTTTTCTGTTTTTCTTCAAATTTCATTCTTGTTTTGTTGCTATGTATAATAAATTCGGAAATTCCATAGAAACAAAATAACAATCATATTGAAGAATTTTTTTGTTACAAATTCGTTTCTAAATCAAGCGCTTATAGAATAAAATTGTTTAAAATTGTATAAAACAGATCTTAGTGCTAAAAAAATGCACCACTTCTTCATGGACGTTCTCCCTATGTAGATATATTGGATTTTTGGCGGATTTCGGTGTTTTCTGTTGGTGTTTTATGTGTTTTTTTTAGTTTCCCTAATTATGCACGTTTCCTTAAATACATACCAGTAGCAGTCATAAGCCCTTTGTGTAAATTTCTCTGCTGTAAAGTCATTGCATATGTGCATATGTACATATGATTAGTGGGGGTAGTGGGGGTAGTGGTGGTTTTTCAATTCGAAATGTCTACTTACAGCTTACAATGTAGACGGAATTGTGTACAATCCGCCTACATTCACCTTACAATGTAAGCTCAGGAAGATTCGAGGTGCCTACCTACAACTTACAATGTAAGCGGAATTGTATTCAGTCCGCCTACGTCCACCTTACAAGGTAAGCGAAGGTAGATTCGATCTGCCTACCTACAGCTTACAATGTAAGCGGAATTGTATTCAATCCGCCTACGTTCACCTTACAAGGTATGCAAAAGTAGATTCGAGGTGCCTACCAACAACTTACCCTGTAAACGGAGTTGTATTCAGTCCGCCTACATCTACCTTACAACGTTGGCGAAGTAGGATTCGAACTGCCTACCTACAGCTTACAATGTATGCTAGAAAGTGATATGCTCATTGGATGAACACCTTACTACCCTGATTACTTCGTATTTAACGTGTAGGCGTTCACTCTACATTTGCGGCCATGTATATGAAAATGTATAACAGATCTGTATATGAGGTGGTGTGCATTACAGCCATACATGTGTGGATGACTTAATCGATTCTGTAAGCAACATTTTCGCCGCTGGGTACAGCTTGATGACATCAACACAGTAAAATCAGCTTTATTTTAAGCCTTTGCCCATACAACTTTGGTTCGCTTAGAATTATCAGGCATTATTTCGTAAGCCTTTATGTCTGCTGGAATAAACCAGAAATACGACGTGGATTTTTTGGAGGGTACGTATGCCATGAGAAGTCTCAATGTCGCTGGTTGTTTGTAGTGTTGAAGCAGCTGCTTAAAAAAAAACACGCACTTAACTTTTAACCCAAAAAAGTACAAACAAACAAGCACTGTATACACACACACACACACACAGCGAAAGCGCTTAAAACTTGTATGAATTTTTTTATTTCACACTTTTTTTGTGCGCATCCACAAATGCTTTCAACTGCGCTCTTTTCCTCTACAACCTTTCAGTGAATCTTTGCTTTCAGTTCAACTTACAAACACACACACACACGCACACACAAACATAAATTTAATTATGCACTTTCAATCCCGACACAACGACGCTTACAAAAGCAACGGCTGCGCCAAACAAGCATCACTTGCGACAGCAAAAAAGCAAACAAACCAAAAGCGAAAAAAGCAGACTTCACAATATTCAAGGATGTTGAGCAGGAGCAGGAGCAGCAGCAAGGATAATGCATTTGCATTGTGCTCTTTGACTAAAATGCGCTTAAATACAATTATTATTTTAGTTGTTGCTGTTGCTGCTGTTGTTGTTGCTGAAAGGTCGTAGGGGCGGCGGCATGGATTCATTTAGCAGTCATAGACTACGCGCAGCTAAATTAGCATGTGATTTCATGCTCCCGCGGCAGCGAAAATTACAGCGAAGCACGGTTACAGTGGGTGCGGGAAGTGTGTGGTGGGTGAGCGTGTGATCTTTTTAGTTTTCGCAGAGCATTTTTTGCGTCTTTCATTGCTTTTGTTTCTCTTTCTTTATTTTTGCTACTGCTGCATATGCAATTATGCTGTGCGCGAAATTTTTGAGTGGTTTCTTTGAAACTTGTTATGAGTACGGGATTGACTTTTTGGAAGCAAACGAAATAAAAGGATTTTGATTTGACCTTGAATTATCATATATCAAAAAAGTTAAAGCGTGAGCAACGACTACTCATGAACATTGATATGTAAACAGTTTTATTCCTTCTGGTTTTCTTGGCATTAAAATGCGACTAGGTATTTTTTTTTTGTTTTTTGTTTTTTATTGTTTTTTTCTTGTTTTTCTTTTTATTGTTTTTTTCTTGTTTTTCTATATTTGATTTTTGATTTTGGTTTTTTTTGTTTTTATTTTTTTTTTTTTTTGATTTTGGTTTTTTTCTTTTTGTTTTGTTTTTGGTTTTTTTTTGTTTTTTGGTTTTTTGTTTTTGCTTTTGGTTTTTTATTTTTTGCTATTTGTTTTTGTTTTTTTTTGTTTTTGGTTTTTCTTTATTTTTGATTTTGGTTTCTTGTTTTGTTTTTGTTTTTTTCCTTTTGATATTTTGTTTGTTCTTGGTTCTGCTTTTATTTTTTTATTTTTGCTATTTGTTTTTGTTTTTTTTTTTTCGTTTTTTTGTTTTTTGTTTTTGGTTTTTTTTTTGTTTTTTTTGTGTTTTCTTTTTGTTTTTTTTTTTTTTTTTTGATTTTGTTTGTTTGTTTTGTTTTTGTTTTTGCTTTTGGTTTCTTTTTTTTTTATTTTTGCTATTTGTGTTTGTTTTTTTTTTTTGTTTCTTGTTTTTGTTTTTGGTTTTTCTGTATTTTTGATTTTCGTTTTTTGTTTTATTTTTGTTTTTTTATTTTTGATTTAGGTTTTTTTTGTTGTTTTTTTTTGTTTTTGGTTTTTTTGTTTTTGTTCTTTGTTCTGCTTTTATCTTTTTATTTTTGCTATTTGTTTTTGTTTTTGGTTTTTCTTTATTTTTGATTTTAGATTTTGGTTTTTTCTGTTTATGGTTTGGGTTTTTGTTTTTGGTTTTTCGTTTTTGCTTTAGGTTTTTTTTTTTGTTTTTGTTTTTGGTTCAGTTTATGTTTTTGATTTTTTGTATTTTTGCTATTTGTTTTTGTTTTTTGGTTTTTTTTTTTTTTTTATTTGTTTTGTTTTGTTTTTTGTTTTTAATTTTTTTTTCTTTTTTTGTTGTTGCTGAATGTATGTATATGTAGGTATGCACGTCCATACAAGTGGCAGGCAGAAGACCGCTTTTCGTATTGCCGCTCTCAACATACTGTTGTCTACCAGAGAGAAAATTAGAAAAGAACTCGCGTTCACTACGTCTAACAACAGTCACTTCAAATTTCTGCAATCTATATATATACTATGTTTATTTGTTAGTTTGCCCCCTATACACGCCGAAACAACCAGACCGATCACATTGAAATTTTGACACTATGATCACCTGGTATTAGGTAAGGATTAAGACCACATATAATTATTCTGGCATCTCAATCCCTTCCCGAGATATAGGCCAATATATGAACCCAGATGGCTCCGAAATATTTTTGAGCATTATTAGTATCACATTAAAGGTATCAATCGGAGCTTCAATAGAGAGTTCAATCCAATTTTCCTGTCGGTTCTCCAAATGGAGACCAAACCTTGGACCCGGAAGGCCTTTTTCGCAATATTGGTGGCAAATGAAAGGCGCTGATGACAAATTTCGGTTCGAAATCAACCTTAAAATTCTGGAAAAGCAGCCCAGAGAGAGCTCAATAGAGTATAAACGCCGATGAAAGCGAAGATCCTATACTAAATCGTTTCAAAAGCCAGACAATTCAGTCTAAACCTAATAAATTTACTAAGCACAACGAATTAAAACACTATTACATAAAACAAAATTTCTTCTCAATGTACTCCCTGCCAATAGCGCTCCAGCTAAACACGGCAAATGCACACATACATACATATGTACATACATACAGATTATTAACCCTGCAAAAAATGCGATCACTCCGGGATACATCCGGGACAACTCGCAAGGGAGCATGCGATTACTACCCATTTGTATCTCTTTATATGGGTTGAAGTGTTCTCTTTTGTTTGAGCATGTCCTATGAAGAGACTAATTGTACCCAGTTTGTACCCGAACGGGTAGCAAAAGCGCACAATTGTACCCGTTTTGTACCCGAACAGGTAGCAAATGCGACACATCCATTTGTGCGACTAATTGTACCCGTGTGCAACTGCTGGCGTACGCCGATGACATCGACATCATTGGCACTAACACGCGCGCCGTATGTTCTGCCTTCTCCAAGCTGGATAAAGAGGCTAAGAAAATGGGTTTGGCGGTCAACGAGGACAAGACGAAGTACCTCCTGTCATCACACAAAGAAACAGCACGCCTTGGCAGCCACGTCAATGTTGATAGCTACAAATTCGAAACTGTTAAGGACTTCGTCTATCTGGGAACCAGCATTAACACCAAGAATGATGTCAGCACGGAGATCCAACGAAGAATCACGCTTGCCAATAAATGCTACTTCGGACTAAGTAGGCAACTGAAAAGTAAAGTCCTCTCTCGACAAACAAAAATCACACTCTACAGGACGCTCATCGTTCCAGTCCTCATGTACGGCGCAGAAGCATGGACAATTTCAAAATCAGATGAGATGGCACTTGGAGTATTCGAGAGAAAAGTTCTTCGTAAGATTTATGGACCTTTGCGCGTTGGCGTGGGCGAGTTTCGACGGAGATTTAACGATGAGCTGTACGAGCTTTACACAGACATCGACATTGTTCAGCGAATAAAGATCCAGCGGCTGCGTTGGGCAGGTCATGTCGTGAGAATGGACGAAGGCGCTCCGGCCAAGAAAGCATTTCTATCGAAACCCGCTGAACGCAAAAGAAAAGGGAGACCTCCACTGCGTTGGGAAAATCAG
Organism: Urophora cardui; assembly: GCA_960531455.1. Taxonomy (NCBI): domain Eukaryota; kingdom Metazoa; phylum Arthropoda; class Insecta; order Diptera; family Tephritidae; genus Urophora; species Urophora cardui. The sequence goes on along the minus strand of OY482671.1, from coordinate 152,085,514 downwards.
GTGGACAGCGATGCTGCCTCCCTAGGTGTTCCCAAGTGGCGCCATGCTGCACGAAACAGAAGCAATTGGCGCGCTCTGTTGGACTCGGCCAGAATCGTCTAGACGGTTAAGCGCCAATCAAGAAGAAGAAGAATTGTACCCGTTTGATACCCTTTCGGGTACAATTCGTCTACAATTAGTATACATATGTACCCGTTCGGGTACAATTGGGAACAATTGTAGACTAATTGTACCCGAAAGAGAGCGCTCCCGGACAAATCTTTTTAGAGACTCGTCGCACACTTTTTTACAGGGAAAGGCAATGCATATGTATGTATGCGTTGGCAAGGAGGCAAGCAAATATGCAAAAGTAACTGAAAACATTTCCATTTGAGTGATATTAAATGCTAATAAAGATACAACAACAAAAAGCAACAAGAACAACAAACTTATTACATATTTGCGAATAATCATTATTATTGTATGTAGTGAAGAAGGAGGTGGTGCAGTTAGGAAAGATGCTGTTATCGTTAGAGCAACATGCATGAATGTTAAGAGGATATAAAGTTGAATGCAAAAAAATAAGAAAAACAAAAAACAAAAGAGAAAGAGAAAGAAAAGAAATTAATGAATGTCTGAGTGAATTGAGTTAGAATTAAGTGGGTAGAAAAAATGAGGTTAATTGACATGAGAGTGGAAATGTAAATAAATATAAGATAAGAATAACAAACTGAAAAACGTACATAATATATATAATATAGTATATGTTTTTTTTTATATGTTTTTAATATATATTATATAGTATATGTTTATAGGTGATGCCCCGCAAACAGACACAAAGTCTACAGTTAGACTCTAAACTAAAGCCTAAGCTGTTAAAACTGGAATACGCTCACATCTCTTTTTTCCGTTATACGCTCACATCTCAACTACAGCAAGAGAGAATTGAGCATTATGAGCAAACATGGGTAAAGAGAACACAATGTGTTCGAAGCGTCAAAATAAAAAAAAACATATTTTTATTATTCCTTATTATAAGGCATTCAAGTACCAAAGAAGGCTTTATAATCAGAAATTATCTGAGCCTTATATACCATGTCGAATAGGCCTTATTATAAGGTATATAGACACCACAGAAGGCGTTGTTTTCAGGAATGTCTAAGCCTTATTCACATGGCGTATAAGCCTTGGGGTTACAAGGTTTCCTCTCAGAGAGAGAGAGAGAGTAGTCCTTGCAGAATGATGACATCAACACAGGAAAATCAGCCTTATTTAAGGCTTTGCCCATACAACTTTTGTTCGCTTAGAATTTTCAGGCATTATTTCATAAGCCTTTATATCTTCTGGAATAAATCTGAAATAAGGTGTAGATTTTTGGAGGGTATGTGTATGCATCTGCCGTACATTTGTACGCATATATGCTCATATATGATTTGTAACAGGGATGGAAAATGTGGTACAATTGTACTTTTTTTGGTACATTCCGGTAGCCAAAAGTACATAGGTACTACGCTGACATATTTGGTACATTTTTGTCAAATAATACATCACTGCATCCCAAATCTATTAAAACAAAACAAATAGTATTGTCCCTTTGATTTTAGAGTTATTTCCAAAGCGTGAATTTGACAAAATAGAGCAAATTAATTACTACGTTTATACGGCAGAATTCGTGAACCCTTAATTTCATAAATTCGAAAATGGTCTCGTTTATGCAGCATTTATGAACTCATGAAATTCAGCTTTTTTAAAAAGTGGCAACGTTCTAACGACATCAGCTGTCAAGGCAGATTTACCAGGTAGACTCGGTGGCGAATTCTGAAACTACTTTTTTTATTTACAAAGGTAGTGTGTAATGTCAAAATCTAAGCGAATTCACATCATGGCCAATGGGAATGCGCGAGTCACAAGCGAATTCAGAATTTAACCACGGCGAAATATAATTTTGACATTACACAACAAGCCTACCTGTTAAATCTGCCTTGACTGAATGAACAGCTGTTGGTTTGGCGTTGCCGGACTTGTACTTCATAATTTCATGAAATACTGGCGAAATTCCTGAATAATTTTCGTGAACAACTAAATTCATGAAAATTCGTTTATGCAGCGAAAATTCATGAAATGATTTCATGAATTTGCCAACGTATAAACGTAGTAAATGCTAAGTTTAGAGCTTTAGCAGAACATGAGAGCCTTAAAAAATTTAGAAATTTGAGTATATACCTAAAACGTTTTTGTGAAATATTTTTGCATTGAATGGGGCTGTGTATTTAAAATAATTTCAGTTTAAGTAACTTTTTATTTAATAAAAAATTTATATGAATTTAAGCTTTTATAATGTTATTTTTAGAGGAAAGATGTTGCTTGGAAAAGCAATAATATTTTGAATGGCTAAAGAAGAAGATATAATTTGGGATTAGTATAAGTCCTTAGAAAAAATATGCTACCAAAAATGATGGTACATTTTCCTTTGATTTGGTACATTTTACTTGCTCAATTAGTATAAAATCAGAAAACCCATTTTCCATCCCTGATTTGTAAGTGCTTATGTATGCACTTTTGCCATTACAGCGTTGCACGGTGCTTTACATGACGAAATTTCGTACATCGCAAATCAGCTGCCTCGCACACGTTCATATGTACACACAATCACAATCACATACATGTGTACCCAGCAGTATTTATCAGCTGGAAAACAGCACATATTTTCTACTGAATATTCAGTAGAGATGTAGTTCTAGATGATTTCTAGGCAAATATGGCTTGAACTGGATGGAGAGGGGGAGATCGAAATCGGTATTACACCTGAAACGGCTCTCGATTGGTCCACACTGCTGGCATTGCTAACAGGCCACTGTCTCTAGGGCATCCATGCCTCTCGTATTTGCCTCTATAAAAACGACTTTTGTCGCAGCTGCAGAGACGTGGAGCAAATCGAAAATGTCGAACACTACTTATGCCACTGTGCTGCTCTATTGATGGCCAGGTATAGCATCGCTCCTTCCATAGGCACTTGTTCGAGTGTCTGGCGGAGCTAGAAAATACAAATATGCGAACTAGATTTTCTGCGCTTCATTAAACAAACGCGCTGGTTAAGCTTTACACGCATTTAATTTCAATCTATTGTGTATCCATTTTTCCGGAAAGGTTTTTAAGGGATCTCAGAAATCAGGGCTCCCATGTGGCATCACAAAGGGCCATTTCGGCCTAAGTGTGCGCTCGCTTTCTCGCGGAGACAGCCACCTGTACCTAACCTAATCTAGTTCTAAAATCTGAACTTTCCTTTTTTTTTTTTTATAGAGATGCCGAACGAGAAGGGAGAGTTTTTGTATGAAAAAAAGGACTGAAGTCGCAGGGAGAACTTCCATAAGAAAAGTTACTACCGACACTGTGCCTTCATTGAAAAATTCAATAGCCCTAATGTGTTCACCGCGTGTTCGGTAAATTTTTCAGGCAATGATTTTTGAACCAAGTTTCAGGTTATTTTTTCATACTGAACCTTCTTAACTCGAATACTGCTGGGTAGTTACATATATATGTGCATATGTAACATCTTCTCATGCTCATGCATGTGAAAATAAAATTGAATTGTTCCAGTGAATTCAAAATGTGGCAGAAATGTAATTTTTATGATAATAATATTGAAAGGGATGCTCATCTATTTTCTGTGAACTTTTTCTCTAAATTAAATCAAAAGGGAATGATTCAAGTGCTTTTGTGTGTGTATTTGTGGCACAATTTAGCTTAAAATGTGAATTGTGTGTGGTGAAGTGCATGTGTGCGTATGCAACGATTTTCCAGTTTGTGATATGAAACGAATATTTTTTTATTATTTTTTTTTTTAAAAGAAATACCGCAGTGGGTGTGCTTGTTAATATTGCGGCGGATTCTATAAGTAAACATATTTTGAGTGCATAATTTGCTCTGCTCTCAAAAAGATATCATTCACAGTAATGCTGCTTTTGTATAAAAGCTTGTTTTGAGAAGTTAATTCCTGTCTTGGCCCACTAAAATCAAGCTCTATAAGAAGCACATCCTCTCCGTACGGCGCACAGAAGCATAAACGATATCAACATCAGCTGAGATAGCACTTGTAATACCTAAGTTCTTCGGAAGATTTATGGATCTTAGCGCGTTAGCGACGGTGAGTATCCATAGAGATTTAATAATGAATTGAAGAAGGCCAATCCACATTATTCAGCGAATAAAAATCAAGCGGCCGCGTTGGCCAGTTCATATCATGAGGATAGCTGAAGGTGTTTCGGCGCGGAGAGTATTTCTATCGACAACCGCTAGTGGCAGCAGAGGTAGGGAGAGACCTCCAAAATTTCTACTCACATTAAAACTTGTAGACAAAATTCTAACATTGCCAAAAGCACTCCAGCAGTCCGGGAGAAACTGTTATTGTGAATATGTAGTTCCTGGATGCGACCACTTTGGTGCGGAGCAGACCCACTAACTTAGAGAACAAGTTGGAATTTCAGCATTCCATGATACAGAACACCATTGTGAGTTTACTAAATAAAACACAACTAAGTGAGAGCAACTTTAAATGGAAGACTAAGCAATGCCCATAAACATTGTTTTCTCAGTTCTCAATTAGAGATGCATTTGAGAAATAATCTCATTCTCAAACCTCAAATTTTAATTCTCAAATGCAACTCAAATAACCGTTGATAACATTTTCAAACAAAAAGGCAAATTTTTCTTAAACGTTAGAGAAATTTTTGAGAAAATCTTCGTTATCAAATTGAGAATTAAGATTTTCTCAAACTTTCGAACTACCTTGGCCTGATGTTTATTGGGATGCAGTTAACAGTCTATTTAGGGCCAAAAGTTTTCATTTGCGAGTAATCTTTTACTTTTTAAGATTTGCTCGATTTTTACAATAAACTTTGCACACTTTTTAAAAGAAGTCACGTCAAATAAAAAAAAAATATGTATGTACTCGTAATCATTTCGAACTTTTCACGCTTTGCACTCTTGCAAGAAATAGCAATAAAGCAGAAATTTTTTTCGCTAACATAACAAACTTCCGAACATTTTTCACATTCTTAACATTTTAATTACACGCACTTTGAAGAAAAAAAACCAAAAACAAAAAAAAAGAGCTAAGAAAGCACAAAACAAAATATAATAGGAAAACCCAACAATAACAATAATTTTTCTCATAAACTAAGAAAACGAAAACAAAAAAAAACATACGCCAGAAAAACTAACAAAAGCAACAAAAGCTTGCGCCTATTACCGCTAAAAAAAAACGCAAAACAAAGGGCAAACTTTGCTTTGCTAAAAAAAGCAACAATAACAAAATGACTGCCAATTGCGGCCTTCCGTTCAAACTCTTAACCCTAAAATAACACCACGCTAACTCAACGTATGTATGTATAGAGCGGCACTACTCGGCACCTCTGCCACTTGAAAGCTTTTCCACGCCCCCCATTTCAGACACTTCTATACTCGTTCGCTTCAACGCCACCGAGCCTGTGAGTTGCTTTCTGTCATTTTTATATTTTTTACATTTGCTTTTGTTTTCTTTTTTGTTTTTGTTTTGTTCTCTTTTTGTTTTTCATTACAGTTAGCCGGCTTCTGCTTTGCCTGATGTCACACTTCAGGAGCCAGGAGCATGCGGATGAATGCAAGAGTGCAACCGAAGTGGGGCGCTTGAAACAATGTACTACTCGTAGGGAACGTAAACAGTATGTGTATGTGTACCGTAAACAGTGTGTGTATGTGCATGTGTTTGTGTGCAGGGTTGCATTTGTAGAGAACTTTGTTGTAATGCCATCGAATTAGTTGCATTGTTTGCGTCATCACAATGGATTTCCCTGCCCCACACAAAAACAAAAAAACATACATACATACAATAGGAGTGCAACTTGAGTGCGGATGAGCGAAATGAAATCCAGGCAATTGGCGTAGAGCAAAGAGGAGCGTAGAGATGGGGTGAGTAGAAGAAATGAGGCAAGTAAAGAGAGTGCTTTCATAGCTGGCAGTTGAACAATAACAGAAGCCACATTTTGTCGTGGAATGTGGACGTTCTACTAACTTCGAACGTGGAAGTAATAATAAAGAATGGCTTACTTTTGTGGAAAATCGATTGTTATGTACTTTGAGGAGAAACTTCATTTCCAAATTTCGCCTGAGAGATCCTACATTTTCTGACGAAAATTGTTTCTTGTCTTTTTTGCTTCGTGATAACTGTCGCCAATTAGAAGCATCAAGAGAGCCACCCGCTCTTTCCAACGAGGTGGATGCCTCGCTCTTCCTCTGCTGCCAACGTTGGAAATAACAGCCACATTTGAAACAATTGCATGTCCTTAAAAACAAATTTCAAAATTTTCGACGTTTAAGTGCAACTGCTTTAAGCTCAAATTAGTTATGCAGTAACAGTATCTTTATAAAACAGCTGATCAACCAACCTTATGGGAAACAATGTATTTGATTAGTGATTCGCTAGTCGGTAACGCTATCGGTAACAACCAAACGAATTTTGGTTTTCAGCCGTAACGCTAACCAGCTGATCGATTGTTTGTTTCAGTTGCTCACTGTCATGACGCAATAATAGTATGGTCGTAGCAATCAAAAGAGAACACGCAATTAGCATTAATACAAAATATGATAATTTCGCAACCTATAAACCCGAAAGAAGAAGAGCGACTCTATTGCTATGACCGCCTTTATTGGGCTATGATCACTGTTCAGCTGTTTACTGTTACTGCACCTACAATCGACCAAATTAATACCGATACTGTTACTATTATGGAAATAAAGTTAACGCATAACTAATTTAAGCTTTACCACCGATACGTAGTTCGCAGAACACTCTAAAGCCCCAACAGAGCTATTATTACTTTTTATACATTTCATGAGCATGAAATGGTATTTTAACTATGTGCCCAAACACGAATGGTGAAAGTACCAGAAGAAGGCGTGGCAGACCCACCAAAATATATATGTACATACCAATATGATGAGGATCATGAGCTGAGTCGATTAAGCCATGCCCGTCTGTCTGTCTGATGTCTGTCTCTCTGTTTGTCTGTCTGTCTGTCTAGTCCCTCAGTTTTTGAGATATCTGCTTGAAATTCGGTATGTGGATGTCTTTTTAGAAGAAGCTGATCATTTGTCGGAAACGGCCGAATCGGACCACTGCTACATATAGCTACCATACAACCGATTTTTCAGATATACGTATACATATACATATTTTAGATTATAACTTCTCCATTTAAATCAAGGCACTTTTTCTCTAATGAATCTTTGCATAAATAAGCGACAGAATTGAAATTACAATGTAACTTTTCATTCCTCGATTCATGAAAGGTATGACGACTTCGACCGTCCACGCTCTTACTTGTTTTTTGCATGCCAACGCTTACGTAGCGTAAAGAAAATCGTTATGAGTGCCATTGGCTTTAGTTGGAAGCACTACAAAGACCCTGTAAAAAAGTGTGCGACGAGTCTCTAAAAAGATTTGTCCGGGAGCGCTCTCTTTCGGGTACAATTAGTCTACAATTGTTCCCAATTGTACCCGAACGGGTACATATGTATACTAATTGTAGACGAATTGTACCCGAAAGGGTATCAAACGGGTACAATTAGTCGCACAAATGGATGTGTCGCATTTGCTACCTGTTCGGGTACAAAACGGGTACAATTGTGCGCTTTTGCTACCCGTTCGGGTACAAACTGGGTACAATTAGTCTCTTCATAGGACATGCTCAAACAAAAGAGAACACTTCAACCCATATAGAGAGATACAAATGGGTAGTAATCGCATGCTCCCTTGCGAGTTGTCCCGGATGTATCCCGGAGTGATCGCATTTTTTGCAGGGGAGTCACACACACACACATACATATATAAACACACAAATGCACTCCAGCAATTTGAAAGCAAAGTGAGCAGAGAAAGTAAAGCACTTCATCATCCAGTTTCCAAAGCTTAGACGGACACGACCATGGCGGGCGAATGAACCAAGGATGCATCGTAACGTTAATATTATCGTTTACCGAAAAAAAGTAATCGCTTCCGTTGAAACTATTCAGGTTTTTACCGTTTACGCAATTATCAAAATAATTTATAGTCGCAAAATAACGATAATGAAATTATCGAAATAATACCATTTCGTTGATTAGCGAAAAGAAATTATCAAAATAATTTCATTTCGTTGATTAGCGTTATCATAACCAAATTTATAACGTTGGAATGCTTAGTGCGCTCGCTATGCCGCACAGTGGGGGCACCTCCATACAAACGCGGCCAAAAATAGTAATAATTAAGCTAGAATCTTGAAACTCGGAACTTAAGCTTTTTTGGTTGAAATTAATAAACTGTGAAAATTTGAACAAAATCCACCCACAAATAGGCCCACCTCCCATATAACGGTATTTTTGAAATTTCAGCATTTTCCTAACTATTATAGCTAAAATGCTCCATTTTGATTAGTGTATACATTTTTGAAATATAAATCAAATGCAGTAATCATTTTGGAAATGGAGTAAAGCACTTCACCGTTTTTAAATTAAAAATATATGCACTTTTAAGTATGTTATAAGCATTTATCATAAAACTTTCATACAAAAAAATCCCATTTCAAAAAAATTGTATACCAGAAATGAAATTAGACTTTTCTAAAGGATTTCAGTGGGCTAAACCTGAATCTGGAGTCAGATTTTCCAAATTGGTTCTAGTTTCTGAGATATTCATGCCCAAATAGGCAAAAAACACGTTTTTTGGCTCTATTCCCTGCTTAATATCTTTTATGTAATTACTTTCCACTTAAATTCGATTAATCCAGTTGAAAGCACAATCATTACCCTTGAAAACAGCGTTTAGTTTCTTCGAATATCTTAATTAGAATTGGAAATATCGATATTTAAATTTCACCATTTTGACAAATATTTCCCATACAAAAAATTTTAACTTTTTGAAGCATACCTACTTCTGGGCATTTTGTATGGGAAAAATGTACGAAAGCTCAAAAAACACTTTCCATAAAAATGTTCATAAAACAAAATGGAGCAAACGAATTTTTACAATTCTTTCTCCTGTTTATAAAAGACATTTGGGACTATGAAATATTAAAAAATTGAGGAGGTCATATTTTTTGTTTTTTTTGAATTTCATTTTAAAATTTTACAATTTTTACAAATTTTTTTTTTATATTCCAAAAGAAAAAAGCTGTCAAAGATATGAATTAACGCTGATAAAAAAGATTACCTCATAATTTGAAAGTATTCACCATTTACTGCAAGACAATATAGAAATATTCGATTATTCGCCTAAATATAAACGTTTTTCATAATGTCAAAACTAGCATAATTAATGCGTTTACAAAAACGCAGTTTTAGGCCAATGGGAAAAAAATTATAAAAGCAAATGGAGCAAGTGGATTTTTAAAATGAAAATGTAGTTTGATTAAGAATATATTATTTCAAAGCATAAAAAAAATTTGAGGAGGTCATATTTTTTGTTTTTTTAATTTTTTTATTCAAAGTCGAGCAAAATTTTTTTCTTATCGACATTTTTTGTCAATATTTGAAAATTCATATAAATTCAATAGTGAACGGTATTTAAAACTACGTTATAATTTCTGAAAGAGAAAATCATTATCTATGTAATGATGTATTACTCGAGTTCGTGTGTTAACAATTAAATGAGATAGAGCATTTTGTATGAGGTGTGTTCATTGAGAAAAAAAAGAATCTATTTTTTTCTCAACTTTGGGCACCCTGTACGGCTAAACGAAAAGAGACTCAAAAATTTTTGTATAAGCTTTTTTATTACAATTTGATGTATCTGTCGATATCTATTTAATAAAATGGTTTTACTCATACTTTAATTTTGAATTTATTTTTGGCCGCAATCACCCATTGTGTGCCGTCGCGAACAATCGGCCGAGAACTCCCATACATACATACATATATGCATATGCACACGAACTGCTACGATTTGAGTGGCAGCTGTTTATGTATGCGCCTCGTGCAGGCAATCTTTTTGTTGATTTACTTCGTTTCAACGTTACCGGTTGCATTTTGATAATTTAGTTTTGTGAATTATCGAAACGAAATGGTTTTGATAATTTAGCGTTGCGAATTAACGAAACAAAACCATTTTGATAATTTAGCATTGTGAATTAACAAAACGAAATAGAATCCGTTCGTTCGTTAAGCATCTCTGGAATGAACGAACGGCTATGTGGTGAACAGACAAACACACATACATATCCATACAGCTACACATACACCGATGTATCGGTAACGTTATGTGGGGTAAAAAGTTAAACATTTTTAATGACGTGGAACGCACCTCAAGGACTCGAGTGCTTGTGGTGTAATTTTTACAATGCGTTGGCAACGCCGCGTCGAGCCAAACAAACGAAGGCGGCAGCGTCAATGGCAGATATTTAGGTATACATATGTATTTATGTGCTTGGAGCGCGTTGGCTGCAAAGTGAAATGAAGGTAAACAACAACAATAAAAAGGAAGGAAAAAGAAGAAAAACATGGCCATTGTGTACCTAATTTAAGGTTATTTCCTTTTTTTTTTAATTTTCCAACTTTTTCGTTTAATTTTCCATTTTTCCGGACTCACCTTTCTAAGTGGCTTTGTTTATTTGCTGGTTTTCTTTTTGTTGCTGTCATATTTTTTTCCGTTTAACACATTTTTTCATCTTTTTCTTTATTCTTTTTCTTTTTATTTTGGAAAGTTTTATTAAGCAATTAAAAAAATGTTTGCTGCTGCCAAACCTGTTGCATTGCAATGATTTACTTGAGAAGTGGTCCGCTCTCGCAAAAAGTTTTGTCGCTTTTGTTAAACGGCAATTGACAATTATAAAGTACACCTCTCGACTTTGTAGGTAATAAACAAAAACAAAAATAAAAACGAAAACAAAAACAAAAAAAAAAACGAAAGAAAAAATAAGAGTTTGGAACAGTTAACGAATGAAATAAAGTAAGCGTATATTTTTGTTGTAATTTAGAAGACTACTTTTTAAGGATTTAATTGAAAAGAGTTTGAAGTAGATGAAAAAAAAAATGGTGAACATGTCTATTTAATTGGAATTTAAGCCCTAGATGGGAATTGCTTAACAAAATGGAATAACTAGCGCATGAGATGTTATAACTCATTCACTATGTACCAACGCTAAGGCTTAAGGTAGGAAACTATACCGAGCAAGGTAACGGGGAATGCCATGTCGACGGGGAGACAAAAGAAACAACTTTCACAAAAGCTAAGAAAGATTTGAAGTTCTAATAGAACCAAATGGTGCGCAAAAATTTTACTCAGAAAATCAGAGGCTAACTTCTGGCGAAACGAGAACGGCGATCTAGCAGTTGACGCGGAAAGGACGCTGATTCCCATAACTGAACAACGGGAACACCAAGAATACCGGAGACGAAGAACCACATTTCATCATGCGATCATCACGAATTGTACGAATTGCCGACCGATTGTCTATTGAGTTATTTTTTAAAAAGCGCAGCCGTTCAGGCAAATATGAGTATAATCCTCTCTAAGCTGATTAAAGGTCTGAGAGAATAGGTTTTGTTGCCAGCGAAACTCTATCAGTCACTCGTCACTATGTATGACCAGCATTGCCGCTGGGGCCACTAAAGTGGCAATTTGAACCTTTTTGAAAATATGCAATATTTGAACCTTTTTAAAAATTCGGGCCACTTTTGGTCCTTTTTTACTTTTAAAACTATAATGTAATAAATATTTTTTTAGTTTTTTTTACCTTTTCATTTTTCATTGGCAACTCTCCGCTGCGAAGGAAAATCCCGAATGAGTTATTTAGGAGTTTAAATTTTTAGAATGCAAGAAAATTGTTTGAACAAACCAAAATAGAAGAGTTTTGGCACAGTGTGGGTAATATAAAAAACAATTTAAATGAGAACTTGTTGTGAATTTGTTGCAAATATATTAACGCTGCCACATAGCAGTGCATCAGCAGAAAGATTAGTTTCAAAACTTTCACTATTTAAGGCCAAGGTTACAAACCGCTTGCAAAATTGATACGTGCAGTCCAATGAGCGCTCAATTTAACTAATGGAAATGATTTAGATTCTTGGATACCGGGATAAAACTTGGTTGTCAAATATCTGAGAACTAAATTTTAAATCCATTAAATTATAACTTATTTGTATTATATATATGTAGACTTGAATTAAATATATGTTTGCTCTAGTTTTACTTGGTTTTAGTAAAACACTGTTCCTTAACCTGTGAATTGCTGTAAGCATTAAATAAACCACAAAAATATATAAAAATGTGTTTCTAGCTAAAAAAAAATTTGGGGGACACTATTTTTTTTTCCTTTTTTGGGCCACTTTTTGAAATTTTTTAGCGGCAACATTGTGTATGACTCAAAAGCATGAACCAACAATTAATATTTTCCAGCATGCAATGACACTCATGAAAATAAGAAAGGGATTATTGCCGAGAAAATATAGAAGCCTGCTGTTTTTAAAGCCTCTGCTATCTCATCTCCTGCCGTTATTGTCATGTCATGATAGAATGAGCACCGAAAAGCACATCATCTACGTACACGTTGGTTTTCAAAATATTGGATGCAAATATCGAATGTCACCTGCCAGTTGATGCAGCTTTCGGATTGCTAAGTAAGGTGCGCAGTTCTTATACAAATTCCATCCATTTGCATACGACTTAGAGATTTCAAACTTAATCATGCCTAAAGTAATAAGAATCCATAGAAAAGCGTGAAGGAACATGCTTTGACAACCTGAGTTATATGTTCTAGATATTGAGGTAGCAAAAACATTAAAGGGGGATGGTTTCTTAGGCACAAAATGGTTGATATCTTAGCTAAACCAAAGACAGCCCATCTCCCTCAGTCATTCAAGGGAATAATTCGCAGAAACTGTCAGAAAGATCAGTGTGTTCACCGTTTCGCACGAAGCAGTCCATCATACATTGTTCTCGAGTTAATTTCTAACACTGCTGACCCGCTTACTTAGTATTCAAAATATTCATGAAACAGTCAAGATTATCAGAGTTTCTATTGAATCGCCATCGATGATGCTGGTATTCATCAAAAGTAAAAAAACACATGGTGATATTTAGTGAAATGTATTGTATCTACACAGAAAAAAATGATAGTTTATTTCAAATATCATTTGGTTCTTAATTTAATCATTCTTGGAATTAAATTTGAATTTTAATGCCAAAAAGTCTTATTTTGAAACTATGAGAAGTTTTATAATTTTATTCAGGGACCGAAAATAACGGTTATTTTTTTCTAGTGTGCTGAAAAGGTTACGCAAAAATAACCTTTATCTTCTTTTGGTCCTTAATAACCATTATAAAAACCAAAAAACCGTTTTGGGCCTGAATAACCGTTATGGCAACCAAAAAAGTGTTTTGGGCTTGAATAACCGTTATGGCAACCAAAAAACTGTTTTGGGCCTGAATAAACGTTATTCAGATTTTTATTTTTTTTTGGTCAGCTATAAAAATTAAGCCTATTTATTTGTCAATATTTCTGGACGATATTGGTATCAAATGAAAGGTGTTGAGCAGGGCTTTTACATAGAAGTGTATTTGTTAAGATTCGTAGGTCGGGTTCCCAGTTATGGGTGAAAAAGTGTCCCGGTGCCCTGCAATGTTTTAAGCAATATTGGTATAAAATGAAAAGAGGTAATCAGAGCAACAATCCCTGCTCAACACCTTTCATTTGATACCAATATCGTCCAGAAATATTGACAAATAAATAGGCTTGATTTTTATAGCTGACCAAAAAAAAATAAAAATCTGAATAACGGTTATTCAGGCCCAAAACAGTTTTTTGGTTGCCATAACGGTTATTCAGGCCCAAAACGGTTTTTTGGTTGCCATAACGGTTATTCAGGCCCAAACCGGTTTTTTGGTTTTTATAATGGTTATTAAGGACCAAAAAAATTTTTTTTCTCATGATAATGGTTAAATTTGACTTTTACACCATTTCTCTTATAACCGTTATGTCCCTGATTTTATTTATTCCAATATAGTTTCAAAATAAAGTCTTGAAAAGTATTAAAATTCTCTCTGAGGAAGTTCAATTATTTATGGTTTAAAAACAAATCCTGAAAAGTATAAAAAACTTTCTTTTTATTTTTCTCGCTGGCAGCGAGGAATTAATTAAATTTCTTAAATATGTACTTTTTTCCCGAAAAATACAATTCGTGTCTATTCAAAGAAATACAGAGGATATTTGCTAACGCCACAGTGATAGTGAAAATTTTCCACGAAAAGAAAACAAAGGCAATATAATAACGTTGAATTGGAAAAATGGGACAGACCATCAAATACATACGTACATACAAAAATATTTAATGGACACAAAGTTAGAAAGAAAATCAGGCAAAAATAACAAATGAAAATTTGAAAATAAACAGCAGAAGAAAGTCCAAAAAATGCAGTGAAAGAAGAAGAGTAAGAAGAAACAGAAGATGAAAAACAATATAAACTTTTCACAATTTATTTTGACAAACAAATCCCTGGCCGTTCTCATTCACTCTTAGCAACGCTATTCGCGATAGCTTTTGGTTGTCATGTAACCAAGTAGAGAAAAGCAGCAATAATAATGATGATGACGGGTAATGTTGGGGTGGATTTCGGCAGAACAATGCCAATGTCTTAATGTGCCAACAAGCTTTTACTTACTTACATGTGTGTGTGTTGTACATATGTATGTATGTATGCACATAAACAGTAAATTTCACAAAATTTCTTCTCAATTCCAAATGGCAACAGAAACTGACAACATTCATTTCGATTTAATGCCATAAAAGTTGCATTCGTGTAATGAAATTATATGACAGGACAAGAGAGTGAGAAAGAGAGATACATACAAATATAGAGTGAAAGGGACACAGTACTACTATATGAGAATGTGTATGTGGCGCGGCAAAGCCAAACAAAACTATACAAACGCTGGTTCACTGCAGCATTCCGCGCGGAAGAAAACCAAGTTGCGCGTTCCCTTGCCAGCAACATGATGAAAGGTGACTTTAATATGAAATACACTTTAAAACAGCATATGACAGCAATGCAAAGGTGTGTGGAAGAAAGAGAGAGGAGGAGGAGAGAGGAACGAGGTCTTCGTGTCATTACTTTACGTGCGACCATAACACCAACCGTTACACGAAAACAAACGCGGTGAACTGCTGAAAACAGCGCCAAAAACCAGAAACGGTCGAAAAGTGGTGACAGTACAGAGCGCTCCTATAAAACAAAAACAACAATAACAAACTGCAGCTTTAAAGGGAATGAGGAGCGAACAGGAAAATGCCAGCAGACTGAAAACAGTAGCACAGAGGAGGAGTGAGAGCCGCTCTGTGTGTGGAGGAGACGTCATGGCAGTTGCCAGCGCCGCGAGCAAATTACAATTGTTGCCCATGTATGTATGCCCACAGAGCGAGCGCTATGCTAGAGCCAACAAAGCACACAATGGGCGATCGGATATGGAAAGAGGAGGAGGAGAAGGAGAAGGAGAAGGAGAAGGCGTATCAGCCAAATATTGGCTGCGTGGTAAAGCAACGACAACAACAACAACAACAACAAAAGTAGTTAAGTTTATAGACGGCAAAATTGGAATTTCGTACACATGACAAACTGACTTCAATTTCCAATCACGTACACAACGTATCAATAGTATTTTTAAGTAAGTATGTATTTCAACATTTAACATTATTTTGCACATTCGTGGCAATTTGATTTTGATTTATTTTTGCTTCTGCTTCTTCTTCTGACGAGTGATTCTTCAATCACACTTTTCCCCACTTTTTACTTATATTTTGTGTTCGATTTTGGGGAATATAGTATACACATAAATATTTTATGACTTTTTTGTTTTATTGGCCCTTTGTGTATGATTAAAGCGTGTGAAATGTGCATAGCAAGGGGAGATGCGACTCCTTTTTGTTTAATGGCGAACCATTTTAAGTCCCGACCAAAATTAATTTAAAATCATAAAATTATTTTCTCACGCTTTATAAAATATTATGCATAAATTTTGCTTATACCTCCTACAGCCGTTCTAAAAAACAATTAAAAACAATTTCAACCGCAATTAAGGTATGTGTGTATGTGACTTGTCACAGTAATTAAAATAACAAATCCTTAAATGTGTATCATTAATTATAAGCCTTACATACCGCCCACACATGTGTATATTTAGCACATATGTATGTATGTATATGTTTATGCATTTCATAGCTGTTTAATCCCTGTAGGGAAAATCTCTAGTTCCGAACCAGGTCGCTTCTAGTGCATTTTTCGACACTACTGGTGCGAGCTAAATCTCTTTTGCACGTTATCAACTGGCGCATTTAACACGGCGTTGTCCTAGGGCCTAGGCGGTGTCAATTGGCACTCTCTGCGCTACATTTGCGATAGGTCCGAACTAGTACTAAATTCTACAGTTTTACATGTGCCGCTTTGACATGCTTAGAGCAAGTAGCGCGATGGCAGACTGGCTAACGCGTGTGACAATCAAACTGGCAAGCGCGGGTTCGAATCCTGTCGGTGTCGAGGCAGCTGATAATTTTTTTTAAATTTTTTTTTAACTAATATTTTTTTATTTATTTATTAATAAAAATTTTCAAAAATATTTAAAAGGTAATAAAATAAAAAAAAAATTAAAATAAGCCTGAGGAATCGGAAAAGTATAATTAGGGGAACATTTTATTTCATACAAGTTAAGAATAGTCAAGGAGAATATCAATTCGGAAATTAGGGCAATTCCTACGTCATATGTACATCCATTCCATTGGAACAAAGTTAGAGTTAAAACATTTAAAGCTCACGAAAGGTATGCAAATTGTAATTTTTGAGCAAACTTAACATTTACATATATATGTATGTACATACATATATACGTATGTATGTATATACACAAAGTTATGGCATGTCATAAATTATAAAAACACACTTGCTGCAAGTAACGCCCCATTAGCGTTACAAGTGTGTAATATGTGTATATATACATATATATATTTACACACATATGTATGTATGTATGTATGTACATATCCCTGCAGCGAAAGTCCAAACTAGTCAGCCAACCTACCAGTTAACTGACTAGATAAATTATGGAAGTTGCCCAACTAGATTTATAGGGGATAAATTGAGATTAGTTATGAAACCAGAAGTTTTGCCAAAAAAAAAAGGATTTTAAATTAAAAACGAATGTATTCGGGGTTTCTGGAGGTTGCAGTAAAAGTAAAGCAACTTCTTTATTGTTGTTGTAGTATTCGAACCCTGCGTAGTAGGCCCCTTGTAGATTTAGTTGGTTGCAAATTGTTAGATCATTAAATCAGGTGAATGCCACAAATATAACATAGTTTGAGATGTTAATATAGCCCTGTATATTAGATACTACTTCAGCCATAGAAAAAAGTACATGATATCGCACCCTAAATCAAAAAGAGGCACAACTCAAAATTTTTCGCAATCGAGTTTTTTTCATAAACGGGTATACGGAACATATCTCTAGCATTGCCAAATTGAATAACTGTCTCTTTCGACCGAAAAATAACCATTGTACCTGGCCCTTTGCCATACAATTGCTTGTAGTGAAAAAAAGTTTTTTGGCTCTCCTGAAAATTTTTGAATTTTGAGTTGTGCCACTTTTTGATTTAGTGTGCGATATGTTTGTATAAAGTCAGAAAATCATCAATATACATATGTAAATGTCAAGCTTATAATGGTCAACGTAGAGCTGTCAAACTATCGACGATACTATCGATAGTATCGATAGTCTAGTCACTTTAAATAACTATCGATAGTTTTACTACTATCGCGACTATCGTATATACTCTTTCCCAGCGCATTTGACATTTACCCATTTCCACATTAATTCTCAAAGCACAATTTTTTATTGAGAACACATTGCCGTATAAGAAACCAAAAATTTCCGAAGTGTTGAATCAAATACAGAGAGCAAAAAAACCGATGTAATCCTGAAGAAGAGCCAGTACTTGGAGCAAGTTAACTCTGCACCAAACACAAACCCACCTGCAAACAATTTTTTTTTGTATCACGGCATCATCTGTACTCGCTGGTTATAATAGCCGTAACGCAACGGATGCAGCTGTGACTTTAATATCTATTGTATGTGAAAGGCATGTGATTGATTACAATGAACGGTAGAAAGCGGCGAGAACCGTAAGCATCTGTTGATTTTAGATTTCTTCCGTATTCTTACGGCAATTTGACAGTTCTCTTTGCTGTGACAAAACAGAATACCGTTAGCAAAAATTTTTTTTAAACATTTTATAAAATAAATATGAGCGAATTCGAGGAAAGACTTAATAACGGCGTGTGTCGTCATGAAATCACCAACAAATTGAAAGTTTCCTTGTTGGGGTAAGTGGAAAGTTTCCTGTTTTAAATTGGTAAACAAAGTACAATATTTACAGCTGTGGCAAATATCAAAGACGGCAGTTAACGCACTATTATAACTGCCTTATGTTTGTCACCGTTCTCTATCGGTACGGCTTCCGTCCCGTTCCGCTATTATAACCAGCGCAGTAGAGTCTGAACGCATGTTCAGTAAAGCTGGTTTAATTGTAAGTGATAGGCGGTCGAGTTTAAAACCAAAAAAAGTCGATGTGTTATTATTCTTACAAAAAAATTTTTATGAATTGGAAAATCAGTTGGTATTTTTAAAAGTAAGGCAGCGAAAAATAAATGGATTTGAAAAAAACATATAAAATGGGTCGATACTATCGATAGTATCGATAGTCACCCTTAGGACTATCGTAAAACATCGATGGTCGTGACTATCGATAGTTTGACAGCTCTAGGTCAACGTGTTACTTATTCACAATGTTAATATTAATTTACCTAAATATTTAATATGCAAGATACCAATCTAATGTGCCTAAATTCTTAATTTAAATATCATATTCTAATAACTAATTAAATGTATTAGAAACCTTATTTTGCAATTTTTATTTTCATTGGAGTAGCATGTAAAACTAGTCAGTCAAATGGTATAGTTCTGATATCTACACTGACTAGTCAGCAAATTGGTATGATGCTGGTGTGTATACTGACTAGTCAGTCAAGTGGTATGATGCTGGTGTGTATACTGACTAGTCAGTCAATTGGTGTGATGCTGGTGTGGATACTGACTAGTCAGTCAAGTGGTATGACTCTGGTGTGGATACTAACAATTGCCATTTCCTAGGTCATCACCGTGTTAAAAATACCAGTTGCTAATATGGAAAAAAGATAGATGGCTGACTAGTTGAGCTGTATGGCCAACTAGTTGTCAATTAGTTTACAACTAGTTGATTTCGCTGCAGGGTATGTTTTCAACATACCACATAAATACAATAAAGGCACTTAACCTCAATTCGCTCTATTAAAATTTATGACATTCTGCCATAGACAGTGTTTTTTTTTTAAACTCTAGCTAAAAAGCAAAGTAGCGGCGTCAATGCCACTATTGGACACAGCCATTTTGACATACATACATACATATGTACATAGCTACATTACTCACATTATTTTTAAATTTTTTACATTATTTTGGCTTGCTTCAGCCATTTTTTTTTTTTAATTTTTTGCTTTTCAGCTGCAGCTGCAGCTTCACGCTTTCACGCTTCATCAGCTGCTGCAAGAAAAACATTTTTTTTTGTAAAATAAAATCTTCTGAAACAATAGATTACCATACTCACTTCCTGGTATGTGCGTGTCTCTAGCTGGCGATCTGCCAGCTATCTTTATTTGCACATGCATTTTTTTTTTTTTTTTTTTTTTTTATAGTAGGGGGAAGCATCGAAAGCCGAAGTGCGAGACTTTAACCCGCTAAACCTAACCTACTCCCACCCAAAGCCACTCCTACGGAGCCACCGGACAGGTATTACTTCGTAGGAGGGCGGATAGACTAAAAGTCTTATTTCAACGGACAGGGCTATTAACGCCTACTACATTGGTCAGAGTATCTCAGTTGGGCTAATATTGACGCTGACGCGTCGCTAACTGCCTCCCACATAACAGAGGACTGACACATAAGTGCAGTCAAATTTTCCACCGAAACTCTTGTTCCCGCGATCTCGTTCAGCCGTGATCGCACAGCTGAGAAACGAGGGCAATGAAAAAACACATGTTCTGCGTCCTCTACCACGTCGGAACACTGAGGACAGAAAGGACTATCATTTCTCTTGAATCTGTAAAGATACGCCCTAAAGCACCCATGTCCGCTAAGGAACTGAGTAAGGTGGAAATTGAGGTCGCCCTGCTCTCTATCTGCCCAACTGTTTATATTAGGAATTAACCTATATGTCCACCGACCTTTAAGCGAGGTTTGCCAGCGTTCCTGCCACAATAGGCGCCTTCTCTTCCTTTCTTCGGTTCTGTGTGAGTTTAGCACCGGTTTCGTTGCACTGTATATTTTGCTAGTTTCTTGGGCTTGAATGTCTATCGGCGGCATGTTTGCCAAAACTTCAGCAGCATCACCAGAGACTGTTCGAAATGCGCTTATAACTCTGAGAGCGGCCATGCGGTGTACGGCGTGCAGCTCCTTTGCATATGATTTGCAGTTGAGAGCATCGGCCCAGATCGGTGCAGCGTATAAAATAGCAGAGTTTATAGCCCTGGCTAACAGGTGTCGACGTGTGGAGCGCACGCAACCTTTATTCGTCATCATCCTCGAAAGGCCGCCACAAATTTTTTGCGCCTTTTCTGCGGCGTAGTTTATGTGCTCCTTGAAGCTCAGCCTGGGATCAAGAACCACACCCAGATATTTCAGTGATGGCTGGGAACTTATCTCGCACTCCCCGACCGTAATGCACATATTTTCTCGTACTTTCCTTGTGCTTACAAGCAGTACCTCTGTTTTTTGTTCCGCTAGCTGCAGGTCCATAGTCGAGAACCATCGTCGCACTCGGCTGATTGCATCATTGCAGATATGCCGGAGATTTTCTAGGTGCTTTGCAATTGCTATTATAATGAGGTCGTCTGCGTAGGCAATAAGTTCCACAGATTTTGGTTGTTCGATCTCAAGGACACCATTGTACATAACATTCCATAGGAGAGGGCCTAGGACGGATCCTTGTGGTACTCCGCTCGTAATCGGATAGCTCTTGGCTCCCTCATCAGAGTTGTAGACTAGGACTCGCTCCTCAAAGTAACTTAAAATTATGTTTATCAGGTACTGTGGGACTTGAAAGCAATATAATGACTCAATAATTTTCGACCAACTCGCTGAGTTAAAAGCATTTTTTATATCTAGTGTGACCAGAGCGCAGTATTTTTTGGCTCCACCTTTCCACCTCTTTCCGCTAACTGCATTTCTAGCTAATTGGACCACGCTTTTTATGGCATCGACTGTCGACTTATGTTTGCGGAAGCCATACTGTTTTTTTGACAGACCACCTGCGCTTTCTAGAGCTGTCTCTAAGCGGTTACAGATCAGTGCTTCATATATTTTGCCCATAGTATCAAGCATGCATATTGGCCTGTAAGATGAAGGGTCATCTGGTGGCTTTTTTGGCTTTGGAATAAGGACCAAACGTTGGACCTTCCACGGATGTGGGAAGATACCCTCCTTAAGACATGCATTATACATTTCTGCGAACAATGTCGGGCTTAAGTGTATAGCCGCCTTGAGAGCTTTATTTGGTATACCATCTACACCGGGTGCTTTGTTGTCTTTTAACCTCTTTGCTATGTTAATAATTTCATCCTGTAACTAAGTTAGAAGGTACCTGAGGAATTCTCTGCGCAAGATGGGCAGGCATTGGTTCGTGCTTGGGAAACAAGGTTTCAACCACCCTGGTTAGGAAAAAAGGGCATGTTGGTTGCACATAGTTGTTTTTAAATTTTTTCATACACACTTTATATGCTTTGCCCCAAGGGTCGACGTTTGCTTCTTTACATAGCTCAGTGAAACAATGTTTCTTACTGCGCGCTATAGCTGCCTTTAGATTATTTTTTCTCAATTTGAATCTTTTTCTGAGCACATGCATATATAGATACAAATGTATGTATCTATGCATACATATATACCTAGCAAAAAGGTTAGGCTGATAGATGAAGCCTAAGCTATAAAACAGGAATACGCTGGCAGCGCTGCTTGCTGTTATGTACTCATTCTCTCTGCTCCAAACGTTTTAATACTTAATTCTCTGTCATACTTATCCCAAATAGGGAATTGAGAAGCGATTGAGTTCTATGAACAAATATGGGAAAAGAGAGTATGGTCAATGTTTAGCGAGCGTAAAAGTTGCGTATTGTCGAAGGAAAGATCGTCGCTTTAGTTTATTTTCAACTGACATACAATCACGTCTGCGCACGATTTTCTCATTCCGATATATCAGGCCTTAAATATGCCTTATTTCCATGGCGAATAAGCCTTTGGATTAAAGTTTCCTCTCAGAGAGAGAAAGAGAGAGAGAGAGGGTATTGTTTACGTTCTGATGACATCAACACAGGAAAATCAGCCTTATTTTAAGCCTTTGTCCATACAACTTTTGTTCGCTTAAGTCTTCTGGAATAATTCTTAAATAAATGCGTAGATTTTTTGCTGGGTACCTATAGATACATGGTATATATTTGCTTGTCTGTGCATATTGGCTCTCTATATTGGCCATTATTGCTTCATCCTTTATCCGCCTTGTGTTTGCATGCATTTTTAATGAGTTTCACAAATTAATCGAATTTGATTGCATTTTAAACGTCCACTAATGGCTTGCCGCATCGTTGTAACCGCAACCGAAGCCATTTTTCATTGTTTCATTAACATTATATTATGATCGCAGCGCATATACATATGCAGGTATGTATGTATGTAATTAAGTATCCCTGCAAAAAAATGTGCGATTAATACCGAAAGATATTTGTCCCGGATTGATCTCTTTCGAGAACAATCGGTCCACAATTAGTCCCCGATTGTTCCCGTACGGGTATAAATGTAGACTAATTGTAGACCAATTGTTGCCTAATGGGTATAAATGTAGATTAATCGCTTTCATCCCGAACGGGTACAAATGTAGATTAATCGCTTTCATTCCGAACGGGTACAAATCTAGATTCCTTAAATGTAGAAATTTTACAAAAATATGCAATGTATTTAAAAAATTGTAGAACAACCGGTAAAACGAATTGAACACCCTTTCTTTTAATAACAATGATGAATAATAATTTTAACAAAATGTTGCCTAAAATATTCTATGAAAAAATCCTTAACATTACGCTCATATAATGCATCCTCAAAACTTACAATTTTTTTTATTTATTTATTGAGATTTTTTTTTTCAAAAGTAAAACATTGTATAATCTTTATTTATATATGCATGAATATTTACAATTTTTTAAAGATTGTTATTAAAAATTGCCTTGGCGAACATCTTGGAAAAATCTACATTTGTACCCGTTCGTGCTGGAAGCGATTGATCTACATTTGTACCCGTTCGGGATGAAAGCGATTGATCTACATTGGTACCCGTTCGGGTATACAAGTTGAACAATTAGTCTCTTCATAGGACATGCTCGAACAAATGCGATCAACTCACTCCATATAAAAGGATGTAAAATTGTATTAGTCGCATGCTCCCTTGCGATTGATCCCGGACACGTCCCGGATTAATCGCATTTTTTGCAGGGATGTTCATATGTACATATGTGTGCATTTTATCACTTTTATGCCAGAAACATGTATGTGAAAAAATATAATGTTGTATAAAACAAACCTGGAAAAGTCAGTGAATAGTTGCCGAACACGCTAATGGTCATTATTAGCTCGCTAGTTGGCGCTGGCATTTGTTATTGCTTTAATTTAGTTGTAGAGAGCAGCAAAAATTTTGACTCTAATCTGGTATCGATCGCTATTTAAACAATAGTTAAACATACTCATGCATATATAAATAGTAAATTCCTATGCACTTGTGTACAAAAAAGAACCGCATTTAAGCGCCCATCAATTGTTAGCAGCTTAACATTTTTGCTTCATTTTTCGTGCATATTTTTCAAGCCTATTTTTTCAACTATGATCCCTTTTATTCTAAGCCTGGCATGCAAATGTTTGCTGCAGCCGTGCACACATGCCAATGCAGCTTATTTAGTCCATTTGTGTCTATTAAATTGAGCTTTAGTTGGCTGTGTTGGGCTTAATGCATATTCATGGTTGTTTGTGGGATTTTTATGAAATTTAATATTGTAAAACTATACAATCCTACATATACATGTGTAAGTATGTACATGCATATATACGCGTATACTTAATAATATTTAATAGCCATTTTGCATGTGTGACCTAAAAACATTTGATTTTATTATGCATTTTCCAGCACAAAAAAAAAAACAGAAAACAAAACATAGCACGTAATGTGAACAAGGACAAAGTGGCGACAAAATGCTTTTATAGCACACAAATACTTACATATGTACTTATCTAGGTACATATGTGCATTGAGTTAAAAATTTAATGTGTGGTTATAAAATCACCAATATGTGCTCCAGTTTTATGTATCTAGTATATACTCTATAAACACAAGGATATTATGTCATTATCCTTTAAATTAAACCATAAGAAAAATATAGTTATTTTAAGAAAGCTTACCATTTGTGCTAACACTTAGGATCAACGTACCTGTAAAGGAAAATAAATAGAATATTTTAGAAAACGTTAAAAATTGCTTAAATGGAAATAACTTATATTTTTGTACTACTTAAAAGCTTCTAAAAGCACACCGGCATCATAAAAAAACAGAATCTTTATATCAATCTAAAGCTAATTTGAAAATGTGACATGAGTTTTTGGCAAACGCTTCCTTAGAGGCGTAACAATTTCATCGATCAACGATAACCGATTTGAGCTGCTTCACTTTGCCAATATCTCGATTAGCTCTTGATCGCCTTCAAGTGCAGCTTATTTCGCCTTTTTAACCCGTTCGCGCTGTGGTGGTCAACAAATAGATACATATACATACACATGCATATATCGGCGCTTAAACTTCATAATAGCCTAAGTGAAGCTTTCATAACAGCCTAACAGACACTTGTGCCAAAAATGAGATTTTCCAACCCTGAATTCCTGATGTCCAGCTCTATCGATCCATACTAAAACTTTGTTCTGGGAAGCTCTATATACACTGAGAAAAGAATCAACCAGAAATTGGTTAATAGTACTATTTTTATATTAAAAATTAGAAATCAACCAGAGTTTTGTTTAAAATAAAATTTCTGATTTTATGCAATATTTCGTTTTCGAAACAAAAAAATAACCCAAAATTGGTTCATACTGAATAAGTGTGAGTTCAGTTAAATATAACATAGTTCATTTTTTCATGATTTTGATTTTAATATAAAAGAAAAAAACAGGATTGTAATATTTATTAAAAATCTGGTTGATTCTTTTTACATGTGAAAATAATAAGTTTTTCCCAGTGTACCCTTCTTTCTCTGATTTTCTTCTTCCTTATTAGCTCTGAAGTCATAGAGCTGGCCATCAGAACTTCAAATCTGCTATATGTGTCACAAGTGTCGGTTATGCGATTATGAAGTTTAAACGACGATATATATAGGCATATAAATAGGCTGTGATGACGCTCTCTTCCCTTTCACAAGCTCAAATTTCATCTTTATAATTAAATAGATTTCAAATAGAATTAATTTCAAATGAAATTAATTTCAAATTGAAGCAACAGCAAAACAATGCAACTTTAATGACGACATGTACGATATGTATATATGTATGTATGTATGTATGTATGTATGTATGTATGTATGTATGTCAATTGTGCATGCAATCACAAAATGGCTTTCGCATTTCATGATTAACGACAGAGAGCCAGCCACTCAATGGGACATTGACTGAGCAGCAACAACATATCGTCGCCTGAGAAAACGAATGTCGTATGTGAAAATTGACGATTTCTAGTTTTTGATGCAGATTAACTAAATCGGACCTAATTTTTTAATTTTTCCAATCCATTTTTTTCTATCTCTTTTATTTTTTGAGTTATTTAGTGTGCATTTGTCGTATGTTACAAAATTACTACCGTTTGGGTATGCATTTGTCGTATGTGCCGCTGAGCTACTGAGAATAAAACAAAATATTGTATCGGAGCTATAGGTTATAGTGATCCGATCTGAATGATTTTCACTGACATATTTTATTATAGTAGGTATAATACCAATTACTGCAAAGTTTAGTATAATTTGTTCCTAAAATATGGAAGCTATACCCGAAAACAGCTATATCTGAACAATCGGTCGTATGGGAGCTATATATTAAAGTAGTCCGATCTTGACAAATTTCGGTGACGTTTATTAGGTCCATATGCGTACAAATAGTTCAAAGTTTCATGCCCTTATCTCTTTACGTGGAGAAGTTATATCCGAAAATGTCCATATCTGAACAATCAGTTGTATGGGAGCTATATGCTATAGTGGTCCGATCTTGACAAATTTCGGTGACGTTTATTAGGTCCATATGCGTACAAATACTTCAAAGTTTCATATCTTTATCTCCTCAAATGAAGAAGTTATACCCGAAAACAGCTATGTATATATGAACAATCAGTTGTATGGGAGCTATATTTTATATTAGTCCGATGTGGTGGATTCCGACATATGATCAAAGTATCATAAAAATATATTCAACTGCCAAATTTCAAGTCGATATCTCATAAAATGTGAGTCTCATAACCATTCCGGTTTGGAAAAAGAGAAGAATTTTTGTCGTATGTCCTATTATAAACAGGTAGTGGTGCTCAGATGTTACATACGACAAATGCATACTGAATGAAAAGTCATTTATCTCCCATAATTTTAAAGATATCCAACTTTTGCAAATTGCTGCTCAAAATATATAATACTCGCTACAACTCGTCCAGATAACAAAAAAAATCTGTTGTATAGTTTGTGAGAATTTCCAATTTGAACTTCAAAGTCGATTTTCTCGAAACTATGCTTTGTAACATAAGACATTCGTTTTCTCAGGCGATGATATGTATCCGTTTGGAGTCCATGTATGTATACATACACATATGCACCTGCAACATGTTAGCTGGCAACATATGTAAGTATTAACCGGCAACATAAGGCCATGAGTTCGACATGAGGCCAAACATGTGGCGGCACTTAACGTCACTGTCACTTTGGCAACTGTTTTTGTGCAGTTGTAAATAAGATATGAAAATTGCAAACATTAGAGAGTACCTTATTGCTTTATGAGTCGTGAAGAAGTTTTTAAGATGGGATAGGCACAAGTTTTATATTCATACAAAATGTATATTATACTTCCATATTTATTTAGATGTGTATGTATGTATTAAATAGCGCCTCCGTACGAGTATTTGACGGTGATAACGCGTAGATGTATATATAACAGAAAAGTAAAAGCTTTAATGGGGTTGAGGTCCCAAGAAAGGGTTATTTTGACCCCTTTTTATACAATCAGGAATTATAGTAGTATAGTCAGGAAATGGTATTTTTAAGGTCGCTAGAGAGCTAAAGTGTTCTAGCAAATTATTCACCATAAAATTTCGGTAGGGGTCTGCTCAGAAAAACTCTTTGTAAAATGAAGCTAAAAGACGACAGGAAGCGAGAAACTTATATTCCTCTGAATGTTTAATGTGTTTTATTTGCAATTCTACAGAAGCGATCGAAATACTTATTTTACAAATGATTAAAGTTTTTTGACGACGTTTAACATGCTGGCAAAAAAAAGTTACACTAAGGTGATATAAACTAAGTACTGGGTGGAAGTGATCCCAATGGCGCACACAGGGTTAATAAAAATATAAAGTTGAAACCCTCCTCTCAAGCCAAAGATATTGGTGTATCAAACTTAGAAATCGGACCATAAATACCGAAAATACGAAAAAATCAATTTTAGCGACATCTAGCGGCGTCCCAAAAAAAAACAAAAACTTTTTACAGAAATGTTTTCGAAAGAGAAATCATATGGGGGCGTACGGTGGACTTTTTTTTTTGGTCCATATAAGGCGAGACGGTCTAATGTACATATGTATATGCAAGTGTGCATATGTGCATACATATGTATGCATATTCCCTCTTGTATGCATGCATGCCCATTAGCAATATGAACATGAGTATAAATTGTGACAATTTAGTTTTCGATTTTAATGCGCTTTTTCATGTTTATTGTTCACCTCGACACGGCATACGAGTATACATATATATGTACATATACCACAGATTTGTTTGTAATTATTGTTGCTGCACCAGCTGCAAGTGGCAGGTAAATCTTTGGCACTTAACAGAGCATTCATGCGAAATGTAATTTCCGACTGCCAGCGCCTCGCCGCCTCACCACAGTTCACTTTGATTCGTCTGATCTTGCTAACCCGCTTTCCCACTTCACTTGCTCTCACTTCTTCTTTCCCTGTCTCTTTTTGGGTGTGCGCCAGTGCGTATACGCAACTCAGCTGTTTTTGTGTATTTTTTCAGCGTGTATGCACATACATATGTATGTGTGTGCGTGGCAATAAATTTTCATTTTCCCAATTGTCGACGCCACAACAAGAACAACAACACCAACTAAAGCCCTTCAACCTCTAAATCGTCTGCCCTTGCGCCGCAAACGCTGCAATCGCCTCAATCGTCGCAATCTCCGCAAACGCTCGACACGTCCTTAAGGACTTTGGACCGCAAAAATGTTGCAGTCAGCGCATTCACAGTTTATTGACGTGTTGCCTCTTAAATCTCGCACAATCGCTTTCAATGTATGTATTTTTGTGTGTGTGTGCGTCACATACGTGCACAATTTTACAGCAGCAACGAAGAACGTGTCGCATTGTGCATTTCGCATTTCGCATTTCATGCGGATTTCTGCCAGCGCCAGCATCGCCAAAAGCCATTCACTTGCGTGCCGTTTACTTGGACGCGCAATAAATTGGCTCAGTTTATTTTCGCTTAAATGGTCAGTGTACGATTTTTTTGGATGGCCACTTAAATGCGAACACACGCACATAAACACATTTCTGTTTTTAACTTTTTATAAGCAAACTTAATTGCATTTAGTGCAAATTAACGAAAGTCCAAGTAAAAGCTTTTAATAACACTATACAACAGGATATTCTACCGTAGATCCCGAATTTCTACGTACATAAATGATGAAACCAAAAGAAGAGGAAACTTTATCTCTCTCACATCAAAAGCTCATACTGGATTTTTAGCCTATAGCTCTGTTTCCATTTTTATTTGTATTTGTTTTGCCTCGAAGTGCTGAACAAGTTTCGAGAGTTTTATCCTCCCTTCTGTAATTTTTTTGCGTAAAAAAATGGAAAAGCTGACTTTATAACAATTTTGTTGTTATTGTCACTGCTACCATTTAGTAATTTTTTTCTGTTTTTTTTTTGTTTTTGTTTTGTGTTTCTTTTCGTTGGTGTTATCGTTGTGGTATTGTCACTGCTGCTATTTTGTTGTTGTTTTTGTTATTGTTTTTGTTTGTCTTTTCTATTGTTGTTTTGTTTTTGGTTTTTGTTGTTGATGATGCTGTTGTTGTTGCTGTTATTGTCGTTGTTGGCTGATATTTTACTAATACATATAGGGGATTCACAACCTGTCATATAGCGTCATATCGTCATAAGTCATAATATTTTGTTGTTGCTATATGTGTACTAAATAAATACTACTCTGCACGATATGTTTTTGGGTCGTCGTATTTGATCAGCTTTTTTTGTTTACTTCTTCAAAGGGCTTCGGAAAAGTCTTTTATAACTATTTCCGTACAATATTTTAATATAACATATGACTTTATGACACTTTGTGAATAACCTAATACTATATTTATTAATAAAACTGATATCATACCTATAGACCAAAAACGCATTACAGAGCTTTGTTATTAAAGGGGTAAGCTTTTATTTTCTTTTAGTTTCAACAATTACGGAGAGATGAGCCCTCATTTTGAAGCACACTGTATTTACTCTCTTGGGTTTGAAAATATTTTTAAATCGTATGTACATATTAATCGTCTGAAAAGGAGTTAAAGCTCTTCGGCAATGCAAAAATTTTGAGAAATCTCGACTTTAATGTCATCTAGCAGCTGCCTATTTGTAGGCCGAAGATATACGAATTGTAGCTATGATAGAGGAAATAATAGGTGAAAATGGTCTGACGCATCCACCTAAATAACAGAAATACATTTTCTCAACAAGTAAGGAAGCCTAAGTTCGAGTGGAATCGAACATTAGATACTCAGCTGTATGCTTTCATTGATTGTTTGCATTTGATGGAATCACGGTGTACTTTATATCGTCGTACCATACGAAAACTAACATATTTAAAATTTCTGGCGAAAGCTATCAATAAAAAAATTCTGTACGAAAAGTAGAACATTTGACTTTTGGCCGACGAAAAGTAATAAAATCGAGTTTTGGCTGACGAAAAGTAATAAAATCGACTTTTGGCTGACGAAAAGTATCAGTAATTATATACTGTTTTTACATTAAAATTGTTGTTGTTTATACGAAATTGATAGTTTTCGTCAGCCAAAAGTTGATTTTATTACTTTTCGTCAGCCAAAACTCGATTTTATTACTTTTCGTCGGCCAAAACTTGAACTTTTTACTTTTCGTCAGCCACAAAAAATCTGATGTTAGTTTTCGTATGGTATGACGATATAAAGCGAGTGCTGCATAAAGTGGGCGTAGCCACGCCCATTTTCTAAATTTTTATCAGTCATCCAACTAAGCTTATGAATATTAATCTTTGTGCAGAATTTCATCCCTTTATGAGTTACAAAGATGTCACGTTACAAATTCCCAAAGGGTGTTCCAGAAATATCTTTGTTAAAAAGTAGGCGTGGTCATAAACCGATTTCAATAAATTTTTTCGTGTCTATTAACACAAGTTATAAAAGTGTATAAACCAAGTTTCGTCATAATATCTCAATTATTTGTCGAGTTATGGGCTCCGAAATCTCGTTGATTCCTTTGTCTGAAAAGAGGCGGTGCCACGCCCATTTTCCGAAATTTTTCTATTTTTTGTTTCCGATCTATTGTAGAACTCATGCCACAAAATTTCAATGAATTATCTTTATATTTGACAAAGATATCGCTTAAAATGTTTTTATTAGGCCCCTTTATAGTTCCCATATATAAAAGTGGGCGTGGTCGTCAACCGATTTTTCTAAAATTTTGAACATGTATTACCACAAGTAGTGAAAGTGTATACACCAGGTTTCGTCATAATATATCAATTATTTGTCGAGTTATGGGCTCAGAAATCTCGTATATTCCTGCTTCTAAAAGGAGGCGGTGCCACGCCCATTTTCCAAAATTTTTACAGTTTTTGTCTTATGTTCGTAGTTAGACTCCTGCCATAAAATTTTAATGATATATCTTTATATTTGACAGAGATATCGCTTAAAATGTTTTTATTAGGTCACTTTATAAGACCCATATATAAAAGTGGGCGTGGTCGTCAACCGATTTTGGAAATTTTTCGTCCAAACATTTGCCTAAGTAAGTATATCACGCCTACCAAACTTCATCGATATATCTTCAACGGTTTCTGAGTTATGACTCATAAAACTTTCAATGTTTGCCCCTTAATAAGTGGGCGTGGCACCGCCCATTTTCCAAAATTTCACCATATTTCTTCATAAGGGCCTCAGCTCAATACGTGTGTGAAATTTTATCACTCTAGCTCGATTAGTGACTGAGATACAAAATTTCCGATTTTTACCATATAGGGAGGTGGGCGTGGTCATGGTCCGATTTCGCCCATTTTCAATACCATCCGTTCCTGTCTTGATACCAACTTACATTTCAAATTTCATCAAAATATCTCAATTTTTGCGCGAGTTAGAGTGTTTACAGACGGACGGACGGACAGACGGACGGACATGGCTCAATCGATTTCTCTTTTCACCCTGATCATTTTGATATATATAAGTCTATATCTATCTCGATTATTTCATTCTGTTACAATCCACCGTTAGGAAATCAAAACTATAATACTCTGTGTACTAGTACAGCTGAGTATAAAAATCCACTAATATTTTGATTATGATTTCAAAAAATTTTAGACTTGGTTAAAAATTTGAAAATGAGTAGAAAGCGAAACTCTTTTACAGAACACACCTTATACCATGCCTCCACATAACGCATTTCGCTCTTTTTTTCTGCATTCGCTCTTTCAATCTTCGTTCGACCTCGAAACAAGTGCCGAAACTCGCTAACTTCTTTACAAATTTCTGAGAGCGAGTGAAGAATGAAACGCGTGATTCGTTCTCAATCCCAGTGTTGCCACTTTAGCTATTTTGTAGCTAGATTTAGCTATAACTTTTGGCGTTTAGCTACAGATATTTGCGTTTAGCTATTAGCTATTTTTGTTAGCTTTTTTTTTAATAGCTTAGCTATTTTTAGCTATTTTTCTTAATTTCTTTATTTTTCACATCAGTTTATCATTTTAAGCTAATGAGTCATCTGCGAGTTTATGAAAACTTGAAAGTGTATGCTTATCCTTATGATTATCAAACTATACAAAAGTTGATAGTCTGGCATGCCTTCCTTATTTTATCGATTATTGGTGCATTCACATGCAAGGTTGATGCAATCAAGGCAGATCTAGGAAGGTAGGCTCGGTGGCGAATTCAGAAATTTCCCATGTATTTTGTTATTGTAATTGGTAGAGTGTAATGTCAAAATGATAATTCGCCTTAGTTAAAATCTGAATTCGCTTGAGACTCGCCCATTCCTATTGGTCATGATGTGAATTCGCTTTGATTTTGACATTACACTCTACCTTTGTAAATAAAAAAAGTAGTTTCTGAATTCCCCACCGAGCCTACCTTCCTAGATCTGCCTTGGATGCAATAAGGTTTTCGCAGTGCGCAAAAGCAACTCTGCCATACATTTTGTTGTTGCCCATTTTGCTATTTGAATTCGCAAATGACCATTGGCATACGCGATATTTGAACCGTCCTTTTCACGGTGTATTCGTAAAATTTTTCAGAACTTTATTATCAAGTTAATTGAGCAACTCCGCCAACGCTTACCGCAGAATATTCAATCTTTAAAAAATATTGAATTTTTTTCTGTAAATAAGCCAAAAATATTTGACACTTTCAAGGATGAAAAGGATCACTTTAACACGGAGGAAATCACTATTTTAGAAATGCAATGGAAAAACTACACGCATACCAATGGAAGGGAACTACCTCTACAATAAAGTTTTGGGTAGACGTAAGAAAGCTTAGAAATGCTCTTAACGAAAATCCGTTTGAAGAACTACAATCTTTTGTGTTTAATTTTCTAATCCTACCGCTTAGTAATACAGAAATAGAACGTAGATTTTCTGTTATGAACGTAATAAAAACAAAGCGAAGAAATAGAATGCAATTATTTATGTTAAACTCTCTATTTATTTATTATTTATGTTAAACTCTCTATTGACTGTTAGGTATGGTCTAAAAAGGCTTGAAAAATGTTGTAATAACTTTAAAATTCCTAACGATATTATTAAAGCAATGACTTCAATTAATAATAATTCAACCTGTGAATTAAATGAAGAAGATATTATTTTTTAAATTTTATTGAATCAAATTTTTAACTAAAGTTTAAATATTAACTAGTCGCTATTATAATTTATTTTAATACTGCAATTGAATGTACATACATACACACATACATATGTAATGAATTGATTTTTTTCATTGTAATAATCTTATTATGCGACGTACATATATAAGTACATACAAACAAATATATGTATGGCTACAATATATAATATATGTATATATAAATATTCATATATGTGAAGTTGTTTTATGTCACGTCTTTTTAAATAAATCATTATTTGGCTATTTTTGAAAAAAAAAAATTGGCTATTTATTTTAGCTATGAAAAAAATTATTTAGCTATTTTTAGCAATTTTTTTTATTTAATTTAGCTATAAGCTTCAAAATATTCTGGCAACACTGCTCAATCCTCTTGCCAAACGCGTTGATATCGATGCCTTCTCTAATTTTGTATCGAAAATCTATCGACACATCACACAGACCAAAACAAAACCGCCAAAAAAAAAAGCAAACATACAAACATTTAAGAAGAACAAGAATGAGAAATGTTAAACTGAATAACAATCAGGCACGTGGATACGGGTTATTTAGCGAGATGTTTCGCTAGATGTTTCGCTGGCGAATCAAGTTATATGGAGACGGGCTTTTAGAGTTTGCATGTGGAAATATGTAGATATTTATTCAGTTCGAGTATGAGGTCATTCAATCAGCAGCAAAACGCACACTTCGATATATGTATTTTTGCTTCATTATCAATTCAGAATTCAGCACATTCTCGACGGCAAGTTTTATTGAGAGAAAGAACGTGATTGTCTTAAAATAAGTGTCTTTTGCTCTTGTTACTATGGTTACAATATTATACCCATTTAGAGTTATGTCTATAAATGGCAACACTGCTCATATCACATGCACTTTGCTTAAATGCAAGTGCAGCTTTTGTATTTGAGTGTTTTAGCATTTTGTTTGAAATTTATCGTTTTGCGGTTAGCATGGAAATGCAGCTGTGCGCGCTAAAACCAAAAGAAACCAAGCAAAAGAACAAAAAAGCGCCAATAAAAAAGCCAAAAACCCCAAAAAAACCTCCAAAAAACACAAAAAATTCAAAAAAAAAAAAAAAAAAACAAGAAACTAAAAAACAAACACAAAGTTGGCTAAAGTGCATAGAGGGCAACAAGCAACAAGGCATGGGAGTAATTTCGCGTTCGCATTTGCGTCAAAAGTGATGCGCTGGCAACATTGCTATGGCAAAAGAGTTAATATGTGTGAGTGTGTGTTTGTGTGTGTACACGAATTTGTCGTCAGCTGTTGCTGCTGCTGCCGCTTTTTCGTTGCCGCCGCCATACTTTATATTTGTTGTTGTGGACAAAATCATTTTGCCCGCAGTCACAAAAGTTTATGCAGTGCAATTCTCTCGGTGTCCATCATATTTTTTTTTTATTCTTTTTTTATTCTTTTTCTTATTATTTTTTTTTTGTTTGCAGTGTTTCTGGCGAAACACTCAGCAGCTTGGACACTGCACAAATTTCAACTTCCAATTTTTGTGAATTCAGTTGAGTTGACTTAAATGCAAGTTGAGTTGAAAATGCGAAAATCGTGATTATAGAAGAAGCTTTTTGCGCTTTTGCGTTTTTAAGTGAACTGCTTTTAAAAAAAACAGCATTTTTGCGTGAGCTTGAGCTTAAATTTTTATGTGCGAAATGTGGGTCAACGGAATTTCTGTGGTATTTTTTTTTATTTTTTCGCTATATGAGAATTAAATGTAAATTAGTCATGCAGGTTTAATGATGAAATTCCGCAGATTTGTGTTACAATTGATTCCAATAATAATAAATAAAGTATAATAAATAAATAATAAATAAATATATAATTATAAAGAATAAAGAAAAAAAAATAAAAATTTGTAGTGACTTGCTTAAATTTGATACAAAATCTTCGCACGCGAAGGAAAAACAATTACAGTTTGAATGAAAATGAGGCAAGTGCATATAAGCAAATGGAATATATAATACAGCTTTTTAATTTGTAGTGGTCTGACTTTAAACATTTGCATATTTTAGGTAAAAAAAACTTGATTTGGACTTTCCTATTTTTTTTCTTATGACCATTTCAGTGTTTACATTTTTCCAATTGGATACTCGGCATAATTCTATATCTGTAAAAATGCAAATTTCTCTCGTGGTAAAAACGGTTTTGCATTTTTGTTTATGAGTTATTGGAACATTAACTATGCCATAATTTACCTACTTTTCCCAAATTTTATTTTCATTACAGCTAGTTTTGTTTTGCTTTCAAAAAGCTTGACGATGTGCAAAAATATAAAATAAAAAATTTAAATAAATTTTTTTTTTTTTTAAACGCAAGACGTACGAGTATTCTTCATACTTTTTTCAGCAAAAATGTCAAAGAAACTAAATCCCTCTTTGGCTTTATTTCGTCACACACCACTGTATGTTTATTCAAACTGCAAATTTGTGTAACATGATTAAGAACTTTACTAATAAAATCTTCACCCACCATACCATTATGCCACCCCTTTATATTTAAATTGTAATCCCGCCACTGAAAACAAACAAAATTTAAAAATGTGGCATTTTTTAGGCGCTTGATTTCACCTATTTTTCCGAGCTCTAGAAATGACTATATTTTTTTCCGTGTAGAATTTCTTCGCAAGAAATTTTGAAAGTGTTATTTTTCGTATGGTATGAACTTAAATGTAAAGAAATTTTAGTTTTAGCATACTTTCAGGCGCGCGCTATCTAGCTGAAAGTATAAAAGTCTAGTCTATGGTGTTTTAGTAAAGAGAAAAGGACTCGAGTTCGTGCAATAAAAAAAAAATTATAGCAGCAAATTAAAAATTGTTGTGAAAAGTATCACTGCTTAGCTTAGACGAGAAATGCTACACCTCCTCGAATTATCAAGGTCAATTCAGTATTAAAATTCATTTTCGACTTCTTAGAGCGATTTGAAGGAAGTATCATCTTTTTGTTTAGCTGGCAGTTGCTAAGCAAATGGAATTTTAGCGATAAAAATTAGTATTTGTATTTGTATTTGTATTTATTTTCATATTAGATTCGTACACTAAGATGTTGAGATCTTTTTTAGTACAACACAATTCATAACATTAAATATGTATGCAATAACTTATTAACAATAAAAATGTATTACTAGTTTTACAATACGCAATATTTTAATTAACTATAAACAAAACAATAATAAATAGTATTAAAAATAAAGAAAAAGAGGAAAAGGAAAAAATAAGGTAGCAGGTCACTCTTTTATATTTGATTTACTTCAGGTTGTTACTTCACTTCATTTTTGAAATGCTCAAGGAGGCATTGTTTAAAGTTGCTTCCGTTTAATTTATTTCTGGTATTAAAAGAAATACAGTTCCACAGACGAGCTGCGTTGACGAAGAATAGCCTAGCCGAAGCCAACTTGTTGAAGTGGGGAATTATTAGGTCAGGTAATCGCGGTGACTTGGTAAAAACTAATTTTCTATAGAGGTAGCCAGGTTCTCTGGAGGTCATGATTTTATAAAGATAAATACAATTCCTTGCTTTTAAATAATCTGTGATGCCACAACCCAACAGGCGGTGCTTCCATAAAGAAATATGTTCAAACCT
Organism: Urophora cardui; assembly: GCA_960531455.1. Lineage (NCBI taxonomy): Eukaryota > Metazoa > Arthropoda > Insecta > Diptera > Tephritidae > Urophora > Urophora cardui. The sequence continues at coordinate 152,048,400 of OY482671.1, read as the reverse complement.
TGACAAGCCGTAAACATAACGCGTAACATTATTAAACATAACCTCGACTTTGTGCGCAGAATCACTATCCAGCTTACTGTATACCAGTTCAGAGTAAGTTATGATGGGAAGAACTAATTGCAGGGCAAGTTGGCGCCTTGTGTTTGTAGGGGTGTAGTGACTAGACTGGCGAAGGTTTCTTAAAGTAAAGTAAACTTTACTGATGACAGCGTTTATATGGTCTTCACACGAGAGCTTGGAGTTAATAATAAATCGAAGATTTTTAATTTGATCAACCACCTTCAGACTTATGTTGTTTACATGTACTCGTGGCAGTAAGTCAAGCGACTTGATATCCTTACTGCAGATTGGTAAAACAAATGACTTATCACAGTTCAAAAGTAAACCGTTTTCTGATGCCCAATCGGAAATTGCAGATAACTCATCATTAATGTTGCGGTACAAACGGTCAACATGCTTGATCGAATCTGAGAGATAAAGCTGAATATCATCTGCATACGCATGTAGCCCCGCGTGTTTACAGAGTTCAAAAATGTCATTAATGAACATACCGAAGATTAGGGGGCCAAGGATAGACCCTTGCGGCACCCCTGCTGACAACGGTTTCATCTGTGACACTTCCGAACCAATACGAACACGCTGATATCTGCCTGTCAAATAGTTTCTTATTAGGCAAAGCGCATTTTTGCCAAAACCATAATAGAATTTGAGCTTAGTTTCTAAGAGAGCGTGATTGACTGAATCGAATGCTTTAGAAAAATCAAGCAAGCACAACAACGTTAAATTACCACTATCAAAAGGGGTACGAACATCATCTAATATTTTCACCATTGCTGTGGCGCAGCTATGATGTTTTCTGAAACCTGACTGAAAGGGAGAAAGTAAGCTACGCTCATGAACATGGTTGAAAATTTGTTCATACATAAGCGTTTCAAATATTTTGGATAGGGCAGGTAAAATACTAATTGGACGAAAGTCAGACGGACAACTTGCATCTTTCTTTTTAGCTACAGGTAACACTGTTGCTATTTTCCACATGCTAGGAAAACAAGAGGTGGTTACAGCATGGTTTATGATGTGGGTAAGTGTTCCGATAATATGAGGCAAAACAAGTTTAATGAACCTGATTGGCAGGCCATCTTCACCTTCAGCGTTAGAAGTAATCTTATACACAACTCTTGCCACATCATTTCCAGTCACCGTAGAAAATTCAAACTGTTCTCCTTTAAAAAGACGATTAACACAAGGGACAAATGGTGGGATAACTGCATTCGGTGAGCTTTTATGGATAAAGGCATCATTAACTGAATCTGGAGGAAGATCACACTCCACTTTTTCTTTGCAGTGCACTTGTCACTTTTTTATATTGCGCCACAGGGCACTGGTTGGAAGAGATGTATTTAGTTTCAATCCAAAGCATTTACGCTTCTCTTGCCTTGTTACAAGTGTGGCTTTATTTCTGGCATGCTTAAACTTTCTCCAGTTATCTTCCGTTGGGTTTCTTCTCCAAAGAGAGTGCAGCCTGTTCCTTTCTTTAATAATTTTGTCTACCTTCTTGTTAAACCATGGACAAGGCGAACACTTAGCAGAGACGGTACGAACAGGCACATGTTTGTCAAATGAACATTTAAGGACATCAATACGGAAGTCAAGTTTTTCGTCAACGGTTTCAAGAAGCCAGCATAAGCTCCAGTCAGTGTTGCTTAAGTCTAAGAAGAGTTCACTTTCATTCAGACGACGAAAATCACGGAATACAAACAATTTATTCTCAGGAGTACGTTCAACATTAATGTCCAAGCGACAAAAAATCAATTCATGGTCAGTTAAAAAAGTTATTTGATCAAATTTGACAACGCTTGATAAGTCAGAAACAATAAAATAATCTAGAAGACTTGGGCAACAATTTAAGCCATACCTTGTCGGCACGATGGTATTAACGACAGCAAGCCCTGTGCTGGCAATGGCATCAAGAAAATTATTACTATAAGTATCACGCACAAGGGTATTGACATTAAAATCACCACATATAACAAAATTTTCATAAACAAGACGGTAAGATGACAGTACATCAAAGAACTGGCTAAGGCTTATATATTTATGGGGATTATATACACAGGATACAAGGGCCTTAAAATTCTTCCCCGCTATTTTAACAATAAGATACTCTGTGTGATTTCCGGATGACTTTTGAAGTAATTTCATTTGCAGGCTACGTTTACAATATAATGCCACTCCGCCACCCCTCCTGTCATGCCTATCATTTCTTATCAGGTAATAATTATTTATCCGGCAATGCAAATCATTTAGCCTACTATCGAACCATGTTTCAGATACACATATTATATCTATTTGGGAATTTTCAAAAACTGATCTGGCATAATCGAGCTTCTCATTATTTAAACTACGCGCGTTAAAATGCACAATATTTAGACCATTTTGCTGGCTACAAATTACATTCTGTTTGGCAAGGCCATAGTCGTCAACACTGCGATCTGCATTGCTACGCACCATAAGATAAATAAACAAAAGCAACTTTAACTTTAAATATGGATGATTCAATCAAATAGGGGAAAAGAGTGAAAAACTTTACAAGTAAAAATATAATAGGGAAGTAAGATATAAGAAGAGAACAAAACAAACATAATAATAGACGTTTACATACATACGTACGCAAATACATATACATACATCCATACACATAGAGTGCGCTAATTAAATTGCAGCAAATCATCTCCACAGCAGATTTTGGTAGCGAGAGAGCCCTTACCATTGCGTACATACACAGCTCCCTTAAGTGTGAACACAGTCTGCAGCTTACCGCCACGTCTGAGCTTAATAGCTTCATGTAAGAGTTGCCGATCATTTTTGGAGAGGCTTTCATAAATACTGAACTTGCCTTCCAAGCCCAGCATATTAATGGATACGGCCTGATTAGTCCTCTTTCTATGTTCAGCGAATGCACGAAGTGTCCGATTGCGGTCATGCGGGGAGTAGAATTTGATGATAATGGTGTTGCTGTTAGGGTGCCCGGTGGAAACCTTTGTACGAAAAATATCTTTAACAGGAGGGACCATGTACTCAATGGAAAGGCAAATTTGGTTAAAAATTCCCTCCAAGTTTTCGTTTTCCATATATGGCACTCCAAACTTGGATTCATTTTGGAATTTATTATTTGAATAATATTTTTGCTATTAAGTTAGAATGATCGTGGAATGGAATGGTATTGTGGTAGGCCGGGAAAACTATGTCTTTACCAAGCAATCCGGCATATTTGCAAATTGTGCTTAAGGCCTTTACAAAGGATGAGGATGTAGGGAAAAGGTGGGTTAGTGTTCTGATTCCTCTACAAACTTTCCAGGATCCTTTACCATATTCTGTTTTTGATCCGCCTGTGTAGATGATTTTCTTCGGTCTTTCCAGTACATTTGAACGCTTATCGTTATACCAAAAAGCTTAATTAATAAAATACATAAATATTAATTTCAATCATGCCACATATTTCACCATACTTTTTAATACGCAAATCCAATCACAAACAAAGACAAAAAATAAATAATGAGAAAAATAAATATCGAAGAAAAAAAAAAAGCACAAATAAGGCAGATTATTTTAATTAATATAACAATGTCAACACAAGAGAAATTAATACTCACAAATGCGAAATGCAATAAAATTTCACAATTAAAAATAATTGAATAAAAAATCGTTGATTGCATTTAGAAGCTCTGTTGGATCCCTCAGCTCATGCTATGCCATGTCATGCCACTAAGAAATATTTATGCTAACACAAGCAGATTAAGTATGCTGGTAGTAACTAGAGGACGAGGAGAATGAGTGAGGACAAGTGAAGAAAAAATGAGGAGGAACGAAGCGAAAGTTTAGTAAAAGTTAATATATGTATGTATGTATGAGTATATCGTGTAGAAAACACACACTAGCATGCATATTCAATGGAAAAACTCACACTCAGTGTAAACCTAGACAAGTTGGCTGGCAAAAGACAGCACAAGCAAAGCCAGAAAGGCGAACAAAGAAAGCACAGAAGGCAAAGAGGCTTAGTGTCTGAAAACATCGTGTAACAACTAAAAGGGGGAGCATTAGACACTAGAGTGATTGAATGTCTATTTGAATGTTTGTGTTACTGTCTTCTACTTGGGGGAATTGGTAACTGAGCACCATGCTCAAGTCTCAAATTCTACGCGAAAAGCTAATCATCTTTGCCTTTTGTCTTCTGCGCTCCATTGACGGTTGACGGTTGACGTTGGAATGAATCAATACGAGCTGCTGGCCGCAAATGAAGTTGACAGCTGGCAGTCGCAGTCCATTGACAATTCCATTCCATTGAAAATCATTTTTTTTTATTTAAAAGAAAAAGGGGACAAAAGCCATTACAACAACAATGATAACAACAAGTATTTTACAATATAACAAAAAGAAAATAAAAAATAAAAATAAAAGTAAAAGTAAAAATAAAAATAAAAATAAAAACAAAAATAAAAATAAAAAGCACCGATATCGTCGACCACAATAAAACAATTCCAACTATATAAATGAGGAAATGGTAACTAGGGAAATGGAAAATGGAAAATGGTAAGATGACCGAACAACAAGCCATAGGAAATGAGGCGAAGGACTTGCGTGATGTTGAAATGTGATGACGTTGAAATGACAACAAACGATGGCTTAAAGTAGTGTAGTAAAAAAAAATAACATAGAGAAAAATCTAAAACAAACTAAGCAAAAGAAATAAAACTAGAAACAAATAAAATAAAATAAAATAAAATAAAATAAAATAAAATAAAATAAAATAAAATAAAAGACAAATAAAGAAACAATAGATTGCAAATGGCTTCACATCATAAATACAAGAAGCAATACCAGCAAATGTTAAAGCATAACATCACTAGGGGGATGGATGTAGGTATGGAGGCAGTGCAAAGGAGTTTAATGCATTTTTTTTTATATACATTTTCAAAGCTAACTAAATAAAATATGTAAGTACAAATGTACATAAATTGAAATGAAGTAAAATGGAATAAAGAGAAGCTCATTTTTACTATTGGAAACATATGGCTGATCTAGTCTAGAGGTACTCAAAGCGTATAACAAACGCAGCATCGAATTCAAAAACTTCTTTTTTTATTTCCAAAGGTAGAGTGTAATGTCAAAATCAAAGCGAATTCACAGTATGGTCAATAGGAATGCGCGAGTCCCAAGCGAATTCAGATTTCAACCAAGGCGAAATATCATTTTGACATTACACTCTATCAATTATAATAACAAATTACATTTTAAATTTCTCAATTCGCCTATGCGCACACACTCAGGGAAAAGCAGCATTTTAAAATCAAAAATAAAATTTTTATTTTCATAAAACACGTTTTAAACCAAGCTATTTTTATTTTAAAAGTGAAAATTTTTAAATTAAAAATGAAATTTTTGAAGTAAAAATGCATTTTGGATTTAGAAAGAAAAATATTTAAATTAAAAATGAAAATGAGTGTTGATTCACACACTCTCTCTTTTTTCAAGACTTTTTTGTGAGAAAATATTTTTTTGTGAGAAATCCAACAAAAACAATAATGAGAATCGATTTTTTATACTCAGCTGTACTAGTACACAGAGTATTATAGTTTTGATTTCCTAACGGTGGATTGTAACAGAATGAAATAATCGAGATAGATATAGACTTATATATATCAAAATGATCAGGGTGAAAAGAGAAATCGATTGAGCCATGTCCGTCCGTCCGTCCGTCTGTCCGTCTGTCCGTCTGTGAGCACGATAACTCGCGCAAAAATTGAGATATTGTGATGAAATTTGAAATGTAAGTTGGTATCAAGACAGGAACGGATGGTATTGAAAATGGGCGAAATCGGACCATGACCACGCCCACCTCCCCGATATGGTAAAAATCGGAAATTTTGTATCTCAGTCACTAATAGAGCTAGAGTGATAAAATTTTACACACGTATTGAGCTCAGGCCCTTATGAAGAAGTATGGTGAAATTTTGGAAAATGGGCGGTGCCACGCCCACTTATTAGGGGGCAAACATTGAAAGTTTTATGAGTCATAACTCAGAAACCGTTAAAGATATATCGATGAAATTTGGTAGGCGTGATATACTTACTTAGGCAAATGTTTCGACGAAAAATTGCCAAAATCGGTTGACGAGCACGCCCACTTTTATATATGGCTATTATAAAGTGACCTAATAAAAGCATTTTAAGCGATATCTCTGTCAAATATAAAGATATATCATTGAAATTTTATGGAAGGTGTTCAACTATGGACATAAAACAAAAAATACAAAAATTTTGGAAAATGGGCGTGGCACCGCCTCTTTTTAGACAAAGCAATATACGAGATTTCTTAGCCTATAACTCGACAAATAATTGAGATATTATGACGAAACTTGGTTTATACACTTTTATAACTTGTGTTAATAGACACGTAAAAATTTATTGAAATCGGTTTATGACCACGCCTACTTTTTAACAAAGATATTTCTGGAACACCTTTTGGGAATTTGTAACAAGACTTCTTTGTAACTAGAAGTCATATAGGAATGAAATTTTGCACAAAGAATAATATTCATATGCTTAGTTGGATGACTGATAAAAATGTTGAAAACGGGCGTGGCTACGCCCACTTTATGCGGCACTCGCTTTATATAAAATACACCCTATATCGAACAAACGCAAACAAACAATAAAAGCATACAGCTGAGTATCTAATGTTCGATTCCACTCGAACTTAGGCTTCCTTACTTGTTTAAATTTGTTTTTACAATGATTCATATAATTCATGGATTATTTTTTAGGAAAAGGGAAGTATAAATAGGTTATTACAATTCAATATAATGTGTAATGTGATGGCGTTGGATTGAATTTCAGGTTGTTGTCATGGTTCGAATCCGGAGGAGAATATAAAATAAAGAAGAAAAGGGAGAATAAGGAGAATAACTAATAAAAATAGCAACAAACAGTTAAGGCGAAGTAGAAAAGAAGAGGAGAACAAGCAGAGGCTATATTTTTGTAGTTGGGACTCGGATTGGGAGAAGATGAAGAGAATGCCGTTGGATACAATTTCGAATCCGGAAGAGAAAATGAAATAGAGAACACTGCAGCTTTTTTTTCCCTCATAGTTCTTAAAATAAAAATAAACATGTTTAAATTTAAAATGTTTTTTCTTGATTTAAAAATTTTACAATGAACATTTTTAAAATAAAAATGTTGGTATTTACATCACTTTTAAATATGTTTTTGCCCATTTTAAGCAAGTCTTCATATGTTTTTATAATTTTTTTTCTCTGAGTGTACCTTCCTAGATCGGCCTTGTACCTATTCTTCTTTTTCTTCACTTTCATTCACAATAGAGATTTTTCACTAGAGATGTTATTGTAAAATGCCCTAATCCGCTACAATTTTGAGCACTAACTCAACAGATATTCCGGATTACCTTCAGTTAATTCTGTAGTTAACTCCGAATTAGCTTGATATTCCGGATTATCGCTGCCGCCTGTCAATGCTATTAAATTAAAATTTCCACTGTTTCATTACATATTCATATTCGATGCAATTTTTATTGACTAGCATGCGAAAAAGTAAATTATTAAAAAAAAAAGTCATTTAAAGTAATGCGACAACTGTAAATTATTTTGCGGATTATCCACTTTCAATGTGAACAAAAAAACAAAAAAAACAAAAAATTAATATGGTATACCATTACGCCGCTAATAACAGCGTTAACCCAAATGAACTCAACTCCACTGAGTGGCATGTTCAATAGTTGTCAATGGCAGTTTGTCATTTGGGCGACGCACAGTGGTCGGAATGAGAATTCTAGGTGGACAAAAGTCTCAAACTCGAACTTAGAAAACCGGCCTAATTCTGTCGACCAACTATTATGGAATGTCCAGTGACAATACTGTACAATCCGTAACTCATTCTATGAATCTACCTGGTATTTACGCGTCTTCAAAAGTTGCCTTCCTTACATATATATTTTTTTCTTAAAGCAAAGAGTTTGAATAATCTTTGCGTAGCAGGCCAGAGTTTTAGTGTAACAATTTTTTTTTTTTTTTGGAACTATTGTGAGAATTGAGATTTTGTATTAAGGTCATTAGAAGCTTATAGGTCAGGCCAAAATTTAGTGCCACACTCGTCCAAAAAGAAAATTATTTTTCCCAATCAAGAAATATATGTACTAAACGTGTACTAAATCTTAAGCATTACTTTTTCTTACTTTGCCAGATATTTTGGTTTATATAATGGATCTATGGTATGATTTTTTATTTTTCCCCTTGTTTTATATGGTTTGTTTTAGAACAATGAACTCAGGAAATTATAATAAAATGTGTTACTTACTATTCAGTAATTTAGTTTTCTGTCAATTGATTTCATATTTTTAGGATTTTGTTAAATCTACTTATATATATATATGTATTTCTAACGCAGATAGAAATCCTTTTAATAATTTTCTGCACTTCATAACACAAAAACCTGACCGAAAACTAGTTGGAAAGCACATTTGTGACCATTTGGACGTAAGAAATAATTTTGTCCACCTAGAATTTTCATTCCGACCACTGTGCGACGGGATGTGATTTGACTGCTAATGACACTATTTACATTAACTCGCATTGGCGGTGTCAATTTATTTCAAAATGATTTCATTGCTCGGAAAATTATTTACGTATACATATACGAGTATTTTTAAAGTGTTTTTAGTTCTTGAAAAATAAATTGACGCTTAATGCAGGATTTTCACTTAGCTCTCAAAATTCTTGTTTCAGCAACAAAAAAAAACTTTGAAATCACTGAACAATAAACGTAGTACATATAAATCATTGTATTAAATGCGATGGGTTATTTTGGTATTTGGCATGATGGCAGGTGAGTTATCTAAGTCGAGAGATCTTGCTTGGCTATTAATTTTTTAATTTAGAGAAATCGGAAAAAAAAATTATCAAATTCTTCACTAAATCATCTGCAATAAAGGCTTAAATATTATGTATTGTGGAACGATTTTCCGTGAGCCCTTGTCAAGTTTGGTCCGAGCCAAACACCAAAACAATTTTTCTAATTAGTAAAAATCCAATTATTGGGATTTTTAAAAGCAGCGGTCACCTCTCGGCAGTGGTCGGCATACCCTCCGAGAGTATTTCTTCGTTCGGAGCCGGCATAAAACTGTAGGTCCACCCAATTAGTAGGAGAAACAAAAAAAAAGGAGCACACCTCGAATTGGGAGAGAAGCTCGGCCATAAAACACGTCAGAGTTATAATAGCGCCATTGTATTATCTTATTATTATTATAATTTGGAGACAACAAAAACAAATGTATTTAATTTTATGGTTTGTTATTTCCTCGTTCTCTTAAACTTGCTTAAATAAAAGCCTCACATTACGCACCACAATGAAACACATACGAAATTGAATTGCATTGGATTGGATTGTGGTGGATCTTGATGGCAATTAAAACAAATTAAAGTTCGAACAGAGATTCTACAAATGCCAAATATGAAACACATATGTATGCACATACATAAGTGAAAGTATAACAGTTTTTTAATGGATACATACATATGTATGTATCTGTTTATAAAGCCCATTTAGTGATGGACGAGTCCGAGATGTTTTATTCGATTCTCTCGATGGTTTCCATTCGTATTCGAGTCAAGTCGTAAATGGCCGTCAGTCGAAGCAAACGCTAAAACATCTCGGACTCGCCAACGATTCCTCTCGTTTTCAAAGCAACCCTACAACATCTCGGACTCGCTGCAAAAAATACATAACATTTGTTGTTGCCGCTTGAATATCAAAATTGCTTTAAAAAACATACAGAGGTACAAATCTATTGCAGTTGTTGCTGCTCGTAAAATTCATTTATTGCGTAAGCGTCTCACTTCAGAAAATTTATTAATGTTTAAATAATGAATTATTGTTATGCACGACGCTCTTTAGTTGTGATCAGTGATGCCGAAATTGGGCCTTTCGGACCAAATCTGGTCCGATAAATTTACTTTGGGCTGTTGGGCGGCTAAAATCAATTTTCGTCCGATTTGTAATATGAATATTTTTAGTGGAGACAATTTCTCTGACCCTAACCATTTTATCTTTCCCGTGTAAAGTTCTTTTATTGTTAGTGAAACACACTATTCGCATATCTATTAGAGTTGGGAAATTTAATTCACTTTGTTGAGCGCTCAATTGGTGAGCGCTCTCTTCAGTGAACTAGTTCACTTTAGTTCAGTAGCTCACTTTAGTTCGCCATTAACTATGTAGGTATTGGGTCATATTAATAAAAGCCAAGCAATTGCTTTTGCTTAAGATTTCAGACCTTTTACTCAAATTTTGAAATTTGGTTCATACAAATTAATGTCAAATTTTCGAAAACTTGAGTAAAAGCATTTGCTTGGTTTTTATTAATACGGCCCATTGACTGTTTTTTTTTTTAATTTTCATATTTTGTTATTGGAATTGGTAGAGTGTGATATCGCATGTCAAGTTTAATGAAATGTCAAAAATAGAAAATCTGACATTTATTTTGCAAATAAAATGCTGAAATTTAACACAAATTATGTTTCACTTGAAAAGCGCTAGCGAACACACGGGCTATTCGACGAATAGGTTATACCATGTCTCCACATATCGTATTTCGCTCTTTTTTCTGCATTTTCTCTCTCAATCTTGTTTCGACACGGAAACCAGTGCCGAAACTCGCCAATTTCCATACAAATTTCTGAGAGCGACTGAAGATTGAAATACTGTTTCATTCTGAATCATCTTGCCAACCTCGATGATATCAATGTCTTCTCTAATTTTGTATCGAAAATCTATCGAAATCTCACACAGGCCAAAACAAAGACGCAAAATATAAGCGAACATACAAACATTTAAGAAGAGCAAGAAAGAGAAATGTTAAACTGAATCACGATTAGCCACGTGGAGACGGGTTATTTAGCGAGATGTTTTGCTACATGTTTTGTTGGCGAAACAAGTTATGTGGAGACGGGCTTTTAGGTTGGAGTGGCTGCCATAGAGTCGCATTTAGGCCAGTGCAGAGGCACATTCTTATTGCATAGAATATATGGAATAGAACTCGAAATCGAACAAATTTTCTTTCGAATTAAACTACAGAGTGAGGGCCCAGGTCCTTTATGTCGACATCCGCGACTTTGCATAGGCTATCCAGGAAGGAAGTTCCAAGAAAGCGTCGTCTGCCGCTGTTAAGAGCCGAGCAGTGGCAGATGAGGTGTTCGATTGTCTCCTCGCCTCGAGCTTATGCAGCATCTGCGGTAGGGTGCACCTAGCCTCTCTGCGTGTTTCCCGATGAGGCAGTGTCCTGTGAGTACCCTCATAAGGTTCGAGATGTCATCTCTCCTTAGAGTACTGATGAGATCACTTGTGAACCCATTTTGCCTTGATGTTCGACATACTGGCTTCTGTTGCCATCTATCGCCGGTTTATAGATATGCTGTTTAAGAATTAGCTTGTTTGTGGCTAACGGGATACCTATGCGTTCTTCGTCAGGAAGAACCTGCTCGGTAGTGCCCTGCCTCGAAAGTTCATCCGCCCTACAACCGTCATTGATATCGCTATGTCCCGGGACCTACTTTAGGTGCAGACAGGTCCGTTCGACCATCTCCTTTACAGATCGGCGACTGTCTAGTGCTAGTTCTGAATTGAATGAGTGATAGCCAAGATTACTTAGTATGTACATATGTAATTCCATTTTAAGTTGACTTTTGGGCGGTAATTTGGTCGGTAAAATTTTTTTTAGTGGCAACACTGGTTGTGATTGCAAAAATGCAGCGTCTATGTATGTATAGCATATAACAACAACACTCATTCAGTTTATTTTATCAACTAAAACATATCATCGAAACAACCTCCGACTCGCCGACTCGGAACAATCGCAAAAACATCTCGATTGTGTAGCCGAGGAGCGAGTCAACTTTTGACTCGATTGTGATTTTGCAACGATGGCGATTATCTCGATTGTCTAAACATCTCGGACTCGCCCATCACTAAGCCCATTTCGGTTCTGTGGAATTAACGTCGGCAATGCGGTGCATTTTTGTGGCTGTCCTTTTGGGCTGAAATTTCACTGGAATGGCTACGGCGAAGGATTAACACTTGAGTGAGTGGTTGGTTGTATACATATGTACATATATGTATGTATGTTTATTAAGGTGGAGTGAAATCATATGGAGATTTTGTTGTTGTTGTTTTTTTGAACGTACCAGCAATGAAAAGTTGCCTTTATACAAGTTAATGAACCCCACAAAATTTTATAGCGATAGGATGACGTTTTAAACTGCCCCCAGCCCCGCAAAGTTGAAGGCAATAAGCACGATCTGGTACAAATATGAAATTTTGAAAATTATAAAATCAAAAAACGAAGTATGAGAATTGATAAAGATGGCTAAGCTGAGTATTAATGTGATTTTTTTTTTTGGAAACAACAACAACACAAGTTATTAAAGGTCAAAGATTATATTATGCATTTTTTAAATTGCAATTTCTTAAAAAATACTCAACCGATTTCGAATATGTTTATACCATTCGATAGGTATTTTGATTCCCTTTAACTTAATATACATTTTATATATGAAAAGTAAGGGGGGTAAAAGGGGGGTTAAAATGTATATCAAATTAAAGGGAATCAAAATACCTATCGAATGGTATAAAAATATTCGAAATCGGTTCGGTAGTTTTTAAGTAATTGCAATTTAAAAAATGCACAATATAAACTTTGACCTTTAAAAACTTTTGTTGTTGTTATTTCCAAAAAAAAAAAATTCACTTTAATACTCAGCTTAGCCATCTTTATCAATCCTCCTACTTCGTTTTTTGATTTTATAATTTTAGAAATTTCAAATTTGTACCAGATCGTGCTATTTTTTCAACTTTGCGGGGCTGGGGGCACCTCTAAACATGCGAGTAGGTCAATGAAATTTTACAGGCTTATTACTGGGCTAGCAAGGTGCCGTTCTGGCTTTGGAACAAATTGAATTTCCAAAAAAAATGTTTCACTCCACCTTAATGTTTATACATAAAAAAAATTGTTGTACGTAGCGTTAAGCCTAGGAGAAACAGTTCGAAACAAATGAAGCAAAACAAAGTTGAATTTAATACCCAATACAAAAACAACACAACAAAAACAACACAACAAAAGCAAAAACAACACAACAAAAACCAGAGCAATCAAGTACATGAAAGCAATGAAAACATGTTACTACTAACTTCACAAGCTTAAAAGCACACAGCGGCATATTGCCAGGGATAGGAAAGTGACCAAAACCCTGCGGGAAATTTGTGACTTCGAACAAATTACATTTTTTGTTTGGCACAGGTGAAAAGTAATTTCTTCTCTCTCTCCCCCTCTCTCTATCTCTATCTGTCTATCTCTGTATCTCTCTGTGGATTTTCATAGGTTTAATGTAAATATCAATCGCTTTCAATTTAAAGACCGCAAAAAGTTTCGAGTTTAATATCTGATAACTTTTAAGATTATGACACCTGCTTCCATAGTAGATAGTGAAGGTGTTGGCGAGTTTCGTTCAAAATTTGCTAAACGATATCAGTTACATCTAACTCTTATGAGGTATTTTCGCATTCGCCTCTAACTATCACGTCTCTATCTATCGTCTCTAACTCACTTTCAAACCAATTCTCACCTGCCGCCCTTCACTTCACTTTATTTTCTAGGCTCATAATTCACTGTACTCTATACTGCTCGTGCAAATTTGTGCACATTATGTATATATGTATATCTATTATATAAAAATGAATGTGTGTGTGTGTCATTTATGGACTCCCAAAGTAATCAACCGACCTTTATGAAATTTTCACAGTAGATTCATATGATATATGCGCTGGTGGGAACTTCCCGGAATATAGGCCCAAATGTGGACTCAGAGTGACCCAGCAAGTCTTTGAGCAATATTGGTATCAAATGAAAGGTGCTGAGCAGGCCTTCAACATAGAGTTATTTTCATTGCGATGCCTAGGCTCGGTCCCGAGATATGGGTCAAAACGTGGACCCGGATGACCCCTGAATATTTCCGAGCGATATTGATAGCAAATGAAAGACGTTGAGCAGGTCTTCAACATACAGCTATTTTCATTGTGATTTCTAAAGCTGTTACCCAGAGATGGCTCAAGTAGTGGGCCCGGATGGTGATGGACCGTCCCGGTAAAGGTAAAGGTAAAGGTAAAGGTAAAGGTAAAGGTAAAGGTAAAGGTAAAGGTAAAGGTAAAGGTAAAGGTAAAGGTAAAGGTAAAGGTAAAGGTAAAGTTAAAGGTAAAGGTAAAGGTAAAGGTAAAGGTAAAGGTAAAGGTAAAGGTAAAAGTAAAGGTAAAGGTAAAGGTAAAGGTAAAGGTAAAGGTAAAGGTAAAGGTAAAGGTAAAGGTAAAGGTAAAGGTAAAGGTAAAGGTAAAGGTAAAGGTAAAGGTAAAGGTAAAGGTAAAGGTAAAGGTAAAGGTAAAGGTAAAGGTAAAGGTAAAGGTAAAGGTAAAGGTAAAGGTAAAGGTAAAGGTAAAGGTAAAGGTAAAGGTAAAGGTAAAGGTAAAGGTAAAGGTAAAGGTAAAGGTAAAGGTAAAGGTAAAGGTAAAGGTAAAGGTAAAGGTAAAGGTAAAGGTAAAGGTAAAGGTAAAGGTAAAGGTAAAGGTAAAGGTAAAGGTAAAGGTAAAGGTAAAGGTAAAGGTAAAGGTAAAGGTAAAGGTAAAGGTAAAGGTAAAGGTAAAGGTAAAGGTAAAGGTAAAGGTAAAGGTAAAGGTAAAGGTAAAGGTAAAGGTAAAGGTAAAGGTAAAGGTAAAGGTAAAGGTAAAGGTAAAGGTAAAGGTAAAGGTAAAAGTAAAGGCAAAGGGAAAGACTCATTATAACATAAAAGCTTTTGTTCGTCGCTGCGAAGCGCGACGGGTATTTGCTAGTATCTTATAAATGCCTTAGGAAAAAGGTATTTATTACTTAGCTGCGTAATTCACATTTTTGATCGTTCAGATATGAACATTTTGGGGCATAACTTCTTCACTTAAACGGTTAAGGACATAAAACTTGGTAGTTTTTTACCCATTTGGACCTAAACGATGTTACTGTGAACTGCCAAGGTTAAAATATGTGTAAATTAAACAAAATCAGACCCATTCATGAAAGCTATGAAGTCTTCGGTACGGCCGAAAACAGCCACGATCTTACCAATAAGCAAATACACTTGCTACTGCTGAAATTTCCGTCGGTATAAGGAAACTAAAAATACCTCTGCGCATTCGTGTAAGATTTCCCTAGCGCACGTTTTTATATTTAAGAATTATGTAAATACGAAATTTTTTATTTTAAAAATGTTCAGAGTAAAATTGCAAAATCAAGAAAAAACAATTTTAATTTAAAAATGTTTATTTTTATTTTATGCACTATGAGATTTTGAAGGAAAAACTTTGGTTTTTATTCCATTAGTTTTAATTTTTAATTTAAACATGTTTCTTTTTAAATCTTAAATACATTTTAATTTAAAAAATTTAATTTTTAATTTAAAAATTTTCATTTATAAAATAAAAATGACTTGGTTTAAAACGTGCATTATAAAAATAAGAATTTTATTTTTGATTCCTTTTCTCTGAGTATACAAACAAAAAAATGTGTATCAGGAAAACAAAAATAAAAAATACATATGAAAAAAACAAAAAAAAAAAATAAACGAGAAAAAACGATCTTCAAATACCCCTATTGTTCAAATGCCCGTATAAACATACGCGTAATAAACAAACAAACGAGCGTTCGAGAATTGAAAAGCATTTATTCGGGCCACTCGAAAATGTTAAAAAGAAATCGAGAACTCTAAATCAAAGTCAATGACGGAACGCAATCAGACTTTTAAATAACATAAAGTTTATATGAATTAACGTAGGTATGATGCAGTAGAACACATACCTCTTACGATAAGTCTGCAAATTTCAATTGCTCTATCTTAGCGAAAAAAAAAAAGATATTTGAGCAAACTCAACGCCATTCGTAACATAAAGACTTCTTATTTAAGATACTATGTGTGCTTTTTTTTTTAAATAATCTGTCGTTTATATATAACCTCAAAAATAGGCAAAAACGGTGTTTTTTTGCACATTTAGGGCCTTTTCACATTACTCGGTACGACATTGGATCGACATTTTTTGCTCGGTATTTCCAGCTTACCGAAACGATTCCGCGTTGCTGTGTTTTTCACACTTGTGGGAATACTTTCGGTGCGTTATCGGCAGAAAATGGGGAAACAAACATCGAAATTTGCAAAACAAAATTTTTAACTTCAACGAATCACTCAATAATAACAATAATGTCTTCTAGCGAAGACGAAGATATTATAACTTGCTACATTTATAGCCGAAACGAGTTTTTTACTGACTTTGTTCTTCTTCTTTTATTACGCCGCAAAAATGTATGCAGTAATTCCTCAAATTTTACTGACCGGTCTTACCGCGCTGCGGTATACCGAAATTAATCCGCTCCGATTTCATGTATGCAACACTAATGTGAAAGTGCCAATTGAAATACATGTGGTCGGTAGGTTAGAGTGGCTGCCATAGGGGCACAATTAGGCCAGTGCATAGGCCCATTGTGATACCACAAGAAGAAAACAGATTACTCCTCCTTTTTAAACCAGTTTGATAACCTAATGAAATTCACCAGGTCCTTTATGTCGACAACCGCGACTTTAGATAGGCTCTCCAGGAAAGGTGTCCCAAGAAAGCGTCGTCTGGTGCTGTTAAGAGCAGGGCAATGGCAAATGAGGTGTTCGATTGTCTCCTCTTCCTCATCATCTTTGCAGCTTCTGCAGCATCTACGGTAGGGTGCACCCAGTCTCTCTGCGTGTTTCCCATTGAGGCAGTGTCCTGTAAGCACCCCTACAAGGTTCGAGATTTCCTCTCTCCTTAGAGTACATATTTGACGAGATCGCTTGTGGTCCCAATTCGGCCAGGTTTGTCTTGATGTTCGACATACTGGGTTCTGTTGCCATCTATCGCTTGCTAGTTTATAGATATGCTGTTTAAGCATTAGCTTGCATGTGGCAAACGGCATACCTATGCGTTCTTTGTCAGGAAGAACCTGCTCGGTAGTGCCTTGCCTTGCAAGCTCATCTGCCCTACAATTTCCCTCGATATCCCTATGTCCCGGGACCCACACGAGGTGCAAACGGGTCTGTTTGGCCATCTCCTGCAGAGATCGGCGACAGTCCAGTGTTAATTCAAAATTGAACGAGTTGGAGCCAAGAGACTTAATTGCTGCTTGGCTGTCGCTGAAGATGAATAGATCCCTGTGGATAGGTTCATGTCCTATACGGTTGACAGCCTCCATTATAGCTGACACTTCAGCCTGGTAAACGCTGCAGTGGTCGGGTAGTCTAAAACCTAGCTGTAGATTCAAGTCATGTGAAAAGACTCCACCTCCAACTTTGTTGTCCAGTTTCGAGCCATCGGTGTAGATGGAAACGCTACCTGGGGTTGGATAGCACCGATTTGGCTCTTCCCACTCATCCCTTTTTGGAATCCTTGTTTCGTAGTTGCTGTCTGCAACTATTGTAGTAGTACAGCGGTCCGTACTACCGGGTAGAAAACCTAAATTGCTTAGAATGCTAGAGTGTCCTGTGGCTTTTGTATGCCAAACGGATGACTCTCTTAAACGTAGAGCTGACGTAGCCGCTACTTGAAAACCTGCTAAATCCAATGGCAAGATATCTAGAATGGCCTGCAGAGCTTCACTAGGCGTCGTCCTGAGTGCTCCACTTATGCTGATCATGCTAGATCTGTGGACTCTGCTCAGAACGTTAAGGTTTGACGCCTTGCTCAAAGCGGGCCACCATACTACGACCCCATATAGCAGGATTGGTCGAATGATCGCAGTGTAAATCCACCTGCAAATTCTGGGACTAAGTCCCCACTTTTTGCCTATGGCTCTTTTGCATGTGTATAAAGCAATATATGCTTTGTTTTGACGCTGAATGATGTTATCCTTCCAGTTCAGCTTTTTGTCCAGAACTACCCCTAGGAACTTAGCCTTGTCGGCCAGGGTCAGGCGAACGCCATTTAGTTCTGGTAGATTTAACGGTGGTATTTTATACCGCCTAGTATAGAGGACAAGTTCTACCTTATTTGTATTGACACTGAGCCCACAACGAGAGGACCACGCTGAGATCTCTCGCAGTGCTACCTGCATCAGATCACATAAGGTCTGTGGGAACTTCCCTCTGTATGCTAAAGCAAGGTCGTCCGCATATGCCACGACTCTCCCGCCGCCCCAAACTGCGTCTCTTTTTAAAAGTGAGTTGACAGTGAGGTTCCATAGCAGCGGGGAGAGGACACCACCCTGGGGTGTGCCTCTGAAGACGTAGCGTGTAGATTTGACCTCGCCCATTGATGAGAGTACAATCCTTCCCCTCAAAAGTTGATCAATCAACCCAATCAGAGATACGTCAACGCCTAAGTGACGTAAAGCGTTGCTTGTGGCCTCTGGGGTGACATTGTTAAACGCGCCTTCGATGTCTAGAAAGGCCACCAGGCAGAACTCCTTATCGGTTAAGGATGATTCAATGGTAGAAACCAGGCTATGTAGTGCCGTTTCAGTAGATTTCCCTTTAAGGTAAGCATGTTGACAGCTAGACAGAAGTTTGCTATCAATTGATATAGAGAGAAAGTTACTTATTATTCTCTCCAAAGTTTTGAGCAAGAAGGAAGAAAGACTTATTGGCCTATAATCCTTCGGCTCATAGTGCGAGGCTTTCCCAGCCTTAGGAATGAATATAACCGAGACGCGTCTCCACGTATTCGGGATATGATTGAATGCAAGACAAGCAACGAATATGCGTTGAAGCCAGCTTGCTGATGTCTCCAGGGTATACAGGAGTTGTGCAGGGAAGATCCCGTCTGGTCCCGCAGCTTTATAGGGTTTGAAGCTTTTGATTGCCCACCTAAACCGTTCCTCAGTCACAGGTATATTAACAGCGATACCCGTTGATGGTATCGCCAGTCCATTTCGCGAGCTACCAGGAAAGTGTGTGTCCAGTAGCAGCTCTAAAGTTTCCCTTTCTGAATTGGTCCAGGATCCATCAGGCTTCCGAAGGTAGCCCAATGACGTTTGTGTTCTTGAGAGCACGCATCTAAGTCTTGCCGTCTCATCGACGCTTTCGACTCCGGTACAGAAGTTCCTCCAAGAGGTTCTCTTCGATTGTCTCAGGGCTTTTTTATAAGCCCTTAGATTTTCTTTATACTGCAGCCACTCGGGCTCATTGTCGAGTCGTTTGGCACTATTGAATTGCTTCCTGCAAGATTTTCGAAGTGAGTCCAGTTCGCAGGACCACCAATGAGGTTTCCGCTTGCCACGCGGTCTTGGTTCCGGACAAGCTAAGTTAAAAGCGTTTGAGAGTGCATTAGTGAAGGTGCCGACCAGATCCTCCAATTCCCCTGTCGATGAGGGATTACAGGGTGGAAGATCCGGTAGCCCCTTAACAAATAGTTCATTGTGAAGATCCCAGTTCGTGTTACGTGGGTTCCTTTTTAAAACTGATTGTTGAATGGAGAAATCTAAGATTATTTCTATATATCGGTGGTCAGAGAAAGAGTGTTCATCAAGAACGCGCCAGCCTTTGACACCCTCATAAGTTTTTTCACTACATAAATTGAGGTCTAGTACCTCTCTTCGATTTTTAGTAATAAATGTTGGTTCATTACCTATGTTACACACTACCATGTTAGTTGTCAAAAGGTAATCAAAAAGTGACTCACCCCTTTCATTTGTGTCAGAGCTGCCCCATTGTACATGATGCGAATTTGAGTCCGCTCCGATGAGTAGATGGCCGGGGCAATATTTGGCCACCAGGTCCATCATCAAACCTTGTGGTGGAGGTGTGCGTGAATCATAGGGCATATACACCGATGCCAGAGTTACCGGTGTGCCCTTGATCGTTGTGCTGGCCGCAGTAATGTCGCCGTCGCTAAAGTTAGGCAAGAGAAACAGTGTTAGCTCGTACTTAACCAATATACAGGTTCTTATATTACCTTCAACACAAGCTCGGATGAGCCTGTATCCAGTGGCCCCCAGTCCGCAAATCCTCAAGTTATTCACCCAAGGTTCTTGGATGAGGACCACATCAACGTCGCCTTGAGAAAGGCGACTGATGAGAGCGGCTGATGCCGCTTTAGATCGGTGGAGGTTTATCTGTAGCACTCTCATGAGTGTCCACAGCCCCCACCCCCTCAACCACCGTGACGTCGGCAGCCTCTTCGTCGCTGTCCAGCAGGACATCCTCCATTGTCAAATCATGCAGAGCATCTGCACAATTTGACGTGGCGGACTTCATGCTGTCCACGTCGGAGAGATCCGCCTCCGCTTCGGGCGCCTCGATGTCCGAGTCCACCGAGGTTTCCGGAGCGGCGGCGCGCTGAGCGTCGCCACGGTACACGTGAATTATGACATCCCCGACGCCATAATTCACCCTACCCTGGCACTGTTTAAGTGGCTCGAGAGCCTCCTTATTCAGCGCCAGGACCACCCCCCTTCTCGGGCCCACTGCGTCTTCGACTCGAATGACGCTCCAATTCTGCATGTGGTCGGTAAGGTTTCGGTATATTTTCGGTAAAAACCAAAAATGTCGATCCGATACCGCACCGAGTAATGTGAAAGCGCTCTCACTTTAGGATATCTCAAAATCCTGAAGTGATATAGCAATTCTGCGTCCAGATTTGAATTCAGCGCATCGAAAACCTTTTAGGAAAGTATTGGCTGGTTTGTGGTCAAAAAAATCGGTCTCATTTTGTTGGCCTGTGTAATACAGCAAAGGAAATTACATAAATGGCTAATGGTTATGCTTCACACATAGGCTTGCCCAGGCAATTTATGCTAGGTCCGCCACTGGTATGTACATATGTATGTACATACATTTTGGAAACAATTGATCAAACAAATAAGTCGTGGGGTTAAAAAGGTATTTATTCCACTAGGGTCTTTCCCTAAGCGTCTGGTAAACATTCAACCTCTCTGGCATGCACTGCTAATATTTACTTCATACTTCATACGGCGATACAGTATATAAAAAAAAACATATTCTGTGTATTTGCCTACAAAAAAAGTGTTTTAAAATTTTCAACTGCGCGCCTTTTAAATCAACAACGGGGAGAAAACTGTTGCTAAAAATAAACTTTTGTTTGGATTTTTCTCTTCATCTTCTCTCCATCAATATTTTTTTTGTTGGTTTTCTCACAAAAAAATATTTTCTCACAAAAAATTTTTTAAAGGCAAGCAAGTTTTTGAATCAACAACGCCCGTTTTTGAATAAATTGTTGGATCAAAAACTTTGCTGTGAGAATAAATACTTTTGCTGTTGAATCAAAAACGGAGATTCAACAGCCGAAAATTGTTGGTTTAACTACGGGTATTTTTTTCAGAGTGCTACGTTGTTTTGGTGCATTTAGTAGGTATTTACGTGTCATATTAGCTAACGACTCTTTGAATATACCACTGCAAAAAACAACAAAAATAATAACAAACAACGACGAGAATGATAACAACAAATCAAAACACAGGGTTGCGTGATTTTCCTTTGGCTTAATCACGAATCAAAAATTATTTTTATTTGTGATTCGTTTCAAAAAAGAATCAAAAATAGCACCTGATTCGAATCAAAAATAAAAGCATCAAGATTCAAAAAACATTTTTGATTCTAAATAAGTTTATCTTTTATTTGAAAATAGTTTTAATCACGAATCAAGTTGATTCTTTATTTGAAAATTGATTTGAAATCAAAATTGATTCGAAATCACGCAACCCTGGCAAAACAAAATTATGCTGTCATCTAATTACTTAGAAACGACCTAGAAAAAACTATCTTATATTATAAATGTAACATGGAAATTGTGTTTAAACTCTAATAACTATATAACCGCTGAACTGACCCCACGAAACTTTACACACCTAATTATATTCATCCTGTGAAGGTTATAGGCATATTTTTAATCTTATTGAAAAGCAGGATATTTTTCGAGATATCGACCAAAATGTGGCCAGGGGTGACCCTAGAATATGTGGAGGGATAGGATAGGGAAAGGGCTAGGTTGTATTGTGGAACGAAAGAAGACACTGAAGATGGCGCATATTAGCCGAAACCGGTTTGTCTCCAAACCAAACTTGACAAAGGATGACGGAAAATCGTTCCACAATACATCATATTCCTACCCTGTCGGAAAAACAAGCAACCAAAAAGTTATGAACATTTTGTTTTCTTTCTCACGAATCTTCAACTTCATGTCCTATATTATTCCTGATAGCTGAAAATTTTTTTTAATTCAATTACACATGGGGCTGTGTAATTTAATGCAGGTTTCAAAAATACATTCAGATTAAAAATCTAACAATATTTGGATGATCTCTTGAAGTTTAAGTGAAGCAAAGTGGGGTATAATAAGGCATACCAGCATATTTTAAAGAATATCAGCGACATTTGACTCTAATTTTAGGCTTACATGCATATGGCGAAACGGTTGGCACGGCAAAATGACTTCACACTGATGTCCTAAAATATTTTCGGTTTTCACATTATACCCAGCAATGAAAACTGATGCGCAATACTGGCATATGACCCAGTTAGTAAGGGAATTTTTAAATTTTACGAACCACGAAAATTAATAAAATAGATAGTACGTTAGACCTTTTGTATAAATAAATAAAATTAATTATGGGGAAACGCGAGGAATCTGAGTTAACGGCAAACAAAAGATCGAAAAAGATGAAAAAATGTTTTAACTTTGACCAGCTGTCACTCAACCAGGGTTGGTTCAATCATTACAAGTTGTATGTCGTTAGAAGCGTATTTTAATCATCTACCGAATGAGGTACTGCTTGGGGTTGTAGCATTTCTCTCTTCAGCGAAAATAATAATATTGCCATAAGACCTAGTCATTAATGGAACTATGACTGAAATTGTAAAATTTTCCGAGCTTTTCCGAACCACGAGGACTAGTAAAATATATAGTAAATTAGACCTTATATATAAATATATAAAATTAATTTTGAGGAAATGTGAGGAAATTGAGTTAAGGGCAAAATTCTGAATTTTTCCATACAATTTTTTTTTTAAATTTGCTATAACTTTTAAATTAAAGACTTTATGAAAAGTTATTCAGATACAAAAACCTCATGTAATAAGGTTTAGAATCGAACTCCATAATTAGTTTTTTATTATTAACTAGCTTTTATTTCATGTCTCTATGTCCACTACCGACCAATTTCAGCCCACTGTGCGTCGTAGCGTTCTATAAACATTTAAAAATACGGCCAGGTATGAGAATGAACAGAACCAAAAAGCTGACGAAAATCGCCCGACGAAAATTCGCCAGAAAAGATTTATTTCTAATGCCGTCGCTGGCTCCTGACAAATAAATTCTGTGGTCACAAGCAATAACCGCTTAAGTCGACTTAGGAAGATTCCGAGCTATATATACCACGTTATTCTCCTTTTAAAACTCTATATTTCTGTAAAACCCCCATGCTTATAACTTAATTCAGTCAAAAGATATAAATAACAAGTAAGGAAGCCTAAGTTCGAGTGGAATAGAACATTAGATACTCAGCTGTTGGCTTTCATTGTTTGTTTGCGTTTGATGTAAACACGGTATACTTTATATAAAGCGTGTGCTGCATAAAGTGGGCGTAGCCACGCCCATTTTCTAAATTTTTATCAGTCATCCAACTAAGCTTATGAATATTATTCTTTGTGCAAAATTTCATCCCTTTATGAGTTACAAAGATGTCACGTTACAAATTCCCAAAGGGTGTTCCAGAAATATCTTTGTTAAAAAGTAGGCGTGGTCATAAACCAATTTCAATAAATTTTTGCGTGTCTATTAACACAAGTTATAAAAGTAAACACGGTATACTTTATATAAAGCGTGTGCTGCATAAAGTGGGCGTAGCCACGCCCATTTTCTAAATTTTTATCAGTCATCCAACTAAGCTTATGAATATTATTCTTTGTGCAAAATTTCATCCCTTTATGAGTTACAAAGATGTCACGTTACAAATTCCCAAAGGGTGTTCCAGAAATATCTTTGTTAAAAAGTAGGCGTGGTCATAAACCAATTTCAATAAATTTTTGCGTGTCTATTAACACAAGTTATAAAAGTGTATAAACCAAGTTTCGTCATAATATCTCAATTATTTGTCGAGTTATGGGCTCCGAAATCTCGTTGATTCCTTTGTCTGAAAAGAGGCGGTGCCACGCCCATTTTCCGAAATTTTTCAATTTTTTGTTTCCGATCTAGTGTAGAACTCCTGCCATAAAATTTCAATGATATATCTTTATATTTGACAGAGATATCGCTTAAAATGTTTTTATTAGGTCACTTTATAAGACCCATATATAAAAGTGGGCGTGGTCGTCAACCGATTTTGGCAATTTTTCGTCAAAACATTTGCCTAAGTAAGTATATCACGCCTACCAAAATTCATCGATATATCTTCAACGGTTTCTGAGTTATGACTCATAAAACTTTCAATGTTTGCCCCTTAATAAGTGGGCGTGGCACCGCCCATTTTCCAAAATTTCACCATAATTCTTCATAAGGGCCTGAGCTCAATACGTGTGTGAAATTTTATCACTCTAGCTCTATTAGTGACTGAGATACGAAATTTCCGATTTTTACTATATAGGGGAGGTGGGCGTGGTCATGGTCCGATTTCGTTCATTTTCAATACCATCCGTTTCTGTCTTGATACCAACTTACATTTCAAATTTCATCAAAATATCTAAATTTTTGCGCGAGTTATCGTGCGCACAGACGGACAGACAGACAGACGGACAGACGGACGGACGGACATGGCTCAATCGATTTCTCTTTTCACCCTGATCATTTTGATATATATAAGTCTATATCTATCTCGATTATTTCATTCTGTTACAATCCACCGTTAGGAAATCAAAACTATAATACTCTGTGTACTAGTACAGCTGAGTATAAAAATATTTAGGCTTAACTTACAATAGAGGTATGTTAAACTTGTTATAACAGCTAAACTAGATTTATAAATTTAATCAAATGTCTTCATGACATTTTGTTTTATTTAAAAAATTTGATCGTAAGATTATGGATGGCTCACTGATTTTGCGTCTATAGTTTTTAACCGACTTTTATGATTTGTTAAGAAACGCCTTCATATATAAAAATCAATTTATCTCGAAATCATAATTTTCGACTTAAACGATTATTTTCTAATTAAATTATATAAGTGACCGCTGTGGTGCAGTGGGTAGAGTGTTCGCATGCTATGCCAGAGGTCTTGGGTTCAAACCACGGTCCGAGCAAAACACCAAAAAAAAAAAAAAAATTTTTCTAATTAGTAAAAATCCAATTATTGGGTTTTTTTAAGAGCAGCGGTCACCTCTCGGCAGTAGGCGGCATACCCTCCGAGAGTATTTCTGCCATGAAAAAGCTTCTCACAAAAAATGCATTCGCCGTTCGGAGCCGGCATAAAACTGTAGGTCCACCCAATTAGTAGGGAAAACAAAAAGGAGCACACCTCGAATTGGGAGGGAAGCTCGGCCATAAAACTCGTCAGAGTTATAATAGCGCCATTGTATTATTATATTATATTATACATGTACATATCTATATAACCAAAAATTTTTTGAAAACTTATTCACTAATGTCTAATGCAACCATTCAGTACGTTTTTTTGTTAACCCTAATCACCGAATTTTGAAAAGTTACGTAAAACCGAAAGTGAGACTCAGAGGCTCACATATGGGGAAATTTTGAAACACATTATTTTGGTATTTGTTTATTACTTTTATTTATGCAGTAATGAATGCAGAAGCATTTTTATACACTCTTATAACGGTTTATGACAATTTTTTTAGTATATAAAGATAAAAAAGGCAACTTCGTAAAATAGGGGATATGAACTGAAATTTTCACATATTTTTGTAGTTGTTGAATGTTCATTACAAATCGTTTTATTACATCTGTTATAAATTTGTTTTTGAGCACACAATGAGAGAAACTATGAATCAAATGAATATGAATAAATTTTTCATATGATCACCCCTAATATAAATTTTCTGCGATCAAATTTAAAAGTTTTAAAACGCGACGTTCGTGGTGAAATTACTGACGCATCAAAACAGACGATCGTTCGTTTCTCTATCTGAACGCATCTTTTCCGTAATTTAGAATCTCAGTAAACAGAAAATGATAAGATTTTAATGCTTTTGAAATTGCTGACTTCACCGTTCTCCATAATATTATGACATCATATGATCTAAAGATCTATGGTCAAATACGACGAATTCACCAAAATCCGGGGGAAGTATGGTGAGTTCACAATGTAAAAACCTCACTGGATAAACCTTGTAAACAACGGATTCAAAATTTAGTTGAATTCTAGAAATGTAAGCTTATTACGATAAAAATACTTAAGGTGAGTCTTTGAGGCTCACTTTCGGTTTTTCGTTACAATTTTATACGATTGCAAAAAAATGGTTAAAACAAATATCAAAATTATTTCATCATGTATGAACACAAATGGAGGAATGCCCAAAATTTCAGGCAAAAAGCTTTTTTGGTTTAGGAATAATTCGCTTTTAAACTATAAAGTGAGACTGAGAGGCTCACTTTAGAGGATTAGGGTTAAGAAAAATTTTGACCAAAACAGTTTTGCTAAATATCTTCAAAACCTGACGTGATGGGTCATTTTTCAATATGATTTTCGTAAGCAGCGCCCCAAAATCCATTAAAATCAACTATCAAACCTAAAAGGCCTGTGTTATTTGTTGACCTATATATAAATAACTTTATCCGTACATAAACTCCCTAAACAAGAAGACCATTTAAACAATACTATTTAAATTCATTTATTAACCTTTAATTAAATTTGTGTTAAAATAGTATTAATGATATTTTGAATTTCAGCATTATTTAATCTAAAAAAGAAGGATTTGTTAGGATTAGAACGTAACACATTGTTTACTCCACAAAGTTTGCCGTTTACAACACCGAATGCCCCACGGTATGTAAAAGTATCTATGCCAAGGTTTTCGGTTTCCAAAATATAATGCCCCCTAATATCGTCTTTCGTCGGCATGGCGCTAGTTGAACTTATACTTATCTCATAGTTCGAAGTTCCTTTGTTGTAATTCCACCCGATCACTTCCATCATAGAAATGCACGGATACTCCACGGCTTCGCAGAAGGATATTTTTCTAAATCCTGCTTTGAAGTTAAATTTCCTGTCTACTTTAAGAATCCCATAATCACCAAATTCCCTCACAGACTTAGTAAATTTTTTCACAGCCTTGCGATGTCTTATATTCGGAGAGAGCGTGCAAGGCATGTTGTCAACATCGGCTTTGGCTACCACGCTGATGTGGTCAGCCAACACATCAAACAATCTTTCCAAGGAAGTAGTAATTACAAAGTATTCAGAAATTATTGCGCCCGGTCCATAATATTGGTCTCGATTATATACTGCCACCAGCCATGATACATCTTGCTGTTTGCCACGGCTGCTGCTTTGGCCACCACCACAATTACCACCAACGCAATTCAGAATGGCAATCAGCACAAATGTGCGTACGATCGATAGCAGGAGCGTTAACAATACAATACTCGTCTTCATTTTGGTTCACTTTCTTCAATTTTTGTATATGAATTATTAGTGCAAAGTTGGTCCCTTTATATACCCAATTTCTGCAAAGGCCTTATAGCAAATGCGTCAAAGTTGAACTGTTTAGTGCCAATTGAACAAATAAACAATAAATTTGAAGCAAAGTTAATAAACAACATGAAAGTTATAAAAAAATATAACAATAGAAATGGATAGTGTGTGTTCACTTCGTTGGTTAAAAAAAAGTGTTTACCTGCCCAACTAAAAAAACACCCTAAGTGTCTGTTGAATTCAATTTCGCATGCGCAGGTACGAGTATATATCGTCGTACCATACGAAAACTAGCATACCTACGATTTTTTGTGGCTGACGAAAAGTAACAAGTTCGACTTTTGGCTGACGAAAACTATCAATTTCGTTTAAACAACAACAATTTTAATGTAAAAAAAAACAGCATGTAGTTACTGTTACTTTTCGTCGGCCAAAAGTCAAATGCGCTGCTTTTCGTACAGAATTTTTTAATTGCTAGCTTTCGTGAGAAATTTTAAATGTGCTAGTTTTCGTATGGCACGACGATATATAAAATTTAAATTGAAATCACTTGAATGTATGCAAGCATGTGCTTGCTTTTTCAAGGTCCTATTTCGCAAGTTTATTTTGGGTTAGGGTCTAGTATATATGTACATACATATGTACATAGTTAAAATGTCAGATTAGTACTAACTAATGCGTATACATTCTGTCCTCACATTTACTTTTTAATTTATTTATGTAATTCTTATTTTTCTTTTATTCAACAACAAAATATGTAATTTAACCAGAGTTGTAATTATTATAAGAGAAAAAATAAAAATCAAAAAATAATTATTATTGAAAGAAACATATTTTAAAAGTCTTTCCATAATAGTTATTTCTGAGATATTTTTTTTAAGTCTTTTTCATTGAGACGAATTTCAAAAATATCTTTAAGTAATTATTTTGAGTAACAAATTTATTTTTTATATCTTCGATAAAAATCTTTCATACAATATCAAATTGGAAATTTGCTTGAATTTTGAAGTACTTATATGAAAGTTATTCTTATTTTATACTTACGTATATGAAAGTTATTGAAAATTTTCTGAGACTTTTTTGAACTTTGTCTCAATGAAAAAGTCTTTGAAGATATAAAAAACAATTTGTTACTGATAATAATTACGCAGACTTTTTTTTCAAATTTGTCTCAATATAAAAGTCTTTGAAGACTTAAAAAAAAATACATATATTTGAAATAACTATTATGGAAAGATTTTTAAAATATAAGTTTTTGATTAATAATTATAGAAGATTTTTATCATTTTCAACAGGAAAAAAATATTATCAAAAGACTTTTATGATTCTGAAGAAAATTTGTAAGACTTTTTTACAGGGACCGTAATCATTATGAGTTTTATAATAAAAATCGCCATTTAATCATTATATGTTGAGTTTTTTTATATTTCATCAAAAATAATCATTATTTTTTGAGTTTTATTTTTTTTGATCAGAAATAACACTTATTCCTTGAGCGATATTTAATCTTTCAGAAATAATCATTATTGTGTGAGTTTTATTTTTTTGATCAAAAATAACACTTATTCCTTGAGTGATATATTTATCGTTCAGAAATAATCATTATTGTGTGAGTTTTATTTTTTTTGATCAAAAATTTCACTCATTCACGAAGTTATATCGATGGGAATTTTTAGTAATTATGTTCCAGAGCACTTCAGAGAAAATTTGAGTTTTTCGACCTAAGCAAAAAAATAAAACTCAACAAATAATGATTATTTCTGAGCGATAAATATATCACTCAAGGAATAAGTTTTATTTTTGATCAAAAAAATAAAACTCAAAAAATAATGATTATTTTTGATTTTTATGGATATCGCTTAAAATTTTTCGATCATAGTGGATTCGGATAGTGCTCTTTCAGATATGCACACATACAAACTCAATACTCTTCTACGATGATTGCAAGTATTTGATTTTTTTCACTGAAAATATAACGAATAATGATTATTATGGGTCCCTGCTTTTTTATAATTTCAAAATGAAATTATTCTACATCTCTGAATTTAACAAACGAAAAAACAAGACTTATTTAAAAACAAAGGTATTTTATAATAACTAGGTGACCCGCCGGACGTTGTTCTGCCTAAAATTTATTCCTATAAAGCCTAAAGGAAAAGTCCTAGCTTACCGTGTTGCTCACCATTATATCCCTACCCCTATCCCTATCCCTATCCATAATCCCTACCCCTATCCCTATCCCTAATCCATAATCCCTATCCCTAATCCCTAATCCCTGTCCCTATCCCTAGCCCTTTGGTTGCTTGTTTTTCCGACAGGGTAGGAAATGTTCACTTTAGGCCGCGATATTACCTTCCCTAAGTAGTGTACCAAAAACTGAATACGCCATTCGTTTAAGCGGTTAATTTTACGTACGACTAGATAACAATTTTTTATCTTGTGCAAAATCTCAACTTATTTCATACATAAAACTAAACATACCTTGAAATTCTTGAAAATTGCGCGGTTTTTGGTGAAGCTCCATCTTAATTTTTAGAAAAGTGATCTTTTTTTCATTTTATTTACTATAAAACAACCTATTTTCATATTCTGGGGCCGGAGGGAGGATCTGAGAAGGTTTAAACAATGTCATACAAATAAACGCATCTAATGTAAATCTATTATTAAAACAAGGTTTTATAAAAAAAAGTTATATAACTAAAAATTATGGCAAAATATCATAGAATATGAAAATATACAATTGAAGTCCTATGTCCCTACTTGTCAATTTCAGCCCACTGTGCGACGGGACGATATTTCGCTCGACATTGGATCTGTTTAAGGCTTAAAGATGTAAAATAATTGATATATTTTTGTTTTTGTTAACCGTATATATTGTTTTGCTTCCAAATAAATAGCCCTAACGTTAATGGGACATAAGCCTATATTATTAATTTATTTTGGTTACTTATTTCTAGTTTTGGTTACTTTTATTTTGTGTTTTGGTAAATTTAAAATTTTTTAAGTGGCAACGCTGCTTTCCATCATCCCGTAGTTTGTAGACAAACCCTTTATCATTTCTACGCGTGCCTTAAATGTCGCGAAGCCGTCTTATTTTGTTATTTTAAGAAGGTCCTGTTGACCATTTCCCGCTTAATATCTCATACCAGATTGTAGGTAGTTAGTTTGTGTGGAGGTTGTGGTGGGTTGAGTGTTAGTTAATTGGGTATTTGGTTTAAGTCTGTAAGTGACTAGTTGGTAAGTAGACCGTTTTATTGCTTTTCTTGTTTTTTTTTTGCTAAATATGTAACTTGAGCATATTTTTTTTAAATTTTCTCATTGAAAGGGCCACTGAAATTTTTGGAACCAATACCGCGTACCTATGTGTCACTTGCTTGCTTGCTTAATTGGCACGTAACCATCTAGACGACTTTGGCCGAGTCTAATAAGGCACGCTTGCTATTTCTGTTTCGTGCAGCATGGCGCTACTTGGGAATACCCAGGGAGTCAATGTCGATGTCTGCGTACAGCTCGTACAGCGAATCGTTAAATCTCCGTCGATACTCGCCCTCGCCAACGCGCAAAGATTCATAAATCCTCCATAGAAATTTCCTCTCGAATATTCCAAGCGCCATCTCATCTGCTTTTGATATTGTCCATGCTTCTGCGCCGTACATGAGCAATGGAACGATGAGTGTTCTGCAGATAAGATGTCGATGTCATGGGCGAACGCCAGCAGCTGCACACTCTTGTGGTATAAGATGCTTCCTGCACGGTGGAGTTCTGCAGCTCGTATTATCTTTTCCAGCATCAAATTGAAGAATTCGCACGAAAGAGAGTCACCTTGTCTGAAACCTCGTTTGGTCTCGAACGGCTCGGAGAGGTTCTACCCAATTCTGACGGTGCTGGTGGTGTTAGTCAACGTCATTTGGCATAAGCGTATAAGTTTAGCAGGGAAACCAAATTCAGACATTGCTGCATACAGGCAATTCCTATTCGTGCTATCAAAAGCGGCTTTAAAATCGACAAAGAGATGGTGTGTGTCGGTTCCTTTTTCATGGGTTTTTTCCAATATTTGTCGTATTGTGAAGATCTGGTCGATGGTAGATTTACCAGGTCTCAAGCCACATTGATAAGGTCCAATCAGCTTGTTGACGGTGTGCTTCAGCCTTTCGCACAATACACTTGCTAAGACTTTATATGCGATATTCAGAAGGCTTATCCCACGATAATTGGCGCGTACTGTGGAGTCTCCTTTTTTATGGATTGGGCAGAGCACACTTAAGTTTCAATCGTTGGGCATGCGCTCGTTCGACCATATTCTGCATAGAAGTTGATGCATGCTCCTTATCAACTCTTCGCCGCCATGTTTGAATAGCTCGGCTGGCAAGCCGTCAGCGGCCGGGGCTTATTTTTAGCCGAGACATTGCTATTCGCACTTCGTCATGATCGGGTGGTGGAACATTCCTACCATCATCTGCTATTGGGAATTCGGGTCGAAGATCTTCTACTTCCGCAATTTCACTGTTGCCGTTATCTAGCAGGGAGGAGAAATGATCCCTCCACAACTTAAGTACACTCTGGACATCAGTTACCAGATCGCCGTTATCATTCCGGCAGGAGTTTGTTCCGGTCTTGAAACCTTCAGTCATCCGCCTGACATTTTGGTAAAATTTTCGATTACCACTGGAAACCAAAAAGTAATATAAGAGGCTTGGATTAGAGTTAGAAGACAATCTTGTTGGTATGACTTTATTCACTATGTCAAGACCAGCTCCTGTTACATGATCATGTAGCTGTATGTGTGTCGTTTTGGAGGAGATTTACATTAAAGTCACCACATCCCATTAAACACTGAAAAAGAAATTCTCAAACGTTTGAGAAAATATTGTTTCTCAATTTGAGAATATATATATATATATATTCAAGTGGTTCTCAAACATATTTATCAATTTGAGAATAATTTGAGAAGCATTTGAGAAAAAAATTATGTCTTAAATAGGTTTGAGAAAATGGACGTTCTCAATTTGAAAATCAGCCCAAAATCCCATATTAAAAATGTGCCTTTTAGTTTGAGAACGCTATCAAGGGAAATTTGAGATGCACTTGAAATAATAGTTTGAGGTTTGAGAAAAGGGTTTATTCTCAAATGCAAGTCAAATTAAGAATAAAGAAAAATGTTTATTGGGATATAACATAAATTTCGTAGTCAATTAGATGAAAGCGACTAACCCACATTTATACCCATTAAGGTACACAAATTGAACAATTAGTCTCTCCATAGGGCCTGCTCTAACAAAAGGGAACACCTTAAGATACAAAATGGAAGTAATCAGTCGCATGTATCGCGGATTAATCGCATTTTTGCAGGATGTTTACTGATCCCTGCGTGCACATACATATGTAGACATTGTCAGCAAAAAATTTTTTCTCTCATGTTTGCGTGGACGGTAATTAAACAATGCATTTGGGCGCTAGGCATGTTATTAACAACGGCTTGGCCTACTACGGTGACAGGATCTCCTTGAGCCTTCTCAAATCTGTTCAAAGCTATCGCAATTACAAAGTGTTCAGATGATATTTCATTTCATTTCATTTCAGTTCATTTCATTTTATTAAAGTCTTGTGTAACAAATTCACTTACAGACTATGCCAAGAACTTATAATTAACCTAATAGGAGACAAATTAAAAATAATTCATAATATAATGACGGTTAAAGTTACAAGATTTCGTGCAAAACCCGAACAAATTTTGATTTGAAAGAGAACAAATCAAGTGCTGAAGAGTTTAAGAGATAATTAAGTTCTTTTAAAGCTCTGTAAATGGGCGCATTCGCCGCATAATTAGAACACACATATGACAGAGAAAAAAGCTAGTAGTGTCTAAGACAGCGTTGTGGAATATTGAAACAAATAGACTCAAGAAGAAAAGGACAATCAATAGCACTATTTAGGTTATCAAAGACAAAAGAGAGTGAGAGAGTAATGTTATGTTCAGACACAACCTTAATTGAACATTAAGAGCCTTCATTCAATTTTCAAGCCCAATGATTCTCAATTTACCATACAAAAATTGACCAAGTTAATGCTTCATTAGAAATTAATGAGTTGTTAATGAAGAACAATTCTGCATGCAACCCTGTTAAAAGGCTTGTTTCATAAGTAAAATGAAATGTCATGAAAAGGGAAATGTGATTAGCGTCAGTGTCCACTAATCAGGTTGGTTCGTCAGATCAGCTGCATTCTTGTTCTTCTTCATCACCTACCAAATTTGTTTTTAATTCTGCTTATTCTACACATGCGTTCGTGTTTACGATTGGTAAAAGTTGTGAGCTGAATGTCAAATTATTTCGTCCTCCTTGCAGTTTTGACATTTAGGTCACGATAGTTTGATATTCAGCTCACGGCGTGTATGTGTGTATGTATCTTGAGCCGACCTGTTAAATGGGCCAAGTAAATTAAATATGTCTGAACACCAAATCTAGAGATGTTCAATCAAGCTCAATTGGCTTAATTAATTTTTATGTCTGAACATTATATAACTCTTCTAACATTTAAGGATTTGAGATTAAGTAATTGGCATCGGGCACTATAACTGGGTAATGGGTCAGCAAAATTTAAAGAATGAAGAGCAAATCTCAGAAACACTTTTTGGACGCGCTCCAAGCGTTTTATATGACAGTCAAAATAGGGTCTCCTGTTGAAAACCGCATATTCGAGCTTGGAGCGAACAAGCGACGTGTAAAGAAGTTTAAGAGTATAAGGGTCACTAAAGTCTTTGCTAAAGCGGCGAATGAAGCCAAGCATGGCATAAGATTTAGCAATTGTGTTGTTGATGTGGCTTAAGAATGAAAACTTAGAATCAAAAATGATGCCTAATGCCTATATGACACTACATTTTTTTCTTGGTTTTTTTGGTTTGGAAAACGCACCGAAAGTCAAAATACAAAAACAATTCTTCTGTAGGTTGAAAAGAGACAAATACTCCCTCAAAAAAAATTTGATTGACATTAAACTTCAAAGTAAATGAAAATAATATTTATTTCAAAATTTAATTTTTTTAGAAATTTGAATTTAAATTACTGAAATAAGAAAGTTATGAAACTCAAAGGGCAGGATAGCTGTGTATTCCATGTTATAAAGAGCAGCCAGTGCGCAGTATTCTTTTTCTTCCGGACTTCTTCTTTACCCTTATGACCAAAGCAGAAGCTTACAAGAGGCAAATTTAAAATTTGTATTTCCATACAATTTTTATTTTAAATATAATTTATTTTCTAGTTGTCAAGTTGAAACAATTGTCAGAAAAAATGACCGAATGCCAAAAAACCTACCGAAATACAAGCTGGCTCGTTGGTTTTTAACCGCCTAGATGGTATTTTGTTTGGTTTTTTTCAATGTATCTTGCTCGCTTGCACCAACGCAAAACTATATTTGACCATCTCATTTACAAAAAAACCTGGTAGAATACCAGCAAAAAAAAAAATATAGTGTCATATGGGCTTAAGTCAGTAATCTCATGCCTATATGACACTACATTTTTTCCCTGGTTTTTTTGGTTTTGAAAACCCACCGAAAGTCAAAATACAAAAACAATTCTTCTATAGGTTGAAAAGAGACAAATACTCCCTCAAAAATAATTTGATTGACATTAAACTTCAAACTAAATGAAAATAATATTTATTTCAAAAATTATTTTTTTTGTAAATTTGATTTAAATTACTGAAATAAGAAAGTTATGAAACTCAAAGGGCAGGATAGCTTTGTATTCCGTGTTATAAAGGGAAGCCAGTACGCAATATAATTATTCTTGCGGACTTCTTTACCCTTACGGCCAAAGCAGAAGCTTACAAGAGGCAAATTTAAAATTTGTATTTCCATATATTTTTTTATTTTAAATATAATTTATTTTATGGTTGTCAAATTGGAAAAGTTGTCAGAAAAAATGACCGAATGCCAAAAAAACCTACCGAAATACAAGCTGGCTCGTTGGTTTTTAATCGCCTAGATGGTATTTTGTTTGGTTTTTTTCAATATAGCTTGCTCGCTTGCACCAACGCAAAACTGTATTTGACCATCTCCTTCACACAAAAAACCTGGTAGAATACCAGAAAAAAAATGTAGTGTCATATGGGCTTCAGACAGGGTAGAAAGGCTAGAGGCACAAATATAATAAGAGGTAGGGATATGAGAACGACGTTTAGAGAAAGATACATGGAAATATTTACTGATGTTCAGATTCAAGCCATTACATTGACACCACAGGGATACGTTGTTAATGTAACTTTGCAACTTAATTGAATCAGATTGATTCTGAACAGTGGAGAAAATCTTAAGATCATCAGCATATAATAGAAAGTTAGAATGGGAGAAGCAAACACAAATATCATTAATGAAGATATTAAAAAGTAGGAGACCCAGAATGCTACCTTGGGGTACACCAGACGTAGCTACAAACGAGTAAGAAGAGGTGTTATCAACAACGACAACACATTTACGAAAGGAAAGCTACGTTTTCAGCCAGCAAAGAAAAGTAGAGTGAAAACCAAAGGAAGAGGGTTTAGAGATTAATAGCTTGTCACTGACCTTGTCAAAAGCCTTGGAGAGGTCGGCGTATACAGTGTCGACTTGCAGAAGATTATTGAAAGCTGAGGTACAAAATTGAGAAAAGACAGCAAGATTGGAAACAGTGGAGCGCCCAGACATGAATCCATGCGGGTTATTAGAAATCAGGCGATTGACAGAAAACCGTGTGAACGGTAAATTTCATTTGACACAAATCACAAAAGCCAAATATTTAGCCTCTTGTGGCAAATCAAAAACAGCCCTTGTAGCCAAATCGTGTGAACACAAATGTGATACAGAAGGTAAATAAAAATGATGAAAATGGACAAATTTTGATTTGCCACTTGAATACAAATGATTGTGGCAAATATACAAATCTTTTTTGACAACTATAAAATAAATTATGTTTAAAATAAAAAATATATAGAAATACAAGTTTTAAATTGGCCTCTTATAAGCTTCTGCTTTGGCCCTAAGGGGAAAGAAGAAGTCCGGAAGAAACATTATACGGCGCACTGGCTTCTCCTTATAAAATGGAATACACAGATACCCTGCCATTTGAGATGCATAATTTTTTATTTCAGTAATTTGAATTCCAATTTCGAAAAAAATTAATTTTTGAAATAAATATTATTTTCATTTACTTTGAAGTTTAATGTCAATCAAATTGTTTTTAATGGAGTACTTAGCTCTGTTCGTGGCCGCAGTAGTGAAGTGGGTAGAGTGCTCGCCTGTTATACCAGAGGTCTCGGGTTCAAACCCCAGTCCGAACAAACACCAACAATTTTTTTTCTAATTAATTAAAACTCAATTGTTGGGGTTTTGGAAACAGCGGTCACCTCTCGGCAGTGAGCGGCATACCCCCCGAGTGTATTTCTGCCATGAAAAAGCTTCTCAAAAAAATGCATTCGCCGTTCGGAACCGGCATAAAACTGTAGGTCCACCCAATTAGTGGGACAAACAAAAGGAGCACACCTCGAATTGGGAGAGAAGCCCGGTCATAAAACTCGTCAGAGTTATATTAGCGCCATTGTATTATTATACATATTATTATTTAGCTCTGTTCAATAACAAAAAATTGTTACGAATTTTTCGTAAAAAATGACAGCTCTCCATATGAAAATGACATTTTTTATGAAAAATAAGTTAAAAATTTTTAGTTTAGTTTTTTGAAATCGTGAAAATACATGTACTTATAATGATTTAATACCTATTTGATTAATTTTTGTTTGTTAATTTTTCATAAAATTTTCTTCCAAATAATGCCCAAAAGTATGCTTCTATATTTTTCATACGACTGTTTTATCATGATTGGTTAAATCGTGTGAACGAATGTGAAAAAATTTGCCACTTTACTTCTATGTACAAATGTGTGGCAAATCAAAAGCTAATAAATCGGGCAAATCGTGTGAACGCAAAGCAAATCATTTGCACATCGATATCAAAATGGGCAAATGTGGACAAATTTAAATTTGTCATTTTCTGTACAAATGCGTAAATCGTGTGATCTCGGCTTAAGGTGCAACTATAGTTTTTGTATAATTGTTTGTTGTTATTGTCACTGTTACTATTTTATTATTGTTCCTGTTGATGCTGCTCCTTTTGTTGCTAATGTCACCGCTACTATTTTGTTGTTGTTGTTGGTGTTGTTGTCGTTACTTGTCTTCACAATTCTCCTACATATGAACTTCTATCTATCTATTTCTGCTCTTTTCTTTCCTAAATTTCTTTCCTACTTATTCTTTCTTATTCTTTCTTATCCTTCTTATTACTTGACTTTGTGTTGTGCTCAAAAGCATGCAACAACAACCACACGTCAATTTTCCAACGACGATTGTGGACGTATTTTCCAACCAATTTTCATGAAAATTGGCGCAGTTCTATTTGAGAGCAATACCTTTCTAATGGTGTGCTTAGTTTTAAAATCGGTTCAGTAGTTTCGACGGAGAAGATGGAACAAAATTTATGTTAGCGTATTAATAATATAGATACCTCAATGAACTTTCTTAAAATAACTGTAAAAACCCGTATTGTTGTTGTTGTCGTTGCTACTTTTCTTCTTATTTCCTCTAAGTAAATGAATTTTCTTAAAATAACGGTAAAAAAACCTTACTGTTGTTGTTATCGTTGTTTCTAGTCTTCCTAATTTCTTCTTTCTATTTCTCGACGTTCCTTTTCCCCCTTTATTTCTTACTTTTTCTTTTTTATTCTACTTATTCCGTCTATTCCTTTTTGTTATAGTGCTTCTTCTCATTGTCACTGGCAGGGACCGTAAGTAACTGTTATAACGTTTATAATAAAAGTCCGCAAATAATAGTTATTTTAAGACTTTTATTTTAAAAGTCAGCATATAACACTTATTTTTGAGTTTTATTATAAAACTCTATAAATAACAGTTATTGAGGGCTTTTATAATAAAAGTCTATAAATAACTGTTATAATTGAGTTTTATCATATCACTCCTGAATAAAACTCTTTTGGTGAGTTTTATTTTTAAAGTCCATCAATAACTGTTACGAAAGACTTTTATTCATAAAACTCATCTATAACAGTTATTTACTGAGTTTTATTTTTTACGTCCCAAAATAAAACTCATTTGCTAGTATTGTATGTGTGCATGGAGCTACCCAAAAAAGAGTATGTTACATACATATATATGACCGTAGACAAAAAAATGAAATGGAAATTTTCATTTATATACATACCTTGGTACATACTTTGGTACATATGTACATACATCCTATTAATATTATATGTAAATGAGAAAAGTATGCGTTATGGTCGTCATAACTCAGATAATATTTGATCCAGATCAATCATATTTGGTATATGGGTCATACAGATGAAGATGTAGATACTTTTGGAAAAGTAGGGGGTGTCCCTCCTCCACTCCCCCTTGGGAACAATGTTTAAAAATCGCTATAACTCTGAGACTATTTAACCATACCAAAACTGTATCTCATTTGCATTTCACATTTTCTTATATTTTTGCTCCATAAAAAATTGTTTACATCTATGTACATATGTACATATGTTAATAGTACATATGTACATTCTTCCTTGAATATTTCATTATATTTTAGGTAAAAGGTACCAGCGGACCGTTGGGTGAACGATTGCTTAGACAACCCATGTATGTACATTTTGGTTTTGTTTTCATTCCTTAAATATTATGTATTTTAACTTCAAATCAGAAAACAAAAAATAAATAAAAATAAGGTATAGCGGACTATGAAAATTGTTGGGTTTTTTATGCACACGACGATAAAGAGTGTTTTTAAGACCTGTTAATGGGCTGCTCTAGCTAATACTTTAGCCCAACGAAGAGGTCGTTTTGACCCCTCATTTAGACTTTCCAAAAAAATGGTACTTCGAAGGTCGCTAGAGAGGTAATATGTTCTAGAAAATTATTCGCCATAAAATTTCACTAGGGGTCTTCTCATACAAAATTTTTGTACAAGAAAACTATTACTACATTATCTCTTCTAAAAACGAAATGAGAAAAACAAACATAAAAAAACAAAAAGAACAAGTAAGGAAACCTAAGTTCGAGTGGAATCGAACATTAGATACTCAGCTGTGTGCTTTCATTGTTTGTTTGCGTTTGATGGAAACACGGTGTAGGTACTTTATATAAAGCAAGTGCTGCATAAAGTGGGCGTAGCCGCGCCCATTTTCAAAATTTCTAAGCATATGAATATTATTCTTTGTGCAAAATTTCATTCCTTTATGACTTCTAGTTACAAAGATGTCACGTTACAAATTCCCAAAGGGTGTTCCAGAAATATCTTTGTTAAAAAGTAGGCGTGGTCATAAACCGATTTCAATAAATTTTTGCGTGTCTATTAACACAAGTTGTAAAAGTGTATAAACCAAGTTTCGTCATAATATCTCAATTATTTGTCGAGTTATAGGCTAAGAAATCTCGTATATTCCTTTGTCTAAAAAGAGGCGGTGCCACGCCCATTTTCCAAAATTTGTCTATATTTTGTTTCCGGTCTATTGTGGAACTCTTGGCACAAAATTTCATTGAATTATCTTTATATTTGACAAAGATATCGCTTAAAATGTTTTTATTAGGCCACTTTATAATACCCATATATAAAAGTGGGCGTGGTCGTCAACCGATTTCGCTAAAATTTTCAACATGTATTACCACAAGTAATGAAAGTGTACACACCAAGTTTCGTCATTATATATCAATTATTTGTCGAGTTATGGGCTCAGAAATCTCGTATATTCCAGCTTCTAAAAAGAGGCGGTGCTACGCCCATTTTCCAAAATTTTTGTGTTTTTCGTTGTATGTCCGCAAGTGGACTCCTGGCATAAAATTTCAATGATATATCTTTATATGTATTTGACAGAGATATCGCTTAAAATATTTTTATTAGGTCACTTTATAATACCCATATATAAAAGTGGGCGTGGCCGTCAACCGATTTTGACAATTTTTCGTCCAAACATTTGCCTAAGTAATGTTATGTTCAGACACAACCTTAATTGAACATTAAGAGCCTTCATTCAATTTTCAAGCCCAATGATTCTCAATTTACCATACAAAAATTGACCAAGTTAGTGCTTCATTATAAATTAATGAGTTGTTAATGAAGAACAATTCTGCATGCAACCCTGTTAAAAGGCTTGTTTCATAAGTAAAATGAAATGTCACGAAAAGAGAAATGTGATTAGCGTCAGTGTCCACTAAACAGGTTGGTTCGTCAGATCAGCTGTATTCTTGTTCTTCTTCATCACCTATCAAATTTGTTTTTATTTCTGCTTATTTTATACATGCATTCGTGTTTACGATTGGTAAAAATTGTGAGATGAATGTCAAATTATTTCGTCCTCCTTGCAATTTTGACATTTAGGTCACGAGAGTTTGATATTCAGCTCACGGCGTGTATGTGTGTATGTATCTTGAGCCGACCTGTTAAATGGGCCAAGTAAATTAAATATGTCTGAACACCAAATCTAAAGATGTTCAATCAACCCCAATTGAGTTAATTAATTTTTATGTCTGAACATGATATAAGTATATCACGCGTACCAAATTTCATCGATATATCTTCAACAGTTTCTGAGTTATGCCTCATAAAGCTTTCAATTTTTGCTCCTTAATAAGTGGGCGT
Source organism: Urophora cardui (assembly GCA_960531455.1). Taxonomy (NCBI): domain Eukaryota; kingdom Metazoa; phylum Arthropoda; class Insecta; order Diptera; family Tephritidae; genus Urophora; species Urophora cardui. The sequence continues at coordinate 152,007,033 of OY482671.1, read as the reverse complement.
GGCACCGCCCATTTTCCAAAATTCAATCAAATTTCTTCTTAGGGGCCTGAGCTCAACACGTGGGAAAAATTTCATCACTCTAGCTATATTAGTGGCTGAGATACCAAATTTCCGATTTTTTCTATATAGGAAACTAGCAAATACCCATCACACTTCGCTGCGACAAATCACACTATGCCACTCCCTTCCCTATCGGTCTCCCCACCAGTCAGCATTTCCCGTTCCCCCTATCTCTTCCTCCTCTTATACTACTCTCTCTCTCTCTCCCCGTCTCACGTTCCTTATCAACAACTTTCCATGGCCATCCGGTGTACATATCAGTGTACATCATGATTACTAATATATTTTGGATAACCGATTGGAAAATTGGAATGGAATGAACTCTCTATTGAAGCTCTGATTGATACCTTTAAATTTGATACCAAGAATGCCCAAAAATATTTCGGGGGCTATTTAGGCCCATGTTTTGGCCTCAATCCCGAGAACCGATTGAGGTATGCGTATAGTGTAAAATATATATGGATAACCTGATCAGCACCTTTAATTTGATACCAATATTGCGAAAAATTATTTGGGGCCATCCGGGTGGTCCATGTTTCGGCCTCAATCCCGGGAACCGATTGAGATATCCGTATAGTGTAAAATATATATGGATACCCTTATCATCACCTTTAATTTGATACCAATATTGCGAAAAATTATTTGGGGCCATCCGGGTGGTCCATGTTTCGGCCTCAATCCCGGGAACCGATTGAGATATCCGCATAGTGTAAAATATATATGGATACCCTGATCAGCACCTTTAATTTGATACCAATATTACGAAAAAATATTTGGGGCCATCCGGGTCCACGTTTTGGTCTCTATCTGGAGAACCGACTGGAAAATTGGAACGGAATGAACTCTCTATTGAAGCTCTGATTGATATCTTTAATTTGATACCAATAATGCAGAAAAATATTTCGGAGGAATCTGGGTCCATATTTTGGCCTATATCTCGGGAAGGGGTTGAGATACCAGAATTAAATGTGGTCATAATTTCAACCTAATACCAGGTGATCATTGTGTCAAAATTTGAAATTGATCGGCCCAGTAGTTTCGGCGTCCATAGGGAACAAACATACAAACAAACAAACAAACAAACTTTCATCCTTATATATATAGAAGTGGGCGTAGTCATGGTCCGATTTCGCCCATTTTCAATACCAACCGTCCCAGTGTCGATACCAACTTGCATTTCAAATTTCATCAAAATATCTCAATTTTTGCGCGAGTTTACAGACGGACGGACGGACAGACGGAGGGACGAACGGACGGACATGGCTCAATCGATTTCTCTTTTCACCCTGATCATTTTGATATATATAAGTCTATATCTATGTCGATTATTTCATTCTGTTACAAACCACCGTTATGTGATTAAAACTATAACTAGTAAACCCGGCCACACGATGCTGTGGCTTTGAATTACACTGTGCGACAATTTGAGGGTGCCACATTTGAAAATTTTTTGATATACCTTCATAGCTACTGGTTATTTTTATTTTCTGTGGACCTAGATTTTTTATACATAGATTTTGACCAAGGAGCCCCATAGTGAAGTTTTGTGCCGAATATTTTTCTAGACTACAGTAACCTTAAAGCGACCTACAAAAGGCCATTTGGCGCGCTCCTCCTTTTCTTTATAGTTCTCTTTCTCTTCCCCTTTCCCCTTTATTTGCGCTTTATTTTCCCTTTATCCATTTTATTTTTCATATTTCCTCTTTCGCTTCCTGTCCTTCGCCATATCCGTCCCTTTCATTTTCCTCTTCCCTTTCCTTTTATTACCCATCTTCAGTGCTAGGCCTTGCATGACACTTCAAATTTAAAAATGAGATAAACTGTAGCGTAAAAATGGATTATTGAACGGTGGCATCCTTTTTGTAAAGATTTTAATAAATTACTCATTTCCATGCCAAGTCCTTTCATATGACACCTCAAATTTAAAAATCAAACAAACTATAGCGTAAAACTGAATTTTTGAACAGGTGGCAACCCTTTTTGAAAAATTTCTATTAAATTGCTCAATATCAGGTCAAGCCCCTTCATAGGGTACCAAAAATTTTAAAATCAAAAAACTATACAGTAAAATTAAATTTTCAAACATCTGGCTACCCTTTTCAAAAAAATTAAACCTTCCTGCACATCTACGGGTCAAGCCCTTTCATCTGACACCACATTTTCGAAAATCGGTATAACGGTGTAAAAGTTATGGTGCTTACAAAAAATCGCTTAGCGTAATACATATATATAAAGATACTATGTGTACTAGTACAGCTGAGTATAAAAATTGACCCAAAATTATCTAGATCTTCATCTGTATAACCCACATACCAAATATGAATAATCTGGATCAAATATTATCCGGGTTATAGCGATTTTTAAAAATTGTTCCCAAGGGGAGAGTGGAGGGGGTGACACCCCCCTACTTTTCCAAAAGTATCTACATCTTCATTTGTATGACCCATATACCAAATATGATTGATCTGGATCAAATATTATCTGAGTTATGACGGCCATAATGCATACTTTTCTCATTTACATATAATATTAATAGGATGTATGTACATTAAGCCGTATCACGAAAATAAAGTTTGCGTGTGTCAGTTTTATTTGAACACTTATGTCGAAAAAATATTTATGGTGTAAAAAATTTTTTTTTAGGCCCGCGTTAAAAACAGCTAAATCGCATTTTTTGTAATAACTTCCTTATTTGATATCCGATCTCTATGATCTTAATGTCGCAGAAAAGGTCTCGCTCAGCACTATATTTGGCCCATATAAAGTTTCGACCTCAAAGGTTGTTCTGAGTTTTACCTTTAAAAATTTTGGAGTTACTATCCCTAGATTTTTTTTTTATTTTTATCACTAATACAAAGCTCTCAAAAAACCATGAGGACTCCGCTAGAAAAGTTGTAGCCTTTACTCACAAACAAAAAAGTTATACCGTTTTAAAATCAGAGAACCTGTTTTTTGAAAAATTATCCCAAGTTCTTATTTATATGAGGCAGTAACGCCATATAGTATGAGTTTTTGATTAAAAAGTATTCTAAGTCCTCGCTTGACTTGAGAATGTTGTACCGCGATGGAACAGCTACCAATACTGGATACATGATATGCCAAAAAATATTGATGATTGGACTATTCGTGCTGATCAACGTTATTTATATTGAATGATAATGGCTGTAGTGAAGATTTGGTAAGTATTCAAGTGGGATCTCTAAGCACAACGCGCTGGCTTACAACGACTTCACGATTTCTGCATCCGTGCGTATCGTAAAATCATCCAAGTTATTTAGAAAAACTGCTATAGCTCGTTGTAAAATTATACGCGCCTAAGAAGAGACAACGGAAGTCTAAATGTATTATCAATACTTGCGCTGGATGCGTCGTCTGCCCCTAGAAATGCAGTTAATTATTCAGCCTACAATTGAAAACAACGCACTTTACTTTAATCCCCAAAACATCTTCTTATCTATGATAACCGAGACCAAAAATGACGATGTCCTCCAAATTTAGAGATATTTATGAAAGCAGTTTCAGAGCTCTGAAAGTGAATTCTTCGTCGCTTATATTACTTTGCTCACACTCAAAAAAAAATTACTCAGATTATGGAAAAATGAGAATGATTCGCCGCTAATGACATATTTTCATTGTTTTGAATAAAATTTTCTTTCAAAACGTTGTTTTTATTCCTTGATTTAAAGAAAATTGTACATCAAAACAATGAAAATGTGTCTTTAGCGCCGAAACATTCCCATTTTTCCATAATCTGGGTAAGTTGTTTTTTCAGTGCAGGTTTCGAACGTTTAAAACAAATTGGAATTTATGTGCAGGGAATTCTCTTCCTTCTCATATGCATTTTATATACATATATGTACGTATAGTTTTTTCCCCTTTTCTTTATTTTTATTACCTCAACAATAGTTACTCATACGCCCCCACATCGGATCGCTTTGTATGTGAAAACTGAAAATGTTTTCTTAAATATCTCGAAAATGGGAGTGCATACACTTCACTTCTAAAAACGCCATCGTAATCTGGAGCCAAAAATTAAGTTGACGTGTTTCGCCGCTTCTCTGTGGTAATTTTTTATAAAAAAAAAACAAGTGTTTCATTTTACAACGTTATAACTTTTTTGTTTGTGAATAAAGGCTAGAATTTCTTTGGGGGATTCCTCATGGTTTTTTGAGAGCTTTGTAGTAGTGATAAAAATAAAAAAATCTAGGGATAGTAACTCCAAAATTTTTAAAGGTAAAACTCAGGACAACCTTTGAGGTCGAAACTTTATATGGGCCAAATATAGTGCTGAGCGAGACCTTTTCTGCGACATTAAGATCATAGAGATCCGACATCAAATAAGGAAGTTATTACAAAAAACGCGATTTAGCTGTTTTTAACGCGGGCCTAAAAAAAAAATTTTTACACCAAAAATATTTTTTCGACATAAGTGTTCAAATAAAACTGACACACACTAAACTTTTTTTTTGTCCATATAACGTGATACGGCTTAATGTACATATGTACCAAAGTATGTACCGTGGTATGTATATAAATGAAAATTTCCATATGCATTTTTTTTGTCTACGGTCATATATATGTATATAACATACTTTTTTTTGGGTAGCTCCATACATACATACAATACTAGCAAATGAGTTTTATTTTGGGACGTAAAAAATAAAACTCAGTAAATAACTGTTATAGATGAGTTTTATGAATAAAAGTCTTTCGTAACAGTTATTGATGGACTTTAAAAATAAAACTCACCAAAAGAGTGTTATTCAGGAGTGATATGATAAAACTCAATTATAACAGTTATTTATAGACTTTTATTATAAAAGCCCTCAATAACTGTTATTTATAGAGTTTTATAACAAAACTCAAAAATAAGTGTTATTTTTTAATTTTTAACACGCTTTTATTTCGATAAAAGTCCCAAAAAAACGTTTATTGTCAGCATCAAATCTTCGCGATGAAACAAAACGTTTGGTGTATTTTATATGACTGTAGCACATTTCCTTCATATTAAAGTTTTGCATCAAAGTTTTGATCGATAACAGTTATTTGCGGTCCCTGGTCACTGCTAATATGTTGTTGTTTTTGTTGTTTGTAGATATTGTTTTTGTTTGTAGATGTTGTTGTTGCTGTTATATATGGTGTGGTGTTGTTGTTGTTACTCGTCCTACTAATTCTTCTAACTACGTACATACATAGATACATATGTACATTGTACAATATATGTACATAATTGTTTCATTTTATTTCTACTTTCTTTATTTATTATTTCTTATCCTACTTATTCCTTCCCATTATGTTTTTGTTGTAGTAATTTTGCTACCTTTTTAACACGCTTTTATTAGCTTCACCTGTATGTATGTATGTATGTATGTATGTAACCAAAGAACGTAAAGACCATGACCACGCCCACTTTTACTATATGGAAAAAATCGGAAATTTGGTATCTCAGTCACTATTAAAGCTAGAGTGATCAAATTTTACCCACGTGTTGAGCTCAGGCCCCTAAGAAGAAATTTGATGAAATCTTGAAAAATGGGCGGTGCCACGCCCACTTATTAAGGGTCAAACATTGAAAGTTTTATGAGAAATAACTCAGAAACGGTTGAAGATATATCGATGAAATTTGGTATGCGTTATTTACTTACTTAGACAAACGTTTTGACGGAAAATTGCCAAAATCGGTTGACGACCACGCCCACTTTTATATATGGGTCTTATAAAGTGACCTAATAAAAACATTTTAAGCGATATCTCTGTCAAATATAAAGATATATCATTGAAGTTTTATGGAAGGTGTCCAACTATGGACATATAACAAAAAATACAAAAATTTTGGAAAATGGGCGTGGCACCGCCTCCTTTTAGAAGCAGGAATATACGAGATTTCTGAGCCCATAACTCGACAAATAATCGATATATTATGACGAAACTTGGTGTATACACTTTCACTACTTGTAGTAATACATGTTCAAAATTTTAGCGAAATCGGTTGACGACCACGCCCACTTTTATATATGGGTATTATAAAATGACCTAATAAAAACATTTTAAGCGATATCTTTGTCAAATATAAAGATAATTCATTGAAATGTTGTGGCATGAGTTCTACAATAGATCGGAAACAAAAAATAGAAAAATTTCGGAAAATGGGCGTGGCACCGCCTCTTTTCAGACAAAGGAATCAACGAGATTTCGAAGCCCATAACTCGACAAATAATTGAGATATTATGAAGAAACTTGGTTTACACACTTTTATAACTTGTGTTAATAGACACGCAAAAATTTATTGAAATCGGTTTATGACCACGCCTACTTTTTAACGAAGATATTTCTGGAACACCCTTTGGGAATTTGTAACGTGACACCTTTGTAACTCATAAAGGGACGAAATTTTGCACAAAGAATAATACTCATAAGCTTAGTTGGATGACTGATAAAAATTTAGAACATGGGCGTGGCTACGCCCACTTTATGCAGCACTCGCTTTATATAAAGTACACCGTGTTTCCATCAAACGCAAACAAACAATGAAAGCATACAGCTGAGTATCTAATGTTCGATTCCACTCGAACTTAGGCTTCCTTACTTGTTTTTTATAAATTTCATGTTGTTTATTAACTTTGCTTCAAATTTATTGTTTATTTGTTCAATTGGCACTAAACAGTTCAACTTTGACGCATTTGCTTCAAGGTCTTTGCAGAAATTGGGTATATAAAGGGACCAACTTTGCACTAATAATTCATATACAAAAATTGAAGAAAGTGAACCAAAATGAAGACGAGTATTGTTGTAACGCTCCTGCCATCGATCGTACGCACATTTGTGCTGATTGCCATTCTGAATTGCGTTGGTAGTAATTGTGGTGGTGGCGAAAGCAGCAGCAGTGGCGGACAGCAAGATGTATCATGGCTGGTGGCAGTATATAATCGAGACCAATATTATGGACCGGGCGCAATAATTTCTGAATACTTTGTAATTACTACTTCTTTGGATAGGTTGTTTGATGTGTTGGCTGGCCACATCAGCGTGGTAGCCCAAGCCGATGTTAACAACATGCCTTGCACGCTCTCTCCGAATATAAGACATCGCAAGGCTGTGAAAAAATTTACTAAGTCTGTGAGCGAATTTGGTGATTATGGGATTATTGAAGTAGCTGAAAAATTTGTCTTCAAGGCAAGAATTAGGAAAATATCCTTCGGCGCAGCCGTGGAGTATCCGTGGAACTCTATGATGGAAGTAATCGGGTGGAATTCCGACAGCAGAGCTGCGAACTATAAGTTAAGTATTAGTTCAACTTGGGCGGTGATGAGACAGAACACTTTTCCCCCCTACCAGTATATTTTGAGAACCGACAACCTTGACAAAGATACTTTTCCATACCATGGGGCACTCGGTGTTGTAAACGGCGAACTTTGCGGCGTGTACGATCTGTCGTATCATTGCGGTCAACAGTATCAATTTTTTAGATTAAATAATGCGGAAATTCAAAATATAATTACTTGTGCTTTAACAGAAATGAATGATTAAATCAATTTAAATAGTATTGTTTAAATTTTGTCTGTTTTTTACGGTGTTTATGTACGGATAATATTATTTATGCATAGCTCAATAAATAAGACTGGTCTGCAATGGATTTCAAAAGATATAAGCAAAAGTGTACGTAAGTACAATACAATTCGAGATTATTGCAGAACAAAAATACTGAAAGCTTGCTATGAAAAACAACGTAGAAAATTTTTATTTTTTTTATGATTTCGTATAGAGCGTACCCTAACTTAGATGATATGGAGTTTTGGTATTGACCTCTCACTCCATATAGCAGTTACAAGCGAATATATACTTAGCATACAACTTAAGTTTCATATCGAATTTAAACTTTGAGAGCTTCCCCTGCAAAACACAGTTTTCAGACAGCGTCCATATGTACATAATAAATATAAAAACAAATATATACCCAGTAGGCCCAAAGGTACTGCAATCATCAATATTTTCCTACTCACATTTCCTTTAGGAAAGATAACAACTTCCATGACTATTGCCCCATGACCATTGCACGGCGATGGCCGCCTTCGCATGAATGACTTTGTATAATAACAAGTAAGGGAGCCTAAGTTCGAGTGGAATCGAACATTAGATACTCAGCTGTATGCTTTCACTGTTTGTTTGTGTTTGTTCGATATAGGGTGTATTTTATATGAAACGAGTGCAGCATAAAGTGGGCGCAGCCACGCCCATTTTCAAAATTTGTATCAATCATCCAACTAAGCATATAAATATTATTATTAGTGCAAAATTGCATCCCTCTATGACTTTTAGTTACAAAGATGTCACGTTACAAATTCCCAAAGGGTGTTCCAGAAATATCTTTGTTAAAAAGTAGGCGCGATCATAAACCGATTTCAATAAATTTTTGCGTGTCTATTAACACAAGTTACAAAAGTGTATAAACTAGATAAGTTTCGTCATAATATCTCAATTATTTTCGAGTTATAGGCTAAGAAATCTCGTATATTCCTTTGTTTAAAAAGAGGTGCCACGCCCATTTTCCAAAATTTTTCTGTTTTTGCTTTATGTCCGTAGTTTAACTCCTGCCATAAAATTTCAATGATATATGACAGAGATATCGCTTAAAATGTTTTTATTGGGTCACTTTATAATACACATATATAAAAGTGGGCGTGGTCGTCAACCGATTTTGGCAATTTTTCGTCCAAACATTTGCCTTATTAAGTATATCTTCAACGGTTTCTGAGTTATGACTCGAAAACTTTCAATGTTTACCCCTTAATAAGTGGGCGTGGCACCGCCCATTTTTCAAAATTTCATCAAATTTCTTCATAGGGGCCTGAGCTCAACACGTGGGTGAAATTTCATCGCTCCAGCTATATTTGTGGCTGAGATACCAAATTTCCGATTTTTTCTATATAGGAAAAGTGGGCGTGGTCATGGTCCGATTTCGCCCAATTTCAATACCAACCGTCCCAGTCTCGATACCAACTTGCATTTCAAATTTCATCAAAATATCTCAATTTTTGCGCGAGTTAGAGTGTTTACAGAGGGACGGACAGACGGACGGACATGGCTCAATCGATTTCTCTTTTCACCCTGATCATTTTGATATATATAAGTCTATATCTATCTCGATTATTTCATTCTGTTACAATCCACCGTTTTGTGATTAAAACTATAATACTCTGTGTACTAGTACAGCTGAGTATAAAAAAAAGGAATGAAGCGAAAGCGTCGGGCTTTCATTCCAAACCGCATGCTTTTTTCATATGGGCGTTATGATGCTCTTGTTAGGTATTCAGCATGAATTGTAGCAGTATTGTAGTGCTGAATATACTCATCTTAGCTCCTTTTTAGTCAGTGAAGAAATGATCTGTGCTCGATTTGTACGAGCCTTTCAACATACTTTATGAGCAGCCGCGGCATATCTAACAAAAGCAAGTAAGTATCCTGGCATGAATAATCAACTTACAAATGGGCCTAGTGGGTATCTTTATTAGTTTTTTTTTTTTTGTAATGTTTTTATAGCAACTACTCATGTGTGGATATGTGTACATATTTACATATTTATTTGTTTGTTTAAGGGCTTTCAACTACAACCGCAACAGCAACAACAGCAGCAGCAGCAAAAATAGCCCAAAGCAGAAGCCACAAAGTTCATTTTAACTTATTTTTTCTTGATTTATTTTTTTTTTTTGTTTTATATAATTTTTTTTCACATAAAAAGTAATACTTTTCACATTTTCTATTTATTTTTACTATTTTTATACTCAGCTGTACTAGTACACAGAGTATTATAGTTTTAATCACATAACCGTGGATTGTAACAGAATGTAATAATCGAGATAGATATGGACTTATGTATATCAAAATGATCAGGGTGAAAAGAGAAATCGATTGAGCCATGTCCGTCCGTCCGTCTGTCCGTCCGTCCGTCTGTAAACACTCTAACTCGCGCAAAAATTGAGATATTTTGATTAAATTTGAAATGCAAGTTGGTATCGAGACTGGGACGGTTGGTATTGAAAATGGGCGAAAGTGGACCATGACCACGCCCACTTTTCCTATATAGAAAAAATCGGAAATTTGGTATCTCAGCCACTAATATAGCTAGAGTGATGAAATTTTACCCACATATTGAGCTCAGGCCCCTATGAAGAAATTTGGTGAAATTTTAGAAAATGGGCGAGGCCACGCCCATTTATTAAGGGTCAAACATTGAGGGTTTTATAAGCCATAACTCAGAAACCATTGAAGATATATCAATGAAATTTAGTACGCGTGATATACTTACTTAGGCAAATGTTTGGACGAAAAATTGTTAAAATCGGTTGACGGGCACGCCCACTTTTATATATGGGTCTTATAAAGTGACCTAATAAAAACATTTTAAGCGATATCTTTGTCAAATGTAAAGATAATTCATTGAAATTTTGTGGTATGATTTCTACAATAGACCGGAAACAAAAATAGAAAAATTTTGGAAAATGGGCGTGGCACCGCCTATTTTTAGACAAAGGAATATACGAGATTTCTTAGCCTATAACTCGACAAATAATTGAGATATTATGACGAAACTTGGTTTATACACTTTTATAACTTGTATTAATAGACACGCAAAAATTTATTGAAATCGGTTTATGACCACGCCTACTTTTTAGCAAAGATATTTCTGGAACACGCTTTGGAAATTTGTAACGTGACATCTTTGTAACTACATAGAAGTCATAAAGGAATGAAATTTTGTAAAAAGTATAATATTCATATGCTTAGTTGGATGACTGATAAAAATTTTGAAAATGGGCGTGGCTACGCCCACTTTATGCAGCACTCGCTTTATATAAAATCCATCAAACGCAAGCAAACAATGAAAACATACAGCTGAGTATCTAATGTTCAATTCCACTCGAACTTAGGCTTCCTTACTTGTTTTTACTGTAATTCTCTTACTTCTACACCCAAAGTAGCCAACCAACGACGGACGGAAAAAACTCATTCCAATTCAATGTACAACTGAAGTGCCATAATTTTTATTTCAATTCCTCTGCTAGCGACGGGAAAGGAATGAAAATTAATGCTTCGCCACCTGCAATTGGTCTAAAAGAAAAAAGAAATTAAAAACGTTGTTGTTGCACAAAAAAATCGAGTTCGGATTGGGGTTGGGGTTGCGGTTGTACCTTGTATGGCGTGGGCGCGGAATAAAAGCCAAAGCTGAATGTGAAATTTATCTGCATACGTGTAGTGAATAATATTTTTGCATAGAGCTTTAGGGCTTTTACTTTGTTAAAGTTGTGCACTCGCGTGTCCGTGTGTGTGTGTGTGTGTGTGCGTGTGTTATTTCCCTGCAAAAAAGCCGGGTACTCCATGCATGCGTGTATAGAGCACTCGCTGTGGATCATACGAGTACTCCCGAATTTACCACATTTTATATAAAAAATATGGTGCATTTAACATGGCGATGTCACATACTCCGATTTCCGCATAACACCCGAGCAATCCAAGGAGTACCTACATTGGATTAATTCATGGAGCAGGTACTAAAATTAATGAAATTTAATAATCTCTGAAAAGATTTGAACGACTGCCAATTCAATTTGATTATTAGCATTAGGAATGCTTTTGTTTAATAAAAAAATAATAAAATAATAATAATAAAAAATTATTTGTTTGACTGAAACATGGCTCAAACCTCACGTCTTGAACTCAGAAGTTCTTCCGAATCAATATGAAATCTACAGAAATGACCGCGTAAATAGAATTGGCGGTGGTGTTCTAATTGCAGTGCACACATCGTTGCCATCTGAGGATGTTAGTGTTTCATCCAATGCTTACTTTGAGCTCAAATGCATACGTGTGTTGATTGGTAAAGGATATATGTATCTAACCCTTTGCTATATCCCACCAAATTCCAACACGTCAATTTACAATGAGCTTCTGTTAACACTTAAATCTATAAACTCTAGGATGACACTTTCTGATACTCTGGTAGTACTGGGTGATTTTAACCTCCCGAGCATATATTGGAACGTTAATGACTCGGATATTGTACCTGTTTCTTCTAAAGATAATCACATTTTTTTCCTTGAAGAAATGGCTGAACTCTGCCTCAACCAAATAAACTTGAATTCAAATAAATTTGGCAGGATATTAGACCTAGTATACGTTAATGATATTCCGAACTTCTCCCTAAATCGGTGTGACCCTCTAGTTCTTCCGGAGGATGTTTATCATCCTGCTATTGAGTTCTCTTATGAAGTTATTAACGAAAATGGAACTAAAAATTATTTCAGTTCTAGTGATCAATTTGTTTTTGCAAAGGCGAACTTCAAGAAAATAAATAAAGAGTTGTCGCGCTTTCCCTGGCCAAACTATGTAGATGATATTGACCTTTGTGTTGAACATTTCAATAACACCATCTATAACCTATTTCTAAAGTATGTTCCTAAACGCAGGGTCAATGAAGAACAAACACAGTTATGGTTCACCAAAGAGCTTAAAAAATTAAAAAATAAAAAGTCACGCTTTTTTAAGCTATACAAAAAATCTGGTCTTCATAGAGATTACGTCAAGTACTCAGTCTTGCGGCATAGATACATGGCATTAAACAAAAAATGTTACAAATCCTACTTATGCAAAATGAAGAAAAAACTGGTTCACGATCCCAAATCATTCTATAACTTCGTCAACTCAAAACGTAGAGTTCATAGTTTTCCGTCCGCCATGAATTATAATAACACTGCGTCTTCTGATAGCCAACTTATTGCTAACATGTTCGCAAAATTTTTTAGTTCGAATTATTCTATGGACTCTCCTAAAAGTAGTGATTATCCGTTTAGACTTACCCCATCCAATTTAACTCATGTCTCAGTTATATCTCCGGAAGTAGTCTTAAATTCATTAAAAACCTTAAAAGATTCATTTAGATCTGGACCGGATTTCATTCCGGCTTGCTTTCTTAAAAAGTGTGCTGTAAATATTTACAAGCCCCTAACATCCTTATTTAACTTGTCTCTAAAAAAAGGTGTTTTCCCATTAGTTTGGAAGGAATCTTTTATAATACCCCTACACAAAAATGGCAGTAGGTCTTCTATTGAAAATTATCGAGGCATAGCCAAGCTGTCAGCGGTTCCAAAAGTATTTGAAGCAATCATTGTTAATTATCTGAAGTACTCTATTTCCTCATCAATATCGCCATCTCAACATGGGTTTTCTACTGGAAAATCTACCACAACTAATTTATTGCAGTTCACAACTTATGTTTCAAATGGATTTAGAGAAAATGCTCACACAGATGTAATTTACACGGATTTTAGTAAAGCTTTTGACAAAGTATGTCATTCATTGCTCATCCGTAAACTAGGTCTAATAGGTCTTCAACCCAGTTTTATTCGATGGATATCTTCATACCTACATGGTAGAACTCAAAAAGTTATTTTCAAAAATTGTTCTTCCGATGTCATTTTCGTTCCTTCGGGCGTTCCCCAAGGAAGCCACCTTGGGCCAATTCTGTTCCTGCTATTCATTGATGATATTTCGTCTGTAATAAAACATTCTAAGATCTTATTATATGCTGATGATGTAAAACTATTTAAATCATTTTCCTCTATAGAAGATAGATCTTTCTTACAAGCAGATCTTAACAACCTTGTTCATTGGTGTAAAGCAAACTACATGCCGCTAAACTTAAAAAAATGTAAAGTTATGTGCTTTTCTCGTAGAACAGTACAACCAGCTTCTTATAAAATATCACAGCATAATCTAGATCAGGTAACTAATTTTATCGATCTTGGCGTCACAATGGACTCCAAACTCACCTTTAACCTCCATATAAACTCCACTGTCAACAAAGCTAAAGCTGTCTTTGCATTTATAAAGCGATGGTCTAAGGAGTTCAATGATCCTTACGTCACAAAAGCTCTATTTACAAGCTTAGTTAGACCTATCTTGGAATACGCATCTATTATTTGGAATCCCCACTACCAGTGTTTTTCAGATAAAATAGAATCTGTCCAAAAGCAGTTCCTGCTTTTTGCTTTGCGGAACTTTCGTTGGGACTCAGATTACATTCTTCCACCTTACACTTCTCGTTTAAAACTCATTAATTTGCCTTCACTTTCTAGTCGTAGAGAGATGCTTGGTATAGTTTTTATGGTTAAATTAATCACTGGACTTATAAATAGCCCATGCCTTCTAAGTGAGTTATATTTTAACGTTCCATGTAGAGTATCGAGGCATTTCAAGCCACTATTTGTGAAACCTTGCAAAACAAATTTCGAATTAAATGAACCATTCCGCCGCTTATGCCATGACTTTAATAATCACTCCAGCACGTTTGACACTTCAGACTCGCTTTTTATTATAAAACAAATAGTTCTAGCCTCACTTAATAAATGATATACAATCAGCTGATGAATTTTGTTCTGTAGCTGAATAGTTTTAGATCTCGACACCTAACAAACCCCTTCCTGTACGACTCGGCACAAAAAAAAAAAAAAACAAAAAAAAACATATCCGTGCGTCATGCGGATTGGCGCCCCTCGCGTCGGTCGGGCGGGATATGGAGGGTAAACCGTTGGGTATTATTATTATAAAATTTTTCTAGCGCATTCACCAACATGTTGTGTTGCGTTTCAATTTCTCTTTATTACTAAATCGTGCACGTTCAATCGAGCATGCATATGTACATTAGACCGTCTCGCCCAAGGATGGGCATTTTTGCATTACCATTCAAAGTGCATTACCATTCAATAGTGAATGGTAATGCAAATGTGGCTTGCACTACCATTCAGTAGTGAATGGTAATGCAAATGTGGTTTGCACTACCATTCATTGCATTCCCACTACAAGTATGATTTGTGAAAACCTATGGTCGTAGTTTAGGTATTAAGTGGCAAATCTATTTAATAACGGGAAGGAAGTTTATAGGATATACTACACATAGAATAAGGCTTATAAAACTGATTGGAAACCAACGCGGCATTGCAATATGTCCTGTGTATATCAATAGGTTTTAAGGTTGTTAATAAATTTCTTTTAAACACGTAGGTAAAAAAATACTTATACTTATACAGTGGCTCACAGAGGTATTTTGCATATGGCATTTGTTGAGAAAATATTGGAAATTCGCCTATTTTTTTGAATTCATTTGAAAATTTTTGACATGATCTGTTTCTTGCGGGAACGGAATTCCTCGTTAGAAATAAAAATATGAAATGAAATAAAGAAATGATGGTTTAAGGTTGGATAAGGATATTTTCAGTTTTTATTGAAATATAAATGTATGAAATGGATATACACTTTGAATTGTGGATATATATAATTATGTGGAAGTATGGACAAATCACTTACCGCCGTGGCTAGCTGTCGAAAAATAAGTAAATTCAATTTTCTTTTTGTTGCGCGCTGACTGACAGAAAAGTATCTTCGTTCAGTCAACGGCTTTGATATGTGAATATGTGCATATGCATGTGTATGCGTGTAACAACTTGTGCATACATTAGGGTGGTGCTAAATATTTAGACGCTGGTCTAAACCAAGGCTGCAAAATAACGTTATTTTTAACAATAAACAAAAAAAAATTTTGTTTCTGTTGAAATATTCGATTTTATAAACGTAAAAAGCATAACAAAATCCATTTCGTTTCAACTGTTATCAAAAAAAATTAACAAATTTTTTTTTGTTTTGATAATTATCAAAACAATTATTTCAAAAAAATATAGTTTCAAATTTAAACGAAAAAATTGACTTTTCAACAATTTCGTTTTCTATGAAGAAAATAAATTTTACATATGTTTGTATGTATGTACATACGTACATAAATAAAAACAAATACAATTTTTGTTAATTTTTTTGATATCAACGAAACAAAATTATTCTGATTAAAGATTTATTGATAATTTTTGAAACGAAAAAATTTTGTTTCTGTTAATTAGCAAAACAAAATAGTTTTTGGATATTTTTTATTGATATTTTTTGAAACAAAATTATTTTGTTCATTTCGTTGAGCAGCCTTGGTCTAAACATGATCTGATAGCTGAAGCTTCATACTACAAGTACACAAAAACATTAATTAAATAAAACAAAGTAAAAGAATTTTTTTAAAAAGCTTTTATTTAATATTAATATAAAAATTTACTAAAAAGGAAAAAAATAAATTTTTAATATTTTTGAACAAAATTTATATTAGTCCTTAATTCATTTGGATCTTAATTTCAATCTCAGCATACCTTTAACGTATTTCTTCAAAGCATTTCTGTATATGTATCAACATAAATAAAAGCGCGGGTGTTCTTTACGTAATGCATATCTTACGTAATTGGAATTTAAAGTTTTTATCGCTTCCTTCCATTTCACCAATACTGTTTTATAACATGAATATCTAATGAGTACCCGCGCTTTTATTTACATATGTTGATACATATACAGAAATGCTTTGAAGAAATACGTTAAAGGTATGCTGAGATTGAAATTAAGATCCAAATGAATTAAGGACTAATATAAATTTTGTTCAAAAATATTAAAAATTTATTTTTTTCCTTTTTAGTAAATTTTTATATTAATATTAAATAAAAGCTTTTTAAAAAAATTTTTTTACTTTGTTTTATTTTTGCCTTTTTAGTTTTACAATGCATATTACATCTAATATTTGTCAACACACCCACTATCAATATAGTCCAACAGTTTTTAATATGAAGTGCACTATGTTTAACATTTTGATGGTTTCTGCTCAGCCAGTTTTTTTTATTATCCAATTCCTGTGGAGTCTTTTAAGTGGTTTTACTATACTCTTTTGTGAATAGATTACTTCGTAATACGTGTTCAAAATAGGAACAAAATTGGTTCATAAATACTAATTTTCTAAATATCTTGACACTATCGCCACCTAGCGGCGATTTATTTCCACGGATATATTTACTTTCTCATTGGCAATATATATACCGAATATGAACAAATTCGGTCGGTAAATACGAATTTTACAAATAACTTAACACCAGCGCCACCTAGCGGCGATTTTTTCCACAGATGTATTTACTTTCTCATAGGCAATATATATACCGAATATGAACAAATTCGGTCGGTAAATACGAATTTTACAAATATCTTGACACCAGCGCCACCTAGCGGCGATTTTTTCCACGGATGTATTTACTTTCTCATAGGCAATATATGTACCGAATATGAACAAATTCGGTCGGTAAATACGAATTTTACAAATATG
Organism: Urophora cardui; assembly: GCA_960531455.1. Classification (NCBI taxonomy): domain Eukaryota; kingdom Metazoa; phylum Arthropoda; class Insecta; order Diptera; family Tephritidae; genus Urophora; species Urophora cardui. The sequence continues at coordinate 151,989,746 of OY482671.1, read as the reverse complement.
TTGACACCAGCGCCACCTAGCGGCGATTTTTTTCCACGGATGTATTAACTTTCCCATAGGCAACATATATACCGAATATGAACAAATTCGGTCGGTAAATACGAATTTTACAAATATCTCGACACCAGCGCCATCTATCGGATTTTTTTTTATTTCACATTGCATTGTCTTCGGGTCCTCAACTATGTTCCAAATTTCAAGTACCTAGCTCAACTAGAAGTATCTTAAATGTTCGTTGCAAAATTCCACGACATACACCCATACAAAAAGTGAAGTTAAATAAAAGCTTGTAAAAAAATAAACACATTTCATCTTTAATATAAAATTATCAATTTTCTAAGCTAATTCCATGTGTAGAATATCTCACAAACTTCCTTCCCGTTATTAAATAGTTTGGCTACTGCATGCCTAAACTGCGATCATAGGTTTTCACAAATCATACTTGTAGTGGGAATGCAATGAATGGTAGTGCAAACCACATTTGCATTCGCATTCACTACTGAATGGTAGTGCAAGCCACGTTTGCATTACCATTCACTACTGAATGGTAGTGCAAGCCACGTTTGCATTACCATTCACTACTGAATGGTAGTGCAAACCACATTTGCATTACCATTCACTACTGAATGGTAGTGCAAGCCACATTTGCATTACCATTCACTACTGAATGGTAGTGCAAGCCACGTTTGCATTACCATTCACTACTGAATGGTAGTGCAAGCCACATTTGCATTACCATTCACTACTGAATGGTAGTGCAAACCACATTTGCATTACCATTCACTACTGAATGGTAGTGCAAGCCACATTTGCATTACCATTCAATAGTGAATGGTAATGCAAATCAAATTTTCACTACCACTCATCAGTGAATGGAGAATGCAAGGCTGAATGCAATCAAAATTGAATGCACTGTACCCAACCCTGGTCTCGCCTTATATGGACCAAAAAAAAGTCCACCGTACGCCCCCCCCCCCCCCCTATTTGATTTCTCTTTCGAAAACATTTCTGGAAAAATTGTTTATCTTTTTTTTTGGACGCCGCTAGATGTCGCTAAAATTTATTTTTTTCATATCTTCGGTATTTATGGTCCGATCCCTATGTTTGATACACCAATCTCTTTGGCTTGAGAGGAGGGTTTCTACTTTATAAATGTATTAACCCTATGTGCTCCATTGGGGTCACTTTCACCCAGTACTTAGTTTTTACCACCTTAGTGTAACTCTTTTTTGCACGTATGTTAAACGTCGTCAAAAATCATTAATCTTTTGCAAAAGAAGTATTTCGAACGATGCAGTACAACCGGAGATAAAACACATTTAAATTCCGAGGAATATAAGCTTTTCGCTTCCTGTGGTCTTTTAGGTTCATTTTACAAAGATTTTTTCTGAACAGACTCCTACTAAAATTTTATGGCGAATAATTTTCTAGAACATTTTAATAATCTAGCACACCTACAAAAGGGTTATTTTGACCCCTTTTTATACAGTCGGGAAATAGAGTACAGTCAGGAAATAGTATTTTTAAGTTCGCTAGAGGGTTAACTACGAACCGATGCAGACAAATGAGTCGCTCCCTTGGGACTATGTTTATGATCACTTTGAAAGTACTCCAACCTACCACAAAATGGATCATATAATCCAATGATATTTGCAGGGTTGCAACACATACCGCACGTTTTATGCAATAGGGATTTAACTCAAAAAAAATTTTTTTTGGGAAAACGCAAATAAAGTTTTATAATTTCAAATAGTTTCCTTCTACGGCTAACTACAAAATCACTTTTATTTCCGCCATTTTTATCTTTTTGAGTATTTTATAAGACTAGACTCAAAGGCACTACCCAGTTATTGAAATATATGGCAAAATCCCAGAAATCGAAAATTTCGAGTAAAATCCCTATTCCATAAAACGGGCGATATGTATGCATTTACATATACAATTTCTCTAGCAGCCAGACAAGCTCAGCTCTAGTTAAATGGAGTTCCTGAAAATAATTTATTACACACGCTATCGGAATTTATCGATTTCATTGTTTAGAAATTTTTGTATGAAAAGTTTTTTTTTTGTTTTTTTTTTTTGTTTTTGTTTTAGTTTTAGTTTTTTGTTCTTACTTCTAGGTTTGCGGCAAAATGTGGTACTTATTGTGTATGGAGCGGATAAAAGGAAAATGCTGCATTGTTTTAGAATTGTCTGTTTTGGAATGTGTGCTTGTGTGAGAAGTTGGAGTGAATAGCCGCTCAATTGTGTTATGCAGGAAGCACTTCTGAGTGAATGGCTCTCTTGCTAAGAGATTTTTGTTGTAAATTCCAAAATATTTTTCAACACAAAATGAACTAAGTAAAAGCTGTAGAAAACTGTATATTAGCAGAGTAATTTCTTCTAAATTTTACATATATGTATATGGCAACGTGGCGGGTAGACTATTTTGTCCGAGCATCCACAGTTAGCTCAAAAGTATTGGTTTAAACGCAATTTGAATGAAGTTTAGGTTAGGTTAGGTTGGCCAGGATACAGTGATCCCTCACATAGAGCACATAGATCTTAGTGTTGATAATATCGTATTGGAGGCGTTATAGTACTAAACTTGAAATTCAAGACTTCGCAAGTTTTAGTATTTTGTGTATTTTCTGAAGAGTATTTTGTTGACCACTAGATTGCACAACAGGCGTGAGAGTACTCCGCCTTGTGGAGTGCTCCTATGTGCCCCCCTTGACATCGTCGAAAGACCCCATCCAGCCGCCACCGTTCGACAACACTAAAGGTCCCCGATTCAGCGCTGAATGATTGGGGGTATTCCGATCCATTCGAGCCCCTCCAAGCAGCGCCTCAGCAGAGACTTTGCCAAAGGCACCCGGAAATATCAAGAAAGACACCTATCGCACTAACTGTAGTGAAGGGCCTTTTCGATATGTTGTACAACATTTTGATTCTTTATCCTGTTTATCCTTCATCACAAAAAGATAAATGTGTTTTATGCCTTCCGCCAGGCACCTCTAACCATGACTGAGGCCGTCTCGCACCTCCCCCGCCCCCGCTGGCTCACGCCTTGATGAGACCTACTCGTTCTCCCACGCGCAGTCTGCTCTGGCGCAAGCACCAGGAACAGGCATCAGAGGGGAGCGAGGGCCGTCTATTGCCCGGGCAGTAATCTCTTAGAGGTTTCAGCCGAGGATTTTTGCTCCTCTGCGAAAAACAAAAGCAGGCACCCCTCTCTGATTCGAACAAGAATTTGCATTTTATCTTCCAAACATCCACACACACACAGAAACAAAAATATTTCGAAAAGAAATTCAGCACATTCGTATGCAGCAGAGAATGCCTCAAATTGCTGGCAGATAGAGGTCTTCGCATTCATTAATTAACCCCTAAATGGCTGCCGACAAGCCATAACTAATAGCAAATTTGTAGATGGAGCAGCAGATAGAACGTAATCATCATCAGCTCATCTCATCCCAAATTCATTCCACCACCAAAAGCAACCACACATGAAGCAGCATGAGATTGAGTAGAAAACTGAATTGTGCATAGTTTTGCAATTGACTGTCGGAATAAGTTTCAAAGCCGAAGGGTGAATCAATTGCTGACATCCAGTCCAACGTACTAGTTTTTTTTTGTATAGAGTAGCAACAACAATTGAATGGATGCAATTGCCAATGTCCTTAAGTATACATATGTATGTATGCTAAATTATTCGACCGTTGTTCTTTGTTTATTGTTGTAGTAAAATATCAGTCGATTTTCGAATAGGAAAAAAGTTCAAACTACAATAAATTCCCTAAGGATAATTGAGTTGAATGGCGAGTGAATGAATGGATTGAAAGTTCATGTCTGGCTTGAAGCTTATGTATCGGATATCCATATATGATTGTATGCAAATGTGGGTGTCTGTGTTTGCGCAGACCCTGCATGGAACTTAATAACTACACTCAAAAAAAAATTACTCAGATTATGGAAAAGTGGGAATGATTCGGCGCTAAAGACAATTTTCATTGTTTTGATGTACAATTTTCTTTAAAACGTGGTTGTTATTCCTTGATTTGAAGAAAATTGTACATCAAAACAATGAAAATTGTCTTTAGCGCCGAATCATTCCCAGTTTTCCATAATCTGAGTAATTTTTTTTTTGAGTGTAGTGAGCAAAATTTCTAGTTACGAACTAGCGAAAAGGTGTCAAAAAGGAACTAGCTCCATTGTAGTTAGACCCTCACCAGTTCATAAGGAGTGAATTGAGTGACAATTATAAGACACACTTTGATTTGTATGCAATTTCGAAGTGGCAAAAATGCCGTCGGCTTTATATATTTCTGCAATTCTCAGATGTTTAGTGAAGCATTTTATATAAAGTGTTTTCTCTTTGCATCTGAACTTGTATAAAATGAAATGTTCCCCTAATTATGCTTTTCCGATACCTCTTGCTTATTTTTAATTTTTCTTATTTTATTCTTTTTAAATATTATTCTTAATTTGTATTAAATAAATAAATAAAAAAAATTTGAGTTAAAACAAAATTAAACAAGTAAGGAAGCCTAAGTTCGAGTGGAATCGAACATTAGATACTCAGCTGTATGCTTTCATTGTTTGTTTGCGTTTGTTCGATATAGGGTGTATTTTATATGAAACGAGTGCTGCATATACAGGGCGCAGCCACGCCCATTTTCAAAATTTGTATCAATCATCCAAATAAGCATATAAATATTATTGTTAGTGCAAAATTGCATCCCTCTATGACTTTTAGTTACAAAGACTTCACGTTACAAATTCCAAAAGGGTGTTCCAGAAATATCTTTGTTAAAAAGTAGGCGTGGTCATAAACCGATTTCAATACATTTTTGCGTGTCTATTAACACAAGTTATAAAAGTGAATAAACCAAGTTTCGTCATAATATCTCAGTTATTTGTCGAGTAATAGGCTCGTAGATTTCTTTGCATAAAAAGAGGCGGTGCCACGCCCATTTTATAAACTTTTTTTATTTTTTGTTTCCGGTCTATTGTAGAACTCATATCACAAAATTTCAATGAATTATCTTTATATTTCACAGAGATATCGCTAAAAATGATTTCATTAGGTCACTTTATAATACCCATATATAAAAGTGGGCGTGGTCGTCAACAGATTTTGGTAATTTTTCGTCCACACATTTGGCTAAGTAAATATATTACGCGTACCAAATTTCATCGATATATCTTTAACGGTTTCTGAGTTATGACATATAAAACTTTCAATGTTTGACCCTTAATAAGTGGGCGTGGCACCGCCCATTTTCAAAAATTTTTGTATTTTTTGTTTTATGTCCGTAGTTGGACTCCTGCCACAAAATTTCAGTGATAGATCTTTATATTTGACAGAGATATCGCTTAAAATGTTTTTATTAGGCCCCTTTATAGTTCCCATATATAAAAGTGGGCGTGGCCGTCAACCGATTTTGATAATTTTTCGTCAAAACATTTGCCTAAGTAAGCATATTACGCATACCAAATTTCATCGATATATCTTCAACGGTTTCTGAGTTATGACATATAAAACTTTCAATGTTTGACCCTTAATAAGTGGGCGTGGCACCGCCCATTTTCCAGAACTTCATCAAATTTCTTCATAAGGGCCTGAGCTCAATACGTGGGTAAAATTTTATCACTCTAGCTATATTAGTGGCTGAGATACCAAATATCCGATTTTTTCTATATAGGAAAAGTGGGCGTGGTCATGGTCCGATTTCGCCCATTTTCAATACCAACCGTCCCAGTCTCGATACCAACTTGCATTTCAAATTTCATCAAAATATCTCAATTTTTACGCGAGTTATCGTGCGTACGGACGGACGGACGGACGGACGGACGGACGGACGGACGGACGGACGGACGGACGGACGGACATGGCTCAATCGATTTCTCTTTTCACCCTGATCATTTTGATATATATAAGTCCATATCTATCTCGATTATTTCATTATGTTACAATCCACCGTTATGAAATCAAAATTATAATACTCTGTGTACTAGTACAGCTGAGTATAACAAACAAAGTCAACACCACAAATATGGTTATGCATACATATGTCTATTAGGGTGGTTAGGTTAAGTTATACTGGCTGGCCACTAATAGCCTAGAAAACGGAGGACAGGAGCATAGAACATGCTCCACTGTCCCCTCCTGCAGTCCGCATCCTCTGCATTCACTTTCATCAACCAGTCCCATTTTGAACGCATGTGATGCTAAAAGACAGTGTCCTGTGAAGACCCCGATTATAAGTCTGCATTCTTCCCTTTTCAGGGAGAGCAACCATTTCGTTAGCTTCGGATCTAGCGACTTACACATAATTTTGGACACTCTACAGCCATGCGATTGTTTCCACGCCTTATCAGCCTGGTCCATCATATACCTATAGTACCTACCTATGTTTAATTTCACTGAGTGGAATCGGGACGTCCAAAGAGTGTTCCGCTCCGAGACCTGCTCCCTTCTTTGCTAGCTCATCAGCCTTCTCATTAGGGTGGTTCTTAAAATCAAATTAGCGATTTTCTTCGGTCTCACCCCCTACATCGGTAACAAAACAGTCAAAGATATTTCATATAAATTTTAGTACCGACCGGAGATTGATAAAGGGTGTCGAAAAGGTGTCAAAGTAAAGATTACCATACAAAGTCGAAAAAATCCAATGAGCAAATTCGATAGGCTTGTACTCAAGGATACCAAATATGTATAGATTTTAGTCCCTATCGGAGACGGTTGTCGGGGTGTCGCACAGGGGTCCCATTTGTGCAGTTATCTGAACTTTAACTCCTCTGCGCAGGGACCCATAATAATCATTATTCGTTATATTTTCAGTGAAAAAATCATATACTTGCAAACTTCGTAGAAGGTATTGAGTTTGTGTATGTGCATGTCTGAAAGAGCACTATCCGAATCCACTATGATCGAAAAATTTTAAGCGATATCCATAAAAATCAAAAATAATCATTATTTTTTGAGTTTTATTTTTTTGATCAAAAAAAAAACTTATTCCTTAAGTGATATATTTATCGCTCAGAAATAATCATTATTTTTTGAGTTTTATTTTTTTGCTTAGGTCGAAAAAATCAAATCGTCTCTGAAGTACTCTGGAACATAATTACTAAAATATTCCCATTGATATAACTTCGTGAATGAGTGATACTTTTGATCGAAAAAAATAAAACTCACACAATAATGATTACTAGTATCGCCGGTGGTCGAAATTCGACCATGCAATTTATTTTTTCAACTTTGTATTGGTACAAAAATTATTCCTTTTCGCGGAGATAAGCAACACTTTCCAAATTCCAGTTGTACCGCAACACTGATTTGCCCTTTTGATCACGGTCCGACGCGAAATCATGGTCAAAATCAAGGCAGATCTAGGAAGGTAGGCCCGGTGGTGAGCGCTTTTAAATTAAAGCGACTCTTCCACTGTGTTTACGATATTTGTAAACACGTTTACGATATCTATTTATCTTAACTAAAAATTTTATTTATTAATTATAAAGAAATTAAATAATTTATAGAAAAAAATATATGCCTATGCACTGCTCCTCACTCATACGAACACATCCATATCAATTTTATGTGGATATGAGTATGATAAATGTGCAAAACAGCCTGGCAATTGTTTGTATGGGAAAAATGTTAGCCTATTAATATATAGATTTCTGAACGATAAATATATCGCTCAAGGAACAAGTGTTATTTCTGATCAAAAAAATAAAACTAAAAAAATAATGATTAAAACACAACCGATATGCGATTTAATAATAAATAAAATAAAATAAAATAAAATAAAATAAAATAAAATAAAATAAAACAAAATAAAATAAAATAAAATAAAATTATTTTTGATGAAATATAAAAAAACTCAATATATAATGATTAAATGGCGATTTTTATTATAAAACTCATAATGATTACGGTCCCTGCCTCTGCGACACAGCTTAACCGTTTCCGAGCGGGACAAAAATGTATATGTGGGAGGTATCTTCGACTATATTAGCAACGACCTAAGCGGTGATGTTGTGGAAATATACTGTAAAATTTGTAGCCATACATTTTGGGACCACCCTAATGTATGTATATGCACATATGCACACTGAAACCGATTTTTGTTTGAACAAATTTGAACATAAAATTTTTGCAAAACTCAAGTTGAATGAAACTGAAATTGCTTTGGTTGTAGTGGCTATAGAACGCCAACGGATATGCCACTCCTACTCAATACACTTAAACAACAAATAAACTTTATTCGTCACAAAAATCTGTTTGTTCGTCATTCTCATACAGTGTGTTCATCTGTTACATGAATCTGTTCATGTTCATGAATCTGTGTATCCTACATATCCTTTCTTGTCTGCACATATTTGCATACATATGTATGTATGTAGGCAGGTTTGCATGAAATTTTATGCATAGCTTTTATCGCCCCAAAAATATTCGATTACATTTGTCTGCATTACTTACGCAAACATACATACATACATACATACATACATACATACATACATACATACATACATACATACATACATACATACATACATACAATAGATATGTGTCCATATGTATAAGCTATAGAAGAGTCATTGCCTTTGGGCAATTTTAATATGGTTATTGCCGTCAGCAACATCTCTTGGGATAACATAGTTCAGCTACCGCACAAAGCGTACATTTTCAAATGCAAAAAGTTTGAAAATAATCCAAAATAAAAATAGGTAAAAAAACTGTTTAAGTTAAACGGTTTTATGTTATACATACATTGCAATGTTTAAGATAAATGTACTGAAAACCAAAAAATAATAAAATAGATACAGTCGTGGGAATTATAAACATTTGCATAGACTAGACTAAAATAAAACCGTGGGGCACGTCAATTGTCTACAAATTATCGACTTAATGTGCGATAGAAGAATCGTTTAATTCGTCGTTAGGCAGTTGGCCCGCAGACGGTGAGGAAATTACTTACTATTTTCTTGCTCATGGAAATTCCAATAGTTATACACTCCATGTTAATAAAAGAGATGTTTCAACTAGTTTATCGTTGGACATTCACACGAGGAATCGTTTCACTGCTCGTAGTTTGTCTTTAATCGACAAAACATATGATAAAAGTACTACTCGCTCACCACTATGAAACCCTAAAACTCGCTTATAATCGAGCTTGCTAGCTTTTTTCCACATTCTAGCCCTACTTATCACACGTCCATCGTTGTCGGTTGAACAACTGCCTCATTATAGTGTAACATTACAAAACAAACATTTTAATCAACGATTGTAGACGTGCCCCACGGTTTTATTTTAGTCTAGTCTATGCAAATATTTATAATTCCCACGACTGTATCTATTTTATTATTTTTTGGTTTTTAGTACATTTATCTTAAACATTGCAATGTACATATGTATAACATAAAACCGTTTAACTTAAAAAGTTTTTTTACCTATTTTTATTTTCTAGTTTTTAGTTTTTATTTCGCATTCTGTTTAATTCATTTAGTGCTTCATTATTGCAAGGTTTCTTGTCCGTTAGTTTATTGCAGTCCAACGCCTCTATACGTAGTCCCTGCAAATAGGATTTTCAGTTTTAATTACCCCGATCTCAGCTCCACCTAGCGGAATTTTTTTTTAAGAAAATATTTCTTTTCAAGGTAGTAATACATGTTCCGAATTTCAGCCAAATCGGACCATAAATGCGATTTTTGTAAATATAGCGACCCACGCGCCACCTATCGGAAGTTTTTTTAGGAAAATATTTCCTTTCAAGGTAGTAATACATGTTCCGAATTTCAGCCAAATCGGACCATAAATGCGATTTTTGTAAATATAGCGACCCACGCGCCACCTAGCGGAATTTTTTTTTTAAGAAAATATTTCCTTTCAAGGTAGTAATACATGTTCCGAATTTCAGCCAAATCGGACCATAAATGCGATTTTTGTAAATATAGCGACCCACGCGCCACCTATCGGAATTTTTTTTCATAATATTGCATTGTCATCGGGGTTATACATGCGTACAAAATTTCAGATTAATCGGTTGACAGGAAGAGGGTGAAATTTGAATTACTAAATTTGACCCAAGAATAAAACAAACGGGGTGAGCTAAATAAATAATAATATAATAATACAATGGCGCTATTATAACTCTGACGAGTTTTATGGCCGAGCTTCTCTCCCAATTCGAGGTGTGCTCCTTTTTGTTTTTCCTACTAATTGGGTGGACCTACAGTTTTATGCCGGCTCCGAACGGCGAATGCATTTTTTGTGAGAAGCTTTTTCATGGCAGAAATACTCTCGGAGGGTATGCCGCCCACTGCCGAGAGGTGACCGCTGCTCTTAAAAAATCCAATAATTGGATTTTTACTAATTAGAAAATTTTTTTGGTGTTTTGCTCGGACCGTGGTTTGAACCCGAGACCTCTGGCATAGCAGGCGAGCACTCTACCCACTGCACCACAGCGGCTAAATAAAACCGTTTAAAAAAAATAGAAAATGGTGTTGAACTTTGTTAGCGCGTGCAAGCATATATATACATATATATATGTATGTATAAGTACATAGTACCCACAAGTGTACTTATGCAAAAAGCATCCATTGTTATCACTCCTTTTGAGACGCACTGTCTACAGTGTGTGCATAAAATCATTTAAAAACTGCACCATTGCTGCTTGCTAATGTCCAGTCCAGTCCAGTCTACCCATTCGTGCCTCGAATAACAATAAAGAAAAAAGCTTTCCGAAAAAGTTAACACAGCTGGGCTTTTTTTTATTTTCGTCGTGCGTCACTTGCCGGCACCAATGACTGAGCCAGTAGTCATTGTTAATGCTGTTTATTTAAAACTTATTTGCATTTTAAAATATGCATCGTTAAGATTTAAATACACGTATTGTTGCTTTAGCAGCTGCGATGCGCTGTGTGTTTTTTGCGCGATAGCAAAATATTTGGTTTAGCCAAGTTGTGTTAGCTGCCGTCGAAGGATTTGTATGAGCCATGAGGCAGGAATGATAAAATAGCCAAAAATGCTGTTTGTTAGTTTGCGATAAAAAAAAATTATGATTAACTTTAGTATAAACCCAGCAAACATTCGGACTCATAAAAGAGTCAGAAATGAGTCCTAAATCGGAGCATGAGCGCTCATAATGAGCTCATTTATGAGTCCGAAATTAGTGTATGTATTTCCCTTTTTGCGTTGGTCATCCGGCATGAGCCCGATTTCATATAACGTAGGAGGCTGAATAAGAGTCATATATGACACATATTGGACTCATATTTTGTACACATTTTTTGCTATTTTATAAGTCTTTTTGGATTCATAAAAACTCTTATAGGATACATATATGACTCTTTTTTCTTTCGTTTATGACACACTTATTACGCTTTTTTGACTCAGAAAACCCTCTTTGTAGACTCATACATGACTCTCTTCCCCTTATCTATGGAACAGATATGACTCTTTTTCGACTCTGAAAATGCTATTATTCGACTCTTATCGGAGTCATATAAGACTCTTTTTTCTTCACTTTATAAAGCTTTATTGGCTGCGAATAGGCTCTTAATGGACTCATATATGATTCTTTTTTTCTTCGTTTATGACTTCAAGAGATCTAAATGAAATGCTCTAAATACATTTATATGCATATTCATAAAAAATAAATATTTGCTGTACACAAGCATATTTCGGATTCATATCTGACTGCAAAAGTATGGCGCTCATATTTTACATATATTTTAGACTCATATCATACTCATACTTCAGAGTCATATCGGACTCCAAAAGTCAGAAGCTCATATTTCTCACATAGTTTAGACTCATATCAGACTCCGAAATTCTGAGGCTCATATTTCAATCATATTTCAGACTAATATATGAATTTACAATATTGATGCTCATAATTCGAACTGATATCGGACATCCAATTTGTGAGCGCTCCCAGAATGTTTGCTGGGAATTGCCACTATTTTATTTGTATTGAGTAGAGCTGAGCTATGCTCAGCAACATGTTTAAGCTGAAATGGCTAAAGAAAACTTTACAGCACTTCATCAATCTAAAAAAACACAGTTAAACAAGTTAAAATGGTGTTTTGATTAAAGCTTTAAAAATATGTATATAAAATAAGATTACAAAGGCTATCATTGATTTTAGGCTTAGTATAGAGTATCTCAAATTTATGTATCAGCTGAAGCATTTCAAACATTCCACGTTGCTCCAGATTAACCTTAGGCTTACTAGGGATTTTTATCTCTTGCGTTCACAGGCACCGACGGACATACGGACATGGCTTAAACGACTAAGCTCATGATTCTGATCATATTGGTATCTATACATATGTATACTGTCACACCTCCTTCTGGTACTCTCAAGATTTGAGTTACGGCACAAAGTTATAATACCATTTAATTTTCATGAAATGTATAAAAATCGGTATAATTATGTTTTATAATAAAACAAAAGCTAGCTTTAATATGATGGAAAGAATGTTGGCGCAAAATTCTACCGAGAGGAAAACGTTTCGCTGAGTTTTGGCATTATTTTTTTTAGTGCTATAGATCAGACGTCGGGATATTGAGAAGAGAAACATCGCTCACCAATGTAACGCATATCGCTCTCCAACATAATCTCTTTCACAATTTTGCCGACCGGTGTGCATGCGTTTTAGTGAGTTTTCAATTACATGGCACGCTCATAAGTTAACTAGATCCATGGTTGAACTAACTAAAGGTTACCTTAGTAGATCAGCTGTTTTGAATTGTGTATGTATACTGAAATTGTGCAAATGTCGACAAGACGAATTGGCAAAATGTTTTGTTGTAATTCAATGTGTCTCTTAGCTCTCTACTCTTTCCCAATTATATATGCAATGATAACAACAATAGCAACAAAGCATACTATAATTGCTTCTGCTATAACCTTAAGTTGATAAACCTTGATTAGATCGTGTCAGCTGACACGGGTTGTTGGCATTCGTTCATGATTGATGTATGCTGGCTGTTAGCACCTTTAGACGCTCTCGCTGAGAACGTGTGAAGCCCATACATATTCATATGTAACTACTCAGAGAGCACTACTTGTTTACAAATCCAATTTCGCAAAAAAAGAAACGAACAAATCAAATTAAAATGCTCTCAAACTTTACAGATTCGGATTCATACCTCCTAAGTACACTTCACCTACAAAAGTAATTGAGTATGTACTTCGCGCCTGAAAACAAACGATTTATGTATGTGTAAAACTCATCACAATGACATTAAGTGGCTAAATGTATTTTGAAATCCAATGGTAGAGAAGAATGTTTGCTCAAAAGAGTTGAGCTATTAAAAGCAAAACGATAAACGACAAACTGAATGGTTCCACCATGTATCATGGGTTCCACATTAAATATGAACGATGACGAAAAGTCAGGTATGTAAGTTAACGAAAAAAAAGTAAATTAAATCAAATAAAATGAAAAAAAAAAATGGTTTGTTATTTCTTCATTCATTTGCCAAGCGACTTCGAAAAACGCATCTCCACCAAGCAGCGCTGACACATTAATTTGTCCTCAAAGGACCAACAATGAACTGTACACACACACACACACACACAGACCACACATAATACACTTAATGCAAAACTCGAATACTCGCACATTTAAAATCTCGGGAGTTGAACCGCAACGCCACAGAAGCGTTGCATAGAAGCATAACAACAGGCGCACAAGCGCGTCATCGTTAGTGTTGCAACAGCAGCAGCGGCAGTAGTGGATGGAACAGCACACACGGCACTGGACGTGAGCCAGCATAATAAGCAAAGAGAAACAACGTAGGCGTGCGGAGGAGCAGGAAGGTAGACAACGAGGCGAAGCGCAAAGAAAATGCCGGCCATTGGGGAAAAGCTGGTGTATGAAAATCTTTCTTATACCATTTAATCGGTTGCTCGCTTTTGTGATAACAGTGAACAAGTTCCATACACAGATGCAGAGAGCTAAAGCGAACGGAAGGGAAAAACTGAGAAGTGTGTGCGTGCAGCGAGCCAATGCTCGCCCAAAGTGTGTTGAGTAAACATGCGAAATAAATTGAGTTGTTAAAGCTTTGCGTTAAGTTAAATGAGGACAAAGAAACCGCAGGATGTACATATTTGTTTTCATACTTTTTTGCTTCTACTTTTTTCCATTCACCATGTTCTACAAAGTGAGCGCCAAAGCGAAAGGGTAATGCGGAGCATCGGGAGAAAAGTAGAAGAAGAATAAGAATCTCAACAAAAATAAGATTAATTAAATAGCATAAAAAATTAAATCGCTATTGCGGTGAGCCAGACAACAAACAAATTATAGATTAGCTTGGGCGCTGAAGGGTGGCTTCTTTTCTTTTTTTTCTCTTTTTTAGGTTCTTGGATTTTTGGTTTGCTGGGCAAGCAGTTTCTATGTGGGTTTAAAAAGACGTTCGAAAAATGTGAAAACTCAATCAAACAGTTAAAGTGCTGATATTTAGATTAATAATAATACAATGGCGCTATTACAACTCTGACGAGTTTTATGGCCGAGCTTCTCTCCCAATTCTAGGTGTGCTCCTTTTGTTTTTCCTACTAATTGGGTGGACCTACAGTTTTATGCCAGCTCCGAACAGCGAATGCATTTTTTGTGAGAAGATTTTTCATGGCAGAAATGCTCTCGGAGGCTATGCCGACCACTGCCGAAACGTGACCGTTGTTTCTAAAAAAACCCAATAACTGGGTTTTAATTAATTAGATATTTAGATTAGATTAGATTAGATTAGATTAGATTAGATTAGATTAGAGTAGATTAGTTTAGATTAGATTAGTTTAGATTAGATTATATTAGATTGGTTTTGATTAGATTAGCTCAGATTATATTGGTTTAGATTAGATTGGATTAGATTAGATTAGATTAGATTAGACTAGACTAGATTAACCGTAGACCTACAGAATTCTACGATTCGGGTCATTATCATTGGGTGACTCGAGCTGTAGATTAGATATATTCATTCATTTTTCAAATTAATCTGATCTAATCAAATCTAGTCAAATACGAATTACTGAAAAATAATTCGAAAATGACATACGGGGAAGTGGTCTACAGCAACTTAGACAGTATCTCGGCTCGCAAGATCAACTTATTGTTTAATAATGTGACGCGTTATGTTTATGGCCTGTCCAAGTTTGACCACATCTCGGAGTTTAAAACCCGGCTATTGGGCTGTGATATTATAAATTATCTCAGAGCCAGAAACTGTATATTTTTATATAAGATAATCTCGTCAGAAGCTCCTAACTACCTTTATTCGAAATTAACTCCAACAAAGTCAGCCCGATTAACTGACCTGATTGTCCCGCAATATTCTTCCTTGACTTCAGCACGACTATTCTTCGTTAGCGCTGTTCGCACCTGGAACACTGTTCCTGCTGCTATCAGGGGAAGCCTTAACAGAACTAATTTTAAAACATCTATTTATTCGTATTTCAGTAAATAATTCATTCAGTAAATAATTCATTGACCATCTATAGATTTAAACCACTATGTATTCTTTGCTACTTGTATGTATACGTATTTATATTTATATATGTATTTGTTTATTTATTATATGTAATAATGATCTGATCATTGCGTTTTAGAATGTAAGAATCACTCGTTTTTTTCCCTATTTCTCTTTGTACTAAAAAAGATGAATATCTTATTGTACTAATTATATTATGAATAAATTGAAATTGAAATTGACAAATTTTGTTTTTTTTTAAGTATAACCCACATTATGGAGATAGCCGAAATAGCAAACCGAAATAAATTATACTTACATACATATGTATGTATAATGAATATAAATTTATTCAGAATTTGGTTTCCCTATAATAAAGTTATCAAACTAAGCGTGACAGCTGTCCGCCACCATTACTAGACTTCGATATTCTCCCTCTCTACATGTTGTTATGCAGCACCATGGTTGCCAGCTGATATTGACATACAAACATATGTATGTATGAATACAAATAAGTAGGTACGAGTATGTATATATATATATATATATATATATATATCAACGAAGAAAATCCATGATAAAATGGAAAAGTTATAGGCGATCAAGTAAATACAGCCAAGTCGCGCAATGCCACTACACAGGTATATTCTATGTATGCATTTTTAAAGGCTTTGCATGTTGCATTGCCAATTGTTGTGGTTGGTCAGCAGCAAGCGTTCCTATTTTGGATCGATATTTTGTCTGTAGTTAAAATTGACAAAAATGAAAAAACCAGAAATCAAAAACAAAACACGCTAATGCAGCTCAGAAGTCAAGTGTCTAGCTGAGGTATTTCTACATATGTATCTATGTATGTATGTATGTACGTATGTCATGCTAATTATATGTACTAGTATCGCCGGTGGTCGAAATTCGACCATGCAATTTATTTTTTCAACTTTGTATTGGTACAAAAATTATTCCTTTTCGCGGAGATAAGCAACACTTTCCAAATTCCAGTTGTACCGCAACACTGATTTGCCCTTTTGATCACGGTCCGACGCGAAATCATGGTCAAAATCAAGGCAGATCTAGGAAGGTAGGCCCGGTGGTGAGCGCTTTTAAATTAAAGCGACTCTTCAACTGTGTTTACGATATTGGTAAACACGTTTACGATATCTATTTATCTTTACTAAAAATTTTATTTATTAATTATAAAGAAATTAAATAATTTATAGAAAAAATTATATGCCTATGCACTGCTCCTCACTCATGCGAACACATTCATATCAATTTTATGTGGATATGAGTATGTTAAATGTGCAAAACAGCCTGGCAATTGTTTGTATGGGAAAAATGTTAGCCAATTAATATATAGATACACGCAGAGAAAAAGCAAGCTAAATTCAAGTCTAGCGGGCTTGAATCAAGCCGAAAACGTCATGAAAGTCTGTTAAGCTTGAAAATGATAAAATCAAGAATATATTCTTATTTTTAGAACGAGTTTTTTGGAAATAAAAATCTTATTTTAAGGATTTTCCGTTTTGAAATAAGCTTATATAGAGTTACTTTCAGCACTGCCCATGCCTGATTTAGGAATGTACATTCTTATTTTGAGAATGTTCAACTTCGTTTTAAGAATACTTATCCTTGATTTTCCCCTTTTTCGAAATTCAAAATTCGAAATCATTTAACCCACCCAACAAAAATAAAAAGAAAAGGTTTGTATATGTACATATACATATATGTAAATGCAATTCTTATTATTACTATATATAATTCAGTTTTTACATACATACATATATACATTGTGTAGATTATAAAGCTAAAATTATTTGTATATGCAATAGGAGTCTTAAGATAATGTTATAACTATGTATCGTTACTTATATAATACACTTATAAAGGTAAAGTTGCTAATTAAAAAAATGAGTGATGCACTTGTTGGAACAGGAATTCGGTTTTGGCGTCATATTAGTATTCGTAACTGATATTTCGCTATACATTAATCAAATTCGGTTGCGGTTTCGTTTTCCTCATTATCTCCAGTTCCATCTCTGTCTTCTTTTTTTATTTCCTGAGGGAAAAAGAGGCATTTTGGATGCATATATATTTAATTATTATATTATACATATACGTATGTATATACATATGTACAAAATTATTAAATAAAATAAGAACTCAACTAACCTCAATGGCTTTTTCAATTGGAGGAAGAGCAACAATTTCATTTATTATTACAGGAAAGTCTTGTGCTTGCGATAAATATTACTGCTATTCGTTTGCTAAACAAATTTTTTCCATCTTGCTAATTGTTTTTTCTATTGACTAAAAAATTTTTCTTTGTCACACAAACAATTGGTCATGGTATTCTGAAATTAATAATTTCATTCTTAAATCAAGATTTTTCCAGTTTTTTATCTTGTTCCAAGAATACCGTTCTTGAATCAAGATTGGGGAAATATTAATTGAATTTATTTTTCCTTAATTTCTATAATTCTCAATTCAAGTACGACACAGCTTGTTTTTAGCCTGCGACTTTTCTCTGAGTGTACACATATTCAAAGCATACCTAAATCATTTATTCGCCTGTGACTGCAGTGCTGTTGGCATTTCGTGCAACAAAGTGCCTAGATTTGCATTTGTCGATGTCCATTATGGAATACATACACACTTAATGGGTGGGTTAAAAAAAATGCCAAGTAGGAAATAAAAGCACAAATTTAACATGTGAGTAAAATAGTGAAGTTTCGGTTACAGAGAAATATGATGAACTCGGTATGCTGTGACGGCCTGACGATAGTTTCTTGAATTATTGACAGAAGTACTGAAGTATGTACATATGTAATTCCATGTCTAATGTATGAGCATACTTAGAGGTACTCGATAATAAACAAATTGCCTTCTTTAAAGCCTTTGCTAATAGAAAAAGTAAAGTGCTCTTAATTAAGCATTATTTACATCTTCAAACACACTTGGCATACTTTGGCCGCCATTTACAAATCCATGTAAGTTTAAGTTTAATTATGATACAATTGTAAGTATCCACCTACAACATTCACATTTGCCCTATCTATGTATGTATGTATGTATATAATTGCATACATATACATGCAAACAAACAATATGCGGCATGCAACCATTAATTATACTGCGGTTTATGTTCTGTGGCTTGTTTCATGCTCAAACTCCCGCACAGCCAATTTTGTTATTGCCGCCGCTGCTGTTGTCGGTTTTGTTGCTGTTGTTTTCGCTATTATTTCTAATTGTTATTGCTGCAGTGTCCAAGCCACATCCCTACAAAAATCATTGGATTATATGATCTACTAGCTGACCCGGCAAACTTCGTTCTGCCCAAACTAAATTTTTTTTATTAATTTCATTTCAAAAATTGTTATTACTCTGGTATTATTTTTAATAGAAAATTAACGATTTTTCACTACTTCATTGTGTATACAACTTCAAAAATATATAATTTTAGTATTCAGTTTAAGGCTGCACGGTACACAACATTTTTAGTTTTCTGTGCCGGATATTTATTTTCACTGAGTATTGGCTATTTTCACTAAGTAAGTAAGAGGATTGATATAGTATACCTCCATAATGGCCCCTCCTCCAACCCTTTTAGATATATTCAGCATCAAAGGTTTAGTACGTATGGGAAGTGCCACGCCCCCTTTTCGTATAACTCCTATTATTTTGCGTTAATATGGAATTGTTATCGTTTATCTCCACACCAATTTCCAAGTCCCTAGCGTAAACAATTTTAGAGATATTCAGCATGAAAAATTAAGTTTGTATGGGAGGTGCCACGCCCCTTTTTCCGATAAGACCCACTTATATGCGTGGGAATGCTTTTGATATCATTTATATCTATACCAATTTTCAGCTCCCTACCTTGAACTGTTTTAGAGATAATCAGCTTTCAAAATTAAGGTTGTATGGGAGGTGCCACGCCCCCTTTTCTGATAACCCCCAATTTTCTGAGTGAGAAGGGTTTTGATATCACCTACCTCTATACCAATTTTCAGCTCCCTACCTTGAACTGTTTTAGAGATAATCAGCTTTCAAAATTAAGGTTGTATGGGAGGTGCCACGCCCCCTTTTCTAATAACCCCCAATTTTCTGAGTGAGAGGCTTTTGATATCACCTACCTCTATACCAATTTTCAGCTCCCTACCTTGAACTGTTTAGAGATAATCAGCTTTAAAAATTAAGGTTGTATGGGAGGTGCCACGCCCCCCTAACATTTTTTTATTTTTTCTTCGACTAAACCTTGGCGGGGTAACAACAAACAAACCCCCCTAAGGAAGTATTTGATTTGGTTCAGCCGTTTTCAAGTTTTAGCGTTACAATTAAATACCAAATCATTTTTATATATATAGATTTTGTGGTAGGTTGGAGTACTTTCAAAGTGATCATAGACATAGTCCCAAAAGAGCGACTCGTTTGTCTGCATCGGTTCGTAGTTAGCCGAACTTTGCTACGAAAACCAAATGTATATCGCGATAACGACGAAGCAAGTTCGTACATATGTATGTACATATGTATCTATGTACATTTGCATGCTCGTTTGAACGTGCACAATTTAGTAATAAAGAGACATTGAAACGCAACAAAACATGTTGGTGAATGCCCTAGAAAAATTGTATTATTTTTTTATTAAAGAAAAGCATATATGTACATATAATAATCGAATTGAATTGACAGTCGTTCAAATCTTTTCAGAGATTATTAAATTTCATTAATTTTAGTACCTAAGTACTCCATGAATTAATCCCATGTAGGTACTCCTTGGATTACTCGGGTGTCAATCGGAGTATGTGATCCCTGCCTAGGATATCGCCGTGTTAAATGGGCCATATTTTGTATATGAAATGTGGCAGGTTGAGGAGTACTCGGTTGGTCCATAGCGAGTACTCTATACACGCGTGCATAGAGTACTTGGCTTTTTTGTAGGGATACTGCACATACCTACTCATACAACCGCACTTGTTCATAAATCGGCTTCGCATCGTGCACCACGCAAAGTAAATTAAGCAGCACACAGACCAATTTGTTAATGAGAATTTTGAAAATAGAAACTAAAAAAAATAATAAAACAGAATTTGAACTGTGAATTTGTCGACATACAAACCCAAAAACGTGGTTTTCTACTACTTAGTACTTATTTTCCTATTGAAATAATATGTACTACATGTGGATTTAAAAGGGGTCAGTTAATTAGCGCGAAAAATGTTGGAGATTTAAATTTGAATATGGGTTTAATTTCAAATAGAAATGCTAATTGAATTTGAAAAAATTTCTTTTTTGTTGTTTAAGTATTTAAAAAATATGCATACTTAGAAAACTTATTATTCAACCGGAAGAGCTTGGAAAACACAAACAACTGTGGCGGTAGTCAAGCTACTAAAATGTAGTTGCGGTGTAACTGCCGCCACGGACGAAGCAGCTGTTAGCTTTAATTACTAACAGTACTTACTAACAATATAATTTGTAGCGGGTATGACAAAAAGAAAGAGAAAATGCAGTGATGAATATTTGAGCTGTTACTTTTAAAAGTGGCATAAGTCCACTTGCGGAAAAAATGAGTATGAGCAATTTTAGTTACACACTCGTATTGTTAACTTGTATGTCTAAAAATTTGCCAAGATACTAGAGGTTACACGCCGCACAGTGGGGGCACCTCCACACAAACGCGGCCAAAAATAGTAATAATTGAGCTATAATCTTGAAACTCGGAACTTAAGCTTTTTTGGTTGAAATTAGTAAACTGTGAAAATTTTAACAAAATCCACCCACAAATACGCCCACCTCCCATATAACGGTATTTTTGAAATTTCAGCATTTTCCTAACTATTATAGCTAAAATGCTCAATTTTGATTAGTGTATACATTTTTGAAATATAAATCAAATGCAGTAATCATTTTGGAAAAGGGGTAAAGCACTTCACCGTTTTTAAATTAAAAATATATGCACTTTTAAGTATTATATAAGCAGTTATCATAAAATTTTCATACAAAGGAATCGCATTCCAAAAAAATTTTATACCAGAAATGAAATTACACTTTTCTAGAGGATTTCAGTGTGCTAAACATGAATCTGGAGACAGAATTTCCAAATTGGTTCTAGTTTCTGAGATATTCATTCCCAACTTGGCAAAAACCATATTTTTTGGCTCTATTCCTTGCTTAATATCTTTTATGTAATTACTTTCCACTCAAATTCAATTAAACCAGTTGAAAGCACAATTATTACCCTTGAAAACAGCGTTTTGTTTCTTCGAAAATCTTAATTAGCATTGGAAATATCGATATTTAAGTTTCATTAAATTGACATACAGTTTGTCAATTAATTCTTTGCAAAATGAAAACAGTTCAGAAATTTGTTTTCATACTGGTATTTGGTCAACTAAGCTTAACTTTCTATTTTTTTTTTAAATGCTAATATTAAGTTAAATATGTTTACAACATTTAGGACCAAAAAGATCCAAAACTTAAAGCATAGAAAGAACAGAAAAAACAAAAGTTCAAAAAATTATAAAAAACATTTTGTCAATTAATTCTTTGCAATTTTTTCATATGTGACAGAAACTGAAAAAAAAGCAGACCGGATAGTTGAAATTTTCGTGTGACGGCCACTAGCCTCAACCACACATTGTAGACGAAGGGTTATGGAATAAATCAAGTCCTTCAGCCCATAAATTTAGCGTATTTTATGCCATTCTTCCTGAATGGCATTAATTACAACATTTTACGCTAGTAGACCTTGGTTTTCTGCCTCGTTATTTCAAGAAAGGCCAAAATTTTTTGATTGGGTTTAAGCTAGGACTTTGGGCAGGTGCATAAATTGCTTTGGTGCAATTATGCAGTACCAAAGTCCTGCACAGGAACGATTTATATTTAGGATCGTTGTTCAGGTACAGCTTTTACTTGAATTTATTGGCGCTTTTTGGTTAAAAAATGCAATTTTGCATTGCGATTCTCGGCTACTCGTGTCAAGCTAAAACTCCTTCGTCATCAGGTCATTAAAAATCCGCAGTCCGCCTTCACCCTTTTTAGAATAACGAACTCGACATTATAGCACACAATTTTCGAAACATCAGATTTTGTCTAATATTCTTCTGTAGCAGAGCTGTGTTGGTCGTTCTCGAATTTTTTCTGTGTCCATCGCGATGCATCGTGCGTATTTTTGTTTCATCCCGAAAAAGAACACCAATTTTTTTTTGCACAGCTCTGCTACAGAAGAATATTAGACCAGATGTGATGTTTCGAAAATTGACTGCAATAATGTCGAGTTCGTTATTCTCAAAAGGGTGAAGGCGGACTGCGGATTTTTAATGACCTGATGACGAAGGAGTTTTAGCTTGACACGAGTAGCCGAGAATCGCAATGCAAAATTGCATTTTTTAACCAAAAAGCGCCAATAAATTCAAGTAAAAGCTGTACCTGAACAACGATCCTAAATATAAATCGTTCCTGTGCAGGACTTTGGTACTGCATAATTGCACCAAAGCAATTTATGCACCTGCCCAAAGTCCTAGCTTAAACCCAATCAAAAAATTTTGGCCTTTCTTGAAATAACGAGGCAGAAAACCAAGGTCTACTAGCGAAAAATGTTGTAATTAATGCCATTCAGGAAGAATGGCATAAAATACGCTAAATTTATGGGCTGAAGGACTTGATTTATTCCATAACCCTTCGTCTACAATGTGTGGTTGAGGCTAGTGGCCGTCACACGAAAATTTCAACGATCCGGTCTGCTTTTTTTCAGTTTCTGTCACATATGAAAAAATTGCAAAGAATTAATTGACAAAATGTTTTTTATAATTTTTTGAACTTTTGTTTTTTCTGTTCTTTCTATGCTTTAAGTTTTGGATCTTTTTGGTCCTAAATGTTGTAAACATATTTAACTTAATATTAGCATTTAAAAAAAAATTAAAAAGTTAAGCTTAGTTGAACAAATACCAGTATGAAAACAAATTTCTGAACTGTTTTCATTTTGCAAAGAATTAATTGACAAACTGTATATTCCCCATACAAAAAAATGAAGCATACTTCTGGGCGTTTTCTATGGGAAAAATGCACGAAAACTTAAAAAAGACCTTCCATAAAAAAGTTCATAAAACAAAATGGAGAAAAAGAATTTTTACGACTTTTTCTCCTGTTTATTAAAGACATTTAGGACTATCAAATACTAAAAAAATTGAGGAGGTCATATTTTTTGTTTTTTTTTTTTTTTAAATTTCATTTTAAAATTTTACAATTTTTACACATTTTTTTTATATTTCAAAAGAAAAAAGCTGCCAAAGATATAAATTAACGCTGATAAAAAAAAATACCTCATAATTTGAAAGTATGCACCATTTACTGCAAGACGATAAAGAAATATTCAATTAGTCGCCTAAATATAAACGTTTTTCATAATGTCAAAACTGACATAATTAATGCGTTTACAAAAACGCAGTTTTAGGCAAATGGGAAACAAATTATAAAAGCAAATGGAGCAAGTGGATTTTAAAAATGAAAATGCAGTTTGATTAAGAAGATATTGTTTCAAAATATAAAAAAAAAAATTGAAGAGGTCATATTTTTTGTTTTTTTTTTTTTTAAATTTCATTTTAAAATTTTACAATTTTTACACATTTTTTTTATATTTCAAAAGAAAAAAGCTGCCAAAGATATAAATTAACGCTGATAAAAAAAAATACCTCATAATTTGAAAGTATGCACCATTTACTGCAAGACGATAAAGAAATATTCAATTAGTCGCCTAAATATAAACGTTTTTCATAATGTCAAAACTAACATAATTAATGCGTTTACAAAAACGCAGTTTTAGGCAAATGGGAAACAAATTATAAAAGCAAATGGAGCAAGTGGATTTTAAAAATGAAAATGCAGTTTGATTAAGAAGATATTGTTTCAAAATATAAAAAAAAAATTGAAGAGGTCATATTTTTGTTTTGTTTAATTTTTTTATTCAAAGTCGAGCAAAATTTTTTCTCATCGACATTTTTTGTCAATATTTAAAAATTCATATAAATTCAATAGTGAATGCTAAGGTTATAACTTCTGAAAGAGAAAATCATTATCTATGTAATTATGTATTACTCGACTTCGTATGTTAACAATTAAATGAGATAGAGCATTTTGTATGAGGTTTGTTCACTGAGAAATAAAAGAAGCTATTTTTTGCTCAAATTTGGGCACCCTGTACGGCTAAACGAAAATAGACTCAAAAATTTTTATATAAGCTTTTTTATAACAATTTGATATACCTGTCGATCTCTATTTAAAAAATGTTTTTACTCATACTTTAATTTTGAATTTATTTTTGGCCGCTATCACCCATTGTGCGCCGGTTTCACACCAATAGAAAATTATTTAGATAATAAAGATCTATATGTTTCACTTCACCTAAAAGGTCTTTAATAGCGAGAGTTTTCCAAGTAGATAATACATACTTATAATATACCCTATTTCCATTTCTTTTGAGGATATTCTCTGCTTTACCAATACCTAGCGTTTTTATCCGTTGAGTACGTAATTACCTCACACCAATGTCCAGTTTCAACAGATATTCGCTGTGAAAGTTTCAGTTTGTATAGGAGGTGCCCATCCCTGCTTATACATTGAGTACGTATGTAATTATCTTATATTGATTTTTGAACTAGTTCTACACTAGTCGTAAACTAGCGCGATTTTCTGCAGGGTGTATATACATATATTTATATATGTACATAATTGAATATTGTACAAAGTTAATCTTAAATTTATCATACCAAAATTGTTTATATCATTACGCTCCAACGTACCTGAAAAGAGGAGAGATATTGAGACAAAGATTTAATCACTTCTGCTATTGGCTATTGCTATAGCTACATACAGATATTTTTATGACAACTTCTATTACAAAAAAATAATAATAATAAAAACATGTCGCAAATCAGCCGCTGAAGCGAAATTTCTCCAAAGTAAAAGAAAAGAGAGTGTCCTTCATAGTTATTCAACTTTTTAATGAATCCGTTCCTTTATTGAATTCTTCGTATTACCCAGGAAATTATTCACTATATTTGTATGGTATTTATAAATATGTATGTACCTATATCAAAGAGTGCCCTGAGAAAATAAAAAAAAAAACAGCATTTGAAACATTTATGAAATTTTGGCTCATTAGCACCCAAACGAACTCAGAAAAACTCCTATTACTACACTTTAAGTATTAAAGTTTAAGAAATTCAAATTTCTGCACTTAATCTTCCCTCTTTGGGTGTGAAATGTTGTTAAAGCTAGTCAAGTCAGCATTGATCTCTACATTGACAGCACTAAAGCTGAAAAAGCTGTGTTAAGCGAAAAGTATATTATTTTATATTCCAACTAACTACTAACCTCGTGCGATGAATTGAAGCTTAGAAATGTAACACAAAGGAATAGCTATCACAAAAATATATATATGTATACATACATACATGGATACATGTACACTCAGGGAAAAACAGCATTTTAAAATCAAAAATTAAATTTTTGTTTTCATAATGCACGTTTTAAACCAAACCATTTTTATTTTAACAATGAAAATTTTTAAATTAAAAAAGAAATTTTTGAATTAAGAATGAAATATTTTAAGTAAAAACGCATTTTGGATTTAAATAGAAACATACTTAAATTAAAAATGAAAATGAATGTTCATTCAAAAACTCGCTCTTTGTTCAAAATTTTTTTGTGATAAAATATTTTTTTGTGAGAAATCCAACAAAAACAATAATGAGAATCGATTTTTTTTAATTTTGTTTTTACAATGATTCATATAATTCACGGATTCAACAAGCGGAGACTATATTTTTGTAGTTGGGACTCGGATTGAGAGAAGATGAAGAGAATGCCGTTTGATACAATTTCGAATCCGGAAGAGAAAATGATAAAGAGAGCACTGCAGCGTTTTTTTTTTCTCATAGTGCTTAAAATAAAAATAAACGTTTTTAAATTTAAAATGTTTTTTCTTAATTTCAAAATTTTACAATGAATATTTTTTAAATAAAAGTGTTGGTATTTACATCACTTTTAAATACGTTTTTGCCCATTTTAAGCACGTTTTCATATGTTTTCATAATTTTTTTCCCTGAGTGTATAAATAAATACATATGTTTATTCATATATAAAAATAAATACATCCCTGTATATGTGTACATATGTATGTGTTAGTCTGCAAATGATATGAATCTTAATGAGCATCGCAAAACAGAACTTAGTATATTTATGTATGTATGTACATATGTAAGTATGTCTGTATAAAAATAAATCAAATAATAATGCTGCGCACAAGTGTGAGATAAATCAAATAAAGTAACCAACAGCAGCAGCAAAAACAACAAACAAAGAGCTGAATGTATATAAATACATCTATAACTTTGGTGAGAAAATAAATTAGAATATGATGTGAAGTGAATGAGGAGATACGGAGGCAACCAAAGCACACTGGTCTCATTTGTATGGAGAGTGGGACAAAACTCAATTTCTTGGAAACGGATGGACCTACCGAAACCAAATTTGGCACATTGGTGTCCCACTATACGACTCATCTTTCAGAAAAATTAAAAGCATATATGTTGTAATCCACGCCCACCACTAACGCTAGTTTACAGCCAAAAAAAAAAACAAGAAAACCAGGAATGGGGGAGGATAAGAATTGACCTGCTGAGCTTGGAGCTATTTTTTTAAATTTTTTGTATAGTTAGGTTTTTGAGATAACGGTAATTTTGTGTTTTTTTGTTATCACTTCATTGAAAAATTATTTTCTCTGGAATTACAAATGCGATAAACGCAAGCAGTATCTCGTTGGAAAGGCAATTAAAATACGCTTCAAACGACATACAACCTGTAGTGGTCTAACAAAAACTCGCTGAGCGAAAGCTGGTCAAAATCAAAATTTTGTGGATTTTTTGCGATTTTTGAAAAAATTTTGATTTTCAAATTAAGTTTTTATAAAAATTTGTAAAAATGAGGAAAGTTTTATTACTTTAAAAATTTGCCCGTTTAATTGCAAAGACTTTAAGCGTAATATCAGAGTGATCCGATAAATATTTTATTTTTGGCGATTTTTTTCATGTGAAACAAAAAGGATATTTTGGACGAAAAACTTGGTTAGGTGACTTAACTATGTGAAAACGACTTCATAGGTCAAAATGACATTAGAAGAAAATATAGAGCTTCCAAAGACTAAACTAATGACATTTCAATTTTAAAAATCCGATGTCAAATAACAAAGTTGCAATAAAAAAAATTATTCCGCGATATTTCGCGGGATCAAAAAAAAAAATTGTATGGAGAGTGGGACAAAACTCAATTACTCAGATTTTATCGAAAATAAAGTTTTATCGAAAACAGTCGATGTAAATATGTATAAAAATCGTAAAAGGGCAACAATATTTTGTATAGACTAGTTACATTTAATATGATATTTTAAGAAAAAGGGAAAAAAGGGAAAAATGTATAAACAGACTTCTTAAGAGAAGACTTGAAAGAACTCAAATCTGCTTATAAGACCTGGTCCAGAGTGGTCCTTAATTGTTAAAAGTTTAAATGAAAATGCTAATGCTTGAAAATTACGCTCATAGAAAAGCCAAGATTTCTTCATCTTGTATTTTGCTAAAAATAAATTGTTTTCACTGTTTTCTTTCGCTAAATCATGAAACATACGTTTTTCCCGCGTTTCCATAGTTATCCGCATTTTTTTTAGTACTCAAACTTGAAATATCGCAAAAATCATAATACACTTATTTACACAAACTTTTTCCAGAAAACATTTTTTTTCAAATGTGTTGACTTTAAATGAGCCAAAGTAACACTTAATGGTGGCTATTGCGTATAGAAGGAGGTGTTCCATAAAATTCAATATATTTCCCACGGAAATGCATGACAGAAGTTTCTTTTTCAAGCACCAACGTTTTTGACTTTTGTGTATGGGGGCTGACCAGTGTGCAAAGGCCGGCACAATGAAGATAATGAAAGCGACAAAGTGTTAAAGGAAGCGAGAGGAATATTTATACATGTATGCTGGAAGGAACTGGATTAAAGTAGGATGAAGCAGGGTTAGTAAAATAAAAAAGTCTTTAAGGCGTCTCCAAACAAAAATTTTTGAAATTACGTAAGAAAATTCAAGCAATGTATTTGAAGAAAGTAAATGCACAAGTTGGAATAGAATTCACATTTGATGGAAAAAGTTGAGAGACTTGAATGCTTGTTGAGCTTTTGCTTTGAATTATTATTAAATTTGTTATCCCAGCACAGCAAATGAAATATTTGCATGCCAAACAAATTTAAACAAACTTTTCATTTCGATCCCTGCTTCTACTACCTACATACACAAATATGCGAAAAGAAGGTGTGGACTTGATAAACAATATGTTGAAGCGCAAATAGCCGTTTTGTTAAGCTAGAAAAACTTGTATAGTAAAGAAAATAAATCAGAAATCAACGAGTACGCAAACAAAAGCATGAGTTTGTATGTTTGTGTATACATACATGCATATACTGCCACCATTACAGGCAATTGACACTTGCCAAGGCTACCAAACATAGTACACATGATAATCTGTCAACGAAAACTAAAAGTAACGTATACGCCATGTAGAGCCACAGCAACTGCAGCGACATGGCTGAAAGGGTGGCATGGAGGCGTGACAAAATGTATGTATACAATAAAGCAACAATCAAAGAAATAGTAAGAACTAAATTAATACATGTGCATAAATGAAGGACGGACGTCAGCGAAAGACCATAAAGTGATTAAAACCAAAGGAAAACTCATTAAAATTAATGAAATGAGAAAAAGTGCCCGAATTGAAAATAAAAGAGAAAAAAGAAAAATCGCTGAATAATAAAACTGTGCAGCAGTGCATACATACATAATATGTGAATACATACAATGAATATACATATGTACATATACATATGGGTACTTCCGCAGAGAGGTTCACCGCGAGCGAAATGTAAAATGCATGCAAAACAAAGTTTTTAGGTTTTATTAAATAAGAGGAGATATCGAATTATCATTATCTTAAACAAATTTAGATTTTTCAAACTTAGAGCGATAATAAAAAGTGATTGGCAATTTCAGGACAGCCCTTTCTTACTATATCTAACTTTTCAATGAAGATTCATCCTAATGATTATTTCTTGACAGAGATGTTCCGTTTTCAGTAATAGCAAATTTATTTTGATAATATATATGTACATATTTCTTCTTTACATGTACTAAAATGTTCTGAATAAAAATTTATGTTACAATTTTCATTTAATAAAAACTGAAAAATGAGTTTATGTATATAAGTAATTTCTTCAGTAGAGGTTTATGCCACGTTACGAACGTTACGTTACGTACCTTATAATATTATGTACAAAATAATTGAAGAGATGTTTTCAAGAAAAAATGAAGGCAATAATACAAGTAAAACAAGCTAAATTATAGTAACTTGCATTAAAAAATGTGTAAAATATTCGCAGAATTTCGCCTTTTTATAGGTGCAGCTGAGAATGACGTCTATTTTGTGTCACGTTACCAACCGGTGTTTGTTTGCAAATATTTTTGAAACGTTTTTTGCTGTAGATCCAACATTTTCACTAAACATAGTGCTGGTAAAGAGCTAACTATTCAAAGGCAACATTGAAAAAATTAATATATATATTTATCGATACTTTTCTTCACGTTGAATCCGTACAAATGTCATGTTCGTCACCATGGAAATGCCCATATGTATATATGTTGATAGAGCAAACACCTATTATGCAATGCAATGCAATGATATGATAAATGGATATATGTATATTATGTAATATAATATGCATGAATGTATGTATTTATGCATAAAAAGAGAATGCTGAAAAAGTGTAGTGAAAAGGAATCAAATTCATTAAAAACTGACAGAAAATAGCAGAGAAAGTAAACAAAAGAAATAGCATTGAGTATATTCGCTAGTAGTTGTACATATAACTATATATATTTGTACATACATATGTACTTAAGCACATTTGTACATACAAATTCGTGTTTAAATTAAAGAGCAAATCATAATAAAAGTTATAGCAATAATAATCATTTGTGCATGCGAATGGCATTTAATTAAACGAAAAGCGTCACTTGAAGCATGTAATAATAACAGCTGGAAAAGCAAAAGAATAAAAAAAAAATGAAAAAAAAAAATAAAATGAAAAATAAAACCAAATAGCTGGAGAATCCAGGGACCGATTTTAATCTTTATTTTCATTTCTTCGGATGAAAAAATCATTATGAAAACTTCGTTAACAATAAAATTCAAGTATGCCGATACAATGATTTTAGCACATTCTATCCAAATATGAGCTCATCTTTATTCTAAAGATTTTTATTTTTTAAATTTTTAAATAACCATTATTTACGATTTTTATTTTTTTGATCAAAAATAATTTTTATTATTGAATTTAAATTTTTCCGATGAAACTTGATCGATATTTTATGATTTTTATTTTTTCGATCAAAAATAATTGTTATAATTGGATTTAAATTTTTCCGATCAACTTCAATCAATATTTTTTTATTTTTTCTCCGATCATAGTAAACTTTTTCAAACGTTAGTGAATCCTATATTTGATGGCTTGAAGTTGACGATTGTGCCAACATTGGCGCGGTTCTATTTGAGAACAAAATTTGCAAAAAAAAACAAGTTTTTAGAGTTTATTATAATCGGAAAAATTTAAATCCAATAATAAAAATTATTTTTGATCGAAAAAATAAAAATCATAAAATATCGATCAAATTTCATCTAAAAAATAAAAATCAAATTATAACGATTAAAAATGATTTTTTTTATAAAAATGATAATCGTTACGGTCCCTGGGAGAATCGGTTACTATTACTTTACGTAGAAATCAGTTAAAGACATACATAAGTTTCCTTCACAGAAAAAATAAAAAATTCATCTCTCAGTAATTTGGCATGCACTCGTATTATTGCACAGCGAAGCGTATAATTTCGCAGTTCAAAGTTAAAATCTGTTGCTTTATTATTTAAATTATGTATATGTACTTAGTAATTTGGAACGAATTTTATTAAGACTTATTGTTCTGAAAGCGAAATTGTTGCAGCTAAGAATCGGTATGATTAACAGTATAAGTTTGAGTGAGGGTATGCACAGAGCCGAAAGACCACCTAAAATGCCCTGTAAATCAGAACAAAGTTTAGCGGATTTCTCTACGCTTTCTCTCCAATAAGATGCCCGTCTTATTATGACTGGATATCTCATTTTAATAAAACTAAGTAGATATACTGTAAAACTAATATGAAAACCTTTTCAATATTATTAAGAAGATAACCCGTGGATTTTAGATGAAATCATTTTCAGTAAAATTTAATGGATAACCTATAAAACTAAGATGAAAACCTCTTATATAAAATTAAGAAGATGACTCCTAGAATAAATATGGAAACCTTTTCACATAAATTTAGCAGATAACCTGTAAAATTAAAAAGAAACCCTGTTTAATATTATTAAGAAGAGAATCTTGATTTTCATCGGAAAACATAATTAGTCAACTAGTATTTTCCTAGGACTTATTCAGACAAAGGGCAACATTTCATTTCATATAAGTGCAGATGGACATAATAAACTCTTTATACCAAGTGCTTCACTAATCGTTTGAGAATTGTAAAAATGTGCAAAGCCGTAGTGAAATTGACGAACGGAGTAAACGCATAAGAGCTCTTTTAAAAATAAAAAGTTCTCCCTTTTAATTTCTTGAACATGTTATTGCACACATACAAAAAAAGTGGCTGATGCAATAACTGTTATGCATATTTCTAGTATGTACGAGTATATCCATACATGTACGTACGTTAAGACGTTTATAGCAAAATTTTAATTAATAAGAGCTCTTTTAAAAATAAAAAGTTTTCCTTTTTAATAAATTCAAAAAGGTTCTAGTAAAAATTAGAGGATGTCCTTATTGATTTGCTTTATAAAAATTTTCTCATAAAAACAAGCAGATTTCTTCTAACAATTTAATTTTTTTGACAAAATGACATAAAAAATTAATAAATAAGAAGTTATCTCCTCGTTTTCAGACGGTATCCTTTTCAATCAATTTAAGAAGAAATTCAAGCTAAAATCTAGAAGATTTTCTAGCAAAAATTTCTTCAATTTTGTCTCCTCTCGCTCTCCTTGGCCAAATAGCTTTTTTTAGATGGCAGTCTCTTTGATTATAGGTGAACTTTTTGGCTCTGTGTGACATCAGTAGGTCAGTCAAGTGGTAATAATGTGGAAATGGTCAACTTTCGCAATGTACAAGGAACGTAAAACACCGCAAGATATAATAATCACAAATGACGCCATGAAATATGCAACAACTTTTACATATATATCATTGTAGATGTGTGAAAAATACATGCAAAGAAAGCATTACATGTTTTTGCATATTCGAAGAAATATTTGCGTTTTTGTTTGCTTTCTGTGGTCTTTTAGGTTCTTTGTAAAAAAATTTTGACTGATGGTTGGTTGCTGCGCTACCTGGCTGAGTATGCCACTGGTCGCCATTTAAATGTACCTACTCCTATACCAATTAGAATTTTCTATTACGTTTCAGAACCATTTGGCCCTTTATATAAGCCTAATAAGGTTTGCTAAGGGGTATATTGTTTAGGTTTTGGAATTCAAAACTACCAAGGCTTTTGTGTCTGATATGATTGTTTCCTTGTTAAGCACGCTATCCCTCCTCCATTCCCGTCTTGAGGGGAACCTCACCAGCTACTTCACCATCTGAGACAGTTGAAGGTTATTGCTATCTAATGAGGGCAATCTAAATTGTGGTATCTTGTTCCTCTTGCTGAAGAGCATCAATTCCTGAGTGAACCGTAGTGAAATTTTATGGCGAATAATTTTCTGGAAAACCCTCTGTCGACCTTCAAAATAGTTGTTTTTTTTTTTAACTTTTCAAAAAAGGGGCCAAAACGATCTTTATTTAAAAATCATTCAGAAAAAGTTTCGCAAATTTAAAATGGAAATAAAAAAAATTTACTTCACGGAAAAAAGGGTTTGGGGCTTTCCCGCCCCTAGACAACAACCCTCACTTTTCATCACATTGTAATCATATTCATTTTACTCACCCTTCAATAAGCGCTACAAACAGTTTTTATTTTTATTTATTTATTTATTTTATTTCAAACATACAACCATTGGTTAATTTACAATGTTTGAGCCTTAATTCTAGTTTCCTTACAAAATTACTGCATTTAGAGTTGATAACTCTATAAATAGCCAGGAACACAGAGAAAAGAGCCGTTAAGCATATTGCGTGTATAAATAATATTTACATTTTTATTTAAAGAAATTTCTAGACACATAATAAAATCTCGATTTCTCGCTGCTGCTCATTACATTCGAATTACTTAATTATACAAAAAATAAACGGAGCAATAAAAAAAGGTCATGAGAAATGGCGATGCAACTTAAAGATAATTATAAATTCCAATGACAAACCAGGCAATAGTTACGAGCGCGTGCAGTCAATGGGCAAAGAGGAGGAAATTTCATAGCAGAGGAAGCCGAAGAAGAAGAAGAGGAAGAAGAAGAAGAGGAAGAAGATGATGAAGAAGAAGAAGAAGAAGAAGAAGAAGAAGAAGAAGGAGAAAGGCAATAAAAATGAAAAGAATAAAAAAGAACAAGCAAGGCAAGGCTGGCCGCCACAGTGCGATGAGTGGCGGAAATTACGAGACTCCCAGC
The DNA here is from genome assembly GCA_960531455.1 of Urophora cardui. NCBI lineage: Eukaryota > Metazoa > Arthropoda > Insecta > Diptera > Tephritidae > Urophora > Urophora cardui. Next base: position 151,955,549 of record OY482671.1, on the reverse strand, counting down.
GAGTGAATAGCGCAGCAAAATGACGTCCTTATGGCGGCGGTCAAGGATTGAGTTATTGCAATGTGCATATATATATGTACATATGTATATATGATTCCATGTTATATACAAACATAATTTTCCCATTTTATATAAGCAGACACATACATATTTGTGCACATTGTACAAAGTATATATGTAAGCAGTAGAGCAATTAATGATGCTGTTGCGGCAAAACTTTTCCGCTACTTAAATATGTTCCAAACGACCACTTTGCTTGATCTCTAAAGCAAGTGCGCGCCATAAAAAGCAAAAAAACAAAAAAAAAAAATAGAATTTGGGCAAGACAAGTGAAAGAGGCTGCAAAAAAGAAAGGAAATTTGGTCAGCTGACTTACTGGTGCGCGCTCGCCAACACTACCTTTTACTCAACGAGCCGGGCAATAAAGTCTAAAGTATGATCGTTTAAACGTTTTCCGTCTTACATTTTAACAAAAATCAAAAAAGGAATAAAAAGAAAATAAATGTTGAAACGTGGTGTGTGTGTGTGTGTATGTCTGTGGCGTATTAAGGCGGAGTGCACTCGCTGACCGGAAATTAGCTCTACGCCACTTGTAAAAGTGCTTTTGCTGCAATTTTTTTTCGATTTTTTTGTTTTTTGTTTTTTGTTTCATATTTTCTTAAATCCTTGCTTTATACTTTTTTTTATGCTTGTATATGTGCTTGGAGTTTTGTATGTTAGTAGGCGAGCGTTTTTGGCAACTTCATAAATAAATTATGTTAAATTAAAATTTAAATTTGTGGAAAATCTCACTTCCACACACTTGCATTGTGAATTGCATTTGCTAACATGACTATTGCAATAAATGAATAAAATTATAAATGGACTTTTTTGACTCATTTTGGTTCATTTGGACTTGCAGCGCATAGAAAAATTTCAATAAAAATTACACTGTGCAACAGCACTTTTGGGGGCGAAAAAATTCCCACGAAGAACGAAAGACCACTATCCCATATAGTAAAACACCCAATCCATTTTGCTCCATGGGGTCGAAAAAAAAATTTTTTAATGCCATTTTAAATTTGCGAAATTTCGTCTAAGTGACTTTTAAATAAATAAAAAAATGGAATAAAATGCATAACGTATAGAAATATGTTGTTAGAAAACATATACATACATATGTAGTAAAACTGCACGAGCTTTAATTTCGTAGAATACTTTAACCCTCTAATACCTCCACGAATAAGTCGCTTTGACGCTTTATTTATAAAGTGCAAAAAAATAGTATTTTGAAGTTCGATAGAGGGTTAAAATGTTCTCGAAAAGTGTGTGTTATAAAATTTAGCTAGGGGTCTGCTCAGACAAAATCTTTATACAAAGAATACAAAAGACCACAGGATGTAGGTAATAATCCCAAATCACGCCATGAAATATGCAACAACTTTTATACGTATGTATGTATGCTTTCACACCGCCAGCCTCACACTGACACTACAAAGCTCTTCGATTACCCTGCAAAAAAGCCGAGTACTCCATACACGCGTGTATAGAGTACTCGCTATGGACCCACCGAGTACTCCTCAACCTGCCACATTTCATATAAAAAATATGGTCCATTTAACATGGCGATGTCCTAGGCAGGGATCACATAATATGTAGTAGCAAATTTGACTTTAGGCCGACGAAAATTAACAAAATCGACTTTTGGCTGACGAAAAGTATCAGTAATTATATACTGTTTTTACATTAAAAATGTTGTTGTTTAAACGAAATTGATAGTTTTCGTCAGCCAAAAAAAATCGTCTGCTAGTTTTCGTATGGTACGACGATATGTATGTGTGAGCAATATCTACATACAAAGAGAGCATTAGATTTTTTTGGCATATTCCAAGGAATATGTCTTTTTTGCTTTCAGTTCTCTTTTAGGTTCTTTGTACAAAGATTTTGTGTGAGAAGACCCCTGGTGAAATTTTATGGCAAGTAATTTTCTACAACATTTAACCCTCTATCATACCCTGAGTATGAGTTTTAGTTGCAACAAAAAGTGCACAAAATTTTTTGTGGATTAAAAATAAAATAATTATTTTAACAAGCTCTTCATCTATTATGGGATTCATACACCAAGTACCTACGTACATATTTAACAGCAAGACACCGCCGCTATGCCATAACAGAAGCCAGCAGCACTTTTTCACCACCTACTCTCTATCAAAAAAGCATAACTACTTAATTAATTAATTTCACAAAAACGAAAAGGAAGGAAAACCATCAAGTTGAAAAAGTTAGAGCATCTTCAAACATACAAAAAAAAAAACATATATTCCAAGTCAGTGCACATTTCTGTAATTAAATTAAAAACGAGTGCACAAAAGTAGGTACGCAAGCAACAGCAAATAAAATGTTTACAACTTAGTGAAAAAAAGACTAGAAAAAAACGAGTTAATGCACATTAACCGCCAGCAAAAAACTTAACTAAATGCAACACTTTTAAGACATTTCATTTATGTACATCGCTCTCATTTTTCCATAAGTTTTAATGTTTACCCATTTGTAAGAAGCGCAAACGGCACTGCCTTTTGCTGAGAGATTGTTGTTATCGAAAGACTTTGATGTGAGTTTGTATGAATAAAAAAAAAAAAACTTTTCGGTGTGTGCTTTTAGGCGCTCTTAAACTGCAATGAAATGGATGTGCGCACATTTTTCTTGCTTACCAACCAACCAACTAACTAACTAACTGCGTAAGTATGTACCTAATTTACGCTAAAAGCTAAGTGAAAACAAGTAAGGAAGCCTAAGTTCGAGTGGAATCGAACATTAGATACTCAGCTGTATGCTTTCATTGTTTGTTTGCGTTTGATGGAAACACGGTGTACTTAATATAAAGCGAATGGTGCATAAAGTGGGCGTAGCCACGCCCATTTTCTAAATTTTTATCAGTCATCCAACTAAGCATATGAATATTATTCTTTGTGCAAAATTTCATTCCTTTATGACTTCTAGTTATAAAGATGTCACGTTACAAATTCCCAAAGAGTGTTCCAGAAATATCTTTCTTAAAAAGTAGGCGTGGTCATAAACCGATTTCAATAAATTTTTGCGTGGCTATTAACACATGTTATAAAAGTGTATAAACCAAGTTTCGTCATAATATCTCAATTATTTCTCGAGTTATAGGCTAAGAAATCTCGTATATCCCTTTGCGTAAAAAGAGGCGGTGCCACGCCCATTTTCCAAACTTTTTCTATTTGTTGTTTCCGGTCTATTGTAGAAATCATACCACAAAATTTAAATGAATTATCTTTACATTTGACAAAGATATCGCTTAAAATGTTTTTATTAGGTCACTTTATAATACCCATATATAAAAGTGGGCGTGGTCGTCAACCGATTTCGCTAAAATTTTCAACATATATTACCACATGTAATAAAAGTGTACACACCAAGTGTAGTCATTATATATAAATCATTTGTCGATTTATGGGCTCAGAAATCTCGTATATTCCTGTTTATAAAAAGAGGCGGTGCCACGCCCATTTGCCAAATTTTTTATGGTTTTCGTTTTATGCCCGCAGTTGGACTCCTGCTATAAAATTTCAATGATATATCTTTATATTTGACAGAGATATCGCTTAAAATGTTTTATTAGGTCACTTTATGTTTCCCATATATAAAAGTGGGCGTGGCCGCCAACCGATTTTGGCAATTTTTCGTCCAAATATTTGACTATGTAAGTATATCACGCGTACCAAATTTCATCGATATATCTTCAACGGTTTCTGATTTATGACTCATAAAACTTTAAATGTTTGCCCCTTAATAAGTGGGCGTGGCACTGCCCATTTTCCAAAATTTTTGTGTTTTCTGTTTTACGTCCGTAGTTGGACTCATGCGACAAAATTTCAATGATAGATCTTTATATTTGACAGAGATATGGCTTAAAATGTTTTTATTAGGTCACTTTATAATACAAATATATAAAAGTGGGCGTGGCCGTCAACCGATTTTAACTATTTTCCGTCCAAACGTTTGCCTAAGTAAGTAAATCACGCGTACCAAATTTTGTCAATATATCTTCAATGATTTCTGAGTTATGACATATAAAACTTGCAAGGTTTGACCCTTAATAAGTGGGCGTGGCACCGCCCATTTTCCAAAATGTCCTCAAATTTCTTCCTAGGGGCCTAAGCTCAACACGTGGGTAAAATTTCATCGCTCCAGCTATATTAGTGACTGAGATACCAAATTTCGGATTTTTTCTATATAGGAAAAGTGGGCGTGGTCATGGTCCGATTTCGCCCATTTTCAATACCAACCGTCCCGGTCTCGATACCAACTTGCATTTCAAATTTCATCAAAATATCTGAATTTTTGCGCGAGTTAGAGTGTTTACAGACGGACGGACGGACGGACAGACGGACGGACGGACATGGCTCAATCGATTTCTCTTTTCACCCTGATCATTTTGATATATATAAGTCTATATCTATCTCGATTATTTCACTTTGTTACAATCCACCGTTATGTGATTAAAAATATAATACTCTGTGTACTAGTACAGCTGAGTATAATGAGAAACTGTCAACTGGAATGTATGTATGTATGTATGTAGTTGACAGTGAAGCGAATAAAAGGCGAGTGAAAGTATTGAGCAAATGCTAAAGTGAGTGACAAGCACATATTTATGTACATATGTACGTATGTACTACAAGTTGTGTTGTATTGACTTTTATGTTGTTGCAGATAGCTAATGGAGCTGCTCTTTGAACCCCAACCATCAAGTGGCAAGTAGTCGAGAGTGATGCGAAAACTGCAAAAAATAAAAAACTAAAATCAAACAACTCTGGGCTATCAAATGAAATCAGCAAAATTTAATTTAATTCAGCTTGATAGGTTTGTGATGAGCAAAGACTTTGTTCTGCTGCTTCTGCTTCGACTTTGGGTAAACAGCAATGCCCTCGAGAGCACTACTCGCAGCTCAACGGTAATCAATATCGTTGTCAAGTGAAATCTTTGCGCTCTTATTTGAAACAGATAAAAGTAATTGAAGTTGAAAAGGGCACAAGGAGACAAGAGCGAAAAAAACTCTGCGACTTTTCCTAAGCCCGAACCTTTCAAGCTAGCTAACTAACCAGCAAGGCACAAACGAGCGGCTTAAATGTTGTTTTTCATATGTTAAATGCATGCTAACTTCCTCTGAAATACATACATATGTAGGTATGTATATTAGGCATATAACAAACTAGCAATTACCCGTTGCTTCGCAATGAGGAATAATAGTTAACCAAAGTCAAGTCAATTCAAGTCAATTCAATTCAATTCAATTCAATTCAATTCAATTCAATTCAATTCAATTCAATTCAATTCAATTCAATTCAATTCAATTCAATTCAATTCAATTCAATTCAATTCAATTCAATTCAATTCAATTCAATTCAATTCAAGTCAAGTTAAGTCAAGTCAAGTCAAGTCAAGTCAAGTCAAGTCAATTCAAGTCAAGTCAAGTCAAGTCAAGCCAAGTCAAGTCAAGTCAAGCCGAGTCAACCCGGGTTTATCTGGGTCCACTTGATGACCTTGTCTAGCCATCACTACAGCTCTATATTGAAGCCGTTCCTAACACTTTTCATTTGATACCAATATCACTCAACAACATCCGGGTCCGCATTTTGACCGATATCTGGGGACCCGGCCTAGGAATCATTATGAATAGAACTCCACGTAAAATCTTTTTTCAAAACCTTTCATTTCATACCAATATTGCTCCGAAACATTCCGGGTTAATCCGGGGTCACATTTTGACATATATTTGGGGACCCGGCCCAGGCATCACAAATAACATAATTCTACGTCGAAGTCCTCATCAATACCTTTCATTTGGTAGCAATATCGCTCACAAATATTCGAGGGTCATCCGGTCCACCTGTTGACCCTTATCTGGAGACCCGGCCTAGGCATCACTATTAAAATAGCTCTATATTGAAGTCCAGATCAAGACCTTTCATTCGATACCAATATCGCTCAGACACATCCCGACGTCATCCAGATCCACCTTTTGACCCATATCAGGAGACCCGGCATGGAAATCAGAAAGAAAATAGGTATGTGTTAAAGCCCTGCTCAATACCTTTAATTCCATACCAATATCGTTCAAAAACATTCCGGAGTCATCTGGGTCCACATTCTTACCCAGACTGGGGAGGATGTCTAGGCATCACAATGAAAATAACTCTATGTTGAAGTCCTGCTCAAGACCTTTCATTTGATACCAATATCGCACGTGTAGGTGCAGGCGCTTTTTTGAGTTTTTCGAAATTTAAAACCGGGAAAAAGGTATTAAAGTCTTAGAAATACGCAAAAAAAAGTACATGGTTCTCGAGAATTTACCATTTGTGACTTATTAAAAAAAGAATTATTAAAATAGGTCCAGTACTTTTTGGGTTATCGCGTTACAAACATTTTCCATACAATCAATTTTATATAATTAGTATAGATGTTGACGAAAAATTTGGCACACCACCACGTGGTGGCAAATATTGTACAAGTAATGAATATCACTTTTTTAGGTGATTTCGGTTCAAAAACGTTCCGCGCACAGCTGTGTTATCATTATATTGAATCAGAATTTTCTGAAGAAAAAAAAATTAGTTTGGGGTGGGTGGGGCACTTCCCTTAGGTCCATTAAAAGGCGTTTGGAATAATAGGAAGATTATTAGTTAAATAAATATCTATTATTATGAAGAAAAACGTGTACACTGTACAAAACTTTTTGTTTTTTTCAGCAGTTGTGATAAAAAAGTAATTTTGTTTTGCGCGGAAACTTTTTTGCAATTTCGCAAAAAAAAAATAATAATGGGGTTCATACTTTTTTATGCTCTATTCGACTATGGTATGCCGTTTTTCGTATTTGCAAAAATTGTAAAAAGTTATATGCCTAATGTATATGTAAATAACCGCCCTCTTTCGTGCTCCCATGCCAATTCACTTCCTCCTTCCTCCAATGAATAACTTTACAAACTTAATGCGAAATTCTAAATTATGATGGCACATCCAAGAACGCTCAAGTTCGCCACTAAAAAGTTCACCTTGTGCCACATTGCGTTGCATTTATGTAAATTTTTTTGGCCTTTTGTTGCTTTGTTACTCTCCCAGCTAACCTCGCCAACTCACTCCTTGAGTTTGACTAGGCGCTTTTGCGTCGTCGCGTTGGTTTTCATTTTTTTTTATTTTTTGTATAAAAAATAACCGCAACAAAGACAAGAATTATAATAACTACAACAACAACATAATAAACAGAAGCGCCAAAGGTGTAACCACACAAAACAGAAGCAGAGGAATGATAACAAATTTCAAAGCGTGTCCAAGACAGGACAACAAACAATGGGTATGCAATTACTTGAAGCGACAGCACTGCCACCCGAAATAAACAATTTACATACATATATACGAATGTATACCCCACAAAAAATGCGACTAGTCTGGGTTATATGGAATGAATCCTCTTTTTTGTTCGAGCATGTTCTATGAAGCAGTAACATCTCCTTTGCGCTTGCTATTTATTAAATCAAATTAAAAGAGACTCAAAGAGTAAACAGCACAAGCATTTGAACCAATGTAGCGCAACTCTCTTTCTTTCTCTCTCTCTCTCTCTCTCTGCGCTCAGCAACACTCTCTCTCTCTTACAATTTTGCCCATCTCTGACCTATATAAAACAAAGAACCTGTCATATTGGAAGATGTGGCTTTATTTCTGGGGTCTCTAACGGGCTTTGTTTATAAACCTGTCAAGTTGTGCTGAATGCAAAGCAATGTAATGCAACGGAACGCACAGTGGGATAATTTATTAGTTTTTATCTGAAAACAGTAAAATAAGGAAACCGTGCATTGGTGATGTAAACAATTTGTTTATCACCGAAGCTTTCGAATTCGAAAGTTAAGCAAATTCTATAAAACTTGCAATGTCTTACCTCCGGGGACACATTTCAAGAGTAATTTTTTTTTCGGAGGTCAAAAAAGATGAAAATTCTTGATATCAAAATGACTCCCAGGGCCTCTACAGGCCAAAATAAAACTACCAAATTTATCTATATAATAACCCCCTTATTCATAAAAAATAAAATAGATTTATAAGGCTGTTAAAATGTATGAAAATGTCACTTTATAGAATTGTTAAAAAAATATTTTATTTTTTACGAATACTGGTCTAACAGTTTTTCGAGGACTTTTATTTTAAAAGTTGTAACTGTTTGGGTCCCTGATTGCTCTAAATCCCACAAAGTTCACATTTAAACTAAAACCAGTTTTCAGTAAAAGTTTAAGACCGCTATCAATATTTGAATACTTTGTAGAACCACACTTGTGCTTTACCGGTTTTGGTAGGAAAAGCCCAAAGTGGCATCCCTGTTTGTTGGTTGACCCAACTAGTTGAGATGCTTTTCATTTCTAATGCCGTTTTCGTTTCTGGAAAAAATGTTGCCCTGCTTGATTTTCTTAGCCATATTGTAAGCTTGTGTGGTAATTTCAGCGAATATTGACCCTTAGCTAAGTCAGAGGGCATCATTATCTACAAAACCAGCCATTTAAAACGAAGACAGGTTACGTAATTTGATAATTGAGATATTAAAGGGTAACATTTTATGCCTGAATCGAAAACGCCATAAGCTAACAATACATAGTACACGGTTACAGTTTCTGGGTACCAACCTCATGGGTTGACTTCGCCTTTTGTTAGGGTATTTGAATTCTGCGAATGGCTGACTGTGTGCGTATTTGGATTTGTAGCTGCATTAGAGATTTTCACACTATGTTTGTTTCTTATGTACACATGTAAGTATTTATTTAGTTACTAGCAGATACCCGTCCCGCTTCGCAGCGACGAAAAAATTTTGTATGTTATAATGAGGGTTTCCCTCTACATTTCCCTTTCTCTTTCTTTTTCATTTAGTTTTACCTTTACCTTTCTCTTTCCCTTTCCTTTAATTTTACCTTTACCTTTACCTTTACCTTTACCTTTACCTTTACCTTTACCTTTACCTTTACCTTTACCTTTACCTTTACCTTTACCTTTACCTTTACCTTTACCTTTACCTTTACCTTTACCTTTACCTTTACCTTTACCTTTACCTTTACCTTTACCTTTACCTTTACCTTTACCTTTACCTTTACCTTTACCTTTACCTTTACCATTACCTTTGCCTTTACCTTTACCTTTACCTTTACCTTTACCTTTACCTTTACCTTTACCTTTACCTTTACCTTTACCTTTACCTTTACCTTTACCTTTACCTTTACCTTTACCTTTACCTTTACCTTTACCTTTACCTTTACCTTTACCTTTACCTTTACCTTTACCTTTACCTTTACCTTTACCTTTACCTTTAACTTTACCTTTACCTTTACCTTTACCTTTACCTTTACCATCTATCACCATCCGGGCCCACTACTTGAACCATCCCTGAGAAACCGACTTAAAAAATAACAATGAAAATATCTGTATGTTGAAGCCCTGCTCGACACCTTTCATTTGCTACCAATATCGCTCGGAAATATTCAGGGGTCATCCGGGTCCACGTTTTGACCCATATCTCGGGACCCGGCCTAGGCATCTCAATGAAAATAACTCTATGTTGAAGGCCTGCTCAGCACCTTTCATTTGATACCAATATTGCTCAAAGACTTGCTGGGTCACTCTGGGTCCACATTTGGGCCCATATTCCGGGAAGCTCCCACTTTTCCGAAAGTCTGTATACCCTATCACCAGCGCATATACCATATGAATCTACTGTGAAAATTTCATAAAGATCGGTTGATTACTTTGGGAGTCCATAAATAACACACACACACACACACACATACACACACACATTCATTTTTATATAATAGATTACACTAAATTGAGCATGAAATGTAGCCTCCCCGTTTGCGGTCATAAATGCTGGCGGGTATTAGCTGAAAATACATAAATAGCTTACATTTGCCTAATATGTATGTTTGTATATCGTGCGAATATGCGGCATCGTAATCCCACTTATTTTATAGTATTTTGTAGTGTTTTGCCCTTTTGTTTTATTCTATTTTTTGTGTTTCTCTTCTTCGCTTTCGCTTTCGTTTTTGGTTTTGTTTTATTTTTATTTCCTTTTTCGCAATTTGTTGTGGTTGTTCCACTCTAGTGATTTGATTGGCATTTTGGTTTTAGTTAAATATAATAATAATACAATGGCGCTATTATAACTCTGACGAGTTTTATGGCCGAGCTTCTCTCCCAATTCTAGGTGTGCTCCTTTTTGTTTTTCCTACTAATTGGGTGGACCTACAGTTTTATGCCGGCTCCGAACGGCGAATGCATTTTTTGTGAGAAGCTTTTTCATGGCAGGAATACTCTCGGAGGGTATGCCGCCCACTGCCGAGAGGTGACCGCTGCTCTTAAAAAACCCAATAATTGGATTTTTACTAATTGAAAAATTGTTTTGGTGTTTGGCTCGGACCGTGGTTTGAACCCGAGACCTCTGGCACAGCAGGCGAGCACTCTACCCACTGCACCACAGCGGCCACACACAGCGGTTTTAGTTAAATATTTACATTTAATTGAAGGCATTTTCTAATGCGAATGAAATCACTAGGGCATGGAATTTCATGTACTAAAAAATAAAAAATGCAACAAAAACTGAGAAATATGCATGAAAAATAAAAAAAAAATGCATTAATTCAAATTTTTTTCAACTTCAGATAATTCATGTTTATTGAAGTTACAATAGTTAAATAAATTAGGTACACACATTTTTTAATTCAATTTTGCTCTTACGTTGTACGTTTTACATATGTATGTATGTATGTATGTATGTTTTTATAGATATGTACATAAATTCAGTCTTGAACATCTCATAATTAGTAAAGGTTAATCCTTATTTAACGATTCATTAGCGTACACAATGAAATATTTTTTCATATTCTCAAAAAGAAAATTTTGCCGACTCGGTCGAAAAAGCTCTTATACATAGAAAAGGAACGTTCTACATCCACAGAGGTAATAGGAGCATGTTTGAAAACGGCTCTTTGTCGAGAGGTATGCACCGTATCGAAAATACAAATAATAGCCGTGTTCACACGAAACTCTATTCGTCGTCAGATGACTGTTATGTATGAATTTCGTTTGTATAAAACTGTCAACTAGCAAATTACAAAAATAGGCAATATAATGCGAAATATGTAATAAAAAAATGCAAACAACGCAAAATATGTAAAAATATGCATATATGACCAAAATATGCAAAATATGCAAAAACATTTGAATGCCATTTTTAAGACAATTTCACGATTCGCAAAGATTGTTTATTTATTTTGCTCTACCTAAATCTAAGAAAAACATGTATTTGCATAGATTTCCATGCCCTAGAAATCACTTTAATTGGTTAAACAAATCGCAACCTTTTTGTGTGTTACACTTGACCCGTTTAAAAGTTAATTGAAAGCTTAGCAAAAATGTATTATTAGTAATGGAAATCAACTTTCTTTCCTTCTACATCTACCTTTGCCCTTCTATTTTCCTTTCCCTTTCTATTTCCCTTTGCGCCACCCATTTGCTCTGCGTTTGCTTTTCCCTGTGCATTTTCCGTCCCTTTACCTTTCTTTTCCATTTATTTTACCCTCCCTCCACCCTTTCTCCTTCTGCTTCTCTTGCGCTTTCCATATAGAACCATGATCTATAAAAAGCACTGCCCAACACCTTTAATTTCAAACCAATATCGCTCAGCAACATTCCGGGGTCATTCGGGTCCGCATTTTGTCCCATGTCTGGGGACCCAGCTTAAGCATCACAATAAAGATAGCTCTATGTTTAAGCCTTCCACTACTTTTGTTGCCGAGTTCTGCATTAAATAACAAACACACGCGATAAAAATTGACGAAAACGTACCATAAACACGAGATTTCTGAATATCTCCACTATAATGCCACTTGCGGATTTTTTTTTTTGTAACAGAGTTTTTGATTACATATCAAACATACATACATGCCAAAAACGAACAGAGTCGGATCATAAATACGGATTTTACAAATAAAGCGACTACAACGCCATCTAGCGGGGGGAAATATAGCCGGTGTCGAGAGGACTTATCCAAAGAATAAACTGTCAAGCAAAATTACTCAGGCGAAGGCGAAGCAGTTTCTTATCTTGACTTCTAACAAATATCCATTTGACTTTGCAAATAGTAATCTGTTCATGCATGCAGCTTAGAGCCATTAGATTCTTAAATTTTTACAAAAATAATACACACAGCTGAAGAAAAAGCTAATATGTAATGAAGATATTAAATATATGAAATAACTACCGAATGAAATGTCCAAAAGAAAATTGAAATAACTTCCAAATATTTTCCATATATAATGGCACTTATTTCATTTCCTTCTTTGGCAGTTATTTAATTTCATTAAGTTAGGCATTGTTTCATTATACCTTTCATGAGAATGAAATGGTATTATAACTTAGTGCCAAAAAATTTTTGTCGAAAGTACCAGAAGGAAGCGTGGGGGACCCACCAAAATATATACCGATATGATCAGAATCACGAGCTGAGTCGATTAAGCCATGTCCGTCTGTCCGTCCGTCCGTCTGTATGAACGCAAACTAGTCCCTCAGTTTTTGAGATATCTGAATGAAATTCGGAATACAGGTATGTTGTTATATGCAGCTGATCATTTGTCGGAACCGGCCGAATCTAACCACTATAACATATAGAAAACAACCGATTATTCAGATATACATGAAATTTGTGGATGTAATTTGTGCATAACTTCCCCATTTAAACAACATTTTGGCCCAAACAAGGTTACCGAATATTGTCAAGATCGGACCACTATAACATATAGTTCCACAACATCCGATTATTCAGATATACACATTTTGGTGTATAACTCCTCCATTTTAACAGCTAACGGCCTGAAATTTTGAAGTATTTGTACCCATATGGACCTAAACGGGATTGCCGAAAATTGTTAAGATCGGACCACTATAACCTATAGCTCCCCTACAACCGATTGTTCAGATATACACATTTTGGTGTATAACTCCTCCATTTTAACAGCTAACGGCCTGAAATGTTGAAGTATTTGTACCCATATGGACCTAAACGGGATTGCCGAAAATTGTTAAGATCGGACCACTATAACCTATAGCTCCCCTACAACCGATTGTTCAGATATGGACATTTTGGTGTATAACTCCTCCATTTAAATAGCCAAGACATAATTTTTTCTAATAAATCTTTCCATAAATAACCCACAGAATTAAAATTATAAATTAAACTTAATCCGGCTATGTACATACATAGGTAACTTTTCATTTCCCCACTCATGAAAGGTATGAAGTCTTCGGTACGGCCGAAGACAGCCGCGCTTTTACTTGTTTTTATTTGGCATTATTTCATTGGGACTTATTTCATTTTGGAGTTATTTCTGGCATTAAAATTAGCCAACACTTGTCATGAAAAAGCTGGATTAAACTCGCATGTACAGTTACAATAAATGCACTCAAAATGCACCAGTTCACAACTAGAAACTTTCTCTACAGGGTAGATACGTAAGGAATATACATACATATATGTACCCTGCAGAAAATGCGATTAATCCGGGACGTGTCCGGGATCAATCGCAAGGGAACATGCGACATTCAATTTTATGTCCCTTTATATGGAGCAAATTGATCGCATTTGTTCGAGCATGTCCTATGAAGAGACTAATTGTTCAATTTGTATACCTGAACGGGTACAAATGTAGATCAATCGCTCTCATACCGAACGGGTACAAATGTAGATCAATCGCTCTCATCCCGAACAGGTACAAATGTAGATTAATCGCTTGCATTCAAAGTTGTAAGCCAAGCCTATTTTTTATGAAAATTTCTAAAAATTATAAATTGTTATATATATTAGATTAACTTTCGATTCGATTAACTTTCACCTTGCAGTGAAATCTTTAAAAAAAAAATTAGTATTTTCTCCATGCATTATGCGTGTGTAAAAGACATGTGAGGAAATTTTCAAAGTTGTTAGCAAAGGCTATTTTTTTTTTATAACAATCTTGAAAAATTATAAATGTTTGTGCCTATTTAAATAAAGATTATACTCGTACAATAAGTTTTACTTTTGTAAAAATATCTTTTCAATAAATTAAATTTTTTTTTAAATAAATTGTCAGTTTTGAGTGTATAGTGCAAGTGTAATTGATTTTTTAATGGATATTTTAGGTAACATTTTGTTAAAATTATTATTCATCATTGGGTCATATTAATAAAAGTCAAGCATTTGCTTTGGCTTAAGATTGCAGACCTTTTTCTCAAATTTTGAAATTTGGTTCATACAAATTAATGTCAAATTTTTAAAATTTTAAGTAAGTAAAGTAAAAGCATTTGCTTGAATTTTATTAATATGGCCCATTGTTATTAAAAAAAGGGTGTTCAATTAGTTTTAACTAATGTTATACAAGTTTCTAAATAAATATATTGAATATTTTTGTAAAATTTCTACATTTAATCAATCTAGATTTGTACCCGTTCGGGATGAAAGCGATTAATCTACATTTATGCCCGTTCGGAAACAATTGGTCTACAATTAGTCTAGAATTAGTCCACATTTATACGACTGTGGGAACAATCGGGGACTAATTGTGAACCAATTGTTCCCGAAAGAGATGAATCCGCGACTAATCTCTTTCGGGATTTCGCACATTTTTTTGCAGGCTAAGCACACTTCTTACTAAAGACCAAAGACGACAAGAATATATGTATGTACTTGCATAAATAAATGCGAGTAAAAGATTTCCATATGTCACGACATCGTTTAACTTACCAACTTTAATTTAGTATGTTTTCATATGCAGAATGAATGTTTGCATATACTTGTACTCGTATGTGTATGTATGTATGTAATGCTAATAGCATTTTATGCGTCAAATGAGCTCGGCCAAGTGGACAAGACGACATCGTCCTTGACATGTGAAGTATTTGCTACATTTGTACGCATTTCTTTTTTTTTTACTTTTTGCTTTTTCTTAACATTTTTTAATTGACATGGCAGTAATTTTTGAACATGGCTGTTAGTCGGAGGAATAATAAAGGAAGGATATCAAGTAAAAATTAATTAAATTTTATCAAAGAATTGAAGGCAATGGGCCATATTAATAAAAGTCAAGCATTTGCTTTTGCTTAAGATTGCAGACCTTTTTCTCAAATTTTGAAATTTGGTTCATACAAATTAATGTCAAATTTTTAAAATTTTAAGTAAAAGCATTTGCTTGGTTTTTATTAATACGGCCTATTATCTTTTTGAACAAGCTAAGCCTTGCTTATTGGAAGTTTATGTAAGTAAGAAGTAGGGAAGTCGCTAAGGATATAGTGGAATAATGTAGCTTTTTTGATTTAGGAAATAGAAAATGTGGCACAAAAAAACAACATAATAGTGCTGGGCATACCTCCCCAATAAACATTAGACTTAGTGGAAAAATCGAAAACAAATCTTAACTTTTCTCATTCGATTCTAGAACGCTAAATTATTTTACAGCAAAGTGGAAGCGTACTTTTTCGATTACATACATATGTACATATGTATTTTTTCTTCTGTATAAATTCAAAATCCGTTCCATTCTCGAAAACTAATTGACTTCGACTTAGACGCACACCAAGCCGGGTAGCCAGTTTTATCAGGCGCACATGAATAATAGGAGGTATCCTAGATTAAAATCCGAAAAGTGCCAAAATGTTCACTAACAAAGAGACTATTGACTCAAAGTGTGAAACCAGAAGGATATTTAATAAATCTTAAAAAAAATTAGAAAAAAAATTTGGTTCGTTATAACTCCGTCAACTTAACGGCGATTTTATTTATTTTCGCTTTGTTGGAAAAGCCATTTAATACTCTCGAAACGAAATTAAATAACGTACAAATCGAGACGGTAATGGCTGAGATATTGGTTTCATTCAGAAGTCGCAACCGTGGCGCAACAGTTGCGCAACTGTTGTGTTTTATATTCTGAACGCACAGTTGAGTATTTCTGATCAACACAACATGTTGTGAGTTTGGAGACTTTTTTCCATCATAAATTTTTTATGCTCACTTTAGACAACATGTTGAGCTTACGATTTTGACATATGTACAAAAATAATGAATGTAATAAAAATGTTTCGAAGCCGCGAAATTATTGGCCATTACGTTGGGGATAATTAAAATAATAATTTGTTTATTTAATGTATCAGCTCGTTTAGAAGGCACAAATTGTATCACTTTCCGATTAGTGATATCTAGACAACAGTTGTGCTCAACCGTTGCGCCTTCTGAACGTAATCATTGACTAATTATTAATCCTACTTTTTCACTCAAAAACTGAAATTTCAAAATATCGAAAACTGCTCTACTTTTGAACCATCTGATTACATATTTGGAACCAGCAGAAAATTCTACATAGGATTTGTATAAGCGACTTACGCACTTATACGTATGAGCGAACAAACGCACTTACACTATGTATAAGCAGCTCACAGCTTACACACTTATGCTGCGCAAGCATTAGCTTTTCGTGCGTTGATCATTGTTTGCATGCAAGCATGCAAGCAATTCTCAACCGTTTCAAGCGATGTTCTGCTTAAGTAGCATAAATGTGACACTGAACAATTATGTATGGGTTCACTCGGGATGAGGTGGCTACCTTTAAAGCCTTGCACTCCTCATTGGTTGGATCAACGCCAACCAGGGACACGTCTTCCCCCCAGCATCCCTATCCCATGGGATGCCTTTTTTGGAAGGGTGACAATCTTCATTGTCTTGCCCAGGAGCCTTGCCTCCTCCCAATAAATACATCATGCAAAGGCAGTGGCCGTCTCCAACTTTGGTTGCTTCTCCCTGCGGTGCACCGCACCTCTTATGCCAGGCGCACGAAGTACACCATTGCTCTGGAACGAGCCATACTCCATCTTGCCAAAGCACATGCTGATCGCAGCCCCAAACCCCACAAACAAAAAATGCTACAAACCCAATGGGAACATACAACATCCTGTAGCCAAAACAAAAGATGCTCAATTTAGCCACAAACCCTAACAAACAGTACGCTACTTCCGGTAGCCATATCCGGCAAAAACCATGCTAGAGATGATCGAAACTGCGATTTTTCGATATCTGTGATTTCGGTGATTGCTATTTTTAAATCACTGTGATTTTAAACTGCTATTGCGATTGCATGGACTGGTATAAAATCATCAGTTACCGGTAGAGATTAATTTTGCGTTTTCTGAGCGATATAACCTGTCTTTATTTTATGTTAACAAAATGATAGCAATAACAACGTATTCCGCAGTAATATCGCTGTTCGTAAATATTTTTCAAAGACAAATTGTAAATTCAATAATTTTTTTTTCTTATATTTCTATATATGTACGTATGTGGTCTGCTCAAAAGTGTAAACAAAAAGAAATTTATAATGCTTTTGCGATTCACATAGGTGAACTGCTTACTTGCTACATCGATAGCAGTTGCCAATAAGTAGTGAACTGCTATTTTGAAAAAGTGATCGCAATTGCGATTTGTGATTTTTTATTCACAGTGAAAAAATCACCGTTTGCGATATATCGCTCATCACTAAACCATGCTACCCTGTAGCCAAAAATCACTATTCCAAATACCCTACACAACATTAAGCAAATACTACTCGCCAAACCCCGCATATTCATATTACTGAAAGCTTAGACAGGATTCATGTATAAAATGTCGAGGATATAAAAATTTTTGAAATTTTGTCGGGTAGTGATATGTGTGTCACTTTTTCTCTTCATACTATTGTAAGATATGGTTGCGATTTTTTTTCAAACCCTGTATTTCCAATTTACAATAAACTTAATCTATGTTAAGGCAGATACATTATTTTAGTATAGAACCTTGTTTTTTTCTTATTCATGCTCAAGAGGAAAAATTTCTAATTGTGGAGTCTTTAGTAATTCAATATTTGTGAACCCTTTTGCGCCATCAAACAAACAACTTACGGCAATGGCAGCAAGAAAATTCAAAACTAAATTGAATTAACAATTTAAAAAAGCTCAACACTTTTCTGGCTTGTTCTCACACTCCGTCTTGGGAGAGAAATGCACCAACAAGCACATGGTAATAAAAGTTCGATGATTTCGGCTTTACGAGCAAAAGTTGGTTCTAGGTTAAGTGTTTTTATTTGGCATCGAAAGTTATTTTGGCAGTTTCATTATTTATTTAAAATAACGGTGTTGCCATTTTACAAAGATTCCAAAAAGGCGTGACAGTTTTCAAATGCAACAACTCGCCAAAAACTTTTCTTTAGTCGTTTATTATTTTATCTAAAGAAATATTCCATTGGTATATGTAAAAATCTACATATGTATATCCAAGTCCTCAGTTCAGTGCATTACAGACAAATACAAACAACTATCAAACACTTAACACACAAAAAATTACCTTACAAGAAAAAGACATTAACACGCACATTAGCAACAAACACCTACAAAGTTACATATGTACATACATGCATACCTCCATATCTACATACAGTCGAGTCTGGGTATAGTGAACCCCCGCTATAATGAACAACTCGATATAGTGAACACCGAAATTTTTACATATAGTACTCTAAATAGTGAACTATCGAAAGCCTCGAAATAGTGAACAAAATTTTAAACGCAACGGTAAGCAAAAGTGACAAACAAAAAACAAAAGTTAACCAGAAATATGTATGTAAAATCGAGTATTCCTCGAAAATGCTCATTTTATGTTTATTCCTGGAAAATCTGATTCAATTTGATGTCAGTGTTTGTTTGTTTCTTGTCGGATGCAGACCGCTTCTGAGTGAATGTGTGCTGTTTTTTCTGTTTCTAAAAGTTTTTGTGTGTTAATAAATTAAGTTTTATTATGCCTGCGAGGAAATTCCTTTCGTTAAAGCAAAAAGCTGAAATTGTTGGGGAAATCGAAAGAGGCACTAGTGTTTCATCCTTGGCAAATACGTATGGTGTAGCCAAATCAACAATTTCGGGAATAAAAAAAAATTCTCGTAATTTTTTTTCCCACAAGGCAATCGGAGCATCTAAGCGAAAGACCCTTAGAAAAGGCGAATATTACCGCATGGAGACGGCGTTATACAAATGGTTTACGGATCAGCGACGAAAAAACTGTCCAGTCAGTGGGGAAATGATAAAGGAAAAGGCTATAATGTTACACGCTGACCTTGAGGAAAGCGAAGGTAGTTTTCATGCCAGCCCCGGTTGGTTATCTGGATTCAAATCTCGCTTTGGAATCCGATTGTTGAAAGTATGCGGCGAGAAACTTTCATCAGATACTCAGGCAACTGATCCATTTAAACGTAAACTCAGAAATATTATTTACGAGTTGAACCTTTGCGAGGACCAAATATACAACGCAGACGAGACCGGTTTATTTTGGAAAATGCTCCCTGAAAAAACGTATGTCAGCCAAGCCGACAAAACAGCTCCCGGGAGGAAAGCAGAAAAGGCCAGAATTACTTTCCTTGCATGTACAAATGCAACTGGGCAGCATAAACTTAAGCCGTTAATAATTGGGCGTGCCAAGAAGCCTCGCTCTTTTAAAGCATATGAAATCCCAGTGGACTACCGAAACTCTAAGAGTGCATGGATGACAGCAACCATTTTCCGGGAATGGTTTCACCATTGCTTCGTCCCCCAGGTAAATGAAAAATGCACTTAAAACTCATAACAGTTTTACAGAATATTTATTCATTTTTACTTGATATAAGGTTCAAAAGTATTTGCTAAAAAAGGGTTTACCAACCAAAGCTATCCTATTGCTTGATAACGCCCCTAGCCATCCGCCAGAAGATGAACTTAAAACTGCTGATGGATCAATATTCGTGATTTATATGCCTCCAAATGTAACGCCTTTGATTCAGCCTATGGATCAAAATGTGATTCGCTTAACTAAGCTGTACTACAAAAAACACCTGCTGTCATTAGCTGTAGGAAAGGACGACATCACACAATTTATAAAAAATTTAACTTTGAAAGATGCAGTATCAATTTTAATGCTTGCTTGGAATCAGCTACAGGCAAGTATAATAGCGAAGTGTTGGAAGCCTTTACTAGAATGCGCCAATGCTACGGAATCGAATGAAAGAGAGGATGAAGACGATGATGTTCCTTTGGGCTTACTTCGTAAAAAAATTTTGCAGGAAAAATATGAAGAAATACATGAGATACAGGCTCTGCTGCAAGTTGTGATCCCGGAGGTAATTTTATTCACCCTCTTGACATTCATCTGTTAATTTAGTGTGTTTGTTTGTACCTTATTTGTTTTTAGGAAACCTACACTGAAAATCAAATTGAGAAGTGGAATACAATCGAGAGCGAGGAACCAATTAATTCAGATAAAGATGTCGAGGATATTGAGGAATCTGATGAGAATGATCACGACGAAGAACAGGGCGAAAACCCTATAAAGGCTACTGAGGCCATTCAAAGCTTCGATAAGGCCATCGCATGGGCTGAAGCCAACACTTCTGATTATGCTGGCATACTAGCATTGACAAGCCTGCGCGAGAAAGCGGTCCAAAAATCACTTTCCGAACGCAAGAAGCAAACATCTATTCGCGAATTCTTTAAGTAAACATTCTATAAACATTTGTATTTTCCAAAGTATTAAATAATTGCACTGATATGTTAATCTTACATTTACAGACATGAATTTTTATCAAATAAACTATGTTATTTAAAAAAAAATGTCAACCTTAATATAGTGAACAGCCTGGATACTATGAACAGGCCGTGCAAAAATTAGTTCACTATATCCAGACTCGACTGTATATCCTTCCGGCGGCGTTGCTACCCTAATGCCCCCAACCACACAAGCTACCAAAAGTAATCAAGAACAAGAACTAACTAGAGCCAGGCTAACCAATCAATCGATCGACGCCATCGTACATTTACATTCCAGGCATTAAGCCACTGTGGCGCGGCTAAACCACTGCGTGTTTGGCATTGATGTGCCGTGTGCTCTGTGCCATGTTTTAGGGTGTTTGGGTATGTATGTTTGGTGTGTTTGTGTGGCGCCTGTGAGCTGCCACAAACTAAAATCGATAAAATTCGCTTGAAATTTGTTAGCAAAGCTATACATGCGCACACAAATGCACATAGTATAAATACCCTGCAGGGAACTCAATAACTAGTGAGCAAAATTTCTAGATCAATTGTAGTTAGACCCTCACCAGTTCGGAAGGGGTGAATTGAGTGGCCATTATAAGACACACTTTGATTTGTATGCAATTTCGAAGTGACAAAAATTCTGTGAAAAATTTTCGTTCGTACAATTGCCGTCGGCTTTGTACATTTCTGCAATTCTCAGATGTTTAGTGAAGCATTTTATATAAAGTTTTCTTTTGCATCTTGTATGAAATGAAATGTTTAGGGATGGCAAAAAAAATGAAATAACCGATTAACCGCTTTTTAGGTTAATCGAAAGCGTTCGATTATTAATCGCGAATAATTGTGGGGAACTAACCGATTATAACCGTTTTTCGATTACAATTATTCCTTAAAAAAATATATAATAAATGAAAAAAATCGTCATTTATTAGGAAAAATAGTCAAAATGACGATAAAATCGTCTCTTCGGGAACTGGAGGGAACATTTATTGCGGTTTTTTGGACATACTCACAAAACCGTAGGTAACCGAATTCGGACTCAGATAAAAAGGCGGAAATTCTCAACTTCGGTTATTTCCTTTCGATTATTTTCGACTTGAGAGGAAAAAGGTTAATCGAAAAAATAATCAAAAAGAAAAAACCGATACATTTTAACCGTTAACCGAAAGAAATTAACCGGTTATAATCGTTTTTCCGGTTATTGTTGCCATCCCTAGAAATGTTACCCTAATTATGCTTTTCTGATCCTCAGGTTTTTTTTATTTATTTTTTTTATTTTATTACTTTTTAAATATTGATGTAAATTTTTATTAAATAAAAAAATATTAGTTAAAAAAATTAAAAAAAAAATTATCATCCACCTTGACACCGACAGGATTCGAACCCGCGCCCCTCAGATCGAAAGGCACATGCGTTAGCCAGTCGGCCATCGCGCCACTTGCATGAAGTGTGTCAAATGCTGCACTTAAGCGGCTGATGTAAAACTGTAGAATTTTTAGGTACTTGTAGCTAGTTCGGAACTATCGAAATTGTGCCAATAAACGAACTAGTGTAAACTGTAGAATTTAGTACTAGTTCGGAACTAGCGAAAATGTAGTGCAAAGAGTGACAATTGACACCGCCTAGGACAGCGCTGTGTTGAATTCGCCAGTTGATAACATGCAAAAGAGATTTAGCTCGCAATAATAGTGTCGAAAAATGCACTACACCTTTTTCAACAGTACTTCCAAAATCAAAATGTATATTTCGTAAGTCGCTACATGTAATTCAAAATAGTAATATTTAATTCAAAACACATAAAATGTACTTCAAAATATTCAGTTTTATTTCAAAAGTACTAATATGTACTTCCATATAGATACATTAAATTCATAAAGTATAAAATGTACTTCAAAGAACATTAAATTAAATTCAAATATTGTACCAATTTATACATATATGTATGTACATATGTAGATTAAAAAAATATGGTATTCACAGTGTTTTCTGAAACACTTGATATTTTTCGAAATATATACCTTTTGAAATACATTTTTTACATTTGGAAGTACATATAACGCTTTTTGAAATAAATTTTATATATTTTTAATTACGATTCGCTTTTTTTAAATATACTTGGTGTATTTTGAAATTAATGTTACTTAATGGAAGTACATATTACGACTTTTGAAATAAAATTTACTATTTTGAAGTACCACTGAAAAAGGTGTAGAAGCGACCTAGTTCGGAACTAGAGATTTTCCCTACAGGGTATGGATGTATGTATGTATGTGTGAGTGAGTGTAAGCATGAAAATTAAAGGAAGTAGGAAAATTTGCAAGGGCGAAACTGCAAAAAGAAAACAAAAACGAGAACGCAAACACACCAGCAACAAAATAATATCAAAGTACAACAAAGGCAAAGCTTACTAAAACAAAATTTTCGTTTCCAAAGGGACGTGCATTTGTTTGCTTAGCCGTATGTACAAATATCCTGCGGCGAGATAAAGCAAAAATATGAGGAAGAAGAAGAAAACATAACAAAATAGGCGTTACGAGACACGATATAATATTGTAATTGATGTTATCATTTTGAATGAAACAAAGCAAAAGAAAATAAAAATTTGTAAATACATACTTACATAAATAAAAAGGTAAACCTTGCGTAAGTTTATCATACCTTCCCAGTAGGCCCAAAGGTACTGCAAACATCAATATTTCCCTCCTCACATTTCCTTTAGGGAACATAACAACTTCCATGACTATGCCCCATGACTATCGCACGGCGATGGCCGCCTTCGCATGATTGACTTTGTATAGTGAAAAAAGCAATGAAGCGAAAGCGTCGGGCTTTCATTCCAAACCGCATGCTTTTTTATATGGGCGTTATGATGGTCTTGTTAGGTATTCAGCATTAATTGTAGCATTATTGTAGTGCTGAATATACAGCTGCCTACCATCTAACTTTGTTATGTACTTCATTCGTACAAATTTTTCTCTTTCGGTTTACTCTTCTTAACTCCTAATTTAGTCAGTGAAGAAATAATCTGTGCTCAATTTGTACGTGCCGTTCCACATACTTTAGGAGCACCTGCGGTATACCTAACAAAAGCAAGTATCCTGCCATGAATAACCATGGCATCACATTACAAATGGGCATAGTGGAAAATTCAAAATTTTAAGCCAACTCGGCAGAGAAATATAATTTATATTGCTTTAGAAAATATCAGCGCCATCTAGCTCTGATGTCAAATATGAATACCGTGTAAATATTTTTTTATACATTCTGTCTCATTAAAATTTTCGTTCGAGTTGGAAAATATGTATGTACATCGAATAAAATATATTTAATTTCTTTCCGGAAAATTACCTTCTTTTCGTTTGACAGACTAATATACATATACCACACTCATTATTGAAAGTGAGACTTGAGGAAGAGACTGTATGCTTATTGGGATTTTATATACATAAATGAATCGACTATCGTGAACATACTTTGAGATATGTACTTGGTCCTTGATTTCAAAACATGAAACACAAAAACCATTAAACTCATAGAATAAACTGTTAAGATAAGCAATAATAGATACTAGAGTGCTGCCTACTGTCGAAGCTCGACAGTTTTTCTAGATGTTTTCTTATGACTAAGGTGCAACTATAGTTTTTTGTATAATTGTTTGTTGTTATTGTTACTGTTACTATTTTTTGTTGTTCCAGGAAAAACAAAACGAGCACACCTCGAATTGGGAGAGAAGCTCGGCGATAAAACTCGTCAGAGTTATAATAGCGCCATTGTATTATATTATTATCCTGTTGATGCTGCTCCTTTCGTGCTACTGTCACTGCTACTATTTTGTGTTTTTTGCTGTTGGTATTGTTGTCGTTACTCGTCTTCACAATTCTACTACCTACTTCTTTCTTTCTATTTCTGCTCTTTTTCTTTCCTAAATTTTTTTTCCCATTTATTCTTTGTTATTTATTTCTTATTACTTGACTTATTACTTGATTGTGGACGCATTTTCCAATCAATTTTAATGAAAATTGGCGCAGTTCTATTTGAGAGCAATACCATTAGAATGGTTTTAAAATCGGTTCAGTAGTTTCGACGGAGAAGAAGGAACAAATTTTATGTTAGCATATTAATAATATAGATTCTTCGAGGTATTTTATGCCAAAATCGGCGAATGATCTCGATCGAAAAGCACTGGTGACTTAAAGAGTGTTTAAAACCAGTTCAAAGAGAGCTGAAGAGAAGAAACAATAAAGTTCGTCTTACATATTTTGAAAAAGATTACCAAGCTTGGCTTAGCAAAAATATTGAATAATCCTCACTGAAAAAATAGTGATAGATAAAAAGTAAGTAAAGTATCTACTTATGTAAGTACTTTCTTTTTTGTTATTTGTTCCAATCCAATCCAAGTACCTACTTCTATTAAAATACTACTAATTGCACATACATAAAGAACTGCTTAAACTGCATGCCTAACGAGTCATAATTTCGGTCAAATAAAAAGTATTTTGCCAACACACGACACTAAAAGCAAAACAATACGCTGATAATGAGGATGGAAAAGAAAAATTAGGGCACTATGTTTTGTAAAAAAAAACACAAGAGAGGAAAAACTAAAAATAAAAAAAAAAAAACAAAATAATAATAATAAAAGTAAAAACTAAAAATAAAAAATAAAAAAAGTAAAAACTAAAAATAAAATAAAAAAATATTCAAGCGCAAACAATAAGCAAATGAGCTGGATGCTAAAATGAGAAGCGCGAGAAAAGCTGCTTGAAATTTGAATGAGTCGAATGGACAGACTTATGTAGGTACATATGTATGTACATACGTATGTATATCTGTATACGAGGACTCAAGTACTAAGCAGTGTTAAGTCGAGAAGAAAAAGAAAGCAATGAAGGAAAATATAATGAGAAATATGCACACACACATACAGATAAATTCTTTTACTTTCGCTCCGACTGCGCTTTATTTTAAAATGCTTGCCAGTTTCCTTCAACAGCCATCCACCACCCTGCACCACTCACTCCTTCCTTCATTCCTTCCTTCCTGCCTTAACTATGTGCTTGTACATTAGTGGTTTGTATTACTATTTTTATAATACAAACTTAAGTTTTTATACATGTTCGGTACAAATGTACATATGTATGTATATTTACATGTATGTTTGAATGTATATATTTATGTTTGTTTGTTTGCAAAAATGTTTTATTTTTCTTTCGTCTGAATTTGCTTTTTCCCTCATTATCCTTTCTATATTATTCTGCCAATCTTTGTACCAGCTTTTCGCTTAAGCATTTGCTCATTTAGCTCGAATGTAAAAAATTTACTACCATTCAAGCGTAGCACTCGTATTCTGTATGGGAATCATGATGCTTGAATGTACTTCAAAGTTTCCTATATTACTCGTATTTAGTGAGAATGCAAAAGGGGGGCGGCGTGCAGGCGGTCGGTCAGTTAGTTGCTTGGCGGCGACAGCGACTGGCGTTGGTAGTAAAAGTAATTTTTAATCCCTAACAATTTGCTAAGCGCAAAATAAAATTTTACATAGATGAAATCAAAAGGGCCAAAAGTGCAAAAGAGTAAGTAAGGAATCTTTTATTATATAGTTCAATCTGCTGTTGATTGACTCATTGACTCATTAACTTTAAAACTTAGTGATGCGTTGCTTTGTTGTTGCTTCTTCTTCTTTTTTTTTTTGTAAACTACAGATAATTGCAGATAAGCAGAGTGAGAAAATTGTGCATTTACAAATGAGCGAAATGAGAAATGTTGAAAATTTATATTAAAAAGTCGAGTGAGTTTGAAAAAAATTGCAACAACTCGTGCATGGCAGACCAAGCAATGAAGATATTTGCATACTTACAGGCGCATAGACTTTAAATACGTTCTATATAATATTCTCTAAGTACTATATGCATGTATGTGGATAAACAAAATTAGTTTAATCAACTTCCCATAGCATTAATTACTTTGCGTGAAGATATAGCCTTGGCTATTTAAACTAGGGCCAAGTTCGAAAGCACCCAGTACTTTGTTTATACCAACTTAATGTAACGGTTTTTTGCCGGCATGTTAAACGTCGTCAAAAATCATTAATCTTTTTCAAAAAAAAAAGTATATCGATCGCTTCAGCAGAATCGAAAATAAAACACATTGGGCCGTAGTCATAGTCGTTCACTAAAATCGGTATTAGTTAAAATCGGTGTTAAATTTAGAACGACGTTTAAAATAGTGGTGTGTCGTAGACGAGTTAGAACAACGTTTTTGCCGAACGAACCGAAACAGGGTTACCCATAAAAAATAATAAGGATCACTCTGTTATTTTAAGAAATTTCGAATGTTTTAAAAGGTCACCCTGTGTCTACCTTGAAATTCACAAATAAAATAAGTAAGCGTATCTATCTCTTCGACATTTTGGTTTTCGCAAATTTTACTTGTTATTTTGAGTTAAATTTTGAGATAAAACTATACACTTCATAATAAACTTGTGATTTCAGGGAACAAAAAGGGCTCGTGAACCAAACTGGAGCTCAAGAGAAAAAGCTTATCTGCGGGAAAGCATTTAGTGCCACCTAACCAATGTAAGTATGTCACTCTGATGAACATTTCGACCTAAAAATCGTAATTTAGTCAGAACTTCCAAGCCGGGTGAGATTGGAAGTCCCCTATTACTGACAGGCTCCTCAATATCTGTAAAATATTCCACTGTGGCCTTATCAAAGCAATAAAATTCCTCTTCCTCCATTTGGAACGGATCCCATCGGCTTCTATATACCTTTTATCTTCGTCCCGGGATAGAATCGTCTATAATACTTAGCAAAATCTTGAAAAATTCTGCTATTTCCAAACATCTATATATTAATAGGCTAACATTTTTCCCATACAAACAATTGCCAGGCTGTTTAGCACATTTAACATACTCATATCCACATAAAATTGATATGGGTGTGTTCGTATGAGTCAGGAGCAGTGCATACACTCAAAAAAAAAATTTCTCTCTATCAAAGACATAATTTTCCTTATTTTGAACACGCGTCCCAATACAAAATTTTCTTTGTTTTGTGTAAATTTTCTCAAAAATATGGAAAAAACATAAAAAAACATTCAAACAAATTCGTTGCCATGGGGATTTGTATGGGAATTTAATTTCTCAAAATTAAAGAAATCAAGTCTTCAAAACAAGGAAAGTTGGGAATGGAATGGCGCTTAAAGAATTTTTCATTATTTTAATGTATGAATTTTTTCAAAACAAGTATATGAAACCATGGTAACGCATGTAACAACAATATTTTATAAACCTTTTAACATGTTTTAAGGAAAATTTACTCAAAACAAAGAAAGTAGTGTTCAAAATAGGTAAACAATTTCTTTGACCCCTCCATATATTTTTTTTCTCTCAGTGTAGGCATATAATTTTTTCTATAAATTATTTAATTTGTTTATAATTAATAAATAAAATTTTTAGTTAAGAGAAATAGATATCGTAAACGTGTTTACAAATATCGTAAACACAGTTGAAGAGTTGCTTTAATTTCAAAGCGCTCTCTCTATTTTATATGCATTGGCCCAGTTTACGCTCAGATCAAAATCAACGCGGCCAAATATCTCCTATTGCTTTTCCATTAAAGCGAAAAATGAGAGAGAGGGCGGGAGAGCACACTGAGTAATTTTAATTTTGACCAAGGCATATCTAACAGGTACACTGAAAAAACAACTTACTCAGATTATGGAAAAGTGGGAATGATACGGCGCTAAAGACATATTTCCATATTTTGATGTACGATTTTCTTCAAATCAAGGAATAAAAACCACGTTTTAAAGAAAATTGTACATCAAAATATGGAAATATGTCTTTAGCGCCGAATCATTCCCATTTTTCCATAATCTGAGTAATTTTTTTTTGAGTGTAGGCTCGGCGGCGAATTGAAAAACTTCTTTCTTATTTACAAAGGTAGAGTGTAATGTCAAAATCAAAGCGAATTCACATCATGGCCAATAGGAATGGACGAGCCCCAAGCGAATTCAGATTTTAACCACGGCGAAATATCATTTTGACATTACACTCTACCAATTACAATAACAAAATACATGGGAAATTTCTGAATTCGCCACCGGGCCCACCTTCCTAGATCTGCCTTGATTTTGACCATGATTTCGCGTCGGACCGTGATCAAAAGGGCAAATCAGTGTTGCGGTACAACTGGAATTTGGAAAGTGTTGCTTATCTCCGCGAAAAGGAATAATTTTTGTACCAATAAAAAGTTGAAAAAATAAATTGCATGGTCGAATTTCGAGCACCGGCGATACTAGTATTTATTAAAATGTCTTCTTTTTATGTTTTATTTATTTTTTATTGAATTCACGTAGGTACTCTTTCTATTTTTATAGTTTTTCATGACGAGTTTCCAGCTTAGAACAATATTTTAAGATTTAAAATGACGTTCACCTCATTTTAAAGTTAAAACGTTGTTTTAGTGATAAAATTGTTTTTAAGTCGACTATGACAGAGATAAAATGACGTTTATGTTAGCATCATTCTAAGTGTGGTAAAACGCTGTTTTAAATCGACTATGACCACGGCCCATTAAATATTCCGAGAATATACATAAGTTTTTCGCTTCCTGTGGCCTTTTACAAAGATTTTTCTGAGGAGACCCCTACTAAAATTTTATGGCGTATAATTTTCTAGAACATTTTAACCATCTAAAACCCCTGCGAAAGTGTAGATAGTCAGAAAAAATTTATTTTTAAGATCGCCAGATTCAACAGGAAATTAGTCAAGACTGAAAAATGTACTATTGTCACCGTTGAGAGCTATTTCTACAAGTATCTTTTCCCTCAGTGTAAGTACCTATGTATCTCTTTATGTATAAATGCATATATAGTAAGTAGATATTTACTTCGTCGGTGCTAATGTAGGTATAGCCAGTTGCAAATTGAAGAGTTTCGTGCACTTTTTTTGCTGTTGCTTGTGTAAAAATACTTGTTTGTGTACGAAAAAATAAAAATAAATAAATAGGTAACAGAGGAAACCGATATTAATGAGGCACACAACCGCTTATTATTTTGTAAGCACACGAGCCAAATTTGATTTACTTTTTCTCTTTTGATTGAAGCTCTGCGCGACAGGTTCAGCGGTCAGGTGTTCATTAAACTGAAGCTCGCTTTAGGAAATTTGAAGCTTTTGCAGTGGTTTACGTATATATGGACGTACGTACGAATTTAGCTCGTATGCAAGCATATCAACTTACCAAACTTCACATATGGATGCACCTAAGAATATAAATATATGTACGGTTTTATTTTCTTTTAAACACCCTAAAAAAATTAATTTAAAAGCACCTAAAATTAATGCAAGAATATTTCATTAATTGAGCTCTACTCTAACCCTTAACTTTTGAAATCATTACAAAATTTTCAAGCAAAATTAACTTAATATTTAAATATGTTAAAGTCGACTATTATTTATATACAAACGCACCTACGTTTATGTTTTATTTTATGGTTTTAGGGGTTTAAATTCATTTTGAAAGCTCTAAAATAAATAGCAAAGTTACTAAAGTAATTTGCCGCGTCGTGACTTGCGAGGCAGTGAGAGCAAAAAAGAAAAACAGGAATACGAAAGAAAAAGTCAGGCGAGCCAGAACCAGCTGGAACATTGCAGGTCACGCAACTGCTGATATTTATTTTGTTTTTCATATGCACATCATATGTATGTATTTATGTATGTACATTAGGGTGGTCCCCACATGTATGCAGACAAATTTTATAGCATATATTTCTTCAAGCTCACGCCTATTTCGATGCTAATATACTTATGTAGTTAAAAATACCACATATAAATTTGGGTCCCGATGCGAGACGGTTAAGGAGTGACGCAGAGGAGCCAAAGTTCAGATTGCCATACATATGTGATCCGTGTGTGACACCGCTTAATCGTCTCCAAGCGGCACCAAAATTTATATGTACATATATCAACTTTGACTGTGCTGTGGGCGGTGAGACCGAAGAAAATCGCTGATTTGATTATTTTAGGAACACCCTAATGTATGTATCTTTATACGTATGCTTTTTCCACGTCCCACATATTATTCTGCTCCTATTTCATTGTACGCATGCAATGCTGCACACAAAATACCTTGTCCAACCGTAAAGCAACCTAATTCCATTTATATGCATATGTATACCTACATATATGTACAAACATACTCTGAAAAAAAACCTGTAGTTAAATCAACAACTTTCCGCTGTTGAATCCCCATCTTTGATTCAAGAGCAAAGGTATTTGTTTTAACGAAAAGGTTTTGATTCAAAAACTAGGTTGCTGTTGCAATTGTTTTTTTTTTGACAAAAATATTTTTTTGTGGGAAATCCAACAAAAACAATTATGAGGACCATTTTTTTTTTTTAATTTTGTTTTTACAATGATTCATATAATTCATAGATTCTTTTTCGGCAAAGGCAAGTATAAAAGGATCTTTAAAATGCAATATATTATTGAATGCTCCACTATGTGATGATGCCGTTGGATTGAATTCCAGGTTGGTTCCAATCCGGAGGAGAATATGAAATAAAGAATAATAAGAAATAAAGATAGCAAGCAGTACAAGCGAAGAAGGTGAGAAGAAAATGAGAACAAGCGGAGGCTACATATTTGTAGTTCGGACCCGCATGCAGAGAAGATAAAGAGAAAAATGCAAATAAAAATTTTATTTTAGGTGATAAATTTTTCCAACAATCTCCGTTGTTGACTTAAAGGCAAAGGTATTTAATCCAACAGTTTCCGTTGTTGACTTAAATATGAAATTATTTGAATCTACGACGCTCGCACCTTTGAAAGAACAACGCAACGTTGTTGGGCACATTTCGACGGCGAAAAGTTGTTCATTTAACTACGAAAGTCTTTCGATTTAGAGTGTTTTTTTTTTTCATAGTACAAGTCCATGTGCATATACATTGAAATGGGCGGACAGGTAATCTATAATATGTATACATATCGTTTTATATACTCTTTTTGCAGTGGTGCACCCTCTTTGTCTGGCTGCTTTCGCTCCGATTCGATTTGTTCCTTTTTTGCTTGAAATATATGCATACATGCAAGCAATTATTTGGCTATGTAGGTATAAAGGTATATTTTTCTTGGTCAACTGCAAGGCGTGCTCCCCTTCATTTTTTGTCTTTTTTTTTGCCAACAAGCTTAGCTTTAGAAATTCGCATGAAAGCTAAACAACCACAACTTTGGAAAATAAAATGTCCTTTAACAAAAAGCATGAAAGCATACACCAACACTTATATATACATATGTATATAGTATATATGTATACCCTGCAAAAAAGTTTTGCTTATTGTTAACACATCAGGTCTATAAAAGGAATCCGCTGGCAGCGCTGCTTCTGTTATGCACTCACTCTGTCTGCTCCTAACTCTTATATCGCATGGCGGATAAGCCTCAGGAATAAGGTGTGCTCTCAGAGAGAGAGAGAGAGTACTCCTTATGGCCTGATGACATCAACACAGGAAAATCAGCCTTATTTTAAGCCTTATGTCATACAAATTTTCCACCCTTATAATTTTCAGGTCTTATTTCATAAGCCTTTAAATCTGTTGTTTTAATTCTTAAATAAGGCTTAGATTTTTTGGCGGGTATGTACGAGTATATACTCGTATATATACATATACCTATTTACCTACATACATTCAGCTTTTACAAAGCAAAAACGAAAACTACAAACGTACATAAATTGCATGTTGCAAAAAGCAAAGCACTCAACATTTTTATGAAAAACTATGTTGTCGCAAATTAGCTAATGTCTAGGGTCCTTCAACACAGGATTTCATTTTAGAATTAAGCGCAAGGCGGTGGCCTTTTTGTGTTGTTCTAAAGTTCCATTTAGTTTGCAAAAGTGAAAAAGGTATATGCACAAATTTTTTAATCATATTTCTTCAACTTTCACCCTCTAGGTCGATGCTATTATAGTCGAATATAACACAGGTAATTTTTTATCCCGATCGGAGATGGTGAAGTGGTGTCGCACAGTGGTCAAAGTTCATATTAGCACATGTGACGCCTGTGCGACAACCCTTAACCGTCTCCGATCGGGACCAAAATTAATAATTGATATCATTGACTGTTCTGTTACCGTTGTTTGGGATGAGACCGAAGAAAATCGCTAATTTGGTTTCAAGGACCACCCCAATATTCACTTATACTCCAATTTAACTTTATATCACATATTTAACCAAAACCTTCAAATGCTTATGCATGAAAAAAAAATCAAAAATTA
The DNA here is from genome assembly GCA_960531455.1 of Urophora cardui. Lineage (NCBI taxonomy): Eukaryota > Metazoa > Arthropoda > Insecta > Diptera > Tephritidae > Urophora > Urophora cardui. The sequence goes on along the minus strand of OY482671.1, from coordinate 151,922,628 downwards.
GACTTCGCAGTTACCATTTGTTCAAAATTATTAAAAATTTTATTTTCGAAACCCAATATCGGGCTGAGAACGGACCTCTAATGAATTTTAAACTTCAAATGTTCATAGAATATATGCATATTGTAAATATGTACATATGTACACTAGGGTGGGGCAATTTATTAATCTATAGGGAATAACTCTTACATTTTTGCTGCTTAAATTCTGAAATTTTGGATTTGGAGCATTTATTATACACAAAGCGCGATCGGCGAAAAAAAAGAGTGCATTCTAGTTTTCCTATACCGGAAGATAAATTAATAATTTAAAATACTGTTCATACATTGTATTGACTTATCTTTAAGAAATTTGTAAAAAAAGATTAAGATATATTGTACACAACAAGAGATAATCGCGAAAATATGCGGTTTTGGGCATTCAGCCTCCATAACCGGAAATCAGGCTATATTCCGAAAACGGATCATCCGATTTTAATTCGGATTTCACATCTGGATTCAGCATAAAATTTTGCTTCAATTCGATGTGCATATTGGCCTGGATATTTTTTTGTCGATTTTTGCCCTATTCCTATTTTCAAAAATCCTTCTTGGTTCATAAAAACCAAATTCCGGAACATCAAAATTAATTTTAGACAAATGTCGTGGAGGAGTTTTCTACTCAGAAACATGAGAGGAATCCAAATTTCGATGGCGCGGTATCGATTAATTTCCCTCCATACAAATCGCCCCACCCTAATGTACACTCGAAATGGTTTCGAAAACAAATGCGTGAAGCATATTACTATCTATACTATAGATATATACCTAAAATTTATCTAACGAGAGAAAAAGTGGCGTATTTTAAGACAAGCACTCCGTATAATTCAAATGCCCATTCGAGAATGGGCGAAATCCGAGTTGCTGGAAAATAACCTACTTCTCGAATCTCATAACGAGCACATTTATTATCCACGGTTAGTGTTGAAAAATAAATTCGTTTTCCAATCGTTTTCGAACTGTTAATTGGATTCATATAATATATTATGTACATAAACTTTATTTATTATTGTATTGCATGCAAAGGGCACAAGTTCGATTCTCGATCTCCGAAGCAGAAGTAATCTGATGAGTCTTAGAGGGATCTAAGGTGAAACAGCTACCGTTATATCCAGGCTTAAATTTTTTTTCGTGTTTCAAAAAATAAAATAAAAAATAAAATATAACCTGGGTCTATGCTCGTTAAATAAATAAACGTCTTTTGTAATTTCCTTCTCTTTGAAAGGCACTTTTTTTGCATGTCATACGCTGTGCAGATCAATAAAGCTTCTTTATTATAAGGCGCTAGAAGACTCTATTTTTGTCTACTAAACGACTTAATCTATTTTATTTGTATTTTGTTATTTTTGTTATATAGCATTTTCAGGTCAAATGAAACCTTTTTCAAGTCAAGTGAAACTTTTTTCAAGTCAGGTGAAACCTTTTTCAAATTAAGTGAAACCTTTTTCAAATAAAATGAAACCTTTTTCAATTTGAGTGAAACTTTTTTCATTTAAAATGAAACTTTTTTCATTTCAAATGAAACCTTTTTCAAATTAAATGAAACCTTGTTTAGTTAATACAATAATATTCTTATATGAATTTTTTGAACACGGCTTTTACACATCGGAAGTTAACAATTCAAAATATTTTACACAATTTGCACTCTAAAGGCGGATTCATCGTTCGAGTTCAGAACTAAAGTTGAATTTCAGTTAACTAATAAAAATAGTTCAGAACTTTTCGGAATTCCTCTCACACTCCGAAAATATAACAACAACCACATGGCAAAAAAGTTCTAGCTAGCGATATGTATAAAGGCGGATTCATCGTTCGAGTTCAGAACTAAAGTTGGATTTGAGTTAACTAATAAAAATAGTTCAGAACTTTTCGGAATTCCTCTCACACTCCGAAAACACAACAACAACCACATGGCAAAAAAGTTCTGAACTCGAACGATGAATCCGCCTTAAAAGTTCAACATCACCTCAGAACTTTTTGCATTTCAATGTTTTTGTTGTTTTATTGTTGGTTGAATTAACAATGAATTGATTATTGGTAATTTTTACTCCTGAGAAATGTTAGAAACGTTGAATTGCACGCTCAGTTAACCACCCAACTTTCTACAGGACTTAACGGAGTTCCTCTCACACTCCGAATTAGGAGAGCTTAATATCCCAGCAAACATTCGGACTCATATAAGCGTCAGTAAACATTTCTTAAGCTTATATACCACATAAGCCGCTGTAGTGCTGTGGGTAGAGTGCTCGCACTGCTATGCCAGAAGTCTCGGGTTCAAACCACAGTCCGAGCAAACACCAAAAAAAATTTTCTAATTAGTAAAAATCCAATTATTGGGTTTTTTAAGAGCAGCAGTCACCTCTCGGCAGTGGGCGGCATACCCTCCAAATGTATTTCTGCCATCAAAGAGCTGCTCACAAAAAATGCATTCGCCGTTCGGAGCCGGCATAAAACTGTAGGTCCACCCAATTGGTACACTCAGGGAAAAACAGCATTTTAAAATCAAAAATAAAATTTTTGTTTTCATAATGCACGTTTTAAACCAAACCATTTTTATTTTAACAATGAAAATTTTTAAATTAAAAATGAAATTTTTGAATTAAGAATGAAATTGTTGAAGTAAAAATGCATTTTGGATTTAAAAAGAAACATACTTAAATTAAAAATGAAAATGAATGTTGATTCAAAAAGTCGCTCTTTGTTCAAAATTTTTTTGTGAGAAAATATTTTTTTGTGAGAAATCCAACAAAAACAATAATAAGAATCGATTTTTTTTAATTTTGTTTTTACAATGATTCATATAATTCATGGATTCTTTTTTAGCAAAAGGGAAGTATATATAGGTTACTATAATTCAATACAATGTTTAATGTTCCACTATGTGATGGTGTTGGATTAAATTTCAGGTTGATGTCATGGTTCGAAACCGGAGGAGAATATAAAATAAAAAAAGAAAAAGGAGAATAAGGAGAATAGGAAATAAAGATAGCAAACAGTTAAGGCGAAGTAGAAAAGAAGAGGAGAATAGGCGGAGGCTATATTTTTGTAGTTGGGACTCGGATTGAGAGAAAATGAAGAGAATGCCGTTGGATACAATTTCGAATCCGGAAGAGAAAATGATATAGAGAACACTGCAGCGTTTTTTTTTCTCATAGTGCTTTAAATAAAAATAAACATTAATAAATTTAAAATGTTTTTTCTTGATTTAAAAATTTTACAATGAACATTTTTAAAATAAAAATGTTGGTATTTACATCACTTTTAAATACGTTTTTGCCCATTTTAAGCACGTTCTCATATGTTTTTATAATTTTTTTTTTCCCTGAGTGTAGGAAAAACAAAAGGAGCACACCTCGAATTGGGAGAGAAGCTCGGCCATAAAACTAGGCATGGGTAACACTGCGCTGCGCGGCGCAATTGCGCTGACACCAACCCTGGTGTTATTGCGCTAACTCCGATTTGGGAAATGCGCCAACTCAATATAGCGCCAACTCAATATAGCGCCAACTCAATGTAGCGCCAACTCAATGATGCGCTATTGCAATATAACACTGACTCAATTTCGTGCGCTAACACCAGCTCCAATATAGCGCTAGTGTAAAATGGCGCAACCACAACGCCAATAACAGCATCATAGTATATGTATACGTATGACAACGTCACAATTATGTGTGCTTGATAGTGATCTAAGTGACTCTAATTTCCAGCATATTTTCACATATATACGGAATATTTTTCCTAATGATTATGAAAATTAAAATTAATTGTGCCCTCGTATATGTAAGCAGAATTGCGCCAAAAGAAATAAAACGGGGATGGTAAACAGTAACAAGCGAAAAAATGTTATTTATCGATTATTCGATGACAATTGCGCTAAAGGTGTTATTGCGCCAGTACCGTGAGTTGGCGCCACGGTTGGCGCTGGCGTTATTGTATCAGCGCCAAAAATATTGCGCCATTACCCATGGCTATAAAACTCGTCAGAGTTATAATAGCGCCATTGTATTATATTATTATTATTTTATACCACATATGTCACACCTATATATGGGTGTTTCCATGAAATGGTCCACCGTGACTTAAAAAATCAAAACGCTCGCAGAATTTTTATAGACACAGAAAATAGAAGAAAAATGTTGATATTTTACTATGCAAAAAAAATTTCAGCCCTTTATAATTTTAAATTCCAAAAAATTGTATGCAAAACTTATAACTCTTTTAATCAATTTAAAAGCAGTATAATGTATTACTTTTAATTGCTGCTGACGAAATAAATATATATGTAATATCGCAGTTTGGTATATAAGTAATTGATACAACTACAAATGAATATAAAAATGAAAGAAGAGTTCAAACTGTGCCTCAATAACGGTATTTTTTCATTTTTATTTTGGCAACATCTGTATGTCACGTGCGTAATGCAAAAGCACTACATAGTGTCATAATTAGCGCAGTATCAGTTTAAGTGTCTTATTGTTTTGTTTGTTAAGCAAATTTATTGTTTACTATAATATTATATTAATAAAAATAGCCCTCTGCAAAAGTTAAATTTTTTTTTTACTTTTGAACTTTGTCACGTGCGTAATGGTAAGTACGAAAAATTTAATACTCTTAATTAAAGTCCATTTGATAAATATTATTTTACTTTTACAATAAATATTATAGATGTCAAGTAATGCGAAAAATCAAATTGGGTGGAGGGAGAGGCTTAAGCAAGATGAAAATAAGCTTAAAGAACATAGAAAAAAACAAGCTGAAAGAATGCGTGAATATCGCAAGAGAAAGGCATGTGAGGCCAAAAATAATTCAAATATATTGAAAGAAAAAAGGAATAGAGATTGCGTTCGACAAAAAAAATGTAGAGCAACCAAGAAAAATTTAAATACAATTAAATACAATACAATTAAAAAGTGGTTACATGTGTAAACAAACACTATGCAAAGCTATAAAAAAGGTAGAGAGGGCGTTACCAAAGAACGCAATAAAGAGAGATGAAGTTCTACAAGCTTTGTATAAAAAGTATCCCAAACTTTCGAATAATGAATCTGAGACACCAGTATGTTCAAATGATAATATGTTGGAAAACATTAAAGCAGTCCACGAATTTTATATCCGAGATGACATAAGTGTTCAAGCTCCCGGCCGGAAGGATACTTTAATCTGCAATAAGCAAGTAGTTGCAAAGCGCTTTATGATTGTATCTGTATCAGAAATAATTTTTATTTTTTATTTTCCATTTTTGAATAAAAGTTTAATTTTTTGTCAAAAACTTCTGAAAATATATGTAAAATTACTAAAATATGAGTTGAATTTTCTGAAGTGGGCCACTTTTTTTCGAAGTTGTACTATCTTTCTGAAACTTTTTTGTATAGTTCACAACAACAAAAAAAAAAAATACGTTTGGCCCAGTTTTTCGAAATTCGAATAATTTTCAAAGTTATGGCTATCAACACTTTTCGAAGTTTCTCAGTTTTTGCGGATTTTCTCACGATTGGTCAAACCGATTTTGCTAAATTTTGATATATATATAAAAGATGATATCTTCTACCAAACTGCATTTCTTATTTTTGCAAATAACTTTTTTTGCAAACATTATTCGCAATTTTTATGTTCTGGACCACGGTCGGATGGCGCTTTTGTATGATGTTGTTGGGCATTCCATTAGTAACTATTAGCAAAAAAAAAATTTTGGGGCACTTTAAGGAGGCGGGAGTTATGCATGCTTTAATTCATTATTCGTGTACTCAGTAAGTAAAAAGAAAAAATTTCATACAAAAATAAGTCTGTAAAAAATGTAAGTAACTCCCGCGCCTTTAAAGTGCCCCAAAATTTTTTTTTTGCTAATAGTTACTAATGGAACGCCCAACAACATCATACAAAAGCGCCATCCGACCGCGGTCCAGAACATAAAAATTGCGAATAATGTTTGCAAAAAAAATTATTTGCAAAAATAAGAAATGCAGTTTGCTAGAAGATATCATCTTTTATATATATATCAAAATTTAGCAAAATCGGTTTGACCAATCGTGAGAAAATCGGCAAAAACTGAGGAACTTCGAAAAGTGTTGATAGCTATAACTTTGAAAATAATTCGAATTTCGAAAAATTGTTAAATATGTATTTTTGTTTAAGCGTTGTGAGCCATACTACCCACTTTCATTAAAATACATGGCCGTCGAAAAAATTTTAGGTGGCCCACTTCAAAAAATTCAACATATATGTATGAAGGTAAAAAGTGTCACGTGCGTAATGTCACGTGAGTAATCAATAATTTTTTTTTTTTAGCCAACCCATGATCAGTTGTTTTCGAAGCAAACATGATTACTAAGCTCCATTATTAACCTTTATAAAAAAAAATTTACCGGAATAAAAATATCCTACAATTCGCTTACTTTCGCATTTTTTCTCTCGGTTCTAAAAGCAACTTCCATTTTTGTCACGTGCGTAATTCAACTTTGATTGACTGGAACTTGGGTATCCAGTGCTTAATTTTCCAATACTTATACTTTTTGGAAAAAACTCATCACATGCAATGCAGCGATCCTAAAAGATGTGACTTCTTCGCATTGTATTTCTATTTTTACAACATTCAAACGCAATTAAACGTGTACAAATGTCGCGTGCATAACCATGGAAACACCCATATATATTTCGGACTCATATCAAATTATGAGAATTTCAAGAATGTTTGCTGGGCTGAAAGAGCTTGATCTACTTAATTTTAGTACATATATAAATATATCATGTACATATATAAAAACAATGAAACCAATAACAAATTAAACAATTAAATTTTTGTTGTGATTATTTTGCAAATATCAATATATAGGTACATATATATTGTTGTACATAGTTACCACTACTAACATTCAAAGTTCAATAACTTTCGATGTGTAAAAGCCGTGTACAAAAAATTTATATAAGAATGTTATTGTACTAACTAAACAAGGTTTCATTTAATTTGAAAAAAGTTTCATGTGAAATAAAAAAAGTTTCATTTGAAATGAAAAAGGTTTCATTTGAAATGAAAAAAGTTTCACTTAAATTGAAAAAGGTTTCATTTTATTTGAAAAAGGTTTCACTTGATTTGAAAAAAGTTTCACTTGACTTGAAAAAGGTTTCATTTGACCTGAAAATGCTATAGTAATTTGTTGCTAAAACTTTTATATTTATACTCAGCTGTACTAGTACACAGAGTATTATAGTTTTAATCACATAACGGTGGATTGTAACAGAATGAAATAATCGAGACAGATATAGACTTATATATATCAAAATGATCAGGGTGAAAAGAGAAATCGATTGAGCCATGTCCGTCCGTCCGTCTGTCCGTCCGTCTGTCCGTCCGTCTGTCTGTCCGTCTGTCCGTCTGTAAATACTCTAAATCGCGCAAAAATTGAGATATTTTGATGAAATTTGAAATGCAAGTTGGTATCGAGACTGGGACGGTTGGTATTGAAAATGGGCGAAATCGGACCATGACCACGCCCACTTTTCCTATATAGAAAAAATCGGAAATTTGGTATCTCAGTCACTAATATAGCTGGAGCGATGAAATTTTACCCACGTGTTGAACTCACGCCCCTAGGAAGAAATTTGATGAAATTTTGGAAAATGGGCGATGCCACGCCCACTTATTAAGGGTCAAACATTGAAAGTTTTATATGTCATAACTCAGAAACCGTTGAAGATATAGCGATGAAATTTGGTATGCCTGATGTACTTATTTAGACAAATGTTTTGACGGAAAATTGTGAAAATCGGTTGACGGCCACGCCCACTTTTAGGTATGGGAACTATAAAGGGGCCTAATAAAAACATTTTAAGCGATATTTCTGTCAAATATAAAGATATATCATTAAAATTTTATGGCAGGAGTCTAACTACGGACATAAAACAAAAATCACAAAAATTTTGGAAAATGGGCGTGGCACCGCCTCTTTTTAGAAGCTGGAATATACGAGATTTCTGAGCCCATAACTCGACAAATAATTGATATATAATGATGAAACTTGGTGTGTACACTTTTATTACTTGTGGTAATACATGTTGAAAATTTTAGCCAAATCGGTTGACGACCACGCCCACTTTTATATATGGGTATTATAAAGTGGCCTAATAAAAACATTTTAAGCGATATCTTTGTCAAATATAAAGATAATTCATTGAAATTTTGTGGCATGAGTTCTACAATAGATCGGAAACAAAAAATAGAAAAATTTCGGAAAATGGGCGTGGCACCGCCTCTTTTCAGACAAAGGAATCAACGAGATTTCGGAGCCCATAACTCGACAAATAATTGAGATATTATGACGAAACTTGGTTTATACACTTTTATAACTTGTGTTAATAGACACGCAAAAATTTATTGAAATCGGTTTATGACCACGCCTACTTTTTAACAAAGATATTTCTGGAACACCCTTTGGGAATTTGTAACGTGGCATCTTTGTAACTAGAAGTCATAAAGGAATGAAATTTTGTACAAAGAATAATATTCATATGCTTAGTTGGATGGCTGATAGAAATTTTGAAAATGGGCGCGGCTACGCCCACTTTATGCAGCACTTGCTTTATATAAAGTACCTACACCGTGTTTCCATCAAACGCAAACAAACAATGAAAGCATACAGCTGAGTATCTAATGTTCGATTCCACTCGAACTTAGGCTTCCTTACTTGTTTTTTTTTTTTTTAAGAAATCACTTTTTACATGGGCGATTTCTATTAATTGGTACTGAACCCGTTTCTGCTAGATTTTGCAAAAACTGAATGATGAACTTCCGTTCAAATAGACGGATAGACGCACATGACTTAAATGAATCGGTTCTTAGCTGCCCTTCTGGTACTTGCAAGATTCGTAGTTTGCACCAAAGTCATACAAATAATAACATTTAATGTTCATGAGAAGTTTACAAAAATTTAGAATTTATTTGTGCGATTCGTATCGGTTTACAAAACACACAATACAATCACAAGGAAGCTGAAAAAAGGTAAAATATTGTCGGCAAATTTCTGTGTGGGTGGTAGGTAAGTTATTTATTGATTGTTGAACTCCAACAAGGTAACACAAACATATTTTTTGCACATTGCAACGCCACTAGCTATGCATATGATTGTGAATATCTAATAATCGCATACCTACATTTGTGCATACAGTTATAACCAGCAAAAAGGTTATGCTTATTGCTGACGCATAAGATATTAAATAGGAATACGCTGGCAGCGCTGCTTGCTGCTATGCGCTCATTCCTTCTGCTCCAAATGTTTTAATACTTAATTTTCACAATACTTAATTTTCATATATAGAGAGAGAATTAAGTTTTATGAGCAAACATGGGCAAGGAGAGCACAGTGTGTGGCGAGCGTAAAAATCGCGTTTTTTCGAAGGAAATATTGTCGCTTCAGTTTATTTTCAACTGGCATGCAATCAAGTGTCAAGTAGTTAGGTGCGCACGCTTATCTCATTCCGTTATACATATAAATGTATGAATACTAACGTTTTAATCTTGGCAGTATATTTTTTATTATTAAATAGCCGGAACGCTTAAATTGAGCAAAAAAATTTTAATTTTGCAGCTAAACAAAAATGCTTTTTTACTAAGGTATTTATAAGGTATAAATGCACCACACAATGCCTGATTATAAAGCCATAATAACGCCTTAACTAAGCCTTATTTCGCATGGCGGATAATCCTTTGGAATAAGGCCTGCTCTCAGAGAGAGAGAAAGAGAGAGAGAGAGAGAGAGTATTCTTTATGGCCTGATGATATCAACACAGGAAAATCAGCTTTATTTTAAGCCTTACGCCATACAACTTTGCTGCCCTTATAATTTTCAGGCCTTAGGATACAGCCAGACGACGCAAGAAGGTACTTTCAGAAAGTGAAGAATTCCCATTTGAATTTTTCACTTTCTGAAAGTCTTTTCTTGCGTCGTCTGGCTGTACCCTTATTTGGTAAGCCTTTAAATCTACAGTAATAATTCTTAACTAAGGCGTAGATTTTTTGCTGGCTACATACATACCTCCATACATACATACATATTTCCATATATCATTAATATATATACTATGTATAAGTGCCTACATATGTACATACATACATATGTACACTTGCGAAAATTGTCTTCGCCAAACGGATAATATCCAAGCACAAAGGACATTAATTCTACTGCTCTTTCTATGCTAAATATCTACACACATTGCATATAGTATGTGCATATACATATGTATATAACAATAACAATTTAACAAGTAATTGTTTGTTGTTCCTTTACTGATGTCACAAGCGAAAATTTATTGCAAATTCGCTGCTATTCTACTATTTTCCTTTAACATTGGAAAGTTTATCAGTTCGCGCAGCAGTAAATTGCTGCTGATGCTCAGCGGGTGGTCTTTATGTAAATATGTATGTATATATGTATATGTATATATATGTATGTATATATCTTCATAAATACATATGGGCGAATCCGTTTAAAAAAACAAACATGAAGAAAAAATTAAATAAAAAAAAAAAAATCAAGGGATATTTCTCAACATAATGATGAAAACACGGTGTATTTTATATATATAAATCGGGGGTCCGTAGCCAGGCCCATTTCAAAAATTTGGATCTATCATCAGTCCAAACGTATGTACATATAAATATTCTAGTTAGCGCAAAATTTCGTTCCAAAATACATTTGAAGAATGATTTAGTTTTAAAAACAATATTATTTCCAATATATAATCATATAAAATTTAACTTTCAATACACACTTACCTTAATTCGTTAATTCCGTTTGCATACAAGGGGGTACGCAGTTTTATATATAGTATTTGTTGTTGTTGTTGTTGTAGTTATGTTTGTGAGAAAAATACAAAGCACACGATTTAGTTTTGCAAAGTTTTTATAATGAATATTTAAAACGAATCAAACGTGTAATTATTTAATTATGTTGGTAGAAGAACAAGAAGAGAATGTAATAGAGAACTACATAATAAGTATGTACGAAAATGTAGGATTTGAGGAAACTTTAACAAGGTAAGAACGACGAACGAACAAACGAACGAAGAAACAACGAAATGTTTTTGGTTTATTTTATTTATTTATTTTTTTTTATTTGAGTTTACTTTTTTATGTTATTTTATTTTATTTCATTTTGTTTTATTTTATTTTATTTTATTTTATTTTATTTTATTTTATTTATTTTTATTTTTATTTTATTTTATTTAATTTTATTTATTTTTATTTTATTTCTAAAACGAGCATTGCAACTAAAAACACATTAATTATTTAATTTGTTGTTTATTTATCATTTAAATGTACTTGTTTGCTGTTTGTTTATTTACTTGTTCATATTTTGGTACTCTAGTAATTAACACATAAGAAACACAATAACAATCTTTAAGCGGGATTCATCGTTCGAGTTCTAAACTAAAGTTGAATTTGAGTTAACTAATAAAAAGAGTTCAGAACTTTTTGGAATTCCACTCGCACTCCGAAAACACAGCAACAACCACATGGCAAAAAAGTTCTGAACTCGAACGATGAATCCGCCTTTAGGGTAAATTGTGGAAAATGTACAAAGTGGACTGAAAGTAAACAAAGAAATTGTTTAGGAAATAAACTTAAAAAAAAAATTAATATAGAATAGATGTTTTATTATTTTCTTCAGTAACTATTTGAAACATGCAAAATTGGAACTGACTTAAATTTTTTACTATCCTTTTACTAGAGTCGATATTTACATAGAATAAATAATTTTAAATTTAAGTGTTAAATATGTATGCACTTATGCAGAAGACACAACAAAACTCAATACGTCTTTGTGTAACATATTTACATCATAGAAAATAGAAGTATGTATGTACATAAATTAGGCCAAAAGAAAGTCCACCATAAGCCCCCATATCGTCGTTGAAGATGCATTTTTGCGTAAGAGGTATTAAATTACATACCTCTTACGCAAAAATGCATCTTCAACGACGATATGTTGTCTTCTCGGAAAATATTTCCACCGATCTTAAAAATGCTATTTTTTCTGAATTTATAAAAAAGGTGTCAAAATAATCCTTTCGTGGGGGTGTTAGCGGTTTAAAATGTTTCATTTTGTATGTCTGTCTGGTAATTTCACCGAATATTTACTTCTAACTAAGTGAGAGAGCAACATTATCTACAAAATCAGCCATTTTATAGAAAGTCACGTTACGTAATTCGATAATGAGGATATTGGAGGGCAAAATTTTTATGTAGAAAAGAAAACGTCATTAGTTTCATTAGAATAGAACTTTCATGAATTGGTCACTCTAAGTTTCTCTTTTGAAATTATCATATACCTACAAGTACTCTGAGAAAACCACTGTGGTCTAATCATTAAGTTAATTGCATAAAGATTCTCCCTAAAACTATGAAGATACTTTAATCATTCTTCATTGAGGAATACGTTATATATTGTTTCTCCTTTAGAACATTAATTCTGTGTTGATCTCTCTCTAAGTTGATCGCCGACAGTGATGTCCACAGATAAGGATTGAATTCTTATATCAAACATTTTTGAAAGAAACCGTTTTCTCAAGCTAAATTTTCCTAAAATATAATAAATCGGGAGTTTTAAAAGGTTGCGATGTTGTTAATTACCCAATATACATTACGCTTGGTTAACCATTCAATATAAAAATGGTTGGTATTCTATGCGAGAACTAGGTAACTCCCCAGCTACCTACACAGAAACTTCCTTATCGGTTATATTTTCTTTTGTTATTATTATAACTATTTTTTAATTCGAAATCCAGTCCATTCTCGAAGGAAAATTAAAATGAGAGTGTTTGTATTAAAATGAGTTACTTTTACTCTTCTTACCATGGCAACGTATGTTTCTGCGTTTTCTAATGTACATATACATATACTGTGAACCAGGGCCGTAGCCAGGAATTTATTTCGTGTGGGGTTTCATCATTGTGGATTTTTTTTTTTTTTTTTTTTAGAGAAAATAAATAAAAATAATAAAAAAAAAAATTCTGGTTTCTAAAGTGCTATTTAGAAGAAATTTTTTTTACGAAACTTTTGATTTTCAAATTAGGATTTTTATAAGAAGTTTTAAAAATCAGGAAACTTTTATTCATTTAAAAATTAGACTGTTTTATTACAAACACGATGAATACTCTATGTTTGGTGATTTTATCCAAGAGAAAAACAAATAATATTTTATGGACGAAAAACTCGGTTAGATTACCCAGCTTTTTTCAGCTGTAAAAGTCCGCCTCAAGATTTTTAGCTTATGTTGAGACTATAACTTGTTTTTTTTTTTGCAACTTTATTATTTGACATCCGATTTTTAAAAATTGATAGATATGTGATTATTTTAGTCTTTTGAGCAGGGTTTGAAATTATTTTCAACTTTTTTTTCATTTCCATTGAATTTCATTTTCATTTGAAAATTAAAAAATTAACAGCGCAGCAGAAGTATAAAAAATAAAAAGTTCTACTGTACTTAAGTTTCAAAAAATTATAGTCGACTGTTGCTGTATTGTGGAAATTTATACAGCATAGCAAAGGGCAAACATAATTTCGAGTTTTTACAGCACTGTTGTTATTGTTTTTTTTTTTTTAATTTATGGGAACACAATCGAAATTGTAATGTACAAAAAAAAAACCAATTTTAAAAAGCCGCACTTAAAACTAAAATTCTGTTTATCTGTGCTTTACTGTCTACTGACCTGTTTGAAATTACACAGTAAAACATATCCGTGCGTCATGCGGATTGGCGCCCCTCGCGTCGGTCGGGCGGGATATGGAGGGTAAACCGTTGGGTATTATTATTATTATTATTAAAGCAACAGCACAAAAAACAAACAAATATATTCGACTCTTCTGTGCTTCGACTTAAGATATTTTCAAAGGAAATCGAAATTCAAAAGTTCTCAAAAAATTATGATAACTTTCGCAAAACAGCAACAGCTTATTTTTGAGACTGTTGGTGTTATGCTGGCAAACAGTGCTTGGGAAGCTTTATATTTCCTCCTAATGTCCTTTTATCTGCGAAGTCGTTTTCATATAGTTGGGTCACCTAACCGAGTTTTTCGACCATAAAACATCCTTTTTGTTTCACTTGAAAAAAATCGCCAAAAATAAAGTATTTATCGCATCTTTTTAATATTACGCTTAAAATGTTTGCAATAAAACAGAATAATTTTAAAAAGAATAAAACTTTCCTGATTTTTACAACTTCTTATAAAAACCCCAATAAAAACCAATTTTTTGCAATAATCGCAAAAAATCAAAAAATGGTGACTTTCCAAAGTTAGTATTGAAAATAGGTGAAATCGGACTATAACAACGCACACATTCCATATATGGGATCTTTCGAAAAACACACAAAATGTTATAATTCAGAAACTAATATAGCCCGAGTTATAAGGAAATATGCTAAAATTTTAGAAATGTAACATAATTTAATTTATAAGTGGTATGTCGTTAGAAGCGTACTTTAATTATCTTTCGAACGGAGTAGATACGGTTTGCGGGTATTTGTAACTTCAGCGAAAAGAATTTTTGATTGAAGTTGTAACCAAAAAAACTCAAAATTACGTTATCTCAAACCCCCAACCATAAGAAAATGGTTTTGATCTCAGCAGGTTCATACCAGCCCTCCCCTATACCTGAAATACTTGGTATTTTCGCAAATTAATTATTCGTAAACTAGTGTTTTCAACATATAGCTTTGAATATGATAGAAGTAAAATGTATCTACCAGAATTTCGTGGGGGGTTCAAACACCCAAACCCCCCCCCCCTAAATACGGCCTTGCTGTGAACTAATGTTGGTTATCGCTAGCTTAGAGTACAAGTTGTGTAAGTCCTTTTTTTAAACTTTGTTGGAGAGGCAAAAAACAAAAAATAAAAGAACTTCGAAATGAAAAAAAAATTTCTGTTTATGTAAATATTTTGGACTTACACAATTTTCTTCGCTTTTTGGACTTACACAATTTGCGTATCACTGAATAACAACGAGTAGGAATATGACAAGTAGAACAGACTTCTTTACCGTGGTGAGTATTTGATTTTTCTAGCGTTCTACATAAAAAAACACTTTTTCACGAAAGTGGACTTACACAGTGCGCACTCTAAGCTAGCGTTATAAGTTAGTTCTCATTAGCCAAAATGTTTATTGCGTAATTAAAACAGAATATTTGTATTTTAATTCAATCAAAACTTTAAGCCATTGGCTCTCAGGAAATCAATTAATTAACAACAGCTCAACAAATTCGAAAACTAAACAGCAGTGATTTTAACAAGAAAAAGTAATTTATTTGCAGTTTATGTGTGAGACATTGGGCAAATTAAATTTTCTAATTTCAACTAAATGTAATTGATTTATAATTTAAGTGTTGAAATTTAATTTAAACTTTACTACAAATTATGAATGAAATCAAAATACAAAACACATACTATGCATGTACATATTTATTAATTCTCATTATGCAGGATGTGGGAGAAGGAGCGCATAGCAAAGGAAATCTGAAAAAACACTTTGTATAGGTATATATCAACACAACAAACGAGAGACACTACAAATGAAAGGGGAATGAAAATTTAACTAGACTATTTATTTATGCAATCAATAAATCGTTAACAATTTTCGTTTTTTTTTTTTTCTTTCTTTCGTATGCATATTTCTCTCACATTTTAATTGATTGATTTGACACATTTTGCGTGTTGTCAGTGCATTAACTAATAACGATAGCATTATAATTAAATATATATACATATGTAGATTTGTAATTTATAAAGTGCCGCCATACACTACATTTATGTTTTTCTAAGGTATGTATGTATGTGCATACGACGGACGTTGGCGTGTTTTTTTTTTTTTGGCGATTTAGTGCAGTCGAGGGTAGCGGAAACGGTTACGGTTACGGCGTATGTGCGTTTGTACGTAAAAGCACTTTGGTAAGTAACCAAATCAAAGCACCAAGTGAATGGTGTGTTGGGGTTTGCGGTGGGCAGACACACATACAACACATGTACTAAATATGCATACGCATGTGATATTGTTCAAAGTTTGCTGTGATTGCTTGCTAATGAATGTTATTTTAGGGTTTAATTGATTGATTTAAGTATACGCTAGACTTTTTGATTATACGCTTGCGACTAACGGTTGCGGTTTGTTCTGGGTGTGGGGTTTTGAAGCGCTAATTGGACGGTGCTTTGGTGATATTAAAAGAGCTTTAAGCTGTAGTTATTGTTATTATTACTATTATTATAAAAAAGAAAAACACTTCTTCACTTTTGATTATTGTCATTAAAAGTTATTCCTTTTCATAGTGTTTTTTTTCACTTTAAACTTTTAAAAGCATTTTCTATTAGTATTGTTTGCTTCGTTTTGCTGCTGTTTTGTATATTTTTGCGTCAATACCCACATATGTACAATGTACATACGTATGTATGTATCTATGTATCTATATCGACGATATGACGACATTCTGCAGCAAACATGACAAATCGCACAACCACCAATAAAATTATAAAAAACAAAAAGCAAAGCAAATATTGCAATGACGAGACGAGCTCGGAAAAATAGGTGAAATCAAGCGCCTCAAAATATGCTACATTTTGTAAATTTTGTTTGTTTTCAGTGGCGGAATTACAATTTGATTATAAAGGGGGTCATATTGGTATGGTGGGTGAAGATTTTATTAGAAAAGTTCTTAATCATGTTACACAAATTTGCAGTTTAAATAAACATACAGTGGTGTGTAATGAAATAAAGCCAGAAGAGAAAGTGATTTTATTCGTAAAATATGTTTATTTATGTGTTTTTAATAATTTTAATTTGTTATATAAAAAAATCTACAACAGAAATCAAATACAATATTAAAGTTAACAAGTTTGTGCAAAATTCTGGAAAATTCGACAATTTTCCAGCAAAATTTGTAGAAATTTTATATTATTTTCTAGTAGGTACGCAGTTTCTTTCGACCTGTAAATTCGCATGAAAAAAAATTCTCATATAATAGGTATTAGTTTTTTTTATAGTAAAATTAACGAGCTAGTTATAATGAAAATATAATTTGGTAAAAGTAAGTAAATTATGGCATAGTTAACGTTCCAATAACTCATAAACAAAAATGCGAAACCGTTTTTACCACGAGAGAAATTTGCATTTTTACAGATACGGAATTATGCCGAGTATCCAATTGGAAAAATGTAAACACTGAAATGGTCATAAGAAAAATAGGAAAGTTCAAATCAGGTTTTTTTACCTAAAATATGCAAATGTTTAAAGTTAGACCACTATAAATTAAAAAGCTGTATTATATACATATTCCATTTGCTAATATGCACTTGCCTCATTTTCATTCAAAATATATTTAGTTTGAAACTGTAATTGTTTTTCCTTCATGTGCGAAGATTTTGTCTCAAATTTAAGCAAGTCACTACAAATTTTTAATTTTTTTCTTTATTCTTTATAATTATATATTTATTTATTATTTATGTATTATACTTTAATTATTATTATTTTTATACTCAGCTGTACTAGTACACAGAGTATTATAGTTTTAATCACATAACGGTGGATTGTAACAGAATGAAATAATCGAGATAGATATAGACTTATATATATCAAAATGATCAGGGTGAAAAGAGAAATCGATTGAGCCATGTCCGTCCGTCCGTCCGTCCGTCCGTCCGTCCGTCCGTCCGTCCGTCTGTCCGTCCGTCCGTCCGTCCGTCCGTCTGTAAACACTCTAACTCGCGCAAAAATTGAGATATTTTGATGAAATTTGGAACGCAAGTTGGTATCGAGACTGGGACGGTTGGTATTGAAAATGGGCGAAATCGGACCATGACCACGCCCACTTTTCCTATATAGAAAAAATCGGAAATTTGGTATCTCAGCCACTAATATAGCTAGAGTTTTAAAATTTTACCCACGTATTGAGCTCGGGCCCTTATGAAGAAATTTGATGAAGTTTTGGAAAATGGGCGGTGCCACGCCCACTTATTAAGGGTCAAACATTGAAAGTTTTATATGTCATAACTCAGAAACCGTTGAAGATATATCGATGAAATTTGGTACGCGTAATTTGCTTACATAGACAAATGTTTTGACGAAAAATTATCAAAATCGGTTTACGGCCACGCCCACTTTTATATATGTGTATTATAAAGTGACCTAATAAAACCATTTTAAGCGATATCTCTGTCAAATATAAAGATCTATCATTGAAATTTTGTCGCATGAGTCCAACTATGGACATAAAACAAAAAACACAAAAATTTTGGAATATGGGCGGTGCCACGCCCACTTATTAAGGGGCAGACATTGAAAGTTTTATGAGTCATAACTCAGAAACCGTTGAAGATATATCGATGAAATTCGGTACGCGTAATATAATTACTTAGTCAAATGTTTTGGCGAAAAATTATCAAAATCGGTTGACGGCCACGCCCACTTTTATATATAGGAAATATAAGGGGGCCTAATAAAAACATTTTAAGCGATATCTCTGTCAAATATAAAGATCAATCACTGAGATTTTGTGGCAGGAGTCCAACTATGGACATAAAACAAAAACTACAAAAATTTTGGAAAATGGGCGGTGCCACGCCCACTTATTAAGGAGCGAATATTGAAAGTTTAATAAGCCATAACTCAGAAACCGTTAAAGATATATCGATGAAATCTGGTACGCGTGATATATTTACTTAGCCAAATGTGTGGACGAAAAATTACCAAAATCGGTTGACGACCGCGCCCACTTTTATATATGTGTATTATAAAGTGACCTAATAAAACCATTTTAAGCGATATCTATGTGAAATATAAAGATAATTCATTGAAATTTTGTGACATGAGTTTTACAATAGACCGGAAACAAAAAATAAAAAAGTTTGGAAAATGGGCGTGGCACCGCCTCTTTTTAGACAAAGGGATATATGAGATTTCTTAGCCTTTAACTCGACAAATAATTGAGATATTATGACGAAACTTGGTTTATACACTTTTATAACATGTGTTAATAGACACGCAAAAATGTATTGAAATCGGTTTATGACCACGCCTACTTTTTAACAAAGATATTTCTGGAACACCCTTTTGGAATTTGTAACGTGAAGTCTTTGTAACTAAAAGTCATAGAGGGATGAAATTTTGCACTAACAATAATATTTGTATGCTTATTTGGATGATTGATATAAATTTTGAAAATGGGCGTGGCTGCGCCCTGTTTATGCAGCACTCGTTTCATATAAAATACACCCTATATCGAACAAACGCAAACAAACAATGAAAGCATACAGCTGAGTATCTAATGTTCGATTGCACTCGAACTTAGGCTTCCTTACTTGTTTATTATTATATTTATTTATTGTAGCTTTCTTTGCAATTTTTCACGTGCAACCCATAAAAACATGAATAATTTATTTTTCTGGCATCCTAGTAAGCAAAAAATGCAATTGCATTCACGGGGGGCTTAGACCCGAAGATACCCCAACCTTAAACTTGCCACTGGATGTGCTGGATGTGCACAAATATTACGTAGCATAATTTTAGGCGTTTGATTTTCGCCTATTACACTGGACGACAAGTTTTTGTTACAGAAATAAAATTCTACTTTTCTAAAGGATTTCGGTGCGCTGAATCCGAATCTGAACTCAGATTTTCGCTAATACGTACAGTTTTTGAGATATTCATGTTTAAAGAGGCCAAAACACGATTTTTGGCTATATTCACTCCTCAATATCTTTTAATTACTTACTTATTTTAAAAATTGATTAAAGCTATTGAAAGCGCGGACATTTCTCTTGGCGAAACCGTTTTAATATTTCAGATATCTTTCTTGTGACTTGCAATATTGTATATTAAGCTTCATTAGTTTTGCAATATTTTCTCCATACAAATTTAATTAAAAATTTTGAAGCACGCTTTTAGGCAGTTTATTATATTATGGACGTATGTAAGTGGCTTCGTAAAAAAAATTGTTCTGCATAGCAACTACAAAATTTGATTGCGCCTATAAGATGCTACAAATGCTGCCGTTGTTTTCGACGACAAATACCTTATTGTGCAAAAACATATATTACTACATGCCTAAATTAGATATCCGAAAAATTAAAACGTTGTCTTCAAAAGGAATGGCCGAGCTTTCAATAGCTTTAATCAATTTTTAAAATAAGTAAGTAATTTAAAAGATATTGAGGAGTGAATATAGCGAAAAATCGTGTTTTTGGCCTCTTTAAACATGACTGTACTGTACGTATTAGCGAAAATCTGAGTTCAGATTCGGATTCACAGCACCGAAATCCTTTAGAAAAGTAGAATTTTATTTCCGTAACAAAAATTTGTTGAAATTTTGTCGACCTGTGTTATCCGAGCTCTAGTCATAAGCAATAACACCAAAATTAATGAAACTAAAACTAAGAGATATTTTTCAAGAAAAAAAAAAAAGAAAATGATTTAAAATGGAAAGTGTGAATTATTTATTTTTTTTTTAATCGAAGTTTTTTTCTTAATTTAATGCAGCATACATTCAGGCTTACAATTTTTAATTTTATAATTTCTTTATAAGGACACGCTCAGTAAAATTTGCTAGTCAAGCATTTTTTTTAAGGGAGCATTGCTTATTTAAAAATAAATGACTAAAGTAAAAAAGAGCTAAAAAAGATACTGAAGATGGTACCTCGCTGAAACCGGTTTATAACCAAAATTGACAAGGAACTTAGCATACTTTTGGGCTTAGCATACTTTGAGGCTTAGCATACTTTGAGGATTAGCATACTTTTTGGCTTTTCTTTTGTTATTTCGTCCTTTCTGAATAAGCAAACGTCAAGTGAATAGTTTAGAACGAACAATTTTTTAAGGCAGCATTGCTTAAGTACTAAAGAACCAAAATATTCTAAAAAATTCAGGGACGTAACGGTTATAAGAGAAATGCGGTAAAAGTCATATTTAACCATTATCATGAGAAAAAAACCGTTTTGGGCCTGAATAACCGTTATGGCAACCAAAAAAGTGTTTTGGGCTTGAATAACCGTTATGGCAACCAAAAAACTGTTTTGAGCCTGAATAACCGTTATGGCAACCAAAAAACTGTTTTGAGCCTGAATAACCTTTATTCAGATTTTTATTTTTTTTTGGTCAGCTATAAAAATCAAGCCTATTTATTTCTTAATATTTCTGGGCGATATTGGTATCAAATGAAAGGTGTTGAGCAGGGATTGTAGCTCTGATTACCTCTTTTCATTTGATACCAATATTGCTTAAAACATTCCAGGGCATCCGGCCCACTTTTCACCCATAACTGGGAACCCGACCTACGAATCTTAACAAATACACCTCTATGTAAAAGCCATGCTCAACACCTTTCATTTGATACCAATATCGCCCAGAAATATTGACAAATAAATATGCTTGATTTTTATAGCTGACCAAAAAAAAATAAAAATCTGAATAACGGTTATTCAGGCCCAAAACGGTTTTTAGGTTTTTATAATGGTTATTAAGGACCAAAAGAAGATAAAGGTTGTTTTTGCGTAACCTTTTCATCACACTAGAAAAAATAACCGTTATTTTCGGTCCCTGAAAAAATTATTTCCCACGCCGCGGAAAAATTAAATATATTCAATGAAGCATACTTTCAGGCAACTTTCCGCATTTTTTAAAACCAGCAAACATTTATTTTTCTCAATGTTTCCCACTTTTAACTCTATAAATTATTTTAACTTTTTACTTTTTCGACATACTCGAAAGTTCTTATGTAGTTATATGGCCATGATTTTGCAAGGACCACGTCATCAGCAAGTGCAAAAGCAAAAACAAATACGAAAACAAAGCGAACAACTTCCAAAAAAATTTCAAATTATACAACAGTACCTATCCACACTGAGTGTTTTTTTAAACGGTTTTATTTAGCTCACCCCGTTTGTTTTATTTTATTATTTATTCTTTATTCTTGGGTCAAATTTAGTAATTCAAATTTCACCCTCTTCCTGTCAACCGATTAATCTGAAATTTTGCACGCATGTATAACCCCGATGACAATGCAATATTATGAAAAAAAAATTCCGATAGGTGGCGCGTGGGTCGCTATATTTACAAAAATCGCATTTATGGTCCTATTTGGCTGAAATTCGGAACATGTATTACTACCTTGAAAAGAAATATTTTGTTAAAAAAAAATTCCGCTAGGTGGCGCGTGGGTCGCTATATTTACAAAAATCGTATTTATGGTCCGATTTGGCTGAAATTCGGAACATGTATTACTACATTGAAAAGAAATATTTTCTTTAAAAAAAAATTCCGCTAGGTGGCGCGTGGGTCGCTATATTTACAAAAATCGCATTTATGGTCCGATTTGGCTGAAATTCGGAACATGTATTACTACCTTGAAAAGAAATATTTTCTTAAAAAAAAAATTCCGCTAGGTGGCGCGTGGGTCGCTATATTTACAAAAATCGCATTTATGGTCCGATTTGGCTGAAATTCGGAACATGTATTACTACCTTGAAAGGAAATATTTTCCTAAAAAAACTTCCGATAGGTGGCGCGTGGGTCGCTATAGAGGCGTTGGACTGCAATAAACTAACGGGCAAGAAACCTTGCAATAATGAAGCACTAAATGAATTAAACAGAATGAGAAATAAAAACTAAAAACTAGAAAATAAAAATAGGTAAAAAAACTTTTTAAGGTAAACGGTTTTATGTTATACATACATTGCAATGTTTAAGATAAATGTACTAAAAACCAAAAAATAATAAAATAGATACAGTCGTGGGAATTATAAACATTTGCATAGACTAGACTAAAATAAAACCGAGGGGCACGTCAATTGTCTACAAATTATCGACTTAATGTGCGATAGAAGAATCGTTTAATTCGTCGTTAGGCAGTTGGCCCGCAGACGGTGAGGAAAATACTTACTATTTTCTTGCTCATGGAAATTCCAATAGTTATACACTCCATGTTAATAAAAGAGATGTTTCAACTAGTTTATCGTTGGACATTCACACGAGGAATCGTTTCACTGCTCGTAGTTTGTCTTTAATCGACAAAACATATGATAAAAGTACTACTCGCTCACCACTATGAAACCCTAAAACTCGCTTATAATCGAGCTTGCTAGCTTTTTTCCACATTCTAGCCCTACTTATCACACGTCCATCGTTGTCGGTTGAACAACTGCCTAATTATAGTGTAACATTGCAAAACAAACATTTTAATCAACGATTGTAGACAATTGACGTGCCCCACGGTTTTATTTTAGTCTAGTCTATGCAAATGTTTATAATTCCCACGACTGTATCTATTTTATTATTTTTTGGTTTTTAGTACATTTATCTTAAACATTGCAATGTATGTATAACATAAAACCGTTTAACTTAAAAAGTTTTTTTACCTATTTTTATTTATTCACAAAGTCGAAGGACTAAAACGAGCTACGTACATACATATGTATGTATATGCATATGTAGTATGTATGTATGTATGTACATAAATAGATGAAAGCATTAAGGGATATGTAACGTAACTAAATTTCTGAAATCCGAAATAAATGCTTTAAAATTTATTTAAAAGACACTATATGAAATATTGCTAAGGTTCAAAAGAATTGGCCACAAAAAATTCGAAAAAAAATCAAATTTCGTTACACACGCACTCACAAGAATATACATAAATAAATAAAATAAAAGGAAAGGAAAGAAAAACACCACCGCACAATCGACGAACATGCGCGCAGTGCCGAAGCAGAAGGGACTTTTATCAATACTATGAAAAACGCCACACGAAGCAGCACAGCACAACGTCATTCAAAGCTTAAACGTAGGTATGACTAAATTGGATTTTTTTTTTTCTTCTTTTGCTTCCCTATAGTACATAGTAAAATGGCATATTTGTTTTATAACACCAAATTTTACATTGAAACAATTTCATTTACTGTTTTTTTTTAAGAAATCAATGCAAACAGTAAAAAAAGCGATAATTAAATTAAATAGTTTTTCATTTTTTTTTTACTTTTGTGTTCGTTTCATTCACATTTGCGCACACTTTTTAATAAATGTATTTTATTTTTTTTTTTTACTCTGCAATAACACACAGTGGTTGGTTGGTTGGTTGGGCAAAAAATTCAAGTTAATTTGCTTTTATGGTTTCTTTAACCGTTATAAAACACTTTTCTGCTCCGAGTACACTAAAGGACTAAAAAACTCCACTAGCAATGCATTGCTGCTGTCAGGATATAGAACGGCCACAGTGAAATGACTGTGTTTGCAAATTTGATGTGCTGAATATGAATGTGAGAGAAATGGGGCGAAAAGAAAGCGGCGAAATGAGAGCGTGAGAGAAAGTGGCGGATTGTGCGATATTGCCAGACAGTTAAGTATTTAGTGAATATTAATTTAATAGCATGTCAACCCATTAGTAGAGTTGCCACTGTGAAAAAAATACCCGTAGTTAGATCAACGACTGTTGTATCTCCGTATGTGATTCAATAGCAAATGTATTTGTTTTAATAGAAAAGCTTTTGATCCAAAAATTAATTCAAAAACGGGCGCTGTTTCAAAAACTTGCTAGCTTTAAAAAATATTTTTGTGAGAAATCTAACAAACAAAAAATAATAAAAATAAATTTTTTGGAGAAAAATTTTTCCAGCAGTCCCCGTTGTTGATTTAAAGGTACAAGTATTTGATCCAAAAGTTTCCGTTGTTAACAAAAACCAGGGCTGCACATTAACGTTATTTTTTATCAATAACCGAAAAAATATTTTGTTTTCAATTCAACTTTGAAAAATTTTAACGGTAAGTGCTGAACAAAAAAATACTGTTTTGATAATTATCAAAAAAAAATATGAAAAAAAATTTCGTTTTGTTGATTACACTGCTCTACAGCCAAAAAATACTCTGAACGCGACCATCTTTTCTATATGTAAAATCGGTCGCTGATTCCGAAAATCGGGTTCATTTTTTATTCTATGGGAAGGTTTTTGAGATATCGGCAATTTACCGTTATTTGGCCAATGGGTCCACTTAATCCTGTATACCTCTTTAACACAGTGAGTTATCTTCCTTGGGGTGACACCAAACGAAAGAAAATTAAATTTCCTTTTCACGGCTCCTATAACATTTTTCTCTAGCTCTTATAGTTTCTGAAATATTGACGATTCAATTTGAATTTTTTCGATTTTTTACGATTTTTTGAAGAAAAATTTGACTTTGTAAGGCAATATCTTTAAAACCAATGTTTTCACCTTCGGTCTTACTCCTTTGCGTGAAGATACATTCTATTAGCAAAAAAATAAGCTATCAACGATGAAAATCCATTGTAAAATGGAAGAGTTATAGGCGATCAAGTAAATACAGCCAGGTCGCGCAATGCCGCTGCACGCATACATTCTATGCGTATTGTACCAATACCTACACATCTGCAGTAGCAGCACATTGGCAGCGCAGTAGATACAAGCGCATTTACGGGTATAACATGCATAGAATATACCCGCGCAGAGGCATTGCGCGACTTGGCTGTATTTACTTGATCGCCTATAACTTTTCCATTTTACCATGGATTTTCTTCGTTGATAGCTTACCTTTTTCCCAATAGAATGGAGCTTCACGTAAAAGAGTAAAACCGAAGGTGAAGACATTGGTTTTAAAGATATTGTCTGACAAACTCAATTTTTTCTTCAAAAAATCGTAAAAAATCGAAAAAATTCAAATTTAATCGTCAATATTTCAGAAACTATACGAGTTAGAGAAAAATGTTATAGGAACCGTGAAAAGGAAATTTAATTTCGTTTGGTGTCACCCTAAGGAAGATAACTCACTGTGTTAAAGAGATGTACTGGATTAAGTGGACCCATTGGCCAAATAACGGTAAATTGCCTATATCTCAAAAACCTTCCCATAGAATTAAAAATGAACCCGATTTTCGGAATCAGCGACCGATTTTACATATAGATAGGATAGTCACGTCCAAAGTACAGACAAAAAATTTCATTTTGTGATCCAGTGTTATCAAAAAACAAATATTGAAAAAATTTTGTTTCGGTAGCCAACAAAAAAAATTATCAAAAAAATAACGTTAATAAAAATTCAAAGTAAAATGAAGCCGTAAGCCCGAAACAAATTTTTATTATTATTTTGTTTTTGATAATCAACGCAACGAAATAATTTCAATAATTTTTATTTGATATTCAACAAAACAAAATTTTTTTGTTAATTTTTATTTGATATTCAACAAAACAAAATATTTTTGTTGATATCGTTGTGCAGCCTTGACAAAAACAATGATTCATACACATAATTCATAGATTCTTTTTCGGAAAAGGGGAATTATAAAAGAATCTTTCAAATTCAATATAATGTTGAATGTTCCACTATGTGATGATTGGATTGAATTTCATGTTGATGTCATGGTTCGAATCCGGAGGAGAATATAAAATAAGGACGAAAAAGGAGAATCTTATATTATAAATGTGAAATGGAAATTGTATTTAAACTCAATTGGCAGGAAAACCGCTGAACGGATCCTCACGTAACCTTGCACACCTAAGTATTTTCAACTGGTGAATGCTATAGGCATACTTTATTGAAAAGCAGGTATAGGCACCTCCCATACAAAATTTTCCTTTTTTTCTTAATATCTCTTGAAGTATTTGTACTAGAATAATGAAAATTAGTGTCAAGGAATATTACGTAATTATATACTCAATGGATGAACAATCTAGGTCTTGGTAAAGCAGGGATGGGCACCTTCCTCCCATGCAAACTGAAACTTTCACAGCGAATATCTCTTGAAATATTTATAGTAGGGTACTGAAATTTGGTGTGGGGCATATGACATAATTAGATACTCAACGGATAAAAAAATAAGGAAACTATAACTATTTGACGTTAAGAATGATATTTTCTCTGTGTAACTTTTTAGAAGAAACTCAATATTCTAATATTTTTAAAAGTACGTGGTGTGAAACCCGCGGGTAAGCTCTAGTAAGAAATAAAGATAGCAACCAGTGAAGGCGGCGAAGAAGGAGGGAAGAAGAGGAGAATAAGTGAAGGCGCTACATATTTGCAGTTGGGACCCGGATGGAGAGAAGATGAAGAGTAAAATGCAAACAAAAATTTATTTTAAGGTGAAAATTTTATCTTACAGTCTCCGTTGTTAACATAAAGGCAAAAGTATTTGATCCAACAGTTTCCGTGATTGATTGCTTTGTTGGGTGCAGCAACTCAGTCTGCGATTAGAAAACATACATATGTAGGTATTTACGCCACTATTCTCTAATCAATTGCTCATGTAAATTGCTTTGTTGTAGAGAAATGGAGACGTGCAAATTTCGATTTAGATAATGCAAATTTCGATTTAGATAATTTTGTATAAAAAAATTTAGCATGAAAAAAAATTAAATACACACGAAGGGTTTATCGAGCATTGAAGAAGCGCAATAGGAGTGTTTTAGTTCGAATGTTGAAGAGACCAGGAATCGTATTAATAATCTTAGGAATAATCCTAAACCACCTATACGATTTCGTTTTGTTTGCCATGAATGAAAACAAAAACTGAAGATGACGACACACCACCGAAAGCGGTTTTTCGCTAACCAAATTGAAGAAGGTGTGACAAAAAATCGTTGCACTACATCCAACTTATACCATTTTATTAGAGTTTGCTTGAAGATAAAAATATTAAAAATGTTTCAGAAAAAAAAATCATCTGGCAACACTTTGCTGCGGAGAAAAGCTTTTCAATTTTCGCTTAAAGCTTTTTTCTTGGCGATAAAATTCTGTTATCTGAGAGCGAAAATTCTAAGAAAGCTATCCGTCTGACGCTTGGCAATACGAAAATGACATGTTGCGCTGCATTCTTTTTTTTGTTTTTTTTTTATGTGTTTTCCACCCCTAATATGCCATGACTAACACTAAGCGTAGAAAAAATAAATAAAATATGAAAAGGAGCACTCGACCTAAACCCTTTTTTTATCGTTGCAATTTGCACAATCAATTAATGATTGATTATTTTGCTCTTGATTTTGTGATGCAAAACTTGTTCACTCGTTTGTACAAATATAAGCCAATGATTGGTTTGCACAACTTCAGGAACCACACAAACGCATAAAAACTTGTATAACAATTTGTTATCCTAAAAAAACACTTCAGGGTCAGTAAACTAACAGCCCTTTTGGGCGATTATTCCTGTTGTTGTTAAGTAACAAAGCGACCATATGGCAGCATGTGTGCGCTTATTTTTTTTAAATCCTTTGCTTTTTTATTTGTTTTTTATTTGATTTTTAACTTGATTTTTTTTATTTATCCGGTTTTGTTTTCAGCAATCACTTTAAAAATCGTAGACTTTTTAAATTTAACTTTAAATTCATTCACGTGCCACAAAGCCTAATACTCACACGTCCGCGCTGACTGAAGTAGCGCTTTCGGCTCGTCAACGTTGACGGTACTTAAGAAAGAAATGAACTATGTTTTTGACATGCGGATGACTGCATGTATAGGTACATATGTACATTAGGCCGTCTCGGCTCGTATGGACCAAAAAAGTCCACCGTACGCCGCCAATATGATGTATTTTTGGAAAACACTTCCTGGAAAATATTTTATTTTTTTTTGGACGCCGCTAGATGTCGCTAAAATTAAATTTTTTCATATCTTCGGTGTTTATGTTCCGATCCCCAAGTTTGTTAAACCAATCTCTTTTGCTTGTGCGGAGGGTTCCTACGTTATAATTGTATTAACACTGTGTGCGCCATTCGTGTCACTTCCGCCCAGTACTTAGTTTATATCACCTTAATGTAACTTTTTTTGCCTGCATGTTAAACGTCGTCAAAAAACATTAATCTTTTGCAAAATAAGTATTTCCATCACTTCAGTAGAACTGGAAATAAAACACATTAAACGTTCAGAGGAATATAAGTTTCTCGCTTCCTCTGGTCTTTTAGCTTCATTTTAAAAAGATTTTTTCTGAGGAGACCCCTAACTAAATTTTATGGTGAATATTTTTCTAGAACATTTAAGCCCTCTAGCGACCTTAAAGATACTATTACCTGAATATAATATATTTGCTGACTGTATAAAAAGGGGTCAAAATAACCCTTTCTTATGGGTGCTAGAGGGTTAAAAGGTTCTAGAAAATTATTCGCCATAAAATTTCAGTAGAGTTCTCCTCAGAAAAAATCTTTGTAAAATGTACTTAAAAGACCACAGGAAAAGATAAACTTATATTCCTCGGAATGTTAAATGTGTTATATTTTAAACGTATATTTTCAAAACCGGCCATCTCCACTCAAGTCGTTTGTGAGAATATGGCAGGTTTCGGTTAAGAAATTGTTTTAATATTAAATACAGGTGATGTTTTAGAATTGGATCTGATACCTAGTTTAAAAAATTAAAATTTTGGAGATGGCCGGTTTTGAAAATGGACGATTCATTTGCGGTTCTACTGAATCGATCGAAATATTTCTTTTGCAAGAGATTAATGTTTTTTAACGACGTTTTACATGCAGGCAAAAAAGTTACATTAAGGTGGTATAAACTAAGTACTAGGTGGGAGTGACCCCAATGGCGCGCATAGGGTTAATACAATTATAATCTAGGAACCCTCCTCCCAAGCCAAAGAAATTGGTGTATCAAGCTTAGGGATCGGACCATAAATACCGCAAATATGAAAAAAAATTAATTTTAGCGACATCTCGCGGCGTCCAAGAAATATAAAAAATTTTCCGGAAAGGTTTTATAAAAATAAATCATGGGGGAGGCGTATGGCGAACATTTTTTTTTTTTGCGATACGCTCTAATGTACATATTTGTGTGGATCTGTGTTGGTAGACGTTTGTTTCCGTTCAATATTCAATATCCAATGTCAACACTTGCACAGTCGCAACAACAATAAACTTCTTTTTGATTTACTTTCCCCCTTTTTGATTTCACTCACTACATATAATACAACAACGAGGGTTGATTACCCAACAAACACCGAACGCAAAAGTCTCAAACGTTTGAGAAAAACATTGCTTCTCAGTTTGAAATTCAACACTATTTATCGTTTGAAAGTAAACATTTTCTCAAATTTTTCTCAAACGTTGTTTTTCAAATTGAGAATGCATTGAGATGCATTTGAAAAATTTTCGTTCCATTCCCGAAATATCAACATGGCATCGATATTCAAATCTAGTGAAAGCCATCTACATCGATAGTCACCGACACTTTTTTGCAAACCATCGATATCGTGGAAATTTTCTTTTAATAACAATGTTTATATTATTGATAAGTACAGTAAAAAATTATAAATACTCAACAAATTATAAAAGATATAAAAATAAAAATATTTAACCTCGTGGAAATTTTCTTTTAATAACAATGTTTATATTATTGATAAGTACAGTAAACAAATTATAAATACTCAACAAATTATAAAAGATATAAAAATAAAAATATTTAACCTCAATTAAACAAAATAAAAATTGCACGAAACAAATGTATAATAGCTCCAACTCTCTCATAAAAAAAAAATTGGAATCGATAGGTTTTTCTGTAGTGTACATAACGGTATATTTCCTTTTTAGGGGAAACAACAAAAGTTATTGAAGGTCAAAGTTCAATTTAAGCATTTCTTAAAATCAAAATTTCTCAAAAAGAAATTAATCTATTTTAAAAAGGTTTTTTTTCATACGATAGGTAATTGAATTATCTTTCATTTGATATACATATTTTATATTTACATACAAATTATTCTGTAAAAAAAAAATCCACTTATGTTTATTAGTTTTAAAGATATTTTGATTTAAAAATTGTTTTAAATTTTGTGTATACGCGGTTTCGCACGCAAAGCAAGGGTATATCAAATAAAAGGTAATTCTTTTACATATCCAATGCAAAAAAAAATTTGAAAATCGGTTCATTACCACGACAGTTTAGGAGAAGATGATTTATTAGCCGAAGGTCCTTCTCCTTCACAATTTGCTAGTGCGTTTAATGAATCAAATGATTCCCCAATTGATTCAGACTATTCATTGTCTGATATTGAGGAAGACATTGAAGAGGTCAGTGATGCAAGAACGGATCTAGCAGGGTGGGCCGTTCAATTTAATATTTCCACCGATGCAACGAACTCCTTGCTAGGAATACTCCGAAAATATATGTCCGGGATTCCCAAAGATTGCAGGACATTGAAATGTACTCCCAAGATACCACCAGTGGATGAAATGGGAACAGGGGAGTATTTTCACTATTGTGTTGAGGATTCACTCACAGATTTTTTAATGCGAAATTCGTTCATGTCCACTGATATTCACCTCAACATAAATATTGACGGCCTTCCGCTGGCAAAAAGCTCTAATTTGCAGACATGGCCTATTTTAATTAATGTGAATGGGGAGTCGGTTGTTATGGTTGTAGATGCTTATTGCGGAAATAGCAAGCCACTGTGCCCAAATATGTACTTACAACGCCTTGTGGATGTGCTATTATTTTTAGAAGAAAAAGGCTTGGATTTTGATGGGAAGCATTATTCAATTCACGTTCGTTGTTTTGTTTGTGATGCTCCAGCAAGATCGTACATTTTGGGTGTTAAAGGACATACGGGCTATTATTGCTGTATAAAATGTACGCAGAAAGGGGATAGTGTAGGGAATAGGATGATTTTTCATGATGAAACCAACAATACCAGAACAGATTCGGATTTTCGCCAACGGTCTGATGTAAATCATCATAGAATGATGGAGCCAACAGTCATTGAAAAGTTGCCAATTGATATTGTCAAATCCTTTCCCTATGACTATATGCATGTGGTATGTCTTGGAGTCATGAAAAGTTTGCTTCTAGGTTGGGTTAGGAAAAGAAATAAACCATATTCATTAAAAAATGCCCAAATTGAGACATTAAATTCTAAAATACTCTTTTTAAGTAAAAAGGTACCCAAAGAATTTGCTCGACGTCCACGTATTTTAAAAGAAATTGAAAGATTTAAAGCCACTGAACTTAGGCAATTCCTTCTATATAATGGAGTGGTTTTACTTGCCGACATCCTAGATGCTGAAAGGTACAATCATTTCTTATTACTAAGTTTGGGTATTCGAATTTTACTTAATGAAAAAACCTGTTCGGAAAATAATGAATGTGCGAGAATTCTTTTACACGAATTCGTTAAAAATGTCCCTAGGCTCTATGACGATACATTCTTAACATTTAATTTTCACTGCCTTACCCATTTACATAGTGATGCATTGAACTATGGAGGTTTGGAATCTGTGAGCGCATTTAAATTTGAAAACTTTTTGTCCAAATTAAAACGAAAATGTACTAAGAAAACTAATATAATAATGCGTTAAGCAAAAGGGATACCTACTTATAGGAGTAAATAAATGGGAACTGACATTAGTCTCATACGCTTTGCGACTCATCACGGATGCGTGCTAGACTAATCGATGCACCTAAATACGTGCTATTACACCTTTTTCTATTATACTAATAAAATGTATGTTATTTCAGAAAATCAATCAACGCAAAAGCTGTTAAAGAGGGTATTGGAAGAAGTCAAATCGTGCTCAAGTGTTGCAACGGCGAAAAGGAAGAAGATTTTACCTCAGAATCCTTTTTCAGGAGCGCATGAGTTCTCCGAATTTGAAACAAAGATTCAAAGATCTGAAAATAAATTTAACGATTTGGTAAATATCCTAAAAATGTAGTTCAACAAACTGCAGCTATTTAATTTGTACATATGTATGTATGTATATTTGCAGGTGGCCGAATTGCAAACCATCATCTGTTCAAGCACAACAAAATTTGTAAAGATGGCTTGGAGAAAAATGATAACTGATAATGCTGCCGTATCTTACTCCTGGCAAGGAACTAAGACAAAGACACCGGCTAGGGCACTTAGTGTAACAGCAGCACTGAAACGTAAATACTCACTCAAATGATTTTATGTTGTACCTTTAGTTATTTAATTTTTTATATATAGAAGCCTTCAATCTTAAGTTCGCTACTGCGGCCACTGACTCAGATTTTGAACGGGCGACGATCAACTTCTTCCAACACGCAAGTAATAGGCTAAATAAAAGGGTAGAGTACGGCCAAAAGAAAACTACCACCGTTACAACAACAAAAACCACCTCGTAACTATTAGATGTATTTTTATGTACATACATATGTATGTATATATGTACATATTTGAACTACAACCATTTACTTATCGAATTTTAAATAATGTTTGTATGTACATACATATGTATGTAAGTATGTAATTTTCAAGGCTGTGCCAATTATTTTGTTAAATATCGTCGGCCTCTTGTTCAGAGCGTGGATGTGCTGAAATGAGTTGATTATATTAAAAACAAAAAACCAGTACATTTTGGCTCATTTAGGTAACTTGTGTCGTTTCAGCACATAACATTTAATGGTTAGTCCAGAGAGCCTAGTAACTAAAATTCGCTAAAATTTCACATTCACGCTCTTGCCAAAGGGCCACGATACATGATCTTTTCTGTGTAATGAAATTGAAAAAATAATTTTATGTTTGTATGCTACTAGCAGGAGCTTTTGTATCTCATATGCATTATTCTTAGTAAATTTCAGTTGCGCTACCAAATTTTTAGATTTCTATATGTACTGAATCACAATGAAATGATATGTTTAAGTTTGTATGTTACTAGCGGGAGCTTTTGTATCTCATATGCATTTGGATTAGTAACTTTAACGCCGAAACTCCACAAAACAAAAATTATGTTAATTTTGTCTACCAGAATCATGTCTAAAATCCATGTTTGCATATGCGTGGGCACTTCATTATGTTAGACATAATTTGCAAAATGGCGCCGAATTGGCATGCCGTGTACGCAGAAGCACTTAGAAAGTTAAAAAAATTGTTTAAAATTGGCGATGATGCTCGCAAACTGTATATATGCACTTAATGTTCTTTTTATTTATTTTTTAAGCCCAAACACTCAAGCCAAATGGACGCCGTGCGAAATTTCACGTTCAATGTGGAGATGTTGCCACTGTGAATTTTTCGTTGAAATGAAAAATTAGCTGTCAAATCACCAAACTGACAGCTCATGTTAAGGCAATCTTGTTAAAGCAATTGCCTTGGCATCTCTGTTATACCAGAAGACAGAGGCGGTCTCCATTTGAAATCTATGTTATAATGGTGCTTGTGATGACAGAATTTTGTTTTGAGGAGACGCCGGGTAAGTTGCGCTACCAAATTTTTAGATTTATATATCGTCGCACCATACGAAAACTAACATTAGATTTTTTGTGGCTGACGAAAAGTAAAAAGTTCAACTTTTGGCCGACGAAAAGTAATAAAATCGAGTTTTGGCTGACGAAAAGTAATAAAATCGACTTTTGGCTGACGAAAACTATCAATTTCGTTTAAACTACAACAATTTTAATGTAAAAACAGTATATAATTACTGATACTTTTCGTCAGCCAAAAGTCGATTTTATTACTTTTCGTCAGCCAAAAGACGATTTTATTATTTTTCGTCGGCCAAAAGTCAAATGTTCTACTTTTCGTACAGAATTTTTTTATTGATAGCTTTCGCCAGATATTTAAATATGTTAGTTTTCGTATGGTACGACGATATGTACTGAATCACAATGAAATGATATTTTTAAGTTTGTATGTTACTAGCGGGAGCTTTTTCATCTCTTATGCATTTGGATTAGTTAAGTTGTGGTACCTAATTTTTTGATTAACTAATAATGTTTTTAATATGTACATATGTACATTTCGGCCTATCAAAATAGAATTGTCGAACTCAAAATTTACGTGTCACGAGTCACGACCTTTCTATTTGGATAGGCCGATTTGCATTCTTATTCTATAGTCGATATACTATTTTTTATATATGAATTTAAAAAATTAAATAAAACTAAACTGCATAATAAAAAACTCGCTTTTTATTAAAATAGGGTATTTATTTGTTTTGCACCATTGGCAACTCTGAATAAATATTTCAATGAGAGCAACTGGATTCCATTTCGTTCCGCTCCGCTCAGTTTGAGAAAAGTTTGAGAATTCTTCCGTTCTCAATTTGAAAATAAGGGAAAATCCCATATTAAAAATGAGCCGTTTAGGTTGAGAACGCTATCAACGGTTATTTCACCTCAAATTGAGAACTAACGTTTGAGATTTGAGAGTATGA
This sequence comes from Urophora cardui, assembly GCA_960531455.1. Lineage (NCBI taxonomy): Eukaryota > Metazoa > Arthropoda > Insecta > Diptera > Tephritidae > Urophora > Urophora cardui. Next base: position 151,887,460 of record OY482671.1, on the reverse strand, counting down.
TTGGTTCTCAAATGCATCTAAAATTGAGATTAGCTAAAAATGTTTGTTGGGTAGTTACGAGTATACGCTTCCTTCTTTTTTATTGCAGCTTAAGGGCTGCACTATTTACTAAACTTATGAATGACCGAATGAACGAACGCACAAACGACTGATTGACTCATTGACGTGATTGCTAACAAACACACACTTTGTCCTGTTTGCCTTTCAGTTTTATAATTATTTTTTTTTTTGTTAATTGCAATGCTTCTATTCTGCTTCTTTTAGTTTTACACAACTTCTTTGTCCTTTTAATCAAAGCGTTTCCTTATTTATTTATTTTCTTTTTTGTTTTATTTAACTTTATACTTTTATGTTTTGGTCGCTGCACTACACTCGCTGCGTTGAGCTTGGCATGAACCACTGCGAGTTATCGAATTTTACATGTGACTATTTTTGCCACCCTCTAAAAATATTGACTATCTCTCTGTGTGTATGAATGGGGTAATGTGCGCGCATGTGTGTGTGTGTGTGTGCTTTTGCGGCGAAATTACAATATTTATTCCGCAATGATATGGTATGTCAAATGTGTCAACAATTGTCAAAGCACATCTTTTTAGCAGGTACTTTTTTTATATATTTAAGTTGCTGAATAAGTTTTGCTGCTGAGTGGGAAAATCTGAAAACAGTGAACTCGTGCGACATCTATTGTCGACGTCTGCAGTTAGTTGTGTTATAAAAGGTGTATCAATTATAATTTTTTTTTTGGGTTTTGCTTTATTTAATCTGTTATGCCGTGGTTATGCTTACTAGCGAAATCCGCGATCAAATTTGGTCACATTTCCGTGATCTTTGAGAGGTGTTCTGGTTGCTTGTTTCACCCACTATCTACACTCAGAGAAAAGGTGCGGACTAAATTCAAGCTGTGTCATACTTGTTTGAAGAATTACAGAAATTGAAGAAACATAAATTAAACTTAAATTTTAACAAGCTTAAAACAAGATAAAAAACTGAAAAAATTTAATTTAAGTATGTATAATATTCTTGACCTTACAATGAAATTCTCAATATAAGTATAAATATTCGTAAAAGGAGATTGGACAGGCTTGAAGCAGTCATGGGTTGTGCTCAAACATACATACGCTTTTTTCAAAACTGAACACTCTTACAGCACTATTCTGTGAAATTGACAAATTATCAATAAGTTGACAAATAGTCAAGATTTTTATCAAATTGACAATTTTTCCTATTCTGTGCGTAGCTTGACAAATCTAAAAAGCTCTTACAAATGTGATTTTCCCAACACGTGGTGAAATAAATAATGTACACAGAAATCAGCTGTTTATACAATTAAATCGCAAAATAGAAACTGAAAAAATGTAAGTATTTTATATCTACATATGTTTGTATATATGTACATACATATGTATGTATATAAGGATGAAAGTTTGTTTGTTTGTACCGGGCCGATCACATTGAAATTTAAAATTATGACTACATTTAATTCTGGTATCTCAACCCCTTCCCGAGATCTAGGCCAATATAAGGACCCAGATGCCTCCAAAATATTTTTGAGCAATATTGGTATCAAATTAAAGGTATAAATCAGAGCTTCAATGGAGAGTTCATTCCATTCCAATTTTCCAGTCGGTTCTCCACATAGAGACCAAAACGTGGTCCCGGATGTGCCCCAAATATTTTTGCGCAATATTGGCATCAAATTAAGGGTTACCATATATGTTTAACGCTATACGGATATCTCAATCGGTTCCCGATATTGAGGTCCAAACATGAACCGGAATAGCTCGAGATATTTTTGAGCAATGTAGTAGTAATCAGGGTCCCAATATACAACTAACTTTTTTTTCGATACCTAAATCGATTTATATGATATAGACCGATATGTGGACCAGAATGGTCATGGAATGTTGTCGATAAGGAACGGGAGAGGGAAAGAGATAGGAAAGGGAGAGTGTGTGCCCACACATTTTTGATAGGACCCGTTTGCCATAAAATTCAACACCGCCAAAATCCGGACAGTTAATGACAAAGACGTCTGTTGATCGTCATATGGTTGTAAATCATTAATAAGGCGCTGGCACAATTGACGGGTCAATCGAAAATTTTGGACGAACAAATTTTCACTCAAGGAAAATGGAGCGCTCGAGTCCCGCAAGGATCTTAAGTGCCGCGAACGATTTCTATTTTCCTCATTTTCTTCCTCACCCACCAATAACAGAAAAAGTAAAAACCCTTGCGATTCCATTATTTAAGAAAATATAAAAAGATAACTTTGAATTCAAAACAAACGAATTTTATTTGTCAAGACCAATCGACGTATTGACAATTTGGCAAGAAAAGAGCTTTTTTTTTTTTTTGACACAGAATAGCAAATACTTGATAAATAGTCAAAATTGACAAATAAGCAATATGGTGAATTTATCAAGTACACAGAATAGGGCTGTTAATATACATAATATTTATAAAAAAAAATCGTACTAAGAATAACAATACATTATTGATTTTAGCATGTTCAAGGTTGACAGACTTTCATGACGTATTCGGATTGTTTAAATCCCGTTAGACTTAAATTTAGCTTGTTTTTTCTCTGAGTGTAAATTTGCTGGCTGTGAGTCCGAAAATTCCCATCTAGGCCCAGCATAATGCCAAATGTATGTCGGGCATGTGCAGAGACGCCGCATAACACACAGCACGTCTTCATATGTTCACTCAATCCCACACACTTTACCCACCCCCCTCACCCACTCCCCCACGGTCTCTCTTGACTAGTCCAAAAAATGCTGCCTTATTACTGGGCCCACTATTAAGTGAGCCTGACGACGATTTGGTAGCTAAACGTGACGGCTAAGCAGGGATTAGTACTGCTATAACAACAACAACATTAGTATAGCATTCATGTGACGCTTGGAACCTCTTTCTCGAATAAAGTTTTCCGTACAGGATGAATGGTTGCACCAAAAAAGAAAGTATTTCTATCGAAACTCGCTGAACGCAGAAAAAAAGGACGACTTCCACTGCGTTGGGAAGATCAGGTGGACAGCGATGCTGACTCGCTAGATATTCTCATGTGGCGCCATGCTGCACGAAACAGAAACAGCTGGCGCGCTTTATTTGACTCAGCCAGAATCGTCTAGACGGTTACGTGCCAATTAAGGAAGGAAGGAAGAAATGTTGCACCAGGAAATGTGGTTCACATACACTCATATACATATGTATATCTTTAGAAGTCTATAAAGGCGACGGCAGAGAATATTGTTGACTTTTGCACGAGACTGAAGGTCATTTTGAGTACAGTGACGTTATACATAGTTGATTACAAGGCATGAACATCACATACAGATGCTTTTAATTATGGAAATAAAACTGTACTAAACAACAAATTATGCTGGCGACCCAATATACTACTACACTCTATTGAGGACAAATCGTCTGCCCGCCCTACGATAATGACTTTCACAAATTTATTAGACATCGCTTAGAACAACGTTGCATAGCTTTGTCAAATCTCGTTCGACAAATCCCACAATCTAAAAAAAAAAAAAAACACCCCTATAGAATAGGCGAGAATTCGCATCGCGCTGGCACAACTTCATTATGGATACTGTTATATAACTATCAATTCTATAGAATTGAACTTGTCATAGTCAAAATGTGAACATGTGAAAAATGACCGACGTCAATACCACATATCAGCATGCTAATTGAAATACATACACTCACACAGCACCCCTCTGATCGTCGTTGCGCCGCACAATGGCACGTTTCCTCCCCCTAACATTAATTAAATGATTTCGTTGGTAATTAATTTTAATTACATGTTAAGTAATTAGATTGAAAGAGCTGCTGCAATAACAACATTATATCTGTTCAGTTTGATTAACGATCTTGGAGTTTATAGTCATTCGAATAATTCTACACATTGCTAAAAGCAATATAAGAATAAGCTGGGACTACTTTTGTACATTCATCGCAGAAATATACATTCGAGAATAGTTGTAAAACCAGAATATCATTGATACACGTAGCTAAAATGGCCTAGCCAGCGTAGCCTCCGTAACTTCATTCGCTAAATTCGACTATCGCTTTCGCCAACGCGCAAATGTCAAAAAATAAATAGTTGCGAAAACTTTTCTCTCAAGCAACAAAAGAGCAATTCTCTCAAATCTTTGACTGAGACTATCTCAGCTGATCACCCTCAGATCGGTTGCAATAAGGGACTTGTAGAGCTACGAAGGCAAGCTTTTTCGGGATTGCTCTACTAAATACACAAAAGCACGTTGCATACATACCTACTTATTTTACATAAGCCTGTACAGTGTACAGACGTGCTCAACTGAAATTGTTCTGTTGCCAGAGGACTCACTAGCAAGTTTCTACTTAGTCTTATTTGAATAATTTTGATTATTCGTTATCATTTTTTGGAACTAAAAGACTTCGCGTGTTTCATTCAGTCGTAGTTTAGGTAATAGATTTGCAGCAATCATAACGGAGCACGCGCACAAACAGGACCCTTAACTGTCAAAACTTATGCACTTCTCTTGTGAGTTTGTATTCTTTGGACAAAGAAGAAGTCGATGAAAATTGGAGTCTAACGAACATGTGTAGCTTTTTAAAACCTTTCCAAGGCAATGACATGTAGCCAAAAACAGATGGAGCGAAGTAGAAGCAAAAGCACAAATTGAGAAAGCGAAATACGACAAATGCGTATAACGGTAACGAAGTAGTACTCCCGCCACCATAACACACACACACACACACACAAGACAAGCACCCAGTTGGAAAAGCTGATGTATGGTCATCTATAAATGGATATAAAGCCCATAAGATCTATAAATTCCAGAATGCATGACTTTTTTATTTGCGATGTCCTACACTCACGGAAAAACAGCATTTTAAAATCAAAAATAATATTTTTGTTTTCATAATGCACGTTTTAAACCAAATCATTTTTATTTTAACAATGAAAATTTTTAAATTAAAAATGAAATTTTTGAATTAAGAATGAAATTTTTGTAGTAAAAATGCATTTTGGATTTAAAAAGAAACATACCTAAATTAAACATGAAAATGAATGTTGATTCAAAATCTCGCTCTTTGTTCCATTTTTTTTTGTGAGAAAATATTTGTTTGCGAGAAATCCAACAAAAACAATAATGAGAATCGATTTTTTTAAATTTTGTTTTTACAATGATTCATATAATTCATGGATTCTTTTTTAGGAAAAGAGAAGTATAAATAAATCAATATAATGTTTAATGTTCCACTATGTGATGGCGTTGGATTGAATTTCAGGTTGATTTCATGGTTCGAATCCGAAGGAGAATATAAAATAAAGAAGAAAAAGGAGAATAAGGAGAATGAGAAATAAATATAGCAAACAGTTAAGGCGAAGTAGAAAAGAAGAGGAGAACTAGCGGAAGCTATATTTTTGTAGTTGGGACTCGGATTGAGAGAAGATGAAGAGAATGCCGTTGAATTCATTTTCGAATCCGGAAGAGAAAATTATATAGAGAACACTGCAGCATTTTTTCTCATAGTGCTTAAAATAAAAATTAACATTTTTAAATTTAAAATGTTTTTTCTTGATTTAAAAATTTTACAATGAACGTTTTTAAAATAAAAATGTTGGTATTTACTTCACATTTAAATAAGTTTTTGCCTATTTTAATCACGTTTTCATATGTTTTTATAATTTTTTTTTCCCTGAGTGTAGGAAAGTCATGCATCCACTTTTCCCTGCCTCAACTCAATTGCTCTCTTCTTCCTAATATGACTTAAAAATAATTAATACTTTTTTTTGCATTTCTCTCTTCATTCTCTCTCCATCCGATTCCCAACTAGAAATATGTAACTTCCCTCCGGCTTTTTCGCCTCTGTTTCCCTCATTGTCGCACCCTCTTCCCCTCCACTGCTTCATCCAACGCCTTCATATAGTGGGACATTCAATATTATATTGATCTTTAGTGATGCTTTTGTACGTCCGTTTTTTCGAAAAAGACTCTGTGAATTGTTATCGTCATTGTAAAAACCAAAACTAAACAAAACTTGATTCTCATAATTGTTTTTGTTGCTACATTCAACGTTATAGCTGAGAGCCGATATCTGAACTCTTCGCTTACTTGCATTCTACAGTGCATCCGATTTCCTATAAGTTAGAAGGTATATTTTAGAGCCGATACCTGAACTCTTCGCTTACCTTGGGTTGAATTCCAGAATTCCAGATGAAATCATAGTTTTTTCTTTTGGAATACGTACTTTAATGCAAATTTTTCGTACATCTTTTCATGCGTCCGCAAGTTCGTGCATGACCACTGTAATGTTCAATAAAACGCCGATGTCTAGCGTGTGAATAGAATTGATTCTTTATTTGAAATTCTGACCACCTTTCCAACTGGGTACACAAACAAAGCGGCTTTAGGAAAAGCGAACGCTCAACACACAACAAACGGCAAATCATAACAAATCGTAAAACATCCTGCGAAGGCAGACATTTTTTATGTATGTGCTCAGAGCTTGGAGCGCTCTCTTTTCGCCTCTCTCTATAATCCCAATGCGAACACATACAATAAAAATAATTTGCAAAAGGGACAATGCGGGTGTACGGCGTACGGCGTACGTAAATAATCGAACGCGATGCTGCCACATAAACAGCAGGCCAAAAAATCTCAAACGTTTGGGCAAAATCTTAACGCTAAATTTGAGTTTAGCAAACAATAATGTTTGAGAAAAAAGTGCCTTTTTGTTTGAGAACGCCAACAACGATTTTATTTGAGATGCATTTGAGAACTAACGTTTGAGGTTTGAGAACTGGGTTATAGCATGTCTCCACATAACGTGTTTCGCGCTTTTTATCTGCATTCGCTCTCTCAATCGTCGTTCGGCATCGAATCCAGTACTGAAACCCGCTAATTTCCATACAAAATTCTGAGAGCGAATAACGAATGAAACACTGAAACACGTCATTCGTTCTCAACACAGTCGCCAAACCCGATAATATCGACGCCTTCTCTAATTTTGTATCGCAAATCTCACACAGATCAATACAAAAAAAACGCAAAAATAAGCAAACATACAAACATTGAAGAGGAACAAGAATGAGAAATATCAAAATGGACGACGATCAGCCACGTGGAGACGGGTTATTTCGCGAGTTGTTTCGCTACATTATTCGTTGGCGAATTAAGTTATGTGGAGACGGGGTTTTAGCTCTGAACTGCATTTCAATGTGATTGAGTATTAAGACAAATGTTGATGGGGTAACGATTCGGGCACATAAACCAAATTTCGATTTATGACCAATACATGGCAAATTATTGTGCGAGAGCAAATGAGCGAATCAGTGGCGCGCATACACGCGAAAGCCAAACAGGATAGCTATAGCTAACGCGAAAATGGAGAGAGTATGGTTGGGCTAAAGGAGCAAACACCCAAATCAAGAGTAGAAGAAGGGTGCAAGAGGGCTGAATTGGGACGACGCCGACAGCAGCTGTGGGAAGCGCGCGCGCGCTCGTCTACAATGACCAGCCCACTAGTGGCAATAACTCGCGCAATTCAACGATTCATTTGATTATGTGCACGGCAGTCGGCAGGAAAGGCAGTTCAGGCAGTCGCAAGCAATTGAAATAAACGAGGCGGCAGTTGAGGCGGGCGGCGTTGGTAACAAATTTGCTGGTGATTGCGCCGCAAAGGACAACGGCACGTGAGACATACAAGGTATTAAGACGCGAGAAAAGTCGTACGGCATACAGCAAGTGAAGGGAAATTCATGAGCGGTAAGTGACAAGTGGGAAGAAGTGGCGTACGGCGTGTGGCATGTGGCAAGTGGCAAGTGGCGAGTGCGTATGACGGAAGGCGACAAACGGTGAATGGCAGTGGGCGAGTGGTAATTGACGAGCGACGCGTGCCGTGGATAATCGGCCGCGGCTGTTGGGTGGCGGTGAACGGCGCGTTTGTTGAACGGGCGGCAGTGCGCGAGAGCAATCGTCCTGCCTCGTTTCGTTTTCGTTCAGGGGGATTTGTGAGAGAGGCTGAGCGGCTGACTGGATGGTTGTTTTGCTGGCTGGGTGGCTGGCTGGCTGCTGGCAAATAAACTTTCGCTCTGACAGCAACTTTCGAGCAACATAAATAACACACACAAAAAATGTATTTCATTTCGACGACTGCAAAACAGCGAATGACACGAAATACCGAAGGAAAAAATTTCGCAGTCATACAGTTTTGGTTAGCTGAAAGGCAATACAGAACAAATTGAATGTGCTGATTTGGAAAAGTTAAAAAAATTGCATATGTATGTATGTAATATGTGTATTGAAATGGAAAAAGTGAAATACATAAATGGTTATACATTAAAGAAAATAAAATACAGTACTTTTTAATAAAATTTGTGAATTTGTGAATTGTGTTAATAAAAAGAAGGTGCGAATAAGTAATTCGTGGCCAGGACGACTACGTCGACAAAAACAACAACCAGCAACGATAGCTTTCGCGAACAAAGGATTTGTGTGGCTGCTGGCCGACAGGCGGGGCAATCGGGGCAGTCGGGGCAAGCAGAAGTAGCAGGCGATGAGACAGAAAAGCATTGAAGCGAAAATTTTTTTCCACATCAAGTGCCAGCAAAAAGAAAGTGGTAGACATTAAAGCTTAATTCTGTGCGCTATTCAAATGAACAGTAGTAAAGAATTCCTTAATAAAAAAAATAGTATGTATATAAAAATTTATTTTCAACAAATGTGAACAACCGCCCCCGCAGCTATACTTCTAACACAACACAAAGTGAGGTGAAGACGTAAGAGAAAATTTGGAAGGAAGTAGCGCCCAACAGCAGTCCAACAGACTCAGACACAGTTTCAGAATATTTAGTCTGCTGCGCGAATTTATGGGCGTTGTTGTATATTTGCGAAAAAAATGTTACGGCATTTGTATTTACATATTTGAGTGAAAATAGTAGTGGAAAATTTGAAAAAGAAAAATTAGAAAAAGAAAAATTAGAAAAATGGCTTAATTAAAATTAAATAAATTTTATACATAAACATACATACATACATACATACATACATACATATAAATAAAAAAGTGAAGAAAAATCTGACTAAAATATTGATAAGCGTAGATTTTGGTGAAAACGTATGTAAGTGAAAGCGAAGTGAAGCAGTTGGGCGCGGGGGAGGGCCGCAATCATAGTCGCCCAAAAACGACGAAAAAAAAACCAAAGGACAAGAGAGTGTGAGTGGCGCTCGGTGGCGCTGATGCCGACACAGCAACTACACATGAGCTGCGGCACGAGAAAAAAAGCCCCAAACAGTCGTTCGTTAATTATTGTGCACAGTGGCATTATTTGAGATAATTTGTTGGTAAAATAATTTCTATTATTGTTTTGCGATTGAAGCACTTTTCTATGAGATAAAATGCTTTCTGGGGAAATGCTTTTTTTTTATTGTAGAGTGTTAGAGCATTTTTTGTTTTTTTTTTTTTTTGTGAAGCTATGGAAATGCAATAGGAAATACTTCAGTGCAAAGGCGAGAAGTACAATTCATAACCACCTAAGTGTAACTTTCATAATCGCCTCTGCCAGAACTGAGCTTTGCGAAACTTTAACTCCTGGCGCCCAGCTCTATCGATCCATACCATAAATTTGGTCTTTGGGAAGCTTGCGAAGCTCTATATTTCCTACTAATTTCCTTTTGGCACAAATATCCTTTAGGCGGTTCTGAAAGTCTCATTTAGGCGGTTATGAAGTTTAAACGGCGAAATGTAATGTTGTTGCGGTAAAGGCGAAAAGAAAACTCCCCGGAAGTTCTGAGGTGCGCAGCTGAAGGGACAGCTCTGGGGCGGCTGTAAACCTGAAAAGTTCTGGTATTTAGACCCGAATTCCTTGCGAACAAAATGTACATAAATTATAGTACATAAGGTAGTTAGTTGAAAACGTCCACATTTGAAAAAATCAAAAGTATTAACCGGCCCAAAGCGATTTCGAATACCTCTTTGGGCAATATAATAAATACACATCAAAATCGTAAGTTCCTGCTTGTGAATCGAAAATTAAACATAAAATTAAATAAATCCATAAAAGATTAATTCAAACAGCTTGTTTGGTTGGTTGGTTAGAGTGGCGAGTCGCACTGACTCCAATTAGCGCCGAAGCGCCATTTTGATACCACGACTCGCGACTAAAGACACATAAGAATAGAGTAAACGAGAATATCAATTCGGAAACCAGCTCAAGTCCTACGTCCTATATCCATCCAGTTGAGTTTAGGTATCTAAGCAGCCCCTCAGGCCTAACGTCCTTGAGTTCCGTGCGGTTGTCGAAGTGAGGCTTGCCAAGGAATTTCATTCTGCCTTGGCAGTGCGAAGAACACGCGCATAGCAGTTGCTCCACCGTCTCCTACGCTCCAAGACGATTACAGCTGCAACACAGAGTGTTATGGTACAATCCCAATCGGGCCGCATGGGTATCAATAGCCCAATGTGCTGGGAATACCGCAGTTAAGCGGAAAATGACCTTCCTGTCCATTTTTAGAATGGCTGAAGATGGCATATTTTGAAGGCCATTTTATGAAGGCATTGTATAGCGCCACAGACATATGCAAACCATACAGGTCTGCAACCATCTGCTTGTATCCTCCGAGAGGTCCGACTCTTGGTGGAACTCAGTGGCGCAAGAACCTCCTGCGTCCCGGCGATATCAAGAGTCTAGCTATATATATAATTTCTATTATTGTTTTGCGATTGAAGCACTTTTCTATGAGATAAAATGCTTTCTGGGGAAATGCTTTTTTTTATTGTAGAGTGTTAGAGCATTTTTTGTTTTTTTTTTTTTTTGAGAAGCTATGGAAATGCAATAGGAAATACTTCAGTGCAAAGGCGAGAAGTACAATTCATAACCACCTAAGTGTAACTTTCATAATCGCCTCTGCCAGAACTGAGCTTTGCGAAACTTTAACTCCTGGCGCCCAGCTCTATCGATCCATACCATAAATTTGGTCTTTGGGAAGCTTGCGAAGCTCTATATTTCCTACTAATTTCCTTTTGGCACAAATATCCTTTAGGCGGTTCTGAAAGTCTCATTTAGGCGGTTATGAAGTTTAAACGGCGAAATGTAATGTTGTTGCGGTAAAGGCGAAAAGAAAACTCCCCGGAAGTTCTGAGGTGCGCAGCTGAAGGGACAGCTCTGGGGCGGCTGTAAACCTGAAAAGTTCTGGTATTTAACCCGAATTCCTTGCGAACAAAATGTACATAAATTATAGTACATAAGGTAGTTAGTTGAAAACGTCCACATTTGAAAAAATCAAAAGTATTAACCGGCCCAAAGCGATTTCGAATACCTCTTTGGGCAATATAATAAATACACATCAAAATCGTAAGTTCCTGCTTGTGAATCGAAAATTAAACATAAAATTAAATAAATCCATAAAAGATTAATTCAAACAGCTTGTTTGGTTGGTTGGTTAGAGTGGCGAGTCGCACTGACTCCAATTAGCGCCGAAGCGCCATTTTGATACCACGACTCGCGACTAAAGACACATAAGAATAGAGTAAACGAGAATATCAATTCGGAAACCAGTTCAAGTCCTACGTCCTATATCCATCCAGTTGAGTTTAGGTATCTAAGCAGCCCCTCAGGCCTAACGTCCTTGAGTTCCGTGCGGTTGTCGAAGTGAGGCTTGCCAAGGAATTTCATTCTGCCTTGGCAGTGCGAAGAACACGCGCATAGCAGTTGCTCCACCGTCTCCTACGCTCCAAGACGATTACAGCTGCAACACAGAGTGTTATGGTACAATCCCAATCGGGCCGCATGGGTATCAATAGCCCAATGTGCTGGGAATACCGCAGTTAAGCGGAAAATGTCCTTCCTGTCCATTTTTAGAATGGCTGAAGATGGCATATTTTGAAGGCCATTTTATGAAGGCTTTGTATGAGCGCCATAGACATATGCATACCCTGCAGGTCTGCAATCATCTGCTACGAGAGGTTCGCCTCTTGATGGAACCCAGGGGCGCGAGAATCTCCTGCCTTTCTGCGATATGAAGAGCCGAGTTTTGCCTAGCTAGCTCATCAGCCATTTCGTTTTAAGAACTACTGAACGGATTTTAACAAAATTTTGAAAGTTTATTCTATGGATAAGTCCTCTCGACATAGGTTTATTTTTTGCTGCCAGTTGGCGCTGGAGTTTAGATATTCAGAAAATCTCTATTGTAGACCTGAATGGCCCGGAGTTTTTTGTGCAATATTAGTATCAAATGCAAGCTGCTAATCAGGGCCAAAGCGTGGAACCGGTTGGTCACGAAATGTTTTAAGCTATAGAGATAGAGATAGAGATAGAGATAGAGATAGAGATAGAGATAGAGATAGAGATAGAGATAGAGATAGAGATAGAGATAGAGATAGAGATAGAGATAGAGATAGAGATAGAGATAGAGATAGAGATAGAGATAGAGATAGAGATAGAGATAGAGATAGAGATAGAGATAGAGATAGAGATAGAGATAGAGATAGAGATAGAGATAGAGATAGAGATAGAGATAGAGATAGAGATAGAGATAGAGATAGAGATAGAGATAGAGATAGAGATAGAGATAGAGATAGAGATAGAGATAGAGATAGAGATAGAGATAGAGATAGAGATAGAGATAGAGATAGAGATAGATATAGAGATAGAGATAGAGATAGAGATAGAGATAGAGATAGAGATAGAGATAGAGATAGAGATAGAGATAGAGATAGAGATAGAGATAGAGATAGAGATAGAGATAGAGATAGAGATAGAGATAGAGATAAAGATAGAGATAGAGATAGAGATAGAGATAGAGATAGAGATAGAGATAGAGATAGAAATAGAGATAGAGATAGAAATAGAGATAGAGATAGAGATAGAGATAGAGATAGAGATAGAGATAGAGATAGAGATAGAGATAGAGATAGAGATAGAGATAGAGATAGAGATAGAGATAGAGATAGAGATAGAGATAGAGATAGAGATAGAGATAGAGATAGAGATAGAGATAGAGATAGAGATAGAGATAGAGACAGAGATAGAGATAGAGATAGAGATAGAGATAGAGATAGAGATAGAGATAGAGATAGAGATAGAGATAGAGATAGAGATAGAGATAGAGATAGAGATAGAGATAGAGATAGAGATAGAGATAGAGATAGAGATAGAGATAGAGATAGAGATAGGGATAGAGATAGAGATAGAGATAGAGATAGAGATAGAGATAGAGATAGAGATAGAGATAGAGATAGAGATAGAGATAGAGATAGAGATAGAGATAGAGATAGAGATAGAGATAGAGATAGAGATAGAGATAGAGATAGAGATAGAGATAGAGATAGAGATAGAGATAGAGATAGAGATAGAGATAGAGATAGAGATAGAGATAGAGATAGAGATTGGGATAGAGATAGAGGATGTAGACTTTGTCGCAGCGAAGCGGAACTAGTTCAAAATAAATAAATAAATTTGTGCCACCAAATATCTCAATAATGCCACTGTGTCACTAGGGAGTGGACAAAAATGTAACAGACATAAATGCAGTTACAGGCACCAAATTCAGCGCCAGAGCACAATCATAGACACATTCACCAAAAGTTCGAAGCAAAGCATAACTACATAGACACAATCAAAGATAAAATATCCAAACGTCAAAGTAAAATAGGCGAGAGGAGTTCACTCCACACCACCTCCACCCTAGTAACAAGAAAACAGCGCCACATAAGCACACACCCAATACACACACGCGCGCGGATTGAAAAAGCATCGCGGGTGTAGATAAATAAACGCAAACGGAAAATAACGAGCAGAATATGGGAAGAATAATGTGAAAAAATTTCGGAATCACACAAAGAAACAACAAAAAATCGAAACAGTAACAGCGAAACAGGAGCAGCGAAAAGCGCACAGAAGAGGGAGCACAAGGGAGCTTCAGGATTAAAATTTTCTTCTTTTTTTTCTCTTTGTGTATGTGCGCAAGGGTTTGTGATGAGAGCTTCTCACTTGTTCCCATCAAACTCACGCTTCGCAGGCGTTTATTTTATGAGCGCCACGCATTATTGATATTGAGCGCGCTCTCTGTTAGTGTATGTGCATGTGTGCGCTTTTAAAGGATAATTGCATATGCATGTGTGTGTGTGAGACGCGTATTGGTATGCGAGCAAGTGTTGTGTTGTGGAGCGCCGAGAAAACTGAGAAGTGAAATCAAGAAAGCGTGAAGAAAAAAACGGAAAACAAAACAGAGCAAATAAAGATAGCAAAGCAATAAAGTAAAAGTCAAAATAAAAAGAGAAGAGAAGAAAATTCAATAAATTTGAGAAAATAACTGTGAAAATGAGACGAAGGAAGTGTGTTTGTTTGTGAAAAGCAGTGCAGTGAGTGTTTGAAGAGTAAGAACAAGTGAAAAACAGAAGAGGAAGAAGAAGAAGAAAAAGAAGAAGAAAAAGAAGAAGAAGAAGAAGAAGAAAGAAAAGGGAGAAGAAGGGAAGAAGAAGAAGCAGAAGAGGAAGAAGAAGAAAAAGAAGAAAGGGAGAAAGAAGAAGCAGAAATAGAAGAAGAGAAAGCGGAAGAAAAGGAGAAAGAAAATTATAAGAAAAACAAAACGTGCTTCCTGTGTGTGTCTGTGCATCTTTCAAGTTAAATAGTTTTCGAGAACACAAAAGTAAGAACGCCGACGTGTGACGCAAAAGCGCATAACGTTGAAATAAGTAAAACCCAAAAAAAAAAAATACACTGAAATAACACAAAAGCGACTGTGAGTAGAGTGAGACACATCAATAAATCAGCGCGCCTACACTTTTAGATTGTGTTCGCGCATAACATATCTAAGTTTTTTTCTTTATGAAAATCGCTTCCAAACAAACGCCAAAGTGACGCGCACTAAACGAAAAGCGTTGCCAAAAGCAACAAAACCGCCAGCAAAAGCGGCACTTGTGACACATGCAGCGACGTTGCGTAGCGCGCAGCGTACAGCTGCCGACGCTGCAGCCAATGAGACGGCAAAAGCGAATGCTGGCGCCGGCGCCGCCGCCGATTTCAGCGCATTTGACTTTAATGAGAGCTCCGATAATTCCGATACGGAAACGCGTCCGCCATCCTATCTCAGTCGCACGAATTTGCATACGAATACAGGGAGCGGTGGCGGTGGCGGTAGCGGCGGCGGCGGCGCTGTGGATAGTGTCATTGGCAGCAACAACAACAACAATAGCGCAACAGTCAATAATAGATTAAACAATAGCAACAAATTAGTTAACAAAACCACCAACAGCAAAAGCAGCAAAAGCAAAAGAGCTGCAACCAGCGCGGCTGAGGCGCCGTGTAATGCTAAGCGGCGCAGCAAAAGTGCCAACAATGATACACGTAAACAAAACGGCAACGTGAAGCCGAATGAGCAGGTGCCGGAAGACGAAGAAGATGATCAGAAAGAAGAAGAAAGCGAAGAAGAGGACGCGGAGAATGACGATGCCGAAACCACTGATGACGATGACGATGAGGACGAGGAGGAGAATGACGAAGTTGAGAAAGCAGCAGATGAAAAGACTACGCCGCAAAGTGCACAGCAGCGCATGACACCAGCGCCACATACCAGCAACAATACAAATGCACAGGAAGAGAATAGCACCGAGGATGAGGATGATAGTGATGAGGTTGATGATGAGGATGAGGATGATGAGAATGAGGATGATGAGAATGAAAAAGAACACGAAGATGGCGCTAGAGCCAGTCAAAATCTTACTGGTGCTGCCAGTGCAAGCACAGAACAGACGCCCACAACTGCCACAGCGGCGGCGGCGCCGGCATCTACAAGCGCTGACTTCACGAATAACGCGTGCAACGCTAATGGCGGCATTGGCGGCAATGAAAACGCCAACAATGACCCAAACAACAACAACAACAGTAGTCATAATCAAAGTATAAATACGCATAGCAACAGCAACTTTAACAGCAACAGCAACAACAATCAAAATAGTAATGCTAGCAGTGAAGGCAACAACAACAGTCAAACGAATAACAACACTAATAACACTAACAACAATGCCGATGCGCTGCTTATGGCCGCCATTGCTGCCAATGCAAATGTCAATGGCGCAACTAGCGATGATGCTGCCGCCATGAATGCGCCAAACAACGCCAACACTAACAACAACATGCAATCAAATGATCAATGTGCGTTGTCAGGTGGCACAACAAGCGTCAGCGCGCTGCTAGATGGCGCTCTAAACGCAAATAATGTGAACAATTTTAATGAGTTGGCGCGCAGCAGAAGCGCCAGTTTAAGTAACAATAGTTCATCGACTACAGCGCTGGGTGGCGGCTGCGGCGTTGGCGTTGACGGCGGCATCGATGGTGTTACTGGTGAAGCGAGCGATATGGTTGGTGGCAGTGGAGCAGTTAGCAGCGCCAAAGACGACGACGCTCATGGCAGCAGTGCATGTGGTGGTATTAGTGGAAACGGCAGCGCTAATGAAAATATCAACGCTGGCGGCATTGGCATCACTGGCGCTGCCGCTGCCGCTGTACTGAGCGCCATCGGTGGTGAGAGCATGAGCATGGGTGGCGGCGGTGCGCCTAGTGAGGCGGGCTCGTGTCAAAGTGAACGCAAAAAGTATCGCCATCAAAATTATAGTAAAAATATTTATATTGGCACGAAGAATGCGGAAAAATGGGAACATACACGAACGCGCTTGCAATTCAAGAATGATGTCGAGTTCGTTACGTACTTGTTGAATTTGGCGGACAACGACACCGAACGGCTAGCTAAGTGAGTTTTGTGCGAAGAATCTTTTTATGTGCTTATTTTTATTGATAATCCATAAGTTGGTGTGTAGGTATGTATGTGCCTATAGGTTCGTAGCTCGTCTCTGTCGGTGTAGTTAAGTAGTAATCGAAACTTGCTTATGATAGAATTAAACTAGATACACAGCAGTGGTCGATAATGAAGAAAAAATAAACTAATTTCATAATATTTTGGTTAAATACAAGAGTCCAAAGTGTTTTTGGAACTAAGACAGTACAACTGCAATTATTTTACTAAAAAATTAACTTAAAGAAACGATATTATTCTACGATGCAACCCTGCCATAGATAGATTTTGTTGAGGATTGTACTGCGACCACTAAGTCTATTGTACCCTCTCGATTCTCCATCACATTATTTCATCTTATCCGAGCTCCTTCAGAAATCGAAGGATATCGTTCGGCTTTAGAGACTGAATGGGTCTCTGACCTGGCCAAGGCGTGCCCAGGAATCTTTCACGCTACCTTGCAATGGCATCACACTCGACCAGTATATGCTCTGCAGACTCATCTTCTCTGTCACAGACTGCCTGACAGGATACCTACTCTATGCATAAGTTTCCTAAGCCTGCAGTGTTCTGTGAGAATTCCTGTCAACATTCTCAGTTTATTCTTAGCGAGGTTCCGAAGTCCTTTGTGCCTATTAATGCCTTCGCTTGACGCATTCCATCGGCTTGGCGCCAGTACTGTTCCCTTAACTTCCTTTCCTCATTTCTGAGCTCATTCCTGATAGTATGTGGGATTATTGCTATGAATAGCTCAGGTCCTGCCATAAAACTTGTCTATAATTGATGATATCCGTTAAGTGAATTGGATTTATTTAAGCCCTATCTCCAAGAGTATAAGAATTAGATAGCCACTACTAATATCTACGACCATCCTGGTTTATTGCATAAAGATATTGGTGAGATAAGATAGAAAGATATGGAGCTCACTCCCGCTTTTGATACCATTTGAAGAGCTGATAAAGTTTGCGAATTCCTAACAAAGAATTATGGGACTTGATTTAGCCCATAGAGAGCATTTCTATCAAAAGGTTCAGATGAAAAAGCTGCTCACCAAAACCCATTTCTATTGGAAGATGTCATTGTATGTTGAAATAAAACTCTCAGTTCGATTCAGCCAGTTTGAAGGAAAAAATTAAGAAACTCCTTACGAATTAGTGTAAAACTGGTTGTGACCGCTGTGGTGCAGTGGGTAGAGTGCTCGGGTTCAAACCCCAGTCCCAAAACACCAAACAAATTTTTCTAATTAATAAAAATCCAATTATTGGGTTTTTAAGAGCAGCGGTCACCTTTCGCCAGTGGGCGGCATACCCTCCGAGTGTATATTATTATTGTTTAGATAGCATTAACAATTCCCGTTTTCCTATCCAAACAGAATAGCCCAATGAATTGTAGTTGTGTATATTGAAAAGTCTGTTGAGTCCTGAAAATATGCTGAATCTCAAACTTATACATACCCAACGCATCGCCTCTATAGAACTTACAGATCTAGGTTTCTTAAAAAGTCTCGCTTTCATTTTTTATAATTTTTTGATTATTTTCATCATTATTTTTCGAGCCTTCGTTGCAAATGTTGTTGTTGTAGCTGTGCTGTAGTAGTCGCTAAGAGACTCCCCGAAGATTTTGGGCAGTGTAGGGGAAGTAACAGTCATTTTCCGGATAAATCCGGTACTAGTCCCTTCTGACACTAGCCAGAGTGTCGTGCGAACAATTTTTTCGTGATCAATCTTCCATGCCATTGGACTTTAGTGGCCGCTTACGACAGATATTCCTTACCACCGGTATATTCTAAGCCCCCTATCCCGCTGTGGGCTTTCCTTTCGCGCCCTTGCATTCGACTTCGAAAGGCTAATGGCGCAGAGTAGGAAAAATCAAATCATTGGTCACTCCCTATTTCTCCTTTTTACTAGTGTTCCGCCATGTGCCTTAGGGTGCTCAGGCACACTACACAGTGATCAAATCTTGCCGACCCTACTTACATGGCAGTTAAAACACCGTTGTAAACCGAAATGATTTCTGTGCAGGGATTCTGTAACTTTTCATACGATACCTCGATACCTCTGCGATGATTATCGGAAATAGCATAATCGCAAAACTGATCGCAAATTTACGATATCGATGCTAATATTGTCGCAAATTTGTTACAGAATCCCTGCACTGGTAAGTTAAAACTACGATCTGATTATTCCTAAACTTTACTGCTTTGAATTTTCTTAAGAAGGTTGCTACACGTCCTAATGGTTGTAGAACGGTGGTTTGTACCAACGTCCAGTAAGAATACTACAGTGAGCCTTGGTTCATGTTGCGTCCTATTCAGCAAATTCATTGCTCATGTTACTTACCAGGTAACGTGCCAACTTCACATTGTAGAATATCTAAGTTAAAGATAACAATCTGACACAGGCTTAAGCAATAATATTAAGTCAATTGTTCCTTCACTGACTTTGTTAACCTACACATGCAGTATTCTACAAAACTAGAGTTGATATGAGAATGTTATTGGTCGTAAAGAAATTTTCTTCTATTCAATTCGCTGCTTCCATCTCTAAGAAACCATCTTCTTCGAAAGTAAGAGAAAGAGAAGTTCGCAGTACCGTCGAAAACATCGAGAAAGCGCTGTGACCCTGGTAGACCTAATGTAAGTGACCTTTAGAAATACCAGCTCGGTTCCGAAAGCCAGAACGTTGCATATGTTTCACTAATTGCAACAATTCAATGCCATTTTTGACTTGAATTCTCAAAATTAATATATATCTAGACCTTCGGGACGCGCTTCCGTGCTTCTTCGAGCCACTTGCATATGCTAACAATGTATTTACATACATACATACATGCATGCACACATACATACATATGTATGTACGAACGTACTTGATGGCAATGCAAATTTTCATCAAGCGAAACAACAAGCAAACGAATAGCAACAACAATAACGACAACAACAACAACAACAACAACAACAACAACAACAACAACAACAACAACAATAACGACAACAACAATAACAACGTAACGTGCTGCAACGCAATGTGTATTGCAAGTCAAGGCAGTCGTAAAATTGTGCTTCAACAATTGTTAAGAGTTCGCGCTGCCATGGAGCGCTGTGGCAATGCAGGGCAGGACAAGCCGTTGTTACAGCAGCGAAGGCGTCGCAAAGCTAGGCTGAGTGGCGAACGGGGCAGAGCGAATACATACATATGTACATACATATGCGGGTGGGAGGGCGCTGGGTTCTGCAGCACAGAGGTTAAGAGTTGCGCCACTTCAGGTGCCTGACGATTGCACGAATTGCCGCCAGAGTTGGACTTTAGTTAGATATGCATTTTAGTTGTTTTTTGTTTTTACTGCTGCCATGATTGTGCAAGTTGTTGTTTTTTTTTTTTTGTTTGTTGTGATTGCTATGAGCGTTTTTGTTTTTACGCATATATGCATATATGTATCTACTTATGTGTGTGTGTGTTATTCTTTTTTTATGCCTTTTTTGTGCTCCATTCTTGTGCTTGGTTGAGTCTGCAGTGCACCATAAAAGCCAGAATTGCTTTGTAGCACTCGCATTTGAATATTCACCCTGCGTTTTTATATGTTTTCCATCTATTCGTTTTTCTTTTTGTGCTGCACAATTTTTTGTTTTTCATTTGGCCAAAAATCAACCCATCGCATGGTCGTACGCGACCGGGCATAATCGAGAAGTGTGTGCGTGTGTGCGTTTTTGCCGATGCCGATGCCTGATGAGCACATGAGCTTGCAAGCGCCTTTGCATATGCAAGAATTTTCCTCGTCAACATACATGCTTATGCATGTGTGCGTGCGTGTATGGCGCCTTCATGCATATCCACTAGGACTAGCGCCGTCGCACAATGGGAATTCGTGGCCAAAAATAAAGTCGAAATTAAAGTAGTCGTAAATCCATTTTTTTTAACAGCTATCGACAGATATTTTATAGGACAAAAAAAAAGCCCATGTAAAATTTTCTGAGTTCCGTTTCGTTTAGCCGTACAGGGTGCCCAAATTTGAACAAAAAATGTGCCATTTGAATTATGAATTATATGACTTGATACGAAATGCTCTATCTAAGCCATTTATTGACGCATATACTTGGTTTTTACACCTAAATATAGGTAATGGCGTGGTCGCTGTGGTGCAGTGGGTAGAGTGCTCGCCTACTATGCCAGAGGTCTCGGGTTCAAACCCCAGTCCGAGCAAACACCAAAAAAATTTTTCTAATTAGTAAAAATCCAATTATTGGGTTTTTTAAGAGCAGCGGTCACCTCTCGGCAGTGGGCGGCATACCCTCCGAGAGTATTTCTGCCATGAAAAAAGCTTCTCACAAAAAATGCATTCCCCGTTCGGAGCCGGCATAAAACTGTAGGTCCACCCAATTAGTAGGAAAAACAAAAAGGAGCACACCTAGAATTGGGAGAGAAGCTCGGCCATAAAACTCGTCAGAGTTATAATAGCGCCATTGTATTATATTATAGGTAATGGCTTCTACTTTTTCAGGAAGTAATACTTTTTTTATTATCTTTGAAACCTGATTTTATATGATTTTTCAAATAAGGATAAAAAAATATCGAAAACATTTTTTCTTCGCCAAATTTAAGCAATAAAATAAAAAAAAAACAAAAAAAACGTATCCTGGATTTTTTTTGTGTGATGAACTAACATATTCTTTATCATATCACATTAACAGAAATTAATTTCACCCGCGCTCCCGCGAGTTTTAATTATTCTCCTAATGGGCCAAAAGTGCATTTTTGAAATTACATTTATAATGACATATTCAAAATTAAAAAAAAAATGTTCGTACGTGATTTATCCCTCAATATTTCTCTATAATATAGAAAGTAGTTCATATTATGAAATGCACTAGCTCACTTTTGAATTAGCTGCACAGGTTTTATTATATATTGTTTTTTACGCAGGATAAAAAAAAAATTATCAAAAAAATTGGGAAATTTTACAACCAAATTAAAAAAAAATAAAAAAAAAACGTATCCTCAATTTTTTAATATATGTTGGTCCCAGGTGTGCTTAATAGCCCCCCATAGTCAGTTTCATCATTCACCCGCGCTCTTCTCACTAATTCATGTTTTTCGACGAGGTGTATATGTGCGCTATCACTATGGACGTACATACATATGTATACATATGGTACACTTTGTAGCTAGAGAGAAAAGCATTGATGAGCAGTTTTTACAGATGTTTATGCTTTAAAATAATATAATATATATATATAATAATAATGCAATTTTATATAGAATATATACATATATACTTACGTTTAACCTATTTACTTCAAAAGTATCATAACTCAAAAACGCGAGTTTTCAGGTATGGGTATGCATGCATGTGTGCATATGTATACGAGTATGTATGTGCATTATATGACGAAATTTCGGTCTGATAGATTTACTATTGAAATATATAGCGACTGAAAACTTAAAGGGTTTTTTTTCGTAAAATAAGGTTACTGAGCTATGATAGTATTGAAGTAAGTGAGAGATATACTCTCATTTGCTGTTTGTTATACCATTCATGAACATGAAGTAGTATTATCACTTTGTGCCAAACACGACGTATTTTCATGTACAATTTATCATTTGTCGGAATCGGCCAAATCGGACCAGTACAACATATAGCTCCAATACAACTGATTGTTAAGATATAGATATTTTTGAGTACACCTTCTTCAATTAAACAGATGAAATTTAATTTCTCTCATTCATGAATGGTATAACGTATAACGATTTCATTTCCACACCATGTACTAATATTCATCAAAAAAGCTTGTATACGGAATTTGAGCATTCTAACTTAATTAGTTTCGAAAATAATTAAAATTTCATGTTTTTTCGCGACACCCGTTAAATGGGGGGTGGGAGTATTTGTCTTCAGATTGATTTCATTTTCACACCATGTACTAATATTCATCAAAAAAGCTTGTATACGGAATTTGAGCGTTCTAACTTAATTAGTTTCGAAAATATTTGAAATTTCATGTTTTTTCGCGACACCCGTTATATGGGGGTGGGAGTATTTGTCATCAGATTGATTTCATTTTCACACCATGTACTAATATTCATCAAAAAAGCTTGTATACGGAATTTGAGCATTCTAACTTAATTAGTTTCGAAAATAATTGAAATTTCATGTTTTTTCGCGACACCCGTTATATGGGGGGTGGGAGTATTTGTCTTCAGATTGATTTCATTTTCACACCATGTACTAATATTCATCAAAAAAGCTTGTATACCGAATTTGAGCGTTCTAACTTAATTAGTTTCGAAAATATTTGAAATTTCATGTTTTTTCGCGACACCTGTTATATGGGGGGTGGGAGTATTTGTCATCAGATTGATTTCATTTTCACACCATGTACTAATATTCAGCAAAAAAGCTTATGTTCCAAATTTGAGCACTCTAGGTCCATTTTTACTATTTATGACCGTTTTTTGTATGAAACGTTCCCATTGTGCGTCGTGTGGACCCAGACAAGCACGCAATATGAAGACTAGCATTTCCTGCCAAGTACCATACGTCTGTATTTACGTTAGCATACATGCATACATACATATGTATGTATATGTGTTTCATATGTTCATATGCATATCTGCATATGCCAAACATTGAACGCGAAATTCGTTAGTAAAAATATAAACATCCGGCAAGTGCCAACCAGCGTTGCCATTCTAGCTTTTTTCAAGCTAGATTTAGCTTTTTTTCTTGTCTTTTAGCTGCAAAAATTCTGATTTAGCTTTGGCTTTTTTTTTTAGCTTTTTTATTAGCTAAAACTCCCCAAAAAATGAGCGCTGCTCATTGCTCATATAGTTACCATTATTTGAATGTAAAACATTTTTTTTAACATTTCGTTATTTTTATTGACTTTGAAGTACAAATTTACATATATGTATGTAGTATATGAAAATAAATAACTTATGCAGGCTCCACTAAACACGTCGCTTCTTCAGATAAGCTGACTTCTTGTTCTTCTTCGACAGCTATCCAATTTGTTTACTTCTGCATATTCTATACATGCATTCGCGTTTAAAATTCGTAAAATTCTTCATTCTCTGAGTTTATCCATCATTCGCACGTGAGCTGAATGTCAAATTATTTCGTCTTCCTTACAGTTTTGACATCTCGGTCATTCAGCTAACGGCGTGTATATGTATATGTATCTTGAACCGACCTGTTAAATTGACCTTGAATTTATGTGTGTTTTGAAAACACATTAGGCGAGTTCCCCTGGCTGTGATCCATATCCGCATAACAATTTTGCATGCAAATGGAACAACAATTTTGTTATCCTGGTGTTTATCTGGATCCATTTCGGGTCCGTATAGATTGTAATTGATTTTTTGATCCATATAAACATCAGGATAAAAAAATTGTTGTTGCAGCTGCTTGCAAATTTTTTGTCCGGATTACTGCCCCGGGAAATCACCTATTAATAAAGCATTGAAATACGCAGTAGGACTTGGTATCATCGTTTTGTTAATCCGGGAGTACTTGTCAATAGATACTCTATTACTCCCTATACTTCGTGTATAAGCATTTTGTATACTCGCTTTTAACATTGTATGTCCTAGGAAGGGAAGTAATAAACACAAAGAAAATGAAACAAAACTGGAAAAGTTTTGATATTGCTCGGAAAGGATATCAAACAGAGTACTTTTCTGCTCTCGCTTGGGGAGATCTCGATCCAAGTTCTACTGGGTAATTTCGTAATTTTTTTAGCTTCTTTTTTTAGCTTTAAATTTTTTTTTGATGTGTTTAACAATTTTTTTTAGCTTTTTCTAGCTTTTTTTTTTGAGAATCTAGCTGGAACTCTGGAAAAGTTCTGGCAACACTGGTGCCAACCCAATGGCTTGTCGTTTCGTTATTTAGCTGTTTCGTGTTTTGCATTTCCGCATCCGTTAACACGCTATCAGCATGCATTCAAAATCGCATAAGTACCCACGCTCATGGCACTACATATCTATTTTCATTAGGGTTGGCAAATTTTGGCGTAGCTGTGATTTTGTCGCCGTTTCTTAAGTCACTAGTGACTGCCGTGACTGATTTCATAATATCACGGTGACAAAATCATGTAGCGATGGAGCCTAGTTACAGCTCCTATTTCGTTTTTTTTTTTTTTGCAGTAACTTTGCTGAGGTGGCTAGGACGTTAAAGCAACAGCGATACAATCACTCCCAGTCACTGAAACGCTAAAAATAGCAAATGACAAAATCACTGTTCGATCGAAACGTTCCTTTTTAAGAAGAATGACAGCGGCAAAATCACTGATCATGTCAATGGAACGTTGAGAGTAACAGCGACAAGAGGTATTTTGTATGGTTTTTGTGTAAGAAGAAAAAAATTGTCAAAAATGAACGGAAGTTTTCACAGACATAAAAGTTTGACTGACAATTTTAGCTGGACTTGAAAAATGCAATCCGTTTAAACACATTTTTTTGTTTAATTGTATCAAAAAGTGACAACGGTTCCTATCAGGAACGTTAAAAGTCACTGTCACAAAAATCACGGTGACTGAAATGTCACAGTCACGAATCACTGCGTTCCTCACAAATCACGAAATTTTGATCATCTAGCACCCCTAAGAAAGCGTTATTTTGAACACTTTTTATACAGCCAGGAACTATAGTATAATAATAATAATAATGAGGTCGCTAGAGGGCTAGAAAGTTCCAATTGATATTCAGAAAATTATAATTGAAATTCAGAAAATTACATTTGAAATTCAGAAAGTTACATTTGAAATTCAGAAAATTACAATTGAAATTCAGAAAACTTCTTGAGTACTGTGAGGAGGTTTCTGAATTTCAAATGCAATTATCTGAATTTCAATTGTAATTTTCTGAATTTCAAATGGAAATTCTGAATATCAATTGGAACGTTCTGAATTTCAACTGAAAAAGGTGTAGAAGATTATTCGCCATAAAATTTCGGTAGGGTTCTACTCACAAAAAATCTTTGTAAAATGAACCTAAAAGACCACAGGAAGCGAGAAACTTATGTATATTCCTCGGAATGTTAAATGTGTTTTATTTCCAGTTCTACTGAAGCGATCGAAATACTTACTTCTTTATCAAAAGATTAATGCTTTTTGACGACGTTTAACATGCCGGCAAAAAAAAGTTACATTATTAAGGTGTTATAAGCTAAATACTGGGTGGAGGTGACCCCAATGGCGCACATAGGGTTGATACAATTATAGAGCAGAAACTCCGCTCTCAAGCCAAAGAGATTGGTTTATCAAACTAGCAGATCGGACCATAAATACAGAAGTTATGAAAAAATGAATGTTAGTGACATCTAGCGGCGTCCAAAAAAAAATACAAAATATTTTTTCAAAAATGTTTTCGAAAAAGAAATCATATGGGGCGGCGTACGGTGGACTCGTTTTTTTTTTGGTCGATATAAGGCGAGACGGCCTAATGTAAATATGTACATACATACTCCACCATTGTTGATGCACATTCTCTCTAGGAATTTAGATTTGTTTGGAGGGCTGTTGTATGAAAAAATAATTGTTGCTTTTCTACTATATAATAGCCGCTTTTGATTCACAATTTCTATGTTGGCTATAAATTTCCCTCTGCCAAATTTATATGTGAATGATAGCGAGCAGAGGGAAATTTTTATCGACCAGTTAGCGAGTATGGCTACTACTCATTATGGGTTCAAACATTTTTGTTCGATCCGACCTCGCTTGTCTGATGGCGTATCGAAAACGCCAAATATCTATTAATTGTTAGCTATTATCTACTACTGATGATCTCTTATCTACTATCTATTATCCCGTATTTTTTATCTATTATATGTAGATTATCGATTATCTTTCTTTATCTTTGTGGTTCTCTCTACTTTTGCTAGTTTTTCCTAGCGAGCAGCATCTGTATACTCGTGCAGATATGTAATTATGACTGTTGTAAATATATCTACATACATACGAGTACATACATAGATAAGTACTTACATAACACTGTACAAACACACTAGCTACGTTTTTGTCAAAGAGGCGGCTACGCTTTTGTCGCGCACAAACCATTGGCGCATGAATCGCCTTTTATGTTGTCGCTTTTGTGCAGCTCTTCGCATTCAATGCTATATTTTTTTTTTGCTTATTTTTTGTAATGCTTTTTTACAAAAACATAAAGAGCAGTCATCAGAAATTTTTTTTTATTGTTCCAAGTCATTATTCCAAGCACAAGTATTCGCATATCAATGCAAAGCTATCCTTTCGAATTATTCGAGCATCATTAGAGTCTCTCATACAATCTTAGGGGGAAACCTTAATCTGTCTCTCAAAAAATGGAAGTTTAACTTGCATTCCCTAGATGTCTCCATAGTTCGAAAATGCGGAGCGTCGACTTCAGATCAGACCCCGACATTTTGACTCACGTGAGTAAATGAGAGACATCACACACATTTTAACCAATGTAGCGCAAATCGCTATGCGCTCTCCCATACAATCTCCCTAATAATTTTGTCGATCATCTCAAAATTGTTTCTTACTCACTTTGATCAGTAGAAAAGTTTAATAGTTCGATAATACTTAAGAAGATATGAAGAATTTCTCGCTAACTACTTATTGCACAACAACAATAATAAAAATAAATTTGTTTTCCTTCATATCCTCCACAGCTTACCGCCACCCTCCTCAGCGCCGACAACTCCAACCAAAAACTTCGCCAACAACTTTAAATTGGAGCCCAATCTGAGCGTTAAGGAATTCGGCAAAGGTCAGACAGAGAATAGCTGCGAAGCAACACCAGCACCGATACGCCGCAAATATAAAAAGCGTGTACAATTTAGTGATGCTCTAAATGGTTTAACGAAAATGAAAGACTTCACCAATCTCTCGGCGAAAGCTAAGAAACAGGATCAGAAAATGAAGAATGCCGTCAGCGCTGGCGGCGGCGCGGCGAGCGCGGCAGGTGCGGTAGCCGATACATTACCCGAAGTATTAGATTGTCGCATAGCCGAGAAGATCAAAAGCGAATTGGAGGAGAAATGCGTTTCAACACATCCGAATGCCTTGTGTTTGAAAAAGCCGGGCGAGGCAAATGATCTGGAACAACATAACAACAACAACAGCGACGAAGAAGAGAACGAAGTTGCGGACGCGGCTGCGGAAAGAAATGGCGGCGGTGAACCAACAAGTACAGGGCCTCTTGTCAGCGCCAACATGCCACCATCCACTGCACACGGAGATATGATGGACGCAAGCAGTAGCGCCGCGGCAGCCGCAGTAGCAGCAGCAATGCCAACGCCCTCGCTCACAGCGCCATCTACCATGGTTGCGGCCAACAATTTCCGTGGACGAGTGAAAGGCAAGCGCGGGCCCAAAGGTACGGCAGCTGGTACGTCCGGCGCTACGCTGCCAGTTAACAACACATTCGGCGGCAATATGGCTGGTAATATGAGCAGCAGCATGACAGGCAGCATGGCAGGCAGCATAGCCGATGAGGATGAGGACGAGTTCGATGGTGGTGGCGGCGGCGGCATTGGCGGCGCTGACTCCGATGGCGGCGATGATGACGACGAAGAAATGGATGAGGAGGCGTTGGCGCGCGAAATGAAGAACGAACAGAATTTCGTGGAGGAGGAGGACGAACATGATATTGCCTTCCGTTCGCAGCAATCGTGTCGCGAGTGCTCCATCACGCACGACTACAAATTGTGTCCCTTACGCACAGCAATCGGCACAATCACCGACGCCGTCTATTTGGCCGAATGGATTGAGCGCAAGAATTTGGAGGCCTTGGCCAAGCTGAAACACGATGCACAGCGGCAAGCGAAACAAAATCACAATCATCATAACGATGATGACGATGACGAGGATATGGACGAGACATCACAAATGTCCGAGCTGGAAACCAAGCCGCTGATAACATTCGCCGAAGCATCGGTGCCAGCCGAATTCGAGCTGCACAACGTTGAACCGAATGTGACGGGTGTTTTTGCGCGCACCGAAGTGCGTGCCTACACGAAACTCGGCCCGCTAATCGGCCAGCCGGTGCAGAATAACGATGTGCGCGAGGGCAGCGATATGAAATGGATTTTCGAAATTTGCGAGGCAGGCGATGAGAAGTCGCAGTTACTTGCGTGCGATAATCCAAATACGTCCAATTGGTTGCGCTACATACGACCGGCGCCAACTTACGAAGAGCGCAACGTGAATCTGGTGTCGATTGAACGGAACGCCTATTTTGTGACGTGTCGCGATGTGAAGAACGGCATGGAATTGCTTTATTGGAGCGATGATTGCAACACAATGTGGCGTAAAAAGCATACGGAGAAGACGAGTAAGTTTTTGTAAATATGAGAGTAGAGCTCCTTAAATTGCTCAGTCACTCAAACACAGCGTTGCCACTTTGGTTACTTTTTACCAAAATTGGTTACCATTTTTTCGTTTGGTTACGTGGTTACTTTCGGCCGATTTTGGTTACCATCAAGGTCCATGAATTGAGTGAGTACATCATGGTTACATTCAACTTTTAGGAACACGCTTTTAATTTTTCCAAACTATAAAATATGTTTTTTCCAAATTGTTTTGTTGTATTTTTTTTTAATCAAATTCCAAATAATTTATTGTTGGGGGTAAATGGAAAAAATTAGCTGTTTCACGAAAATCAATAAGGCAAAAGTGGGAAAAATTCAAAAGCTTTGACAGAGTATGAGTGGTCGAGCTTGTAAAAGCTTTCGCATATTGCGGCTGAAGATGGAATGTATCACGGGTTCGATCCCCGTGAGGAGCATCCACTTCCGAAAAGGGTGCGTATGATTGAACATGGTTTTTCGTGAAATAGCTATACTCAACCTTCGTTGGAAATAGTTGTTGAAATTTTTCCATTTACCTCCAAAAATAAAAAATTAAATTAAATAATTTTCGTGCTAAGCATTAAAAAGCTTTTAAGTCCAAATAATTTATTTGACAGGAGCCAGCGACCACATTAGAAATAAATCTATTCTGGCGAATTTTCGTCAGCTGTTCATTCTCATGTCTGGCCGTGTTTTTAAATGTTGATAGAACGCTACGATCGGCCGATATTTCGCTCGACGTTGGATCTGCTTAAGGCATAAAGATGTAAAACAATTGATATATTTTAGTTTTTTAACCGTATATGTATATTGTTTGGCTTCCAAATAAATAGCCCTAACGTTAATGGGACATATCGCTAGCTTAGAGTGCAAATTGTGTTAGTCCTTTAGGCAAACTTTGTAGGAGAAAAAAACAAAAAATAAAAAAAATTTCGAAATGAAAAAAATTTCTGTTCATGTAAATATTTTGGACTTAGAGTATTTTCTTCGCTTTTTGGACTTACACAATTTGCGTATCACTGAATAACAACGAGTAGAAATATAACAAGTGTCACAGATTGTTTAGCGTGGTGCGTATTTGATTTTTCTAGTATTCTACATAAAAATACACTTTTTTTTTATAAAAGTGGACTTACACAG
Organism: Urophora cardui; assembly: GCA_960531455.1. NCBI lineage: Eukaryota > Metazoa > Arthropoda > Insecta > Diptera > Tephritidae > Urophora > Urophora cardui. The sequence continues at coordinate 151,857,203 of OY482671.1, read as the reverse complement.
TTTGCACTCTAAGCTAGTGATATGCCTATATTATTAATTTTGATTACCTGTTTCTAGTTTTGGTTACTTTTATTTTGTATTTTGGTAAATTTTAAATTTTTTAAGTGGCAACGCTGCTCAAACATCTATTTCTCTTTCGCTCGCTCTCTACCTCTCTCTCTCTCTCTCTCTCTCTCTCTCTCTCTATAATTCTATCATTTTCAGCTTGCGGCGGCTGTAATTTACATTTCGATCATCCACTCTACTATCGCACACACTGTTCGATATTCCATGATCCCTCGATGAGTCTCACCATACGCAAATACCATTGCAAGGTGTGCGGCGAGGCGGTGCTCGGCAAGGATAACATCATGAAGCATGCGGCCGAGAAGCATGAGGGCAAGGGCGCATACCAATGCCAATTTTGTAATAAGTTCTTTCTGCGACTCAACTATTTGGAAATGCATCGCACCTACGGCTGTGCGGCCAATCCGAATCGGGCACGGCCGCTTTGCGATTTTTGTGGTCGTAAATTCTGCCAACCGCAAAAGCTCAAGGCTCACATCAAGCGCATGCATAGTGGTAAGAATATTGTGCATAGATACATACATATGTACATACATAAATGGATGATGGTAATGCATAAAATGTAGAAGAAGAAGCAACAGCGTGCATTTGTAATTTCCGGTAGATGGTCGCTTAAGCGACTGTTGTTAAATATTTATAGATATGTATGTTTATTAGACCGTACCGTGAAAGAAAAGTTAGCAGTACGCTAGAACAAAATCAAAAAAAATTTCCGGAAATGTTTTCCGAAAAGACGTCTTATGGAGGCGCGTATGGCGGACGTTTTTTTTTTTGGTTCATATAAGGCGAGACGGCCTAATGTACATATGTTGTATGCAATGTGCTTGCACGTGTGGATGTATGTGTAAGTAATTGTTTGCGTCTCGACAGGCAAATTTTTTTATCATTGTAGTTTTCTTATGCAAGATACGAGGGTTGTTTGATAAGTGCGTGACATTTCGAACTTGGCGACCAGTCAACCTACGTCAACTACCATTTCTTAAAACACTACTGTAAAAATTTTAGCAGCTTACGCAATTTACTTTTGGTTTGGCAGCGAGTGAAAGCCGAAAGCCTCGCGCGTATTTTAACAAAAAATGGAAAAAAGTGAATTTCGTGAGCTGATAAAGCATTCTTGTTTTCGTAAAAAATCCATGAAGTAAACCAAGGAAAGGCTCGATAAATACCAACGGGACTCTGCTCCATAATTTTCAATGGCTAAGAAGTGGTTAACTGAATTCCGTTGTGGTCGTAAAAGCACAAGTGATGCCCAATGTTCAGGTCGCCCAAAACAAGTAATTACAACAGAAATCGTGGATAAGATCCATGAAATGGTCATGGACGATCGTGGAATGAAATTGCATAAAATAGCTGAGATAACAGGCATCTCAACTCAGCGAATAAATCACATCTAACATGAATATTTAGACATGAAAAAGCTATCCGCGCGATGTCTGTCGCGATTGCTTACCACTCGATAATAAGCGTAATCGCGTGACAACTTCAAAGGTGTTTTTGACGCAATCCGAACGAATTTTTGCACGGTTTTGTTACCGTAGATGAAACTTGGATACATCACACCACATCGGAAAAGAAGGAACAATCAAAACAGTAGGTTTCTCCGGGTGTACGTGCTCCAAAGAAGCCTAAAGTGGATCTGTTGGACAATAAGATTAAGGACGCAGTGTTTTTTGGAATGCACGAGGTGACATCGATTATCTTGAAAAGTGTAAAACAATTACCGGTGAATATTACTCAGAGCTTTTGGACAGATTCGAACTAGATTTGAAGCAAAAATGACCGAATTTGGCAAGCAAAAAATTCTTTTTCATCACACATGTGTTCAGTCACCATGGCAAAAATTCAAAAATTGGCTGACGTATTGCTATCTCACCCACCGTATTCTCTACATGTAGTTCCCACCGATTATTTCTTGTTTTCAAATCTGAAGAAATGGCGGGGTGGTAAGAGATGCGAGTCAAATGAAGAGGTCATCACAGATAAAACTGCCTATTTTGAGAGCCTTGAAATATCCTATTTTTGGAAGTAATAAAATAATTGGAAGAACGCTGAACTATGGGTATCGAGCTAAAATAAAATTCAATTTTGCCGTAAAAATTATTCTTCCTCAATCAAAAAGTCACGGAATTATCAAACAACTCTCGTATATTGCCCATATAAAAAGCTGGCATTCAAAAGAAAAAATTTGCTTGTCGAGTCCCGCCGTAAGTAAGTTGGTATGTATGCAAGAATCGTATTAGCTATGTATTATCATGCATAGACTTAAGCATTTGTATATAAGTAGTAGCTAAATATATACATAGATATGTATACATTATATAGCATTATTGTTGTATGCCAGAACTACTAATAACACAGGCCGACAAGAAATTTGACCATAAACCAGACCATACTTTCCTAAAGGTTTTCGATGCGCTGAATTCAAATCTGGACGCAGAATTGCTCTATCACGTCAGGATTTTGAGATATCCTAACCTAAATGTGCAAAAAACATCGTTTTTGCCTATTTTTGAGGTTATATATAAACAACAGCTTTTTTTTGTTAAAAAAGCACACATAGCATTTTAAGAAGTCTTTCTTTTACGAATGGCGTTGAGTTTGCTCAAATATATTTTTTTTCGCTAAGATAGAGCAATTTAAAGTTTATGTGTTCATAGTTTGTGGGATTGTGTATTGTGGGCTTGTGGTGTTTAAACATTTATAAATTTAAATTGCTCTATCTTAGCGAAAAAAAAAAGATATTTGAGCAAACTCAACGCCATTCGTAAGAGAAAGACTTCTTCTTTAAGATGATATGTGTGCTTTTTTAACAAAAAAAATCTGTAGTTTATATATATCTTCAAAAATAGGCAAAAACAGTGTTTTTTGCACATTTAGGTTAGGATATCTCAAAATCCTGACGTGATAGAGCAATTCTGCGTCCAGATTTGAATTCAGCGCATCGAAAACCTTTAAGAAAGTATGGTCTGGTTTATGGTCAAAAAAATCGGTCTCATTTTGTTGGCCTGTGTAATCGTACATTAACTCCATTCAAATAACGTACATACATACCTACATATAACATACGCTCATCATATTCATTCTCACATTTAGTTCGCCAATTGGACAAACCCTATTCGCATACATAATTTTTCACCAAATAATTTCCCTTTAAGTTTTATGTTGGGAATTATACATAATTTCGGATGTAATTCAAACTTTTTTAAAGATTTTTTTGACCCAATTTTGGATTACGTTGCTCTCTGTAAGGTTGTTTGTGCTTCGCTCTCAGTCCTGAATATACATATGTATGCTGCGAGTGCACCTTATATCGGGTATAAAAAACGTGCCTCGTGGCAGGCAAAGTAAATTCTCTCCCCTAAAGAGAGAGCGCGCGTCTGGGCTTCATCAAGGGCCGAATGACTCGGCGCTGGTTCGAGAAGGCTAAAACCAGATGGAAGTGGTTGCAAACGTACAGGGCCTCCAGAAGTCTCTGGCATTCATACAATGAGATGCGTTCCTCAGCCATGCTAAAGACGAACAGCAGCGACATTTCCAGCTTAGCAGTGGTATTTACAGCAGATTGGTATCCATTCGGCACGATTGGTATACGACCATAGCACTGTGTCACAGCTGTAGTTTTCCTGGAACGTAGCAGATGGTGGAGCATGCGAATGCCCTTCGAACTGTCTAGGTGAAATGAAATTGCTTGCCAAGCCTTTCTTCGACAACATCTCTGAACTCAAGGACGTTAGGCCTGAGCGGCATGTGAGAAGATACCTAAACTCAACGGAATAAATATAGGGCGCAGGACCTGTTCCGGTTTCCGCTTTTTTTTCTGTTTTACTTCATTTTTCTGATTCTGAGTCTGATTCTGTTTAGTCACGAGTCGTAGTATCGAAACGGCACTTCGGCGCTAATTGGGGTATGTAAGACTCGACACTCAAACCAACCAAACAGCCTTCTAAAGTATTTGGCTAATACCAAAAGATAGCCTTAAATACAGCCGCAAAAATGACCAATCACGATTCGTTGGCATCAGCCAAAATCGTCTAGAAGATGCAGAAGACGAAAGAAGTTCAAATTATATATGATTTCTGCTCTTAATTCACACGAATTTGTATTTTCCTTCGTGTTTCCTTTTCCAAGAACTCGATTTAACTTGAAATTCTACTTTCAAAACTTTTACTCTCTAGAAGTAGTCTTAAGGCCATTTACATATGTAATTAATTTCGACGACCTGCGCAAAAGCCTCAGGAGACACATCGAGCATTTATGATCCATTGACCTCGTAAACCAAGTGAATTCAATTGTCTTCCGTATTACTGTGTAGTGCTCTGTTTAAAAAGATGTTGAAGTCATTTGATTTGGCTAATTTCTTACGATATTTCAAAGCCCTTCAACTTCTTGGACTTTTAACCACAAAATTCCGAGCAACTCTACAGCAGTGTTTTTAACTGCAATTTTTCCATCCTCACTGATACTCAAAGCTCATTTTTATGGCACACTCGAATCGAGAATTCTTGAGCTCAGCAAAAATGCATACATATGTACTCTGATTTGGCATCCAAACTAGTTTTTAAAAATGCAATGTTTCTTGCAGCATTACGAGTCGCCTATAACTAATCGAAACTAACCTGTAGCTAACCTATAAACTAACCCTTATGTAACGTAGAAAACTACTAACAAATATACTTAGTATTTGTAGGCATATACATAGTGTAAAAGCGTGTAATTTGTAAATTGTAAACTTGTACTAATCACTGTATTGTAGTCTTTTATTCCAAAACAAAACCATATAATGGAATAGTAGCTGCTTTTGAAACTTGTTGATAGCCAGTGAACGAATGCTGTGGCATCATTAATCCGCTATTAAATGCTGCTTTTCGTCTCTTCTTTTCAGTTTGCTTTCAATTTGCGTTTATCATTTTTTTTTTCTTTCTTAATTTCTTCTTATTTATTTATTTATTTATTTCATTTCCAAATCATCAAAATCCACCACAAAATTTCATTTTCTTCATAAATTTCATTTTAGATATGGCTGAAGTTTTACGAGATTTTCAGTGTAAATTATGTTCAAAACTTCTAGGCTCACGTGCCGCTCTGCAGCGTCACTCGAAGGAGGTGCACAGTCGTAATTCGACAGTGGTCAGTTGTCCGCGATGTCAGAAGCTCTTCCAGAATCGCAGTAATTTGAAAATTCATATGTTGACACATTCCGGCGTTCGACCATTCAAGTATGCCATCTCGTTTCTACATACTATGTATCCTCGAATTGAGATGCACTGCTCATTGATAATTTGTTTTTCCATCTTTTTCTTCTTTCTTATCTTAGATGTGCGGAACCGGAATGCAATGCTGCTTTCACCACAAAGCAATGTCTACAGTTTCATTATAAGAAAGTGCATAATTACAGCCAGGAACAAATGCCGAAGATTGAGCGCAGCGTTGCTTATACATTTGATGCTTACTCGGGTGGTATGAAGGTGGACTTTTTGGGTAAGTGAAAGTTAACTAGTCGCCGTATCTGACTCCGCGATCTGTACTAATGCAGTCTCTCTCTCTCTCTCTAATTACAGAACAAGCGCCACGTCGACGCCGCAAAAGCTTAGAGGATCAAAACTCCCGCCTCAGCTCGAGCATACAAAGCGATACCGAATTTTCCGATGACAACATCTTTGAAGCCATCAAAAAGTCTGGCAAATCTATAAAAGATCTATGTCGTAATGAGCCCAATCTTTCGCTACTCTCATCAAAGATATCGAGCATTTTCGGCGAAAAGGTGATGGGTAGTCGGAAGCGTAAGAAAAAGAAGGAATCAACACAACAAAATATGAATCTGATGGGCGCGGTAGGCGGGATGGGCGGTATAGGCGGCGTAGCGGGCGGAGTGGGAGTTGGTTGCGGTGTCGGTGGCGTCGGTATGGCAGGTACCGAAGATGATGACGAAGACGAGCATATGGAGCAAGTGCGGCGCAAGCAAGCCAACGCTCAGCTAAGTCTCGTTGAGTCGTTCTTGACGACAACGGCACAACGTCTCACCGCCCAACATCAAGTGCAACAAGTAGTTGCTGCCGCTGCTGCGGTATCGGCAATGGCCGGCGCTGGAGCGGCAGCAGCAGCCGCAGGCGTAGAGGATCCCAGCAAAATGCATATGATGTCCGGCTTGGGTAATCAACATCATGCCGCCGCTATGGCTATGGGCGGTCACGCCGTGGCGGGCATGCTGAACGACGAGGACGATGATGAGGAGGACGATGAGGATGATAATGGGCCAGAGAACGGGGGGCCACACCACGATGACGGCCACGGGCACGGACACGGACACGGCCACGGCGTGCATGGCATGGCGCATGCCGGTGGTGTGGGTGGCGATGACGATGACGACGAAAATAACAGCTATCGTCATCATGCGGCGGCTATGAATACGTTGGGACAAAATTTGGTCGTGAGCAAGGGCAGCAAGAAATGGATCAGCGACGACGACCGACACATGTCGCGAGAGTGTACGCCAGCAGTGGATCGTTGCGGTATGGCTGGTGGAGGACTTGGAATGGGCATGGGCGGCGGCATTGGCGGAGGTATGGGTGTTGGCGCTGATGCAGCGGTGGCAGCTGCTATGGGCGGAGCCGCAGCCGTGGCTGCAGCGTGCAGCATGGCCGGCAATGGTGGTGGTGCTAGTGGTGGCGGTGGCGGTGGCATCGGCGGTGTCGGTGGCGGCGTTGGTGTGAGCAGTGACATGGGACTGCCATCGTTTGCTGTGCCGCCCAACGCGGTGGACGATGCTAGCAAGCTAATCGGACATAATCGTGACTTTTTGGCGCGTTTAATGAATTCGGCTAGCGCTAATCACCACAACGCGCATCACAACGCACGCGGCGAAGAGGATGAGAATTCCTCATACCTCGATGTGGTGGAATCCAACAACGCCAACAACAACAATAATAATAACAATAACAACAACAGCAACAGCAACAATAATGGCGGCAATGGTATTCAAATGCCTCAATACCATCACAATAACGGCGGCGGCGGCGGCGGTGGTGGTGGCGCCGGTGGTGGTAGTGGCGACGTTGGTTTGGGCGTCGGTGGGAATGTCGGCGCGACAAGTAATGTGACTGGCAATGCCAATCTCAATGCCAATGGCATGGCAAATTCGGAGGCCAATCACACGCCCAGCCATCAAACGGAAGAAGCTCAAATGCAAATGAACTCGATGGCGCATTCGCAATCTTTCATGAGCTCGTTCTATAATAATGCCAATGCAAGACTAAGCGGCGCCGGTAATGCGTCCACATCGGCGAGTATGCTCGTGGAGGCAGCTTTGAATTCTGTGGGCAATATGATCGATTCAGAAAGTAATGATATCAAGGTTAGCGAGTTTGTTTGTTTTTTTTTTATGAAGATGTCATATTGTCCCAAAAAGCTCTACAACTTGTTTCCCTTTCCCTCTTTTTGTTCTCTCTTTGCAGGTGCCAAATGAGTCCAATATGAACACGGATAGCCCAATGAGTGCCCATCATGTGGACAACGACACGAATCGCTACAGCACGGATACGAGCGCGAATCATCATTCGTCCATCAACAATATGGATAATCTCGAGAATGAATTGAAAATGATGAAGAATTTAAGTAACTTCCCAATGCAAATTCCACCACTGCCAATGTTCCCCAACTCAGGTCAAACAATGACTTCCTGCAACATATCGCCAAATGCTTCCACACCAACGAATCCTCAAAGCAACCAAAACAATAACGAACTGGACGTGGACGCTGGTTCGACACCACGCCCACAGCACATGGGTGGTGGCGGCGGCGGCGGCGGCGGCAGTGCTGTCGATTCCGATGGCTTCTCATCCGGTCACCATCGCACCCCACCCACACCACAGCCTATCTCACCGGGGCGGGACTATGGTATGTTCAGTAATACGAATGCAACGGGCGGTGGTGGCAACGGTACACCTGGCGGTCCTGGCACGGGTGGCAGCAGCAGTAGCGGTCATAGCGCTGGCGGTAATAGCAACAATAACATATCAGCATCTTCGCCGCTCCCCACAATGCAGGCGGCGCAAAGGCGTAACACGTCGGCAAGTGTGGGCAGCGCATACCCAGATCACGAGCTCGTATCGCCCGCATCATCACCATCTATACCGCGATACAATTTCAATGGTGAAATGATGCGACACAAACGCGCCGAGCTGGAGAATGAGCGGAGGCAAGCGATTGCACATAATCCGCATTTGTCGAGTGACGATGAAAACAGCATTATACCGCAGAATAGGTGAGGAAATGTGGACTAGAAAAAGAGTTTCTGTTTAACTGTTTCCATTTATTTTATTTTTTTCTTTTGACAGTTCCGGTCAAGATATGCGCATGAAATTCTCTCAATCCCAAATGGATCTCATGTACAGCAAGTACGAAAGCATGGCTGCCAACGCTGCGAATCTCAAGTACAATAGTCAGGAGCTCGATTCACCGGTGGAATATCGTAGCGCTAACAGCAACGCCTCATCAGCGCCCACCGCCAACGATCTCTCCGACCTGCAAGGCCTGGACATGTCGCGTTCAAGTGTCAGCGCTTCGAATTATCATCACAATTTCCAGTTGCCGAGCAGCGCTAGTTCCAATATGCCCGGAATCGGTCGCTATCATCATCACATTTACGACATCCTCTCCGAGCGTGAACAACAAACGCAACAACCACAATCCCAGCAGCAACATCACAGTTCGGCGGTAGCTGCCGCAGCTGCGGTAGCAGCAGCACAACAACATCAACAACAGCAACAACAGGAACATTCAACGCAACTAACCATGCAACAGCATCAATCCGCCATGCACAATATGTTGCCCGATCAATTGGGTGGCGAGCAGGATCTAGATCAGACCACTTCGGTGGATTTGAGTCGCACCGCCAATTATGTAGTGCCCTCGCCGCCGCAACTGCCCTACAATCATCCACATCACGATATGTTGCGTATGGCTTCGTTGGATTTGACGCCGAACACCAATATGTCCGTGGGCAATAATCGTTCGTTCCTCTCATCGCAAATGCAACATCAGAGCCGTGAGAGTTTGGAACATCACCGTCTGTTGTCCACCGTCGAACAGCATCGTATATTGGCCGCATCCAATGTGGCTGCAGATCAGCATCGCTTGTTGGTGGATCCCACCGCACATCTATTAATGGAGCAGAATAATCGATTGTTGGGCAGCGAACAGTCGCGTTTGTTGGGTGATACGGCTCAAAATCGGCATATGGCGCGCAGTTTTGGTGCTTATCATCAAGTGGCATCGGGTAATTATCATCCAGGTGTGCGACCGCCTGTGCTACCCTCAGCAAATCATCATACATCCAATCCATCAAATTATCATCCCTTCCCGGCGTACTACTAAGCGCGGCGCGCAGTGCGTGTACAGGGAGTTGGTAAAATGTATACGAATGAATGTTTGGAAATATTATGCTGTTTTTTTGTGTGCTACTTAATAGAAAGCAAGTAGGAGAGAGCTTTGCAGCTTTCATTTAGCTTTCTCTTTTATTATGAAGAAAGTCTTGAAAGGTCTTGTGTGTTAACACTGAAAGCTACTCTAAACACGTCACATGTTGTTTCTAGAGCCTTCTTGGAAAGGCGAAGTTTTTGACTTGCTTTTCAGCTAAGCTTTTCATCATCTCATGCGTTCAAATTGGGACTGGTGCAGAGTCAGGCGTGCACGACATGCAACGAATCCGATGCTGTTGTTGGCACTCTGTTTAGTGGACGCTGACGCTAATGACATTTCTCTGATCATGACATTTCATTTTGCTTACGAAACAAACCTTTCTAACAGGGTTGCATGTAGAATTGTTCTTCATTAGGAACTTATTAATTGTCAATTTTTGTATGGTAAATTGAGAACCATTAGGCTTGAAAATTGCCCGAAGGCTCTTAGTGTTTAACTAAGGTTGTGTCTGAACATAACATAAGGACCATATGTGTTCTATGTGAGGGCTCATTGTATGCTGGCCAATCTAAGCTACTTACCTGACCTTTCAGCATAAGCGACATATAATTTATATTCAGTTGCTGCCTATGCAAGGCCTCTGCTCCATTACTATGGCTAAATTTGCCATTACATCTAGCAAGTACCGCATACTCAAGGAATATTCAAATGTATCGATTTTCCACTTCTGAATTAAGTCAAACTGCTGTATTGCGCTGTAAAATTAATATTTTTGATATTTGAAGCACCCGGTGACAGGTGATGTTATTGGTTTCGCCGCTTGAGGGCTTAATAAATTTAGCATGTGCATGCGCCTGTATAATAACTTAACGATAAAAGTATGTAAACCACTAATAAAATAAAAAAAAATAAAAATTGTAAATGGACGAAATAGCAAGCAAACAAAGAAAAAACGACACACGAGTAATTAAAAAAAAAAAAAAAAAAAAAAAAAAATTACTTTAAACTTAGCACGTAGCACGTAGCAAAAAATACAATAAAATAATAATTTTGTAAAGCCGTATGTACTACATATGTATGTATTATTATGTATGTAACCCCTTCATTTATAACAGAAATACAGGAGGTATACTCGTATTATACTATATGTATACGTATGTATATTTATGTTGTATTTACTAACCCTAAGTAAGGCTATTTAACAATTCTTTTAACATTTAGAAATATAACCTAAAATATTACCTACTTCTTGTTATTATTTTCAGTTGTTTGCTATATAAATATGTATGTATTTATGTATATGTAATTTGGCATGATAATATGTATCTACATAATTAAGTTTAAAACACTCTGATTGCATTAGCTGTTATTAAATGTCTTTGTTCCTTTCCTCTTGTGGTATTATTACTTAAGAAATATTATATATATATAGATATGTATGTGTATGTATTAAATAAGAATTAATGTGCAAAATGTATAAGTAAATATGTATGTAAAGCAGTTAGTTTTTAGTTAAGAAAACGGCAAAAAAAACAAAAAATTTAAGTAAAAATGTAAGCAAAAAAATCGCATAAAGTATGTATATGACGAAAAGAAAATTGTGCCAATATTAACATAATTATATAATTATAATATAATTATAATTATATTTAATTATAATTAAAGTAAAATGCTATTTTCGTTAGCGCATAAGCAAAGGCAGTGTAATTAAAAATAAATACAGATATAAAAATATAAAAAAAAATGCAGCACGCTCACATACACACATGGATAAAAATACATACAGAATGTGTTTTGATAGCACAACAATTTCGATTGCTAATCTTGTCTTATCAGTAAACTATAAATGTCATATCAAAAAAAAAAGGTGTAATGAACTATGTACATATATAAAAATATGGACATGAAATTCGCATAGTTTATTGATTGGACAATATTATGAATTTAAATTGTTGTCATATTAATATATTTTTTTCCGTGTTGCATACATGTATTTGCATATAAGCACAAATGAAGTAAACTTACATACGCAGCAAAAGTCACAATGAATGCTACAAATTCAGCCAACACTTGCTTGTAAAAAAATAAAAAAAAAAATAATAAAAATTATAAATCTACCAATATTAGGCAGAAAATATATGTACATAAGTACATACATACAAATAAATTGCTATTTTTACACCCTGTCTAAGCATGACTATATCGTAAGGTTGCTAGTACTATGTATGTATGTATGTATCTATAATGCCAAAATTTGTTTTATTTTTTGTACAAGATACAAAGATCGATCGGTTGTATGGAAATTATGTATGTACATACATATATGCTATAGTGGTCCAAATGCAACAATCGGATATCACAAAACCGGCGAGCAGTGTTGCCAGAATATTGTGGAACTTATGCCTACATTTCGACGGCTGAGAATAAGATCGCCCTATTTCAAAAATTGTTTCAAAAACGCCCTATTTGAAAAATTGTTTCAATAACGTCCTATTTCAGATTTTGCTTCAAAAACGCCCTATTTCAGAGAAAATTCCATATATATTTCGGAACAAAACAAAAACAATTGTGTGAGGTGAGCAGCCCTGGCTTAAAAAATAATCAGAAACAAATATTATGGAAAGACTTTTAAAATACATAAATTTTTATTTTTTTTTTTCAAAGCTAAAATAGCCAAAAAAAATTTTCTTCAAAAATAGCCAAATAATCATTTACATATGTAATTAAAAAGATAATAATTTTCTAGCTCTAATAATTTTGAATAGTGAAACTTATTAGATTCCATTTCTATTGTTTGACAGATATTTTGTTTTATTCCCTGGTTTTATATTAGGTTTGTTTCTTATTAAACTAGCAGCTAGCTGTCAAGTGAGCAAAACGAAAAGAAGTGAGCTCATAAACGAACAGAAAATCAAGAAACGAAAAGTAATAAAATTTAGCGATTAATAATTTAAATGCTATTTTTGACCGTTATTGGTTATTTTTCCTAAAAAAAAAACACATTTCATTTTCAATATTTCTATTTCAAAAATTCAGAAAATTTCAAAAGTAATAATCTCAAAAGTACTCGTTTGCTTATTTTTTCAACAGCTGTTTCTTACTTTGGCAGCAAATAATTTCAGCTGGTGAAAATTTTACTTGCTGAAATTTGGCACTGACTATGGCTCTCTTCTGCTATTTTTTTTGACTCAAGAAACGATTTGCCTGCCGAAACTTGGCTAACTATTCATAACTAGCTAATAAGAAACGATCCTGTTGTAACGCTCACAATGGCATCGCATAAATCCAAAAATTTTTTTAGGACATATCGAGCCTCCTTGAAATTTTTAAAAAGAAATTTACCAACATTACAATGCGTTATAAATTGACTCCATATTTCCTTAAAAATTGCTACCCATCTTCCACGTATAGACTTCGAGTAAGAAAGATGACATACTTTAAAGTTTTGATAAACAAAAAATCATAATATTTTGTGCAAAAGTGACAGAAAAAATGTTATAGCTAAACTAGCTGAACTATGTAATTAAAACATAAGCTAAAGAATTTCTATAGCTAAACGTTGAAAGTAAAGCTAAATCTAGCTGCCAAACAGCAAAAATGGCAACACTGCCGTGGAGACAAGTTTCCGTACAAACGCTTGGACAGACAAGCATATGTATATGGGTTAAACGACTCAGTTCATAATTCTGACTATGTACACCGGTATATAAATAAATACATATTTTTATGGCTATATCAACGCTCCTTACAGTATTTATAAGTATCGTGCACCAAAGTTATATAAACGATAAAAAGTGTAAAGCGATTAATATACTAAACAATGGCAAAATACATATTCCCTAAAATGCTATATGTAATACATTGTAAAAAAATTAAAATATGAAGTTAAAAAAATACATCGCACATCAGGAAATTATACTTACTCAAGCTGTATGAAAAAAAAAATAAAAAAAATGTAAATTATGTTTAGTTGAACTATACGAAAATTCCAGCAAATATGATCATATAATTCAAAAAAAAGAAATATGCATTAAATGGAACACACAGATACACAAAAATATAACAGAAAACGAATAAATATTTCCTTCCTTATTTTGTGAATTATTGTAACCTACATAATACATATGTGTGTATGTAAATGTATTTACTGGTCATTTAATTAACTAAGGTCTCCCATCCAACGTATTAGCATCTAATATCATAATTAAGCAAGTGAAAAGTATAAAAATACGATAAGATACTTAATTTCTTATCATAAATATTTTATGTAAATTACTTGAAAAAAAAATTGACAAAAAATAAATATATATATATATACATACATACATATATACTACATATATATACATACTTATAATACATACATAAAGCCATAAATATAATTAAATAAACATACATATATTTAATACATTATATACCATAAAACAATAAATAACTAGCGCGTAAATTAATAAAAAAATTTAAAATAAAATATGTATAAAAAAAAATTTACGGACTTTTATTTATTAAATTCAAAGTTGAAAGAAGCTTGATTGAGGTGAGTATTGAAGATTATTTTTCTTTAATGCACGCCTAAACGATATTGGTCGAGTTCAATGCAGAGCTCTAATCGCTTTTGTTTCATGACGACGCCTAGAAACACTTAAAACAGAGAACAATAAGGTTGTTCTCTCTGTGTAATTTTGGCCTGGCAAATTTGCCGAGATGACATAAGTGTGATAAATTTGCCGAGCACAACAACAAAATACACGTCTTGTCAAATCTGGAGCTTCGGCAAATTTCTCATACCCCAACCCGTGATATTTGATATCATTAGAAAAATATCACGGGAAATGCAACCATGTTATTACATTCACAATAGTCTTCTATGAGAAGTGAGTTTAAATTTATGTTTCTAGTTCCTTTTTTTAAGTATTTTATTTTATTCAGATAAAAAATTAATTAATTCGAAATTGAAGCAAGCAAAGCAAAGCGACAACAGTCGTATAAAGAGTGGAAAGAATATGGCTAAATTCCTAGTTCACAATGAAGTCAATTCGAATTTTATTTTTTTAAAGGTGCGCTCTCTCTGTGTGAGAAATTTCTCAAGATATCATGATATCTCGGCAAAAAGATTAGACAGAGAGAACAACCTTCATAAATTTTCGTGAAAATAAGTTTTTTTTTAGCAACTCTCCATGGCAACTCTGTTACCTCGAACACTCCATCAAAATACACAGCTGTTTTGACATTACCGGTTATTTGTTTACTTTCATATATGTATGCCAACCAAAAGTCATAAGAGAAACCAAATAGAATTTAATATTTGCAGAAATAAACGGTAGTTTTTGTTTAAATATTAATTAAAGATTATAATATTTACATACATATGCATATATATGTACATGTGTACTTATTAGCTTTTTCAAAACTACAATTAGTGAACAAAAAGAGAAATATTAAACAAACAATTTAACGCTGATTAAATAAAATTTAACGCTAGAGGCGAACGCAAACTTTAGCCAATCTAACGTGGATATTTATAGAAGATTGGCGACGCATGTGACGTCACATCGCACTTGAAAGAGGAAGAAAGAAAGAGAGAGAGAGAGAGCAAAGCAAGAATATTTTCCTTCACTCACGAATTATTGGCGCTCTACTCATTCAACCACTGATAACAGAACACGTATCGACAGCTGCATGAAAACTATTTGAGAATCTCTGGCATACCATCGGAGAGCGATTCGATTGCCCGCCCACTGGCAATCTCTACAAATTTGTTTGCGTCAGTTTCTCAATGAATTTAGAATATAGTGTGGTGTGCGAAAGTTGTTCAGTCTCGAGATTTGTGTGACAGCACGTTTCAAGTTCTTGTTAATTTTTTGTTTTTCTATTGATAAACCGTAAGTGATACCTGAATGTAAGGAATTGTGTAAAAAGAGATTGATAGAGAAAAAGAACAACTAGAAGTGTGTTAAAAAAAATGTTTGGGAAGAAAAAGAAGCCTGAACCACCGGCGCCGCCAATGCCAAGTGCGCTCCGCTCACGAACAATTGAATTTGTTGCTGGCTCATTGGGTAAGTTTGTTCATAGAAGCGAATGTACACGTACATATGTATGTATGTATGTATGTACATTAAATTGGTCCAAAAAAATATTAAAACTGCAAATCATTGCGGAACCAGTACCCGGCTTCTAGAAATCGCCAGTGTTAAATGAGATCGCGATTATTGCGCTTTTATTAATTGTTTGGTGCTTTTTGTCCGGACTGGGGTTAGAGCCCGAGACCTCTGGTATGACAGGCGAGCGCTCTACCCACTACACCACAGCAGCTACAGATTGCCGTAGTATAATCGCATGAAATGTGGGTTGTTCCGCAGATTTCGGGAGAACTTTTTTCTTAATACAATTTTGGACCACCCTAATGTACATACATACATACATACATACATACGTATATAAAGTGTATGTAATTCTTATCAACATTTTGGAAAATAAAAATGCATATTGGCGCGCATTACTGTGTAACCTAAATCAAACGCACGCCGTCAATTTACTGTCAAAAATTTCTCATGCCCATACAACTTGTATGGGAGTAACCGAAATTGAACGGCGTGCGTAAAAAGCAAATTCGACGCCCAATTTTTGTTTTGCGTGACAGTTGAAATTAAGCATTGTGGGTGATTGTTTGCAAAAAAATTGACACTTGCTTTTGATATCGTGTCTGTTAGGTACATATTCCACAAAATAAGATTTTCTCTGATTTTCTGTATTTTTCTATTTCTTTATCTGAACACGCACGCAAGTCAATTTCGGTTCAACGCATATGAAAAATTTGCGTGCGTGCGTTAAATTGACGACTTGCGTTTGATTTAGGTTACACAGTTATACGGTGTAAATATGTACCTGCTTACTGAACAGCAGTTCTGTGATTACAACTCAATGAATGAATGTTGTAAAAAGTGATTATTAAATGAAAAAGGAACTGTATGGCTTATCTAGATTCAGGCAGTGAACATACATACATATGTACATATGTATGTATATCTACTAAATATGTACACGATTTTTTGGGAGTTGACACATAAGCACTGACTCACTAAAAAGAGTCGAGTCACTGAGTAGGCACGATTGTGCTACAACACCTTGTGTTACAGCACGATTGTACTACAGCACATATTACTTTCGTGCTATTGTCAACCAAAAAGTGTTACTGTGTGCTATCAGAGACTGGGTCAGTGTCAGTGAAAGAGTCGCTCCGATGATGAATTGATATTTGTACGAGAATGGCATATAAATCAATAATAGAATTGAAGTGATAGGTGTGGGTGGGCAAATATATGGAAACTTAATTAATGAATGTCGTTTTTGTTGTTGATTATTGATTTAGACCTATGCAGCTCTGAGATATAGGGTATTTAGGGATTTTTGAGATGTTCATGAAGTACACATATTGGGCTATCTGATGGATAAATAAAATATACATATGTGTGCCAATATAAACTTAGTTGATAAGATCAATTACAAATTTCAAATGAATGTATCTTTTTATATATGCACGATATACGATAATGGGTTAAAGTCCAAAAGTTGGGAAAAATCATCTAGCTTCTGAATATCATAACCAAATTTACCAAAATTAAGGGGAACAACCGAAAAAAACCCAAAATATGTGTCCATACAAAAACGGGTTAGTGTCCGAAAGTTAGTACAATTCATGCAGAATACACCTATATACACCAAATTTGCCTAAATCACCTGGAACATATGAAAAAATGCATAAATAGGTGACCACCCCAATACCAAAAACCACCAAAATACACCAAGTACCATATAAAGTAAGCATGCACAAGATGACACTTAAATAAGAGGCGAAATCGAACGTGCCAGCGGAGTCGAGTGTGCTAATGAGTTAACATGCTATAAACGTGCCAGCGGAGTCAAGTGTGCTACTGAGTTAACGTGCTATAAACGTGCCAACGGAGTCAAGTGTGCTACTGAGTTATAATTTTATCGTGAGGTGAGCTTGAGCGTGCAGCTCACTGATGGGAGTTGACACGGAGTCATGACTCAGTGCTGAGTTACCCAAGCCTAACATAAATTGATATTTTTTTATACTCAGCTGTACTAGTACACAGAGTATTATAATTTTGATTTCCTAACGGTGGATTGTAACAGAACGAAATAATCGAGATAGATATAGACTTATATATATCAAAATGATCAGCGTGAAAAGAGAAATCGATTGAGCCATGTCCGTCCGTCTGTCCGTCTGTACGCACGATAACTCACGCAAAAATCGAAATATTTTGATGAAATTTGGAATGCAAGTTGGTATCAAGACGAGAACGGATGGTATTGAAAATGGGCGAAATCGGACCATGACCACGCCCACCTCCCCTATATAGTAAAAATCGGAAATTTGGTATCTCAGTCACTAATATAGCTGGAGCGATGAAATTTTACCCACGTGTTGAGCTCAGGCCCCTATGAAGAAATTTGATGAAATTTTGGAAAATGGGCGGTGCCACGCCCACTTATTAAGGGGCAAACATTGAAAGTTTTATGAGTCATAACTCAGAAACTATTGAAGATATATAGATGAAATTTGGTACGCGTGATATATTTGCTTACGCAAATGTTTTGACGAAAAATTGCCAAAATCGGTTAACGACCACGCCCACTTTTATATATGGGTATTATAAAGTGACCTAATAAAAACATTTGAAGCGATATCTCTGTCAAATATAAAGATATATCAATGAAATTTTATGGCAAGATTTCAACTAAAGACATAAAACAAAAAACACAAAAATTTTGGAAAATGGGCGTGGCACCGCCTCCTTTTAGGAGCAGGAATATACGAGATTTTGGAGCCCATATCTCGACAAATAATTGCTATATATTATGACGAAACTTGGTGTATACACTTTTATTACTTGTAGCAATACATGTTGAAAATTTTAGCGAAATCGGTTGACGACCACGCCCACTTTTATATATGGGTATTATAAAGTGGCCTAATAAAAACATTTTAAGCGATATCTTTGTCAAATATAAAGATAATTCATTGAAATTTTGTGGCATGAATTCTACAATAGACTGGAAACAAAAAATAGAAAAATTTTGGAAAATGGGCGTGGATACGCCCACTTCATGCAGCACTCGCTTTATATAAAGTACACCGTGTTTCCATCAAAGGCAAACAAACAACAAGCATACAGCTGAGTATCTAATGTTCGATTCCACTCGAACTTAGGCTTCCTTACTTGTTTATCATCGAATGTAGACATGTACTTTGGGGTACACTTTTATTTTCTTTTTTATTCAACTTTTTAATATTTTTGTTTTAAAAACATAAAACATCACTTTAAAATTTATAAACGTGCCATACATTTTCCATAAACTTTAAGATAAATATACGCCCACGACGCCAAATCTTGGGTGTATTTAACGCTTACTTGTTTGTCGCCTAGCCCTCCTTTAGTAACGCTTCCCGTTACGCCTGGGCCAACTGAGTAAAAATGAACCATTGTTATGACGCATTTATTTGTTTTCTGTTTTAGAGAATTTAGAAATTGTAAAATTTAGAGAAGAATATACATAATTGCACATATTGTACATACTACATATATACATACATACATACATATGTAGGTACATTAAGCCGTATCACGTTATATGGACAAAAAAAAATTTAGTGTGTGTCAGTTTTATTTGAACACTTACGTCGAAAAAATATTTATGGTGTAAAAATTTTTTTTTTAGGCCCGCGTTAAAAACAGCTAAATCGCGTTTTTTGTAATAACTTCCTTATTTGATGTCGGATCTCTATGATCTTAATGTCGCAGAAAAGGTCTCGCTCAGCACTATATTTGGCCCATATAAAGTTTCGACCTCAAAGGTTGTCCTGAGTTTTACCTTTAAAAATTTTGGAGTTACTATCCCTAGATTTTTTTATTTTTATCACTAATACAAAGCTCTCAAAAAACCATGAGGAATCCCCCAAAGAAATTCTAGCCTTTATTCACAAACAAAAAAGTTATAACGTTGTAAAATGGAACACTGGTTTTTTTTATTAAAAATTACCACAGAGAAACGGCGAAACACGTCAACTTAATTTTTGGCTCCAGATTACGATGGCGTTTTTAGAAGTGCAGTGTATGCACTCCCATTTTCGAGATATTTAAGAAAACATTTTCAGTTTTCACATACAAAGCGATCCGATGTGAGGGCGTATGAGTAGGTAATAAAAATAAAGAAAAGGGGAAAAAACTATACGTACACATATGTATATAAAATGCATATGAGAAGGAAGAGAATTCCCTGCACATAAATTCCAATTTGTTTTAAACGTTCGAAACCTGCACTGAAAAAACAACTTACCCAGATTATGGAAAAATGGGAATGTTTCGGCGCTTAAGACACATTTTCATTGTTTTGATGTACAATTTTCTTTAAATCAAGGAATAAAAACAACGTTTTGAAAGAAAATTTTATTCAAAACAATGAAAATATGTCATTAGCGGCGAATAATTCTCATTTTTCCATAATCTGAGTAATTTTTTTTGAGTGTGAGCAAAGTAATATAAGCGACGAAGAATTCACTTTCAGAGCTCTGAAACTGCTTTCATAAATATCTCTAAATTTGGAGGACATCGTCATTTTTGGTCTCGGTTATCATAGATAAGAAGATGTTTTGGGGATTAAAGTAAAGTGTGTTGTTTTCAATTGTAGGCTGAATAATTAACTGCATTTCTAGGGGCAGACGACGCATCCAGCGCAAGTATTGATAATACATTTAGACTTCTGTTGTCTCTTCTTAGGCGCGTATAATTTTACAACGAACTATAGCAGTTTTTCTAAATAATTTGGATGATTTTACGATACGCACGGATGCAGAAATCGTGAAGCCGTTGTAAGCCAGCGCGTTGTGCTTAGAGATCCCACTTGAATACTTACCAAATCTTCACTACAGCACGTTGATCAGCACGAATAGTCCAATCATCAATAATTTTTGGCATATCATGTATCCAGTATTGGTAGCTGTTCCATCGCGGTACAAGATTCTCAAGTCAAGCGAGGACTTGGAATACTTTTTAATCAAAAACTCATACTATATGGCGTTACTACCTCATATAAATAAGAACTTGGGATAATTTTTCAAAAAACAGGTTCTCTGATTTTAAAACGGTATAACTTTTTTGTTTGTGAGTAAAGGCTACAACTTTTTTAGCGGAGTCCTCATGGTTTTTTGAGAGCTTTGTACTAGTGATAAAAATAAAAAAATCTAGGGATAGTAACTCCAAAATTTTTAAAGGTAAAACTCAGAACAACCTTTGAGGTCGAAACTTTATATGGGCAAATATAGTGCTGAGCGAGACCTTTTCTGCGACATTAAGATCATAGAGATCGGACATCAAATAAGGAAGTTATTACAAAAAACGCGATTTAGCTGTTTTTAACGCGGGCCTAAAAAAAAAATTTTACACCATAAATATTTTTTCGACGTAAGTGTTCAAATAAAACTGACACACGCAAACTTTATTTTCGTGATACGGCTTAAGGTACATATCTCACCCGAATTCATAAAGTGACACAACTCAAAACTCTAAAATTTTCAGGAGAGCCAAAAACCTTTGCGTTTTTTATAGGCAATGATGTGGGAATAGGCCACGTATAATAGTTAGTTTTCAGTCAAAAAAAGACTCTGTTGGAAAAAATTTTTTGGCAGTCGATAGAGATATATTCTCTGAACCGATTTATGAAGGAAGCCCGATTTCGAAAAATTTTGAGTTGTGTGACTATGTTTTAGGATGCAATATGTATGTATGTACATATGTTGTTCCGAAAGACTTACTCCTTTTTCCGGAAAATCAATAGTTCCATTCGAACATTTTTCTTTCACTATAATCGATTTTATGAAAAGTTCAAGGTCCCCATTCTCGCGTTCTCCTAACTTTATATTTAGCTTTTCTGATGTGCTTTCGGTTACCAATATGGCCAAAATGGCGAAAACAGCTAATGCAACCAGTCCACAGCTCTTCATTCTTGTGTTCTTCTTTAACTAAAATGGGCGCTAAGTGAAACACTTGGTATAAGGTATGTGGCCTTTATGTATATCTAAGCTGTGCGTAATCCCAAAAGCACTATACATACGTACATATGTACGTACATACATACATACAAATATATATGTATGTACTTTCTAGGTGGTACGTATTTAACCAGCTGAATTAAATTCCAGTTAGGGCGGTACCGGTACTATGATAAAGTGTGTAAAGTGTGATCGCCTGCCCTGTCAGAGGTGCCGTGTTCGAGTCGAGCCTGAATCAACACCAAACTAAAATTACTTAATTTTTCCAATTAATTAAAAGTTTTTAAATTTTTCTTAAATAAAACTGGCCAATAGCTTATACAAAATTCACATAAAAGCAATGATTAGCATTAAACGGCCATGTAAAAATAAACTACTTAAAATGCATTTATTTGGATTTTCAAAAAATAGTGCCTTGTATTAAGTATGGTACCTTGTTTTTGGTGCTAATATTTGGTTCAATTAGGTATTTAATTATGTTCTCATTTCATTAGAAACTCTAATAGAAAAAAAACTTAACAAATAAACAATTTTTTTTATTATTTTCACTGGGTATTTTTATGTGGGTAGTAACAGTACTGTGTCAATAAACTCAACGGCACTCAAATTAGTCATAATTAAATCAGACATATCGTCGCTGCGCCAACAAAAAGAGCTATAAGTTTTTCAGCAACTTTTCAGGAGAGCAAAAAACCGTTTTCTGGTGATCCTAGAGAATATTTTTTCTAGTTTGAATTGTTAACTAATGATACTACACATACATATCGACGGCTGAGAATAAGATCGCCCTATTTCAAAAATTGTTTCAAAAACGTCCTATTTCAGATTTTGCTTCAAGAACGCCCTATTTCAGAATTTGTTTCAATAACGTCCTATTTCAGACAATTATTCAAAAACGCCCTATTTCAGAGAAATATATATGGAATTTTCTCTGAAATAGGGCGTTTTTGAAGCAAAATCTGAAATAGGACGTTATTGAAACAAATTTTCAAATAGGGCGTTCTTGAAGCAAAATGTGAAATAGGACGTTATTCAAACAATTTTTGGAATAGGGCGTTTTTGAAACAATTTTTGAAATAGGGCGATCTTATTCTCAGCCGTCGATATGTAATAGACTTGTGCAATTTTTTTTTACTTTTTTTGACCAACCACTTCGCATGAAGCATTTGCGCCGTTTTACAGCACATAGCTCTTTTTACAAATTGTTTAAATTTGCTAGTGGGGGTAAGAAATCGTGAAAGATGTGTATACAATTCTTCGCTGGGGTCCGATGCAATTAGCGATAGCTTGGAAATGCATTATTTAATTGACCAGTGCCTCTCCTATTTTGAAAATTGGTCACATACGCTTTTTTTAAATAATTTTTTTACAAAAAAATAACCTGAAATCAAAAAACAATTATACGAAAATAGATGTATAACTGATTTTACAGAGCATTTCGACGGCTGAGAATAAGATCGCCCTATTTCGAAAATTGTTTCAAAAACGCCCTATTTGAAAAATTTTTTCAATAACGTCCTATTTCAGACAATTATTCAAAAACGCCCTATTTAAGAGAAATATATATGGACTTTTCTCTGAAATAGGGCGTTTTTGATAACTTCTAACCAAAGAAGGATATCAGAAAACGGGAAATGCAGAAATGTGGCTAGCGGATAGCGCTAAATAAATATGTAATAAAAAAAAAATCGAAAAAAAACAATTAACTGAATTTGTTGGCGCAGCGACGATATGTATGTATGTACTACGTACATGTGTACTAAAACGTTCCTCGAAAAAGCCAATCTTTTTTTTTTTTTCTTAGAAAAAAATGGATAGTCAAAAGATTAATCTTGGCTGAGCTATGATCTTGTTGTATATGATTCTAACAAAGATCTCGGCAAAATTATGCGAGAGATTGTGTGGGGGGAGAGCGCATTGCGCTACATTGCTTAAAATCTTTGTGATGTTTCTCATTTACTCACATGAGTCAAAATGCCCGGGTCCATTCTAAACCAAGAAAAGTTAAAGGTCCTACTGGTCTATTGATGTATTGTGGAACGATCCTCCGTCATCCCTTGTCAAGTTTGGTTTGTAGACAACCCGGTTTCGGCTAATATGCGCCATCTTCAGTGTCTTTTTTCGTTCTATACCCTTCGATACCACTGACAGAAACACTAAAAACTCTAACTAAAATATTGACAGAAAAAACGAACAGAGACATTGCAACAGAGATCGTAGTCACACTGAAAGTAACCCTGGACCAGAATTATTTCAAATTTGACAATAAAATATACAGACAAACTCACGGACTGGGAATGGGTAACCCCACATCAGCCATCCTTATGGAAGTATTTATGCAACATTTGGAGGAAAGTTATATGGAAGAACTGGCGAAAAATCTGGGGGTAAATTTTTATGCCAGGTATGTAGACGACATCTTCTGCCTCATAACGGAAAATAAAGAAGAAAAAATTTTGGAATACCTCAACGGCCAACACAAAAATATAAAATTCACCATGGATGCAGAGAAAAATGGAAAAATCCACTACTTAGACCTCACAATTAAAATAAACAAAGAGACTAACAAATTTACTTACGAAATATACAGAAAACCCACAGCAACAGACACAGTAATACACAATAAATCTAGCCATCCTCAACAACACAAGAACGCCGCTTTCAGACATTTATTAACACGACTTGAACGGGCCCGTTAGAAAAGGAAGCTTACAACAAGGAATTCAGCACAATATACACAATCGCGGAGAACAACGGATATCAAAAAAGTTTGGTGAAGAAAATACAGAAAAACATAACTTCAAGGAAATCGGAAAACAAAGAAAAGGTATAGAAGAAGTGGGCAGTCTTATCATATACCGGAGCAACATCTTACAAGTTGGCTAAAGTTTTCCAAAAATATAACATTAATGCAGCATTTAAAACGAGGAACAGCATGGAAAAACTTCTACGAAACAACATTAACAAGGAAGACCCCTTTGACAAACAAGGCGTATACAAATTGACTTGCGAATGCCAAAATAGCTATATAGGACAAACAGGACGCCAAATCAAGACGAGATATCGAGAACACGCAAGAGATTACAATAAGAAAATAAAAAAATCATCAACGACAGTGGAATCAAATTTCGCCAACCACATGGCAGAAAACAAATGTACACCCATGAAAATAGGAAAAACAGCTAAAATTCTCCACATACAACACAAGGGAAAACGACTTAGCGTATTAGAAAATATGGAGATATACAAACAGAAGACATTCGTAGGTAAAATAATAAATGAACAAATAAACACCGCATCAGATACATTATTTGAACCGCTTAAACTATTATACCGAAAAGAGGACAGAAAATCTAAAACAGACATAAACAAAACAACACACAAGAGGACAATAACGGACTTTTGCCTGCCTGTTTAATGAGGATACAAAAATAGATTTACATACCTAAACGCACAGACTCGCACGCACACACGCATGCACGTCGCCCGAATGCACGAACACACGAACACATCACACGAACACGAAGTACGTGACCAAACGATGGAAGTTAGTTACTACACTCAAAAAAAAAATTACTCAGATTATGGAAAAATGGGAATGATTCGGCGCTAAAGACATATTTCCATATTTTGATGTACAATTTTCTTTAAAACGTGGTTTTTATTCCTTGATTTGAAGAAAATCGTACATCAAAATATGGAAATATGTCTTTAGCGCCGAATCATTCCCACTTTTCCATAATCTGAGTAAGTTGTTTTTTCAGTGTATAAGTACTATCGAACTTACACAAAATAACTCAGAACGAAAAAAGACACTGAAGATGGCGCATATTAGCCGAAACCGGTTTGTCTACAAACCAAACTTGACAAGGGATGACGGAGGATCGTTCCACAATACATCATATTCCTACCCTCTCGGAAAAACAAGCAACCAAAAAGTCCTACTGGTCATTACTTTTTGGTTGCTTTTGGTTCCACAACACATCCTACTGATCTATTAGCCGCTACCATTCTGACTAGACTAGCTGCCATTTAATTTTCTGCAACTCAAAAGTGTCCAGAAGCTTAGGTCAGCAGGATTGCAATCATGGCATCTAGATTAGGTTAGGTTATACTGGCTGGCCACTAATAGCCTCACATAGACTAGATAAGTCCGTAGTGTTACCAGAAAGCTCATTGAGCATGAACACCTTTAGTTAGAAGCCCGTACTCAAACTGAAAAACATTCCCGTCCCTTTGGCAAATGCCAAGAGTTTCTTTACCCCTACTGTGGATACATGTTTAATATTATTGAAGAAGACTTTCCCTAGTAGCCGAAGTCTTAGCCTAGAAAACGCAGGACAGCAGCATAGAACGTGCTCCCCTGTCTCCTCCTACAGTCCGCATCCTCTGCATTCACTTTCATCAACCAGTCCCATTTTGAACGCATGTGATGCTAAAAGGCAGTGTCCTGTGAGGACCACCCCGATTATAAGTCTGCATTCTTCTCGTTTCAAGGAGAGCAACCATTTCGTCAGCCTCGTATCAAATGTCTTACATATAAATTTGGACACTCTAAAGCCATGCGTTTGTTTCCACGCCTTATCAGCCTGGTTCATCATATACTTACTTATAGTAGCTATGTTTAATTTCTCTGAGTGGAATCGGGACGTCCAAAGTGTGTTCCGCGCCAAGACCTGTCCCCTTCTTTGCTAGCTCATCAGCCTTCTCATTGCCGTCTATCCCGCTGTGGCCTGGGATCCAGTGCAAATTGACATTATTATCCCTACACATTATCCTTAAGGCCTCTTTACAGTCCTCTCCTCGATTAGGTTAGGTTAGTTTAAGTTGTTCAATCCTAAGTTTTCCATACATGTAGATCAAAATTGATTCATAGTGTTGACAACAGCAACTTGCTTGTACCTAATGCAAGTCTTCGCGAGCGAGTTTCAAAATCTGATGATCCGATCCACAATGCCTTCTAGGGATTCAAAGTGTGCAGAGCCGCGGCATCGCAAGTCGTTGTCTACCAAATGCTTGGTATTGACAGAGGAGACTTGCTAAAGTGCCGATAGCGTCGATTTCGTTGCATGCCGCGCTCGCTTAGTTTGTTTCAAGTTTTCTTTGCGCTCTAAGACAAGCAAGAATTTCATCTCACATGAAACTGAGCAGCCAGCTTGACTATCACTTATGTATGTACCTAGTAAGGTAATGTAATCAACGAAGTAGGCTCCTCGCAGGTACATATACATTAGATAGGGTTGGTCCCCATACGAAAAAAAAATGTTGTAAAAATCCGCCCAAAATTTGAAGCTTATGTTGAGAGGCTTAAGGGACACAAAAAAAAATTTTTTTTTTATCCCGGGAAATACCGCCGAAATCGTTTTTTTATTGTTACTTTGTTATTTTTCATCCGAATTTTAAAATTGATACGTCATTATTTTCGTATTTTGCAGCTCTACACTTCCTTCTAATGCTCTTTTGAGCTCTGAAGTCGTTTTCACATAGTTGGGTCAGCTAACTTATTTGTATGTCCATGAATTATCCTCTTTGTTTTGCCAAATGAAAGTGCTTCAAAATTCATGACAATGTTGCCTTTAAAGGGTTTTACTAAATTAATATACAAAGAAGTTACCAATTATCAATTTCAAAAATCTGATAATAAATAACAAAGTTACAAGAAAAAAATTATTTCGGCGGTATTTCGCGGGGTCAAAAAAAAAATTTTTTTTGTGTCCCTTAACCCTCTCAACATAAGCTTCAAATTTAGGGGAGGACTTTTACAACATTTTTTTTCGACCCTATATATTATACATATATAGCTCTGCGCACTAATTAATGACGAATACTTGGGCCTGAATGATGCTCGGAAAACGCCGTAAAGGTGTTGATATTTTGGCTATTGAAGCAAAAGCTAGCAACACTTTAGTATCTTATACCAATTGCCTTTCTTTGCATTTCTCAGCGCTTTGTTTTTTTTTTTTTCTTTTTTACAATTTTTTTTTTTATAACACGAGTTCGTTCCTTATCTTGCAAGCACTTGAAATATTTTATTCTAATCAGAGATGTAAATTTAGGAGTATGTGTTCGACATTGGTATTGGAAGCTAAAGGAAACGTGCAAGAAAAAGATACCAACTAAATTTTCGACTAAATCGCATAATAAAAAACAATTATTATCGTAGCTTAAAAAATGTCCAACTTTTTACTGGAAAACCCCATTAATACGGCATTGTTTTTAACTAGTTTTTTAACTGGTTTTTATTCACTACTTAAGTATTTTTGCTTTCTGCTTTTAGGTGGCGCTGCACAAGTGTACGTCTCTCAGCCGCTCGACACCGTCAAAGTCAAACAACAAACCTTTCCCTTTCTCTACAAAAATATGTTCGATTGCTTTATCACAACTTACCGCAAGGACGGCTTCTTCCGCGGCCTATATGCTGGCAGTGTGCCTGCCGTGGTGGCCAATGTAGCTGAGAATTCTGTATTATTTGCTGCTTACGGCGGTTGTCAGTCGTTTGTGTCGTATGTGGTGGGCAAGGATAATGTCAAAGAATTGAGTACAGTGGAAAATGCATTTGCCGGCTTCTTTGCCGCGTTCTTCTCCACATTTGCCCTCTGTCCGACAGAGTTGGTGAAATGCAAGCTGCAAGCGATACGTGAGGTAGGTACTTGGTGTGTGGCAGAGATTTTGTTTTTGTTACACATTAATTCCCTTGAAATGTATTTTAGTGCAAGGAATCTTGTCCCGGCATACCAGCGAACGAGCATATGACGCCGTTTAAGCTTACGAAACTCATTTATAAGACAGAAGGTACATACATATATGTATAAATTTGGTAATCGATTTGTTGCCTCTTATCCCAGCATTCTTTCCATTATTTAATGTAAGGTATACGCGGCTTCTTTCGCGGTCTCACATCCACATTCATGCGCGAAATGCCCGGCTACTTTTTCTTCTTCGGCAGTTATGAGGCGACGCGTGAATTGCTCACAAAGTAAGTACATATGTATGTGTATGTAAAAGCGCCGCTTTGCTGTTGCATTTTTCTCTTCTTTGTTAAATTTTTGCGCTGTTACTCGCCTTCTTTTTTTGTGTTGTTGATAGACCCGGTCAAACCAAAGACGATATCGGCGCACTGAATACAATGATCGCGGGCGCTGTTGGCGGTGTTATGTTATGGACATCCATCTTTCCAGCCGATGTTATTAAAAGTCGCATACAAGTGCAGAATATCAATCGTGGCATGTTGTCGGTCGGCTTAGAGATAGTGCGTAAAGAGGGCATATGGGCGTTATACAATGGGCTGTTGCCTTCGGTGTTGCGCACCATCCCAGCGACGGCGACGCTCTTCGTTGTGTATGAATATACGAAAAAGACGCTGCATGCGTACTTTCAAGCGCAGGATGTGGCGAAGTGAGTGGAGCGTAAGAAGCAAACAGACGGATTTCACTTTGCTGCATTTATTTTTGTGCTTATTGAGGTAATTGTGCACTTAATATGTATGTATGTACTTAATTTAATTTGCTAACTAATTTTACATAATATGTATGACACAAGCTATTTTATTTTTTTGTTTTTTGTAACTTTAATGCTAAAAATTAATAACATTTGTTATTTTTCTTTTCAATAATTGTTGACGATCGATCGGGGTCTCCTGTGTGCGCCATTCATGCCAATATATCTGCAACAATACAAAAGATATGTAAATTTAAGATATATGTACTACTATTAGTTGTTTAGTTAGTTAAGTGAATATTTTTTTTTTTTTGTAAATGTACGAATATGAATAGCATAAGATGTTTTTTGTTAATATACATACATACATACATATGTACATATACTAACTTTATCAATTATGTTATACTATATATATGGCGATAAGACTTTTGATAAGACCAACTTGTATTTTCGAATTGCTTCCATTAGATATAATAAATTTTGGCAAGAAGCGAATATCGTCACTTTTGCAATCTTTCTGAACATTCGACTATCCGGTTCTACATATCGTCGTTTAAACTTCATTACACCCTAAGTGCAACTTTCATTACCGCCCATGCCAAAATTGAGCTTGGCTAAACTTTAACTCTTGCCGCCCAGCTCTATTTTTCCAAATTTGACTTTGGGAATCCAGGGAAGTTCTATTTAATGTCCTTTTCAGCTCTTAAGTTGTTGTTGTTGTTGTAGCTACCAAGACACTCCACGAAAGTTTTGGGGAGTGTAGGGGAAGTAATAATCCTTTGCCGGATATATCCGGTACGCTCGGGTACTAGTCCCTTCTGGCACTAGCACGACCGTTGTGCAAACGTTTGTTTTTTGCTATTATCAACCTTCTAGGCCGATGGATTGTAGTCGCCTCTTACGACAGTCATTCCTTACCACGGGTATATACTAAGCCCCTAATCCGCTGCGGGTTTGGGAAGTTCTATATTTCCTTCTAATGTCCTTTTCAGCTCTTAAGCCGTAGTGTTGAGCGTCAGGAATTCAATTTTAATTTTTGGCACAAATGTCTGTTAGGCGGTTAATTAAAGTAATAATGTATTTTGAAACGAATTATGAAAGTCTCACTTAAGCGGTTATCGAATGCCTTTAAACGAGCAATTCTTGCATACATATGTATGTCTAATCAGGATCTCGGAAACGGCTCCAACGATTTTAATGAAATTTGGAATGCAGGTAGCTTCGGGGTGAACTCTCGAAAAATTAATTTTTTTATCACTCTTATGCCGGGTCCCCAGATATGGGTCAAAACGTGGACCCGGACGACCTTCTGAGCTATATTGATATCGAATGAAAGGTATTGATGAGGTCTTGAACATAGAACTATTTTAATTTTGATGCCTAGGTCGGGTCCCCAGATATGGGTCAAAACGTGGACCCGGTTGACCCTTGAATGTCTCTGAGCGATATTGGTAACGAATGAAAGGTCTTGATGGCTAGAAGAGGGGGATAAGAGGGGGAGAAAGGGAGAGGTAAAGGAGAGCGATAGGCAGATGAAAGGGAAAATGGAAAGAAAAATAAAACGGAGATGAAAGAGAAAGGGAAAAGAAAAGTAGAGGGAAAGGGAGTGCAAGTCTAAGTAGAAGAAGAAAGGGAGAATGATATGAACAGGTAGAGGTATCGCTGCCTAGCGAGGCGGATTTACTTTAGTTCTGGATCTCATAAACGGCTTCAACAATTTTCATGACATTTAGTATACAAGTTGTCTCGGGTGCAAACTTCGGAAAAGTTTCATTTTTCCACAAATTTTTTTATTTCAACTTTTTATTTCGCTTGCGAAAACTTGCGAAAAAATAGCAGCCCGAGATAAGCTCGGTCATACAGGTACTGAAGTTTAAACGGCGATATATGTATATAATCGGATTAATATGCAGAAATTGTATCTTCTAATGTGCTTGTAGTAATCTAAAAAAAAAAAAACACATGTTCCATGCAGTCCTTTCAATGGAATTCCTAATTGACACGTAGAAGGTGAGGAGAAAATCTAGGTTCGCATTTATGTGCCTACAACAACAATGTACAACAACATTCGCTTATAACAGCAGTGGGTATTCTATGCAGATACAACTTTTCGCCACTTGCCGTTACAAAAACAACATCACAATACAGCAAAATAGGCGTGTTCTTCTGATGCTTCTGCAATACTTTAAAAAAAAAAACCCAAGCAAAAATGCCAAGCTACTTACCACAATTGGCTTATGTCCTAATAAACGTAATTGCTGTAATTTCAACTCAAATAAACCTGTAAATCTATTCTTATCCCTAA
Organism: Urophora cardui; assembly: GCA_960531455.1. Taxonomy (NCBI): domain Eukaryota; kingdom Metazoa; phylum Arthropoda; class Insecta; order Diptera; family Tephritidae; genus Urophora; species Urophora cardui. The sequence goes on along the minus strand of OY482671.1, from coordinate 151,825,899 downwards.
CAACATTATTCCAACCGGCTACAACAACAACCACTGTATCCACTTCTGCTCTCTCCGCATCGCCCAAGAGTAGTTTACGCGTTAAAATATGACCTGAAAGAAAGCGTAAAGAAATGTTATCTAAATACATAAAAATAATAAACAACTTGCACATATGTACCACTATAATCTTCCGGACAGTCCGTCGCTAAAGGCACTGCCTTTCGCTGCACATTATCATAGCAAATAATCACATCCGGGCGCTCGAAATGCGGCAAAATATGCTTAAAGGCGCACGGACGTAAAATGTGCTCGAAAGCCTCCTTGATCTCCAATAATATACGATCCGTGGCACTTAACCTAAAACGTGTATTACGTTCTGGTATATAATGGGTCAATATTTTGCCCATTCTACCGCGTAATTTGTCCGGCAATTGATTGCCTGCATAACGCTCCGCACTCTGCCCCTCCTCCTCCGCAAGCAAACCACGCAAATTGATTTTTACAAATGAATCCAAATTGAATATTTCACGTCCCAACTTCATATTTTTGCCATAGGCATGATCGATAAAACGCTTATCCAACACAGAGCTTAACAACTCGTCATTGTAATAACCACGCACGGCCAGATAGTGTAAGCAGCAAACGAAGGCGCGCGGATGTTGCATGATTTCATCGATTTTCCCTTCGAGCAGAGTAAGTATCTTGGCGCAAAGCTCATCAACGACCCCAGTTTCACTGCGATAATTGAATACACCAATGGCTAAGCAAATACGTTCCATATCTTTTAGACGTGCCTCGTTAATTTCGCGATTGAAACGTTGCAGCACCAACTCCAAAAGACCATCATCGCAACATTGTAGCTCCACACCGAAGAGTGCCAAATGCAGGCAGCTAACGAGTGATAAGCGCGATACTTGGGGTTGTAGGCCTTCCATCAGCTCCATCATAAGTGGTATTTGGGGTAGTTTGTTGCTATATCGTATCACTTTTGTTATAGCCACCAGCGTGATGTCATCCACTGTGTCTAGCTCGGCGATCAGCCGTTTGTATAAATGCTCCACCAGTTCTTGGCTATGTAGCGCTGTTTGTGTTTTGAAGAAACCCATTGACATTACACCCAATTCCTGCAGAGACATTGCCTCCATATGACGAATTATATTAAATTCGAAATCAATCATATCGTAGAGTGGCCGACGCAAAAGATTACAATAGAATAAAGCCTGCACTACCTGCGTAGGTTGCAGGCGTTTGATCTTTCGTCCCACCTTACACAATGCCTCCCATATAAAATCCGAGACACGCGCCAATCTTAGTGCATACCAAGCATCACAAGCCAAAAGCAGTTCATTGGTGTTCCAACGGTCGACACGCCGACAGCATACAATATCCAAAGAATTCCATAATTCCCTAAAGTTTGGTGCGCGTGGTGTAGCCTCTTCCGGCAACTGGGCAAGTTGACGTAACGTGGAAAACAACTGCTCATCATTCAGCTGATGACTATGTTCACAGAAAAGTTGGCAGAATGCCGCAAAACGTTCATCCGAGATGCATGTGTTTGTGTGTTTGCAGTATCGCGTGAGGACGGCGAAAGCATGGAGAAGTTCATCTATTGTGACATCACGGCCATTTGGATATAATACTAATTGAGGCACTTCCAATTGCTCAAAAGCTTTCTCACATGCCGTAGCTTCTGTTGTTGTAGTTTTATCATCCAATCGAAATATTTGATATGGCTTGAGGGACTGTTCCAACACGCTATGAGCATGTCTATTCTCGTGATCTACAAAAATTTTTACGCCGATTGCATGGCTCAAATGCAAGTAAGCAGCTGCTGCCACTGGCGTCAGATTCTGATGTCCATTCAGTGACTGGCTGGTTATCAAATTGCATAGTCCGAGTACTCTCCGTAGACTACATGTCCTGATAAACGACACATTTAACATAATAAATGGATCTTGGGTAGATTTTACACTTTTTTACAGCACTTTACCTACGCTATTTTGCAAAATAATCAAAAACTACAACTTCCATGTGATAACAATTTCACCACAACAGCTGTTCCTCAAATTAGGTGAATTGAGGTTGTTTATGCCGGTTATTTTAGTGCATAATGGTCACGTCTCTAAGACATAACTGTTGAGCTCAGCAGTTGTAAACTGTTGGGTAGCAGTTAAGCTCAACAGCTACGACTTAGAAACGGCGGGGTGAATACAAGGCTGCACAACGATATCAACAAAAATATTTTGTTTTGTTGAATATCAAATAAAAATAAACAAAAAAATTTTGTTTCGTTGAATATCAAATAAAAATTATTGAAATTATTTCTTTTCGTTGATTATCAAAAAAAAAATTATCAAAATTATTTTGTTTCGTTGATTATCAAAAACAAAATAATAATAAAAATTTGTTTCGGGCTTATGCCTATATGACACTACATTTTTTCCCTGGTTTTTTTGGTTTTGAAAACCCACCGAAAGTCAAAATACAGAAACAGTTCTTCTATAGGTTGAAAAGAGACAAATACTCCCTCAAAAATAATTTGATTGACATTAAACTTCAAACTAAATGAAAATAATATTTATTTTAAAAATTATTTTTTTTGGAAATTGGATTTAAATTACTGAAATAAAAAAGTTATGAAACCCAAAGGGCAGGATAGTTTTGTATTCCGTGTTAAAAAGGGAAGCCAGTAAGCAATATAATTTTTCTTGCGGACTTCTTCTTTACCCTTACGGCCAAAGCAGAAGCTTACAAGAGGCAAATTTAAAATTTGTATTTCCATATATTTTTTTATTTTAAATAGAATTTATTTTATGGTTGTCAAATTGGAAAAATTGTCAGAAAAAATTACCGAATGCCAAAAAACCTACCGAAATACAAGCTGGCTCGTTGGTTTTTAATCGCCTAGATGGTATTTTGTTTGGTTTTTTTCAATATAGCTTGCTCGCTTACACCAACGCAAAACTGTATTTGACCATCTCCTTCACACAAAAAACCTGGTAGAATACCAGAAAAAAACCTAGTGTCATATGGGCTTTACGGCTTCATTTTATTTTGAATTTTTATTAACGTTATTTTTTTTGATAATTTTTTTTGTTGGCTACCGAAACAAAATTTTTTCAATATTTGTTTTTTGATAATCAACAAAACGAAATTTTTTTTCATAATTTTTTTTGATAATTATCAAAACAGTATTTTTTTGTTCAGCAGTTAACGTTAAAATTTTTCAAAGTTGAATTGAAAACAAAATATTTTTTCGGTTATTGATAAAAAATAACGTTAATATGCAGCCCTGGGTGAATATTCTGTCAAATTATAAGCTGTTTGGCTTTACACAACAGGTTGAGCTCAAGAAGCGAACAAAATTTGTGATGGAAAAAATGGGGAAAAGTTGCCAACTGTTGAGCTGAGCGGAACTACTGAGCAGTACGTTTCTAAGCCAAACACTCAACAGTTGCGGAGCAGCTTTGTCTTAGAAACTCGACCAAATCAATAACAGATATTACCCACCAAATAATGTTAATATATCAGTCACTGTTAAAGTAACATAGTACTGTTAAAGCAAGTGGTTTTCAACACATTCTGTATATGTTCTGTATGCACATACATACATATCAGTAGTGTAGAGAGTGGTGATCTCAATGGGGTTGCGAGAAAGTGAAATAGAAGTATGCATATATATTGTCCTTCTCCTTTGCATAAGAAAAAAAGGAAAAGGTTTGTTCCCAGCCAGCAAAATCATCGTAAACGAGCTCGTAAACGGATGTTTTCTCGAAGAAAACTCTAATAAAATATCGTTTATGATATCCGTTTACGATTCGCCTACGAATACTGTTTCGCTTTAAAATGTTCAGTGCCTACGAGTGTCGTAAATGTATCGAAAAATCACTCGTATATGAATCTTTTTACGTCCGTTTTTTTATCGTAAATGTAGAAATTTTACAAACATACATACTTACTTTTAAAATATTGAGTTTGAAATATTTCGTTTTCTTTTTTTTTTTGACATGATAGAAAAAAGTTTCTTTTGTTATTGTTTTCTTATTCGAGAATAGCTCGTAAATCCCAATGTTCGTAAAATGTACGGTACCTTGCTGGCTGGGTTACCATAAATTTGGAACCAGAGTTCGGCAAAATCTAAATTTGGGTTGGAAACTTATATAACATCCTTATTCCGACGTGGTAAAGGCCTTTAGCAACTTACAATCTGGATTGTCAGTTTGAGTGCTTTTTTGTGAGAGTTAGTCAAATTTAAGTTATTTTTTGTGTGTGTTAGTGCAATCGGCAGCCGTCGTGCTACACGTACTTGTTGTCGGCTCGCGGTGATGATAATCAAAAATTTTGATATTTGCGTCAATCATGCGACACTTGCACATATACACTTCCTCTCAATCCAGATTGTAAGTTGCCAACGGCCTTAACAGTTTACCTTATACCATGTCTCCACATAACGTGTTTCGCTCTTTTTTTCTGCATTTTCTCTCTCAATCTTGTTTCGACACGGAAACCAGTGCCGAAACTCGTTAATTTCCATACAAATTTCTGAGAGCGAGTGAAGATTGAAACACTGTTTCATTCTGAATCATCTTGCCAACCTCGATGATATCGATGTCTTCTCTAATTTTGTATCGAAAATCTATCGAAATCTCACACAGACCAAATCAAAAACGCAAAAATAAGCAAACATACAAACATTTAAGAAGAACAAGAAAGAGAAATGTCAAACTAAATCACGATTAGCCACGTGGAGACGGGTTATTGAGCGAGATGTTTTGTTGGAGAAACAAGTTATGTGGAGACGGGCTTTTACTGGTGAAATGTAAAATCTGGGACTTTAAACCATTGTTTATACTAAACTATGCTTTAAACAGCCTCTTCGTATCCAGGCAGCAGTAATACCATGTCTCCACATAACGTGTTTCGCTCTTTTTTTCTGCACTCGCTCTCTCAATCTTGTTTCGACTTCAAAACCAGTGCTGAATCTCGCCATTTTCCATACAAATTTCTGGGAGCGAGTGAAGATTGAAACACTTATTTCGTTCTCAATCCTCTTGCCAAACGCGACGATATCGATGCCTTCTCTAATTTTGTATCGAAAATCTATCGAAATCTCACGCAGACCAAAACAAAAACGCAAAAATAAGCAAACATACAGACATTTAACAAGAACAAGAAAGAGAAATGTTAAACTGAATAACAATCAGCCACGTCGAGACGGGTTATTTAGCAAGATGTTTCCCTAGATGTTTAGCTGGCAAATCAAGTTATGTGGAGACGGGCTTTAAAGCTAAGTTTTGTTACCATTTTCAGCCCGATTCCGCTCGTATACGAAAAGGGTGTTTAAAGTACCAGATTCTTCATTTCACCAGTAAAGTAAATTATGTTACCACGCCGGAACAAGGACATTAATAAAAATTTGAAACATAAATTTTTATTCGAATATTGCCCAAGTCTGGTTGGAACTTATAGCCAAAACGAAAGAAATTCGCAAAAAAATAAAATATGAAAACAAAGAATAAAACATATAAATGAAAACAAATACATTCATAGAATATCTAATAGAATTATAATAAAATAATTAAATAAAATATTATGTATTATTATTAACGTTCTTTGTATGAAGGAGATGGTCAAATAAAGTTTTGTGTTAGTGCAAGCGAGTAAGCTTTGTTGAAAAAAACTAACGAAATACAAGCAAAATATCATCTAGGTTGTAAAAAACAAACGAGCCAGCTTGTATTTCGATAGGTTTTTTGGGGATTCGGCAGTTTTTTCTGACATTTTCCCTAAATTTAATAAATATAAAATATGTAAATTACCTATATTTGATATAAAAAATAAATGGAAATATGTACAAATTTTAAATTTGTCTCTTGTAAGCTTCTGCCTGGGTCATAAAGGGAGAGAAGAAGTCAAAAAGTAGTATACTACAAGGTGAAAAGGAGACAACATATACAAAACATGTCAACCGCTATTCCTCTTTCATTTCTACAATTAACATACGCCTGTTACTTAAAATATTTTGCTGATGGGTTTTTTCTTACATCCCAATTATTTGTGACTACTTGCATTTACAAGTACCCGGTACTAGAATCATATCTTCTAATAATATAATAATAATATAATACAACGGCGCTATTATAACTCTAACGAGTTGTATGGCCGAGCTTCTCTCCCAATTCGAGGTGTGCTCCTTTTGTTTTTCCTACTAATTGGGTGGACCTACAGTTTTATGCCGGCTCCGAACGGCGAATGCATTTTTTGTGAGAAGCTTTTTCATGGCAGAAATACTCTCGGAGGGTATGCCGCCCACTGCCGAGAGGTGACCGCTGCTCTTAAAAAAAACCCAATAATTGGATTTTTACTAATTAGAAAAATATTTTTGGTGTGTCGCTCGGACTTAGGTTTGAACCCGAGACCTCTGGCATAGCAGGCGAGCACTCTACCCACTGCACCACAGCGGCCACGAATCAGACATGATGAATGGAAAAAGTAGTTTTGCTTTTAATGCGAATCTATCAGAAATTATTTTAAATAGCTACCACTTTTGTTTAAATGCACCAAAGCAATTGGCATGTAAATACATAAGCATATACATAAGCATATCCATATATACACATATGGAGCCATATGCGCCGGAAAGACGTACGAACCAAATTAAAAAAATGTTCAGGAAAAGGTTTTTTATAATTTTGTTTACTTTCACTTCGTTTTCTTTCGTTTTTATCATTTTTAATTATTACAAAAGTAAAGAAATAATTGATAAGGCTTTCGTTGGCTTAAAATAACGCCGTATTCCTATTGGGTAATCGATCCTTAATGTTTTTTTTTTTAATTTTCAGAAAAGAAATACCTACTTACTTACTTAATTGGCACGTAACCGTCTAGACGATTCTGGCCGAGTTCAATAAAGTGCGCCAGCTATTTCTGTTTCGTGCAGCATGGCGCCACTTGGGAATACCTAGGGAGTCAGCATCACTGTCCACCTGATCTTCCCAACGCAGCGGAGGTCTCCCTTTTCTTCTGCGTTCAGCGGGTTTCGATAGAAATACTTTCTTGGCTGGAGCATCTTCGTCCATTCTCACGACATGACCTGCCCAGCGCAGCCGCTGGATCTTTATTCGCTGAACAATGTCGATGTCTGCATACAGCTCGTACAGATCATTGTTAAATCTCCGTCGATACTCGCCCTCGCTAACGCGCAAAGGTCCATAAATCCTCCAAAGAACTTTCCTCTCGAATACTCCAAGCGCCATCTCATCTGCTTTTGATATAGTCCATGCTTCTGCGCCATACATGAGGACTGGAACGATGAGTGTCCTGTAGAGTGTGATTTTGGTTCGTCGAGAGAGAACTTTACTTTTCAATTGCCTACTTAGTCCAAAGTAGCATTTATTGGCAAGAGTGATTCTTTGCTGGATTTCAGTGCTGACATTATTTTTGGTGTTAATGCTGGTTCCCAAATATACGAAGTCCTTAACTGTTTCGAATTTGTAGCTATCAGCAGTGACGTGGCTGCCAAGGCGTGCTGTTTCTTTGTATGTTGACAGGAGGTACTTCGTCTTGTCCTCGTTGACCGCCAAACCCATTTTCTTAGCATCTTTTTCCAGTTTGGAGAAGGCAGAACATACGGCGCGCGTGTTAGTGCCAATGATGTCGATGTCATCGGCGTACGCTAGCAGTTGCACACTCTTGTGGTATAAGATGCTTCCTGTATGGTTAAGTTCTGCAGCTCGTATTATCTTTTCCAGCATCAAGTTGAAGAAGTCACACGAAAGGGAGTCACCTACTGGTCATCCATAATAATAATAATAAAATGGCAATGATCTTACTCTGGCGAGTTTTAAGGCCGAGCTTCTCTTTCCAAATCGTGGGTATGCCGCCCACTGCCGAGAGCTGACCGCTATTTCTAGAACCCAATAATTGGGTTCTAGTTAATTAGAAAAAACTTGTTTGGTGTTTGTCCGGACTGGCGCTAGAACCCGATACCTCTGGTATGGCAGGCGAGCACTCTACCCACTACACCACAGCGGCCACGGTCATCGATATGTAATAAAATAAAAAGTAGATAGATGTTCAAAAAAAATCGAGAGCTCTAATATATATATACATACATATTATGCAGCAGGAACACTATGTAACTGTTATATAAATGTATTTTTTATTGTAATTCAATATTTTTCTTCAAAATACATACAGACAAATATTAAATTTAGCATTGGGGAAATAGCGTTTGCAAACATTTTCCTATTAACCGGTTCATTGCACTTTAACGCGACAAATCTAAAAACCGGATCCGATTGCTCTTCTCTGTTATTTACATTTTAGTTTGCTTCCATTGATATCATATATGAGTGGCTTTCTTAACAGTGAGTTCTTCTTGGGGTCTTTGCGTGTGATTTTGTTTGATATTTAAATTGTGAAGTGCTTAATGTGGTGAAAAGATTGAAAACTAATTATGGAAATTGACATAGATATGGTGAGTTAATAGCAAAGCATTAATTATTAAATGTAAAAGAGTAGTAAGAAGCATGAAGATTTTGTAATTTTCCTTATGCATACATACATATGTATGTATGTATATACAAATGTGTGTTTTTTACGTAGTATATGTATGTATGTATGTATGTATGAATGTACCCTGCAGGGAACTCAATAAATAGTGAGCAAAATTTCCGAACAAGGCAGATCTAGGAAGGTAGGCCCGGTGGCGAATTCAGAAATTTCCCATGTATTTTGTTATTGTAATTGGTAGAGTGTAATGTCAAAACGATAATTCGCCTTAGTTAAAATCTGAATTCGCTTGGGAATCGCCCATTCGTATTGGTCATGATGTGAATTCGCTTTGATTTTTGTAAATAAAAAAAGTAGTTTCTGAATTCGCCACCGAGCCTACCTTCCCAGATCTGCTTTGGTTCCAAACTAGCGAAAAGGTGTCAAAAGGGAACTAGATCAATTGTAGTTAGACCCTCACCTGTTCAGAAGGAGTGAATTGAGTGACCATTATAAGACACATTTTGATTTGTATGCAATTTCGAAGTGATAAAAATTCTATGAAAATGTTTCGTTTGTTCAATTGCCGTCGGCTTTGTATATTTCTGCAATTCTCAGATGTTTAGTGAAGCATTTTATATAAAGAGTTTTCTATTTGCATCTTTTATGAAATATTCCCCTAATTATGCTTTTCCGATCCCTCAGGCTTTTTTGTAATTTTCTTTTATTTTATTAATTTTTATATATTATTGTAAATTTTTATTAAATAAATAAATAAAAAAATACTAGTTAAAAAAATTTAAAAAATAATCATCCACCTTGACACCGACAGGATTCGAACCCGCGCCTCAGATTGAAAGGCACATGCGTTAGCAAGTCGGCCATCGCACCACTTGCATAAAATGTGTCAAAGGCTGCACTTAAGCGCCAGATGTAAAACTGTAGAATTTTTAGGTACTTGTAGCTAGTTCAGAACTATCGAAATTGTGCCAAGAAACGAACTAGTGCAAACTGTAGAATTTAGTACTAGTTCGGCACTATCGAAAATGTAGTGCAGAGAGTGACAATTGACACCGCTTAGGACATCGCCGTGTTAAATTCGCCAGTTGATGACATGCAAAAGAGATTTAGCTCGCACTTGTAGTGTCGAACAATGCACTAGAAGCGGCTGGTTCGGAACTAGAGATTTTCCCTACAGGGTACATACAGGTCCCCAACATATGTATGTATGTACACATGTTCTACTGTCTGTAAAGTTGGGAGAGCAAAAAAACTTCAGCGGCTGAACCAGTTTTGAGTGAGAATGAAGCAATGCAGTACAGAGTGTGTTAAGAGAGTGATAGTTCACTCACTAGATTATTTGATACATACCCGCTCGTCGAATAGATACAGATTTTATGACCGCCATTTTGTGTCTTTAGCAGCTGCAGAGAGCAACACTACGCTCGCTGGGAACCGAATGTTTGTCGGCAATTTACATATATATGTATGTATGTTCATGAGCAATTAAAGGGAAAGGTGATTGAGAGGGTGGTAATATGATATGACTGCATCGGTAAGGTTGGCAACTCTTGTGTAAATTAGTACCGCACGCATGCTATTTCACTCTAACTCTTACATTAGGGATGACAAAAATTGGCGTAGGTATATTTCGAGAACTATTGCAGATACCTATTTCATTTTTGTTTTATAAGAATTGACAATTTGACCGAAAAAGATTATAAAATAATTTCTTTAAAAGCATGCTTTTAAACATTAAATAGTAAGTAAAAGCAAGCTCGTGTAAAATGTTTTAGAGTTTCGTTGTAAAATTTGTAGTTCTTGGAACTATTGCCTTATAAAATTAGTGCTTGTAATATGGAAATAATGTTCTACATATATATCTGAAGAAGATATATTATTCCCTAAATAAGCACATAATCATAATAAATAGCGGTAATGGAAATTTCTCCCATTATCATTAAAAATTTAGTGATAATGAACAGATTTTTCACTACCCTTTATTTATTGGCAGTGGTAGGGTTTTCAGAGTTGCACCCATTCTACGAGTGGAGCTGGAAAATTAATGCACAACCCCTAAATCTGATATGTACATTAGAGCGTATCGCGAAAAAAAAGTTCGTCGTACGCCCCCCATATGATTTCTTTTTCGAAAAAATTTATATTTTTTTACGCCCCTAAATGTCGCTAAAATACATTTTTTTCATATCTTCGGTATTTATGGTCCGATCCCTAAGTTTGATACACCAATCTCTTTGGCTTGAGAGTAAGGTTTGTACTTTATAATTGTATTACCCTATGTGCGCCCTTGGCGTCACTTCCACAGCACTTAGTTTATACCACATTAATCTAAACTTCCCATAAATGTTTTCGAAAGAGAAAGCATATGGGGCGCGTACGGTGGACTTTTTTTGGTCCATATAAGGCGAGACGGCCTAATGTACATACATATGAACATTGATTGATGCAGAGTTTGAGCGCGAGAGAGACCAATAAATTCGTGAAAGAGAATTCTTACTTCAAGTGTATAGTTTATGTTAACACATTTCGAACGCCATTTTGTACCATCAGAAACGTACAGCAACGTATGCATGTTGAGAAGAAATGTGTGAACAGGCCAAGAATTGTAAATGAAATTTTTGTATAAGTACTAGATCTGTCTCTTTCTTTCATAAATTGATGGGTAAAATCATTGTACGATATACATACATACCTTTAGTAACACATTTTTATACTGGCTTTTTCTATCTAAAAATTGGCTGCATTGTAAATGCATGCCTACATACATACATACATATATGAATGTATGTATGTATACTATTTGTTGATGCTTGCCTAGGCAAATCTATAATTCTCAACCAATTTATGGTATGCTCATATTATTTTTGTGACTCCAGTATAAAAGTAGCATGAGGAAAGCCAAGCATAAGGTGAAAGCTGACAAACACTTGAGATTTTCTGAAATACAGCTGGAAATGGAGTAGTCCCAAAGATGATAGGGTGCTAAAACTGAATCTCAGAGATATTTACAATCGACAAAGTGCGAGTTTTAATGGAATTTTAAAGCCTTTTTTAACGTATAATTAAGTTGATAACTAACGTTGGAAAAACATTTGAGAATGTATGCTGAACATTTTTTTGTTTGATTTTTATTGGATAATACCCTACAGAAAAAGCGATTAGAAGAAATTAGTACCTACCAACACCAAAACTAAACAAGATTCTTGCAAAACTTTGATCAAATTAACATTGCAATGTCCTACGGCTGGGTTGTATCGTCGTACCATACGAAAACTAGCAATTTCAAAATTTTTTACAAAGAAATTCTATGAAATTTACAAATGCTAGCTTTCGTATGGTACTACGATATGTAGGTATACTCCGTATTACATCAGATCACTCTATAAAGTACATACAGCCCAAGGTTTATCCAACAAAGGTTATAGCAGCAGATCAGTTGATTTGACTTGTGTATGTATACTAAAATTGGAGGAATGTCAAACAAGACGAATTGGAAAAATGTTTTGTTGTACTTCAATGTGATTCTAAGCTCTCTTCTCTTTCACAATGACATTTTTAAAGAACGCAAGAAAGCATGAAATCGTTTCTGCTATAACATCTGTTGGTTCAACCATGATACAGCCGATTACTCTAAGGAGCAGCACTATGGGGCATTTCAAGAGATTTAATTTAAAAACATTTTTTTGTTGAATGGAATAAAAAAATTTATAATTGTATGTAATATTAACATACATAATATATGTTATTCACTTTACTAAAAGACAAGTACCTAAAATTATTATTTGATGTAGATATATACATACATGAGCTTATTCAAACTTGCATTGCAAGGAAGCGTTTCGTAGGTATTCCAAGATGACACAAAGAAAGAAATATGATACAACTTATGCAAAATATTTTGCAGTATACGTCCATATGTACATGCACCTATACATATTTACCCTTATGTACATTCTCTGGTATGGAAGTACATTGTGTATATGTATGTATGTATCAGGGTTGGGCATGATTCAACTAATTTTGAGTGCACTCAGCCTGCAACTACCACTCAAACCTGAGTGGTAGTTAAATTTTCAACTACCACTCAACTTTAGTGTTGGTAGCAAAAGTGCAAACATACATATGTATATGTATGCGTATAACTTATGCATATGTATGTACATTAAATATACAAAATTCAAGGGAAGGACATGTGCATTGCAATAGTATTTGTAGATATTCAAGTTCATCTACTAGTTCGTTTTAGTTAACTTTCTAGTTCACTTCCTAGTTCACCCCTATTTCAAATTTCTAGTTCTCCCCTATTTCAATTTCTAGTTCAACTCTAGTTCACTTCTAGTTCACCTCTAGTTGGCTTATAGTTCACCTTTAGTTGACTTATATTTCACCTCTAGTTCAATTTCTAGTTCATTTTCTAGTTCACTTCAAGTTCAATATTTTTGAATCAGTAAAAACGCAAACCCTTCAATATCTCGACACACCTAAAAATTTCAAAACTAACTCACATATACTCACATTCATATGTATGTATATATGTCCATTTCACCACAAGCTGACGTGTTGATTAACTTCTCAATGATTTCACTGCCTAAATAGGTTTCGAGCACCAATTTTGAGTGGCAGTTGATTCAAATTCAACTACCACTCAATTTGAGTGGTAGTTAAATTCGAGATTTAACTACCACTCAATTTGAGTGTTAGTTGAAAATGAGTGGTAGTTGAAAAATGCCCATCCTTGGTATGTATTTATCACTTTAATTATTTTCGTATATGTATGTAGCATTCTCTTGCCCAACGACTGCTTATTTCAAGAGGTAGGGGCGAGCGGTTGTTGGCAGCATGAACTAATATTGCAGAGCATAGCAACGGCTGGTGATTTTTCAATTGCTCGGGAGTAACTGGTAGTGGTGTGTTAAGCAAAGATTTTGTTCTCACATGGTGATATTTGTATATACATATGTAGATAGGTACATACCCTGCAGGGAAATCAATAACTAGAGAACAATTTCTGATTCGCTAGTTAAATTGTACTTATGCTTTGCAAATGTCTGCAATTCTCAGATTGTTAGTGAAGCATATTTTATAAAGCAGGAATGGACATAATTCAAAACTTGAATAATTCAATAACGAAAACATAAGAATAAATTTTTATTCTTCATTCAGATAATATTGATCACACAAGTGAATGGTTTTTTTTTAAGATTTTTCGATTACTTTTTCGGACTCCGAACCGAATATTTTTTCCAATATTTTGCAGAATACTTTCCCGAATCCGTAACCGGATCCAATACTTGGCCGAAAATTTATCCGAATACTTTGTCGAATACTTTCCCTAATCCGAAACCGAACGCAAAAACAATTCGCGTTAGGTTTCGGATTCGGGAAAGTATTTGGAGAAATATTCTTTCAAGTTCAAGGTTCGGTTTCGGATTCGGGAAGTATTCGGAAAAATATTCGATCAAGTATTCGGGTTCGAATTCGCGAAACTATTCGGAAGAATATTCGGTTAAGTATTCGGGAATTTTTCAATGGAACTTTCAGGAAATGTTCTTTGGATGTAAATTTTACTAATTTTAAGACATCCGACTGCGCAAAAATACTGTGGATCCGTTCACAAATATAACTCCTGAAAGGTAATTAAGGCGAGGTCTACCGCATTATATCGAAGTTTCCCCTTGCTCTTCACTCAATTAAATAAAATGTTCCCCTAATTATGCTTTTCCGATGGCTCGGCCTTATTTTTTTTTTATTTTATTACTTTTTAAATTCTTATTTAATATTTAAAACAAATAATGGTAAAAAAATTTATCATCCGCCTCGACACCGACAGGATTCGAACCCGCGCTATCCAGATTAAAAGTCACACGCGTTAGCCACTGTGCCATCGCGCCACGTGCTTTAAGCGTCAAATGCTACACTTAAAGGGCAGATGTAAAACTGTAGAATTTGTCGGAATTTTTAGCTAGTTCAGAACAGAGTTCTGCTTCGATCAGTTTTGGCCTGGTTATGCTACCAATCAAGCTGGTCGAGCACCGTGTAATTGTTGTTGTGCACTCCGACGGTGAGAGAATTTTCGGACTCTCACATCCAGCAAACTTGCTGTGTGAAACAGGCAGCCAGCAAACGAGGTTTCAGAGGTAATAATGTGTTATGTTGTGTATGTGCTCAGTAATTATCATGTGTTATGTTGTGTATGTGCGCTCCAATCATCAATGTAAGCGTAACCACCTCTCACCAATCACGAAATGTTTCCGATTTTGATTGGCAATCAAGATTGTAACCATAACCATAGCATTTGAAGTTCGGGTATAGCATACAACTCATTGTGTACGTACGTTTGATACCCGGCAAACCGTAAACGTACGAGCTACAGCTCGTTTGTATGCTTTCATACTAAACAACACAGCGATCGAACGGTTTGGTTTGAAACAAACATATGTACAGGTTGAACGATACGACCGCTGTATGATCGCACGAGTATACATATGTACATACTATAACGAACCGATCGATCAGTTGATCGACCGCGATCATTGCATGTTTATACGATCATTCGACTGTACGAAAAACTTAAAAGTGGTGTTTACAAAAAATCTAATAAAAGAAAGGGCCGCAGTGAAGTGTGGGAAGTTTTTTGTGAAATTGAAGACGAAAATGGGTGTCAAATTAATGAATTTGTACAATTCGGCCGTGTGCCAATCGGTAGAAAAAATTAAATTTTGACATAAGGGAGTAAAATTTTGACAGTATTCGTGGTGGATTTGAACGTCATAATTTTACCTAGCCCATTGGGCTAAATACATACACATATAAGTAACACAAATATTTAAATACAAAATAACATCAAATCGTTACATGAATACATTTCTTCTGTTCCATTAATACTGCCATCAACAATTATATGCATTTTACGGTTTAAAATTGTATCGTTGCCCGTTTTCGCCCAAATGTGTATCTTTGTAAGTGTCAAAATTTTCTCTTCCGTTTGGCACAGCAAAATAGGTTTTTTTTTCAACATGGAAAAAATTTTCTACCTCATTTTGCCATAGAGAAAAATGTTACCGATTGGCAAACAGCCTTCGAAAATAATTTTGATGCCATGCAGTGGTGGGAAAATCAAAAAATGAGTTTCCAACTCTTTATAATTTTGCCCTTAAAATATTATCCATTCCAGCTAGCAGTGCAGCAAGTGAGCGCACATTTTCACTTGCTGGTAATCTAATAGTCGAAAAGCGCAACCGCCTAGCTCCTGCGCTTATAGACAATATGCTTTTTTTAAATTCAGTTTTAAGAAATGAAAATATTTTACATAATACGTAAGCACGAAGTTTCTCCTTTTATATATTAATTGTTCTAATTTAATATTAAAAATTAAATAAAAAAGTATTAATGAAAACAAGAATAAAGAAATGAAATAACGCCTAATTTGTATGCACGAATTTTTTCCTTTTATATAATAACTTCTAATTTTCTATTAAAAATGAAATAAAACAGTATTGATGAAAACAAGAATAAATAAATGAAATAATGCCTAATTTGTATGCACGAATTTTTTCCTTTTATATAATAGATTTTCTAATTTTATATTAAAAATGAAATAAAAAAGTATCTACTAATGAAAATAAAAACAAATTGATTTTTCATTTTATCGCTTTGAAAAGTTTTTAATCGTTTATTTAAATTTTTGATATGTAAGATAAAGCGGCTGCTCCGCACTCATACACAGATTACAGAAAATAAAGAATTGAAAATGCAAGAAAAACGGCTTTAAAACTAAATCCAGCATACATACATACATATATATGTATGTACATACATATATTTATACGACACACATATTAAAAAAATGTACATGATCGTACACCGATCGATCAAACGATCATTTCTGTTTAAGTACAAATCATACACCGATCGATCAAACGATAATTTCTACTTATGTACAAATCATTGGTTTGTACATTTCTTTCCAACCAAACATTTGTTAGTTTGACATCGAACGTACAAAAGCTTTACTCGTATCGCTTATTCGGGTAAACATCATGTGTATGAGTTGCATTGCACTGTGTCAGATCGAAGAGCCGAAAACCTTACTCGAAGCAGAACACTGGTTCAGAACTATCGAATAGGTAATGCAGCAGTGGATAATTGATGCCACCACTGACATCACCATTCTAAATACGCCAGTTGCTAACATTTAAAAGAGATTAAGGTCGCACTAGTAGTGTCGAAAAATTGGAGAAATTTTACAATAATGTCACACGCCCCCCAAAAAACGACTTCTACCGGGTGGTAGGGGAGGTGAAGGTGTTCTGAATCCGTAAAATTTAGGCGCCGGACGTACCTCGTTTTCGATTAATTTATGGTAAAATTTAGTAACGCTCCATATAAATTCGATAGTGTAATTATCAGGTGGTATTCGGCCCGAGGGAATTTAACTGATTCAGAACCTACTCCTTCTCCCCTACAACCCAGTATAATTCGTTTTTCTCGGGGCGTGTGACATTATTGGAAATCCAGCCCGAAAAATGCACTAGCTGCGCACCAGTTATGATCTAGAGATTTTTCTCACAGGGTATGTACATATGTATGTACACATGTATGTTTGAATATAGAAGTTGAGATTTCGCGACAATGAATTTCGCTGGCATTACGTATACACGCAGTTAATAGCATATATACCGTGCAAAAAAATGTGCGATCAATCCCGAAAGAGATTTGTCCTCGATTGATCTCTTTCGAGAACAATCGGTCCACAATTAGTCCCCGATTGTTCCCGTACGGGTATAAATGTAGACTAATTGTAGACCAATTGTTCCCGAACGGGTATAAATGTAGACTAATTGTAGACCAATTGTTCCCTAACGGGTATAAATGTAGATTAATCGCTTTCATTCCGAACGGGTACAAATCTAGATTCCTTAAATGTAGACATTTTACAAAAATATGCAATGTATTTAAAAAATTGTAGAACAACAATTTTAACAAAATGTTGCCTAAAATATCCTATGAAAAAATCCTTTATATTACGCTCATATAATGCATACTCAAAACTTACAATTTTTTAAATTTATTTATTGAGATTTTTTTACAAAAGTAAAGCATTATTTAAATATGCATGAACATTTAAAATTTTTTAAGGAAAATTCTACATTTGTACCCGTTCGTGCTGAAAGCGATTGATCTACATTTGTACCCGTTCGGTATGTTAGTGATTAATCTACATTGGTACCCGTTCGGGTATACAAGTTGAACAATTAATCTCTTCATAGGACATGCTCGAACAAATGCGATCAATTCACTCCATATAAAGGGATGTAAAATTGTATTAGTCGCATGCTCCCTTGCGATTGATCCCGGACACGTCCCGGATTAATCGCATTTTTTGCAGGGTAATATATATATATTAACATATATATATATATATATGTGCATGTGTAAATACATACATACAAATAAAGCCGGAACTATGCGTAGTAACTAAATCTCATTCAAAAATTATGTTCGATGGGTTTGCAAATACAACTGCCGCTTTAGTCAAACACAGGATTGATCCACTAGTCACGTTTTTCCATTTAATGTTATTAACTAATTGTATTACATATGTGCAACTAATATTGTTACAATTATTTTTATTTTACCTTTGTGGAAAGTCGTACTGGTTAATTTTATTAGGAATGTAAAGCTTTGAACATACATAATATGTACATATTTAATGTACATATGTATGTATATTCCATTGATTAGAAGAATTTGGTTGTGAATTTGAACAGAAAGTACCCACTGTTCCATTATATCATAGATGCCCAAGCCCTATGCTCGCATACACATTTTGTTTTTGTAATGCTCGTAAGTATAGGATTTTACTCGCCTATACACTTCCATAAGAAATTTGTGTATATGGCGAGCATAGGCGAGCATAGGAAAAAAATTTGTATACTCCCGAAACGTTTCTATGGAAATAAAAAAACAATTTTTTATTTTGATTCGAACAGATACAACCCAGCAATGAAAAGAATGAAATGTGGGACATACATATATGCATGTATGTACATATAGACGGCTGAGAATAAGATCGCCCTATTTCAAAAATTGTTTCAAAAACGCCCTATTCCAAAAATTGTTTGAATAACGTCCTATTTCAGATTTTGCTTCAAAAACGCCCTATTTCAGAGAAAATTCCATATATGTTTCTCTGAAATAGGGCGTTTTTGAATAATTGTCTGAAATAGGGCGTTTTTGAAGCAAAATTTGTAATAGGACGTTATTCAAACAATTTTTGGAATAGGGCGTTTTTGAAACAAATTTTGAAACAGGGCGATCTTATTCTCAGCCGTAGATATATACATCGTCCCCTCAATATAACAATAGCGTATGTGCTCATACGCCATTATTTTTTTATTGCATATTTAGAATCTCCATCATTGATTCTATGTCTGGTCAAAATTTCGTCAAATTCTACTTCCACAAAGTGGGTCAAAATGTCATTGGAAAAAATGGTGTATAATTTCTTGTTCAAAAATTTAATAGATATTTGATTTGACAAAAACTTTAAACTCGATTTTCTCAAAACCCAAAAAAAATTATACGCTATTGTTATATTGAGGGGACGACATATATATACTAATTTGATTCGTTCATATTTTCGATAATGTTATCCATGTCTATTTCAACATTTGTGGTTGATAGTTGCAAAAGCGACTCGAGGTGTTTGTCTGACATCCGGTTTCTGTGTTTTGATTTTACAATTTTTAATTTTGAAAATACACTTTCGCAATTATATGTACTAAAAACATTGACGAAAATATATATAATAATTTTGTCACACTAATAATTAATTAATTATTTATTTATATATTTTGAAAAATTTAGAGGGCATTGAAAATTAATTAATAAATTCAGTAATTGTAGCCAAAGTCCATAAATCTCGTATTAAAGATGTTTTTTAAGCTTTCTAAAACCAATCCACTTTTCAATATTAATTAATTATTTATTTATAAATATTAATATTAATTTTATTAATTAAAAATGTATATATATATTCCAATGCATATTCGATAGCTTTGTTTGCATAACATAAATACAAAGTTGGATTTTTAGTTAATTTCGATCATCAGTCTGGTTTGTGTCCTAATTTTTCTACTGGGTTATCGAGATGTCAATGAAGTTGTAAAAAACTACAAAAACAAACATATAGAAAAAAAAATTTTTTTTTCTTTAAATTATGACATTGCTCGCCCGTAAGATGTGTTTGGGCATCATTGCATTATATTTATTTAGAAAGAACATGGCAGCCCTTTTCGTCTGCCCGGGTGAAGAATTGTGTTGGCAACTCAATTGAAAAAATATCTCTTTACGTTAACATGAGCACTGTTAAAAGTAGCAGCCACTAAAATAAAAGTAAAAAATAACTCGGTCGCTCTCACCTCTCACTCTTCGTGTATATATGAACATATCAGCATATAAATATAAACATATGTACATACATACGTACACATATGTATATTTTGTTGGTGCAGTAGGTATACATACATTTACAACAGCACATACATATGTACATCCATATGTAGGTACATATTTTATGCCTACTCTGTACGACTCGCTTTGCTCAGTGTATTTTTGCTCGGCGTCACTAGTCTTGTTTTGCCGATTCGAATTGTTAGTTCATTTTGTGAGTCCATACATATGTAGTTTTATCTAAACGGAACAGCAAGGTTATTTTACACAAATAAAATCAAATTAGCGATCTACAATGTCGGAAAAGAGTATGGTAAGTAAAGCAAAAATAAAATACCTATTTTTTTTTAATATTTCATTGGTCAATCTAAAGATTGATTGTAAAATCAGTGTGGTAGCAGAAAAAAGAAATTTCTAAAAAAAAAAAGCGAAACGAGCAGAGAAGAGAAACTGCAAAAATATTGAGTGTTGGTGGGAGCAGAAAATGTTGAAGTGAGTACGGTCCGTAAAGGCGGATTCATCGTTCGAGTTCAGAACTTTTTTGCCATGTGGTTGTTGTTGTGTTTTCGGAGTGTGAGAGGAATTCCGAAAAGTTCTGAACTATTTTTATTAGTTAACTCAAATCCAACTTTAGTTCTGAACTCGAACGATGAATCCGCCTTAAGAATTGATACGACAGCGACATTTCCCACACAGAAAAAAAGTTGGCCGAGTGTTGAAGCGAGATGGATATACATACATATGCATGTATGTATTCTAATAACGGATGATTATCAAGCCGATGTATAGGTTAGGTTAGGCAAGTATGTTCTGCGATTTTCGCTCTTGCCTAGGTACATAGATTATTGATTTGATCTCGAAGGCGTGGCAGCAGAGTTGCCACTGCGGTTGTTACTACTATCAAGAAAGGAAGTAATGAAAAAAGTTGTAAAATAGTGAATATTTACGACCCATGTGATTGAAAGTCGCGAGTTTTTTACTTTTTTTATGAAATCGAAAAAAAAAACAAACGAAATCGCATAATATCATCAAGATTACATCAACGAAGTCAGAAAGATGGGTTAACCATTGTTAAGCTCTTAGACTTTCGGAATCTGTTTAAGAAGAAATCAAGGAAGAACATTTTAAAAGAGGTTGTACTTGCATCATTCAGACTATGAAAAATACTGAGGTATGAATGCAAAATTTAAGCGAAGTTGCATAAAATAAGGCCTATTTCTTCACCTAAAAGTACAGTACAGTACTTCTAAGTCGAACAAAGTGTTTTAGGCTTAGCTACCAGTTGATTCTGAATGAAAGTGGTTATACAGAAAACACAATTTATCGAAACAAATACGGAATTTAGCTACGAAGTACCATGTCACGGACACTCAGTAATTAAGGATAACTTATGGCAGTAACCCTAGAGATGGAAAAAGGAGAAAATAAATAAATAACATAAAAAAATTGAAGAATCATAGAAGTGGTCTTAATATATATAAATCCATATTTACGATTCCGTTTAAATCGCCATCGGCATATAAGACCACGAAGCAGACTTGACCGGGTACCTACATCGTAAAAAGGTTCAGTAGATCATGAAAAAATTCTAGCTATAGCGGCATAGAAACCCCAACTTCAACTAAATTAAATAATAGGATAATTTTTTTTTCGGGAAGTGGATCCGGACCGATGTATTTTAAATAACACTGCTCTACAACCACAAAATACGCTGAACGCCACTATCCTACATATGTAAAATCGGTCGCTGATTCCGAAAATCAAGTTCATTTCAAAACTATGGGAAGGTTTTGGAGATATCGGCAAATTACCGCTATTCGGACAATGGCGCCACTTAATCCTGTATATCTGTTTAACGTATTGAGCTATCATTGGAGTGACACCCAACAAAAGAAAGTTAAATTTCCTATATATGGCTTCTATAACATTTTTCTCTGGGTATATGTATATAGTTTCTGAAATAGTGATGATTTAATGTGAACTCTTCTTTTCTTTCGGTTAAATCAAAAGAAGCTCCAAGTTGAAGAATACGTTCATTAACGTGACGCTAATGATGGAAACATTGCTGACATTGGACAAATGGTAATTTTAATTTTAATGCTCACATCAATATTGTTATTCGATGAACTCAATTAAATATGTTTGTAAATATGCTAACGAGGCCAGTGACATTGCAGTATTCGGATTATCAAATCGAGGTGATGAGATCACACAATACAAACCGGGACGCTATATCAGCAGTAACGAATCATTATAGCGGATATTTGCGTTCAGTATTCACGAACGATATCCGACGGTTCAACACCTCGCAGTTTATTTGGAAAATGTTCAGCGTGTTTATCTCAGTAAAAAAACGTCCAAAGTAGTGTAGAATAACCGCAAAACACGCTGACCGCTTTTTTCCAATTGTGTACATCCGATGATTTTGCTTAAATGTTGCTTTCCCTTATATTCCCAAGTATTATACATAGAATACATCGACAAGAAAGTTCAGCAGAAGAGAAAAGGTGCAATTGTTGAAGATCATCCTGGTATACATATATGTATTCCTCCGATGCATTTGGACGTGTTCATCCAAATAACGACGGGTGCTATTATTTACGGTTGTTGCTGCATATAATTAAAGGGCCATCATTATTCATTGCTTTGAAAACCACTATCGACGGGATGGAATGCGAAACGTATAGAGAAGCATGCCTTAAATTGGGCTTACTTGAAAATGATCAGCATTGGAACACAACTCTGTCCGAAGCACCACTCGCTTGTCATCCAAATTCAATACAAACTTTGTTTGCCATGATTCTAACCACATGTGCGCATCGAATCCTCGCCAACTTTGGGAAATATATCGTATAAGCCTCAGTGAAGATATTTTAAGGCAAGCACGAGCAACCGATCCAAATAAGGAATAATTTTCAATGAAGCTTTAATATTAATAGAAGATTTATGCATGTGTTCACGACATTCGTGGAAAGGACCAACCAATGGGAGGCGCTGTTATACTTCTTGCAGGTGATTTTCGTCAAACATTACACGTGAACCACGATCAACGCCTGCAGATGAGCTAAAAACACGCTTAAAGCCATCGCATATGTGAAGATATATAGAAAAAATTATGCTCACAACAAATATGCGTTTGCATTTGCTACAAGATGAGTCCACCCAAATATTTTCGAAACGGTATAGCTGCTACTGATCACATAACAAATGCGATCATTTCCATCCAATTCTTGTCAAATGCAGCCTAGTATTCAAGACGAGATCGACAAAGTATTTCCGAACTTAGAAATCAACTACAAAAATCCAGAACGGCTCCAAAGAACGATGATGTTAATAAATTAAACGGTCAAATTCAATTGAAAATTCCTGGGGACACGGTTCAATATAAATCCATTGGCACGGTAATGGACACAGATCAAGCTGTTGACCCATCTGTATTTCTAAATTCTTTGGACCCACCTGGTATGCCTCCACATATATTGACATTAAAAGTTGGATCACCAGTGATTCTTATTCGGAACTTTAACACTCCAAAACTGTGCAACGGAACCAGGGTTATAATAGTAAGAAAAATTGACACCGAATTTGATCGAGGCAACAATCATCAGCGGTAAATTTAAAGGAGAAAATGCTCTGATTTCACGTACATATACCGCTGATGTCAAACGGTTTACCGTTCGAATTCAAACGACTTCAATTCCCTTTTAGTCTTGCCTTTGCTATAACTATAAATAAAGCACAAGGACAATCATTAACTATTGCAGGCTTGGATTTGAAAAATATGTTTTTCTCATGGTCAATTATACGTCGCTTGTTCACGACTTCAAATGCTTCTATTAGGCCCCTTTATAATACCAATAGATAATATAAATGTGAGCGTGGTCATCAACCGATTTTGGCGATTTTTCGTGCGAAGATTTGCTTTAGCAAGTACATCAAGCGTACGAAATTTCATTAATATATCTGCTACGGTTTCTGACATGATCCCCTAAACCTATCAAATAGAGTGGGCGTGGCACAGCCCATATTAAAAAAATTCAGCATTTTTCTTTATAATGCCCTGAGCTCATTATGTGGACGAAATATTATCACTCGGCTATATTAGTGACTGAGTTATCACATTTTGCGTGTTTTTCGATATATGTATACTATACAGGGAAAGTGGGTGTGGTTATGTTTCGATTTGGTCCAACAATAGCCCAATCGATTCATGTTCGATTCGTGTTCAAATATCACGAATGTTCCCGATGCTGTTTATTCAGATGCAAGTCCGCCTGCGAATAGCCGTAAATCGATGCAATCGCTAAAACATTTCGGCTCGCCAACGATTCCTCTCGCTTTCAGAGCAACCCTAAGGGCCGGTTTTACCATCTCCGGTTAAGCACTTAACCGGAGATTTTTGCCCGATTAAGCAATTTATTTGACAGCTCGCCATACAATTTACGTCAAGCTAACCAGCGATTAAATTAACCGGAGATGGTGAAACCGGCCCTTAAGCCGGATTCATCGTTCGAGTTCAGAACTAAAGTTGAATTTGAGTTAACTAATAAAAATAGTTCAGAACTTTTCGGAATTCCTCTCACACTCCGAAAACACAGCAACAACCACATGGCAAAAAAGTTCTGAACTCGAACGATGAATCCGCCTTAAGTGCCGTTTACTCAACCTCTAATTAACGCCAACCACGGCTAAAGCCCGGTTAAGCATCATTATCGACTTCATCAAACCACACATTTAGCAAGTGGTCGATAATGTAGTCTATAGCGTAACCGGACCTTTATCCTCCGGTTAGCTTAATCAGAGGTTGAGTAAACGGGCCTAAAACATTTCGAACTTCAGTTGCGAGTATGTACAACTGACAAGAACTCTGCCAAAAAATTTACAAGCAATGATAAAACTGCAAAAGGCCCCTTAACTTCTTACTTTTTCGTTCTCCAAATATTTATGTTATAAAAAATTTTTGAAAATATTCTTGCATACATATTGGGAACAGAGACATGGCAACTCCATAGATGGATGAGTGACAAGCACGTGTTGTCATTTCATACGGCTATCTTTCCCATCCCATCGATATGTGAGCTCTGTTAAGAACAGAAGAGCGCTTAAATAAAATAAAATTTGGTCTGTCGCTCTCACTCAATTCTACAGAGTATATATGTATATATATACATACATATATATGTAGATATGTACATACACACAAACTTATCCTAACTCGCGTAGTGGCCTTTATGCATACATATCGTCAATATCGTTGCTGCTATGGGTACACATATATATGTACATATGTATATTTTCCACCTTTCTGTGTTCGCTTCGCTTTGTTCATTGAATATTCGCTTGGCGTCGCTAGTTTTGTTTTGTCGATTCAAGTTGTTGGTTGATTTAGTGAGTGTGTATCGTGTGTTATCGAATGCAGAAGAAAGAATCAAGTTTTTTGGGCAAATAAAATCAACTCGGTGATCTGTATATGTATGTATGTACATATAATGTCTGAAAGGAATATGGTAAGTTAAAAAGAAAATAAATATTTTATTGGGTAGATATGTAATAATTTTTTGCAAAATAAATTTGGAAAGATGAAAAGAAAAAATTTTAGTAAATGAGTAAACTTTGAGAGTGTATGTGTGAGCAAGAAATGTAGAGTGAGCCGACCTATTGAGTAATGGTATGATAGCGATATTTTCGGTTGAGTGTATTACGTTACGTGACTGTTAAAGCGAGATGGCTGTATATACATACATACATCTATCGAATTTGCAAATTTTCGATAGACCTGTGCGAACAAAAAAATCTTATTTTCTGGACGTAAGTTGTAATTTTTTAAACTTAAGTTGTGATTTTCTGAATTTAAACTGGAAAAACTGTAGAAAGCTATTAAAAAAACTGGATACTTTGGAAAATTCAAAGAAAAAAATCAGGGACCTAACGGTTATGAGAGAAATGGGATAAAAGTCTTATTCAACCTTTTCTTTTTTTGTTGTTTCTTTTTCCGACAGGGTAGGATTTCGTTGTATTATGGAACGAATTTCCGTCATCCCTTGTCAAGTTTGATTTGGTTATAAATCGGCTTCGGCTATGTGCCATCTTCAGTAGGTATGAATATGAGAACGAAACAAGATACTGAAGATGGTACATAACCGAAACCGGTTTATAACAAAATCAAACTTGACAAGGGATGACGGAAATTCGTTCCACAATACATCTTATTCAACCATTAACTCTGAAGAAGCAGATTCATGTTTCCTACGCGGACACTTTGTGTAGGTATAACAACACTCTCTGAGAAAGTAACGAGTGCTTGTGAAGCCCTCGTGCAAAAGTGGTTGAATTCACTTTGCTTATGCTATAGTATGTATATACATTAGGGTGGTCCCCAAATGTATGGAGACACATGTTATAGCATATTTCCTCAACCTCACCCCCTAGGTCGATGATAATATAGTCGAAGATATCACATGTCCCGATCGGAAATGGTTAAGGGGTGCCGCACAGGAGCCAAATTCCGAAAACCATATGGAGACTAAAAAAATTATGATTAATGTTTCGTATATCTAATGCCCATAATCGATTGTCCTGAACTCCAAAATACCAAATGCAAATGTTGCTCCCGTTGTAGGGGGTTAGATAGAAGAAAATGCCCAATTTTATTTTAAGGACTACCCTAATATACATATCTAGATACATACATACATTAGAGTACCCAGCGAAAAGGTTAGGCTTATAGCTAAAACCTAAGCTTTATACTGGATTAGGGTCTGGTACGATATGTCGAAAATTTTAATGTCGAATCTAAATATGCCGAATAAAAAAATACCGAAAAAAAAATGTCGAAACCGAAAATGTCGAATGATAAAATGTCGAAGCAAAAAATACCGAATTTTAATCATGTTAAAATTTGGAAAAATTTCTAATATAGCATTAAAAAATAGCCCAACTTATGGAAGCTCAAATTTTACACAATAAAAAAAAATTAAAAAATAACCCTCAGCCGGCAGAATTCTCTTTCCTGAGTAATATCTATGGCCCGGTCTACAGTGCTTTTGCGCAGAAAACTTTTCTGCGTTGGCGGCCTTCGGCCGCGCTTATAAAAAATAACCCTGGGCTACGCCATCCGTCCGGACGTGTGCCCTAACCATGGCTACCGCCACGGTGATGTCCTTCTGCGTAGTACACCCTTCAGCGACGGCGATAAAAATGTAAATATACAAATTTCTGCCTTTTTCGGTAATTTTCCTCATTTCGACATTTTTTAATTCGGTCAAAAATGTATTCGGTATAATAAGGCTTTTTCAATTCGACATTTTTTTCGACTTATCGTACGGATCCCCTGGAATACGCTGGCAGCGCTGCTTGCTGTTATGCACTAATTCTCTCTGCTCCAAACTAATACTTAATTTTCTGTTATGCGCACATACATACATATCTCAAATAGAGAGAGAGGGAATTGAGTTTTAAGAGCAAACGCGGGCAAAGATGTATGTATGTATATGTATTAGAGTGGCCGCCTTTTGTATGAACACTTTTCAGATCTCTATGAGTGCCGGGCAGAATATGCAAAGAGCGTATATGGATAAAAGGGTACTGCTGGAAAAACATCGATGTTTACGAGTATCGATATTTTCGATATTTTTGAGAAAAAACATCGATATTATCGATATATCGACCTTTATATTAGAGCTCTAAATACCCGGGTATCGAACAATTCGAAAAGATCGAATTTGTCTGAGGCTCGTTTGTTGTTCAAATGCCCGTACAAACATTCGAGCATTCGAGCTTACAGACAAAAAAATTTGTATCAGGAAAACAAAAATAAAAAAAATACATATGAAGACAACAAAAAAAAAAAAAATAAACAAACGAAAAATACAAACTTCAAATGCCCGTGCAAACATACGGGTAATAAACAAACAAACAAACAAGTGTTCGAGAATTTGAACAGCATTTGTTCGGGCTACTCGAAAATGTTCAAAAAAAATCGAGAGCTCTACTTTATATAAACCTTAATTTAACATATCTATATATAACAGCTTTATTATACTCAGCTGTACTAGTACACAGAGTATTATAGTTTTGATTTCCTAACGGTGGATTGTAACAAAATGAAATAATAGAGATAGATATAGACTTATTATCAGGGTGAAAAGAGAAATCGATTGAGCCATGTCCGTCCGTCTGTCCGTCTGTGCGCACGATAACTCGCGCAAAAATTGAGATATTTTGATGAAATTTGAAATGTAAGTTGGTATCAAGACAGGAACGGATGGTATTGAAAATGGGCGAAATCGGACCATGACCACGCCCACCTCCCCTATATAGTAAAAATCGGAAATTTTGTATCTCAGTCACTAATAGAGCTAGAGTGATAAAATTTCACACACGTATTGAGCTCAGGCCCTTATGAAGAAATATGGTGAAATTTTGGAAAATGGGCGGTGCCACGCCCACTTATTAAGGGGCAAACATTGAAAGTTTTATGAGTCATAACTCAGAAACCGTTGAAGATATATCGATGAAATTTGGTAGGCGTGATTTACTTAGGCAAATGTTTGGACGGAAAATTGCCAAAATCGGTTGACGACCACGCCCACTTTTATATATGGGAACTATAAAGGGGCCTAATAAAAACATTTTAAGCGATATCTCTGTCAAATATAAAGATATATCATTGAAATTTTATGAAAGGTGTCCAACTATGGACATAAAACAAAAAATATAAAAATTTTGGAAAATGGGCGTGGCACCGCCTCCTTTTAGAAGCAGGAATATACGAGATTTCTGAGCCCATAACTCGACAAATAATCGATATATTATGACGAAACTTGGTGTATACACTTTCACTACTTGTGGTAATACATGTTCAAAATTTTAGCGAAATCGGTTAACGACCACGCCCACTTTTATATATGGGTATCATAAAGTGGCCTAATAAAAACAATTTTAAACGAGATCTTTGTCAAATATAAAGATAATTCATTGAAATTTTGTGGCATGAGTTCCACAATAGATCGGAAACAAAAAATATAAAAATTTTGGAAAATGGGCGTGGCACCGCCTCTTTTCAGACAAAGGAATCAACGAGATTTCGGAGCCCATAACTCGACAAATAATTGAGATATTATGACGAAACTTTTTTATGTTTATACACTTTTATATCTTGTGTTAATAGACACGCAAAAATTTATTGAAATCGGTTTATGACCACGCCTACTTTTTAACAAAGATATTTCTGGAACACCCTTTGGGAATTTTTAACGTGACATCTTTGTAACTCATAAAGGGATGAAATTTTGCACAAAGAATAATATTCATAAGCTTAGTTGGATGATTGATAAAAATTTAGAAAATGGGCGTGGCTACGCCCACTTTATGCAGCACTCGCTTTATATAAAGTACACCGTGTTTCCATCAAACGCAAACAAACAATGAAAGCATACAGCTGAGTATCTAATGTTCGATTCCACTCGAACTTAGGCTTCCTTACTTGTTTTTCGAAATGTCTGCATTCATTATTGTGCCCTGAATTGAACGAGAGTGAAGGTCATTTATATTACTCTAAAAATTAACTAAATAAACATTTAAACTAAATATTTCAATTTATTATCAACAGAAATCTTTTTTGAAAAGGGAATTCAATAATCAAAAAAAAAAAAAAACAAAAAAGGTAAATTCTGTTCCAGCCAGAAAGAGTAGGTATCAATTACAGTGGTTCACTGAAATGCACGCTTTCAACCAAGTCATTTTATTTTAAAAATGAAATTTTTTAAATTAAAAATGAAATTTTTGGAATTAAAATATATTTGGGATTTAAAAAGAAAATGTTTAAATTAAAAATAAAAATGAATGGAAAAAAACATGTTTTTGGTTCAAAATCTCATAGTGCTTAAAATAGAAATAAAAATTTTTAAATTTAAAATGTTTTTTCTTGATTTTGCAATTCTACAATGGACATTTAAAAAAAATGTTCGTATTTACATTACTTTTAAACACAGGAATTTCTACATAGGGATCAAATTTTAAAAAAATCTCCAAATTTGGGGAATTACCCACAAAACGGCAATGCTGCCTTTTACCAGCTTCTTTCCGCGTTTATCAGTGATGGATCCATGACCGTCGATATATCGAATATCGGAAAAAAAATATCGATATATCGAAAAAGTTCAAAAACATCGATGAATCGATATTATATCGATATCGCTTCCAGCACTATAAAAGGGTGCAGTCTGCTGAAACTTCACACTAGATGTCACATTTCGCGCGAGATGGGACCCGCGAAAAATTTTATTCATTTCGCGCGAAATCTGACATCTAGTGTGAAGTTTCACCAGGCTGCACCCTCTTATCCATATACGCTCTTTGGAATAAGTTTCCTTTCTAATTCAAGAATATGTAAGTCACAAAAATTTCAAGTTGAAAGAAATGTAAAATTTCCACGTGAATCCACTCTGAGGTAGATCCGCTTTGTGGGTCCATAAAAAGAACTCCGATCAACTAGAAATTTTTGTGGTTTATACTTGAGTTAAAAAGGAAACATCTTCTGATCACCCTAATATGTATATAAATGCATGAATATTAAAGTTTCAACCCTAGCAGGATATATTTTTTATTACTAAATAAGCCGGAACGCTTAAGTTGCTCAAAAAAATGGGAACTATGCAGCTAAACAAAATTCACCTTTTCCTTATTCCTTATTATAAGGCATTAAGTACCACAGAAGGCCTGATAACACTGCTCTACAGCCAAAAAATACTCCAAACGCGACCATTCTATCTATATGTAAAATCGGTCGCTGATTCCGAAAATCGGGTTCATTTTTAATTCTATGGGAAGGTTTTTGAGATATCGGCAATTTACCGTTATTTGGCCAATGGTTCCACTTAATCCTGCATATCTCTTTAACGCAATGAACAAGGCTTATTATAAGGTATATAGCCACCATATAGCGTTATTATCAGGGATTAGCTAAGCTGTGTTCCCATGAAGAATAAGCCTTGGAAATGAGGTTTTCTCTCAGAGAGAGAGAGAGAGTGGTCCTTACAGTCTGATGGGATCAACTTAGGAAAATCAGCCTTATTTTAAGCCTTTGCCCATATAATTTTTGTTCTCTTAGAACTGCAAGCCTTTATATGTTCTGTAATAAACCTGAATTAAGGCGTAGATTTTTCTGTGTTGACACCGTCTGTACCCTGTAAAAATCATTGGATTATATGCTCCATTTGTGGTAGGTTGGAGTACTTTCAAAGTGACCACTAACATAGCCCAAACGACCGATTCGTGTATCTGCAACGGTTCGTAGTTAGCCGAAAATAACAAAAACCAAATATTTATGGCGACGACGACGATGTGTGTATACATACATACATAACTACATACATACATATGTTTGAATGTATACACGCCATTCGTCGTCGTCGCGATAAACATTTGGTTTTGTTGTTATGTTCGGCTAACTGTTAGGTACTCCATCAATTAATCCAATGTAGCTACTCCATGGATTAATTTGAATGTTATGCGGGACTGGAGTATATACTCCATTGCAATGACATGCAATGTTAAATGGACCATATTTTTTGTATGAAATGTGGCAAGTTATGGAGTAATCGGTTGGTCCATAGCGAGCACTCCATGGATTAGCGACTGGAGTACTCGGAATTTTTGCAGGGTATTTATTAATATACATACGCATGCACACACATATGTATATGTCTATGCTAGTATTGTATACCGTTGGCGAGAGTAAACAAGAGACAGCAAGCGCATGTTCTTTTGACTTCGAATGAATCATGAAATCATTCGAAATTGCATTAAGTGAAATAGCGAGTGTTTTGCACTGCTCAAACTCGAACCTCAACTTATCTGGCACGAATGGATTTTTTGGGTTCCTGCATGAAAGAAATTCTTATGCATAGGAACATGAATATAAAATGACTAGGCGAATTCTGTAACTCCGTCTCATCTCAAGTCCCTAATTTTGAGACATGAGATATTTTTAGTGACTTAAGTCAATTTTGGTATTCAGTAATGCCGTGGTTATGGTACCAATGTTGCTTGCCAGTCAAAATCGGAAACATTTCGTGTTTGGTGATAGGTGATCATGGTATAAAAAATACAGGTATGTGCATTGTCATTTTGACGCTGTCTTTTTGATTAAAAAGCAGATTTTTGAAGTTTGATCTTATGTCAGTTTTGGAGTATAGCGATGCCAGACTTTTATTTTTTGAATGAGTAGATTTTTGTTTGAAAGTTTGGGTATTTCAGAAATCAAAGGACAGAAAGAGAAAGGGCACTAGTGAGCAGATTTTTGGAACTTCCGGTAGCTCCTCTTCGCTCACTCCACAAATCTTCATCCACTCTCCGCGAATAAAGGGTATCGTCGGAAATTGGAAAAATTTTATATCACCGTCTTTGCAGCCATATTTGGTATTATTGCACCGCGGAAATAAGCAACTCATATTGTTAAAATCTAGGGTACATATTTTTTTGTAATTGGATTGGACATATGTACATACATACATATATATACTGAAATGCTCACTTGGTATGGTGGTGTACATACATATCGTCGTATAAAGTGTAAAACCGCGTGACATTTTTGCCAAAAATGAGATTTCATCAAAAATACATTCCTGGCGTCCGTCCCCATCCATTCATGCAACAATTTTGAGATTCACACAACGCAATTCCAAATAAAGACACAGTTTCAAAACCGCTTTTTTTAAGGAAATTTTTCGAACCAATACCGCGAATAATAGGTGTTATTGCTTTATAACTGTACTGTAATGTACTAAAGTTGATTATACTTTCATAAACACGAAATGGATTATAACTTTGCTTTATTGAAGAAAAGTTTTTACGTACGCCTCCAAAACCGCCTATACGTCACTATTGAACAAAATAAAAGACGCAAAACCGCTTATAAATACATATAAAAGCCAATAACTGCACATTTAACTGTTTTTCGCCAAAATTATATTTGGATTAAGAATATAATCCAAAAATCTACCCTGGTTTGAATTTGGGTTGTAAAATTCCGAACCGTTTTGAATTAAAACAGTTTTTTACTGCCCCTGTAAAATTTGGGTGGTAGCGGATGCGCGGTATTGCACTTTATGCGACGATATGGAGTTATAATAGATCAATCTCCAAAACCTCCCCAAACTATATACCAGAGTGATCACAAAGCCTAAATTAAAAGTGATCGTAACTACTAAACTAAATTAAAAACTCACCGAGAATACCGAAAAGGGGCTACTTTGTAGTACGGCCAAACTGATATTCCGTGAAGTAAAAATCCGAAATGAATCTTTTATGAATCACTGATGAAATTCATCTATAACTGAGGAGGCATCAGTGAGTACTTTCAAATAGAGACTGCTGAATTTTTCATATAAATCATTCAGCAGTGAAACAAATTTACTGCAGGATGTGTAATTTTTTCAAATTGAAAAAATTTCTTTCAATTCAAATTGGAAAAATTCGTTACTTTGAATACCATGGTTACAATTTATTTTTAAAACAAAGCAGCGAAAAATGCCATTAATGGAGGATTTTTATCATTGAGTATGGCAGCACGAAATGTCATAATCTGCTTAATTGTCAGGTGGTTAATATGGCGACGAAAACTTGACGTTTGTTTTACCTGGTATACTTATACCATGGCTGGTTATGCTTAAAGCCCGTCTCCACATAACTTGATTCACCAGAGAAACATGTAGCAAAACATCTCGCTCAATAACCCTCTCCACGTGCCTAATCGTGATTCAGTTTGACATTTTTCTTTCTTGTTCTTCTTAAATGTTTGTATGTTTGCTTATTTTTGCGTCTTTGTTTTGGTTTGTGTGAGATTTCGATAGATTTTCGATACAAAATTAGAGAAGACATCGATATCATCTTCACTCGCCCTCAGAAATTTGTATGGAAATTGGCGAGTTACGGCACTGGTTTCCGTGTCGAAACAAGATTGAGAGAGAAAATGCAGAAAAAAAGAGCGAAACACGTTGTGGAGACATGGTATTACATTGATGATTGGAGCGCACATACACAACATAACACATTATTACCCCCGAAACCTCGGCTGCTGGCAGCCTGTTTCACACAGCAAACTTGCTGGATGTGCGAGTCCGAAAATTCTCTCACCGTCGGAGTACACAACAACAATTACACGGTGCTCGACCAGCAACATTGGTAGCCAGGGTGACCAGATTGGGCGCTTTTTCCTGGACTTTGG
This sequence comes from Urophora cardui, assembly GCA_960531455.1. Classification (NCBI taxonomy): domain Eukaryota; kingdom Metazoa; phylum Arthropoda; class Insecta; order Diptera; family Tephritidae; genus Urophora; species Urophora cardui. Next base: position 151,791,722 of record OY482671.1, on the reverse strand, counting down.
GCGCTCTAAAATTTGAAAAAGCGCATTAGGCGCTTTTTTGCTTTTGTGGGATTTTTTTCTTCAAACGCATTCACTATCAGGAAAATGCTTTCGTAAGATGTCGACTTCGAACAACTAATTAAATATAATGTGGAAATATTTTTTAGTGTGATGTGGCAACCACTTTGTGTTGTTATCGATTTTAATGAAGCGAAACTTGTATATCGATGGAAACAAACGACCAAAAGCAGCGAATTGCTTAACTTTTTGTCTCCTTGTTTGGACGTCGACATTAGCTGTGTTTTTATTTTAGCGCATATAAATCTGCGCTTAAATTTTATAGGGACTGCTAAGCGCGGATCGTGATATTTGTTGAAATTATAAAAGATTACGAGGTGAAAACCGCCATTGGCAGTAAAATGTTTGGAAATATAAGTAAATTAGCCTTTATATTAATATCATTGCCTCATTCAAATGCTTTTGTTGAGCGCATTTTTTCCGTAATGAATTCAACAAAAACAAAGATTCGAAACAGGATGGCGTTGGAAAGCTTAAATGCAATAGTTCAAATAAAATGCTTTATGAAGGTTAATAGTTTCTGCTGTAAAGCGTTTCCGATATCCAACAATATGTTGTCAAAATTATACAGCTCAATTTATGATAAGAATGTTAAAACAAGCGATTCAGATAAAATAGGTTTCGAAGAAATTTTAGAGGATCTTTATTCTAGATTTGTAGAATATTTATAGCGCCGAAGGCAAAAAATATCGATAAAAGACAGCAATTTTTGTACCTTATTTTTGTTATTATCATTCACAAAATAAAAGATTTGTTATGTAGCCTTTATGTGTTTTATAGGATTTGTGAATTTTGGGCGCTTTTTGTCACTTTTCGGCGCTTTTTGCTTCTGAATTTGCGCTTTTTAAACGGTTTTATTTAGCTCACCCCGTTTGTTTTATTCTTGGGTCAAATTTAGTAATTCAAATTTCACCCTCTTCCTGTCAACCGATTAATCTGAAATTTTGTACGCATGTATAACCCCGATGACAATGCAATATTAAGAAAAAAAAATTCCGATAGGTGGCGCGTGGGTCGCTATATTTACAAAAATCGCATTTATGGTCCGATTTGGCTGAAATTCGGAACATGTGTTACTACCTTGAAAAGAAATATTTTCTTAAAAAAAAAAATTCCGCTAGGTGGCGCGTGGGTCGCTATATTTACAAAAATCGCATTTATGGTCCGATTTGGCTGAAATTCGGAACATGTATTACTACCTTGAAAAGAAAAATTTTCTTTAAAAAAAAATTCCGCTAGGTGGCGCGTGGGTCGCTATATTTACAAAAATCGCATTTATGGTCCGATTTGGCTGAAATTCGGAACATGTATTACTACCTTGAAAGGAAATATTTTCCTAAAAAAAACTTCCGATAGGTGGCGCGTGGGTCGCTATATTTACAAAAATCGCATTTATGGTCCGATTTGGCTGAAATTCGGAACATGTATTACTACCTTGAAAAGAAATATTTTCTTTAAAAAAAAATTCCGCTAGGTGGCGCGTGGGTCGCTATATTTACAAAAATCGCATTTATGGTCCGATTTGGCTGAAATTCGGAACATGTATTACTACCTTGAAAGGAAATATTTTCCTAAAAAAATTCCGCTAGGTGGCGCGTGGGTCGCTATATTTACAAAAATCGCATTTATGGTCCGATTTGGCTGAAATTCGGAACATGTATTACTACCTTAAAAGGAAGTATTTTCCTAAAAAAAACTTCCGATAGGTGGCGCGTGGGTCGCTATATTTACAAAAATCGCATTTATGGTCCGATTTGGCTGAAATTCGGAACATGTATTACTACCTTGAAAAGAAAAATTTTCTTTAAAAAAAAATTCCGCTAGGTGGCGCCTGGGTCGCTATATTTACAAAAATCGCATTTATGGTCCGATTTGGCTGAAATTCGGAACATGTATTACTACCTTGAAAGGAAATATTTTCTTTAAAAAAAAATTCCGCTAGGTGGCGCGTGGGTCGCTATATTTACAAAAATCGCATTTATGGTCCGATTTGGCTGAAATTCGGAACATGTATTACTACCTTGAAAGGAAATATTTTCCTTAAAAAAACTTCCGATAGGTGGCGCGTGGGTCGCTATATTTACAAAAATCGCATTTATGGTCCGATTTGGCTGAAATTCGGAACATGTATTACTACCTTGAAAAGAAATATTTTCTTTAAAAAAAAATTCCGCTAGGTGGCGCGTGGGTCGCTATATTTACAAAAATCGCATTTATGGTCCGATTTGGCTGAAATTCGGAACATGTATTACTACCTTGAAAGGAAATATTTTCCTAAAAAAAACTTCCGATAGGTGGCGCGTGGGTCGCTATATTTACAAAAATCGCATTTATGGTCCGATTTGGCTGAAATTCGGAACATGTATTACTACCTTGAAAAGAAATATTTTCTTTAAAAAAATTCCGCTAGGTGGCGCGTGGGTCGCTATATTTACAAAAATCGCATTTATGGTCCGATTTGGCTGAAATTCGGAACATAGAAAAGAAATATTTTCTTAAAAAAAAAAAAAATCCGCTAGGTGGCGCGTGGGTCGCTATATTTACAAAAATCGCATTTATGGTCCGATTTGGCTGAAATTCGGAACATGTATTACTACCTTGAAAGGAAATATTTTCCTTAAAAAAACTTCCGATAGGTGGCGCGTGGGTCGCTATATTTACAGAAATCGCATTTATGGTCCGATTTGGCTGAAATTCGGAACATGTATTACTACCTTGAAAAGAAAAATTTTCTTTAAAAAAAATTCCGCTAGGTGGCGCGTGGGTCGCTATATTTACAAAAATCGCATTTATGGTCCGATTTGGCTGAAATTCGGAACATGTATTACTACTATTGAAAAGAAATATTTTCTTAAAAAAAATTCCGCTAGGTGGCGCGTGGGTCGCTATATTTACAAAAATCGCATTTATGGTCCGATTTGGCTGAAATTCGGAACATGTGTTACTACCTTAAAAGGAAATATTTTCCTAAAAAACTTCCGATAGGTGGCGCGCGGGTCGCTATATTTACAAAAATCGCATTTATGGTCCGATTTGGCTGAAATTCGGAACATGTATTACTACCTTGAAAAGAAAAATTTTCTTAAAAAAAAAATTCCGCTAGGTGGCGCGTGGGTCGCTATATTTACAAAAATCGCATTTATGGTCCGATTTGGCTGAAATTCGGAACATGTGTTACTACCTTAAAAGGAAATATTTTCCTAAAAAAACTTCCGATAGGTGGCGCGTGGGTCGCTATATTTACAGAAATCGCATTTATGGTCCGATTTGGCTGAAATTCGGAACATAGAAAAGAAATATTTTCTTAAAAAAAAAAATTCCGCTAGGTGGCGCGTGGGTCGCTATATTTACAAAAATCGCATTTATGGTCCGATTTGGCTGAAATTCGGAACATGTATTACTACCTTGAAAAGAAAAATTTTCTTTAAAAAAAATTCCGCTAGGTGGCGCGTGGGTCGCTATATTTACAAAAATCGCATTTATGGTCCGATTTGGCTGAAATTCGGAACATGTATTACTACCTTGAAAAGAAAAATTTTCTTTAAAAAAAATTCCGCTAGGTGGCGCGTGGGTCGCTATATTTACAAAAATCGCATTTATGGTCCGATTTGGCTGAAATTCGGAACATGTATTACTACCTTGAAAGGAAATATTTTCCTAAAAAAACTTCCGATAGGTGGCGCGTGGGTCGCTATATTTACAAAAATCGCATTTATGGTCCGATTTGGCTGAAATTCGGAACATGTATTACTACCTTGAAAAGAAATATTTTCTTAAAAAAAATTCCGCTAGGTGGCGCGTGGGTCGCTATATTTACAAAAATCGCATTTATGGTCCGATTTGGCTGAAATTCGGAACATAGAAAAGAAAAATTTTCTTAAAAAAAAAATTCCGCTAGGTGGCGCGTGGGTCGCTATATTTACAAAAATCGCATTTATGGTCCGATTTGGCTGAAATTCGGAACATGTGTTACTACCTTAAAAGGAAATATTTTCCTAAAAAAACTTCCGATAGGTGGCGCGTGGGTCGCTATATTTACAAAAATCGCATTTATGGTCCGATTTGGCTGAAATTCGGAACATAGAAAAGAAAAATTTTCTTAAAAAAAAAATTCCGCTAGGTGGCGCGTGGGTCGCTATATTTACAAAAATCGCATTTATGGTCCGATTTGGCTGAAATTCGGAACATGTATTACTACCTTGAAAGGAAATATTTTCCTAAAAAAACTTCCGATAGGTGGCGCGTGGGTCGCTATATTTACAAAAATCGCATTTATGGTCCGATTTGGCTGAAATTCGGAACATGTATTACTACCTTGAAAAGAAATATTTTCTTAAAAAAAATTCCGCTAGGTGGCGCGTGGGTCGCTATATTTACAGAAATCGCATTTATGGTCCGATTTGGCTGAAATTCGGAACATAGAAAAGAAAAATTTTCTTAAAAAAAAAATTCCGCTAGGTGGCGCGTGGGTCGCTATATTTACAAAAATCGCATTTATGGTCCGATTTGGCTGAAATTCGGAACATGTGTTACTACCTTAAAAGGAAATATTTTCCTAAAAAAACTTCCGATAGGTGGCGCGTGGGTCGCTATATTTACAGAAATCGCATTTATGGTCCGATTTGGCTGAAATTCGGAACATAGAAAAGAAATATTTTCTTAAAAAAAAAAATTCCGCTAGGTGGCGCGTGGGTCGCTATATTTACAAAAATCGCATTTATGGTCCGATTTGGCTGAAATTCGGAACATGTATTACTACCTTGAAAAGAAATATTTTCTTAAAAAAAATTCCGCTAGGTGGCGCGTGGGTCGCTATATTTACAAAAATCGCATTTATGGTCCGATTTGGCTGAAATTCGGAACATGTGTTACTACCTTGAAAGGAAATATTTTCCTTAAAAAAACTTCCGATAGGTGGCGCGTGGGTCGCTATATTTACAGAAATCGCATTTATGGTCCGATTTGGCTGAAATTCGGAACATGTATTACTACCTTGAAAAGAAAAATTTTCTTTAAAAAAAATTCCGCTAGGTGGCGCGTGGGTCGCTATATTTACAAAAATCGCATTTATGGTCCGATTTGGCTGAAATTCGGAACATGTATTACTACCTTGAAAGGAAATATTTTCCTAAAAAAACTTCCGATAGGTGGCGCGTGGGTCGCTATATTTACAAAAATCGCATTTATGGTCCGATTTGGCTGAAATTCGGAACATGTATTACTACCTTGAAAAGAAATATTTTCTTAAAAAAAAATTCCGCTAGGTGGAGCTGAGATCGGGGTAATTAAAACTGAAAATCCTATTTGCAGGGACTACGTATAGAGGCGTTGGACTGCAATAAACTAACGGGCAAGAAACCTTGCAATAATGAAGCACTAAATGAATTAAACAGAATGCGAAATAAAAACTAAAAACTAGAAAATAAAAATAGGTAAAAAAACTTTTTAAGTTAAACGGTTTTATGTTATACATACATTGCAATGTTTAAGATAAATGTACTAAAAACCAAAAAATAATAAAATAGATACAGTCGTGGGAATTATAAACATTTGCATAGACTAGACTAAAATAAAACCGTGGGGCACGTCAATTGTCTACAATCGTTGATTAAAATGTTTATTTTGTAATGTTACACTATAATTAGGCAGTTGTTCAACCGACAACGATGGACGTGTGATAAGTAGGGCTAGAATGTGGAAAAAAGCGAGCAAGCTCGATTATAAGCGAGTTTTAGGGTTTCATAGTGGTGAGCGAGTAGTACTTTTATCATATGTTTTGTCGATTAAAGACAAACTACGAGCAGTGAAACGATTCCTCGTGTGAATGTCCAACGATAAACTAGTTGAAACATCTCTTTTATTAACATGGAGTGTATAACTATTGGAATTTCCATGAGCAAGAAAATAGTAAGTAATTTCCTCACCGTCTGCGGGCCAACTACCTAACGACGAATTAAACGATTCTTCTATCGCACATTAAGTCGAGACAGGTTATTTCGCATTTATAGACCGTTTGCCATTCAAGCGCTTGAGCTTAGAGAGACACAACAAACCACACATTCAGGGATGCCACTAAGAAAATTTGTTTCCTACCAAAAACCTACCAAATGGCTTTTTTTTTAATGTGAGATTTAACCATAATCAACAAATTAACTTAGGGTAACTGAGCCAGTAACCGACCACCCTGCGGAGTAACCGGACACTTTTATTTTTTTACCGCTTAAAATAAAAAAAACTTTATTTTTTTTTTGGAAACTAGTATTAAATTTGATATTATTTGTACAAATTTCAATTAATTTTAGAATGAGTGATAAAAATGTGAAGGAAAAGTGGAGGGAGCAGCAGTTTCCAGATAAACAAAAGCTTGAGTTGGCGTTAAATAGGAATAATGGGGCAAGCAACTGATCCTGAAGGAAACGTAAGAAGATTTATCAAGGGAAATAGCGGACATTGTTTCCACTTGGTACAGCAGGCAGGCCTGATGGCCTATTGTCGGGCATGGGCAAAGAGAGCTCTTTGTGCTGCGAGCGTAAAAAAATGTATACGTACACAAATTCAGAGCATAATTATTTCAACGAGAAAACGATTCAGTTCGCCTTCAACAGTGATGGAAGCAGGTTGATGCCTTTTTTTGTCCGTAACAACAGTGGACGACTGATGTATGAAATTTTTTTAAAATGTTTAAGATTGGTTGGGAAATTTATTATTTTTTTATTTTAAATATTCCCAATAGTGTTAAATGTAGCCATTTGAAATCAAATGAAGTAATAATAATTTTTTATGCCATTTTCAACTCTTTAAAATTGAAAATGGGTTAATTTTGTATGCTTTTATATTGAAATTGTAATTAATTCGAATGTGAATCGAAATCAATCAACATTTATTTTTTATTAAATTTGTATCTACAAACATACCTATTTTTAATATAACCTCTATTTTCATGCTATAAAATCTGATATAATTAAATTTTCATCAACACACGAAGTTAATAAAAATTTTTGAATTTTGCCTCACTGCAATTTTAAGCACACTACTACATGCTCACGCTCTCTGCTTGTGGTGGTGCCCATGCTTGCCTATTGTGATACCACATGCAGCTCTTTATTACACACCGTGTTGACGAACAACCTTGTTTGCTTCATATTGCGTAAAATGTCAGATGCCGTTCTGTTTTCCATCTCCTCCAGTTGTGTCTGTGAGGGCAAGTGTACTTGAAGCTCAAAGAAAACGTTTATATTTAGGAGAGTTTTGTGACAAAACTCTACTGAGATGACACGTTTTCTCAACAGTGTTGTGGCAAAGTGACCAAATGTACCAAATCAGTGATGTTAGTTGAACGAAGGCAAAAACCTACCAAAATTCAAATCGTCGTACCAACCTACCAAAAGGAATAAAACCTACCAGTTTTGGTAGGAAAAGTCTAAAAGTGGCATCCCTGTACACATTGCTCTGTAATCTCCCTTTTTATGCTCAACTATGCCTCGGCGTAAATCAAATTTGTCAAAACGATCGAGAGGAGCAGAAAGGATGCGTTGATTCAGACTTGCGAACGCTCGAACGGGAACAATGACGTCAAACAACGTGGTTAGTATTTTTAAAACATACTTTTTATTTATGCTTTAATCAGGAATTATCAGCGCCCATACACCCGGGGATAAGCTTTTTATAGCTTTCACGACAACACTAGAAAGCTCTTCGCACACATGAAGAATTGTTGTTTAACGATTTTCAGTCAGCGTTCGTCAATGAACAGTTGAAAATTATTTTGTGTTGGGGTTGTTTTTTTTTGTATAGAAGTGTATTTGTTAAGATTCGTAGGTCGGGTTCTCAGTTATCGGTGAAAAGTGGACCCGGATGCCCTGGAATGTTTTAAGCAATATTGGTATCATATAAAAACAGATAATCATAGCCACAATCCCTGCTCAACACCTTTAATTTGATACCAATATCGTCCAGAAATATTGACAAATAAATTGGCTTGATTTTTATAGCTGACCAAAAAAAATTAAAATCTGAATAACGGTTATTCAGGCCCAAAACAGTTTTTTGGTTGCCATAACGGTTATTCAGGCCCAAAACGGTTTTTTTGTTTTTATAATGGCTATTAAGGACCAAAAATTTTTTTTTCTCATGATAATGGTTAAATATGACCTTTACCCCATTTCTCTTATAACCGTTACGTCCCTGATAAAATATTTGTTATCCAAATTGTTTTGTTGTATTTTTAGACAAGGGAATATACGATATTATTATTATTATTATTATAACTCGACAAATAATTGAGATATTATGACGAAACTTGATTTATACACTTTTAAAACTTGTGTTAATAGACACGCAAAAATTTATTGAAATCGGTTTATGACCACGCCTACTTTTTAACAAAGATATTTCTGGAACACCCTTTAGGAATTTGTAACGTGACATCTTTGTAACTAGAAGTCATAAAGGAATGAAATTTTGCACAAAGAATAATATTCATATGCTTAGTTGGATGACTGATAAAAATGTTGAAAATGGGCGTGGCTACGCCCACTTTATGCAGCACTCGCTTTTTATAAGGTACACCGTACTTCCATCAAACGCAAACAAACAATGAAAGCATACAGAGCTTAGGCTTCCTTACTTGCTTTTTTTTTAACAAATTTCAAATAATTTATTTTTGGGGGTAAATGGAAAAAATTCAACCACTATTTCCAGCGAATATTTTGAGTGTATAGCGGTTTCACGAAAATGAATAAGGCAAAAGTGGGAAAAATTCAACAGCTTTCACAGAGTCTCAGTGGTCGAGCGTGTAAAAGCGTTCGCACATTGCGGCTGAAGATGGAATGTATCACGGTTTCGATTCCCGTGATGATCATCCACTTCCGAAAAGGCTGCAAATTTTCGTCGGGCGATTTTCGTCAGCTTTTTGGTTCTGTTCATTCCCATATCGTCCGTGTGTTTAAATGTTGATAGAACGCTACGACGGGGAGATATTTCGCTCGAATCTCTATCTATCTAGAGACACACATCGTAGTATCGTAGAAATATTGCGATCTATACCACATATGTGTCACTCTCATATTGTAGTTTAATTGAAAATTTTCATAGTAAAGCCAAATCATAGTATTAATATTCATACCACATGTGTGTCTGAGGCATTAAAGATGTAAAATAATTTATATATTTTAGTTTTTGTTAACCGTATATATTGTTTTTCTACGAAATAAATAGTCCTAACGTTAATGGGACTTATGCCTATATTATTAATTTAGTTTGGTTACTTGTTTCTAGTTTTGGTTACTTTTATTTTGTATTTTGGTAAATTTTAAATTTTTTAAGTGGCAATGCTTGGGGTTAGATAAAAGGTAAACATGTATTTCTGTGGAGAAAAACCTTTACCTCACTGATCTGCAATGTGTGATGGTGTGGTGAGTAACATAAAAGGATAAATTGTATGGATTATTTGTACGTATGTATGTATGTAACACTTTAGAACTGTAGGCAAGGTTAGGTGAAAAAGAAATAATCACATCTCACACTGAAAAACTTCAGTGTATGAATACACACGCTTTCGCTTAAAAGTATGCTATGTTTACATACATACATACATATATACATACATACATACATACATACAGGTGAAACTAATAAAAGCGTGTTAAAAATGAAGGTCAGTCTGGAGGTGAATACAGCGGACAGTAGCAGCACAGATAATATCAGAGTTGCATTTGAGTTGCTCTAAAAACTTTAGAACTTGGAAACAAAAAAAAAACAAGAAAACTGTCGTATATGTAATAAAGTAGTGAGGTGAAAGAGCATTTTCTAATTATGCAAATGAATACATGTATGTTTTTTTCTAAATTATTAAAATCTACCGCCATTCTACCACGATTTTAAAATAATTATGGCAACTCTTTTCTGTCGACGTTCATTTGGGAGGTGAATTTCCCAAAATCCCATCTCAAAGCTTGCCTACAGTTCTACAGTGGTATGTAATTAAACATCTAGATATGTACGTTGCCTTTTCTGACTATAGTACAGACCATGATTCAAATAAAGAAGATTGTGCACTGAGCCATATTCAGCAAAATATTCATCCGTGAGACTGGGTTCATTTTGGTTAGTACGTCATCAACTACGCTATCGACGAGAAAGAAAATTTGCAAGCAGGCAAAAAATACCTTTATTGAACTATTATTCACACAAATAAATACACGGCACTTCATTTTTCTTTATTTAAAATAGTTTTTTTTTAACATAAATTTCATATTTCGTCGTACCATACGAAAACTAACATCAGATTTTTTGTGGCTGACGAAAAGTAAAAAGTTCAAGTTTTGGCCGACGAAAAGTAATAAAATCGAGTTTTGGCTGACGAAAAGTAATAAAATCAACTTTTGGCTGACGAAAACTATCAATTTCGTATAAAAAACAACAATTTTAATGTAAAAGCAGTATATAATTACTGATACTTTTCATCAGCCAAAAGTCGATTTTATTACTTTTCGTCAGCCAAAACTCGATTTTATTACTTTTCGTCGGCCAAAAGTCAAATGTTCTACTTTTCGTACAGAATTTTTTTATTGATAGCTTTCGCCAGAAATTTTAAATATGTTAGTTTTCGTATGGTACGACGATTTATCGCACACAATCATTAGTTATTAGAAAACCGGAAACGAAACTGGGTGAAAGAGAATTTATGTTACTACGTCACTAAATCAGCTGATTCTGTCAAATTTTGGATGAACGCATAGCGGAACCGCTGAATACACAATCTTCTTTATTTGAATCATGGTACTCTTTATTTGAATCATGGTAACATAAATTCTCTTTCACCCAGTTTCGTTTCCGGTTTTCTAATAACTAAAGATTGTGTGCGATAAATGTGAAATTTATGTTAAAAAACTATTTGAAATAAAGAAAAATGAAGTGCCACGTTTTTATTTGTGTGAATAATAGTTCAATAAAGGTATTTGTTGCCTGTTTGCAAATTTTCTTTCTCGTCGATAACGTAGTTGATGACGTACTAACCAAAATGAACCCAGTCTCGCGGATGAATATTTTGCTGAATATGGCTGAGTGCACAATCTTATCTTTTTGAATCATGCATGTGTACAGACCATGATTTAAATAAGGAAGATTGTGTATTCAGCGGTTCCGCTATGCGTTCGTCCAAAATTTGACAGAATCAGCTGATTTAGTGACGTAGTAACATAAATTCTCTTTCACCCAGTTTCGTTTCCGGTTTTCTAATAACTAATGACTAGCCGGACCCGTGCGCATCTTGCGCAAAAAATAACAAAACATACGTGGCGCCAGTCGGTATGGTTTGTGCTGTCACGCCCATTTTAAAAAACTTATTTTCTATTTGGTTTGGTGGACCTTATGGAACTTTCAATGAATTACCTATATATTTGACAAAAATATCGCATAAAATGTTTTTATTATTCCTATATAGGTATGTGCAATATATTTTTATATATTTTATATATATTTGTATGTGCGTATATGTGGTTCTTGCCGACTTGGGTAATTTTTTTCCACACGTTTGCCTTGGCTTAATCGATTTATCTGCTACAGTTACTGAGTTTTGACTTATAAATCTTTGAAAATTTGCTCCTCTTGGCCCATTTTTCAAAATTTCAGCACGTTTCCTCATAACGGCATAACGTCATTTCATCACTTGGGCTTTATTAGTGACTGAATTATCATGTTTTACGTGTTTTTCGAAATACACACATATGCCTTATTGTCAACCCCAACTTTCTCTGTTCCTATTAGAATCTGTGTACCAAATTTCATTAAAATATTTATATTTTTGCGCAAGTTAGAGTGTATACGGCCGGACGGACGGACATGGTTCAATCATTTTTTTCATCCTGATCGTTTTGATATACTCGTATATATTAAGGTCAAGTGAAAATTTTTTTTTTTTGAAATTCAATTTGTTCCAAAGCCAGAACGGCACCTTTCTAGCCCAGTAATAGGCCTTTAAAATTTTATTGACCTACTCGTATGTTTAGAGGTGCCCCCAGCCCCACAAAGTTGAAAAAATAGCACGATCTGATACAAATGTGAAATTTCTACAATTATGAAATCAAAAAAAACGAAGTATGAGGATTGATAAACACTGTTATTAAACAGGCTAAGTTGAGTATAAAAGTGATTTTTTTTTTTGGAAACAACAACAACCAAAGTTATTAAAGGTCAAAGTTTATATTATGAATTTTTTAAATTGCAATTACTTAAAAACTACTGAACCGATTTCAAATATTTTTATACCATTCGATAGGTATTTTGAATCCCTTTAATTTGATATACATTTTATGTGGGTTCCATAACACTCCCCGCTGCGGGGGTAAACCCCCCCTTTACCCCCCTTACTTTTCATATAAAGTACCACGCCCAATAAAACACCGTTTCGCATGCGTAGCTTATTAATACCTTTAAAACGATGCCTTACTTATTAATTTTGGTGAATTATGTGAGCAGAAAAAGGGATATTTATAAAACACCAATTAGAAATAATATATATATGTGTGCGATAAATATGAAATTTATGTTAAAAAAAAACTATTTTAAATAAAGAAAAATGAAGTGCCGTGTATTTATTTGTGTGAATAATAGTTCAATAAAGGTATTTGTTGCCTCTTTGCAAATTTTCTTTCTCGTCGATAACGTAGTTGATGACGTACTAACCAAAATGAACCCAGTCTCGCGGATGAATATTTTGCTGAATATGACAGAGTGCACAATCTTATCTTTTTGAATCATGAGTACAGACAATGGGTGAGTTTCTAAGACAAAGCTGCTCCGCAACTGTTGAGCTCAACAGTTGCCAACAGTTGTGTAGCAGTTGAGTTAATCAGCTACGTCTTAGAAACGGCTTGATGAATTTATCAGCTGTTTGGCTTTAAGGCCCTCGGCAACTTACAATCTGGATTGAGAGGAATTGCATATGTATGTATGAGTGTCGGGTGATTGACGAAAATATCAAAAAGTTTTGATTTTCGTCGCCGCGAGCCGACAGAAAAGCGAGTAAATACGAATACGAATACCGAATAGGAATACCGAAAAGGAACAGGAATACGAATATCGAATACTAATTGCCAACACCGAATCCGAATACCGAACACCGAATATCGAATACTAATTTGTCATACCGAATACGGATAATTGAATAACGCATACAGAATATACATATATGCAGCTCTGTTACTGTTAAATGGGAAATGCATGAGTCTGGTAGATATGAGTAAAAATATTTGTTGGCAACTCTAAATTTACATAACCCCAAAGCTTAATACAGAGAGCGGGTTCTCTAAAAAATGTAAACAGTAAAATGTTTAGATATGGTAGTGTAAAGGGAAGGAATGTTAATGGCGATAATAACGCGAAAGAGGGAGTTAGATAGCGGTACTTATTGCATGCCTATACCTACGAAGATTTAATGAAAGCAAGACGTGCAAAGATAAATTATGTATGTATGTACATGTGTAAATATATGTGTCTGCGTTTGCGATTTAAAAAAAACGGTGTAAACAGCTGTCTCGTTCAAAGTTTTCTTGCTTTTCTTCTAACTGAAACTTGGCAGCACTTATTATATCCACAACTATTTAATAAGCGTGGATAAAGTTGTGCGCTTAGCAGCTAATATTAGGGGCATTTCAGTTATTACATCTGGGTCAGGGTCAAGATAAATTTTTACTGAAACAATCCGGCTCATAATGAAAATTGGCTGCACTTGAAAATAACTAAAAAGAAGAAGAAACATATACAACATATACCCAGCACAGGCGCGGATCCAGGATTTCGGCAAGGGGGGGTTTTGAAAATTTCTTTTTTTGGAAGATGTTTTTTAAGGGCAGACGCTGCACATAAGTAGATTTTACGAATTTATGCGGCCAAAATTGAAAATTTTAAAATTGGTGCAAATACAAAATCCAAAATCGCTCTGCGTTTATAATAGACCGGGCGATAAAAAACCGGTCTTCTCGGCTTTTATAGACAACGGGGGTGTCTCTGCCGCTAGTCGAAACTTATTATTCTCCCACTTTTTCGATTTTTTATTTTTTACGTATTTTAAGTAACCCATTTTTAAACGTCAATATTTTCAGTTTTAAGAGAGTTATCAAAGTAAACATCATGGATTCGAGTTCTTCAGGTAAATATCATTATTTATTGAAGAAATCGTCAACCTAGCATAATAAAAGACCCACCATGTTGAAGCTTTTAAGCATATTGGCCTTTCTTGAAAAAATATTGTTAATTTTTTAATTCAAAAGCATTTTAGTTATATTATCGCCTCCCGTCAATTTTTCTACGGAAAAATGCAAAGCCAGAAATTATCAACAATGGGTCGTATTAATAAAAACGAAGCAAATACTTTTACTCAAGATTTTAGAAATTTGACATCAATTTGTATGAACCAAATTTCAAAATTTGAGTAAAAGGTCTCAAATTTTAAGTAAAAGCAAATGCTCAGCTTTTATTAATATGACCGAGTGGATTAAAAATTGGCCTATTTGGAAAATTACCTGCTTTCGTATTTTTAGTATTTCCAATTTTTCAAAGTCAAGGAAATACTTATCATAAAAAGGGGCTAGGAATCCTAAAGCTACATTTTTTAGAAGAGTTTTGAGTATGCAATTTTGCAGCTCATTCAATTTTAATATAATAATATGCAACATTCAACTTTTTGAAAATTTTCATTGGCTTTTCGGAAATTTTAATTGGAACGGTCTCACCCTACACCGTACAGAAAAAAACTTATAAAATCGACGGAATTTTTCACAGCATTGAGAATTTAATTTTTTACACTAAAATTGGTTGGCTACATAACAGTACACTTAGAAATCTCCTCAAAATCTTCTATAAATTATGGCCTTGCTTTGAAATTTTTAATCCACTTTCAGAAATTTCTACGATTTTTCAGATTTTTTCCATAAGCTCAGAAATCCTGCTTAAAACAATTTTTATTGAAAAATTTTCTATATTTTTAAATTAAAATAAAAAAGTAAAATTTTCGACAGAACTCTTTGAAATAAATTTAAAAACTTTGGCGTATGATTTTTTTTTTTTTTGAGTCACTATATATTTTTCAATAAAATCGACTTTTAACTCAAATTATTAAAAATTTTGCATTAAACAAGCAATTTGGAATAATGTAGACAATAAAATATTTTTGGCCGCATAAAACTTGAAAATCTAGCTATGTGCGCTGGTGAAAATATGGACTAATACCACCTACTATTATTATTCTATATACTAGTTGCGCCATTTCCCGCACCTTAAAAACACCAAATTCAAAACACTCCAAATTAACAATATGTATGTCATCACATAAAGTGCAGGAGATTTCAATTGAAGTTCTAAATAACATGTATAACGTATGTATGTATATTTTTGCATTGGTACGTGGGAATGAGTATCGTATGGTATTGGTGGCAAATTGATCCTCAATTTCACTTACCCTTGCATTTAAAGCCAAAATAAATAAGAATATATGTATGTAGTACTTTTTGGTTATATTTATATTTTTAATAGAATTTTTACTTTATTGAAGTTCTTGTGTTTATATACTCAAATTTTTAAAAGATTAATTTAAACAAGTATTGCGAAATGCCTCTGAAAAAGGCAATTTCTCCAAAGATTCAGACATTTCTAACCAAATTAATTCTGCACAATCCCGATAAAAGTAGGGATAAGAAAGAAAAGAAAATAAATTTGCGATTTGGCAATTTGCGAATAGCATTTGACAAATTTGATTTTATGCGCGTGCGTCCAAAGGTACCTACATGACCTTTTTTTCATGTAGGTACATATTTTGGATGTTATGTGGTCCAAACATTGCTTTTGGAATTATAGAGTTTTCCTTGATCAGTTTGGGAAATTTGGGCGCAGAATCTATAAAGGCATTAATTTGGGATCTATGATAAACCACAAGGGGGGGTTTGAACCCCCAAAACCCCGCCCCCCCGTGGATCCGCCACTGACCCAGCAGTAAAAATCTGAAATGAAACCTTTATGAATCACTGATGAAATTCATAATGAGGAGGCATCAGTGAATACTTTCATATAAAGGCTGCTGCATTTTTTCAAATAAATGGCGCAAAAACAATTCTTCTGTACGTTAAAAAGAGACAAATACTCCATCTAAAACAATTTGATTGACATTAAACTGCAAACTAAAAGAAAATAACTATTTCAAAAATTATTTTTGGGAAATTTGAATTTAAATTACTGAAATAAATTATGAAACTCAAATGGCGGGATAGCTATGTATTCCGTGTTATAAGGAGAAGCCAGTGCGCAGTATAATTTTTCTTCGGGACTACTTCTTTCCCCTTACGGCCAAAGCAGAAGCTTACAAGAGCCAAATTTAAAATTTGTATTTCCATATATTTTTTTATTTTAAATATAATTTATTTTATAGTTGTCAAATTGAAAAATTTGTCAGAAAAGCTGCCGAATGTCAAAAAACCTACCGAAATACAAGCTGGCTCGTTGGTTTTTAACCGCCTAGATGGTATTTCGTTTGGTTTTTTCAATATAGCTTGCTCGCTTGCACCATTCTATGTATACCCTTCAAAAATTTGAGGACCAGGTAGTCCAATGGGACGGGGCTTTAAAGTAGGTCTGAAGGGACGTGGTTACGGACTTGGTTACATGTTATGCTGCATCGGACCACATCGAATGTAAATTGTCGTTCGCCGCCAACTAATTCGTGGTTGGTCGGCAATTTGGCTCGGTCTAGGGTATTGTGATGTAGTTTAAAACGTGGTCCACTGTAAGCAGATTAGTGTATGGCCCAAATGGGGTGTTTTTTTATATAGTCCTTTGTTATGCAGCGGTGAAGCAGGGGTGGTCATGTCCAATGACATCGCAATGTTAATGTAACCATATTTTTTTCATATATTTGGACCACCTCTGTAACTAAGAACTGTCACAACGTAACCTGGTCCTGTACTACCATATTACGTGGTCCCACTTTTTGGAGGGTAAGAGCTTTTTTCGACCGAATCGGCAAAGTTTCCTTTTTGAGAATATGAAAAAATATTTCATTGTGTACGCTAATGAGTCGTTGAATAAGGATTAACCTTTGCAAATTATGAAATGTTCAAGACTGAATTTATGTATCTATATATATATATAAACATACATATGTATAAACGTACAACGTAAGAGCAAAATTGAATTAAAAAATGTTTGTACCTAATTTATTTAACTATTGTAACTTCAATAAACATGAATTATCTGAAGTTGAAAAATTTGAATTAATGCATTTTTTTTAGTTTTCATGCATATTTCTCAGTTTTTGTTGCATTTTTTATTTTTTAGTACATGAAATTCCATGCCCTAGTGATGAATATTCAACAAAGAATCATCAATGATCATTTAGCAGTGAAACAAATTTACTGTAGGGTATATGTATATATGTATACATACACAAATGTCACTTTTCAGTTCTGCCAAATCAAAAAAGCACTGTGCTGCCAAATCAGCACGGAAAAAACAAATCGAACAGGGCGGATCAGAAATTGAACCAGCAATTTATCTGGTTTAATCGAGCTGAAATCTTTATTGTTGCACAAACACTTTGTCGCCGTTTTTTTACGCCAAATCTCCAACAGAAGAGAACCAACTGAGAGAGAAAACTGACATTTCATTTTGTGAGAAGCTGTTGAATTTTGTTGGACACATTTTTGCCAACAGCAATTTTCCAACAGGAAAACAGCTGATCAAACAACAGCTGACTTGAATTTTTGCAAGTAACAAGATTTGCAAAATATACAAATCAATTATAAAATTGGAAAAATACACTAAATTGGCAACAAATATGGATAAATTAAATATGCAAAATAAGTTACATACTTTTTGCGAAGTATTTATATGCATATTATGTACCTTAGTAAATTGTAATCTCCTTTGCGGGAATATATATTAACGGGGCCGCTGTGGTGCAGTGGGGAGTGTTGTGGCCACTGTGGTGTGGCGGACAGTGGCTAGTCTGCCATACCAGAGGTCATGGGTTGGATCCCCAGCCTGGATAGAGGGAAAATTTGTATATAATGATCCACGATCCGATAATAATTAATTTTCCAGAGGGTAGGGGTGCTCTCACAGATCACAAAAAAAACAAAGTACTACCCTCCGGACGCTTATAGTTAAGGAGACATTCCTTGATAAATTAATGTATGTATGTGTAGAACATTTTTCTGCGTTGACGGCTTTTGGCCGCGCTTCAATAAAATTACCCTCAGCCGGCAGAATTCTCTTTCTGGATTAATATCCATGGAGCAATCCACAGTTGTTTTGTATAGAACACCTTTTGCCTTCAGCCGC
The DNA here is from genome assembly GCA_960531455.1 of Urophora cardui. Classification (NCBI taxonomy): domain Eukaryota; kingdom Metazoa; phylum Arthropoda; class Insecta; order Diptera; family Tephritidae; genus Urophora; species Urophora cardui. The sequence goes on along the minus strand of OY482671.1, from coordinate 151,773,335 downwards.
GCTTTACAAAAATAACCCTCATCCGGGAGAATTCTATTTCTGGAGAACTTTAATATTATAATTTAATAATAGTTGAAAGTGTTAACATAAGATGAATTATCATCTACAGAATATTTCCTGAAAGTTTCACTGAGCCTGGATAGACAACAAATTCTAACTAAAACCCAATTATCCGGATTTTAAAAATAGCAGCCACTCTAGGCAGTGGGTGGCACACCCTCCGAGAGTAGTTCTGCAGTGGGTCGGCTTCAGAATAATGCGCCCGCCGTATTTATTTTCAAACCACTGGAACTTTCGGGAAATCTTCTATGGATGTTAATTTTACTAATTATAACACTCCCGATCGCTCCGCAGATATAATTCGAGAAAGGAAATTTTGCTGGCTGGGGCTATTTTTTTTTAAAACGCGGCCAAATGCCGCCAACGCAAAAGTTTTTTCTACTCAAAAGTACTGTGGATCGGTCCCTAGAGGGTTATTTTTTTAAAGCATGGCCAGGGCCGGGTGCATTAAATTGAAATCTCTTCTGCGGGGCAGCAGACGCGAAGACATATTGCAGTGGAAAACAGTATGGACATGGGTACAAAGAAAAGCAATTGTTAGTGTGATAATTATTACAATGAAATCCTATTTATTAGATAGTAACAGCGAACCCCAGCGGGTTAGGGGGTCTAGAATATACCCGTTGTAAGGAATGCCTGTCGTAAGACGCGACTAAAATCCACCGGCCTAGAAGGTTGATTATGGCCAGAAAAAATCGTTCGCACGACAGTCGGGCTAGTGTCAGAAGGGACTAGTACCCGAGCGTACCGGATTTATCCGGCAAAGGACTGTCACATCCCCTACACTCACCAAAACCTTCGTGGAGTGTCTTGGTGGCTACAACAACAACAACATGAAGTTAATTGTATTGCAGATACATACATATGTGCATATATCTCCACTGTTTTCAGGCAGAATTGTAACTCCATTAGCATTTATATAGAACATACAGTGCCGATTTATTGTAAAAGAGTTCCGGATGCATTTCCGAACTTCAAAAAACCTTTTTGCGAGCCTATGCGAACGATTTTTAGATTGAGGAGGTTATCGCGAGGTTATCGCGAGGTGACAAAAGACCGACCAAAATGAAACCCAAAACGAATCAAACGAAATTAAATAAGAAAAAAAACTATGTTTTATTTTATTATTTTTATGTTATATGTACATATATACATAATTAACAGCAATAATTTCCACCAATTTTATTATCATTTTAATTTTAATCCTTTTTATCCTTTGAATTTGGGGCTTGTGAATGTAAATAAAAATCAGCTGTTTGCCAAAGCTGTTGAACTCTGCAAATTTTGTGTTCGTTTACCTCTTACGATATTTTTCTCTTGTGAGAGGATAGGTGACATTTTTCTCCAACACCTGGCTGTTGGAGGCTGCTGAGTAAATGCTGTTGGAGAAAGTACGCGAACAAAGCTATTATCTATCAGCCTTTAGAATAGTAATAAAATAATGCGACAATTGGCCAACCAAACTCTCTTAACATTCTCTTAATACATTCTCATTGCAGTCGAAGAGTCCATCCCATTGGGACACTGGTGCATTAAAAGATCCAATTGGAATATTTGAAATAGTCATGGACGATGTCGAAATGAACAATATACTAGTAAAAGATTCTCCCGAAATAGATCATAAATTCAACAAACGTCTTATACGTTTCGTACGACATCACCGTGAACTATACGATCCAAAGCACGAGCATTTTGCGAATAGCGAGATCAAAACGGCAGTTTGGGAGAAAATTTCAATGAAAATGAATTGTGATGGTAAGATGCCAAAGTTTTGTACATACATATGTACATAAATTTTAAAGTTTTCCTAGAGTGAAATGCATAAATAACAATTTTTCATTTTTTAGAAACTAGAAAAAAACTTTTTTTTTTTTTTTTTTTTTTTTTTTTTTTAAGCATGGATGTAATAAGGCAGATCTAGGAAGTTAGGCCCGGTGGCGAATTCAGAAACTATTTTTTTTATATGCAAAGGTAGAGTGTAATGTCAAAATCCAAGCGAATTCACATCATGGCCAATAGGGATGGACGAGGCCCAAGCGAATTCATTAATTTTGACATTACACTCTACCGATTACACTAACAAAATACATGGGAAATTTCTCAATTCGCCACCGGGCCTACCTTCCTAGATCTGCCTTGGATGTAACTACAGCTGTTTCACCTTAGCTCCCTCTAAGACTCATCAGGTTACTTTTGCTTCTGCCAAGCCTCGAATTTGCGCACCTTGCGTTAAAATTAAATAAAAAAAAAACAATTTTTCTAATTTTAAATTGTTTGTTTTTTTTACATTCCTTACAGTCGATATTTGCAAAAATACATGGGTGAACTTGCGTTATGCCTATCAAAAGTACGTGCGGTCTTTGCGCAAATTCTTTGCAAATAAACCGTCGAGAAAACGCAAACATCGGCCAGTTATGCGATATGAAACGGAAATGATATTCCTGTGGCGTTTTATAGTGGATAAGTGAGTATACATATTTAATATTTTTTTTATTAATTTTTTTTTTTTTTTATAAAAATTTTGTATTAATACTTAACTTTGCTTTATCCTCTCAGAGTACATTTCCCTCTGCCGAGCGGTGATGAGAATGTCGAGAATGCAACGAAAGCTCTAGCGTCAGCTCCAGAAGATGATGACATCGTCTTGCTTGAGGATGACGTAGAAGTGATAGATTTAGATGGTGATATCGCCAGTGTGACGAAAGTGCCGTTCAGTCGAAATTTCAAGGGACAATTCCTGATAACACCTGAGATGCGGCGATTATTAGTCAATATAGAGCCATACGAAGAGTTGTACGATTGTTCACACAAATATTATGAAGATTATCGGCGAAAGGGGATTATTTGGAATGCGATTGCAAATGAGGTGGGAGATAAAGGTGAGTAAATTGTGTGGTGTGGTGTAAATTGGATTTTTATACGCTCCATTATTATACATAAATTTTATAAACAGAACATTACCATACATACATTTTAAATTTTTTCTTACTTATCTAATGTTGAAATCTAAATTAATAATAATTTTCTCTTGAACTCCAGCTACAAAATTGATGAAATGTTGGGTACAAATACAGGCGCGCTACGAATGGGAAGTCATGCTGAGGCAAGTAGGCGGCAATGCGGCTTTAACGAAACCCGAAAGTGAATTGGAGCATCTGCTGACATTCTTTAAGCCGCATATACTGAAAATGTAATTATTAAATACCTAATAATTTTCTATTATTGGTTTTTCTAATTATCGTTTCTCCATTTTCCCTACAGGCCAAATACCGTTTATAAATCATCATTTTACCTCAAATATGAAGATTGGTGTGAGCCAATCGATCATTTCAAGAATATCTTTAGTTTATTAGTCGCTATGAAAAAATATCCAGCAGTAATTACGCTTACGGAAACAATTAGCAAATCATTGGCCACCTTTAAATCAGCAAAGGTGGATGAGGCTTATACGAAAATATGGGCCGACATTGCAGCAATGAAAGGTGGTGGCGTCACACCAGGTCAATGTGAAACTACATGGCTTATTTTGCGCTCATTCTATTGGGAACTGGTTAATATGCGTAAGCATAGCTATCAACTGCAAGATAAATGGTATTTTGAAACCATCATCTCTGAATTGTATGGTCTAGAGAAAATACAAAAGCCATCTAAAGCAAAACCAGCCAACGATCAATCAAGCATTACCACTTCCTCACCAAGCGGAGCTGCAATCACTAACACGACCACGCCAAAACCGGCAGCCACAAAATCCGTCACAATGCGACAGCCGAATGCGGGCGCAATTCAAACTAAAACACCTAGCCCATTGCCGGCTGCAAAACCAACGCCAACACCGGTCAACTTTGAGGAGGAAATAACTTCCTCACGAATTACTGTAGTGTCCAATGCTGCATCGCAGGCGGCTAATACAAACAACCCGGTTATTTTTGGTCTATCAAATAGTCAGCAAAAAGCGCTTGCCAGTATTATGCGACAAGATGATCCTAAAACATATCCAGCCAAAACGAAATCACCGCAAATTCGTGTAAAATCACATGCACAATTAATTGGGGAAACGACGCAGCAACCGCCGGTAAATATGCTTGGACAAACACATCCGCAGCTGCAAGTTAGGTCGCAGAAGGTGAATTTGGAACCACGACTGCCTACAATACAGGATATTCAACAACAGCAACAACAACAACAGTTGCAACAACAACAACAAAACACACAGAATGCAGCTTTCATGACGCAGATACCAGTTAATGCTGCACAACAGGTCATGCAATATCATTTACAAACGCCAATGCCAATTGCGCCACAACAGCTACAGCAACAACAACTACAACAACAATTTCAACAACCACAACCACAACTTATACAAACCATAACACTACCACAGCCACAGCAACAGCAGCAACAAACACAAATTCAATTTTTTCAACACGCTCCAAATATCGTCCCATCACAAGCTAATGCCTCAACATCAACAACAATAACACCAGCACCACAACCAACTATAATGCAACCACAAATTATCACGCCCACAAATATGGCACAACTATTGTCGCCTATTGCCATACAAACAAATCCGCTAACACAATCCACAATCGGTTTGGATACGATTAAAACGCCGAAAATTGTATCGGCTGTGAGTTTGGCACCGCGCGCCACCTTCAGTGCACCATTCATCAATAAGGGCCTACAGATTACGGCTGTGTCTTCTGGCGGTGCGGCAGTAGCAGCAGCCACAGCGACGACGACAACGGCGCCCGTAATTTCGCCAACGATGCAAATGCCGTCGCAAGCCATGTCGTCCAATCCAACACCAATGGTGACAGTGCGTCCAACGGGTGCGCCGATGGCACCGATACCGATACCGGTATCAATATCGGCAGCAACATCACTTCCTCCAGCCGCAATCGTTGCTCCATCAAGCACATTGACACCGGCGGCGGGGCCTGCAACGAGCAATCAAAATATTTTGAATTTACCATTTCATTTGCCGGATAATACGAATGTAATGCAATTTGCGCCATTTACGAATAATACGAATTCAATAACAGCAACAGCAACAACGACAACAGCAACACCAACACTAAAACCAAAACCAACAACAGCAACACTACAACCAACAACAGCAGCAGCAGCAGCAACAAAAACAGCTGGAGCGGCGCAGACAAAATCGAAGAATGTGCCGCAACAGTCAAAGAGTTTGCCAATGATGCGCCCATTGCCGCAATTGACGCAAATGCCGAATGCGCCAGCACCGCCACAACCGAAAATGTTAGTAAACCTAGAAAACTCGATTGAAGCGAAAATACCAGCCAATTTGGTAGCGCGTGCAAATATAACACCATCGACGCTCCTAAATCCGAATGAGATTATGATTGAGCTGATAAGTTCGGTGAATGGTAATCAACTGGTTGTACATGGGCCACCGTTGGAGCGAAAGTATTCGCTTTCGATGAATACGACAACGCTGCTGATACGAGAGGTGCTGTCGATTCCATATTTACACAAGAAAGACTATAAAAAGCCATATGAAATCAATTTATATTGGCAAGTTGTTGCGAAGCATTTCAATTTACCAGGTAAGTTAGGCAGAGTTGAGCAGGATGAGTAATTACAATGACTTTTAATTGTTTGGCCTTCTACTCACTTTCTTATTTTGTTTTTAGTGCACATTTGCAAAGCTTGCTGGAATTTTCTATCGGAAAACTTTGCTCATTTTCCACAAATCGCGCCAATCGAAGAACTAACTAAGCCCATCAAGTTGGACATTAAAATTTGGAATGAGAGAACGGCTTATTTTGAGTCATTCAACGAGAAAGCAAGTGCGTACAAGAAAACATAAATTTACATTATTTATTTATTATAAAAACAAAAACAAAAAAAAAAACAATAACAATAATTAATGGAAATGCACAAAACTCTATTCTATTTACTTATAAATTTTTCCTTATGTCCGCAGCCCAATTGAAATTGCATTGCATGAAAGATGCCGTTGAAGAGTTTTTCGATAATGTTCGCCTGCAAGCGAAAAATGTGCCACGTATACCGGGAAAGAAATTGCAGTTTGTGGTCGATTGGCGTGCAGCTTTAAAAAGCACTGATAATACAAGTACGAACATTAAGTGAATATAAAACCGAAATAAGCTTTTCTCTACATTGAAAAGATTTCACAGATAAACTTCTTTTCGTATTAACAGAACTTTGGTACGATACATGGTGTCTATTTAAAAAGGCCTACATTAAATATATGACCGATTTGGAAAGTGGCATCGATAATAAATGGTCCTTGACGTGGTGGCGTGTCTTGGCCAAATTGGATTTTCTACTGGAAACACAATATCACACAATGGAACCATATTATTATCTTGTGCGAAATAAAATCATTGGCGAATGTGAACGTTGCATTAGGGAGGAGCAAAAAATTGGCGCTGACAATAATATTAAGCCATTATCACAGTATATAGAGGAGATGGAAGATGACAAGAGTGCGTTGAAAAAAGAATTGCTACAACAAATACCCGATATCGATCCGTATCGTGTGATTTCAGCTATGCGCCATTATCCGCAAATTTATGAAAAAACCGATGAAGCTGCACGGGATAAAGCATGGGAAGAATTGGCAAATGAATTGCAAACGAATGGTAAGTGCGCATGTGGGAAGAGGGGAGAGAGAGAGAGAGAGAGAGAGAGAAGAAAGGGAAATAAATATAACAAGTATTTGCTTGTTATTCATATCTGCATATGTGTATGTATGTTTTCCATAAATTTCAGCCTCAGAGCAAAAATGCAAAAACATATTTTTTGTCAGAGCAAAAGCAAATCTTTATATATATTATGCTAAGCGATTTTTTGTACGCACCATAACTTTTACACCGTTATACCGCGTTTGGAAAATGTGGTGTCAAATGAAAGGGATTGCCCTGTAGATGTGCAGGAAGGTTTAACTTTTTTAAAAAGGGTTGCCAACTCTTCAAAAATTCGTTTTTATGCTATAGTTTGAGGTGTCATATGAAAGGGCTTGACCTTAAAATTAGTAATTTATTATAATTTTTACAAAAAGGGTTGCCACCTTTTCAAAAATTCATTTAAACTCTACAGTTTATTTGATTTTTAAATTTAAAGTGTCATATGAAAGGGCTTTGCCTGCAAATATGAAATGGCTTTACTTTAAAATGAGTAATTTATTATAACTTCTACAAAAAGGGTTGCCACCTATTCAAAAATTCATTTTTACGTTATAGTTTGTTTGCTTTTTAAATTTGAGGTGTCATTTGAAAGGGATTTGCATGAAATGAGTAATTTATTATAATTTTTATAAAACGGGGTTGCCACCTTTTCAAAAATTCGCTTAAACTCTACAGTTTGTTTGATTTTTAATTTGAGCTGTCATATGAAAGGGCTTTGCCTGCAAATATGAAAGAGCTTTACTTTAAATTGAGTAATTTATTATAACTTCTACAAAAAGGGTTTCCACCTGTTCAAAAATTAATTTTTATGTTATAGTTTGTTTGGTTTTTAGATTTGAATTGTCATTTGAAAGGGATGTGCATGAAATGAGTAATTGATTATAATTTTTACAGAAAGGGTGGCCACCTGTTAACAAATTCATTTTTATGCTCCAGTTTATTTGATTTTAAGTTTGAGGTGTTATATTAAAGAGCTTAACCTGAAAATTGGTAATTTATTATCATTTTTAGAAAAAGGGTTGCCACCTGCCAAAAAATTTAATATTCCGGTATAGTTTGATTTCACTGGTCGACAAAATTTCAACAAATTTTTGTTACAGAAATAAAATTCCACTTTTCTAAAGGATTTCGGTGCGCTGAATCCGAATCTGAAGTCCGATTTTCTTTAATACGTACAGTTTTTTAGATATTCATGTCCAAAGAGGCGAAAAACAGGGTTTTTGGCTATATTCACTCATCAATATCTTTTAAATTACTTACTTATTTTAAAAATTGATTAAAGCTTTTGAAAGCCCGGCCATTTCTCTTGAAGACAACGTTTTAATTTTTCGGATATCTAATTTAGGTATATAGTAATATATGTTTTTGCACAATAAGGTATTTGTCGTCGAAAACAACGGCAGCATTTGTAGCATGTTATAGGCGCAATCAAATTTTGTAGTTGCTCAGCAGAACAATTTTTTTTACGAAGCCACTTACATACGTCCATAATATAATAAACTGCCTAAAAGCGTGCTTCAAAATTTTTAATTAAATTTGTATGGAGAAAATATTGCAAAACTAATGAAGCTTAATATGCAATATTGCAAGTCACAAGAAAGATATCTGAAATATTAAAACGGTTTCTTCAAGAGAAATGTCAGCGTTTTCAATAGCTTTAATCAATTTTTAAAATAAGTAAGTAATTTAAAAGATATTGAGGAGTGAATATAGCCAAAAAACCTGTTTTTCGCCTCTTTGGGCATGAATATCTAAAAAACTGTACGTATTACAGAAAATCGGACTTCAGATTCGGATTCAGCGCACCGAAATCCTTTAGAAAAGTAGAATTTTATTTCTGTAACAAAAACTTGTCGACCAGTGTTTTTAAATTTGAAACATTATCTGAAAGGGCTTGCCCCGTAGATGGATAATAAAATTTAATTTTTACAAAGCCGGTTGCCACATATTTGAAAAATTTTGTTGGCATTTTTTCACTATAGGAAAGAAAGGAAGGAAAGGAAAGGAAGTGAAAAGAAAGTAAAGGAAGGGAAAGGAAAGTAAAGGAAAGGAAAAGAAAATAAAAGAAGGGGAAAGTGAAAGGAACGGAAATGGCGAAGGAAGAGGAAAGCAAAGGGGAAAAGGTTAGAGGAAAGTGTACGGAAAATAAAAAGGATAAAGGGGAAAGGAAACGCAAAAAGGACAGAAGAAGAGAAAAAGGAGGGAAACTGGAAAGAGAAAGAAGAGTCCGGCAAATGGAATTTTAGAGGTCGCTAGAGTTATAGAATATGCTAGAAAATGATTCGACATAAAATTTCACAATGTCTGCCCGGACAATATAACCAGTAACTATGTACATATATGTTTTATTTTATACATATTTTATTATAGAAATATTCAGCCCTATCATGAACTCATGTGAAAAATTTCCCTCGAAAAATATAAAGCAAAACAATAACAATTTTTCACATTTTGTTCTTTCCACTCGCAAATCGTTCAGCTCTCAATCTAATTGGTAGAATTTTCGACCACGGGGATACTAGTTGCATATAATTTTCGCTAGAGCACAAGCGCTAGCGTCGCCTCACGTCGGTGTGAATTTTGTACGTATGCGTTAGCTCGGAACGCGCTTTTTATATTGGTCGTCAATCAATTTTTTTTAACATAATTTTTTCCGCTATTTAAAACTCGTTTGTAAGTAAGTATGTAAGAAATAGAATGCCAAATAGAACACAGTCAGCAGCAAATTGGTGATGGACGAGTTCGTGACGTTTAGACACACAATAGAGGGAATCGTCATCGTTGCAAGATCACAATCTAGTCAAAATGTGACTCACAATCTAGATGTTTTTGGCGATTGTTCCAAGTCGGAGGTTGCGGCGATTAGTGATGGGCGAGTGGCAGATGTTTTTGGGATTGCTTTGAAAGCGAGAGAGATCGTTAGCGAGTCGGAGATGTTTTAGCAATTCGTTGATGCCTTTGAAAATCCGCCCATTCATCAAAACCCAAAATATTACAGAAGAGCGAAAAGTTATGCCTGCTTCGCCGCCATAGAGATGCTTGGATAGTTGGCATTTCATTAAACGTTATTTTAAAAACTTTTTACTGATATAAAGTGTTTTGTATGTGTTGTCATCGATGTCTCGAGCTCAGATTTTCCAAATCTCATTTTTGCCACAAATATTAAATAGGCTGTTTTCTGCAAACGCACCGACGATTTGCTTCAATTGACGGCTATTCGCCACTAGTCTCGCGAATGCAAATCATTGAGAGCATTTGAGATATTTGAATAATCGAGAAAATCGAATAAAACATCTCGGACTTGCGCGTGGCTAGCAAATTTTTGTGTCTTATTAAATCAGTGCCAAGATAATGCATATTTAAAAAGAAGTGAAATAAAAGCTTCCCAGTAGGCCCATTTCTTACATTTCCTTTAGGGAAGATAAAATCTGTGCCAAGATGATGCATATTTAGACGGCGATGGCCGCCTTCGCATGAATGACTTTTTATAGTAAAAAAAGCAATGAAGCGAAAGCTTCGGGCTTTCATTCCAAACCGCAAGCTTTATTCATATGGTGGTTATGATACTCTTGTTAGGTATTCAGCATGAATTGCAGCAGTATTGTAGTGCTGAATATACAGCTGCCTACCACCTAACTTTGTTATGTATTTCATTCGTGTAAATTTTTCTGTTTCGACTTAATCTTCTTAACTCCTACTTTAGTCAGTGAAGAAATGATCTGTGCTCAATTTGTACATGCCGTTCAACATACTTTAGGAGTACCTACGGTATACATATCTAACAAAAGCAAGTATACTGGCATGAAAAAAAATCGCATCACCTCACAAATGGGCCTAGTGGGTTGTAGAAATGTTAAATGAAAAAAGTACTATGCAGATTTTTCTTGACGCTATTGGACCAATAACATGTGCTAGATTTCCATTAAAGTACCAATTCACTGTCGTTATAAAAAAAAAATTGTATTTGCAGATAACCCAGAAACAGATACCCCAGAAACAAATAACCCAGAAACAGATACCCCAGAAACAGATAATAATCCCAGAAAAAGAAAACTGCCAACGCATATTGTACAACGAAAACGTTATATTAAAAAGAAATTCGTTAAACATGGTGATGAAGAGCATAAAACCGCTGGCGATCGTATAATTGCCAAAAAAGTGTTTACGGCGCAAGAAGTGTGCAAGGGCATTGAAAATTGCAGCAATAACATTGGCATTGCCCCAAAAAAGGCAATTTCTGAAAAATATGATTCTCTAAGTCTTGACCATAAATCGATTACTATGGATGCAGGAAATAATGTAAATAAGGACACATATAATGTGATCAAGTTCGTAGACTTATTTCCACAGTACGAGTCGCACTATGGCCGCAAAGAAGTGGGAAGAAAGTACTTACATCCCAATTTAAGCTTAGAAAATTTTTACAATGAATATAAGAAGACTTGTCAATTCTTAAAACAAAATGTTGTCTCCATGCCCATGTTTATTGAAATATTTAATGAAAATTTTAAATTAAATTTTAAAAGAAAGCTTTTGACTTGCAAGACCTGTGTTAAATTACAATGCGCCATAGAGCAAAGCAAAGACGACCAAACAACTATTACAGCACTCATAGCAGAAAAAAAAGCGCATATGAAAGCAGTGGAAAATATATTAAACGAATTTGACAACTGTGTTAAACGCGCCGTACTAGATGGCAAAACTGCTGTTCTAACCTTTGGTTTCGATAAAGCATTGGCAACGCCCGCTGTACCAATGCCAGCAGCATATTACAAAAGGCCACTCTGGACGTATAATCTGTGTATTTACGACGAAGTGAACAGAAAAGGTAGGCGTTAAACATTATATACATAGCTCTACGAACAACTTTATAAAATTGTTGTTCGTACTGCAAAAAAAAAAAAAAAAAAATTGGTTAGAAGCACATGGTCCAATAAAGTCCAATAAATTTGAATTTGTAAAGGGGCGTCTTGCTGATCTTATTTAGTGCAAAAAGTTATATCGCAGCACGTGTTCTTTTTTTTATTTGCACTCAAAGGTGTTACCTTTGAGCTCCAATGCAAAAAACAAAACAAAAAGCAATTCAGACATGTTGCAATAGCATTGACAGACGGCAGCGATAATCCCGAATATCTAGCTAAATCGCAGTTAACTTGAGAATTAACTGGAGGTAATCCGGAATATCTGTTAGTCCTCAAAATTTTAGCGCATTAGGGCATTTTCGAATGATATCTCTGGCGAAAAATCTCGATTGTGAATGAAAGTGAAGAAAAAGATGAATCCAAAGCAAATCTAGGCAGGCAGGCGCATAGGCGAATTCAGAAATTACCAATGTTATTGTAGTGAATCAAATTTATTGAATGAAAAAATATGAAATTTCATTTAGACAAGTAATACAATACAAACGTATGTATGCTAGATTATAAATAACAAGTACTTCAAGTCTTCAGTACATCACCCCCACTAGAATTGAAGTTCTTCAAACCAAGTTGGTTTCTGCATGAGTTGAATTGTGTACTTGTCACTGCTTTTGTAAGGATATCTGCAGCCATTTCTTGAGTGCTTTGTGTTTAATGTTCACAACTTCTTCTTGAACAAGGTCTCTCAAAAAATGATGACGAATATCAATGTGTTTTGATCTTGCGTGATACATGCTGTTATGAGCTAAATCGATACAACTCTTATTGTCAGAATTTAGAGTCCATATTTGCTTTTGGTTTTGTTCAAGTTCGTTTAATAGTTCTTTTAGCCAGATTATTTCTTGACATGCTGCTGATAACGACATATATTCGGCTTCTGTTGTTGACAACGCTACAGTGGTTTGCCGTTTTGAGCTCCAAGATATACACCCACCTTGATATATAAATGCATAACCAGTAGTTGATCGACGACTATCAATGTCACTAGCCCAATCAGTATCAGTAAACCCAATTACTTCGCCGTTCAAATCTTGTGAAAATTCTAATTTATATTCAAGTGTTCCTTTAATATATCTGAATAACCGCTTAACAGCTCTCCAATGTACAGTGCCAGGATTTTTGTTGAATTTGGATAAAGCCCCCACTGCAAATGCAAGGTCAGGTCTGCTAATCTGTGCTGCATATAGTAAACTTCCAATCGCCTCTTGATAAGGAACGCCTTTCATCAAATCTCTTTCTTCGTCTGTTGTAGGAGAAAACTCAGTGGAAAGTTTTTGGTTTATATCAACTGGAGTGTTAACGCTTTTACAATCTTCCATATTAAATCTATTAAGGATATCCTTTAAATAACGCTTCTGATCTAACCATAGTTTTCCTGCCTTCCGGTCTCTCGTAATTCTCATACCTAGTATAAACTCAGCTTCTCCCATGTCTTTAATTTTAAAATTCTTCTTCAAAAAACATTTAAGCTTTTCTTTATGCAAAGGATTATTTGAAAAAATAAGGATATCATCCACATATATTGCTATGTAAGTCCTTATTTCCCCTTCTACATAGTAATATAAACAATGATCTCGTTTACTCTGACGCAATCCAAATACTTTTAAAGTTTCACAAAGCTTTTTGTTCCAACATCGACTTGCCTGTTTCAGCCCATATAGCGATTTCTTTAGCCTACAGACTTTCCCGGGTTTAATTTCGAAACCTTGAGGCTGTTGCATATAAATTTCTTCGCTTAAGTCACTTTGTAGAAATGCCGTTACTGCATCCATCTGATCAATATCTAGATGATATTTTACCGCTAAAGCCAAAAGCAAACGCACTGAAGAATATCTTATTACCGGTGAGAAAGTTTCTTCGTAATCAATACCTTTTCTCTGGGAGTATCCTTTTATCACCAACCGTGCTTTATAACGCTCAATATTACCTACAGAGTCCCTTTTTATTTTGAAGCACCACTTGTTCCATATTGCCTTTTTATCAGGTGGCAGGTCACATAAAATCCATGTCTCATTTTCAATTAAAGATTTATACTCCTCATCCATAGCCTTTTTCCACATCGACGCTTGTGGGCTCTGTAAAGCTTCTTCTATAGTTTGCGGCTCTACTATCGATTCTTGCATCCCCATTATTGCATAACGTTGCGGAGGTTTCTTCACTCTTGAAGATCTTCTAAGTACAGGAATTTCCTCAGCGTCAGATTCTTTGACTACCTGACGATCAGAAACATTTTGTGTTACTTTTTGTATTGGCTCAGGCACTTTAGAAACTGTAGTAAGATTGACATCATTATCTTCGTAAAGTGAAACAGCACTCAGATTTTCATCCCCTTCTATTTCGTCAAGATCTGAAAAGAATTCTTCTTCTGAACCATCTTCCATCAAAGTTTCCGCTGTATTATAATTGTCAATATTTATCAGAAACACATTTTTATCAGATTTTGCACTACTATCCGTAAAAAATTGGTCCTCCAGGAAAACAGCGTTTCTACTAATAATTATTTTACCAGTATTTGGTTTCATGAACCGATATGCCTTGGATTCTGTACAATAGCCAACAAATAAATGCTCTTCACCCTTAGAATCCAACTTTTTCCTTTTCTCTTTTGGAATATGAACAATAGACTTACAACCAAATACTCTCAAATGTTTCAAGCTAAGTTGTCTACCAAGCCATATTTCTTCTGGAATGCTACCATCGAGTCCTCTACAAGGCGACCTGTTTACTAAATACACGGCTGTATTTACCGCTTCTGCCCAGTACCTTTTGCCAAGATTCGACTGTATGAGCATACAACGTGCCTTCTCGATCAGCGTCCTATTCATACGCTCTGCCATTCCATTCTGTTGCGGTGAATACGGGGCTGTTCTTTGGTGAACAATTCCAGCAGACCTCATTATATTTTCCATCTTTCTGTTACAGAACTCTGTACCATTATCTGTTCTCAAAGTTTTAATTTTCCTATCAGTCTGATTTTCAACCAACTGCTTGAACTGACAAAACATTTGTGCAACTTGATCCTTCGACTTCAAAAAATACCCAAACACTTTTCGGGAAAAATCGTCAATGAATGTCAGAAGATATATTGACCCACCAAACGAAGCAACTTCCATTGGACCGCACAAGTCTGAATGTACGACCTCGAGCATATCTTTAGCTCTACAACCAATGTCTTTAAATGGTAGTCGTGATATTTTCCCCTTCAGACAAACTGAACATAGATTGTTTTGTGAGAACTCACATTTAATGCCGCCCACGCGATCTACCAACTTCATTAAGTTATCATGACATGGATGACCTAAACGTTTATGCCAGGTAATGGCATTCCTATTTGGTTTCGCTATAAAACTTGATTTGCGTGCTTTATTCAGGCGAAACATACCATCTACAATGCTGCCTGTTGCAATTATATCTTTTTTAGAATCAATTACTTTGCATCCCGTCCCACAATTTTGGATATGGACAACAAATTTGCATGCGCTTTCGGTAAATATAAAACATCTCGCAAGCAGATTTCCTCGTTTTTATTGTTATTAATTATCTTCATATCGATGTCTCCTAACCGATCGCCTTCCATTGACGAGTTGTTTGCTGTAACTATGCTAAATTTCGAGCATTGTTTATTTGTACCGAACACAGACAAATCATTACACATATGCGACGTTGCACCTGAATCAAAGAACCACTCACCATCTTTGTTTTCTCTAGCTGACATTGCTGCAAACATTGACTTCTTCTTTGACTTCACGATTTTATTATTCGGACAGTTTGCTTTAATATGCCCAAATTCTTGACACCCATAGCATTTCGGTCCCTTTCTAGTATTCTTATTGTTCATTTTGCATGGTTTTCCCAATAGTGCAATATCTTGGTTAAAAGTTATTGACATATCTTGCAGCAACTTCGTCTTGACATAATCCCCGCTTATATCAACTCCAGAATTTTCGATAGCCATTATCATTGGTTGGTAGATGTCCGACAAACCCGCTAGCATCAATGCTCCAATCCATTCGTTGCTCACTGCTAGACCCACATTGCTCAATTTATTCGCTGTGCACATTATGGTGTTTACATAATCTTCTATAGACTGGCAGTCTTCCATACGAGTCGTAATAAGTTTCCTTAAAAGACTTACTCTTCGTGTTAGTCCCGAATCTTGAAACGCTCGCTCAAGGCTAGCCCACATGTCCTTTGCAGTTGCATCGTTCTGTATCATAACATACAGCATCGGCTCCACCAGCAGCACCAGCTTCGATTTTGCTAGAACGTTCTTCCTTGAATCTGTCTCAGTGCCAATTATACATTTCCACAAGTCCTCCATCTGGAAATACGATTCCACTGCAAAACGCCATTGATCCCAATTTTCTCGTCCTTTTAATCGCTCGATTTGAGGAATATTCGCAAAAGACACTGTTTGAAAATTTTTAAAAAATTTTTTAACTTGACCTGTTTCTCTTAGGCGGACATGAGCCCATAACCTATTGTAGTGAATCAAATTTATTGAATGAAAAAATATGAAATTTCATTTAGACAAGTAATACAATACAAACGTATGTATGCTAGATTATAAATAACAAGTACTTCAAGTCTTCAGTACAGCAAATGTACATATTTTGTTATTGTAATTGGTAGAGTGTAATGTCAAAATCAAGGCAAATTCATTATGGTAATGGCACGGCGAATTCGGAAATATTCGCCTCGATTCGCTTTAAGTTTTTGTCCATCAAAATGTCAAACTCAAAGTAAAATTTTTCCTTGTTTGACATTCTCCTGTATTCTTCTGTACACGGTGAATTAAAAACGAGAAGAAGAAGGAGTCAGCTGTTCACGTACCATTACCATAAGAATGAATTTGCCTTGCCCAAACGAATTCAGATTTCAACCAAGGCGAAATATCATTTTGACCAAGGCAAATTCATTCTTATGGTAATGGTACGTGAACAGCTGACTCCTTCTTCTTCTCGTTTTTAATTCACCGTGTACAGAAGAATACAGGAGAATGTCAAACAAGGAAAAATTTTACTTTGAGTTTGACATTTTGATGGACAAAAACTTGAAGCGAATCGAGGCGAATATTGCCAAATTCGCCGTGCCATTACCATAATGAATTTGCCTTGCGTTTGGGAGTCGACCATTCCAAGGCAAATTCATTCCTGCGGTAATGGTAAGTGAACAGCTGACTTCTTCTTCTCGTTATTAACTCTCCGAGTACAGAAGAATGTCATACAAAGAAATATTTGACTTTGAGTTTGACATTCTGATGGACAAAAACTTAAAGCGAATCGAGGCGAATATTGCCGAATTCGCCCTGCCATTACCATATAATGAATTTGCCTTGGCCCATTCCTATTGACCATAATGTGAATTCGCTTTGATTTTGACATTACACTCTACCTTTGGAAATAAAAAAAAAGAAGTTTTTGAATTCGCCACTGCGCGCCTAACTTCCTTCAACTTTGTTTTGTTAAAAATAAAAAGTTTCAATCGAATTAATTGTTGCGGTAATCCGAATTATCGCCGCGGGGTGCCAATGCTATTATATAACTTTGTTCGCCGAATGTCATCAATACGACGCTCTCATAAATGCTTTACGGCAGTGTAATTAGCAAATACAGCAAATATAAAATGTCTTTTACGACATGCATCTAGTTTGTTATCTGTTTGCTATAGAATTGATTGGTTTTATTAATGCTGTTGTTTTTAATTTTGCTTTGTTATTTCATTCAATAGGCTACATGTATGTATGGAATGAAAGTGTGGCTTCGAGAGGAGCGCAAGAAATAGGTTCTTGCTTATTAAAACACATAAAAACTCACGTCAGTAATACCATTGAAGACATTATATTATATTCAAATTCTTGTGGAGGACAAGCTCGCAACATACAAGTAGCTTTGCTTCTTAAGCATCTTTTAGCAAATTCTCAATTTAAGACTATTCATCAAAAATTTCTCATATCCGGCCACAGTTATAATAGTTGCGACGGCTGCTTCAGCTTAATCAAAAAATGCAAGAAAGACATCGGAATGGTTTATACACCAGACCATTGGCTGGATATTATAAAAGATGCCAAGAAAACTGAGCCAAGATTTATTGTTTACAAAATGGAAAAATTTGACTTTTTCGGAACAAGACATTTGGAAAAACTAATAACCAACCCAAAAGTGGATAGGGCTGGAAAGGAAATTATTTGGTCAAATGCAAGAAGAATCATTCAAGAGCAGCGAAATTGGTTTAAACTTACTTTCCACAACGAAAACTCTAAACAGGTTGCAAACTTGAAAAGTAAGTATGTAACTGGAGAACAGTTAAGGAAAGCGCAATTAACACGCCTATATCCGTGCGGTAAAAATATATCAAAAGAGAAATACGCTGACCTTATGGAGCTTAAGAAATTTATACCAACAGAATGTCACGCATTTTACGAATCTTTGACTTATGATACTAGTGTGGATGCTGATTACGGTATGGCAAGCGCAAGTGAAGATGAAGAAGATGCTGAATATGGTACAGCTGCAAGCCAGTGAAGAGGAAGTTGCTGAATATGGTACAGCTGCAAGCGCAAGTGAAAAGGAAGCACAAGAGGCATAGACGCATAAATAGTATAAGTTGCCTAAATAATATAAGTTGCATAAATAGTATAAGTTGAATAAAAGTTGGGTTATATGTATTTATGCCAGTTTGTAGCAGTACTATGAAGAAAACTGATGTATTAATAGCATAATAAGTTAAACCTTTGGCTGTGTAGTTTAAATTGTCTTTTGTTTCAATGAAATCTCAAATAATCATGAAAGTTTAATGATACCAATCTTGTGATTAGTGACTGAAATAATGAAGAAAATAAGTATGTATTAATTAACGTAAATGTTTTTAAACATTTAAGAAGAATAACATAATGATAAATAAACGGCCATATAAAAACAAATATAAAATGTATTGTGGAATGATCGCTTTGCAAGTTTGGTTTGGAGACAAAACGGTTTCGACTAATTGTGCGCCATCGTTCAAAAAGACAAAAAAAAAAAAAGACTGAAGATGATGCATATTAGCCGAAACCGATTTGCAAAGGCATGACGGGAAATCGTTCCACAATACATCATATTCCTATCCTGTCGCAAAAGCAAGCAACCAAAAATTAACAAACCTAAACATACAGTTTTATAGAATAAGTTAACACTAAGTTAGTTTTTAATAAACACTTTCAAGTTTAATTATTTATTTCTGAAATAAAACATTTCAAGTATTTCGAATGATGAAATTTTACAAGCTTATTATTATTTCTATGGGACAAGATGGCGCTACTTTCGAATCTAAAGTAATGTTGATCGAAGCGAAAAAGTTGTGGAAAAACCTGCAACGATCAACATAAAAGGAAAACGCGAAAACTCAACGCTCTAAATTCACACCGACGTGCCGTGACGCTTGCGCGCGCTTTTATATACGCTCTAGCAAAAATCATGGTTTGTTTTTGCTCTAACAAAAATTATCTACATACATACATATGTTGCATTTTTGCTCTGAGACCGACACAAAGTTGTTTTTTTCTTTCTTTCTACAAATAATAATAAAACTCTTCTTCCTTGCTTCTTTTGCAGTAACTTCAGTACGTTTTGCATTTCAATACGCGCTGAAAAACTATCGCTTTTATGCGGCGCGTGATCCAGCCAATCGTTGTCGTCTCAATCATCGTTACTACAAACAATTGGGGGAAATTTGTCGTGCCATCAAACCGAAACCAACGAAAAAGCTCAATATTAAAACGCCATCAGAACTAAATCAAACAATCAGTGATAATCCATCGGAACAAGCCAACGAGGTTGTATTCCCCGAACGTTATATCATGGATATAAATATGAGTACGAGCAGTTCGGATTTGGTGATGAAGAATTGGGCATATGGTGTGGGTATAGCTGGAGTGCAAGCGGATAAATTGAAGGAACTGTTTGATAAGTATCGTTCAGCGGCAATTGGCTGGAATGTTAGTTAAGCAGTAGATTAGAGGGGGGGTAAAGTGTATTTTAAGAAATTCGTAAACTAAAAGATAACCAAAAAATTAAAATGTATGTATGTATGTATATATGTATTATTGGTAGTATTTTGATATTATATACCCAGTAAGACTTGGGTTCATCGTTTTATTAATCCGTTAATACTGCCTTGCGTGTGCTCTGTTACTTCCGATTACTCCATATACTTCTGTGTATAAGCATACAATTTTGTATATTCGCTTTTAACATTTATGTGTCCTCGGAGAGGCAGTAATAAACACAAAATAAAACAAAATTGAAAAAAAAAAACAAATTTTTTCTCGAAAAGTATGTCAAAAGGAGTACTCATCGTTTGCGGAGATCTCGCTCCAAGTTCTGCTGGGTAGTAACTAGGGATGGGCCTATTCGAATAAAAATTATTCGAATAAAAAATCCTTTTATTCGAAAGGCATTCGTAATTCGAATAATATTTATTCGAATAATTTATTCGTGTATTCTAATAAATACTATTCGAATAGTACTATTCGAATACCACTATTCGCGAATAGCTATTGAATGTATGTATGTATGCTTTTGCTTTTGTAAATCCATACATATGTATGTACATATATATGTACGTACTCTGGCTTGCGCGGAGGCAAGTGGAATTCCCAAATTATGCATGTACATACATACTACTATTCGAATTTTTTTCCTCGAATATTATTATTCGTTTATTCGAATAATATTTATTCGAATATTCGTAAAAAGTCCCACTACTAGTAGTAACAAATGGACATACATACATAACAGAGCTGTAAACTGATTCAATCAATGTTGATTTCATGCATTCATAATTCTTTTCAAAAAAGTGTGTGCATGATTGTAAATATTGAAATTAGTTTTCAAAAGGATTGTACATTTTGATTCAAAAAATCATTGAGTGTGAGAATGTGAATGCGGGGAAAGCATTCCGTAGAGATTGTGAATGCAGCAGAATCATTCCCAATCCAAAAATGAGTATAAAATTTAAGTGAATTGAATCAGTTTTCTTTCTTTCGTTCAATAAACAACTGTTCGTTAGTGTAGCAACAACGAAGGTTGTTTCAAACAATTTGTTCTGATTGGGGAATGCACTCAATACAGTCAATGATTTGAATCGTCTGAATGAGCATTCAGTGTTAACACAATTTTGACATCAAGATTCAATGATTTGAATGTAATGATTGGAAATATTGATTGCTGAATGTATATCTCATTTGAGTGAGTGATGAGTTAAAATTTTCAATACCGCATTCCGAAGCAATAAAAAACGAATTAAATCATTAAAAAACAAATTCATTGATTTTTAATCGCAAATGATTTGAATATTTTACAGTTTTGATACACATACATTTGTAATGACATACATATGTAGGTATTTTTTGGTTTTAATAACTTATCTGTACAAATTTGTTTAGGTTCTCTTTGTACTGATTACATGCTAACTAATTCATATTTTCCTCATTCTAATTTGTTATAATAAAAATAGACAATTGAATTGAAACTGATGTTGAAAGTCGTTTGATTTTTAATTAGTCAGCCAGTCAAGGTTTCGAAGCTGCGAATATTCAACACCAGCTTGCAATCGACAAAAATTATGCAAAATGCATAGCACAACAACAGCACTAAACGCCATAAACACCCGGATAGTTCGTGGTCTTAACCAAAAACGCCCCTGCGAGAGAACGATCCTCGTGGCACTTGACCTGTCGAAAGCCTTCGACACGGTCAATCACGCCACCCTATTGGAGGACCTTGGCAACTCGAACCTCTCTCAGAGACTAAAGAGGTGGACCGCAAACTATCTGAGTGGTCGGCAGGCATCGGTAGTCTTTAGGAACCAGGTCTCAAAACCTAGGAGAATAAAGCAGGGAGTCCCACAGGGCGGTGTATTGTCCCCCCTGCTTTTCAACTATTATCTCTCCAGCCTCCCTCCCCCACCCGAAGGAGTTGACCTAATCTCCTATGCCGATGACTGCTGGATCATGGCCACTGGCACCGACATAGCATGTGCTCTCGAATTAACGACTATCTCTCTGATCTCTCCTGTTACTTTGCGTGCCGCTCATTAGAGCTACAGCCCACGAAGTCCTCCGCGACCCTGTTCACGACATGGACGAAGGAGGTAGGACTGGACTTAGGCATACGAATAGGGAATATACCCATCCCTACCGTAAACAACCCAAAGATCTTGGGTGTTACCTTTGACAGTCTTGTCTCCTTCTCCGCGCATACGACCGCGATCATTAACAAGGCCCATAGCCGCAACAAAATCCTCAAATCGCTAGCCGGCAGCACGTGGGGTAAAGACAAAGAAACAATAATAGCAACATATAAAGCAATCGGCCGGCCGGTCCTCAACTATGCATCGCCAATATGGTCGCCGGGGACTTCAAGAACACAATGGCAGAAACTCCAGGCCTGCCAAAACTCTGCCCTCAGAACTGCCACAGGCAATCTCCTGATGGCGCCGGAACACCATTTACACCATGAGGCTAATATACTCCCGGTGTTAGAACACAACACCATGCTTAGCATGCAGTTCTTGCTGGGTTGCCACCGCAGAGGCCATCCTAACAGCCACCTGCTAGAACCAGAACCACCTCCCCGGAACATCAGGAGACATCTTCTCGACCTCACACCAGAGGTTGAAAAATACATAAAACAACCATTAGACCCAACGGCTTACAGGCAGGCATTAAAGGAGATACACACTGACACCATCACCACATTCGTTTCAGTCCGTCCGTCATACAGAATATTGAGAGACCAACCACCCCCCATAGCAGAAGAAGAATTGGAGCTGCCGAGAGAAACACGCGTCACCCTAGCGCAACTACGATCAGGCTTTTGCAGCCGCCTGAACTCATATAGGGCCAGAATCGATCCCAAAATACCTAATACATGTCCGACATGTGGAGAGACGCCGCATGACACACAGCATCTCTTCTCATGTCCACTCAAACCTACTCACTTAACCCCCCTGTCCCTATTGACTAGCCCAAAAAATGCAGCTTCATTCCTGGGCCTCCCGTTAAGTGAGCCTGACGACGATCTATGAGCCTATCGTGCCGACTAAGCAGGGCTTAGTACTGCTATAACAACAACAACAACATGAATGCCTTTAGTTGAATGGAAAGGTAATCAGGCAGGTTCTGGATTTCGAGTGGAAGTGAAAATGAAAATGAATCTCAAAACGAGTGAGGCTTTGTTCAGAAACTCAGTTTGAAGCGCATCCTGATTTTGTAGTACAAGCAGAGCGTTCATAAACGTAAATTTTGCATGAAGCGTCGCTCATCCCAATCATCAAAAAAATTATTACTGCCGCTGTTGCGTTTCATGCTGCGTTTCTGAACATACCCTGAAGAATTTTTATAAATTCTCTTCAATGCTTATAAACTACACATCAAAAACAATCAAAAATACATTTATGTATATCACAATGCATATTCGATAGCCTTGTTTACGTTTTTACATTGCAACATAAATATAAACATGCCTACAAAGTTGGAATTTAGTTAATTTCGAGACAATATGCTTAAATACAGTTGTGTATCATAATTTTTTACAAGCATATAAAAAAATATTTTTTTTTTTTTAATTTTAATTATCACTTGCGCGCCCGTAAGAAATTTTTGGCCATCTACTACAACTGCTGTGCACAAAATTGTTTAGCACACTGTCATATCAAACATTATTGAAAGTGGCGCCATCTACACTTGAAAGTTTATCAAGAAAACACTACTGATACCTGCGACATCTGTATGCGAAATTTCGATTATGGCAAGCATGAGCCATGACACTTTATTAGGGATGTCTAGTACTAATTATGTATTTGCTATCTTTAATTTTTGCGTTTGCATAGAAACGCTGTGGTACTCGCCTGTTACATCCAGTGTTGCCAGGTCATGAAGAAAAACGAGGCTAGATTGGCAAAAAAAAAAGTTAGAAAAGGCTGAAACTAAAAAAAAAAGAAGCTAAAAAGAAGTCAGCATTTTTTTTAAGAAATTCATTCAAATTTTATTTATTTAAGTTTTGTTCATTTGCATATAAAAACTATAAACATTACTTAAAGGAACTATTCATGTTTGAACACATATCAGGCACATTTTCTTGACTAGTACATGACTTTGTTTTTTAAATAAATACTTATACATAGAATTGCACTAACTTTTGGACACTAACCCGTTTTCGTATGGACACTTATTTTGGTTTTTTTTCGGTTGTTCCCCCTAATTTTGGTAAATTTTGTTATGATATTCAGAAACTAGATGATTTTTCCCAACTTTTGGATTTTAACCCATTATCGTATATCGTGCATATATAAAAAGATACATTCATTTGAAATTTGTAATTGATCTTATCAACTAAGTTTATATTGGCACACATATGTATATTTTATTTATCCATCAGATAGCCCAATATGTGTACTTCATGAACATCTCAAAAATCCCTAAATACCCTATATCTCAGAGCTACATAGGTCTAAATCAATAATTAACAACAAAAACGACATTAATTAACTAATTAATTTTCCATATATTTGCCCACCCACACCTATCACTTCAATTCTATTATTGATTTATATGCCATTCTCGTACAAATATCAATTCATCATCGGAGCGACTCTTTCACTGACACAGTCTCTGATAGCACACAGTAACACTTTTTGGTTGACAATAGCACGAAAGTAATATGTGCTGTAGCACAATCGTGCTGTAACACAAACGTGTTGTAGCACAATCGTGCCAACTCAGTGAGTCGACTCTTTTTAGTGAGTCAGTGCTTATGTGTCAACTCCCAAAAAATCGTGTCATTACTCACTCCTACAACTCGAAATAAAAGAACATATGTATGCATGTATATATTTCGGGGAAAACCAGGCCTACTATATTTTGACAACAATGTAACAAGGTTGCTATAAAAACCTTACGGTCAGAACACATTCATGGCGTCGCATACGTACAACGGCGTTCACATGAATTACTGCAAGTTCTTGTTATACAAATTAGTACAAGTAACATTTTGAGTAAAAAAGGCTAGAAAAAAGCCACGAAGCTAAACCGAAAATTATGAGGCTAAGGGAAAAAAAAAAGGCTAAATCTAGCCTCGAAAAGGCTAACCTGGCAACACTGGTTACATCCCAGCTGGAAAGGTGGTCATGCACGACCATTAGCATGCATGAGGAGATGTATGAAATCAGACGCATTATACATGTGTATGTATGTATAATGCATTCCACAGTAAGCGAAAAGGTAAGCTATCGGATCTTGAGAAATTAAACAACAATAAAAAACATTAAATGTAGCAACAAAAACAATTGTAAGAAAACATTTTTTTTTTAATTTTGTTTTTTAAAATGATGACAACAATCCATAGATGGGCTTTGTTCAGAAACTCAGTTTGAAGCGCAACCTGATTTTGTAGTACAAGCAGAGCGTTCATAAACGTAAATTTTGCATGAAGCGTCGCTCATCACAATCATCAAAATAATAGCTTTGTTCGTTTACGGATATTTTTTGATGTTTTTCGAAAATTTTTAAAAACAAACACTTTGTCGCCGTTCTTTTACGCCAAATCTCCAACAGAAGAGAACCAACTGAGAGAGAAAACTGACATTTCATTTTGTGAGAAGCTGTTGAATTCTGTTGGACAAATTTTTGCCAACAGCAATTTTCCAACAGGAAAACAGCTGATCAAACAACAGCTGACTTGAATTTTTGCAAGTAACAAGATTTGCAAAATATACAAATCAATTATAAAATTGGAAAAATACACTAAATTGGCAACAAATATGGATAAATTAAATATGCAAAATAAGTTACATACTTTTTGCGAAGTATTTATATGCATATTATGTACCTTAGTAAATTGTAATCTCCTTTGCGGGAATATATATTAACGGGGCCGCTGTGGTGCAGTGGGGAGTGTTGTGGCCACTGTGGTGTGGCGGACAGTGGCTAGTCTGCCATACCAGAGGTCATGGGTTGGATCCCCAGCCTGGATAGAGGGAAAATTTGTATATAATGATCCACGATCCGATAACAATTAATTTTCCAGAGCGTCAATAAAATTACCCTCAGCCGGCAGAATTCTCTTTCTGGATTAATATCCATGGAGCAATCCACAGTTGTTTTGTATAGAACACCTTTTGCCTTCAGCCGCGCTTTACAAAAATAACCCTCATCCGGGAGAATTCTATTTCTGGAGAACTTTAATATTATAATTTAATAATAGTTGAAAGTGTTAATATAAGATGAATTATCATCTACAGAATATTTCCTGAAAGTTTCACTGAGCCTGGATAGACAACAAATTCTAACTAAAACCCAATTATCCGGATTTTAAAAATAGCAGCCACTCTAGGCAGTGGGTGGCACACCCTCCGAGAGTAGTTCTGCAGTGGGTCGGCTTCAGTATAATGCGCCCGCCGTATTTATTTTCAAACCACTGGAACTTTCGGGAAATCTTCTATGGATGTTAATTTTACTAATTATAACACTCCCGATCGCTCCGCAGATATAATTCGAGAAAGGAAATTTTGCTGGCTGGGGCTATTTTTTTTTAAAGCGCGGCCAAATGCCGCCAACGCAAAATTTTGTTCTACTCAAATGTACTGTGGATCGGTCCATAGAGGGTTATTTTTTTAAAGCATGGCCAGGGCCGGGTGCATTAAATTGAAATCTCTTCTGCGGGGCAGCAGACGCGAAGACATACTGCGGTGGAAAACAGTATGGACATGGGTACAAAGAAAAGCAATTGTTAGTGTGATAATTATTACAATGAAATCCTATTTATTAGATAGTAACAGCGAACCCCAGCGGGTTAGGGGGTCTAGAATATACCCGTTGTAAGGAATGCCTGTCGTAAGACGCGACTAAAATCCACCTGCCTAGAAGGTTGATTATGGCCAGAAAAAATCGTTCGCAGGACAGTCGGGCTAGTGTCAGAAGGGACTAGTACCCGAGCGTACCGGATTTATCCGGCAAAGGACTGTCACATCCCCTACACTCCCCAAAACCTTCGGGGAGTGACTTGGTGGCTACAACAACAACAACATGAAGGTAATTGTATTGCAGATACATACATATGTGCATATATCTCCACTGTTTTCAGGCAGAATTGTAACTCCATTAGCATTTATATAGAACAAACAGTGCCGATTTATTGTAAAAGAGAGTTCCGGATGCATTTCCGAACTTCAAAAAACCTTTTTGCGAGCCTATGCGAACGATTTTTAGATTGAGGAGGTTATCGCGAGGTGACAAAAGACTGACCAAAACGAAACCCAAAACGAATCATAAGAAATTAAATAAGAAAAAAACTATGTTTTATTTTATTATTTTTGTTATATGTACATATATACATAATTAACAGCAATAATTTCCACCAATTTTATTATCATTTTAATTTTAATCCTTTTTATCCTTTGAATTTGGGGCTTGTGAATGTAAATAAAAATCAGCTGTTTGCCAAAGCTGTTGAACTCTGAAAATTTTGTGTTCGTTTACCTCTTACGATATTTTTCTCTTGTGAGAGGATAGGTGACATTTTTCTCCAACACCTGGCTGTTGGAGGCTGCTGAGTAAATGCTGTTGGAGAAAGTACGCGAACAAAGCTAATAATTACTGCCGCTGTTGCGCTTCATGCTGCGTTTCTGAATATAGCCATGCTTTTTCGAAAAAACGCAAGCATAAAAGCATCACTAAAGTTCAATATACATAAATGAAATGAAGGCGAAGAAGGTGAAAAAGCTTCTCAAAGAGAAAAACGGGTACGTTGTTCGGAGCCGGCATAAAACTGTACATGCACTCAAATTCGTTGGAAAAAGTTCAGAAGCACACCTCGAATTAGAAGGGCAGCTCGATCTAAAGCATGCTATTAGGCTTATACTTGCGCTAGCGTATTTTTATTATAAGATACCAGTCAAATACGAATTTCAAGAGAAAATGAGAACATTTGGGGTATATATGTATGTACATATTTACATGACTTTCGTATAATAAGACTTGTGAAGTTTTACATTTTTAGAAGGCTCTTAGTACACAGATGATTTGACAGCGAGATACCTATTAAGCTTTTCAACAACCACAACATAAAGAGGCAGATTTTTTCATTTATTTATGAGGAGAAATTGCTATATACTATGTACATATGTATGTATGTATGTACATACTTACAAATAAAGATATCTTCATGGTATGCAGGTTCCCCAAATATCACAACTCACGCGCATACCTCAACTTATGAATTTGATGATGAAATCCGATTCGATTTTATGGCGGCGGCCGAATTATATTTTTGCTTGGCTACTGCAGAACGTGTTGCGCATGCGCAAAAGGCCGCTCAAGGCGTCTGAAGCGTGCGCGTTATGCGGAGCGCCAAATGGCAATGCTTTAATTGTTATAGTAAGCGATGTACATTCATATATATATACATACTAGTGTCCGACCGAAGCTGGAATTTTAGGCCGAAGCCGAAGCCGTAGCCGAATATTCGGCATAATCCTTTATTCGGCCGAAAACCGAAGCCGAAGCCGAATACCAAAATAAGAAAAATATATACTTAAGTATGAGATTTTTTTTATTTCATAACTAGAGCTCGGATAATAGGTGAAAATCAAACGCCTAAAATTATGCTACGTAATGTTTGTGAGCACATCCAGTGGCAAGTTTAAGGGTGGGTGGGGTTCATTCAGGTCTAAGCCCCCGTGAATGCAATTGGATTTTTTGCTTACTAGGATGCCAGAAAAATAAATTATTAAGGTTTTTTATGGGTTGCACGTGAAAAATTGCAAAGAAAGCTACAATAAATAAATATAATAATAAAGAATAATAATAAATAAGGTATATTAAATAAATATATAATTATAAAGAATAAAGAAAAAAATTAAAAATTTGTAGTGACTCGCTTAAATTTGAGACAAAATCTTCGCACGTGAAGGAAAAGCAATTACAGTTTCAAACCAAATATATTTTGAATGAAAATGAGGCAAGTGCATATTAGCAAATGGAATATATAATACAACTTTTTAATTTGTAGTGGTCTGACTTTAAACATTTCCATATTTTAGGTTAAAAAACTTGATTTGAACTTTCCTATTTTTTCTTACGACCATTTCAGGGTTTACAATTTTCCAATTGGATACTCGGCATAATTCCATATCTGTAAAAATGACAATTTCTGTCGTGGTAAAAACCGTTCTGCATTTTTGTTTATGAGTTATTGGAACATTAACTATGCCATAATTTACTTACTTTTCCCAAATTTTATTTTCATTACAGCTAGTTTTGTTTTGCTTTCAAAAAGCTTGACGATGTACAAAAATATAAAATACAAAATGTGTTCTTCATACTTTTTTTCAGTAAAAATGTCAAAGAAACTAAATCCCTCTTTGGCTTTCTTTCATCACACACCACTGTATGTTTATTCAAACTGCAAATTTGTGTAACATGATTAAGAACTTTTCTAATAAAATCTTCACCATACCAATATGCTACCCCTTTATATTTAAATTGTAATCCCGCCACTGAAAAAAAACCAAAATTTACAAAATGTAGCATTTTTTAGGCGCTTGATTTCACCTATTTTTCCGAGCTCTATTCATAACAATTAATTTTTTTTTGTTTTTTGAATAAACAAAACACCTTACAAAAATACATACATAGTTGTAAACAAAAATAAAAAAAATTCAGTCTTTATGTAGGTAAATAAAATTCAATACTTAAAGTTCAACAGCTTTATGTTGTACGCCAAAAAAAGAGTTTATCTGCTTCGGTGTATAGTTGACCAGCAACTAAGGTTAAGTTAGTCGAACAGCTGGTTGGAGTTGTGTATGTATACTCAAATTGTATTCTGCGACTTCCGCGAAAATAATTTTTAATGAAGTGATAACCAAGAAAACACAAAATTACCATTATCTCAAAAACCTAACCATAAAACAATAGCAGTACTTGAATTTCTTCGTTATTTTTTTGCTGTAACATAGTATTAACCATACATAAAACTATTTTTTTTGAAACTGTATTGAATTTTTACTTATGATCTCTTTGTTTTTATGGCCAATAAGTGAATAAACCAATTTTTCGTGTAATAAACTATGTTTAATTTAATGACACTTTAAAAGAATTGATCAACACACTAAGGTGACGATATTTAATAATTAGCGTAAGTTATTGTTCGGAATCTTAGGCCTGTTCAATAACAAAAACATATTACTAGAAGTTACGATATTCTGTCGCTTATAAAAAATCAAAAATTCGTAAAATCCAGTCAATTTTTTTTGTTATTAAACACATCTATTATTCGGCCTCGACTATTCGGCCTTTTCAGCCGAAGGCCGAAGCCGAAGCCGAATAAAAAATACCAGCCGAATAGGCCGAATACCGAAGCTTGGCCGAATATTCGGTCGGACACTAATGCATGGCTCGGCAAATTTGTAAATGCAAGTGTATAAATGAGAGCGCTTTGATCGCTACCCTGCAAAAAATTCGATTAATACGGGACGTGTCCGGGATCAATCGCAAGGGAGCATGCGACTAGTACAATTTTACATCCCTTTATATGGGGCGAATTGATTGCATTTTTTCGAGAATATCCTGTGAAGAAACTAATTGTTCAATTTGTATACCCGAACGGGTACAAATGTAGATTAATCGCTTTCATCCAAAGTTGTAAGCCAAGGCTATTTTTTATGAAAATGTAAAAATTATTAATTGCTATAAATGTTAGAAGAAAGTTTATTCGATTAGCTTTCATCCTGTAGTGAAATCTTTTAAAAAATTAAATATCTCCTCAAAACATTTTAAGTTCTGAGAATGCATTATGCGAGTGTAAAATACATGTGACGAATTTTTCAAAATTAGCCAAGGCTAGTTTTTATAACAATCTTTAAAATTTATAAATGTTCATGCCTGGGAACAATCGGGGACTAATTGTGGACCGATTGTTCCCGAAAGAGATGAATCCGGGACAAATCTCTTTCGGGATTAATCGCAAATTTTTTTGCAGGGTATGGCGAACAAACATACGTACATGCAAATTTTTAACATTCGCTGCGCAAACATGCGATAGCCACACACGATGTTCTTTGGCCACTTGTTCAGCGACGACTAAATCATTTTTTAAACAAGGAGCGCAACCTGTCTGTGTGAAGAGCGTAACTTGTTTGTCTGATCTTAAGATCTATGAAACGCCGAGGTATGCACTAATGCATACATATGTATGTACATTCACACGTGTTTACGATATAAATAAATGAGATTTAAACCATTGGTGGGCAAATGAAATGTAAGCATGTATTGGTAACCGCGAGCGTAAAGTGGCTACCATGGGACAAAGAACATTTGCAGTCAGTTGATTAACAAACAACAGCGAAGCAACATCGTGCACCGCTTGATTGTTTTATGATACTATTTATGTGCGTACCTACATATGTATATGTGTTTGTTCACTGCTTGTTAAATGCTTTCATTCATTAAATAGCGCATAATTTACTATTGCATAAAAAATAAAAGCAAAGCGACGATACGTGTCACCCCTTTGCTTGCTGAAACACAACTGACATGAAAATTCTGTTCTAACACCACTGTGACTCAATTGATTTTTCGCTCTCAACAGCAACTGAAATAAGAGCGTAAGAATACGTGTGCTGAGAGTAACGCTCATATGAGTCAAAATGCCCACCATTGATTTAAACATACAAACAAACATGCTTATAAGCAAAGCTGTGCGCCGGTGGCAAAGGGTTCAGTCTGGTGAGAGGCGCAGGGTGGTAGTCAGGGTCATTTGTGCAGGCGCATATTTACTAAGAAATCATTGAGACAATCAGGCATCCGTTGGTTGTGTATTTATTCTCTCACCTTGATGGGCGATGGGTTAACGGCAACGGTGCGGCGCGGCGCGGCGGTGACGACAACAACACGAGCGTGCATTTTGGGTCAGTTGCTGCACACACACAAACAAACATAAACATTTATTTATGTAGCTGCTGGCCATCAAAAATGCACAACAACAATCACCCGCCCACCAAACCCATCAGCTATCAGCCAACAACCATCGACGGATATTGATCGCGTGCTTTTATAGTGATTTGTCGATTGCAGATTTTTTTTTAGAGCGCATGCGTGCGCGTGCTTTTTGGTAGGTAGCTTGTGGTTGCTTGGTTGGTGGGTGGGTTGGCTGTTGCGGTGTATGAAATGCAGGCTCGACGAGAGGGGTGGGCTGAGGGGGTCAATTGCCCCGGGCCCGGGCTTTAGAGGGCCCGGGAATCTCAAAATGATATCCAAGTTTTTGCTACATAAAATAAACAAACAACACGTTTAATCACCTTTCGTAGATAGCAATCATTTTAAATTTCAACAAATTTTATAAATCTCTTAACGTGTCAGCATCCCACTTAAGGAATTGTTGGTTTTTGGCGTCGACTTTGCAGCATAAATTTGAATTCGTTTTCTGTTGCAACAGAAAAATTCGGTATGATGCAAATTCTTATACAGCGATATGGGTATTTCCTGGGCGTTTCGGACGGTATGTTTGCACGATTTTTTGAACTTTTGAGGCAGAAATATCGCGAAATATTGTATCGTTTTATGATAAAAGGAAAGATTTAGGTCACAGCTGATGACTAAAGTATGTTACCGACAGAAATTTAGGTTAGTGTCTCTGTGTAAGCCACTTAAACTGCGTTCCGGACGCTACAAAAACACGTCCATATTTTAAAAGTAGCTAAAACAGAGGCATTAAACTAAATTTCTGTCGCTAACATACTTTAATCATTATCCGTGGCGTAAATCTTTCCCTTTATCATAAAACTATACAATATTTCGCGATATTTCTGCCTCAAGAGTTCAAAAAATCGTGCGAACATACCGTCCGAAACGCCCAGGAAATGCTCATATACATATGTACGTGTATGTATGTATGTAAACAGCGATACGCCGATAACAAACAAAGCTTTCGAAGCTAAAATTTGCTTTGGTGCTTCGTACAGTTGAATTCGATTGCTGTTTCACTAAAGCGTTCAGCAGAATCAGTCTTTTGATATACTAAATTATTACCAACAAATATTTGTATTCCAATTTAAAGAAATTTATTTCATACAAATAAAGCAATATGTATTTAAACAGAATTCATTCAGACCTATGGTCCCTTGGACAATATTACTCAGTATGACCCATGGATTCGGAAACTGGATGTGCCTTTTGACAATACATTTGACCCACCCTAATATGTATATTTCTATGTAAACATATTTACTTGATCTGTATTAATGTATAGATAAATTAAAGTTCGTAACTATATATTCATTGAATTTTGATTTTGAGAATTTGTTCATTTAGTATATAGTTATTTTGACCCCGGGCCCGGATTTCTCTCGGCGGCCCTGATGAAATGTACTATGTATGTATATTTTTCGAATGCAATAAAATGTATATTTTATTTGTTTATTTATTGTACCTATTTACTGTATGTATTTATTTGTTTAATTTTTTCTGAGATATCACCTTGGAACACAATTTAATGCATACATATTTATATGCTCATCAATAAATCCATATAAATATTCACATAAACAAGTAAGGAAGCCTAAGTTCGAGTGGAATCGAACATTAGATACTCTGCTGTATGCTTTGATTGTTTGTTTGCGTTTGATGGAAACACGGTGTACTTAATATAAAGCTAGTGCTGCATAAAGTGGGCGTAGCCATGCCCATTTTCAAAATTTTTATCAGTCATCCAACTAAGCATATGAATATTATTCTTTGTGCAAAATTTCATTCCTTTATGACTTCTAGTTACAAAGATGTCACGTTACAAATTCCCAAAGGGTGTTCCAGAAATATCTTTGTTAAAAAGTAGGCGTGGTCATAAACCGATTTCAATAAATTTCTGCGTGTCTATTAACACAAGTTATAAAAGTGTATAAACCAAGTTTCGTCATAATATCTCAATTATTTGTCGAGTTATGGGCTCAGAAATCTCGTAGATTCCTTTGTCTAAAAAGAGGCGGTGCCACGCCCATTTTCCAAACTTTTTCTATTTTTTGTTTCCGGTTTATTGTGGAACTTATGCCACAAAATTTCATTGAATTATCTTTATATTTGACAAAGATATCGCTTAATATGTTTTTATTAGGTCACTTTATAAGACCCATATATAAAAGTGGGCGTGGTCGTCAAACCGATTTCGATAAAATTTTGAATATGTATTACCACAAGTAATAAAAGTGTACACACCAAGTTTCGTCATTATATCGCAATTACTTGTCGAGTTATTGGCTAAGAAATCTCGTATATTCCTGCTTCTAAAAAGAGGCGGTGCCACGCCCATTTTCCAAAATTTTTGTGTTTTTCGCTGGACACCTGCCACAAAATTTCAATGAATTATCTTTATATTTGACAAAGATATCGCTTAAAATGTTTTTATTAAGTCTATATCTATCTCGATTATTTCATTCTGTTACAAACCACCGTTATGTGATTAAAACTATAATACTCTGTGTACTAGTACAGCTGAGTATAAAAATAGTAACATTAATTTTTCATCGCATAACAATTTTTTTCGAAACCTCTCGTGCATTATATAAGATCATATCGCACCCGAAATCATAAAGTGACACAACTCGAAATTCAAAGATTACCAGGAGAGCCAGAAAACATTTTTTTTTAAAGGCAATATTATGGGCCACGTACCTACCTATAATAGTTATTTTTCAGCCAGAAAAGACACCGATGGAAAAGATTTATTGGCAGTCGCTGGAGATACATACATACATAGTACATATATTCTTAGTGCTGGTTTATGAAAGAAACCCGATTTCGAAAAATTTCGAGTTGTGTCACTTTATGATTTAGAGTGCGATATCACATGTATTTATGTACATACATATGTAACAAATAGTATAGGAGGAAATCACTCTTCTTTTTCTTTTTAATTGGCGCTTAAACGTCGAAGCGATTCTGTCCGAGTCCAACAGTCCTTACACCAACGCAAGGTTTTGGGATTGAGTCTTTGATGGAGAAGACATCTATCGACAACAATTTGAAACCATTTTACCAATTCATAATAGAATAAATTGGCATAATCCGTTACGCCCATTATAATGAATAGCTGATATACTCTCTTAAGGTCTCTAACATTGTGTATGAAAACTGTGAGCTAAGAGAGCAGAATGCAATTTAAGCGCGCAGCGAAGTGGCCTAAGAAGCACTTCTAATAAATCGATGTTTGGAATAGTTCATTCAGTGCCATTTTGTGCCAGTTCGTTCTTGAATAGGCCATTCAATTCAATCTTATCAATTGCCACTTGTTTAGTGGCGTCATCTAAACACTCGACTCAAGCTCAACCTAAAATTAGATTGAAGTGGTAACTTCCACAGTCTAAGATGGGAACACACGTAAGCCATTGTGGCTGTTATGCCATAGAGAAGCCCTCAATTGCCAATATTCATTACATAAATTCCTTTCCAAGCTTAGACACAAATAAAGCTAATGAAGCGCAGAATGTCTTCAGTCTTGCGGATTCTAGCTTCGGCACGCGAACCAACCGCCAACGGAGGGAGGAAGTCAGCAAAACGAGCCACTCGAGATATTCGCAGAAATGTCTGCGAAGCCAATGATGCCTAGTTATGGACAAAGCGTAGTTAGCTCAATATTTAACACGACAATTATTTGGAAATTTGTTTCTTTGCGCAGAATATCTTTAATGCGGTGATCCCCGCCCCAAAGGCACCCACTTTAACCGTGTTTAAGTTAAAGGAATATCTTTTTATTAAAAAAATCTAATCGTATTTGCATACGTTTGGGTCAAAATATATGTTTATATGTACATACCAGGGCCGTGCGCAGGAATTAGCCTTGGGGGGGGTTTTTAATTTTGGTTTGCATTCGCATACATTTTTCGCTAAGATAAACATATTTGCCGAAACAGATATCCAGACCCATACACCATAAATTTAAATGTTCTCTAACTTTTCATCAAAACCTAGTTAACCAGGTCCTGAATATTACACGGAAAGAATTTTTTACTAGAATCAATGCCGAGACAAGAAAAATTAGACTTGATTTTGAACTTAGAAAATAATTTCTTAATATCAAGAAAATCCTAGAAAATTGGATTTTAAATAAATAAGTAAAAATTTTCTTGCTTCAAGTGAAATTGTATTTTAAATAAATAAGAAAACATTTTCTTTCTTCAAGTAAAATTGGATTTTAAATAAATAAGAAATAATTTACTTAGGGTAAGTGTTTTTTTCTTGTTTTTTGAAATAAATAATTAAGAAATTATTTTTTTGTTGCAAGTAAAACTTTTCTTATACGAGCTTAAGTAAGTAAGAAAATATTAAATATTAAATTAAGCAAATATTTTCTAAAAATATTAAAAACTTAAAAAATAAGGAAAATGAAAACTAATCATGAGGGATTAGAAAACCATAATTAGTCAACTAGTATTTTCCTAGGACTTGCTTATTGAAATGACAACATTTTATTTAATATAAATGAAGATGCAAATAGTGAACTCCTTATACCAAATGCTTCACTAACAATCTGAGAATTGCAAAAATATTCAGAAATATGCAAAGCGGATGGCAAATGAAAAAAAAATACATGTAACTTTGGAAATGCAAATTCAGCAAGAAAAATTTTACTTCGCTCAAGAAAACGTTTTCTTATTTAACTTGAAAGAGTTTTTAGTGCTTAGCACGAAATTTTTATTTTAATTCAATTTTTAATTGTTGGGGTAAGTGGAAAAAAATTCAACATATATACAACAATAGTTTTCTTATTTATTTTATATTTTTTTTTTGCCGTAGTTTGCTGATATGGTGTTCAAATTGAGCAAGAGATATTTTACTTCGCTCAAGAAAACGTTTTCTTATTTATTTTCAATTTTTTTTCGCTGTATTTTGTTGTTCCAATTCGTCGAAACACAATTTTCTTAAATTCTTCTTGATATTAGCAAAAAGATTTTCTTCATTTAAGTAAATTTAAGAAAAGATGTTCTTATTTATTTAAACATTTTTTTCAACATTTTTTTTCTATAGATTTTGTCTGTGTTCTTGAATAAGAAAATAATTGTCTCATTTTTGGAAAACTCAATTTCTTATAATTAAGTCAGTTTTTCTTATTTCCCTCAAAATTTTCTAAATTGAGTTCAAGAAAGCATTTTTCTTGATTCAAGTATACAAATTTCTTTCCGTGTACTGTTTACAGTACTTGTTAATTGAAACTGCTCACTGTTTTCACAAAATGAACATTTTTTGTTATCAGTACAATTTTTTTAAAAATGCCAAATGAAAATTTTTGCAAAATCATTGCAACTTAGATTTGGTTTTGGTTTGGGGGTTAAACCCCCCCCCGTGCGCACGGCCCTGGTACATACATATGTACATATGTACCTATATGCATAAATTCCAGCATGCCAACGCATCACCACAAATGGGCGTGCTTGAGTTTTTAATGCTCTACGATCACCCTCTTCTTCTGGCTGTTCTTCTGTCTCTATGCGTTTTTCTAAGTTTAATGTTCATACATAAGCACTTGCATATTTCTTAAAGTACTTATGTATGTATGTTCATACACATCTATATGTATGTATGTATGTATGTGCCTACATAAAGTGCATGAATATATGTACATATGTACAGCTCTACTACCAATCTTCAGAACACCGCTCAGATCGAAACCGAGCCCATTTTTCCCCCTCTCAACAATCACAACAACAACTCACTGCCCGCAAGTGTTGTGTCCATTGCATTCTAATGAATGACGATAAATTTCCCGGTAGCGATCACGCAAGCAAACGCATCCAATGGGCACAAAGAATAACCAAAGTTCAAAATCAAAGACAAACAAGAGACGCAGAAGCCGTTGGATGGTTGATTATTTGGTTGTTGAATTGTTTGGCTGACTGATAGATGGATATCTGAGCAAGTGATTTAGGCATTGAAGCAGACGAAAGAAGAAACAAAATGGGGTTTAGGC
Organism: Urophora cardui; assembly: GCA_960531455.1. Classification (NCBI taxonomy): domain Eukaryota; kingdom Metazoa; phylum Arthropoda; class Insecta; order Diptera; family Tephritidae; genus Urophora; species Urophora cardui. Next base: position 151,735,685 of record OY482671.1, on the reverse strand, counting down.
ATCGACAGCAGAGACAGCGGAGCACAGAAGGAGGGGACCAAAGTATACTTTGGAGGGGACCGAGGAGGTGATTAAACCTTTTATCGGTAAAAAGCCATCAGAGATCGATTGGCAGGGCAGTGGAATGCACAAGTGGTAGGCTCATGTATTCATGTGCAAATGGAAGAAAGAAGTGGCGTCTTTCGGCGACAGACAGCTTCAACATAATGTGAGCGTGAGTGCGATGGACGATGGATGGCTGGTTAAGTCAAAGACAAGGAGATGTGTGACCGCAGAGAAATGTATGAAAAGAAATGCTGCTGCAGATTGCTGGTGTTGAATAATAATTTACGCAACGGCAATAAAAAAGTTAAAAACAACAATCAAAACCATTCATCTTACAAAGCTCAACGTTTATGGCCGTAACAGCGAACCAACTCGCGGCAGCTCAGAGCAATAGTCGGTCTCCACGTACATACATACATGCATACATACATATGTATGTACATAGAACATGCTCGTCCATACAAAGCCATCTTCAAAACGCACGAAGAGCCACCACTTTAGGCCTAACTCCATTAATGGCAGACAGCACGAACTTATGTTCATACATACAAAATCATTTGTGCTCAAGCATTTGGTGAGTTTACTGATTTTGGATTTGGTATGGAGGTGTTGTCGTCGTCAATACCGAAACAATTCAACAACGACATTTCCTTCATTTTTATATCAACACAAAACGGTCACTTCTGAAGACGTTCCGTCTCTGTCACCACCCACACCCACATCCCCACTACCCTCACTACGCTCGACTCATCTTTGGCCCTTTGCTTGTCTTGTTTTTTTGATCGAGTGTTGTCAGTTGAATTATTCTTCTTCAACGTCTTCGTCGTTAGCTTAGTGGAAGAGAAAAGAATGGCATGGAGTGCGTAAGATGGTGAAAGAATTTCATTCTTTATCTTCTAAGGAAACATTAAATATTGTAGGTAGGTGTATATGGATATGTACATACATATGTATATTTAGAGAAGAAGAATATGCTTATGACCACGATATAATGTCCATATTTACGCAAAAAGCTATTGTTTCCTGCATGGTTTATTGCTTTGTTGGAAATCATAAAATATGCTATAAAGAGTCATAAAATTGGAAGATTTACTTTTTAGCTTCGCATTAAACAAATACGGAGAGAATGGAGAAAGAGAATAGAAACAAGAAGAAGAAGAAGAAGAAGAAAGATAAAAAAGAAGAAGAAGAATATTAAGAAAAAGAAGACGGAGAAGAAGAAATGGAAGAAAAGTAAAATACCTGTTTTATTGAAACAAACCTACCCTCTGCTCCCACAATCTGAACTCCGTGAACACTTTTTCCTATGAGAGTGAGCAAACAGCTCTATCGGAGTCGGGGAACTGTGGATTTTTAAAGAGTACGTTGGACATTTTCTTCGTTTCTTGGGCAGCAGGTATGAAGTAAACAAAATCTAGAAAGGAGCAAAGATGTCAGAACATGGGATATGAAAAGGTGCTGCCTGATGATAAGATATTCTCACATATTCCATGCTAAGAAACAAAACAAATAATTAATGGACTTGAGATACGAAAATGCAATATATACGTGAAAGAAAATGTGAACATGGCAGCGTTGAAGAAAACGAATGTTTTGAAGCTAAAGAGAAACATTAGAGAATGGTCAAGATATACCTACTTAGTTTGCGAATTGTTGAATTTTGTTTGAGAAATAATACCTACGAAAAAAAAAAATTGTTTCGCGAATGTTGCATCTTTCAGTTATTTCGCCTTTGAGAACCGATTTGAATGGGACCGTGGCAATGAGGCCAATCTGATCTGAACTCCAAAGAATGTTCTCAAATAAATAAAAGAATCTTGGAATAACTGGAGTATAATTTGTTTTTTTGCAGTATTGTATTCAACATTTCTACACATTAATAGCAAAATATTTTAATCAGATATAGAGATTAGCGAAAGTTGGACGACAAGCGGAAGGGCAACTAACTCTTCAAGCGAAGAACTCACGAAGAAAACATATGTACATAGGTAAATTAAAATAAAACACAGCATGCGATCTAATTCGCAAAACAAAAAAAAACGCACGATCGATAGTGCCTTGGTGAGTTTTTTAAACAACATATGTATGTACATTTATTATGATTTTGTTGTTTGTTTCTTCAAGCTTGCTTAAATTTATGAACTGAGATTTTTTCTTATTACTACCCAATAAACATTATACAAAAACAATAGCAAAAAAAACAACCACGAAAACAAAAGCAAAATGAAAAACACAAAAAAACTAAAACACAAAAACGGAGAAGAACAAAAAAAAACATAAAAACAGACAAAACCAAAAAAATAAAAATAAAAAAACAACACAAAAAAACAAAAAATAAAATAAAAAAATAAAAATAAAAAAAAAACAGCAAACAACACACAACAAAAAAAACTAATAAAAAACAAAAACAACAACAAAATGAAAAACACAAAAACGAAAAAGAATAAAAATAAACATAAAAACAGACAAAACCAAAAAAAAGAGAAATAAAAATAAAAAAAATAAAAAAAAAACAAAAACAAAGAACAAAGAACAACAAAAAAAAAATAAAAAACTAATAAAAAACAAAAGCAACAACAAAATAGCAACAGTCACAATAATAACAAAAAATTAAAATAAAAAAACTAGAATCGCATTTTAATCTCAAGAAAATGAGAAAGGGAATAAAACTCCGATCTCGGAACTGTTTACACATCAATATGTTCATGAATACTCGTTATACATGCTTTCATTCTTTTTTTCAATAATTTGTGAATTACGAACCGAGCTTGATGCTTATTGGGCAATACTTATTATGTCTATAACACAGTGCAACAAGATTCTATATGTAATTGATGAAACCAAAAGAAGAGGAAACTTTAGCCCTCTCATATCAAAACATCATACTGGATTTTTGGCCTATAGATCTGGTTTCATTTATGTTTGTATTTAAAGTTGGTAACCCTGTGTATATGGAAAAGTGATCAAAGCTTGATGAATTGAAAGAATTATTTACGAAATGTAGGTTAAATTACTGTTTTAGGGTCAATAAATTCATTTTTGATGTTTATTTTTACATAAAATGTCGCTGTGGTACAATTTCATGTATGCTTTAAGCAGCGCAAAAACAATGTTGCTAAGGCATCATAATGTTGTTGGCAACATGTTGCGCGGTATATTTACTGCACAATTTTGGAGGCGCATTTTTAGTGGATTTTTGGCTTTGATTGAGCAAACAAATAGAAGAAATATTACATAATAAATGTTGTTGCTTTTGTTGTTTTTGCTGTTATTGATATTGCTGCCACCTCAAAGGCAAAGCCATAATTACAGGCCAATAAAAATAAAACCAGACCAACATACGAGTATCGGCCAAAAATGCATTACGGTGATTTGTTACTAGAGGGATAAGCTTTGCTTTTCCTTTGAGGTTTCATAAATTACGAAGAGATGAACGTTCATTTTGAAGCACAGTGTAATTCATTTTCTCATCTGTCATATTCGCTTAGATTTGTGTAGTATTTCATTAACTGGTATTAGCCAGCATCTTAGCGATTCTATGTCATATGGATGGATGGATGGATAAGTAGTTTGAGCTAAGCTGATTGATTGATTGCTATTACCTACATATTATTAATTGTACAATGTGAATTCGTTGACCCAAAAATAGAAAAAACTGGTTACTATGATTTATTATATTGTTTTTTTTTTTTAATAAAAAATGTATTTAATGAAGAAAGCTGGTGAAATTTTAGTCTACGCTGTAGCTATTTTATGATTTATTTTCTTTTTAGACGTAGATCGCTTGCTATGTTAATGAGTATCTATGATCTATCTTTAAATCTGCTGAGATATCGATACGCCACCAAGCGTTCAAAAGATAATAACCGAAACTAAAGATGAATTTTTTCTTTCCAATGATGTTCTTCTAGTTTTATTTCATGTGAGTCTATCTGAGTTTATTTAAGTCGACTCTTTTAAGCGAATTTATTTAGTTTTGATTTTTAGTTCGTTCGGTTTGTGATGAATTGAACGGAGAAGACTATGCAGAATTCGTGGTGTTTATTATTTTTATTTGTCTGCTTGACAGCGGTGCTGGTGAAATGTATGTGTCAAGAAAGTTATAGTGAATATATTGTACATATTTAAAAAAAAATTCAAGGATAATAAAAATCGTATCTGCCAATAATAAAGTAAAGAATGTGGAATGGTAAAAAATAAAACTGAGCTAAGAATTTTTTTCAAATTATACTGCTGGGTAACTTTGAGAGAGTTTCTGTGATAAAAAAAAGTGTCTCATTATAAAACTTTGTATGTAATCCAATAATATCATAACCCAGTAATATCATAGCAATCGCCCAAATATTAATATTTGGTGGAGAGTGGAATTTAAGTGAAGTATTAAAAAGCGCTCCATACAATAATAGTTAAAGTTCAAGGGTTCTGTAACTGCTTGTAGGCAGAAAAGAACATTGTAGCGCATTACGATTTCAATAGAAATTGCAAATCATCTGCAAGAATGTCTTTAACTGTGAAGAAAAATACCCAAATTAAGGCAAATTGGTTATCTATCTAGTTAAAATAGAAGCCAAGAAAATGCAAAGATTTCCGATGGTTTGAGGGGTTTGAGGTATCTACGACACCTTCTTGGTTATATGTAGATAAGGGACCTGCATAGCCATTACAATCTGCATGCGTAGAATCCACCTAAGCCTCCATAAAAGTTTCAGATATGTAATCTGTCTATGCAAACTCAAGAAAATCCTTAAAAGAAAAGACATTACATTTGTTGTACATCTTACATAGGTGGGTGAAGTGGTCATCTTCTTGCTTTAGTCTCCCAAAAATCTAATTCCCTTTAAAAAAATTTATGAGAAGAACATATCGCCGCTATAGAAGAAAAAAGACGCAAACTGTTTTGTTGAGTAAGAAAGACGCAAACTTTTTTTCTTTCAAAGAAAGACGCATTAAAAATATTTTTCGAAAGAAAAACTCTTTATTTTTTTTGACAACGAAGAAAGACGCTTTATTTTTTTTTTACTATAAAGAAAGACGCATTTAAATATTTTTTAGGAAAGAAAGACGTATTCGATTTTTTATTTTTCTTTGTCAATATTAATGCTAATGCGTCTTTCTTCGCAGTTAATAATCCTAATGCGTCGAAATATATTTTTTAATGCGTCTATCTTCGTCGACATGTTTTGTAAAGCGTCTTTCTTCCCAGACATATTTCTAATGCGCCTTTTTTCGTCGACAAATTACGTCTTTCTTCTTCCGGAGCGACGATATACCTACTTAAATTTTAGGTGTGTAGGGTTGAAATACGATCGGTTAAGAATATTGAACTTTTAAATCATGAGCTGCTAAGATAAGCTTAGCTATTTACATATATAGATATTCTTCGCAATAAAAAGAACTAAAAATAGTCCCTCATAAGCTCCAATTAGCGATTTTCTTTCTTTCCTTGAGAAAAGATCATCTCGAATACAACGAACTGTGCGGCAATTCGTTCAGGAAACTTAGTTGAAGGATCAAATTTATACACTCAATTATAAAAATTTTTTATGAAGTTTAGAGATTTAACATTGTAACCCTTTCACATTTTATTTACAGCCCAAACCTTTGTCGAGGTCGATGAGGGCGGCAATGAAATCGAAGTTAAACGTTTCTACATTGAAGGTCGCCAATTGAATGGAGGACAACGACAGTGCGTGGAGACACGCAGACGCAAGCGTGCCTATAACTATGGCCAATCAGATGAGATTGCAAACGATGAAATCGCGCTATCAGCCGCAACGGCGCCAACGGGCATTGCTACTGCAGTCTCGTTAGATGAGGAACAAGAAGAAGTGGTTGACGAAGATGAAGATGAAGAAAACGATACTAGCAAAGAGGGAGAACCAAATATTGCTGGAAAGCCAATATTGCCGACAGCGAACAAGGGAAAGGATAAGGAAGACGATGTAGACGAAAAAGACGAGCCGCAAGCTTCAGTTAATTTGCCGATAATCGCACAAATCTCACATCAAAATGGTGAACAATCTACAATGAGCGCTGTTGCAGCAGGCAATGGCATTGTCATCGTGCACACAAATAAACCGCCCAAAGTGAATCCACAGACACACGCCGTTTTTGAGCTGCGACCGGTGCAAGGTGATGGCTATGATGATGAGGGTGATGACGGCTACAATGAGGAGGATGTTGGCAATGGTAGTGATGAGAACCTCTTGTATGAGGAAGAAATTGGTCCGATAAGTACCACGGCTATTTGGTCGACTGGTGATGATAATCCCAACGAGGATTTGTATAACGATTATAAAGTTGGTGGCAATAAGGACGAAGATGTAGATGAGTATGGTGACGAAGTTGAAGAAATAGCTAAGCCCAAACCTAAAGCCAAGCCAAAAGCATCAAAGAAGCCTGGTAAGCGGCCAAGCAAGCGGCCATCCAAGAGGCCATCCAAGAAAAAGCCATCTAAAAGTAAGCCACCTAAAAGTAAACCATCTAAAAGTAAGCCACCTAAAAGTAAACCATCTAAAAGTAAACCATCTAAAAGTAAGCCATCTAAGAATAAGAACAGGAAGAATGTAAAGAATAAGAACAAAAACAAAAGACGTCGCCCAGACGCGGAGCCCCAACGTCGTCGCAAACAGAACTCCAACAATTCGAAACGTGGCCAATTGAATAATTTGCATTCGCACAATCAGGGAATGCGCACCTTTTCGAAAACCGAAACTTCCGCAAGCGCACCAAACGCAAACAGCGATGTGAATTGTATTATCATCAATAAGACACCGTCGACAACACCGCGTCCCTTCTGGGCATTGTTCGGACGCAATGCCGACGATGCACCGCGAGAGCGTCCCTATGGCCAAAGGAAGCGGATTAATTTTAGTGTACCAGCATAATAGTTTGAAAGCGCTTATGAAGCTGAGTGAAACAATATTTATTTATATTAAGCAATATAGCCAGCCAACCATACGGTGTTGCGTTAGGACTCCCTAAGCCCTCCCAATGGAGAGCCCTTTGAAATATGTATATGCAAAAAGTGCACATTTAGGACTCGTAAAATGAGTATTTTCAGAGTCCTAAAACGCTCCTTCAGATAATCCTCAAAGACTCCGTGCGGACTGAAAAACTCCTTTGAGTAGCTTTTTCGGACTCTTTTTTTCACTTTTGTAGCTGTCCGTCAAGGGATTGTTTTGGCAGTCCCCCCATTACGCTCCTAATTCGGAGCGCTCCGTTCTTGGTTAGCTGGGTATTTACTTGTATTTACATAAATGTGTATGTAGTTATTTATAAAAATACTATATGTATAAAAAGATTAAAAAATTGAAGAGCTTAGACATTTGTGTTACCAAAGCTTTTTCGGAACATTTCAGTTCAAACGATTTTCTATTATTTTGAGAATTCTCGAGGATTCTCGCAAGGTTCATCTACGGAACATATGTATCTAAAAACAAACACTTGTTTTTTCGCTGATTCGTTTCAACTCTTGGAATGCTCACAAACTGCAGCTCAAATATCAATAAAGTATTACAAAGATTTTGGCGCGGATAGCCAAATGACTTTTTATGTCAACAACCTTCCACTGAAAGCGTTACATGCCAGATAAAATTCAAATAAAAAACTAAAAAAAAAAACAAAAGACTTAGAAAAACCGAGTTTACCAACAGCCAGGTGTCCAATACATGTGATGCATCCGAACATCTTTCTTTCTTTCCGGACATCCACCACTACCAAACGTTCTACGTCCCGCCACTTTTGGTACCCACAAACACAAACACATTCCCTCATTTGTCCATCCGAAGAACAACATGTGCTTGAGTACTTCATTCCATTGCTCCCTCGTAAAAAGAGAAAAGCGTGTGCAAGATGATGAATATAACGACTTGTTAAGAAAAATGATAAGTTAAAAAATGAGGAAAAGTTGAAGAAAAAAAACGGAAAAAAGGAAGAAGTGTGTATAGGAACTACGATAGATAAAAAGTCGAATTGTTATGCATCAAGAGCATGTAAGAACCTGTATCACAGTGCTGGCTAAAAGCCCGTCTCCACATAACTTGTTTCACCTACAAAACATCTAGCAAAACATCTCGCTAAATAACCCGTCTCCACGTGGCTGATCGTGATTCAGTTTAACATTTCCCTTTCTTGCTCTTCTTAAATGTTTGTATGTTTGCTTATATTTTGCGTTTTTGTTTTGGGCTGTGTGAGATTTCGATAGATTTTCGATACAAAATTAGAGAAGACATCGATATCATCGAGGTTGGCAAGATGATTCAGAATGAAACAGTGTTTCAATCTTCACTCGCTCTCAGAAATTTGTATGGAAATTGGCGAATTTCGGCACTGGTTTCCGTGTCGAAACAAGATTGAGAGAAAAAATGCAGAAAAAAAGAGCGAAACACGTTATGTGGAGACATGGTATAAAAGCAGACCAAGAATAGACAAGAAAACTGATGATGATCGCAGCCAAGCTACCGAAATGCGCGTTACTTAATTGATGCACGTCAAAGTTGCATACATACAAATAAACCGCGAAGAAGAATAGGCAAGACAGAAATGTCAGAAGAGAAGTAAGGCAAAAACGAAGGGTAAAGAATATGCGATCTTCAGATCACCTCTACATTCATACGTACCCTGCAGGGAACTCAATAACTAGTGAGCAAAATTTCTAGTTCGGAACTAGCGGAAAGGTGTCAAAAGGGAACTAGATCAATTGTAGTTAGACCCTCACCAGTTCAGGAGGAGTGAATTGAGTGACCATTATAAGATACACTTTGATTTGTATGCAATTTCGAAGTGACAAAAATTCTATGAAAATTTTTCGTTCGTTCAATTGCCGTCGGCTTTGTATATTTCTGCAATTCTCAGCTGTTTAGTGAAGCATTTTATATAAAGAGTTTTCTATTTCCATCTTGTATGAAATGAAATGTTCCCCTAATTATGCTTTTCCGATCCCTCAGGCTTATTTTTAATTTTTTTTATTTTATTACTTTTTAAATATTATTGTAAATTTTTATTAAATAAATAAATAAAAAAATATTGGTTGAAAAAAAAATAAAAAAAAAATTATCCACCTTGACATCGACGGGATTCGAACCCGCGCCCCTCAGTTTGAAAGGCACATGCGTTAGCCAGTCGGCCATCGTGCCACTTGCATGAAGTGTGTCAAATGCTGCACTTAAGCGGTAGATGTAAAACTGTAGAATTTGTAGGTACTTGTAGCTAGTTCAGAACTATCGAAAATGTGCCAATAAACGAACTAGTGTAAACTGTAGAATTTAGTACTAGTTTGGAACTATCGAAAATGTAGTGCAGAGGGTGACAATTGACACCGCCTAGGACATCGCCGTGTTAAATTCACCAGTTGATAACATGCAAAAGAGATTTAGCTCGCACTAGTAGTGTCGAAAAATGCACTAGAAGCGACCTAGTTCGGAACTAGAGATTTTCCCTACAGGGTATGTATAGATATGTACATATATAGTAAAGACCTGCGCAAGCTCACTCGCTTTTCTTTGAACACTGTGTGATTCGGTGTCATTGCCAATGTTATGCTTGATTCGGTTTAACATACGATCAGCACTCGCACGACAGTATATGCTAGCATGAGTTGAGTGACAATGCAGTTTGCTCATTTCCATTTAGCCATGAACACACAGGCTTGAGTATATTTTCTGTGCCTTGCGAGTAGTGTGCGAGAGGACAGTAAAAGCACTAGAAAAATAAACGAATCAACCGAATCATTCTAGTTTGTTTGAGTGAATGCAGTGAAGTAAAACGACGCAGCAATGGAGGAAGTAAGTTTCTACTTATTTGTGTATACATACATATATGTACATTAATTTGATAGCTTGTACTTATGTATATATGTACATATGAACATATATATGTACATACATACATTTGTTTTATTGTAATTATATTGATTAGTTAAACTAAATGAAATATATGTATATATGTATATGTGTGTATGTATATATTTTAATAAAATAAATATTTACTATTATAGTTGTAGTAATAGTATTTGGCTGATATACTAATTATATATGAATTTAGGTATGAGCTAGTATCCAATGCTACAATTTTACTATGTATTTCTTATTTCGCATTTTTTTAGTAAAGCGCTTTATGTATTTATGTATGTACATATGTATGTATACTATTATAATTCCTCTTTTACTCGCATTCGTTACGTATGTACATACATACATACATAGCTCAGTTGCATGTTTCAAGCCTTCCGAATCTATTGCCTTTCGAATCTATTGCCTTACGAATCATTTGTCATTCAACTCAATTGCTTTTCAAGTTATGAGTGAATGAGGGCATATCTCTTTTTGTTGACGTGCAGTGCAGAAACACTTACGCTCTATTTACAAGCTCTTTCGCTCACATGTTGAGCCAATGTTATGCAGATCGGCTCACGCCGTTTTATGCGAGTGGCTTACATCGTCAAATGAGTGAATCGTTGCAGGGGTTTAATATATAGCATAGATGCCCACGAAGCTGCTCGCGAGCACAGCGCTGTCGCAGAGCCATATATGTATACTGACGTGACGTAGCAAAGCACTGCTTCAGTCGACTTTGCCGTTGGTTGTTTTTCTTCTGAATTTCAGCTCGTGGTTGCCAGCTGCGTAACCGTTATGCGCAATTATGAATGCAAGTAAATAATTTTTATTTGCGAAAATGTCCACAATGTGTGATGACGTGCACGAATTAGAGTTCTTTATTGTCAAAAACTCTAATTCCGAATACGATTGTAGCATAATGGTGAGATATGCTGCCTACGGACCAAAGAGCGTAGGTTCGAGTACCGAGTAGCGCATTTTTTTTGTTTGGGAGAAATTTTTCTCTTCACGTTTACAAAACATTGTATAAAAATGTTTATTAAGAATTTCTTTCCAAACGTGAAATGCAATTATAGAATTAGGGTTCCTTTTCGTTGATTCAGCAGTTACTATTAAATGAATTACAAGTTTTATATTAAAGATTTTCGAAACGTTTTGCTTACTGAAGTAAGTTTATTGTAAAGTTATAACAAATGTATTTTGCATATTGGGATATTTATTATATTTCCATATACATACGTATGAATATGATTTTTACAGAAACATTGGTGTCTAATACTTTTGGGCAAGGCTGTATATTTATATTTATCATTTGAGTGTGAGATGTATTTACGTACAAGTATTTTAAATAACAAAGGTGGAAAATTATTAACTTTTTGGTTGCTTGTTGCTTGTGGAAAATTATCATTAGCCTAAAATCATCATTAGCAAACAAAAAACACCTCAGTTCGGTGCCATTACAGAGAAGTGGCAACTCACGTTTCTAGCGACCAAACGCCATGCATCAACACTACGACAAAATGAGACTGTATTTGTGTGGGCATCTATGATATATAGGTACATATCTGGCAGGTTGTTATTATGTAAGTAAGTACCTACAAACGTAAAGTGGATAGATGCGCAAAAGCCGTCATGTGACGTACATATGTGCGTGTTCTTCTTTTATAAGAGGTCGCGTGCCCTGCCGTATAGGCGAGTATGCGGTACCTACATATAACTAACAGCAAGAACAACAGCCCAGACTTGCAACAACCACTAACCCACCACTAGCTACTATGTTTAAGTGTAACGAATTGTTGTTGTTCACTTACACCTAACTAAAAGGGTCACCTTCGTTTTCAATAGCCACATTCTTTTGCACGCAAGTTCGACAAAAACACTAGTACTAGCTACATAGATTAGCGAACAACATGGAAAGCAACAACAAAAACCAAGCTAACTAGCTATGTTTATAGACCTGAACAGCAGTATTGCCATGTAATGATAATGAAGCAATTGTGAATAGAAAAATTCCATTGTAATAGAAGCTTATAGAATAAACATCAACCAAGTAATAGATGATGTAGCATAAACATCAACCAAGTGAAAGATCATATAGGATAAATATCAACCGATAGCATAAAATCAACCAATCGTATTCTTATATACAGAGGCTGCACCAGCGGACTCAACCTGTAACTACCGCAACACAACCGAACTCTGCTGGGTGAATGGCAAAAATTCTAATCCGTCCGAAGCCCTCTAACGTGCACTGCTTGTAGCGGCCTTATTCCGGTGTGGTAACATAATTTACTTTACTGGTTAAATAAAGAATCTGGTACTTTAAACACTCTTTTCGTATTCTGGCAGTAGAAAATTAAGTTACCACCTCAATACGTGGTAACATTTTGTTACCATTTTCAGCCCGATTCCATTCCGTTCGTATGGAAATGCTTTGACAGCGTTACCATTTGTGCCAGAATACCAATTGAAAAGACGGTAACAATTTTCAGCAACATAAATTACCAGTAAAGTAATTTTCCGGTAACGCTCGAAATAGCAGTGTAGGTATAAAACTAAAATGAATGCCTAGAAGGTTGAGCGTTCTTTTCACGGTCGCTTAATAGAAAAATCAACTAATATCTAATGCTGGCGTTTTGGGTGTTCATCACATGACAGGTTTCGAGAACTTTTTTTGGGTTTGATAAAAAGAACTTGGCTTGACTTAAAACATTATTTTTTACAATAAAATTAACTTAAAAAACGTGAAAAATTTGTTACCTTTTGGTTGCTTGTTTTTCCGACAGGGTAGGAATATCATGTATTGTGGAACGATTTTCCGTCATCCCCTGTCAAGTTTGGTTTGGAGACCAACCGGTTTCGGCTAATATGCGCCATCATCTGTGTCTTTTTCGTTTTCACGGAAATTGACGGCGGATGACGGAAAATCGTTCCACAATACATCGTAAAATTTTTGCTTTAGTCTCCAACTAGATATCCAAAGGCTATGTTTTTGAAATTTTCGGTTGTACCTACATATGTATGTACATATGTATGTATATTGTATTGGCAAATACATATGTACTTACAAATAAAACACAAGGGTAATATTTTCTTTAAAAAAGGGAAAAAGCGAGAAAATGAATGAGAAGACAAATAATGTTGATGAAAATGATAACAACAAAAAAATTGTAATGGAATAATGAAATTTCTTAGCACCAGTATGTACATACATACATTCATATGTACATAAGTATTCTCTGATATAATTTGATTCCATGTAATAATGCCCGTAAGTTACAGTTTCGTGCCTTATGTTCTCATTTATATACTTGAAGAGGGTGCAAACACGCGTATCGTAAGGAGGATGAATTGACCAGGTGTATAACACAAATAACATTAAACATATTTATGTACATACATATTTACCTACATATATGCCATAGGTACACAGGTAAATACAGCGCAGTCACCTCCTCCTCCACCAAGTGTCGTATGTCGCAAGTGTGGTTTACTTATTTTCCACTCCGTTTTTTTTTTCTACTTTCCGTCTTTTAATTTGAGAAAATTGAAGTCATCACGTGCAGTCACATACGTACATACATACTTAGATTAAGGAAATACAAGGGCGGATTACACACAGTTGACAATGAAATAGGCGCAGCCTTGGTTAGCGCGTTGCCATCTAGTGTAAGATCAAAGTGGGGTTTCTTAATGAGAGCTACTCACTTGGAGATTTTATTGTGCCAAATTTAATTTTTTACCACCGGAATCATTAATCCTTTAAGTATTTTAAGAAGTCGTACAAAGTTGTAAAAAGTTGAATGCCTCCTTCTGAAGGATGAGTAAGTTTGGATGCCTCTCGCTTGATATGAATTTAAGATTTTATAACCCACTGTGACAGATTTTCCGTTCAGTTGCCTCGGGCCTCCCACAGAACTACCCTAAAATAGCAGAATCCATTGCCAAATGCAAGTAGATTTTGAGTTTGTACGGTAATCTGTTGGAATAGTTACCAGTTGTGAGTCTCAGTTATTTCGCCTGGGAGGTGGAAGATTTACTTAAACCCAATCAACAGACTTTCGCCAATGTAATATCCCTAGAAAGTTTCCAGATGCAATTAGCCCATAAGCCTTTATCTTGTCTAAGCTGTCGCCACTAAAATTACTTAACGCTCTCAAGAGAAAGTGCGGACTTATTGCGATGCAGACAATAATGCGCGGAATCCGCACCTGAAATTCCAATCCTGCAAGCACACATGCGCTGTTACGGTCAATAAATACTAAACATTACCAATGTAAAGAAGATCAAGAAAAAGAAGAAGACCCGCACGAAAAATGTTCAATAACCACCACCACCATCTTATGTGATTGAATTTTCACAGACTTCATGAGGGTCAGCAAAAAAGGGTATGTGTAGCTAACTTTGACACAAACTTCCGGTTGATAAATTTCAAAATGACTTCTGTTACAATTTCTTAAACCGCGCCGATTCGGTATCATCATTTGTCGCTGCTTCTTCAATTTCAATAACGAAGAAAAATTACAGCGCACAGCTGGCAATCAAGGAATCCCTAGAAATAATATTAATTTTAAATTCGAGCTCTATTAAAACGTTTGTGGTGGTAGCACGAGCAGCAGCAGCAGTTGAGCTCAATTCAGCGCAGTTCCACTCAGCGCGATTGTCAACGTGATGTCCAGTCATTAAAAGTAAATTTTCGATAGCAGAAAAAAAAACAAAGAACAAAAAAAATGCATAGTAAATTGGGAGAAAATGCATGCCATATGAGCGTTGAACTATTATCTGCTTCTGCTTGCTTGTCTTCTTTTCTTGCCTCTTCTTCTTCTAAACGTTGTCGTCTATGCGGGTGCAAATCCGTGAAGGAGTTACCTCCACCACCGCCGACGTTGCATGGCACCTTCAAGTGGCCATATGTCCATATAGTAGATGGTGACTTTAGCGTGCTGGAAGCGCGCAAATTTCAATTCCCTAACCGGTGCACCGCTGACTGATATATTTATAATGATGGTAGGTAGCTACGCATGCGCAATGTTATTTGACGGTGTAACGTATTTTTAAGTAAAAAAAAAAAAACAAAACAAAAAGAAAACAAATAAACGCTTTCAAAGGAGTTACAAGATAAGTGAAAGAAGAAGAAATAGAATTGGAAATGGCAAAAGCAGAAGGGAATACATGGTCGAGTAGGTAGGTGCGCAAAGGAACTTACCATCATGATGGAACTGTTAAGCTTCGTTAAACAATTTGATTACGTGTGTGAAAGAAAGAATTTAGAAATAAAGTCATAAAGTTCCCAAAGTATGTACATGCTCTTATGTACATGTCTATAATACATAGCACATCCATTCATATTTACATACCTACCCTGCAAAAAATCTACGCCTTTTTTAAGGTTTATTCCAAAAGATTTAAACGCTATCGAAATAATGCCTACACTCAGGGAAAAAAATTATAAAAACATATGAAAACGTGCTTAAAATGGGCAAAAACGTATTTAAAAGTGATGTAAATACCGACATTTTTATTTTAAAAATGTTCATTGTAAAATTTTTAAATTAAGAAAAAACATTTTAAATTTAAAAATGTTTATTTTTATTTTAAGCACTATGAGAAAAAAAATGCTGCAGTGTTCTCTATATCATTTTCTCTTCCGGATTCGAAACTGTATCCAACTGCATTCTCTTCATTTTCTCTCAATCCGAGTCCCAACTACAAAAATATAGCCTCCGCTTGTTCTACTCTTCATTTCTAAATCGCCTTAACTGTTTGCTATCTTTATTTCTTGTTCTGCTTATTCTCCTTTTTTTCTTTATTTTATATTCTCCTCCGGATTCGAACTATGACATCAACCTGAAATTCAATCCAACGCCATCACACAGTGGAACATTAAACATTATATTGAATTGTAGTAACCTATTTATACTTCCTTTTTCCTAAAAAAGAATCCATGAATTATATGAATCATTGTAAAAACAAAATTTAAAAAAATCGATTCTCATTTTTGTTTTTGTTAGATTTCTTACAAAAAAAATTTTTTCTCACAAAAAAATTTTGAACAAAGAGCGAGTTTTTGAATCAACATTCATTTTCATTTTTAATTTAAGTACATACATATGTATGTTTCTTTTTAAATGCAAAAATTTCATTCTTAATTCAAAAATTTAATTTTTAATTTAAAAATTTTCATTGTTAAAATAAATATGGTTTGGTTTAAAACGTGCATTATGAAAACAAAAATTTTATTTTTGATTTTAAAATGCTGTTTTTCCCTGAGTGTATGCGAACAAAAGTGGTATGTTGGATACAGTGCTGATTTTTCTGTGTTGATGTCATCAGCGCTGTAAGGACTACACTCTTTCTCTCTCTGAGAGGAAACCTTATTTCCAAGGCTTATCCGCCATGAGAATAAGGCTTAGATATTTACTGATAATAAGACCATATGTTGTATCTACATACTTTATAATAAGGCTTATTTGCCATGGGAAATATGGCTTAGCTAATTACTGATGATGCCAATAATGAAAAGTTCTTAACTGCATGTGAGTTGAAAATAAACTGAATGTGTATTTTTTCTAAGCGACAATTTTTCCTTCGACAATACGCATTTTCTTACGCTCGCCACTCTTTGTACTCTTTTTGCCCCATATTTGCTCATAAAACTTAATTCCCTCACTCTCTATTTGAGATACATAGGTATGAGCGCATAACAGAAAATTAAGTATTACAACGCTTGGAGCATAGAGAATGAGTGCATAAAGGCAAGCAGCGCTGCCAGCGTATTTCAGTTTAACAGCTTAGGCTTCAGCTATAAGCATAACCTTTCTACTGGGTACCCGCGTTTCACATGGTGTCATAAATACATACATACATACATACATAAATATATCCATATGTAAATTTTTTTTATCTTTGTACCTACTCTTATTTTATGCTCGCTCAACATTTAAACGACAAAACGGTATTGTTTTCGTTATCAGCTTTGAATTAAGCGCCAAAAAGCTTGGGAAAATCCCATTTTAGTTGTGCGGGTGGAACGGAACGGCTCTTGGTATTCGTGTGGTTGCGCCTTATAACCGTGGGAAATTTTTCGGAAGTTAGGCATTTAGTTAAATGCAGGGCCCTGCGCACGGGGGGGGGTTTGGGGGTTAAAACCCCCCCATGACCAAATCTAAGTTGCAATGAATTTGCAAAAATTTTCAAAATACAGTTTATAAATTTTGCATTGAATTTTGACTAATAATTTTTGACAATACATATTATGGCGTTTTCTTTTCTGACAAAAAATGTTGCCCTTGAATATCTCAATTATCGAATTACGTAACATGACTTTTTATAAAATGGCTGAACTTGTAGTTAATGGTGCCCTCTTACTTAATCAGAGGACAACATTCGTTGAAATAACCACACAAGCTTACAAAATGGCTAAGAAAATCAAACAGGGCAACATTTTTTCGAGAAAAGAAAACGGCATTAGTTACAATAATTTTACGGAAGAAGAATTGGTAAAAGTTGCAAAAAATAAGGTTGGCCAATACATAAGTTCGGCACTTTGAATTGCACTTGGAGCTTTCCGAAATTACAAAGTTGTGTAGCATATGTTCGTTTGGCATTTTTAAAAAAATTGTACTGATAACAAAAAATGTTTTGTGAAAACAGTGAGCAGTTTCAATTAACAAGTACTGTAAACAGTACACGGAAAGAAATTTGTATATTTGAATAAAGAAAAATGCTTTCTTGAACTCAATTTAGAAAATATTTAGGGAAATAAGAAAAATTTACTTAATTATTACTGGAAATAAGAAATTGAGTTTTCCAAAAATGAGACAATTATTTTCTTATTCAAGAACACTAACAAAATCTATAGAAAAAAAATGTTGAAAAAAAAATGTTTAAATAAATAAGAACATCTTTTCTTAAATTTACTTAAATGAAGAAAATCTTTTTGCTAATATCAAGAAGAATTTAAGAAAATTGTGTTTCGACGAATTGGAACAACAAAATACAGCGAAAAAAAATGTAAAATGAATAAGAAAACGTTTTCTTGAGCGAAGTAAAATTTTTCTTGCTGAATTTGCATTTCCAAAGTTACATGTATTTTTTTTCCATTTGCCATCCGCTTTGCATATTTCTGAATATTTTTGCAATTCTCAGATTGTTAGTGAAGCATTTGGTATAAGGAGTTCACTATTTGCATCTTCATTTATATTAAATAAAATGTTGTCATTTCAATAAACAAGTCCTAGGAAAATACTAGTTGACTAATTATGGTTTTCTAATCCCTCATGATTAGTTTTCATTTTCCTTATTTTTTACGTTTTTAATATTTTTAGAAAATATTTGCTTAATTTAATATTTAATATTTTCTTATGCCTCAGACACACATGTGGTATGAATATTAGAATATCAATATTATGATTTGGCTATGCTATGAAAATTTTCAATTAAACTACAAAATGAGGGTGACACATATGTGGTATAGATCGAAATATTATTACTATACTACGATGTGTGTCTCTCGCATTACTTACTTAAGCTCGTTTAAGTTAAGTTTTACTTGCAACAAAAAAATAATTTCTTAATTTATTTCAAAAAAACAAGAAAAAAACATGATGTATTGTGGAACGATCCTCCGTCATCCCTTGTCAAGTTTGGTTTGGAGACAAACCGGTTTCGGCTAATATGCGCCATCTTCAGTGTCTTTTTTCGAAAAATACTTTTTTTCGGCTAATATGTCCCATCTTCCATCTTCAGTGTCTTTTTTCGAAAAAAAAAGTATTTTTCGAAAAAAGACACTGAAGATGGCGCATATTAGCCGAAACCGGTTTGTCTCCAAACCAAACTTGACAAGGGATGACGGAGGATCGTTCCACAATACATCATATTCCTACCCTGTCGGAAAAACAAGCAACCAAAAAGTATTTAAGAAAAAAACACTTACCCTAAGTAAATTATTTCTTATTTATTTAAAATCCAATTTTACTTGAAGCAAGAAAATGTTTTCTTATTTATTTAAAATCCAATTTCACTTGAAGCAAGAAATTTTTACTTATTTATTTAAAATCCAATTTTCTTGGATTTTCTTGATATTAAGAAATTATTTTCTAAGTTCAAAATCAAGTATAATTTTTCTTGTCTCGGCATTGATTCTAGTAAAAAATTCTTTCCGTGTACTATTCAGGACCTGGTTAACTAGGTTTTGATGAATCATAATGAGTTTCAGAAAAGTTAGAGAACATTTAAATTTATGGTGTTGGGTCTGGATATCTGTTTCAGCAAATATGTTTATCTTAGCGAAAAATGTATGCGAATGCAAACCAAAATTAAAAACCCCCCCAAGGCTAATTCCTGCGCACGGCCCTGGTTAAATGTGAAGGTTTTCATCGAAAAGATAAGAATTGAAAGCTGTGGATACCTTAAACGGTATTTACCTTAATCGCACTTATTTGTCTAGGTATATAAATGTGTTAATATGCAAATTTTCTAGGCTAGATTGCATTGGCTCCATTGGCTGTTTAGCTGATCTGATCTGAAGGAATTAGCCCTTGCTGAAACCCAATAAACATCAGGCCAAATAATTTCGAAACGTTTTGAGAATAGGGTTAGTTCTTAGAGGCATCCCAAGTTGAGAATTAATAAAAAAATTTATGAGGAAAGTGAGTAATGATGACTCACAGAGCAGCGATAGACTGTCGACTTGTTTCAGAAAAATATAAAATCCTAAAAAGGTGGATTTGTCTTTATGAACTTGTTAAGCTATAGCGGATGACTTTCGATTTTGTTCAGAAAAGTTTGACTTACTACAAATTCGAATGTTTTTATATTGTGTGGTATGTTACTATATTAACAAGAGAACAAGATTTTAAGATAATCGCCGGTTCTCCTTAATATTTCCCTTCGACAATGGACTAGATTTCGAATTCATATCGAAAAAAATACTTTGGCTGGCTTTGCAAGGAACTTAAGTTCCTTATTTGTAGATGTTACCTCGAAGCTCGATTCAAGCTATAAATTAAAGTCGAGTCAGGAAAGGAGAACTAACTGTATGTACATACATAAGTATGTATGTATGTATATCTGGCCACAGACTTTAGTGCATAGATGTGTACATATATCAGCTCTATTCCTTAAAGTTGCTGAATATACAATTCATGGTAAAAAAATGCTATATACGTACATATCTATATAGAGCAGCCTCAACCATATTCATTTTCAATTGTTTTTTTTTTTTTTTTTTTTGTGCAAAAAGGGTAGATTAGAATTTCTAAAAAGATAAAGGTGAACTTATTTATTTCTTATCTTTTAAAGTCTTACATTTTTTTGATAAAAAAAAAGTATTTCGGAACTTGAAGTTTTTTTCTTATTTGTTGTCCACTTGTCCCCACGAAAAGCACCAACTAAGCGCCAGCTAATGAATCAGAGGCTTTATGAAAGAATTTCATTCACCTCTTTTTTTGAATAATCAAAATAAGGTTAAAAAAAAAACAATTTTATTAGAAAAGATTAAAAATTGCATTGACAAGCTTGTGGAATTTTTGTTTGCACAATTTAATTGCTTGCCGATTACACAACTTGGCAATAAATTTGATGTTAGTCTAAATAAACTTTTCAACATTAAATGGAGAGTCTTTGTCAAGTAATTATTTTAGTTATGATGCATCTATGGGGAGTTATGCAAAAAAAAAAATGTATTCCTCATATTAATTTATAGGCGACGGAATTAGACTATGCCGCAATGAAGGTTTCAAGGTTATCAAGGTTTTTATAAAATTTATTTCTCTATAGACTGAAAACAGTTTGATAAATGTCTAAGCAAAATAAAAGATGAAGATAAATACTAATGTATAATTCAGAGGAAATATTTTGCATAAAAATTTTAACACTTAATGAGTCCGTCAGAATTAATACTTTTCCTGTAGTTCGGCTTCGTTTGCCTTACAGCATAGTTGAATTTCATATATGTACATACATATGTGACAGCGCATAGAGAAAGGGACCTAAGGGTAAAAAATCAATTTGTTTTGTTTGGGCATGGGATCGGTCTCATTCGATGCTCAGATGTTGTCCACATAAAAAAGAAAAAAAATTACCCTTAGGTCCCTTTCTCTATGCGCTGTCACATATGTATTTGTTAGGGCAAAGTTGAAGTACCCCAGGAGTATTTATCAGCTGGAAAACAGCACATATTTCCTACTGAATATTCAGTAGAGATGTAGTTCTAAAATCTGAACATTCCCTTTCGTTTTTATATAGAGGTGGCGTCGAAATTCAACTACCTGAAAACTGCCGAACGAGAAGGGAGAGTTACTGTATGAAGAAATACCTGAATACGCAGGGAGAACTTCCATAGCATATATTTCAATACACCTGATGTCTTCACTGCGTGTTTAATTATTTTTTCAGGCATGATTTTTATATGCACCTCCTTACCTTTTTGAATATGCACCTCCTTACCTCGAATACTACTGGGACTCGATGTGTCGATCGTCATTTAAATACATGTTAAGTATTTTACTCTGTTATCAGTTAAACGGATTGCAGGAAGAGTATTCATTCTGACGGCCCTATAAGATTGTCATCCTTATTTCAAGTAACCTTCAATGAAAATTTTGAAGAAGGACTAAATTTTGTCAAGATATCTGTCTAGGATCTATCTATCTAGCTTCATTAAAAAATGTCGACAAATAAGTAAAAAATATGAAATTAAAAAGAGCCTAGAGCAAACTCTGAAAATGGTCATAAGAAGAACAACACGAACCCAAAGCAACGGTTACACTTCATAACAAAAAAGACAACAGTAAAAATGCGCGGTATAAAAACTTAAGATCAACCCTTTACATACATACATAAGTATGTATATTCTAACCAAAAAATTAATTGCTATCCTCTCCATACGTTTATTCTTTTAACTGCCTATGAATGTAAATGGTTTGCATTTACAACGAATATTACGATGGTACTTATTACATACATACATATGTATATAGGTATTTATGTATGTATGTATATACTTCCTTTTAAAAAAAAAGTAACCGTTCATTCATTACACGAAATGATAAAAATAAACTTAAGAATACACGGGAGATCAAACTTGCAACCGAATCGAGTTGAAATGCATTAATACCAGGATCACCGCCAACGTCGAAGAAGAGACAGGTGGCAACAGGTGCATCAACAACATCATCCCTAATGCAACAGCAAACAGCACCAGAAACAAAAAACATATGTATGTATGTAACAACAACATCTTTGAAATGATCTCGTAAATAAACGGCACGTGCGATCGCCTGAGATGCGTCAGATCATCTGCGGCGGATTCCCCCAAACGTACAAATAATTGCATTGAGAACGCAACGACGACGATGTCGGTGAATGCAACAAGATCTCAACAACGAGGGAGTGCAATCCAAAAAAAAAACAAAACCAAAAAACCAATAATAATAATTATAAGAATTGGTAGTAATACTTTGCATTCGCTAACCAAGCAGATGCATTGGATGTTGAAGGACGGACGGAGATGGCACAAAACGGATAAAACATCATGTCAAACTCTGCTAGTCAAGCGCATTATTAAGTTACCCTTTTAAATAAATGGAATGTATGTACATATGTATGTATGTTTTTGCGCCGTGGATCAGTGACTTTTAAATTGGCTGCAGCAAACGATGAAGATCTTGCAACAACAGTTGTTGCAGCTTCACATTTTGCAAACTGCAAGCTGCATTTGCCGCCACAGAGAGAGTCACTGCATTGTAGCCACAGATGACGATGATGATGGTGATGATCACCGCAAGGTGCGCACGCGCCAAAATGCATATTCACTTACTTACTTTTTTTATACTCAGCTGTACTAGTACGCAGAGTATTATAATTTTGATTTCATAACGGTGGATTGTAACAGAATGAAATAATGGAGATAGATATGGACTTATATATATCAAAATGATCAGGGTGAAAAGAGAAATCGATTGAGCCATGTCCGTCCGCCCGTCCGTCCGTACGCACTCTAACTCGCGTAAAAATTGAGATATTTTGATGAAATTTGAAATGCAAGTTGGTATCGAGACTGGGACGGTTGGTATTGAAAATGGGCGAAATCGGACCATGACCACGCCCACTTTTCCTATATAGAAAAAATCGGAAATTTGGTATCTCAGCCACTAATATAGCTAGAGTAATAGAATTTTATCCACATATTGAGCTCAGGCCCTTGTGAAGAAATTTGATGAAGTTTTGGAAAATGGGCGGTGCCACGCCCACTTATTAAGGGTCAAACATTGAAAGTTTTATATGTCATAACTCAGAAACCGTTGAAGATATATCGATGAAATTTGGTATGCGTAATTTGCTTACTTAGATAAATGTTTCGACGAAAAATTATCAAAATCGGTTGACGGCCACGCCCACTTTTATATATGGGAACTATAAAGGGGCCTAATAAAAACATTTTAAGCGATATCTCTGTCAAATATAAAGATCTATCACTGAAATTTTGTGGCAGGAGTCCAACTACGGACATAAAACAAAAAATACAAAAATTTTGGAAAATAGGCGGTGCCACGCCCACCTATTAAGGGGCAAATATTGAAAGTTTTATAAGCCATAACTCAGAAACCGTTAAAGATATATCGATGAAATTTGGTACGCGTGATATATTTACTTAGCCAAATGTGTGGGCGAAAAATTACAAAAATCGGTTGACGACCACGCCCACTTTTATATATGGGTATTATAAAGTGACCTGTGGTGCAGTGGGTAGAGTGCTCGCCTGCTATGCCAGAGGTCTCGGGTTCAAACCACGGTCCGAGCAAAACACCAAAAAAAAATTTTCTAATTAGTAAAAATCCAATTATTGGATTTTTTAAGAGCAGCGGTCACCTCTCGGCAGTGGGCGGCATACCCTCCGAGTGTATTTCTGCCATGAAAAAGCTTCTCACAAAAAATGCATTCGCCGTTCGGAGCCGGCATAAAACTGTAGGTCCACCCAATTAGTAGGAAAAACAAAAAGGAGCATACCTCGAATTGGGAGAGAAGCTCGGCCATAAAACTCGTCTTGTATTATTAATATTATGATTATATTATAAAGTGACCTAATAAAACCATTTTAAGCGATATCTCTGTGAAATATAAAGATAATTCATTGAAATTTCGAGAAATGAGTTCTACAATAGACCGGAAACAAAAAATAAAAAAAAGTTTGGAAAATGGGCGTGGCACCGCCTCTTTTTATTCAAAGGAATCTACGAGCCTATTACTCGACAAATAACTGAGATATTAAGACGAAACTTCGTTTACACACTTTTATAACTTGTTTTAATAGACACGCAAAAATGTATTGAAATCGGTTTATGACCACGCCTACTTTTTAACAAAGATATTTCTGGAACACCCTTTTGGAATTTGTAACATGAAGTCTTTGTAACTAAAACTCATAGAGGGATGCAATTTTGCACTAACAATAATATTTATATGCTTATTTGGATGATTGACACAAATTTTGAAAATGGGCGTGGCTGCGCCCTGTTTATGCAGCACTCGTTTCATATAAAATACAACCTATATCGAACAAACGCAAACAAACAATGAAAGCATACAGCTGAGTATCGAATGTTCGATTCCACTCGAACTTAGGCTTCCTTTCTTGTTTGAATTGTCTCTTTCCGCTTCGTTGTTAATGGTTTTTAAAAAGTCAAACGATCGCCGTTAAAGATTAAGGATATTTTCATTGCAATTGCGCTTTCGTTGGAGGGAAGTGATAGAGGAATCGCTCCAGCGCGCCAATTGCTTGTTTGGTGTTGGTGCACTTGTGCATGTGATTAAGAAGAAGTGGAACAGCGCGCTGGCAATTCGGTTGTAAGGAATTAACGATCGACCAACCGCACGTGGATAAATTAGTGTTTTTTTTCTCTCTACCTTTTCTCTTCTGCGAGTTCGCTTATTTGGTAGAATTTTTATGTTGCAAAAGATGTAAAGGCAATTAAAGAACTTTTTTTTTTTCAGTTACAACACCATGGGCATCTAAAAATCGAACTTCACAGGTTCTTTGGTCACGACGAGATAATGATAAAGATAGAACTAAGATTAAACGGAATTAGATTTGGCGGCGATTGTGAAATTATCGTAATCTAACTCTCAGTTATTGTTCGAATATATTATGTATGTATGTATGTAAATCTGGAACTTCCGGTATTCGAGAGGACTGCCGTGAATATGACCGAGGAAGCCTGGCCCCACTTACCACGGGGGCCTAGAATATACCCGTGGTAAGGAATGCCTGTCGTAAGAGGCGACTAAAATCCACCGGCCTAGAAGGTTGATTATGGCAAAAAAAAAAATCGTTCGCACGACAGTCGGGCTAGTGTCAGAAGGGACTATTACCCGAGCGTACCGGATTTATTCGGCAAAGGACTGTCACATCCCCTACACTCCCCAAAACCTTCGGGGAGTGTCTTGGTGGCTACAACAACAACAACCGATGCAGCCTAATTAAGGTCGGATATTTTAGTTCTTGCTAGGGCGGCAAAAATCCTCGGCTGAAACCACCAAGAGGTTGCTGCCTGGACAACTGTTACTGCTGCTTGTGCCAGGCCGACTCGACTGTTGTCCAGTCGAGTAGGTCCCCTAAAAGCGTGAGCCAGGGGGAGGTGCGAGACGGCCTCGGTAATGGTTCGGGGTGCCTGACGGAAGGCATAAAACGCATTTATCTTGTCGTGACAGGATGAAGAATCACAACAATAGCAACAACATATCGAAAAGGCTCTTCACTGCAGGGAGTGCGCTAGGTGTCTTTCTTGATATTTCGGGTGCCTTTAGCAACGTCTCTGCTTTGGGAGCTGTTGGAGGGGCTCGAATGGATCAGAATACCCACCCGTCACCGTCCGACAACTCCAAAAGTCCTCAATCCAGCGCCGAATGAGTGGGGCCTTACAACGATGTCAAGGAGAGCACATAGGGGCACCCCACAAGGGGGTGTAGGCACTCTCACCCCTGTTGTGGAATCAAGTGGTCAACAAATATTCTTCAGAAAATACACAAAATACTAAAACTTGCGTAACACTAAGGACTATATATGGTATCTGTGAAGGATCACTGTATCCGGCCAACATAACCTAACCTTAGGTACACTTAGGCCAGTGTTGAGGCCCATTGTGATACCTCAAGAAGAAGACAGATTACTCCTCCTTTTTAAACCAGTTTGATAACCTAATGAAATTCACCAGGTCCTTTATGTCGACAACCGCGACTTTAGGTAGGCTGTCCAGGAAAGCTGTCCCAAGAAAGCGTCGTCTGGCGCTGTTAAGAGCCGGGCAGTGGCAAATGAGGTGTTCGATCGTCTCCTCTTCCTCATCATCTTTGCAGCTTCTGCAGCATCTGCAGTAGGGTGCACCCAGTCTTTCTGCGTGTTTCCCGATGAGGCTGTGTCCTGTGAGAACCCCCACAAGGTTCGATATTTCCTCTCTCCTTAGAGTACATATTTGACGAGATCGCTTGTGGTCCCAATTCGGCCAGGTTTGTCTTGATGTTCGACATACTGGGTTCTGTTGTCATCTATCGCTTGCTAGATTATAGATATGCTGTTTAAGCATTAGCTTGCATGTGGCAAACGGCATACCTTTGCGTTCTTTGTCAGGAAGAACCTGCTTGGTAGTGCCTTGTCTTGCAAGTTCATCTGCCCTACAATTTCCCTCGATATCCCTATTTCCCAGGACCCACACGAGGTGCAGACGGGTCTGTTTGACCATCTCCTGTAGAGATCGGCGACAGTCTAGTGTTAGTTCAGAATTGAACGAGTTGCAGCCAAGAGACTTAATTGCTGCTTGGCTGTCGCTGAAGATGAATAGATCCCTGTGGATAGGTTCATGTCCTATACGGTTGACAGCCTCCATTATTGCTGACAGCCTGGTAAACGCTGCAGTGGTCGGGTAGTCTAAAAGCTAGCTGTAGATTCAAGTCCTGTGAAAAGACTCCACCTCCAACTTTGTTGTCCAGTTTCGAGCCATCGGTATAGATGGAAACGCTACCTGGGGTTGGGTAGCACCGATTTGGCTCTTTCCACTCATCCCTATTTGGAATCCTTGTTTCGATGTTGCTGTCTGCAACTATTGTAGTAGTACAGCGTAACCTAACCTTAGTTCTTGAAGAAAAACTATATCCAAAAACAGGCTTTCCCCAAATTCCAATCGGGAAGATCACGGCATTATTGCCATAATTTGAACATGTGAGCCATGTTTGCATATTTGCAAGATTTCAAGTTACTTTTAATCAAAGTCTAATAAGAATTTGTTTCAAGGAGGTCGCAGTGATCTGTCATATGTATATGAAAGGAGTTGATAAACCATCAGATATGAGCAGTTTCTGGTAGAAATAGTCAACATAACACCAGCGGCTTCGCTTAAAAACAAATTGAAATCTACTTTACTACAAATATTTTTTTTTTTCTATCTAAAAATATCTACATCTTCATTTCTTTTATTGAACTCTGCATAACTATCTTCTCTCGAATTCTTCTTCCACGCCACTTCAACGAACAGCTGAATGATTGGTCATTATTATCCTTAACGGCTGGCTGCTTAATATTTTTATTTCTTTTTTCTTACAATTTCATTTGCTCTCGCTATCAGCGGCTCGCGCTGTTTGACTTGACTTCTACTTTAGTGATCCTCAGTGAAGGGCTATTGATCGCTTTAACGGTGAGTTTAGATAGGTACATACATACATACATACATACGTACGTACACACAACACATTGCGCGGGTCAATGGCATGCGCCAAGAAACGGCTGCTGCTGCTGTTGCAGTTAACTAACTTCTGGTACAAAAACAATAACAAACTCCGCCAACAACAACAACAACGAGCTCCATCTCTAATTGTCCGCATTCGCGCTTCTTTTTCTTTTGTGGCTTCGATTTGTTTTTGCGGTTTTTATACCTTTCATGAACACGAACTGGTCTTCTGGACTGTCACAAAACACCTTTCTTGTAAATACGAGAAGGAGTGTAGTGATAGAGCCACCAAAATACCTACATATATGTATGTATGTAGGTAAACCGATATGATCATAAGCCATGTCCGTCTGTCGATCATCATTAAACCTCGAATGCACTGCAGAATCCCGCTAATTTCACATACAAAATCCCGAGAGCGAATACTGGAAATTTACCAGGATTCATTCTGAACAATGAACAGCAAATTAACTCAACTATAATGAAGAAGCAGAAGAATGAGAAATGTCAAACTGAACAACGATACGAGTAGCTAAGTGGAGACGGGTTAGTTCGAAAGCCCATTACGGCCGAAGACAGCCGCAGTCTTACTTGCTTAGCTTTAAAAAAGGCAGCAAGAAGTGTTTTTTAGGGTTTTTGCTGTTTTATCTGCTCGTTTCCGCCTTTTTAGTTCTTTCTGATTTATTATTATTTTGTCGTTTTCGTTGCTCGAAAATCGGCTATCTTATTAACAGGGCAAGGTGTGAACATGTTGCAGGGGTTGTATGCCCTACTTTAATAGGTATACTATTTGTGGTTGTTGTTGCTTCATTTTTTTTTTAATCCTGCTCTACTTCTGTTTAACTTCACTGCTTGCGGTGCATGATAATATTTCACGGACCGCAAATAATTGTTTGTTTTGCTTTTATTTCAATTAAACATTAGCCTTGTTAATAACACAGTCCAACAAATTTATGAAAGATTTTACACAACACGAACAAACAGAGTAATTATGAAAGTGGATGTCTGCCAGGCCAACTTTGCGTGCCGAACAGAGTACTAGGTCAGGGGGTTTGATTTTTTTTTTCGGACGGGTTAAAGTTTTATAGTTTTAGCTGGAAGTGCAATTACTTTATCGAAAATGTCTTATAAAAATGACTTGAAATGCTGTTGTTGACCTGAACTATTCCATAGAATTTAATAAGCAATTTCTTTGCTGTAGACTTTAACCCCCACGAAAATAGACGTTTTTAACACTTTTTGGAAACACATGTAGATACATAATATCAATTAAAAATGCAGATAGAGGGTTATAATGTTCTAGGAAATTATTCGCCATAAAAATTCACGGGGGGTCCCCGCAGACAAAATCTTTGTACCTACAAAGAACGCAAGAGAGAACAGGAAATAATAATCAAAAATCATGCCATGAAATAACAACTTTTTTACATACATACATACATATGTGTGAAAAATACATAGCACATACATTCGGTTTTTTTTCTTTTGCATATCTGACGTTTATTAGGATCACAAATTGCTAATTCAAGCATAAAAATCAATCGTGATATCAAAAAAAAAAAACTCAATTTTTACGGTCCCTGCACACATTTCGACTGCGAGATTACTTTAACGATCGGCAATTGTTTGTATGGCGCTCGATTACGTTTCAACGTGTGTTTACGTTACTGCGCGTTGTGTTTGTAGGTATTTGTTGTTTTTGTTGGCTACAACAAGCCACCACTTTTGGCATGCGTCAGCCCTGACAGATTGTTTAACTAAGTAGGTACATACATATTTGGCAGATGTTTCTTTTTTAGCAGCCACACTGTTCCGTTTACAACAAAAAGCTAACTCTTCACATTTGATATTCATCCAGCATTCGAATGTTAGTTTGGGCGTGGGCGTGGGCGTTGACGTGCGTTGCTAATGTTCCTAAAAAGGTGCGTCTATTTGTTAATAATTGGATGGATATGAGTAATTTAAGGATTGGCGCTGGAGAGATGCTCTTTTGCTTATATCTACATGTGCATGAAGCTGTGTGTGAATTGTGGCATAAATCTTAGGAATCGTAAATTTTGTAGTTTTGGTTGTAGTTAATTTAATGGAAGAATATGCTTAATAAATAACAATTTAGATGATGGCATTTTTTAGACACTTTTTTAGATGCCGAATTTGAGCTCCGGCTATATATTTTTGTGTTATAATAAGTCTTTCCCTTTACCGTACCTTCTGTTCCCTTCGCTTCCATTCTCTTCCCTTCCCTTCCCTTCCCTTTCCTTTCCTTCCTTTCCTTCCTTTCCTTTCCTTTCCTTCCCTTTCCTTTCCTTTCCATCCAATCCCTTCCCCTTCCTTCCCATTCCACATCCTTTTCCATTTCCCTTTAGCTTTCATTTTCGTTCCCTTCACCTTCTTTCGTTTTCCTATCCCTTTCTCTATCGCTCTCTATTACTTTTCTTTATAATTTTTCCCTTCTTAGTATTTCTCCCTATCTTGCTCCCTTCCCCCTTCCGACCCCTTTCCGACTCCTTTTCCCACTTTGTTTTCTGCCCTGTTTCCTTTCCCTTTCTCCCTTCCCTTCCTCCGCCATTTCCCTTTCTACTTTTTTTTCTTTTCCTAAGTAACCGTGTTGGGCATTACATTGAAGAGAGCTTAATATAGAAGCCCTGGGCCCTCACTCTGTAGTTCGATTCGAAAGCGAAATTCGATTCGAAAGTACATTCGTACTGTATAGAATATATGGAATAGAATTCGAAAACG
Organism: Urophora cardui; assembly: GCA_960531455.1. Taxonomy (NCBI): domain Eukaryota; kingdom Metazoa; phylum Arthropoda; class Insecta; order Diptera; family Tephritidae; genus Urophora; species Urophora cardui. The sequence goes on along the minus strand of OY482671.1, from coordinate 151,705,348 downwards.
AACGAATTTTCTTTCGAATCGAACTACAGAGTGAGGGCCCTGATTTCTGCAAAAAAAAAATTCCAGGGTTATCCAGGTCCACGCTTTTACCAATATCTGGCAACCGGGCCTAGGCATCATCATGAAAATAGCTATACTATGTTCAAGCCCTACTTAATAACTTTTATTTGATGCCAATATCGTCTAAAAACTTTCCGGGGTTATACCAGTACACGTTCATCTGCTTAGCGAGAGAAGGCGCTTATCGACTTGAGTTACATTGATTAAAATGTGTGTGATGTTTCTCATTTGCCGTGTGGGACACTTTTGCCGGTCTAGGTTCTAAACACATCCCACCCTGAATTTAATCCAAAAATGACGAGCCTTCGCAAGTTATGAATAAGTAGTTAATTTAAGAAGGCCTATATCTTTGAGAGGATATCATTAAAAAGCAAATCCCAGCTAGACTATTAATCCATTATTCACCGAAGATAGTTCCTGAAATAACCAGTTTCTCACTGCTGGACGCGTTTCGTGTCGAAATCTGCAAGAACGTAAAGAAACTGATAGAAGCTCTGTCGAAAATTTTATACATATGTACATACACATATCTGGGAATTTTCGAACACCTGAATCTCTGGTCTGGTACATTGTAAATACAAATGAATATGTAACTTTTTATCCATGATAAATAGAATACACATGAATTTGCTCTTGCTTCACAAAACACGACGACTTAAATTACAAATTTTACCCTCGAAAAAAAGCAGAAAAAACTCGCAAAACAAAAAGTAAATGAAAAGGTTAACAACAAAAAAACACGACCGAAACCAAAAACGAAACGGAAACGCAATAAAAGCAACATAAAAAATCCTACATCATTCGATTCACAGATGCCTCACCTGTGAGGAGTCTCATGAGCGTGAAAGCCATTCCATCCACCCCACATGCAGGTTTACATAAAAACATACATACATACATATGTATGTATCTACCATCCTGCGAGTTTCTGTCAGGGATGCCACTAAGAAAATTTTTTACCTACCAAAAACCTACCAAAATCGCGTCGAACCTACCAATTTTTCTTTTTTTAACTCAAAAGGTAACATATTTTCTAATCGAAAGATAAAACTCAAAAAATAGCTTTTATTTTCTGAGGGAAAAATAAAACTCAAATAAATGATAGCTTAAAAAAACTAAAAAACACGCTTTAATCTTAAAAATCGTACTAAAAATTGAGAAATAATTTAATTAGAAACAAAATGATGAACGAAAATATAAGTATTTAAGGAAAAGCGTGCGGGTGCTCAATAATATTTCGATTCATACAACTAGTACAAAAATATACATAGTACATACCTAGTTGAGAAATTAAAGAGTACGTTATATGAAATCTCAAAAAAGTCAAAATAAAAATATTAGTAAAAAAACAGCGATTTTAAAAATTTTTTGACATTCTGAGCACCCGTGTTTTTTAGTTTTTTTAAGCTATTATTTATTTTTGACTTTTTAGTGAAATTTTTCATTAAAGGATGTTTTATGCGGACGCAAGAATAAAAGTAACAAGTAAGGAAGCCCAAGTTGGAGTGGAATCGAACATTAGATACTCAGCTGTATGCTTTCATTGTTTGTTTGCGTTTGTTCGATTAGGGTGTATTTTATATGAATCGAGCGCCGCATAAAGTTGGCGCAGCTACGCCCATTTTCAAAATTTGTATCAATCATCCAAATAAGCATATACATATTATTGTTAGTGCAAAATTGCATCCCTCTATGACTTTTAGTTACAAAGACTTCACGTTACAAATTCCAAAAGGGTGTTCCAGAAATATCTTTGTTAAAAAGTAGGCGTGGTCATAAACCGATTTCAATACATTTTTGCGTGTCTATTAACACATGTTATAAAAGTGCATAAACCAAGTTTCGTCATAATATCTCAGTTATTTGTCGAATAATAGGCTCGTAGATTTCTTTGTATAAAAAGAGGCGGTGCCATGCCCATTTTAAAAAACTTTTTTTATATTTTGTTTCCGGTCAATTGTAGAACTCATTTCTCAAAATTTCAATGAATTATCTTTATATTTCACAGAGATATCTCTTAAAATGGTTTTATTAGGTCACTTTATAATACCCATATATAAAAGTAGGCGTGGTCGTCAACCGATTTTGGTAATTTTTCGTCCACACATTTGGCTAAGTAAATATATCACGCGTACCAAATTTCATCGATATATCTTCAACGGTTTCTGAGTTATGACATATAAAATTTTCAATGTTTGACCCTCAATAAGTGGGCGTGGCACCGCCCATTTTCCAAAACTTCATCAAATTTCTTCATATAGCTTATATTAGTGGCTGAGATACCAAATTTCCGATTTTTTCTATATAGAAAAGGTGGGCGTTGTCATGGTCCGATTTCGCCCATTTTCAATACCAACAGTCCCAGTCTCGATACCAACTTGCATTTCAAATTTCATCAAAATATCTCAATTTTTACGCGAGTTATCGTGCGTACGGACGGACGGACGGACGGACGGACATGGCTCAATCGATTTCTCTTTTCACCCTGATCATTTTGATATATATAAGTCCATATCTATCTCGATTATTTCATTATGTTACAATCCACCGTTATGAAATCAAAATTATAATACTCTGTGTACTAGTACAGCTGAGTATAAAAAGAAGTCTGATGAAGGGATGTGGTGATCTCCGAAATAGATCTACATACATATGTATTTATAACTTCTACCAAAAATATTAATTTTTCACATACATTTTTTCCTTATAAAAAAAAAAACATTGGTCATGAGAGCTCAAAAATGAAGCCTAAACGAAATAAAAGCGTGTTAAAAATAGTAAACAACTTCTTGAGAAAATAAAAATTGCCAAACACATGTGAAAGTTACCAAGAAACTAACAGCGAAAAAATAACCTATTTTGGTAATTACCAAGATCGGCAACCATGCTATAATTGCTATAATTGATGCCTATAATAGAATTTGAACAAAGAAAAACAAAAAAACCAGTTCTTGCTTTGCATACGTATGTATGTACATGCGGTTGTTTTTATTGCAAACACAGAAAGAACAGAAAGCTTGTTTCTTATTGGCTTGCATCCGGGAGTGAATTGAATGAAATTCATAGAGACTATTTTGAAGAGAGGTAACTTAAAAGCCTCAATGAAGCATAGGATATAATGTTGAATGTGCACTATATGATGTCGGTGGGCTGAATCTCATGTTGATGTCAGGTTTCGAATCCAGAGGAGAATAGAAATAATAGAAGAGAGAACACAATAATAAAAGTAAAGTGAATGTTTCAAAAAATAATGATTGAGTTAAACGTTGCAACTTTTAGGATGGGATGAAGTTACATACATACATACATACATACAGGTGAAGCTAATAAAAGCGTGTTAAAAATAACTTTTATTTTCTGAGGGAAAAATAAAACTTAAAAAATAACTTTTATTTTCTGATCGAAAAATAAAACTCAAGAAATAACTTTTATTTTCTGAGCAGAAAATAAATCTCACAAAATAATTATAAAACATCAACTTTTTGGATATAACTCATAACTGTTACAGTCTCTGCATTTGAGGAATAATGAGGGCAAGCAACTGATCCTGAAGGAAACGTAAGAAGATTTATCGAGGGAAATAGCGGACATTGTTTCCACTTGGTGCAGTTAACATATTTACTAGCTAGGTAGGCCTGATGGCCTGTTGTGATACCACATGGAGCTCTTTATTACACACCATGTCGACAAACGACCTTGTTTGCTTCATATAGCGTAAAATGTCAGATACCTTTCTGTTTTCAATCTCCTCGAGTTGTGTCTGTGGGGGCAAGTGTACTTGAAGCTCAAAGAAAACATTTCTATTTAGCAGAGTTTTGTGACAAAACTCTACTGAGAAGACACGTTTTCTCAACAGTGTTGTGGAAAAGTGACCAAATGTACCAAATCAGTGATGTAAGTTGAACGAAGGCAAAAACCTACCAAAATTCAAATCGTCCTACCAACCTACCAAAAGGAATAAAACCTACCAGTTTTGGTAGGAAAAGACCAAAAGTGGCATCCCTGGTTTCTGTACATATGTACCTTTAAGTAGAGGTTGCACAAAAATAAGCACGCAAGTATACTGAGAAATCCCCCTTCCCTGCTCCGGAGGCCAACAACTTTATTCGTTCCAGCGTTCCACTTTGACTTTACGGACACGCAGAGCGCCATTGGCAACACGGACACCAACAAGAACTCAACACGCAAAGGATAATAGGACATACATATGTACATATACATATATTAACGAAGTTGAGCCCACACCGATTCTGAAGGGTGGATCACCCATGCTGCATGGCTAGTCGCTGGTGTGACGCGACCGAGCTGGGAGTAGAGGTGGTAAGGTGGCTGCTGCTTGGTGGTTGTTCGTCAGCGAGACGTCGCGTGGGCGTTGGGGAGTGAGCTCAGCAGAAGCAGAAACAGCAGCAGCAGCAGAGCTGAACAGAGTACCGAAGCCAGATTCAAGTTACCTGATATCTGTCTCGTCTGCAGCTCTAGCTAGTCTATCTCTCTGCGCGTTGATTCGTACATACTTCGTTTTAGCAATTTATTTAGTTACATTGTTTGTTTGTTTGGTTATTCGTTGAGTGTGATGACTAGGGCATGGAAATCTATGCAAATACATGTTTTTCTTAGATTTAGGTAGAGCCAAATAAATAAACAAACTTTGCGAATCGTGAAATTGTCTTAAAAATGGCATTCAAATGTTTTTGCATATTTTGCATATTTTGGTCATATATGCATATTTTTACATATTTTGCGTTGTTTGCATTTTTTTATTACATATTTCACATTATATTGCCTATTTTTGTAATTTGCTAGTTGTCAGTTTTATACAAACGAAATTCATGCATAACAGCGATCTGACGACGAATAGAGTTTCGTGTGAACACGGCTATTATTAGTATTTTCGATACCTGTCGACAAAGAGCCGTTTTCAAACATGCTCCTATTACCTCTGTGGATGTAGAACGTTCGTTTTCTATGTACATATAAGAGCTTTTTTCGACCGAATCGGCAAAGTTTTCTTTTTGAGAATATGAAAAAATATTTCATTGTGTACGCTAATGAATCGTTGAATAAGGATTAACCTTTGCAAATTATGAAATGTTCAAGACTGAATTTATGTATCTATATATATATATATAAACATACATATGTATAAACGTACAACGTAAGAGCAAAATTGAATTAAAAAATATTTGTACCTAATTTATTTAACCATTGTAACTTCAATAAACATGAATTATCTGAAGTTGAAAAATTTGAATTAATGCATTTTTTTTGATTTTTCATGCATATTTCTCAGTTTTTGTTGCATTTTTTATGCGCATATTTTTTATTTTTTAGTACATGAAATTCCATGCCCTAGTGATGACTATACAGAATGGTTTTATGTACCTAGTATGTATATATATATATGGTATTATGTATAAAGAGATACATAGGCGCTAGTAAATAAGGCGGAGGGGTTGAGAAAATCGATATTAAGCGCAGAGTGACTCTCCTGCGTTAGTAAATACATATCGTCGGTCTCCTGCCAGAAACACGAATGTGAAAATTTTTATAAGTGCGATGTCTGCTCTTTATCGGGTATATATTGATATAATAACAATTAATATTTGTATATGTACTTATGTACATACACGTACATATTGGGCCGTATTAATAAAAACGAAGCAAATACTTTTACTCAAGTTTTAGAAATTTGACATCAATTTCTATGAACCAAATTTCAAAATTTGAGTAAAAGGTCGCAAATTTTAAGCAAAAGCAAATGCTAAGCTTTTATTAATATGACCCATTATATATGTATGTTTACACAAGCATTTATACAAATATTAATTGTTATTATATCAATATATACCCAATAAAGAGCAGACATCGCACTTGAAAAAATTTTCACATTCGTGTTTCTGGCAGGGAGCCGACGATATGTATGTATGCTTCTTTTTATCCTTGTAGCCGAAAACGAAATGGGGTTTTGGATGGATGGACGGAGAGAACAAATGCTTATTTTCTGATTCTTATCTTGAACCATTACTTAAGCAAATATGTACATATAAGAGCAAACTATTCACCTTTTTTTTTTGCGTATTTCAATGAATATAATTACTCAGATAAAATATACATACATACATATGTTACTAACCCCATCAGATGAGAACGGCTGGGCCGATTTCTGTTTTGTCAGTTGTTCGTATTCTCGAGGAGAAGGTTCCTACGGAAGAAAATTTTAGAAAATCTCTCCGGAAAAGTCCGAAAATTGGTAAAATCCGTGCGCATGTGTGTCCTTTATAGACTCCCAAAGTAATCAACCGATCTTTATGAAATTTTCACAGCAGATTCATGTGGTGTTAGCGCACATAATAGGGTATATAGAATTTCGAAAAAGAGGGAGCTTCCCGGAATACAGGCCTTAATGTGGACCCAGATCGACCCAGCAAGTCTTCGAGCAAAATTGGTATCAAATCAAAGATGTTGAACAGGCCTTCTACATAAAGTTATTTTCATTGCGATGCCTAGGCCGGGTCTCCAGATATGGGTCAAAACGTGGGACCGAGTGACCCTGGAAAGTTTCTGAACGATATTGGTATCAAATGAAAGTTGCTGAGGAGGACTTCAACAAATAGCTCTTAAAATAGTGATGCCTCTGCCGTGTTCCAAGATTTGGGTCAATATTGGTAGCAAATGAAAGGCGTTGAGCATGGCTTCCATATACTGCTATTTTCATTGTGATTTCTAAGGCTGTTCCCCAGAGATGGAGAAGTAGTGCGCCCGGATGGTGATGGACGGTCCCGGTAACGTAAAGGTAGCTAGGTATAGGGATAAGGATAGGGATAGAGATTGAGATTGGAATAAGGACAGGGATAGGGATAGGGTTAGGGATAGGGATAGGGGTAGGGATAGGGATAGGGATAGGGATAGGGATAGGGATAGGGATAGGTATAGAGTAGCCATGGGTAATGGCGCAATTTTTTTTGGCGCTGATACAATAACTCACGGTACTGGCGCAATAACACCTTTAGCGCAATTGTCATGGAATAATCGATAAATAACATTTTTTCGCTTGTTACTGTTCACCATCCCCGTTTTATTTCTTTTGGCGCAATTCTGCTTACATTTACGAGGGCACAATTAATTTAAATTTTCATAATCATTTGGAAAAATATTCCGTATATATGTGAAAATATGCTGGAAATTAGAGTCACTTAGATCACTATCAAGCACACATAATTGTGACGTTGTCATACGTATACATATACTATGATGCTGTTATTGGCGTTGTGGTTGCGCCATTTTACACTAGCGCTATATTGGAGCTGGTGTTAGCGCACGAAATTGAGTCAGTGTTATATTGCAATAGCGCATCATTGAGTTGGCGCTACATTGAGTTGGCGCTACATTGAGTTGGCGCTACATTGAGTTGGCGCTATACTGAGTTGGCGCTACATTGAGTTGGCGCTATATTGAGTTGGCGCATTTCCCAAATCGGAGTTAGCGCAATAACACCAGGGTTGGTGTCAGCGCAATTGCGCCGCGCAGCGCAGTGTTACCCATGCCTAGTATAGAGATTGAGATTGAGTTTGAGATTAAGATTGAGATTGACATTGAGATTGGGATTGGGATTGAGGTTGAGATTGAGATTGAAATAGAGATAGGAATTGAGAAAGAGATAGGGATCGGGAGAAGTAGGTTTGTCACGGCGAATATAACTATAACTTTTATTCAGAGAATAGACAATTTTTATTATTCGCAGTCATTAAGATGGACTCGTAAGATATTGGTTAGCAATTCGGTAATCAAAGACTTTTCTTTAGGCTTCATAGGAATAAATTTTAGCAGAACAACGTCTGCCGGGTCAGCTAGTTGTATATTTTCTAAGGGGAATACGTACCTTTTTGATGAAATTTATTTTTGGTTCCATTAGATATTGTCTAGGAAATCTGATTAAAAAACGGAGTAATATCTTTTAATCCTCTACTCCTTCAGAATTAAATTGTAAAACTCCCATAGAGCGATTCTTCTTAAAGAATAGTTTGATACTTCGGTATTCATACATATTCGTAAGGCTACATCTCCAAGGAATTTAATGTAGGTATGTATGCTTAGACGGAGTGGTAACTCAACTTGGAAACTTGGATATGTATGTTAGTCTGCCAATCTTTGAAAAATAGAATTACACATGTACACTCGGAGAAAAAATGAAGAATTTTGTACTTAAGTCAAACTCTAATCAAGAATTCTGTTCACGAAAGTGCGGTACTACCGAATATTCTTATGCTGAGTAGAAAATTCATATTTCAAGAATTTTTCTTCAAGATCGAAAGTTCTACTTTTAAGACTGACTGAACTTAGCACTGATTTCGTTCGTATTTAAGAATGTTTGGTAGGTTTTCATGAATAAGATTACCTAATATTGAAATTTCTCAAAACAAGAATATTTATTCCTAATTTAGAATTACTAATTTCGGGTATTTTCTCACTTCAATTGCTCTCTCTCTCTCTCTCACATATATTTTATGCCTATTAATATGGCCTAAAAAAAACTTTTCCAACTACAAATAATAAGCGTCACCTCCGCTTGTTCTCTTCTTTTTCCATTGTGGCATCTTCTTCGCCTTCACTGCTTGCTCCGCTGTCGATTTTGTATTCTTCTCAGGATTCGAACCATGGCATCAAGCTGAAATTCAATCCAACGTCATCATACAGTGGGGCATGCAACATTATATTGCACTTTAGTGATGCTTTTATACTCGTACGCCCGTTTTTTTTTTTTTTTTTGAAAAAGAATCTGTGAATTGTTGTCATCATTGTAAATAGCAAACTAAAGAATTTTATTTTTAAGAATTTTTATTCTTATTTAAAGAATTTTCAAACTAGCAATAAGAGTATTCTTGGGTTTGTTTTATGAACATTTTTCTCAATTTAAGTACATTATTCTTATTTTAGATATATAGAAGGGAAAATTCTTGTTCTTAGAATATTAAAGAACGAATTATTCTTAAAATTTTAAGAACGAAAAAGGATAAATTTATTACCAGTCGGACTTAATTTTGGAACACCATTTTTCTCTGAGTGTATATTAAGTGAACTTCATGAGACTTCGGATGAGACGAAAAACGGTAAAGATTAAATAAATACAAAGTGTAATTAATTGGAATTTTTGTACTTCTTAAACCCCAAAAAACGTCATTTTTTTGACTCGGATTCCGAGTCATTTTGTATCCTTTTGTCTGACTACTTTCGGTGTGCCTGACTGACAATGTCAAAATCATATTAGGAAAAGGTGGTAATCTTTCCAATTTAGAGTAATTCCATTCAATAAAGAATTACTACTGGAATATGCAAATTGTGCAAGGACATTTTTTTTATAAGCACAGTAATTAATTTTCTTATTAACGCTCAATATCTATTAAATCCCCCCCCCCCCCCCCCCCACCTGTTATATTGTAATGCAAGGGTGCAGGCACAAATCGAATAACGCAGTCACTCAACAACATCCTCATAAGTTATACAACGACATCGTTCCCGGAATGACAGCATTGAATGTCGATCGATTGTAACGTTTGTTTTGAGTGTACGCCCGATTCGTTTTTTTTTTTTGGGAGTCACACGGAGTCACAGTGATGTTGCTGGGAGTCACAAAGAGTCACTGGGCTGGCATCCCTGTTCCAGTGCACATTCAAATCCATGATCCAATTAAAAGGTCATGTCAGTTCGCTGGCCGCCATATTTCTTTCGGTTTTAGAAAAAAGTATCAGATCCTCATACGTCATTTCCTTTTGCAATTGGCACAGCTGTTCCGCCTACTGGCATTACCGTCTCAATATATATGTATACCGTGATTCAAATCGGCCAAAGTAGGATAACCAAACAACAATGCGGCAATGTCAAAACAATTTAAAGCATATGTTCAAAATTGTGTAGTTCTTATTTTCATATTTCAATTTCCGCCTGCGCGTCATCGAAAATCGGGTGTGTGATTCATTGCCGCGCTTATTTGAATGGTGATCTGTGTCTTGATTGTGCATAGGGGGAGGGGGACGGTAATTGCATAGTCCATTACCAGAGTACCAACACACCACCCATTAAGCATACCATAGTAAATATTTAAATAAGCAAAAAAAAAAAAGGCAAAGGTGTTTGGGCGTGTTGCCAATGGTTACACTTTACCGTTACCTCAGTGCATATACATTTACATACATACATATGTATGTATTAAATCCCACATGTGTCACACCCGTCCTAAAGTGTGTAGATAATATGTTTGGAATGAGTGAGCTTTGCTCTCGTGCATGGTTGCGTGTTGGCCACTATTATCTCGTGCTGTCGCAATAGTAAAATAAGACTACCAACAACAACAACAGCAAACAATGGCATTTAACAACATCCCACAGCTGGGAGATTAACTGGCAGCCACCCCCTGCTATGTGGCCATTGTTTGCAATTGGTCTCGCTTACTTCATAACTTTTCACTTTGCTCTTCTTCTTTTTTCCATTTATGTGTGTATGTATGTGTAGGCCACACCCTGAAATACCGCGGCGCGATAATTCAAGAGTCAATTTGTTCTAAATTCTGACATTTATTTGCTCATTTTCTGTTGATGCTGACTAGTTACTCGGCAAGTCAGCAATGCCAACCGAAATGTGGTTCATGTATAGACTTAAAATGGGTTCGTGTGTTTGCTGTCGGCGCATTATTCATCGGCGGGGGTTGTATGTATGCATGTAGTTGCGCTCTTAATGCGTGGTCGAGGGTGTTTTGATTGTTTTTGTTTTCGACTTCATTTACTGTTATGTAAATGTAATATGTATCAAATATTCCGCAGTCACCCCTGTCAGCCCGCCAAATTCTGTTTGTTGTTTGTTGATTTTGGTGTGTCCGTGTCAAAAGCTTGCAACACTCGCAGGCTCAAGAGGGTGCGCCTTTTGAAGTGATGATGAAAAAGTGATTGCGGGATGATGAAAGGCGTTGTTTCAATTTTTTTCGTCCATTTTTTGTGCGTTTTTCAAATCCCACTTTAGAGTTGCTAATGGGATTATGATTATCACTTGTGGGATATGCTGGCGGATAATGTAATTTTTTGGCCTTTCTGTTGTTGTTTGACTTTTGTGTTGATAAATTGCGTGAAATTAAGTACATAATTCGTTTTGAGTGGGGTGTGGGTTAGGCATTATGTATTGTCTCTGCTGAAAGTCAGAAAGGTTATTCAATTATAATGAGAAGAGAGTAAGTAAATGAATGAAAATTATTATTTATTTTTTTCTTTTAATAGATGGGATTATTCCATAAGGGATAATAATGAAATATACATTTAAACACATGTACATACATAGGTATGTATGTATGTATGTCCTTCAATGCAGCTAAATATCTAGTAATTGAAACGCCTGGAATTAAAGCATGAAACGAATTTTTGTAGAGGAAATCTTATCCAAGTTCATTATTTTCATATCATAAAATCTGCGTGTTTCTCCTAGTCTCTTAGTCTCGCCTTGTGAAAGATACAATATCTTTTCGGCGATTACAGCAATTGACTTTTGAAAGTATTTCCGTTATTGCAAACTTTTCTTGGTAGTTACACACACACACATATTATTTTATTAGTAATCATAACTAAACACCTACCATTACTAATTCATTCATTTGCACAATCGGAGGAAACAAAAGCTCTTCTTCTGCTGCTTCCTGTTGAATGTGCATGTTAAAATGCAAGCGTGTTAATTAATTAGTAAATGCAATATTATTAAAATTGTTTATTTCTTTCATAATTATTACATATGTATGTATTTATGTAGTTATTAGGTGATGATGATGCAAAAACATTAGACGAAGCAAAAATCATTGAGCAGCAAACAACACACAGCTCATCACGGCAGCGTGCAAATGTGTTGCGCTTCTACGTGATTTAATATGTATTTAAAAAAAACAAGACTTTCAATTTTTTATGAAATAAAATACAGTAGCAACAGATGCATAACGATGAAATGATTCACTGCAAGCGCAACAAAATCAAAATTTCGTAATTTTTGTTGGTTTTTTTGTTTATTTATTAAAAAAGAGTTCTGAAATTGCATACACTCAGAGAAAAATGGCGTTCTAAAATTATTCAAGTCTGACTGGTAATAAATTTATCCTTTTTCGTTCTTAAAAACATAATAGGGTATATAGAATTTCGAAAAAGAGGGAGCTTCCCGGAATACAGGCCTAAATGTGGACCCAGATCGACCCAGCAATTCTTCGAGCAATATTGGTATCAAATGAAAGATGTTGAACAGGCCTTCAACATAAAGTTATTTTCATTGCGATGCCTAGGCCGGGTCTCCAGATATGGATCAAAACGTGGGACCGAGTGACCCTGGAAAGTTTCCGAACGATATTGGTATCAAATGAAAGCTGCTGAGGAGGACTTCAACAAAGAGCTATTTAAATAGTGATGCCCAGGCCGGGTTCCAAGCGCAACGAAATCAAAATTTCGTAATTTTTGTTGTTTTTTTTTTATATATTTAAAAGTGTTCTGAAATTGCATACACTCAGAGAAAAATGGCGTTCTAAAATTATGTACGTCTGACTGGTAATAAATTTATATTTTTTCGTTCTTAACATTTTAAGAATAATTCATTTCTAAATATTCTAAGAACAAGAATTTTCCGTTCTTGTTTTTAAAAATTAAGATGCAAAATATCTAAAATAAAAGCCGTCTCCACATATGTATGTAATACCATGTCTCCACATAACGTGTTTCGCTCTTTTTTTCTGCATTTTCTCTCTCAATCTTGTTTCGACACGGAAACCAGTGCCGAAACTCGCCAATTTCCATACAAATTTCTGAGAGCGAGTGAAGATTGAAGCACTGTTTCATTCTGAATCATCTTGCCAACCTCGATGATATCGATGTCTTCTCTAATTTTGTATCGAAAATCTATCGAAATCTCACACAGACCAAAACAAAGACGCAAAAATAAGCAAACATACAAACCTTTAAGAAGAACAAGAAAGAGAAATGTGAAACTGAATCACGATTAGCCACGTGGAGAGGGTTATTGAGCGAGATGTTTTGCTACATGTTTCTCTGGTGAATCAAGTTATGTGGAGACGGGCTTTAACTTGATTCGCCAGCGAAACATCTCGCTAAATAACCCGTCTTCACGTGGCTGATCGTTATTCAGTTTAACATTTCTCTTTCTTGTTCTTCTTAAAGGTTTGTATGTTTGTTTACTTTTGCGTTTTTGTTTTGGTCTGTGTGAGATTTCGATAGATTTTCGATACAAAATTAGAGAAGGCATCGATATCATTGGGTTTGGCAAGCAGATTGAGAACGAAACAAGTGTTTCAATCTTCACTCGCTCTCAGAAATTTGTATCGAAATTAACGAGTTTCGGCACTGGTTTCGAGGTCGAACGAAGATTGGGAGAGCGAATGTAGAAAAAAAGAGCGAAAGACGTTATGTAGAGATATGGTATAAGAATAATGTGAATAAATTAAGAAACATCTTCTTAAAACAAACCCAATTTGTGCTCAAATCAAGAATATTCTAGATATTCTAATTGCTAGTTTGCAAATTCTTTAAACAAGAATAAAAATCCTTAAAACTTAAATTCTTTAGGTTTGTATTTATATGGCCGCTTTAATTCTAATAACACTGGATCACAAAATTAAATTTTTTGTCTGTACTTTGGACGTGACTACCTTATCTATATGTAAAATCGATCGCTGATTCCGAAAATCGGTTTCATTTTTAATTCTATGGGAAGGGTTTTGAGATATCGGCAATTTACCGTTATTTGGCCAATGGCTCCACTTAATCCTGTTTATCTCTTTACCGCAGTGAAATATTCCATTTTACCACGGATTTTCTTCGTTGATAGCTTATTTTTTTGGTAATAGAATGGAGCTTCACGTCAAGGAGTAAAACCGAAGGTGAAAACATTGGTTTTAAAGATATTGCCTGACAAAGTCAATTTTGTCTTCAAAAAATCGTAAAAAATCGAAAAAATTCAAATTGAATCGTCGATATCTCACTGCGGTAAAAAGATATACAGGATTAAGTGGAGCCATTGGCCAAATAATGGTAAATTGCCGATATCTCAAAAACCTTCCCATAGAATTAAAAATGAACCCGATTTTCGGAATCAGCGACTGATTTTACATATAGATAGGATGGTCGCGTTTAGAGTATTTTTTGGCTGTAGAGCAGTGTAATTATTCTATGTGAATTTAAATGAGCTATTGGCGTAAATACAAACGTAAATATGTATATCGGAGAGCCTGCCGAAAAACAAAAAGTCTGAAAACAATAACAAGCATTGCCTGTACAAAAGCTTTGCTTGTTAATAGCTTTAGAACTTTGTACAAACCAAACACACAATCGCACCAACATACTAGGTAGCAAAGGCAGAGTGTCATTAAGCTACTGTTGTTGGTATGTGGATTGTAATGGAGGGAAAATTGAAATTTAAGCGAAACAAAGCTGACGGCGGTGGTAGCTCAATGGGATAGACATATGACTACCAATCGAACGACTTAAGTTCGATTCTCGGTTGAGGCCGCTTGAAGAAGTCTGATGAGGGGATGTGGTGATCTCCGAAATGGATCCATAACTTCTACCAGAAAAATGTTTTCAATTTTTCTTCTTTAAAAAAAAAAAAAATGGCCAATAGCTCATTTAAATTCACATAAATTCTTTAGTTTTTCAATGGTGACAACAATTCACAGATTCTTTTTCGAGAAAAAACGGACGTATAACAGCATCACTAAAGTCCAATACATATAATGTTGAATGTCACACTATATGATGACGTTGAATTGAATTTCAGCTTCATGCCATGGTTCGAATCCAGAGAAGAGTACAAAATGGACAACGGATCAAGTAGTGAAGACGATGAAGATGCCACACTGGGAGAAGAAGAGTAGAACAAGCGAAGGTGAAGCTTCATATTTGAAGTAAGAAAAAAGGTTAATTTTAGGCCATATTACGAGGTATAAAATATATATGAGAGAGAGAGAGAGAGAGAGAGCGCAATTGTAGTGAGAAAATAAACCGTAATGATTAATTCTAAATTCATATTTAATATTTATATGAGAATAATTATTCTTGAGAACCTACCAAGCATTCTTAAACACGAACGAAATCGGTCTTAAAAGTAGAATTTTCGATCATAAAGAAAAATTCTTGAAATAAGAATTTTCTACTCAGCATAAGAATATTCGGTATTACCGTACTTTCGTGAACAAAGTTCTTGATTTGGGCTTGATTTAAGTACAAAATTCTTGATTTTTCTCTGAGTGTACCTACATGCTTGAAGTGTTAATAACTACCCAACAAACATTGTGACGAAGTTTAGAAAAAGTCCTTCGTTACCCAATAAGAACATCGTACTGAGAACGAACTTATAACCAAGCTTAGTTTTCCAACATTCATAGTATATTGGAATGCAGAGGGAATTATTTCGAAAAAGTGGAAAACAGTTGATATCATAGTAACAATAGAATTCCCATTCGAGAATGAGCTGATTTCATAACGTGGAGCAAATACATCGAATACCTAACTACGATACCCTTTTGCTGGAGAATGGCCTAGTTTTCGAATCGAAGACCAATCTATTTTTACATTCACAATCGAAGATGAGACTCGGAAAAGGAAATCGTAGAAAAGCCAATGTGGGACAGCGTTGCGTGATTCGAATCAATTTTGATTTCAAATCAACTTTCAAATAAAGAATCAACTCGATTCGTGATTCAAACTATTTTCAAATCGAAGATAATTTTTATTTGTGATTCATTTCTCAAAAGAATCAAAAATACTCTTTGATTCGTGATTCAAACCATTTTCAAATCAAAGGTAAATTTGATTTGTGATTCATTTCTCAAAGGAATCAAAAATCTTTTTTGATTCGTGATTCAACCCATTTTCAAATCAAAGGTAAATTTGATTTGTGATTCATTTCTCAAAAGAATCAAAAATCTTTTTTGATTCTTGATTCAAAAAATATCTTTGATTCGAATCACATTTTTGATTCGAATCAAAAATTTGATTCGAATCGAAAATTTATTACGAATCTTGATTCAAAATATATTTTTGATTCGAATCAAAAATTTTATTCGAATCAATAATTTGATTCGAATCAAAAATTTTATTCGAATCAAAAATTTATTTAGAATCAAAAATACTGTAGCATATCAGAAATATTCAAGTACATTCTCGGTAACTTAAACACACAAAAATGTATAAAATGCACCAAAAGTCCAATAACAGCCAAATTGTATGCTGACGCCAAATGTGTACATGTGTATGTATGTATGTACATCCCTGCAAAAATCATTGGATTATATGCTCCATTTGTGGTAGGTTGGAGTACTTTCAAAGTGACCACTAACATAGCCCAAACGACCGATTCGTGTATCTGCATCGGTTCGTAGTTAGCCGAACATAACAAAAACCAAATTTTTATCGCGACGACGACGATATGTGTATACATATATAACTACATACATACATATGTTTGTATGTATACACGTCATTCGTCGTCGTCGCGATAAACATTTGTTTTTGTTGTTATGTTCGGCTAACTGTTAGGTACTCCATCAATTAATCCAATGTAGCTACTCCATGGATTAATTTGTTTGTTATGCGGGGCTGGAGTATATACTCCATTGCAATGACATGCAATGTTAAATGGACCATATTTTTTGTATGAAATGTGGCAAGTTATGGAGTAATCGGTTGGTCCATAGCGAGCACTCCATGGATTAGCGACTGGAGTACTCGGAATTTTTGCAGGGATTGTACATATATACATATTTCTGATTGTCGTATTTACGTTTGTGCTGCGCCGTACGTACATACATACATACGTATGTATGTATGTATGTGCATAGGCACATTATTTGAAATAAAGTTTTGATTCAAAATAATTTTTTGATTCGAATCAAAAATTTTATTCGAATCAAAAATTTTATTCGAATCAAAAATTTATTAAGAATCTTGATTCGAAATCAAGTTTGAATCAAGAATCAAAAAAGATTTTTGATTCTTTTGAGAAATGAATCACAAATCAATTTTATCTTTGATTTGAAAATAGTTTGAATCACGAATCAAAGGGTATTTCTGATTCTTTTGTGAAACGAAGCACAAATAAAATTTATCTTTGATTTGAAAATAGTTTGAATCACGAATCAAAGGGTATTTCTGATTCTTTTTTGAAACGAATCACAAATAAAAATTATCTTTGATTTGAAAATATTTTAAATCAAGAATCAGAAAATATTTTTGATTAGTGATTCAGTCAAATCAAAATCACGCAACCCTGATGTAGGATAATAGTGAAACACTTTTGTAAATAGGTACGCAAGCATATAAAATGTTATAAATATTTTATGTACATGATCTTATTAATCAATATAATTTATTACGGATAATATGTACTTACATATGTATGTATGTAATTTTTGATTTGGTAATTTTGCAGTTTCCTTGTTGGCTACAGAGAGCAGCAACAAAAAAAAAATAGGCAACAAAAACCACCAATAAGCAAAACAAATAATTTGTGAAGAGTTGGCTAAGATTTAATTAATTTTGTATTGCATTGCAAAGCTATTGGTAAAACGAACACGCCAACTACAAAATAACTGGCACGTACCACAATAAAAACATACATCTACAGACACCTATACATACATGCATACCCACAAAAAAATCTAAGCCATATTTAAGAATTAAAACAGCACATTTAAAGGCTTACGAAAAAGGCCTGAAAATTAGGGTAGAAAATTTGTATTGCGAAAGGCTTAAAATAAGGCTTATTTTCGTTCGTGGATGTCATCAGGCCATAAGAGGTACTCTCTCTCTGAGCGCACACCTTATTCCAAAGGCTTATCCGCCATGCGAAATAAGGCCTAGATAAGTATTAGAAAGTTAGGAGCAGACGGAGTGCATAACAGTAGCAGAGCTGTCAGCGAACTCCTTTTATAGACCTGATTTGTCAACAATAAGCAAAACTTTTTTGCAGGGTATGTATGTATGTATGTACTATGTATGTATGCCTAATTTGAAATTTACGTATTTCATTTGCGTAAAGAAACGCCTTATAATAAGGCTTATTTTCATGTGTTGATGGCATCAGGCCATAATGAATTCTCTCTCTCTCTCTATCTGAGAGGAAACATCATTCCTAAGGGTTATTGGCCATAGCAAATAAGGCTTACTTCAGTCCTTATAAGAAGGGATTACATAAAAGGAGTTTACTTATCTAATAAAAATGCTTACATATGTATATAAGGGATAATAAAAACTCGTTTTTTTCTTTGCTGTGCTCTGTTGGCCCGTGCTTGCTTAAAAAATTAAATTTCCTCACTTTCTATTTGTTATACATTATTTTATGAAACTCCTTAGATCACTTTTTTGAGGGTATATGTATATATGTGTACATATGGAGTATGTTTGTAAGTACATACATTTCAGCCACTTAGTATTGCATTGTTGGCCTCACAATGGAGCATTAGCCAAAAATGCCTATGAGCGTTTGTACATACATATGTATAAAGTTTATCAGCAACAAAACAGCACAAAGTCGCCATCACCATCAGCAAGACAAGGGAGCTCCAATCGTGTCTGCCATCACATTTTCTATATTTTTTTAGACATACATAGACATGTACAAAATGCATATACATATGTACATATGTACGTTAGCTCTGTTCATCGCTCATCACAACCAATCCGTTCATCATTGCCATTCCATTGCTCTATTCACCAAATGATGGACGTTTTGGATACCAAAAATTTCCACATTTCGTGCGCGTTTGACTTGTGATCGACACACGAATCGACGCTTTGGATTGCGCACGCGCAACGTTTGTTGCATTTATGAGGCTGCACACAATGCACAAACATATTTACATGCATACGAAGGTACATACATATGTACATATGTATATTTATATGCACATGCACATAACTTTTTTTTTCATTAACGGCCCCATCAGGCAGTCAGTCAGTTAACCAACGAGCAACGCTACCTCCAATCGCGCCACTTCTTACATACGTACATACTCGTACATATTTAGGTAGGTACATCAAGCGAAAATCTGTAATGATTTGTAGATGTTTGTTGGTTTTATACCCAGTAGTGCTAGCAATTATATTATTAAAAGCTCAATATTGACTTATGAAGGCTTGAAACAGATATTATTGAAGACAAAACAGTCCGAACTAGCTTAACTGATTGTAAATGTTTTTAAGTCAAAGAAGTCTGATGAAGAGATGTGGTGATCTCCGAAATGGATCCGTAACTTGTACCAAAAAATTTATAACGAAGAGAAAATACGTTGAATAACGAAGATTTTGTTCTGCTGGAGAACTCGCTAGTTCTCGAATCGAATAACAGCCTTTTCTACGAACAACCGATTCGATTTTAAATCCCTGAATTGTTCAGCAAGCCTAATAATTAATTGATATTGGAAACTGAAATGCACAACTTACTTAAGCGTCTAATTTGATGCTAAAACCGCTAACTGCGTGTTATAAATTTGAAGCTCCGCTTAAACGACTTACATTATTACCTTACTTTGTTTTTGTTGTATGTTTACGTGTGTAGTTTGCACCTCGTGCCGCCATTTAATGCTCGCGCTCAATTCCGCATTAATTCATTTTTGAACAAAAAAAAAACAAAAAAACATTTCAGTTTTGCTACTTTTTGCGGATTGATTTTGTTGGTGTTGGTGTTGTTGTAGTTGTGGCTTTTGTTGCTGTGGGTGGTTTTTTAGTTATTGTTGTTGCTGTTATTGCTTTTATCATAACACATTAATTACAACATTTATATATTTCGCTCTTTCTTTTATTTATTTGTTTGCATTAATGCAATTATTTCATATGCATTTTGTGATAGTTGTTGTTGTTGTTGTTTTTGTTGTTGTTAGTATTTCTTGCTGATTTTCATTAAGGAAAATGAAAGTGTTTTAATTCTTGTATATTTCGTTTTCAATTTTTTCTCAATTTTTTAGCTTTTTGTTGTTTTCTGTTGTTTACTGTTAGGTACATACATACATATATTTTTGTTGTTGTTTTTGTGGCTGCTATTTGTGCCGCTTTATGATTTTTTGTACCAGTTTCATGATTGCACGTGATGCACAAGTAGATATGATTATTTGTTATTTGTTGTTGTATGTAGGTGAAAAAATCAGATTATTGTTGCTGCAGCCGCTGTTGCAGTCATACATACATATGTATATGCATGGATGTATGTATGTATGTATGTATTTACTATTATTAAGTTTTTCGTTTTTCTAACATTTCATAATTTCCATAGCAGTAGGCGTTACTGAATTACATACATACTATATCCTATGTACTACCTACATACATATGTACATACATACATACATATGTATGTGTACATATACTAAATAAATATGTGCATACATATGTATGTATGTACCTACATATTTATATAGTATTTCCTATTGCTCTAAAATTTATCGTGCTTATTCCAGTAAGTGTTAGCTTACTTACATACTGTGCTTTTGAACGTATGTATGTAGGTACATACATAGGTAGGTACTTAACCCACATCGCCTTCTTAAAGCGGAACAACTTAATTTTCTTTCCTTGTTTTTCTTGTAGTTATTTTTGCTCTGATTTTAGTGTTTTCTCCATAAAAACATAAATTTTTTTCAGGAAGGAAGTATTTTACGACACTCAAGCATGACTAATCTCTGTTATTTTTATACTCAGCTGTACTAGTACACAGAGTATTATAGTTTTGATTTCCTAACGGTGGATTGTAACAGAATGAAATAATCGAGATAGATATAGACTTATATATATCAAAATGATCAGGGTGAAAAGAGAAATCGATTGAGCCATGTCCGTCCGTCTGTCCGTCTGTCCGTCTGTCCGTCTGTCCGTCTGTCCGTCTGTCCGTCTGTCCGTCTGTGAGCACGATAACTCGCGCAAAAATTGAGATATTTTGATGAAATTTGAAATGTAAGTTGGTATCAAGGCAGGAACGGATGGTATTGAAAATGGGCGAAATCGGACCATGACCACGCCCACCTCCCCTATATAGTAAAAATCGGAAATTTTGTATCTCAGTCACTAATAGAGCTGGAGTGATAAAATTTTACCCACGTATTGAGCTCAGGCCCTTATGAAGAAATATGGTGAAATTTTGGAAAATGGGCGGTGCCACGCCCACTTATTAAGGGGCAAACATTTCAAGTTTTATGAGTCATAACTCAGAAACCGTTGAAGATATATCGATGAAATTTGGTACGCGTGATATAATTACTTAGGCAAATGTTTGGATTAAAAATTGCCAAGATCGGTTGACGACCACGCCCACTTTTATATATGGGTATTATAAAGTGGCATAATAAAAACATTTTAAGCCATATCTCTGTCAAATATAAAGATATATCATTGAAATTTTATGGCAGGAGTCCAACTGCGGACATAAAACGAAAAATACAAAAATTTTGGAAAATGGGCGTGGCACCGCCTACTTTTAGAAGCAGGAATATACGAGATTTCTGAGCCCATAACTCGACAAATAATTGAGATATAACGACGAAACTTGGTGTGTACACTTTTATTACCTGTGGTAATATATGTTAAAAATTTTATCGAAATCGGTTGCCGACCACGCCCACTTTTATATATGGGTATTATAAAGTGGCCTAATAAAAACATTGTAAGCGATATCTTTGTCAAATATAAAGATAATTCATTGAAATTTTGTGGCATGAGTTCCACAATAGACCGGAAACAAAAAATATAAAAATTTTGGAAAATGGGCGTGGCACCGCCTCTTTTTAGACAAAGGAATATACGAGATTTCGGAGCCCATAACTCGGCAAATAATTGAGATATTATGACGAAACTTGGTTTATACACTTTTATAACTTGTATTAATAGACACGCAAAAATTTATTAAAATCGGTTTATGACCACGCCTACTTTTTCACAAAGATATTTCTGGAACACCATCTGGGAATTTGTAACGTCACATCTTAGTAACTAGAAGTCATAAAGGAATGAAATTTCGCACAAAGAATAATAATCATATGCTTAGTTGGATGACTGATAAAAATGTTGAAAATGGGCGTGGCTACGCCCACTTTATGCAGCACTCCCTTTATATAAAATACACCGTGATTCCATCAAACGCAAACAAACAATGAAAGCATACAGCTGAGTATCTAATGTTCGATTCCACTCGAACTTAAGCTTCCTTACTTGTTTCAATCATATTTAGCCATGTGAGTTTTCATCTATTTTACTAGTTAAACATTTCTTCTTTTGTAGCTTTGGGAGTCTGGCACAGACTTGGGCATTATTCGAATAAATTTTTATTTAGATAATTATTTGAATAAAATTTTTTTTTTTTTTTTCAAATTTTATTCAGATAAATTCCCTACAAATAGTTATTCTGAGGTTTATTCGTTATTTCAAATAATAAATAAAAACTTAGGGTACAACAAAAAAAAAAACAACTGAGTAATAGTAAAAAAAAAATGTTGTTTATTTTTTTTTGTTTGTATGTTTGTTTGTTTTTACACATTTAAATGAAAATTATCTATTATTCGAATAATTTGGTTTCTGAATAAACAAAATTAGCCGTGTTTCACATACGGTGATCCTAACCCAGATAAAAATTTTTGCATGTAAATGCAACAACAAAGATTTCAGCTCGATTAAACCAGATAAATTGCTGGTTCAATTTCTGATCCGCCCTGTTCGATTTGTTTTTTCCGTGCTGATTTGGCAGCACAGTGCTTTTTTGATTTGGCAGAACTGAAAAGTGACATTTGTGTATGTATACATATATATACATATACCCTGCAGTAAATTTGTTTCACTGCTAAATGATCATTGATCATTCTTTGTTGAATACTCATCACTGTCGTTTTGCGTTGGTACAAGCGTGCAAACTATATTGAAAAAACCAAACGAAATACCATCGAGGCGGTTATAAACCCACGAGCCAGCTTGTATTTCGGTAGGTTTTTTGACATTCGGCAGCTTTTCTGACAAATTTTTCAATTTGACAACTATAAAACAAATTATATTTAAAATAAAAAATATATGGAAATACAAATTTCAAATTTGCCTCTTGTAAGCTTCTGCTTTGGCCGTAAGGGGAAAGAAGAAGTCCGGAAGAAAAATTATACTGCGCACTGGCTTCTCCTTATAACATGGAATACATAGCTATCCCGCCATTTGAGTTTCATAATTTATTTCAGTAATTTAAATTCAAATTTCAAAAAAAATAATTTTTGAAATAGTTATTTTTATTTAGTTTGAAGTTTAAAGTCAATCAAATTGTTTTTGAGGGAGTATTTGTCTTTTTTCAACGTACAGAAGAATTGTTTTTGCGCTATTATAACTCTGACGAGTTTTATGGCCGAGCTTCTCTTACAATTCGAGGTGTGCTCCTTTTGTTTTTCCTACCATTGGACAGTTTTATGCCGGCTCCGAACGGAGTCATATAGGCATGAGGAAAGCAAACCATTTATTTGAAAAAATTCAGCAGCCTTTATATGAAAGCATGCACTGATGTCTCCTCATGATGAATTTCATCAGTGATTCATAAAGGATTCATTTCAGATTTTTACTGCTGGGTATATATTGTATATGTTTCTTCTTCTTTTTAGTTCTTTTCAAGCGCAGCCAATTTTCATTATGAGCCGGATTGTTTCAGTAAAAATTTATCTTAACCCAGACCCAGATGTAATAACTGAAATGCCCCTATTATTTATTATTCAAATAAAGATAAAAAAAATTATTCATCTGTTATTCGTTATTCGAATAAATTTTGACCAACTCTGGTCTGGCACAATAACAAGACGGTCAATGATGGCAATTGATTTTTTTTTTGTTTACTCAGACTTTAGTCAAAAAAAAGGTTTATGAAAAAAAAAAAAAATAAGATACTTTTTATCTACCTTTTCTATTCTCAAAGTTTTATTGCGTTCCAGATTTTCGCGTGTCTTTCGTTTCACAAAATTTTACTGAAGGTTTTCTTGTGGAAAAAAAAGAAATTGTTAAATGTTTAATATTGTGAATGAAGATTGTTTATAATTTTACTAATAGAAGAACGAGCAAGCAATTGTTCGCTCAAAATATCGACGCTTCCAAACAATACTGTACTAAGTCGACTTAGTACATTTTCCCGTTTTTGGCGTTTTCAAGTAGAGCGTGTCTTAATTTAGTTGCTGTCTAATTTTGGCATCAATCGGACATTCCAATCAAAAGTTATAAGCAAAAGTGTACATATGTATAATACAACTCGAGATTTTTACAGAATAAAAACTTTGAGAGCTTGCCACGAAAAACAACGTAGCAAATTTTTATTTTTTCTTATGGTTTTATATAAAGCGTACCCTGACTTTGATATTGTCTAGTTTTGGTGTTGATCGTTCAATCAAAACAGAGGTTATAAGTGAAAATATACTTAGCATACAACCGCAGTTTCATTTCGAGTTTAAACTTTGAGAGCTTCTCCTGCAAAACAAAGTTTTCAGACTTAGTACAGTTTTGTTTGGAAGCGCCGATATGTACCTACATACATACATGCACTCAGAAAAAACTTATCTCGATTAAAGACATATGTACATTAGGCCGTCTCGCCTTATAGGGACGCAAGAATAAAGTTCGCCGTACGCCCCGCATATGATGTCTTTTTGGAAAACATTTCCGGAAAAGTTTTTTTTTTTTTTTTTGGACGCCGCTAGATGTCGCTAAATTTATTTTTCTCATACCTTCGGTATTTATAGTCCGATCTCTAAGTTTAATACACCAATGTCTTTGGCTTGAAAGGGCGCCTTATACTATGGAATATTATTAACCCTATGTGCGTCGTTGGGGTCACTGCCACCCAGTACCAGCGTTGCGTGATTCGAATCAATTTTGATTTAAAATCAACTTTCAAATAAAGAATCAACTTGATTCGTGATTCAAATTATTTTCAAATCAAAGATAATTTTTATTTGTGATTCATTTCTCAAAAGAATCAAAAATACCCTCTGATTGGTGATTCAAACTGTTTTCAAATCAAAGATAAATTTGATTTGTGATTCTTTTCTCAAAAGAATCAAAAATACCCTTTGATTCGTGATTCAAACCATTTTCAAATCAAAGATAAATTTGATTTGTGATTCATTTCTCAAAAGAATCAAAAATCTTTTTTGATTCTTGATTCAAAAAATATCTTTGATTCGAATCAAATTTTTGATTCGAATCAAAAATTTTATTCGAATCAAAAATTTTATTTGAATCAAAAATTTGATTCGAATCAAAAATTTTATTCGAATCAATAATTTGATTCGAATCAAAAATTTATTTAGAATCAAAAATACTGTAGCATATCAGAAATATTCAAGTACATTCTCGGTAACTTAAAACACAAAAATGTATAAAATGCACCAAAAGTGCAACAACAGCCAAATTGTATGCTGACGCCAAATATGTAGATATGTATGTACATATATACATATGTATTTCTGATTGTCGTATTTACGTTTGTGCTACGCCGTACGTACATGCATACATACATATGTATGTATGTGCATAGGCACTTGGGTGCATACCCTGCAAAAATCATTGGATTATATGCTCCATTTGTGCTAAGTTGGAGTACTTTCAAAGTGACCACTAACATAGCCCAAGCGACCGATTCGTGTATCTGCATCGGTTCGTAGTTAGCCGAACATAACAAAAACCAAATTTTTATCGCGACGAAGACGATATGTGTATCCATACATAGCTACATACATACATATGTTTGAATGTATACACGTCATTCGTCGTCGTCGCGATAAACATTTGGTTTTTGTTGTTATGTTCGGCTAACTGTTAGGTACTCCATCAATTAATCCAATGTAGGTACTCCATGGATTAATATGATTGTTAAGCGGGACTGGAGTATATACTCCATTGCAATGACATGCAATGTTAAATGGACCATATTTTTTGTATGAAATGTGGCAAGTTCTGGAGTAAGCGGTTGGTCCATAGCGAGCACTCCATGGATTAGCGAATGGAGTACTCGGAATTTTTGCAGGGTATGCATACATACATATGTATTATATGTACATATGCCCTGCAAAAATCATTGGATTATATGCCCCATTTGTGGTAGGTTGGAGTACTTTCAAAGTGACCACTAACATAGCCCAAGCGACCGATTCGTGTATCTGCATCGGTTCGTAGTTAGCCGAACATATACATATATGTACATATCTACATAGATTCTATGTCATAGAAGTAAGAATTAGAGTAGATATACATGTATTATAGTAAATAAGTAGTACCCAATAAACACAACGGATTCGCCTCGAATACGAGACGAGTTCGCTTCTCTGATTATATTATCGCGGCGATAGTTCGCGACAATAGATCGGCGAATCCGAATTCCCAGGCGAGTCACCCCTCATTAGCGATTCGCGCATTTTTATATTCTCGGATCGTTGGCGATTCGAGACTTAGACTCATTGGCGAATACATTCTGGAAAATCTTCTTCTGCGAATCCGCCTCGAATTCGCCACGATATCATCCGAGCTTTGCAGTCGCTTGAGTAGAGTTTTAAATGGTAAATTAAAGCCCAACAGGGAATTTCTTCGTGTAAAGCAAGATTTAATAAAATTAATAAATGCTATTGCGATAATTGATTTTTCTCGAGTCCATCTCGAACTCGATACAAGTCCGAAAAATGACATTCACCTCCGCGAATTCATCTCGAATTCGCCGCGATATCATCCACGCGTCTGTGTTTATTGGGTATGTACATAAGAAATTTTGTGTATAGGTAAATAAGAATCAATTTTACCAATAAATTCCCTGATTGAATTGCTGTTCGTAAAGAAATACAACAAACCACTTTCGTTTAATTTGAACGGGTTTAAAATATACATATGTATGTATGTACCTATAGTGAATCCTAAATATATTTCAATTAAAAGATACTTTTAGTACGAGATCATTTTGGGTAAATGCATTATTATTATTTATTTTTAAATTCTGTTATTTTATTCTTTTATTGGGTTCATTCAATGTATGTAAAATATATAAATTATAAGTACAAAGTACCCAGCCAGCACAATCATCGTAAACGAGCTCGTAAACGGATGTTTTCTCGCAGAAAACTCTAATAAAATATCGTTTATGATGGCCGTTTACGATTCGCCTACGAATACTGTTTCGCTTTAAAATGTTCAGTGCCTACGAGTGTCGTAAATGTATCGAAAAAGCGCTCGTATATGAATCTTTTTACGTCCGTTTTTTTTATCGTAAATGTAGAAATTTTACAAACATACATACTTTTAAAATATTGAGTTTGAAATTTTTCGTTTTCTTTTTTTTTTTGACATGATAGAAAAAAGTTTATTTTGTTATTGTTTTCTTATTCGAGAACAGCTCGTAAATCGCAATGTTCGTTAAATGTACGGTACCTTGCTGGCTGGGTGGGTAAGTACATATGTGTGGATATGTACCCTGTAAAAATCATTGGATTATATGCTCCATTTGTGGTAGGTTGGAGTACTTTCAAAGTGACCACTAACATAGCCCAAACGACCGATTCTTGTATCTGCAACGGTTCGTAGTTAGCCGAAAATAACAAAAACCAAATATTTATGGCGACGACGACGATGTGTGTATACATACATACATAACTACATACATTATGATACATATGTTTGAATGCATACACGTCATTCGTCGTCGTCGCGATAAACATTTGGTTTTGTTGTTATGTTCGGCTAACTGTTAGGTACTCCATCAATTAATCCAATGTAGCTACTCCATGGATTAATTTGATTGTTATGCGGGACTGGAGTATATACTCCATTGCAATGACATGCAATGTTAAATGGACCATATTTTTTGTATGAAATGTGGCAAGTTATGGAGTAATCGGTTGGTCCATAGCGAGCACTCCATGGATTAGCGATTGGAGTACTCGGAATTTTTGCAGGGTATAAGAGAAATTTACATATGTATGTATATACATTTACATATTAATTGGTAAGTACATATGTACATGCATCTTACATAAGTATGTATATATGTGTTAGATTACATCTGTATTTTATATGGAAATGAAGTCAGGAGGTGAGAATTTTCACTAATATTTTTTCGTTCTTTTATCACGAGAGAGAAATGCAAAAAAATATGCTCCTCTCTCGCAAGAAGCGATCAAAAAAAAAATCCAGTTTTTCCACTTGTGCGCGAAAAATAACAAAACAATATTTCTCCTTCCTTCCTTCCTTAATTGGCACGTAACCGTCTAGACGATTCTGGCGGAATACAATAGAGTGCGGCAATTGTTTCTGTTTCGTGCAGCATGGCGCCACTCACATGTGAGACAAACTGATCGCGAAAACTAACAAAGCATTCGCGAAAACAGTTTATCACGAACATTTTTCAGCTACGTTGTAGGGAAGGATATACATACATACAAGCAGATTTTCGCAGTTGCCTTAGCCAGCCATTTGCGCGTACATATGTATGTATATTCCCACCAAAAAATCTAAGCCTTTTTAAGAATTAAAACCGCAGATTTTAAGGCTTCCGAAATCAGGCCTGAAAATTATAAAGGTAGCAAATTTGTATGGCGTAAGGCTTAAAATAAGGCTGATTTTCCTGTGTTGATGTCATCACGCCATAAGGAGTACTCTCTCTCTGAGAGCACACCTTATTCCTAATGCTTATCCGCCATGCGAAATAAGGCCTAGATAATAAATAATGCCATGTTAAATGGACCATATTTTTTATATGATATGTGGCAGGTTGAGGAGTACTCGGTTGGTCCATAGCGAGTACTCTATACACGCGTGCATGGAGTACTCGGCTTTTTTGCAGGGATTCTTTTGTATGCATACACCCAACCATAATTCATTCATCCTTTCATTAATTTATTCGTTAGATATATGTATGTAAGTATATACATACATATGTATGCGCAAGTGCTTGGCTAAAGCAACTGCGAAAATCTGCTTGCATTTCCTCCCATACAACGCAGACGTTTGTTGAAATTTTAGATTTTTTGCATTTCAACTCGCGGGGGTGGTGGGATCACGTACTAAAGTATTTTTTATATGAAATAAAGTTTTGATTCAAAATAATTTTTGATTCGAATCAAAAATTTGATTCGAATCAAAAATTTTATTCGAATCAAAAATTTTATTCGAATCAAAAATTTTATTCGAATCAAAAATTTTATTCGAATCAAAAATTTGATTCGAATCAAAAATTTATTAAGAATCTTGATTCGAAATCAAGTTTGAATCAAGAATCAAGAAAGATTTTTGATTCTTTTGAGAAATGAATCACAAATCAATTTTATCTTTGATTTGAAAATAGTTTGAATCACGAATCAAAGGGTATTTCTGATTCTTTTGTGAAACGAATCACAAATAAAATTTATCTTTGATTTGAAAATAGTTTGAATCACGAATCAAAGGGTATTTCTGATTTTTTTTTGAAACGAATCACAAATAAAAATTATCTTTTATTTGAAAATATTTTAAATCAAGAATCAGAAAATATTTTTGATTAGTGATTCAGTCAAATCAAAATCACGCAACCCTGCCCAGTACTTAGTTTATACCAGCCTAATGTAATTTTTTTTGGCTGCATGTTAAACGTAGTCTAAAATCATTAATCTTTTGCAAAAGGAGTATTTCGATCGCTTCAGTATAACCCGAAATAATACTCGTTCAACATTCCCAGCCATATATGCTTTCCGCTTCCTTGGGTCTTTTAGGTTCATTTTGCAAAGATTTCCTCTGAGGAGACCCCTACTGAAATTTTATGGCGAATAATTTTCTAGAACATGTTAACCCTCTAGCACCGCCAATAAAGGGTTATTTTGACCCCTATTTTTTTGAAAATCAGGAAAAATAGTATTTCTAAGGTCGCTAGAGGGTTAAAATGTTCTAGAAAATTATTTGGCATAAAATTTTATTAGGGGTCTCCTCAGAAAATTTTTCTGTAAAATTAACCTAAAAGACCAAAGGAACCGAAGAACCTATACTCCTAGGAATGTTTAACGTGTTTTATTTCGGGTTCTGCTCAAGCTATCGAAATACTTATTTTGCAAACGGTTAATGAGTTTTGACTAGGTTTAACATGCAGACATAAAAAAGGTACATTAGGGTGGTATAAACTAAATACTGGGTGGTAGTGACCCCAATGGCGCACATAGGGTTAACAATATTCCATAGTATAAGCCGCCCTTTCAAGCCAAAGACAGTGGTGTATTAAACTTAGAGATCGGACTATAAATACCGAAGATATGAGAAAAATTAATTTTAGCGACATCTAGCGGCGTCCAAAAAAAAATAAAAAACTTTTCCGGAAATGTTTTCCAAAAAGACATCATATGCGGGGGCGTACGGCGAACTTTATTTTTTGCGATACGGTCTAATGTACATATTTTCACTTATGTATGTATGTATTTTGAACACGCATTCCAATACAAAATTTCCTTTTGTTTTGAGTAAATTTTCTCAAAAAGTTCAAAAAAAAACATCCAAAGACATTCAAACAAATTCGTTGCCATGGTGGTTTGTATGGGGATTAAACTTATCAAAATAAAGAAGTCAAATTTTCAAAACAGGAACAAGTTGGGAATGCAATGTCGCTTAAGAAATTTTCCTTATTTTGTTATATGAATTTCTTTAAAACAAGTATATGAAACCATGGTAACGCATGTAAACAACTTTATGATATAAGCCTTTTAACATCCCAGCAAAAATCTGGTCATCGCTATTACCTGTCAGGCATGACAGAAGGCCTTGCCATGGAACATCTGGTGAGTTCATCACTTCTTTCACGCATTGCCAGTAATGTAGAGTGGAGTGAGCTTCCATTACCCATTCCTCGTAATGCAAAGTAGAATGGAGCGCGAAAAATGAACTGGAATAAATGCCAGGGGAAATTTCCATCATGCCTTACATTTTTCGCTTTCTTTCTCTGCTTCCCTGTAAGGTGTTCTTTATTTGATTCACTAGAATGCTTGCGGTATTGCGTGATTTATTCGTTCGGCGGTAATGCAGTGGGAAAGTCCTTCCCTCCAATGACAAGCCCATGCTAATGTCAGGCATTATGTCAACGAATGTGGAAGCGATTGCCAGGGTTTTTCTGGATTACCCTCTTAATTCCACGGTCATCGAGTTTTTTGGTGGGATGTTTTAGAGAAAATTTACTCAAAACAAGGTTCAATATAGGCAAGCAATTTCTGTGACCCCTCCATATAATTTTTTTTTCTCAGTGCGCTTTTGTAGATAATTCATTTGTGAAGAACTTGAATTTACCTTCGACTAAGCCAGGCTTGTCGATGTGCTGACCAAAGTATGTAGATACAGCTAAAACAACAAAAGTCATATACTACATACATAAATATCTTCTATTATCCATTGTATATCAAAACTTAATTATTTTTTCATTATCTTCATTTTCTCGATTTATTTCAATACATTCAGTTTCAAAGGCAATGACGTAACGCATTGAGAATTTTAGATAATACAGAAAAGAAAATTACATACATTAGTGGCTAATGGCTATGCTTCACACATACATACATATGTAGGCTTGACCAGACAATTTATGCTAGGTCCGCCACTGATATATCTCAATAGATACATCCCAGCCAACATTCTTGGAGCACATTATGAGTCCGAAATATGGGTATAATATGAGTCTTAAACTTTTGAAATCGTTTATTACACCGAAATATGTGTGAAACAGGAGCCTCATAATTTGGAGTCCGATATGAATCCGAATATGTGTGAAATATGAGCTTAAGATTTATTTTACGTTTTTTTTGTGTTTTTTAAAATGATAATTGTAATTTATAGATGCCGTTTCGAAAAAGGAGAAGTATAAATATCACTAAACTTCAATATAATGTTGAATGTCCCAGTATATAATGGCATTGGATTGAATTCCAGGTTCATGTCAGGTTCGAATCAGGAGGAGAATACAAAATAGACAACACGATAAAGCAAGTAGTGAAGGAGAAGAAGGCCTGGAAATTAGGATAACAAGCGTTTGAAGAGAACTGGGAAAGGGGAAGGAAAATGCATGGCAAATAATGGTTTTTTGGTTTTGTTAGTCATAGAAGAAGAAAAAAAAAGAGTCATAAATATGAACCCAATAGAATTCAGGCTCATATGATGTATGGAGTTAGGCTCATATCGGGCGACCACCTTAAGAACAGAAATATGTACATACATTTCGGACTCCAAAATGAGCTCATAATGAGTATGAACAGTTTAGGATTATTTTTTGATTCTTTTATGACTCCGAATGTTTGCTGGGATATATTCTCAATATAGTTAAAGTGAACAATAATTTTTGCGTGCATAAATTTTACGCTACGCCATAAGTATGTATAAAGGAATTGGTTTATTGAACTTCAAAAGCCTGTTCCCATACCATTTCGTGTTGCTGGAAATACCTACCCACTTGTCAACAAAAGTACGATTTCCACATTGTTCTCGAAATCAACTTACTAGTTATTATATGAAGAACTCGAGTCTAAAAAAATACTAAGTATAGTTAAGAACTGAAATCACTAAGAATCACTTTTTGAGAGCAAATTTTTCGTATGCTTTTAAAGCTTCTGAGAAAAGGGTACAGTTTGCTGCTTAAATCTAATGAGAATGATGTAGAATGACTTATGAAGAATGTTAAAAATTCTATAGATAAAAGATAAAATGTATCCACGGATTAATCTCCTTTGTCGGATTACAAGTATTGCATTAAGTATTATTTAATTAGATTAAAAAAGTTCCTACATACTATGCAAACTAGATTATTTTGATTAAATTTTATAAATCTTGTTTACAAACGCACAGTCCTAAATGCCATCTTATACAACAACCAACCAGGTAACCAACCAATTAAAAGAATATCCTTCCATCATTTCCATGCCCATTGCACACACATTCCATTAACGATAAAATGAAGCGAAAAACCTACCATTTTGAAGTTAATTTACGACAAAAACTGGTCAAAAGCCAAACAAGAATCACAGAAAGCACCAACCAAAACATGGGAAAGAAAAACATGAAATAGAAATAGATCTGGAATAACATGCAAGCATTTATTTGCACTTCAAAACACACCAGGTGACCTCTCAAGTCAACCGCGGGCATGCGGAGAAATCTAGATCAACCACCCAAAATGCAGAAGTGGTTGCTGCCAGGGCAGATAATGGGAGAAGAAGAATAAAAAGAAGATGTTGAAGGTTCCCAGCAGAAGAGAAAAAGGTATAGTTAAAAAAGAAGATACATATATGTATGAAAGACAAAAGCTTACCAAGTAAAAGTCGCATAACAAACGGTCATTGCGCCCTAAGAAAAACGCTCTGATCCTGTTTTAGGACATCACAAACAACATCAATGGTGCTTGCACTAAATACTAGAGTTACTGGACACATAAATAATCGAACCGATGGGAAATGCAAATTAAGTGCGTGCGCACAAACTGACCCATGTACCAATGACGCCACTACTGGCATTTAAAAACGAGAGCAAGGACATGCAGCGGCTTAAAAACAGTTTCAAAGTTATTTACAAGGACGAAGGCGAAGTAAGGAATATCTAAAGGAATACACACACACACACAAAAGCAATTGGATTAAAATGTCTATGATTTCAGCCTTTATTTATTCTTTCCTTTCTCGCCGTTTCTGAACTCGCTTGACCATTGTCCGTGTCACTTTCTCAATGGATATGCGCATAAAGTTTAACAAACAAGCAGAAAAGTTATTTAAGGGTTAGAAGAAGGCTTAAGATCTTTGCTGCTTGGCTTCACGTGTCAGCTCAACGGCTGTGGCGGTGCATTCCCTTTAACACCACCACCACCACCAGCAGCAGTACCTACAGGCGCTTCACGTTCAACGATCTTTTGGTGATCTCTTCTTGCCAGCACTTATCATCTTTGCACCCTCTCTGTTAAAAAAAAAAAAAACAAACGAAAAAGTTTTATAAATGCAAATGCAAATAGAAAAAAAATTAAAACTAGCTGGCTGCTCTCATTATAATGATTATGAGCTGTGGCCCATTGCATGGATGGCCAATGGTCAGCAGTAGTTGGCGCGGTCAGCTTACGCAAAGGTGAATGAATGAAATGAATTGAATGGAAATGAAAAAGGTAATTTATGCGTTCGCTTCTGCCGCTAACTTTGGCCTCATTTGAATATTAGTTGGGCTGGTCAACGTAACGAATGCATGGCATTTGATCTGCTGTGAAATTGCCTGCTTGCTTGCTAAGAATGTCCGGCAACGGAGCAAGGAGTAACAAAGGACAAGGACAATGATGGGATAAGATTAAAAAAAAAGAAGAAAACACAACAAAGTAGTCGAACCGTAAAACACAACAAAGTAGTTTTCCAAGTCCTGCATGTGAACAAACAAAGAAACTTGCCTATCTAGAGGTACATAAAAAGATCATGCGATCGATCCTCGATGCTTGACCAAAAGGGCGCGCAAAAAGCGAAGTATAATAACCTTATCAACTGTACTGGCTACTTTTATTCGTTTGTCCGGCAGTGTCCTTTCCATTGAACTACAACATTATTGCCATGAACTCATAAACATATTTAAATGCATAACGCATGCAAATATGTATATACATACATAGATACATATGTACATATGTACATCTTTCATTTGTGAAGATGCGCCGCATGCGCATTACAATTTGATCCGGCGGGTTACACGCTCACGATGCCGTCAAGCGAAAATTAAAATTAGTTTTATTGCTGCGTAATTTTTCTTTTGGCTCATTCAGATGCCCCGAATTTATGGCCGTTGGGCGGTTGGATGGTACGAGTACATTTTGAATATGCGGTGTTTATGCGATGGTTAATGCCAGGAGGGAATATTTGTTTGTTTTTGTTTTTTTTCGATTTTTGGGTTGTTACTGGAGAAGGCGAGTAGCTGACTGTTGGAGTTGAACATTTTTTAGGCTTTCTTAAGTTTATTGTAAAAATATTTAAAAAAAAAAGTTATAAAGTCCTGGTCAAATTTTGTTAGCCTAAAATTAAATTAGCCTAACTCGAGATAATGCGAAATTGAGTTATTGTTGTAGTGTTAATCTTTGGAGGAAATCCCATCGATCTGTCTTATCCCCATTTAAATCGGTGTAATATTTAAAAAGTTATGAAGATATAAAAATGATCCTAAGGGCCGATTTCATAATGAAATTCTTAAAGCTCCTTTTGTTAAAGGAGCCTTTTAGTTAAAGAGCCATTTAAATGCTCTTTAAAGTGGGAGTGATTTCATTATAATATAATATTAAAAGGCTCCTTTAAAGTAAAATGATTGTCATAAATTTGCAAATATTGAAATTTGACATTTGGTTTTTCTTTTTTTCTGAAAATAAATAAATTTTTTGATTGTAGCTTTATTATTTTTTTTTTTATTTGAAAACAGAAAAACGACAAACAAGCATAATTTGGAAACCCAGTGCAGAAAAATAGGAAGCGGTCATCCAACTTCACAAAAGAGGAAGAAGATGAATAGTGCATTATATAACTCAACAAACAAAACAACAAACAAAATCGGTTCAAAAATTTTAATAAATTTTTGATATTTGATTTTGATAGACTGCAGAAATGAAATTTTTTCTGGCAAAAGGAAGCTTTAAATAACTTAAATGCCCGTTTTTGAGTATTTAACTTTAAAGGAACTTTTATCTTCAAAAAGAATTTATGAAATCGATCAGCAAATTAAAGGCTCCTTTTTTAAAGCGTGAGTAACGGGTACTCATGAATATTGTTGCATAAGCAGTTCAGAAATCGAATTTTTATTCCCTTTCTGGTTTTGTTGCTACAAATTTTCTAATAATTTTTTGTTGTTATTGTCACTGCTACTATTTTGTTGTTGTTTTAGTTTTAATCTCTTTCTTATTGTTTTTATTTTTTCTTTAATTTTTGTATTTGGTTTTCTTGTTTTTGTATTTGTTGTTGTTTTGGTTTTTGTTTTTGTTTTTTGTTGCTTTTTTTATTTTGTTTTTTTGTTTTTTTTTTTTTTCTTTTTTTTCTTTGTTTTGTTTTGTTTTTTTGTTCATGTTCAAACATGTTGCTCCAGGGCCGTACCCAGGATTTTATTTCGTTGGGGGGTTACATCGTTGTGGATTTTTTTTTTTTTTTTTTTTTTTTGAGAAAAATATATAACTTATTTCGTGCACTAATTAAAAATAATAAAAATAAAAATAGGTAAAAAACTTTTTAAGTTAAACGGTTTTATGTTATACATACATTGCAATGTTTAAGATAAATGTACTAAAAACCAAAAAATAATAAAATAGATACAGTCGTGGGAATTATAAACATTTGCATAGACTAGACTAAAATAAAACCGGGGGGCACGTCAATTGTCTACAATCGTTGATTAAAATCTTTGTTTTGTAATGTTACACTATAATAATACATGTTCCGAATTTCAGCCAAATCGGACCATAAATGCGATTTTTGTAAATATAGCGACCCACGCGCCACCTAGCGGCATTTTTTTTTAAAGAAAATATTTCTTTTCAAGGTAGTAATACATGTTCCGAATTTCAGCCAAATCGGACCATAAATGCGATTTTTGTAAATATAGCGACCCACGCGCCACCTATCGGAATTTTTTTTCATAATATTGCATTGTCATCGGGGTTATACATGCGTACAAAATTTCAGATTAATCGGTTGACAGGAAGAGGGTGAAATTTGAATTACTAAATTTGACCCAAGAATAAATAAAACAAATGGGGTGAGCTAAATAAAACCGTTTAAAATTTCTGGTTTCTCAAGTGCTATTTAGAAGAAATTTTTTTTACGAAACTTTTGATTTTCAAATTAGGATTTTTATAAGAAGTTTTAAAAATCAGGAAACTTTTATTCATTTAAAAATTAGACTGTTTTATTACAAATACGATGAATACTTTATTTTTGGTGATTTTATCCAAGTAAAAAAAATAATATTTTATGGACGAAAAACTCGGTTAGATTACCCAGCTTTTTTCAGCTGTAAAAGTCCGCCTCAAGATTTTTAGCTTATGTTTTTTTTTGCAACTTTGTTATTTGACATCCGATTTTTAAAATTGATAGATATGTCATTATTTTAGTCTTTTGAGCAAGGCTGCAAAATAACGTTATTTTTAACAATAAACAAAATAAAAAATTTGTTTCTGTTGAAATATTCGATTTTATAAACGTAAAAAGCATAACAAAATCCATTTCGTTTCAACTGTTATCAAAAAAAATTAACAAATTTTTTTTTGTTTTGATAATTATCAAAACAATTATTTCAAAAAAATATAGTTTCAAATTTAAACGAAAAAATTGACTTTTCAATAATTTCGCTTTCTTGAAGAAAAAAAATTTTACATATGTTTGTATGTATGTACATTAAGCCGTATCACGAAAATAAAGTTTGCGTGTGTCAGTTTTATTTGAACACTTACGTCGAAAAAATATTTATGGTGTAAAAATTTTTTTTTTAGGCCCGCGGTAAAAACAGCTAAATCGCGTTTTTTGTAATAACTTCCTTATTTGATGTCCGATCTCTATGATCTTAATGTCGCAGAAAAGGTCTCGCTCAGCACTATATTTGGCCCATATAAAGTTTCGACCTCAAAGGTTGTTCTGAGTTTTACCTTTAAAAATTTTGGAGTTACTATCCCTAGATTTTTTTATTTTTATCACTAATACAAATCTCTCAAAAAACCATGAGGACTCCGCTAAAAAAGTTGTAGCCTTTACTCACAAACAAAAAAGTTATACCGTTTTAAAATCAGAGAACCTGTTTTTTGAAAAATTATCCCAAGTTCTTATTTATATGAGGCAGTAACGCCATATAGTATGAGTTTTTGATTAAAAAGTATTCTAAGTCCTCGCTTGACTTGAGAATCTTGTACCGCGATGGAACAGCTACCAATACTGGATACATGATATGCCAAAAATTATTGATGATTGGACTATTCGTGCTGATCAACGTTATTTATATTGAATGATAATGGCTGTAGTGAAGATTTGGTAAGTATTCAAGTGGGATCTCTAAGCACAACGCGCTGGCTTACAACGGCTTCACGATTTCTGCATCCGTGCGTATCGTAAAATCATCCAAGTTATTTAGAAAAACTGCTATAGTTCGTTGTAAAATTATACGCGCCTAAGAAGAGACAACGGAAGTCTAAATGTATTATCAATACTTGCGCTGGATGCGTCGTCTGCCCCTAGAAATGCAGTTAATTATTAGCCTACAATTGAAAACAACACACTTTACTTTAATCCCCAAAACATCTTCTTATCTATGATAACCGAGAACAAAAATGACGATGTCCTCCAAATTTAGAGATATTTATGAAAGCAGTTTCAGAGCTCTGAAAGTGAATTCTTCGTCGCTTATATTACTTTGCTCACACTCAAAAAAAAATTACTCAGATTATGGAAAAATGAGAATGATTCGCCGCTAATGACATATTTTCATTGTTTTGAATAAAATTTTCTTTCAAAACGTTGTTTTTATTCCTTGATTTAAAGAAAGTTGTACATCAAAACAATGAAAATGTGTCTTAAGCGCCGAAACATTCCCATTTTTCCATAATCTGGGTAAGTTGTTTTTTCAGTGCAGGTTTCGAACGTTTAAAACAAATTGGAATTTATGTGCAGGGAATTCTCTTCCTTCTCATATGCATTTTATATACATATGTGTACGTATAGTTTTTTCCCCTTTTCTTTATTTTTATTACCTACTCATACGCCCTCACATCGGATCGCTTTGTATGTGAAAACTGAAAATGTTTTCTTAAATATCTCGAAAATGGGAGTGCATACACTGCACTTCTAAAAACGCCATCGTAATCTGGAGCCAAAAATTAAGTTGACGTGTTTCGCCGTTTCTCTGTGGTAATTTTTTATAAAAAAAAACAAGTGTTTCATTTTACAACGTTATAACTTTTTTGTTTGTGAATAAAGGCTAGAATTTCTTTGGGGGATTCCTCATGGTTTTTTGAGAGCTTTGTATTAGTGATAAAAATAAAAAAATCTAGGGATAGTAACTCCAAAATTTTTAAAGGTAAAACTCAGGACAACCTTTGAGGTCGAAACATTATATGGGCCAAATATAGTGCTGAGCGAGACCTTTTCTGCGACATTAAGTTCATAGAGATCCGACATCAAATAAGGAAGTTATTACAAAAAACGCGATTTAGCTGTTTTTAACGCGGGCCTAAAAAAAAAATTTTTACACCAAAAATATTTTTTCGACATAAGTGTTCAAATAAAACTGACACACACTAAACTTTTTTTTTGTCCATATAACGTGATACGGCTTAATGTACATACATACATGAATAAAAACAAATACAATTTTTGTTAATTTTTTTGATATCAACGAAACAAAATTATTCTGATTAAAGATTTATTGATAATTTTTGAAACGGAAAAATTTTGTTTCTGATAATTAGCAAAACAAAATAATTTTTGGATATTTTTATTGGTATTTTTTGAAACAAAATTATTTTGTTCATTTCGTTGAGCAGCCTTGCTTTTGAGCAGGGTTTGAAATTATTTTCAACTTTTTTTTTCATTTCAATTGAATTTCATTTTCATTTGAAAATTAAGAAATTAACAGCGCAGCAGAAGTATAAAAAATAAAAACGTTCTACTGTACTGCATCTGCGCAGCCTTAAGTTTCAAAAAATTATAGTCGACTGTTGCTGTATTGTGGAAATTTGTACAGCACAGCAAAGGGCAAACATAATTTCTAGTTTTTACAGCACTGTTGTTATTGTTTTTTTTTTTTAATTTATGGGAACACAATCGAAATTGTAATATACAAAAAAAAAACCAATTTCAAAAAGTCGCACTTAAAACTAAAATTCTGTTTAGCTGTGTTTTACTGTCGACTCATCT
Source organism: Urophora cardui (assembly GCA_960531455.1). Taxonomy (NCBI): domain Eukaryota; kingdom Metazoa; phylum Arthropoda; class Insecta; order Diptera; family Tephritidae; genus Urophora; species Urophora cardui. Next base: position 151,665,390 of record OY482671.1, on the reverse strand, counting down.
GTTTGAAATTACACAGTAAAGCAACAGCACAAAAAACAAACAAATATATTCGACTGTTCTGTGCTTCGACTTAAGATATTTTCAAAGGAAATCGAAATTCAAAAGTTCCCAAAAAATTATGAGAACAGCAACAGCTTATTTTTTGAGACTGTTGGTGTTATGCTGGCAAACAGTGCTTGGGAAGATTTATATTTCCTCCTAATGTCTGTGAAGTCGTTTTCATATGTCAGTTGGGTCACCTAACCGAGTTTTTCGACCATAAAACATCCTTTTTGTTTCACTTGAAAAAAATCGCCAAAAATAAAGTATTTATCGCATCTTTTTAATATTACGCTTAAAATGTTTGCAATAAAACAGAATAATTTTAAAAAGAATAAAACTTTCCTGATTTTTACAACTTCTTATAAAAAACCCCAATAAAAACCAATTTTTTTCTATAATCGCAAAAAATCAAAAAATGGTGACTTTCCAAAGTTAGTATTGAAAATATGTAGGTGAAATCGGACTACATATAAAAACGCACACATCCCATATATGGGATCTTTCGAAAAACACACAAAATGTTATAATTCAGAAACTAATATAACCCGAGTAATGAATTTTCAGCCATGACTTTATGAAGTTATAAGGAAATATGCTAAAATTTTAGAAATGTAACATAATTTAATTTATAAGTGGTATGTCGTTAGAAGCGTACTTTAATTATCTTTCGAACGGAGTAGATACGGTTTGCGGGTATTTGTAACTTCAGCGAAAAGAATTTTTGATTGAAGTTGTAACCAAAAAAACTCAAAATTACGTTATCTCAAAACCCTAACCATAAGAAAATGGTTTTGATCTCAGCAGGTTCATACCATCCCTCCCCTATACCTGAAATTCTTGGTATTTTCTCAAATTAATTATTCGTAAACTAGTGTTTTCAACATATAGCTTTGAATATGATAGAAGTAAAATTTATCTGCCAGAATTTCGTGGGGGGTTCAAACACCCAAACCCCCCCACCCCCTAAATACGGCCTTGTGTTGCTCCTTTTTATTTTGCATATTTGTAGTGTTGTTGCAGAAAACAACGATTTTGTTTTTTGTTTTGTTTTTTTCCTTTTTGTTTTTGTTGTTGTTGTGTTGGTTTTAGATTTGTTTTTGTTGTTTTTATATTTGTTATACTCAGCTGTACTAGTACACAGAGTATTATAGTTTTAATCACATAACGGTGGATTGTAACAGAATGAAATAATCGAGATAGATATAGACTTATATATATCAAAATGATCAGGGTGAAAAGAGAAATCGATTGAGCCATGTCCGTCCGTCCGTCCGTCTGTCCGTCTGTCCGTCCGTCCGTCTGTAAACACTCTAACTCGCGCAAAAATTGAGATATTTTGATGAAATTTGAAATATAAGTTGGTATCGACACTGGGACGGTTGGTATTGAAAATGGGCGAAATCAGACCATGACCACGCCCACTTTTCCTATATAGAAAAAATCGGAAATTTGGTATCTCAGCCACTAATATAGCTAGAGTGATGAAATTTTACCCACGTGTTGATCTCAGGCTCCTAAGAAGAAATTTGGTGGAATTTTGGAAAATGGGCGGTGCCACGCCCACTTATTAAGGAGCAAACATTGAAAGCTTTATGAGTCATAACTCAGAAACTGTTGAAGATATATCGATGAAATTTGGTACGCGTGATATACTTACTTAGGCAAATGTTTGGACGAAAAATTGTCAAAATCGGTTGACGGCCACGCCCACTTTTATATATGGGTATTATAAAGTGACCTAATAAAAACATTTTAAGCGTTATCTCTGTCAAATATAAAGATATATCATTGAAATTTTATGCCAGGAGTCCACCTGCGGACATACAACGAAAAACACAAAAATTTTGGAAAATGGGCGTGGCACCGCCTCCTTTTAGAAGCAGGAATATACGAGATTTCTGAGCCCATAACTCGACAAATAATCGATATATTATGACGAAACTTGGTGTATACACTTTTATTACTTGTGGTAATACATGTTCAAAATTTTAGCGAAATCGGTTGACGACCACGCCCACTTTTATATATGGGTATCATAAAGTGGCCTAGTAAAAACATTTTAAGCGATATCTTTGTCAAATATGAAGATAATTCATTGAAATTTTGTGGCAAGAGTTCCACAATAGACCGGAAACAAAAAATAGACAAATTTTGGAAAATGGGCGTGGCACCGCCTCTTTTCAGACAAAGGAATATACGAGATTTCTTAGCCTATAACTCGACAAATAATTGAGATATTATGACGAAACTTGGTTTATACACTTTTATAACTTGTGTTAATAGACACGCAAAAATTTATTGAAATCGGTTTATAACCACGCCTACTTTTTAACAAAGATATTTCTGGAACACCCTTTGGGAATTTGTAACGTGACATCTTTGTAACTAGAAGTCATAAAGGAATGAAATTTTGCACAAAGAATAATATTCATATGCTTAGTTGGATGGCTGATAAAAATTTTGAAAATGGTCGCGGCTACGCCCACTTTATGCAGCACTTGCTTTATATAAAGTACCTAAACCGTGTTTCCATCAAACGCTAACAAACAATGAAAGCATACAGCTGAGTATCTAATGTTCGATTCCACTCGAACTTAGGCTTCCTTACTTGTTTTTAATTTCTTTTTGTTGCTGTTGTTGTTGTTACAGTATGTACATTAGGCTAGCCTCTAAATGTGTGAAGTCAAATTGTAAAGCATATTTCGTGAACATCATCCCCTAGGTCGATGCTAATATAGGCGAAGATACCACATATAAATTTTTGTTCCGATCGTTAAGCGGTGTCGCACAGGGGTCAAAGTTCACATTACCCCCGTTTCTTACGGAGAAAACTGACTTTGGAAGCCCGTCGAACCGTCTGAAACTGATATTGCTGGCCTCGAACCAGAACTTATTAGAATTCACTGTTATAAAGTATTTGTAAGCATTTAAATTTCGATGGATGGCCGGATGTGATTGAAGATCCATTTCATCCATTCACATTGCAATGGTTTTTCCAATGTGAAACTAACTTAAAGAATGGTTTAAAGAGCATTTAAGCGCCATTAAGTTAAATATGTATCTGTAACCATAAATGACAAAGACAACACCAACAACAACAAAACTTAACGTACTTTTACAGCCGCTACCATCGCAGGACATTGCAGGTAAATGAGGTATAGAAAGGAAGAAAAAATATAAGAAGGAATATTGAAATTAGAGCGGCAATAAAAAAGTGCATCGTAGACACGTAGTATTAAGTGAGCAAACAGGAATACCTATATACATATGTTAGGGTGGTCCCCAAAATGTATGTAGACGAATTTTATATCATATTTCTTCAAACTCGATGCTAATATAGTCAAAGATAATAATAATAATAATAATACAATGGCGCTATTATAACTCTGACGAGTTTTATGGCCGAGCTTCTCTCCCCAATTCGAGGTGTGCTCCTCTTGTTTTTCCTACTGATTGGGTGCACATACAGTTTTATGCCGGCTCCGAACGGCGAATGCATTATTTGTGAGAAGCTTTTTCATGGCAGAAATACACTCGGAGGGTATGCCGCCCACTGCCGAGAGGTGACCGCAGCTCTTAAAAAATCCAATAATTGGATTTTTACTAATTAGAAAAAATTTGTATGGTGTTTGCTCGGACTGTGGGGTCAGAGATACCACATGTAAATTTTTGTCTCGATCGGACCAGATTGAGAGGTGTCGCACTAGGGTCAAATTTCAGAAACCTCTATGGAGACAGACCTGGGTAATATCAAGTACCAGTACGACTTGTGACAAGTACATTTTAAAGGAATTGTACTGGTACTGGTACTGGCATTCCCAAAATTTTTAAGTACAAGTACAAGTACAAGGAATTGAAAAAGAATTGAAGTTTTAGCAAATACTTCAAAGTATTTGAAAAGAATTGAAAGTACTTGAAAAGAATTGAAAAATGTACTTAAAACGATTTTTCAATTCTTTTCAAGTACTTTCAGTTACCGATGTAGGGAGTGAGACAGAAGAAAATCGCAAATTTGATTTTAAGTACCAGCCTAATGTACATACAAGGATCATGAAAGTTTTTTGTTTGTAGATGTGCACTATTTTCTTTTTATTACCATTTGGGTGTGTGGTTGGGATGAGTTCGTTTGCCTCCGTATATACCTACCTATGTACATATGTATGTATGTACATTTTTGATGATCATGAAAACACGTATCGACTAGAGGCGTTGTTCGTAACGGTCACTTTGACCACAACAAGACGTTCTATTTGTTTGTTATTTTTTTTATTCCAGTAAGAAATGGCACATGTGTACTTTTCGGTAGAGGCTTTGTGGGTTAATCGACATGTGAGGCATAGCTACTCACCTATACATATACAGATGTATAAAATATTTGGCGGGAAAAGCGCCATGGCTGGACATCGGTCAACGTAGGGCAATTTCGTAATTAAAATACGTTTTCATTTGTCCATTTGCATAAGAATGCTGTGATTTAACGCTTCAATTTGTTGCAGAATATTAGAGTAGCGAAATATATGTAGTTACTGAGAAAAAGGAAAACTGATTGTAGCGGTTGATACGATTTTTTGATAAGGAAGAGTTTTTTTTCACTAAAGAACTATTCAAATTTGCTTCTCGGTAGGCACGTTACAGCAATAAACTTAAAACGGTGGAAAAGCAGGAGTGGCTTTCCCTAATTCGATATTCAGCGAAATTCAATATGGAAGTATGGTTTTTGCTAGAAACGGTGCCTTATCGCAGAAAAATATATTTTTAAAATTTTATTATTTTTGTGGTTTTAAATGATTTATGTATAATTTGCTCACAAGTTAGAAAACAGCTTTTAATATATAAGAAGAAAATTCTGTGGCAATTTGCAATAATATATAATATATATATAATATATGATTTCGAGATAAATTGATTTTTATATTCGAAGGCGTTTTTTAACAAATCATAAAAGTCGATGAAAAACTATGGACGCAAAGTCAGTGAGCCATCCACAATGTTACGATCAAATTTTGTAAATAAAACAAAATGTCATGCCGAAATTTGATTAAGTATATACGCCTACTTTGGCTGTTATAGCAAGTTTAATATACCTCTATTGTAAGTTAAGCCTAAATATTTTTATTTATATCTTTTTATTGAATTAAGTTATAAGCATGTGGGTTTTACAGAAATATATAGTTTTACAAGGAGAATAACTTGGTATATATATCTCGAAATCTTCCTAAGTCGACTTAAGCGGTTACTGCTTGTGACCACAGAATTTTCCTCCCGAAATATAGAAAGCAAAACGGTATCATCGCCCGTTCCAAATCGAGTTAAAATATCGAGCCGATGAGAGTCGAATATCCAATTACGGAAAACCACCCCAGCAATAACATCGAAAAAAAGGTCAGTTTTGAAATCCTGCAAATAAACATGCTTGGCACGGAACTGCAAATAAAACATTCACTGTAGTATTCAAGATTAACCCACATGTGTAGCATTTTATGAAACTATTGATCATTTTCCATTTTTTTTCGACCGCTCTGCACGATTAAAGTACTCATAAATGCGCTTATTTTCTCATTATAAGAGAGTACCTATGTATTTTGTCGTTAGAAAATGGTTTGCTATGCGCGACACTTCTCGTGGACTCGTTTTCGAGTCTTATTTCAATCGTATTTTAATCATTTCCGAGACCACATCGATTCTATTTTTTTTTTTTTTTAATTTTTCAATCGTTTTCTGCTCGTTTTGTAATCTTTTTTGGTTAATTTTTCAATCGTTTTTCTGATGATTTTTGAGTCTAAAAAAAAAATAAAAAAATAAAATAAAGTCAACTTTCAATCGTTGGTCCGACTCATTTAGATCGCGAAGGCGATAAATTCCTTTTTTAAGTGGGTCGAAAATGGGCTTAATAAAACAAAGTTCCCCCTGTTACATCCTGTTAAGTTGCCAGTTGAAATTCAATTTATTGAAACGAGAGTGCTTGCAAAATATAAATTCGCCTTTATTACAGCTTTTTTCTCCTGCAGAATGAGCGATAAAACAAATACATACATGCATACATATACAATGAACTAGCAAATACCCGTCCCACTTCGCTGCGACAAATCACACTATGCCACTCCCTTCCCTATCGGTCTCCCCACCAGTCAGCATTTCCCGTTCCCCCTATCTCTTCCTCCTCTTATACTACTCTCTCTCTCTCTCTCCCCGTCTCACGTTCCTTATCAACAACTTTCCATGGCCATCCGGTGCAGATATCGGTGTACATCATGATAACTAAATTTTGGATAACCAACTGGAAAATTAGAATGAACTCTTTATTGAAGCTCTGATTGATGCCTTTAATTTGATACCAAAAATGCCCAAAAATATTTCGGGGGCTATTTAGGCCCATGTTTCGGCCTCTATCCCGAGAACCGATTGAGGTATCCGTATAGTGTAAAATATATATGGCTACCCTGATCAGCACCTTTAATTTTATACCAATATTGCGAAAAAATATTTGGGGCCATCCGGCTCCACGTTTTGGTCTCTATCTGGAGAACCGACTGAAAATTGGAATGGAATGAACTCCTTTTTGAAGCGCTGATTGATACCTTTAATTTGATACCAATTTTGCGAAAAAATATTTGGGGCCATCCGGGTCCACGTTTTGGTCTCCATTTGGAGCACCAACTGGAAAATTGGAATGGAATGAACTCTCTATTGAAGCTCTGGTTGATACCTTTAATTTGATACCAATAATGGTCAAAAATATTTCGGGGCTATTTAGGTCCATGTTTCGGCCTCAATCCCGGGAACCGATTGAGATATCCGTATAGTGTAAAATATATATGGATACCCTGACCAACACCTTTAATTTGATACCAATATTGCGAAAAAATATTTGGGGCCATCCGGGTCCACATTTTGGTCTCTATCTGGAGAACCGACTGGAAGATTGGAATCGAATGAACTCTCTATTGAAGCTCTGATTGATACCTTTAATTTGATACCAATATTACGAAAAAATATTTGGGGTCATCCGGGTCCACGTTTTGGTCTCTATCTAGAGAACCGACTGGAAAATTGAAATGGAATGAACTCCCTATTGAAGCTCTGATTGATACCTTTAATTTGATACCAATATTGCGAAAAAATATTTGGGGTCATCCGGGTCCACGTTTTGGTCTCTATCTAGAGAACCGACTGGAAAATTGAAATGGAATGAACTCCCTATTGAAGCTCTTATTGATACCTTTAATTTGATACCAATATTGCGAAAAAATATTTGGGGCCATCCGGGTCCACGTTTTGGTCTCTATTTGGAGCACCAACTGGAAAGTTGGAATGGAATGAACTCTCTATTGAAGCTCTGATTGATACCTTTAATTTGATACCAATAATGGTCAAAAATATTTCGAGGGCTATTTAGGTCTATGTTTCGGCCTCAATCCCGGGAACCGATTGAGATATCCGTATAGTGTAAAATATATATGGATACCATGATCAGCACCTTTAATTTGATACCAATATTACGAAAAAATATTTGGGGTCATCCGGGTCCACGTTTTGGTCTATATCTAGAGAACCGACTGGAAAATTGAAATGGAATTAACTCCCTATTGAAGCTCTGATTGATACCTTTAATTTAATACCAATATTACGAAAAAATATTTGGGGCCATCCGGATCCACGTTTTGGTCTCTATCTAGAGAACCGACTGGAAAATTGGAACGGAATGAACTCTCTATTGAAGCTCTGATTGATATCTTTAATTTGATACCAATAATGCAGAAAAATATTTCGAAGGAATCTGGGTCCATATTTTGGCCTATATCTCGGGAAGGGGTTGAGATACCAGAATTAAATGTGGCCATAGTTTCAATCTAATACCAGGTGATGATTGTGTCAAAATTTGAATGTGATCGGCCCGGTAGTTTCGGCGTCCATAGGGAACAAACATACAAACAAACAAACAAACAAACAAACTTTCATCCTTATATATATAGATTTACATAGTATGGATAAATTAGTGTCGTATGTGAATTTTGGGCCGAATTGAGTTAATAATACTCTTCTTCTTCTTGATTGGCGCTTAACCGTCTAGACGATTCTGGCCGAGTCCAACAGAGCGCGCCAATTGCTTCTGTTTCGTGCAGCATCGCGCCATTTGGGAACACCTAGGGAAGCAGCATCGCTGTCCACCTGATTTTCCCAACGCAGTGGAGGTCTCCCTTTTCTTTTGCGTTCAGCGGGTTTCGATAGAAATGCTTTCTTGGCCGGAGCGTCTTCGTCCATTCTCACGACATGACCTGCCCAACGCAGCCGCTGAATCTTTATTCACTGAACAATGTCGATGTCTGTGTAAAGCTCGTACAGCTCATCGTTAAATCTCCGTCGATACTCGCCCACGCCAACGCGCAAAGGTCCATAAATCTTACGAAGGACTTTTCTCTCGAATACTCGAATACTCCAAGTGCCAGTTAATAATACAGTTATACTAAACTAATCAAGATCTTTCGAATGACGTTATCCGTTTTTTGCTATCTCCTTTAGTTTAAGAGATATTGAGCAGAATTTTTTCGTTTGTGCAGGGTCGCAAGCGATTTCGTCTAATTTCCAATGTGCTTTTAATTGCTGTCAATTATTTAATTTATTTACTTTTATGAGAAATCAAATACAATATTTAACTAATTTTAAAAATCTTTAATTTAGTTCAAATTGGGAACACATTTTGTCGTACGTCATACAAATTTCCTGCAAAAATGTTGCTAAAGGTAACATACGACAAAATTTTACTGAAGAAAATCCTTTATAAATTCCAAAATAATAAACAATATATAACAAAATTAAAATAATTTAAGAATTTTGTGGCCTAGTAGTGTTCTGCCAGACTCTGGAGAAAAACTAATCAGAAGTTTTGGAGAAATACAATTCCAAACTTCAAACCTGTTTTCCCAAAAGTCTTCGAATGCAACATACGACATTAATTTATACAGGCGACGAATACATATGCACCTACATATACATATAAAATTTATCAGGGACTTGTAACGCGTTTCGGTTTCGGTTTCTGTTACACAGCTAAGTAACGAAACAGAAACAGAAACAAAACTCCTTTGTAACAAAAGTCGTAACAAAACTCCGAAACGTCCAGCAGAAACAAAACCTGTAACGAAACTAAATTAATTTTGTTCCTTGTAACAGAAACAGAAACAAAACTCCTTTGTAACAAAAGTCATAACAAAACTCCGAAACGTTTCCAGCAGAAACAAAACCTGTAACGAAACTAAATTAATTTTGTTCCTTGTAACAAAATCCGTAATAGGCATATGACACTACATTTTTTCCCTGGTTTTTTTGGTTGTGAAAACCCACCGAAAGTCAAAATACAAAAACAATTCTTCTATAGGTTGAAAAGAGACAAATACTTCCTCAAAAATAATTAGGTTGACATTAAACTTCAAACTAAATGAAAATCATATTTATTTCAAACATTATTTTTTTTGGAAATTTGATTTAAATTACTGAAATAAAAAAGTTATGAAACCCAAAGGGCAGGATAGCTTTGTATTCCGTGTTATAAAGGGAAGCCAGTACGCAATATCATTTTTCTTGCGGACTTCTTCTTTACCCTTACGGCCAAAGCAGAAGCTTACAAGAGGCAAATTTAAAATTTGTATTTCCATATATTTTTTTATTTTAAATATAATTTATTTTATGGTTGTCAAATTGGAAAAGTTGTCAGAAAAAATGACCGAATGCCAAAAAACCTACCGAAATACAAGCTGGCTCGTTGGTTTTTAATCGCCTAGATGGTATTTTGTTTGGTTTTTTTCAATATAGCTTGCTCGCTTGCACCAACGCAAAACTGTATTTGACCATCTCCTTCACACAAAAAACCTGGTAGAATGCCAGAAAAAAAATGTAGTGTCATATGGGCTTAACGAAACTAAATTAATTTTGTTTCTCAGTATCAGAAACAAAATTAATTTTGTTCCTTGCAACAAAAACAAAGCCAGAAACAAAATTAATTTTGTTCCTTGCAACAAAAACAAAACCAGAAACAAAATTAATTTTGTTTCTCAGTAGAAAAACTATACGTGCAGAACATTAGGATGGACTTGTTATTTTTAGGTATATAATATACATACATATATAGATATGTATGTCTGTGGCAACCAACTAAAGTATGGAATAAGACACTTATATTTTTTAAATATTATCGTAAGGGACATTTATTCAAATACGCTCATAAAACATTGAGAGTGAAATTATCGTAAGGGACAAAATTATTATTTTTTCGCAAACTGCAAATTTTTTCAAGAAAAAAGATATCAGGTTCAATATATTAATTAACCATCTAAACGCGTGTTCAATTTCATTTAAATATACCAGTAAAAAACAGTGAAAAAACAAAAAAAAAATGCTCTCCTGTAAAATTTGCTTTTGTCCCTTACGATAAAGTCGCACAAAGGGGTCGATATGAAGAAAAATATAACTGGGTGACTATTAGGGTTGTCTTTTTTAATTTTTTTAAATGATATATAAAAACGCTTCATATGCATAGAACAACGGATTGTGAAAAGTATAAATTAATTGTTATCAAGAAATATTTAATTTTCTAATAATAGCTCATTCAGACTACTTTGTAGTGCAATTTCTTCATCATCATGATTTTTTTAAGACGTCGAAGCAGTACAGGATGCTTTGGCGGGTGTAATATCGTTTCGTACGGATAATGGGATATCCGACTTGCGTTTTTTTTTTGTGTATTACGTGAGTAAGGAGTACTCATGGACATTGATGTGTAATCAGTTTCGAAATAGGACTTTTATTCCCTTTCCCTTATTCATTTTTTCACTGGTTTTCTATCGATTAAAATGCGACTATCGTTTTTATAATTTTTTGTTGCCATTGTCACTGCTACATTTTGTTGTTTTTGTTTGTTTCGGTGTTTGGTTTTTGATTTTTAATTTTTGATTTTTGAATTCTGATTTTGATTTGTTTTATTTTGTTTTGCTCAGAAACATGCAAGATCATTCGGATCCACGTTTAACCCATATCTCGGGGCTCCGTGTAGAAGTCCTACTCAAAAGCTTTCATTTGATACCAACATTGCTCAGAAATATTTAAGGATCATCCGGATCCTCATTTTGACCCATATGTGGAGACCCGGTCTAGAATAGAGCTCTATATATCCTTTAATGTTTCTTGGAACAGAAACGCCAGAAACGAGAGTTTCGTTTCGTTACGAGTTTTGTTACAAGTCCCTGAAATTTATCTAATCTATTTACAGATCATTTTCTGACACCGCCTTTTTGGCCTTCCACTTATGCCACATTAAAGCGGCCATCTGTAAACTGCGCACAACCCTAAAACGAAATCCACTTAAAAACATCCATGTTTGCCATCTAAAATAACAAAGCATTAACCCCAAAATGTTGTCGAGATCAAAATAACAATTAAATATGCATTTGTATATGTGATTTTGCTACAGATTTGCTGAGATTTTTGTGCAACCAACCCTCCTGCTTTACCTAAAGGACATTTAACCGCCATAACCGTAAGGATATAAGAGCAAGGAGATGCGGTTCAAACAAGAAATAGACAAATTGGAATTAAACAAGCAGATAAAAATGTATTTCATTTTAAGAGGGAAAGTTCAACATTTGATGATGGATGCCAGTGGCATATAGTTGAGGTTGTGACGCGTTGAGCACGGAGAGCAAGAGGGCATAGATGGGCAATTAGCCTTTGCATAGTCCAAGGGAGATGCCAACAACAACGAGGGAGAGGGAAGAGAAGTTTGTCGGAGAATTTGCAAGCTAAGGACTAAAAGAATTACATACATACATATATCAACCCTAAACGGCAACCCTGCATACAATGCCAAGGGATTATGTCTTCTTCAAATACTTATGCATAAAATAAAATACTTAAATTGAAAACAAAGCCATGGAACGAACTGGACTTTGCATACAACTGCGAAGCGCACAATTTAAGAAGAAGGGCATTTAAATGAGAACCTGTTTTTTCGGCCGTTAGGAAAAACATTTATGCGCATAGCTAAGTAAGTACACGCAAAGTTTTAGTTTTCTTATTCTACAGCGTTGTCCTGCAATTAAATGATTTATTAGCGCGCTTTTCCTCATACAATTTTTCTCTTCTTTTTACTTTGTTCTAACCTTTCTTCTCAACGCATGCCCTAACACTTCGAGCAGCAACGAAAACTGACATGTTTCAAATGATGCTTCAGCATGTTCGCTCGGGCATTAGAGATTTTTCGTAGATCCTTGTGTCATCATTTTGTAGAGATGCATAGATTTATACGGCTACTCTGTGTGCAGGCCCGTAGCTAGGGGGGGGGGGGGGGGGGGGGAGGGGGGCATTGTGGGGCAATGCCCTACCTTAAAATTAGAATGCCCTACCTTAAAATTAGAATGCCCTACCTTAAAAAGGCCAACAAGTGAGATGAATTATTATAATTAATTTTTTTGTCATAATAATAATAATACAATGGCGCTATTATAACTCTGACGAGTTTTATGGCCGAGCTTCTCTCCCAATTCGAGGTGTGCTCCTTTTTGTTTTTCCTACTAATTGGGTGGACCTACAGTTTTATGCCGGCTCCGAACGGCGAATGCATTTTTTGTGAGAAGCTTTTTCATGGCAGAAATACTCTCGGAGGGTATGCCGCCCACTGCCGAGAGGTGACCGCTGCTCTTAAAAAACCCAATAATTGGATTTTTACTAATTAGAAAAATTTGTTTGGCTCGGACCGTGGTTTGAACCCGAGACCTCTGGCATAGCAGGCGAGCACTCTACCCACTGCACCACAGCGGCCACTTTTTTTGTCATAGTTTGAGATAAAAAATTATTGCGGTTTCAATGTATGATATGGAGAATCCACCCTGCATCACATATATAATTAAATAAGACCATCGAATTTTTGTAGTTTGGTTAAAGGAATGGTTCATTCCGGCACTTTTCTGACAAAAACTAATCTCACTGTGAGCGAACAACACCAAAAGCGCGGAATCGATTTCTAAAGCTGTGTGCTAATCTAAAACATTTTACTCGATGGTAAAATCAGGTGTCTAAATTTTCTATGGTTATCGTTTAATCATTTTCGAGAGTTTTTTTCTCACCTTGACTTGAGTGCATACCTACAGGCGACCCACATACCAAATTTAAAGATCTCCACATCTCCACATCTAAATTGGAAGCTGTACCATCTTGTTGGCTTATTCTCAATGAGTATTGCTTATGTACTGTCACAATAATTATGTGTCAACAAATAGGTATTAAAAGTACGGGGAAAATTTTCCAACAGTCTACCATGCGTTGAAAAAAAGTCATTGGGGGTTGTAGAGGAGGTCCTCCTGATTCTAAATCCAAAAGTCCCGTCGGCCGGAGATGTTGGTAAGTTGTAAAATTTACCAAACAAACCCCCAAAACTGCGTACGATTACCGAGGAAAGGCACTTATAAAAACATGCACATATGTATATGTGCGTTTAGAACATCTTTTTTCTTCGAAAGTCATTTTTCTCGGACCGTGGTTCCTTAATGTAAAGCCGTCCCTTTCGGTAGACAGATGGAAATCTGAGCCAATGTACGTCACTGACCTAGAGAAAAGTGATATATATGCTGCCTGATTTTGGAAGCCATGCCTCTATGCACATAGGTAGATTTTCAAGTTTTAAAATATAAATAAAATAAATATTTTATTGTCTACATCTATTCAAAATTGCTTGTTTAATGTAAAGTTTTAATAATTATGTTAAAAGTCGATTTTATTGAAAAATATATACAGTGACTCAAAAAAAAAAATCATACGACATAGTTTTTAAATTTATTTCAAAGAATTCTGTCGAAAATTTGACTTTCTTATTTCATTTAAAAATGTAGACAATTTTTAAATAAAAATCGTTTTAAGCAGGATTTGTAAGCTTATGGAAAAAAATCGAAAAATCGTAGAAATTTCTAAAAGTGGATTAAAAATTTCAAAGCGAGGCCAGAATTTATAGAAGATTTTGAGGAGATTTTTAAGTGTGCTGTTATTTAGCCAACCAACTTTTGTGTAAAATGTGCAATTCCCAATGCTGTGAAAATTCCGTCGATTTTAGAAATTTTTTTCTGTAGGGTGCTTGCCATATATGTATGTGAGACAGTTCGAATTTAAATTGCGAAAGGCCAATGAAAATTTTTAAAAAGTTGAATCTTGCATATTATGATATTAAAATTGAATGAGCTGCAAAACTGCATACTCAAAAATCTTCTAAAAAAAATGTAGCTTCAGAATTCTTAGCCCCTTTTTATGATAAGTATTTCCTTGACTTTGAAAAATTGGAAATACTAAAAATACTGCCTAAGAAGTTAACAATAATCGCTGATAAATATCTGGGTTACTTTCGAGCATCACCTATATTAACCAAGATATGCGTTAGAAATATAAACATTAAAATCAAATATAAAACACAAAAAAGAATTTTATTGTAGGTACATACATATGAAAAACCCTGTATCTAGTAGTGAAGTGCGGCTTTGCGCGACGTAATTTTTTGTCGGCAAAATATTAATTGTACTAGATATCATGTCCAAGGGTAAATGTGACTGAGTCTGACAGAGCAACATAACAAAATCAATTTTGAACACGAAAAAGAGTGATAATTTTTTTAAATATCCCAACTTTAAAAGCTTAAAACTATACACTTAGAATTATTGGAAATCAAGGATATTTTTGAAAAGTGTTAATAATTACCTGAAGCTTTAGGATCCATCACGATTACTTAAATGAAATGCTTTAAATAATAAATATTCATGTTGAAACTAGCACTTAAAAATATGTAAGAAAAAAACAAAAAAATTAACTTCAGATATGCTAAGTTACGACCATCTGGGAGCAAGTGCAGAGTATGGGGTCGGGAAAAAAGCGATGAATTATTGTTCCCCAGTCTATTTCCAATATGTGGGTATGTTTTTTTCTGCAATTGTAACAACTTTACAAAATTCAATTTTGGCCGCATAAAAGTTGTAAATCTACCTATGTGCGATGTAAGACTAATTGTGATACATTATTTACTTCCGCCCTACCTTAAACCAACGCTGCCCTACCTTAAATTTAAGTCTAGCTACGGCCCTATCTGTGTGCCCCATTTTACCAACGCTTCTCTGACAAATGACAAAAAGGCTTGATGCTTTGATGACAGACGTCATCAACATAATTAATCTGTTTGGTTGTTGTTATCTTCTTTAGCTGATGCTTGCGCGTCAAAATCTCCGATCCGATTATATTTGTTCACACTCACTGCTGAGCGGTTTCTCTAAGGTGGGATGTTTTTTTTTTTTTTAAATATGCGGTGTATTTATGCATCCGCTGTGGCCTGCGAAATCTCATAGGAATAAAAAGTATTGTTCTGTGTAGATCAAAGGCTTTTCTATGTCCTTTATTAGCATAAGACCTGAATTTTAACGACACTCGTACATATGTACATACATATTTATAAAACATCAGCACTAATATAAGCTACTTGTTTAGTTCCAAAATTCTGAGTTCCTAGCCGATCAAAGAAGATGGTTAAGGGCTTATCTGCCCCAATTAAGAAACGTTCAATCTAGAAGACGAGGCGTCTTGTTTCGGCCTCGAATCCAGTGCCGAACGACGAAAAATTCCACACAAAATTCTGAGAGCGGAAACGAATTAACTGTTCAATTCCCAGTGTCACCTGTAGGTGACAGTTGATTTTAATATTTTTTTGATCAGACGGAAGCTATTTTTTTAAACCAAATTATTATTGATACGAAAATAATAAACAGTAGAATCTAAAAATAATTTTTGTCAAGAGCAGTTACTCGTCATTTGCCAATCTCGTTCACTTTTTCCACGCATATTCCCAGTTTTCTTGCTCTTTGTGACTTCGTACTATATAAGCTGAAATTGAAATGCCCAGACCAAAAGTATTGTACTTTTTCTTATCGAATGTGATAAATAAGAAAACAAAGTATAATTTAAGTGCATTTTGTAACAAAAATAATTAATATTGTGGTTGTAATAAAGAAAAAAATATGAGGTGTCACCTGTGGGTGACACTGGGCATTGTGATACATAGACGTAATGCTTTTTGTTCGTCGTATTGCTTTGCGGCAATGAGATTTTAGAGCTTATTTCCATCTTTATACTCAGCTGTACTAGTACACAGAGTATTATAGTTTTGATTTCCTAACGGTGGATTGTAACAGAATGAAATAATCGAGATAGATATAGACTTATATATATCAAAATGATCAGGGTGAAAAGAGAAATCGATTGAGCCATGTCCGTCCGTCTGTCCGTCTGTCCGTCCGTCCGTCTGTGAGCACGATAACTCGCGCAAAAATTGAGATATTTTGATGAAATTTTAAATGTAAGTTGGTATCAAGACAGGAACGGATGGTATTGAAAATGGGCGAAATCGGACCACGACCACGCCTACCTCCCCTATATAGTAAAAATCGGAAATTTTGTATCTCAGTCACTAATAGAGCTAGAGTGATAAAATTTCACACACGTATTGAGCTCAGGCCCTTATGAAGAAATATGGTGAAATTTTGGAAAATGGGCGGTGCCACGCCCACTTATTAAGGGGCAAACATTGAAAGTTTTATGAGTCATAACTCAGAAACCGTTGAAGATATATCTATGAAATTTGGTAGGCGTGATATACTTACTTAGGCAAATGGTTGGACGAAAAATTGCCAAAATCGGTTGACGACCACGCCTACTTTTATATATGGGTATTATAAAGTGACCTAATAAAAACATTTGAAGCGATATCTCTGTCAAATATAAAGATATATCATTGAAATTTTATGGAAGGTGTCCAACTATGGACATAAAACAAAAAATACAAAAATTTTGGAAAATGGGCGTGGCACCGCCTCCTTTTAGAAGCAGGAATATACGAGATTTCTGAGCCCATAACTCGACAAATAATTGATATATAATGACGAAACTTGGTGTGTACACTTTTATTACTTGTGGTAATACATGTTGAAAATTTGAGCGAAATCGGTTGACGGCCACGCCCACTTTTATATATGGGTATTAAAAAGTGGCCTAATAAAAACATTTTAAGCGATATCTTTGTCAAATATAAAGATAATTCATTGAAATTTTGTGGCAAGAGTTCCACAATAGACCGGAAACAAAAAATAGACAAATGTTGGAAAATGGGCGTGGCACCGCCTCTTTTTAGACAAAGGAATATACGAGATTTCTTAGCCTATAACTCGACAAATAATTGAGATATTATGACGAAACTTGGTTTATACACTTTTATAACTTGTGTTAATAGACACGCAAAAATTTATTGAAATCGGTTTATGACCACGCCTACTTTTTAACAAAGATATTTCTGGAACACCCTTTTGGAATTTCTAACGTGACATTTTTGTAACTCATAAAGGGATGAAATTTTGCACAAAGAATAATATTCATAAGCTTAGTTGGATGACTGACAAAAATTTAGAAAATGGGCGTGGCTACGCCCACTTTATGCAGCACTCGCTTTATATAAAATACACCGTGTTTCCATCAAACGCAAACAAACAATTAAAGCATACAGCTGAGTATCTAATGTTCGATTCCACTCGAACTTAGGCTTCCTTACTTGTTTTGATTAACCTTAGATGAAATTATTGAAGAGTTGAATGCTGATAAAGACTCGGGCCATATTTTTATGTATATTTTCTCCGGATGATAATGTGGTAACTGATGAGACGGTGGAACATCATTCGAGATTGCAGCCAGTTTGTGGACCACAAGCTCTATTTTGATAATATTTTTACTCGCTTACCGTTATTTGTGTATTTACGTGATCAGAATGTTGCTTGAACGGGTACCATTCCTGAAAACCGTTTACAAAATTGCCAAATGAAAAAGCCTAGAGGTGAGATATGTCATCAATTGTCCAAGGAAATTGTCATCGCTAAGTGGGCAATAATAATTTCGCCACCATTGCTTCGGATTGACTCCTGCCACAAAATTTGGTCGACTTCGATTCATGTATACAAAAAACGGTCGAAAATTTAAGAAAATTCCCTAGCTGTCATCAGGATGTACAACAAGTATATGGGAGTAGTTGACCGTGTTGATGAAAATACTGACTCCACGAGAGTAGCCCTTCTTGACACGAAGTGGTGGTTTTCTTTATTTGCTTTTTGGTGCAAATTAGAGTGCCGAGTGAGGCGAGGGCCACCGGTGGAGTGAAAACCACAAATAAATTCACAGACCGTGTGGATATGTCACCAACATAAACGAAAAATATGTGAGGATTTACACGTAAAATGTTGGTATATTTCTCAAAATAAGTAAACATATCATTTTCTGCATAATTTTCTACATAATTTTAATTGTTTAGTGTTTATAAACAAATATTTTTGTACAAAACGAATATTTCACTTGAAAAGATATAGAAGAAAAAATGCTCGAATAGTTTACACAATGCCCAGTGTCACCTGTAGGTGACCCCCCTTTAAAAAACAGGGGGGGGTTAGTTATTTAATTTTTACACATTTTTGTGGTGTATGCTATGTATAATTATTCGATCCAATAAGATAAATTGCTATTTTTTTCTTAAACTTAGCTATGGGAATTGGAGAGTTAAATACGTTATTCAACACAGTCTCGCACTTTTCGGCTTTCGATGATTTCCCCTCCAATAAAAAAAAGCAACCAGACACTGCCTCTGCCACAGTTTTGACTTTATTTGTGTACCAATCAATAAATGTACATATGTAAATACGAGTATGAATACTGCAAATACAAATCATTTTTAGACACGATGCACAGTGGGGCACCTCCATACAAACGTGGCCAAAATAGTAATAATTGAGCTAGAATCTTGAAACTCGGAACTTAAGCTTTTTTGGTTGAAATTAGTAAACTGTGAAAATTTGAACAAAATCCACCCACAAATACGCCCACCTCTCATATAACGGTATTTTTGAAATTTCAGCATTTTCCTAACTATTATAGCTAAAATGCTCAATTTTGATTAGTGTATACATTTCTGAAATATAAATCAAATGCAGTAATCATTTTGGAAAAGGGGTAAAGCACTTCACCGTTTTAAATTAAAAATATATGCACTTTTAAGTATTTTATAAGCATTTATCATAAAATTTTCATCCAAAAAAATCGCATTTCAAAAAAATTTTATACCAGAAATGAAATTATACTTTTCTAGAGGATTTCAGCGTGCTAAATCTAAAGATGGAGTCAGAATTTCCAAATTGGTTCTAGTTTTTGAGATATTCACGCCCAAATTGGCTCTATTCCCTTCTTAATATCTTTTGTGTAGTTACTTTCCACTCAAATTCGATTAGTTAAACAATTTTAAAGCACAATCATTACGCTTGAAAACAGCGTTTAGTTTCTTCGAATATCTTAATTAGAATTGGAAATATCTAGGGGATTCACAACCTGTCATATTGCGTCATAAGTCATAATATTTTGTTGTTGCATTCTAGGCTATATGTGTACTAAATAAATACAACTCTGCACGACATGTTTTTGAGTCGTCGTATTTGATCAGCTGTTTCTGTTTACTTCTTCACAGGGCTTCGGAAAAGTCTTTTATAAATATTTCCGTACAATATTTTAATATGACATATGACTTTATGACACTTTGTGAATCACCTAATCAATATTTAAGCTTCATTAAATTGACAAATATTCCCCATACAAAAAATTAAAACTTTTTGAAGCATTTTGTATGGGAAAAATGCACGAAAACTTAAAAAACACCTTCCATAAAAAGTTCATAAAACAAAATGGAGCAAACGAATTTTTACGACTTTTTCACCTGTTTATAAAAGACATTTAGGACTATCAAATATTAAAAAATTGAGGAGGTCATATGTATTTTTTGTTTTTTTTTTTTTTTTAATTTCATTTTAAGATTTTACAATTTTTACACATTTTTTTTTATATTTCAAAAGAAAAAAGCTGCCAAAGATATACTAAATTAACGCTGATAAAAAAATTACCTCATAATTTGATAGAAATATTCGATTAGTCGCCCAAATATAAACGTTTGTCATAATGTCAAAACTAACATAATTAATGCGTTTACTAAAAGCGGTTTTAGGCAAATGGAGCAAGTGGATTTTTTTCTCATCGACATTTTTTGTCAAAATTTGAAATTTATATAAATTCAATTATGAACGCTATATACAACTAGGTTATAATTTCTGAAAGAGAAAATCATTATCTATGTAATGGTGTATTACTCAAGTTCGTATGTTAACAATTAAATGAGATAGAGCATTTTGTATGAGGTGTGTTCATTGAGAAATAAAAGAACCTATTTTTTGCTCAACTTTGGGCTCCCTGTACGAATAAACGAAAATGGACTCAAAAATTTTTATATAAGCTTTTTTATTACAATTTGATAAACCTGTCGATCTCTATTTAAAAAAAAATGGTTTTACTCATACTTTAATTTTGAATTTATTTTTGGCCGCAATCACCCATTGTGCGATGTGACGAAAGAAGCGTTTTCTGTGGGAACTTATGGTAGGTACTACTAGATACTGTGAATCAACAGATTATGAAAGCTGTTATTCCGCTACAAATACCTACGAACTTTCTCATCATAAAGCAACAAAAAATCATTTTATACGAAATGTTTGAAACCAGTAATTTTCTTAAATTTCACAGCTGACTGGGTTACATTCCACTGGTGACGTTAAAATTAAAATACGTTTAATGACACTTTTGCAAGATTTTCAACAACAGTAAAAAGAACAATAAACAATTAATAAAGAAAAAGAAAACTCCCAAATAACAAGTACCAAAAGCAGAAATGGACATCCGAAAAGCAAAACTTGCGAGTTTAAAAAAAAAGAGGAAAAACAAATACAAAAAAAATATAAAGCAAATTTAAAAAAACAAACAAATTTTTTTTTAAATAAAATGATGTGCAAACAAGTTGCTCAGTTGTCTTTTTTAATTGCCTATCACTTGCTCCACTTGCTTTGTGGCTACCACCGCCGATACCCCTCTCGAAACCTTACTCTATAGGTCTCTTCACATTAACTGCAAGTCTTGCTGTTGTGCATGCATGTTGTGTTTTTTTTTGCTTTTTTTGGCTGAACGGTGTGAAACTGTCGAATGGAATATGATGTTGGGCCAGTTGAGCTGCCGGATAAGTTGCAGATCATGTTTCGGTTTATCTAACTTTGGGAAACGCCGTTTTTTTTATTTGGGCGATTACTTAGTTTTGTTATGTTTTTTTTTTATTGCTTTCCTCTGCCTTTCGTTTCTGCGACTCATCTCGCACAACTCGTTGTCAGATCATATGAGTAAATTATATACATATGTACATATGTACACATTTACACTAAATGGTCTACGACGAGGTGCATGCACTCGAATTGAGAGCAACAGCTAAAAAGCGGTACACGGTATACGTTATACGGTACCTATATGACGAGGTCGAGAGGTGCTGGGAAACTAAAATTTCATTTAATTTCTTTTTTTTTTGTTTTTTTTTTTTAGTAAAAACTTAAATTTTTTACTTGCTTGTTTTTGAAGTTCTTTCAGTTTGTTTCCCGTGTTTGCGACAATGACTTTTTGCTGTTAATGACAGTTTTTGTGATGCTAAATTGTCGCAAGAGTGAACTTGTTTATTAATTTCAGCATAAACAAAAAAAATTTTTTTTAATTGCAGGTGTTCAAAAGCGCCCCTCAAAACAGTTCGATTGTCAATGTCAATGCATAATTAAACAGCTTCAAGTTACCTAAATGAAAGGCATGATTGAGTAAGACTAACGGTGGATGTGGGTGATAACTTCTCGCGGAAATATACCCACCAAAAAATCTACGCCTTCCTTAAGAATTAAAACAGCAGATTTAAAAGCCTGACGAAATAAGGTCTGATAATTATAAGGGTAGCAAATTTGTATGGCGTAAGGCAAAAATAAGGCTGATTTTCCTGTGTTGATGTTATCAGGCCATAAGGAGTACTTACTCTCTCTCTCTGAGAACACACCTCATTACAAAGGCTTATCCGCCATGCGAAATAAGGCCTAGATAAGTATTAGAGAGTTAGGAGCAGACAGAGCGAGTGTATGCAGAAGCAGCGCTGCCAGCGTACCTACTCCTTTTTAGACCAGATTTGTCACCAATAAGCAAAACTTTTTTGCACATACATACATATGTACACATGTGTGTATGTAGGTACATTAGGCTATCTCGCCTTATAGGGACCTAAAAAAAGTCCAACGTTTTGTTATTCCCAGATCTAAATATGTACGTTTCGTAAATACGTCGTTTCGGAAAACAATGTCTGGCAACCATATACTTATGTATGTATGATTTTGTCCGTACTTATTTGGCGCATGTGCCCGTCTTAACATGCGCCCATGAAGGAATTAGTAAGCAGAAAAAAGTATTTGTTTTTCTAGAAAATTTCTTGATCCAACAACTTTCCGTAATTAATTCAAACACGGGTGTTGTTGATTCAAAAACTCGCTTGCTGTTAAAACTACTGTTATCATTTGCTGCACCCACTTGACCAACTGTCAATGCAATTACGCCAAACACCTTTAATTATCTACATATATTGCAATATTTCCATACCACATGCTTTTGTATGCAACAATCGATTGTTTTGTAAAGTTTTGAGGTTAAAACCTAAAAAGAAATTTAAAAGAATTGGAAATGAAGAATTCTGCAGTAGAGCTGCAAAACCATCGATAGTCGGACCACTCGATAGTTTCGATAGTCGAAAAAAAAACTATCGATACTATCGATAGTTTTTTATGAATATTTCACTAAAACAAAAAGAGGGATGGTTTTGTTTACAGTTTTCTTTCCACAAAACAATAATTAACAGTGTTTTTGGTTATATTAATCATGATATTTGTTGATATAACAAAATGTTCGTTCAAATCTTCAACCAATTTCTTGTTACTATTAAACAATTTGTTGGTTATATTTTTATGCCAGTAGCAGCACTGCTATGTATGATCTATAAGAGAATGTTAATATGTTAACTGAATAACAAAGAAAATTCCAAATACTCACTCTCTCGCTTTCTGCAATTCGGGTCCAGCCATTCAACTTCGTCAAGCACAAACGGTGTTGAAGGCGATGGTAACAACAGAGCCGAAACCATAAAGCTTCGTAAATATTTTTACTTTTTTTTTAGATATGAATTAACCTTGATTTGAAAAAGGTTTCATTTGACTTGAAAACGCTATAGTAATAAAACAAAAATTAGTACATTTATTTTTTAGCATCTTTGGCGCTGACTAGTACATAAGGCACATTGTTTATACATTTCATTAATGTAAAATACCGATAATCAAAAGGCACACTGTTTAAACATTTCATTAATGTAGAATACACTATGCTTTAAATAAATCAAAAAACAAAAAAATACGAAGAATTTCAGTTATGGGAGAGGAATTTTTTTTTTTTAACTTTTTTTATGGTTACGTTTTTGAGATAACGGTAATTTTGTGTTTTTTGTTATCACTTTATTCAAAAATTATGTTCGCTGGAGTTACGCTTCTAACAATTAGTAGTGGGACTTTTTTCGAATAATATTCGAATAAATATTATTCGAATAAACGAATAATTATATTAGAGGGAAAAAATTCGAATAATACTATTCGAATAATACTATTCGAATAATACTATTCGAATAGTAGTATGTTGTACATGCATAATTTGGGAATTTCACTTGCCTCCGCGCAAGCCAGAGTACGTATATGTATATGTACACATATGTATGCACTTACAAAAGCAAAAGCATACATACATACATACAATAGCTATTCGAATAGTGATATTCGAATAGTATTTATTCGAATATACGAATAAATTATTCGAATAAATATTATTCGAATTACGAATACCTTTCGAATAAAAGGATTTTTTATTCGAATAATTTTTATTCGAATAGTCCCATCCCTACTAACAATATACAACTTGTAGTAATTGAACCACACCTCGCTAAATGACATCTGGTCAATGTCAAAATTTTTAATTTTTTCCGATTTTTGAAAAAGTTTTGATTTTCAAATTAAGTTTTTTATAAAAACTTGTAAAAATCAGAAAAGTTTTATTTTTTTTTTAAATTCGCCCGTAATATCAAGGATATCTGATAAAAACATTATTTTTAGCGATCTCTTTCATGTGAAACAAAAAGGATATTTTATGGACGAAAAACTCGGTTAGATGACTCATCCGTGTATAGACAAAAGATAAAATTTGTTTGTGACTTCACCCTCTCATAGGGTTAGCGTTAATCAGAGGTTGAGTAAACGGCCCTTAAGCTAAAGATATAGATACTTATGTATTGTGGAACGATTTTTCGTCATCCGTTGTGAAAAAATCGTTCCACAATACATCATATTCCTACCCCGTCGGAAAACCAAGCAAAAAAAAGGAATAATGAAAATTACTTAACTATTGCTTGTCATTTTATATCAGAAGACTTCAAATTGCGAATAGCTGTACTGTAGACACAAAAGCTGCTGTCAGATACAAATTATTCCGCAGCTAATATATTGGAAACCTTGCACCATGTTCCATGCGAGTTACCGTGTTTTGCACCTTCATTGAATTTAGCTGTGCGAGCAAATTGTTTCTTATTTTAAAGGCAGTACTATTGAATATGAGAAGTTTAAGGCCGCGCAAGAAGTCTATAGTGTTTTGCAAAAAAAAAGTTGTAAAACGACGCCCTATACACGGATGAGTCATATAACCGAGTTTTTAGTCCATAAAATATCCTTTTTGTTTCACATGAAAGAAATCGCTAAAAATAATGTTTTTATCAGATATCTTTGATATTACGTTAACAATTAAGCGGGCTAATTTTTAAAAAATAAATTTTTCTGATTTTTACAAGTTTTTATAAAAAACTTAATTTGAAAATCAAAACTTTCAAAAATCGGAAAAAATTAAAAATTTTGACATTGACCAGATGTCATTTAGCGAGGTGTGGTTCAATTACTACAAGTTGTATATCGTTAGAAGCGTGGATTTTAGTCGCCTCTTACGATAGACATTCCTTACCACGGGTATATTCTAAGCCCTCTAACTAACCCGCTGGGGTATTAATTTGACCAATTTGATATCGAAATCCAACTCCTCCCTAACATTCAGTATTCTTCTCTTGGGACAAAACTACAAGAATGAATAGGGATAACCATCGATAGTGGAAAAAAACTATCGATAGTGACACGAAAAAAAAACTATCGATACTATCGATAGTGTCATCGATAGTTTTGCAGCTCTATTCTGCAGCAGGTAGGCATGTCTGTCTGTTAATAAAGTGGATGATGATGGCATAAAGAAGTGCCGTTGCTGTCTAGGGATTCTTTTGGACACTTCCTGCTTAATTAAAAATCTTTGTTCGTGCCACTACAACAACGTGGGGCACGTAATGCATATAAATTGTAGGCATGTACATACATATGTACATACATACATATGTACATATCTATAAAACTTACGACTACTTATGTACATATGTATGTATGTATGTACATGCATCCGGATTAGGGATTCCAATCCCGGGATCCCGGGATCCCGGGATCCCGCCCTTTTTGACACCCCGAAAATCCCGGGATCGCTAGAATTTTATCCCGGGATTTTCGGGATAAGATAAAGAGAGAATATTCCGCTATTATAGCAAAGAAAAGTTATATTTTATATAATTTTTATTGGTCTCAGATCTGTATACTAATAGCATTTCCTATTCTGAATGAAAATGTTGCATTATTACATTGCAGCATTATCAACATGTGTCATGTGCCCTATTAAAGTGTTGAATTTTTCATGTGATTAATGAAACAAAAATAATGCAACCTTTTACTTGTGCTAAGAGCAGAAAATGTTGCCCGTAGTCGGGCCAGTTTTATATTTTGTCAATAGAACAAACATCCCCAAAAAAGTGTTGTGTCTGTGTAGAAGAGAAGAAAAAAATGTGACAGCCGGAAGAAAGTGCGACATTTTTGCTAGAATAAAAAAGTGCATTAGTTAAAGTAAGGATTAAAATTTTTGATTTTTTTTTAATAATTAAATTTTTTTGTATTGAAGTACGCGTTGTAAGGAAACGTACGTTAGGTATTTTTAAAGCTTTTAGCTTGTGGCAAAATTCATTCGATAATTTCTATTTCCTGATTTTTGGTCATTTATAGGGCATGGAAATTTATGCAAATACATGTTTTTCTTAGATTTAGGTAGAGCAAAATAAATAAACAATCTTTGCGAATCGTGAAATTGTCTTAAAAATGGCATTCAAATGTTTTTGCATATTTTGCATATTTTGGTCATATATGCATATTTTTACATATTTTGCGTTGTTTGCATTTTTTTATTACATATTTCGCATTATATTGCCTATTTTTGTAATTTGCTAGTTGACAGTTTTATACAAACGAAATTCATGCATAACAGTCATCTGACGACGAATAGAGTTTCGTGTGAACACGGCTATTATTAGTATATTCGATACGGTGCATACCTGTCGACAAAGAGCCGTTTTCAAACATGCTCCTATTACCTCTGTGGATTTAGAACGTTCGTTTTCTATGTTTAAGAGCTTTTTTCGACCGAATCGGCAAATTTTTCTTTTTGAGAATATGAAAAAAATATTTCATTGTGTACGCTAATGAATCGTTAAATAAGGATTAACCTTTACAAATTATGAAATGTTCAAGACTGAATTTATGTACATATCTATAAAAACCTACATACATATGTATAAACGTACAACGTAAGAGCAAAATTGAATTAAAAAATATTTGTACCTAATTTATTTAACTATTAGCCGCTTTCGATTCACAATTTCTCTGCTGGCTATAAATTTCCCTCTGCCAAATTTATATGTGAATGATAGCGAGCAGAGGGAAATTTTTATCGACCAGTTAGCGAGTATGGCTACTACTCATTATGAGTTCAAACATTTTTGTTCGATCCGACCTCGCTTGTCTGATGGCGAATCGAAAGCGCCAATTGTAACTCCAATAAACATGAATTAATGCATTTTTTTTTTTACTTTTCATGCATATTTCTCAGTTTTTGTTGCATTTTTTATGCGCATATTTTTTATTTTTTAGTACATAAAATTCCATGCCCTAGTCATTTATTTCTCAAATGTTTTTTGGAATTTTCCCACATGGAAAGTAAATAATGGAAGAAAATGGAAACAAAATTTTAATTAGACTTGTTAGTCTTACAACACTGTACTAAAATTAAATACGCAGCTGCATACTCGGAATTCATATCAAAATTTTGCCTCCGATGTTTATCTATTCAGAAGTTGCATTAATTTTCTGAATTTTTCGGCAAGCTTGGAAATATCAATAATTTTTCTTTGCACTTTAAAGTTGTAGCGTTCCTCGAAATATATATTTCCTTTTTTCAACCCCAAATGTGGGAAAATAATACTGGTCGAAAAATTTTTGTAATAGAAATAAAATTCTACGTTTCAAAAGGATTTCGGTGTAGTTTTTGAGACATTCATGTCCAAAAAGGCGAAAAACGCAGTTTGTGGCCATATTCACTCCTCAATATTTTTAAAACTACTCACTTTCATTAAAAACTCATTACATCTATTGAAAGCACGATCATTTCTTTTGAAGACAACGTAGATATCCGAATAAGATACCCGAAAAAGGAAAGCGCTGTTTTCAAGAGAAATGATCGTTCTTTCAATAGCTGCAATCATCTTTTAATGAAAGTAAATAATTTAACAGATTGAGCAGTGAATATAGCAAAAAATCGCATTTTTCATCTCTTTGGACACGAATATCTCAAAACCTACACGCATTACCGAAAATCCGACTTCAAATTCAGAATCAGCGCACCGAAATCCTTTAGAAAAGTAGAATTTTATTTGAGTTAGAAAATTTTTTGGAAATATTGTCGGCCTGTGTAATTAAAGTCCAAATCCCGGGATAAATCCCGGGATCCCGGGATTTTAAAAATAAATCCCGAAAATCCCGGGATCGTAAAAATCGGAAAAATTGGAATCCCTAATCCGGATGTAAGACAGTAGGGAATGTATATATCGATGCTTCCATTTTAATTTTAATTAATTTAATTTTTTTTATATTATTACTTTTTAAATATTTTTGTAAATTTTTATTAAATAAATAAATAAAAAAATATTAGTTAAAAAAAATTAAAAAAGAATTATCATCCACCTTGACACTGACAGGATTCGAACCCGCACTCCTCAGTCGGCCATCGCGCCACTTGCATGAAGTGTGTCTAGGCAAAAAAAATGAAATAACCGATTAACCGCTTTTAAGGTTAATCGAAAGCGTTCGATTATTAATCGCGAATAATTGTGGGGAACTAACCGATTATAACCGTTTTTCGATTACAATTATTCCTTAAAAAAATATACATATAATAAACAAAAAAATCGTCATTTATTAGGAAAAATCGTCATTGCTTCGAAAAATCGTCAAAATGATCGTCTATTAAGGAACTGGAGGGACCATTTATTGCGGTTTTTTTGGATATACTCACAAAACCGTAGGTAACCGAATTCGGACTCGGATGAAAAGGCGGAAATTCTCAGCTTCGATTATTTTTGGCTTGAGAGGAAAAAGGTTAATAGAAAAAATTATCAAAACGGAAAAACCGATACATTTTAACCGTTAACGGAAAGAAATTAACCGATTATAATCGTTTTCCGGTCATTGTTGCCATCCCTAAGTGTGTCAAAGGCTGCAGATTAGGCATATAACAAATTTTGGCGAAAAATTTGGCATACCACCACGTGGTGGCAAATATTGTACAAGTAATGAATATCACTTTTTTATGTGATTTCGGTTCAAAAACGTTCCGCGCAAAAATGGATTTCTAAAAAAAAGTCAGATTTTTTTTTAATTTTATTTTAATATTTTTACATTTTTGTCAATTGTTATATGAAATAAGTTTTAAGTTTAAAGTATGTGATGATTTCCACATTTCTTTTAATAGACCTTAAGGTAAATATCTATTATTATGAAGAAAAACGTGTACACTGCAGGGATGCCACTTTTGGGCTTTTCCTACCAAAACTGGTAGGTTTTATTCCTTTTGGTAGGTTGGTAGGACGATTTGAATTTTGGTAGGTTTTTGCCTTCGTTCAACTAACATCACTGATTTGGTACATTTGTCACTTTGCCACAACACTGTTGAGAAAACGTGTCTTCTCAGTAGAGTTTTGTCACAGAACTCTGCTAAATAGAAACGCTTTCGTTTTTACATGGCCGTTTTAATTCTAATAATTATTTTATGTGAATTTTATATCGACGGCTGAGAATAAGATCGCCCTATTTCAAAAATTGTTTCAAAAACGCCCTATTCCAAAAATTGTTTGAATAACGTCCTATTTCAGATTTTGCTTCAAAAACGCCCAATTTGAAAATTTGTTTCAATAACGTCCTATTTCAGATTTTGCTTCAAAAACGCCCTATTTCAGAGAAAACTCCATATATATTTCTCTGAAATAGGGCGTTTTTGAATAATTGTCTGAAATAGGACGTTATTGAAACAAATTTTCAAATAGGGCGTTTTTGAAGCAAAATTTGAAATAGGACGTTATTCAAACAATTTTTGGAATAAGGCGTTTTTGAAACAATTTTTGAAATAGGGCGATCTTATTCTCAGCCGTCGATATGAGCTATTGGCCAGTTTATAATTAAGAAAAATTGAAAAAATTTGTTTGGTAGAAGTTATGGATCCATTTCGGAGACCACCACATCCCCTCATCAGACTTCTTCCAGCGCTTTCTTTGAGATTCAAGTACACTTGCCCCCACAGACACAACTGCAGGAAATTGAAAACAGAAAGGCATCTGACATTTTACGCTATATGAAGCAAACAAGGTTGTCCGTCTACATGGTGTGTAATAAAGAGCTTTATGTGGTATCACATAATCATGATCATCAGGCCTACCTAGGTAGTAAATGTGTTTGCTGTACCAAGTGGAAACAATGTCCGCTATTTCACTCAATAAATCTTCTTACGTTTCATTCCTCATTATTCCTCAAATGTTATTCCACAAATGTAAATCCTGATTTTCTCCGCACTGGACGAGCAGAGACAGCCACTAATACCCAATCCAACCTTGCCAGAATATCATTAAACGCCAACTCAAGTTTTTGTTTATGTGGGAACGCTGCTTCCTCCTCTTTTCCTTCACATTTTTATCACTCATTCTAAAATTACTTGAAATTTGTACAAATAATATTAAATTTAATACTAAAATTTTCAAATAAAAAAAAATAAACAGCGGTAAAAAAACAAAAGTGCCCGGTTACTGCAGGGTGGTCGGTTACTGGCACAGTTGCCCTAAATGAATTTGTTGAATATGATTAAATCTCACATTAAGGGCCGATTTCATAATGAAATTCTTAAAGCTCCTTTTGTTAAAGGACCCTTTTAGTTAAAGAGCCATTTAAATGTTCTTTAAAGTGGGAGTGATTTCATAATCATATAAAATTAAAAGGCTCCTTTAACGTCAAATGATTTTCATAAATTTAAAAATAAATATAAATTTATTGAAATTTGACATTTGGTTTTTTTCTGAAAATATGTAAATAAATTTTTTGATTGTGGCTTTATTTTATTTTTTTGAAAAAATAAAAAGAACAAAGAAGCATAATTTGGAAACCCTGTGCAGAAAAAATAGGAAGCGGTCATCCAACCTCACAAAAGAGGAAGAGATGAATATTGCATTATAGGACTCAACAAACAAAACAACAAACAAAATCGGTTCAAAAATTTTAATAAATTTTTGATACTTGATTTTGACAGACTGCAGAAATGACATTTTTTCTGGCATAATGAACCTTTAAATAACTTAAATGCCCGTTTTTGGGTATTTAACTTTAAAGGAACTTTTATCTTCAAAAATACTTTATGAAATCGATCAGCAAATTAAAGGCTCCTTTAGAATTTAAAGGAACTTTTAATTTGATTATGAAATCGGCCCTAAAAAAAAATTGGTAGGCTCGAAGCCATTTTGGTAGGTTTTTGGTAGGAAAAAAATTTTCTTAGTGGCATCCCTGGTACACTGTACAAAACTTTTTTTTTCAGCAGTTCTGATAAAAAGTAATTTCGTTTTGCGCGGAAACTTTTTTGCAATTTCGCAAAAAAAAAAAAAATAATGGGGTTCATACTTTTTTATGCTCTATTCGACTATGGTATGCCGTTTTTCGTATTTGCAAAAATTGTAAAAAGTTATATGCCTACTGCAGATGTAAAACTGTAGAATTTGTAGGTACCTATTGTAGCTAGTTCAGGACTATCGAAATTGTGCCAATAAACGAACTAGTGTAAACTGTAGAATTTAGTACTAGTTCGGAACTATCGAAAATGTAGTGCCGAGAATGACGATTGACACCGTCTAGGACATCGTCGTGTTAAATTCGCCAGTTGATAACATGTAAAGAAGAGATTTAGCTAGCTCTAGTAGTGTTGAAAAATGCACTAGAAGCGACCTAGTTCGGAACTAGAGATTTTCCCTACATGGTATATGAAACGAAGTATGGTCCTTTGTTTGAAAGTCCAAAATATAGGCAATGTCACAGAAAATAAAACATTATTCAATCTATTATCTACATATGTACATATCGTCGTTTAAAGTGCATTTTTGCGTAAGAGGTATTTTCATTTTCGCGTAGTGGACATTGGTTGAATTTTACAGGAGAGCAAAAAAACTGTTTCATTTCAAAACCGTTACTTCTTTCTGCGTACAAACTTAAATTTAAATAGTTACGTAGATCAGTTTGTTAGCTAAAACATCAACTTAGTGTAAATAAAGAAACAAATTGAATTATTAGGACTTTTTTTTTTCATGTGCGGTTGTGCAATTTTTATTTGGCACAAAAATCACGCATAAGCGGTTATGAAATGGCAAAATGTTCAATATAATTCTTTTTTTTAGTATTTTATAAAGAAAAAAATTAACAAAACTTAAACTTATATTAAATTTAAAGCTAAAATTAATATTTTTAATTAAGAAAACGTAATTTTGTTTACACATTGCTGGATAAGTCGTAAGGTAAATATGGTAAATTGTCATAAAAGCTATGACAATCGTAGGGCATCACTCGTTTTAAGTGTTTTAAATGTTGATATTTACTTTTTGTAATTTTGAGGTGACTTTTGTGGATTGGATTAGGAACATCCATGTTCTATCTGGTTTATAACTTGACTTGAATGTCTTATAAATTTTCGCATAAGAATCATGGCCTACAAAAAACATGTTTTTATCGCAATGTAATACATTAATTTTTATACACAGCTGTAATAGTACACAGATATAAATATTTTTATGAAATTTGGTATACAGGTTCCTATCCAAACTGGGACGATTGAAAATGGGCGAAATCGGACCATGACCACGCCCACTTTTATATATGGGCATTACAAAGGAGCCCAATAAGAACATTTTGAGCGATATCTTCGTCAATTATAAAGATAATTCAATGAAATTTTGTGGCACAAGTACCACGATAGATAGAAAACCATAAACAGAAAAATTTTAGAAAATGGGCGTGGCACCGACTCTTATTAGACAAAGGAATCTACGAGATTTCGGAGTCCATAACTCGACAAATAATTGAGATATTATGACGAAAATTGGTGGACTTATTTCTACCACTTGCGGTAGTATATGTGCAAAATTTTAGCGAAATCAGTTTATAACCACGCCTACTTTTTAGTAAAAATATTTCTCGAATGCCCTTCAGAAATTTGTAACGTGACATCTCTGTAACTAAAAGTCATAAAGGGATGAAATTTTATAATAACAAGAATATTTATACGTTTAGTCGGATTATTGATACGAATTTTCAAAATGGGCGTGGCTGCGCCCACTTTATGCGGCATGGGCTTTATATAAATTGCACCGTGTTTCCAGCAAACGTAAAAAAACTATGAAAGCTTACAATATTTGGCTCCACTCGAACTGAGGCTTCCTTTCTTGTTTTGTTTTTTAATTTTTGATACCTTTAGTCATAATTTGGTTGGGAAAATTTTAAAGATTGTAGCAAAAAAACGTAGTATCAGAGCTTACCAATTAGCAACTTCATTTAATTTGTTTAAAATAATACCTGCTTGATATTTACCTGTCATTATTTGTTTAAAATATTTAACTTTCACTCCCTTTCATATAAATTCGCCATTTAACTTATTTATCTAATAACATATAACTTCGCTTGTATGAATGAACTGAAATCATACGCGGTAATGCTGCCAAATTTTAACAATACCCTTCATAAGCGATTATGCAATTTACTGATATTATGCGTTTTTGTTGTTAGAACTGCAAAGTTTTGGTATGGATCGATAGAACTGAGCGTCAGGAACTCAGGGTTGGAAAATCTCATTTTTGGCAAAAATGTCCCTTACTCGAAAATGAAAATACCTCTTACGCAAAAATGCACTTTAAACGACGATATGTATATCTATATATATAAAAGGAAGTGGCGTTAGTACAAACGCGTATAACTCAAGAACGCCTGCACCGATTTGGATGACAGAGACAAATTCAGATTGTCCTCTGGCCAGAATAGGAGAATATCCAATAAAATTCCCGAAAAATGCAAAAAAAAATATTTTCCCATATATTTTGTATATCTATATATATAAAAGGAAGTGGCGTTAGTACAAACGCGTATAACTCAAGAACGCCTGCACCGATTTGGATGATTGAGACAAATTCAGATTGTCCTCTGGCCAGAATAGGAGAATATCCAATAAAATTCCCGAAAAATGCAAAAAAAAAATATTTTCCCATATATTTTGTATATCTATATATATATAAAAGGAAGTGGCGTTAGTACAAACGCGTATAACTCAAGAACGCCTGCACAGATTTGGATGATTGACACCAATTCAGATTGTTCTCTGGCCAGAATAGGAGAATATCCAATAAAATTCCCGAAAAATTCAAAAAAAAAATTTATTTTCCCATATATTTTGTATATCTATATATATAAAAGGAAGTGACGTTAGTACAAACGCGTATAACTCAAGAACGCCTGCACCGATTTGGATGATTGAGACAAATTCAGATTGTTCTCTGGCCAGAATAGGAGAATATCCAATAAAATTCCCGAAAAATGCAAAAAAAAAATATTTTCCCATATATTTTGTATATCTATATATATAAAAGGAAGTGGCGTTAGTACAAACGCGTATAACTCAAGAACGCCTGCACCGATTTGGATGATTGAGACAAATTCAGATTGTTCTCTGGCCAGAATAGGAGAATATCCAATAAAATTCCCGAAAAATGCAAAAAAAAAATATTTTCCCATATATTTTGTATATCTATATATATAAAAGGAAGTGGCGTTAGTACAAACGCGTATAACTCAAGAACGCCTGCACCGATTTGGATGATTGAGACAAATTCAGATTGTTCTCTGGCCAGAATAGGAGAATATCCAATAAAATTCCCGAAAAATGCAAAAAAAAAATATTTTCCCATATATTTTGTATATCTATATATATAAAAGGAAGTGGCGTTAGTACAAACGCGTATAACTCAAGAACGCCTGCACCGATTTGGATGATTGACACCAATTCAGATTGTTCTCTGGCCAGAATAGGAGAATATCCAATAAAATTCCCGAAAAATTCAAAAAAAAAATTTATTTTCCCATATATTTTGTATATCTATATATATAAAAGGAAGTGGCGTTAGTACAAACGCGTATAACTCAAGAACGCCTGCACCGATTTGGATGATTGACACCAATTCAGATTGTTCTCTGGCCAGAATAGGAGAATATCCAATAAAATTCCCGAAAAATTCAAAAAAAAAATTTATTTTCCCATACATTTTGTTTATCTATATATATAAAAGGAAGTGACGTTAGTACAAACGCGTATAACTCAAGAACGCCTGCACCGATTTGGATGACAGAGACAAATTCAGATTGTCCTCTGGCCAGAATAGGAGAATATCCAATAAAATTCCCGAAAAATTCAAAAAAAAAATTTATTTTCCCATACATTTTGTATATCTATATATATAAAAGGAAGTGACGTTAGTACAAACGCGTATAACTCAAGAACGCCTGCACCGATTTGGATGACAGAGACAAATTCAGATTGTCCTCTGGCCAGAATAGGAGAATATCCAATAAAATTCCCGAAAAATTCAAAAAAAAAATTTATTTTCCCATACATTTTGTATATCTATATATATAAAAGGAAGTGACGTTAGTACAAACGCGTATAACTCAAGAACGCCTGCACCGATTTGGATAATTGACACCAATTTAGATTGTTCTCTGGCCAGAATAGGAGAATATCCAATAAAATTCCCGAAAAATTCAAAAAAAAAATTTATTTTCCCATACATTTTGTATATCTATATATATAAAAGGAAGTGGCGTTAGTACAAACGCGTATAACTCAAGAACGCCTGCACCGATTTGGATGATTGAGACAAATTCAGATTGTTCTCTGGCCAGAATAGGAGAATATCCAATAAAATTCCCGAAAAATGCAAAAAAAATTTATTTTCCCATACATTTTGTATATCTATATATATAAAAGGAAGTGACGTTAGTACAAACGCGTATAACTCAAGAACGCCTGCACAGATTTGGATAATTGACACCAATTTAGATTGTTCTCTGGCCAGAATAGGAGAATATCCAATAAAATTCCCGAAAAATTCAAAAAAAAAATTTATTTTCCCATACATTTTGTATATCTATATATATAAAAGGAAGTGGCGTTAGTACAAACGCGTATAACTCAAGAACGCCTGCACCGATTTGGATGATTGAGACAAATTCAGATTGTCCTCTGGCCAGAATAGGAGAATATCCAATAAAATTCCCGAAAAATGCAAAAAAAAAATATTTTCCCATATATTTTGTATATCTATATATATATAAAAGGAAGTGGCGTTAGTACAAACGCGTATAACTCAAGAACGCCTGCACAGATTTGGATAATTGACACCAATTTAGATTGTTCTCTGGCCAGAATAGGAGAATATCCAATAAAATTCCCGAAAAATTCAAAAAAAAAATTTATTTTCCCATATATTTTGTATATCTATATATATAAAAGGAAGTGACGTTAGTACAAACGCGTATAACTCAAGAACGCCTGCACCGATTTGGATGACAGAGACAAATTCAGATTGTCCTCTGGCCAGAATAGGAGAATATCCAATAAAATTCCCGAAAAATTCAAAAAAAAAATTTATTTTCCCATACATTTTGTATATCTATATATATAAAAGGAAGTGACGTTAGTACAAACGCGTATAACTCAAGAACGCCTGCACAGATTTGGATAATTGACACCAATTTAGA
Organism: Urophora cardui; assembly: GCA_960531455.1. NCBI lineage: Eukaryota > Metazoa > Arthropoda > Insecta > Diptera > Tephritidae > Urophora > Urophora cardui. Next base: position 151,629,031 of record OY482671.1, on the reverse strand, counting down.
TTGTTCTCTTGCCAGAATAGGAGAATATCCAATAAAATTCCCGAAAAATTCAAAAAAAAAATTTATTTTCCCATACATTTTGTATATCTATATATATAAAAGGAAGTGGCGTTAGTACAAACGCGTATAACTCAAGAACGCCTGCACCGATTTGGATGATTGAGACAAATTCAGATTGTTCTCTGGCCAGAATAGGAGAATATCCAATAAAATTCCCGAAAAATGCAAAAAAAAAATATTTTCCCATATATTTTGTATATCTATATATATAAAAGGAAGTGGCGTTAGTACAAACGCGTATAACTCAAGAACGCCTGCACCGATTTGGATGATTGAGACAAATTCAGATTGTTCTCTGGCCAGAATAGGAGAATATCCAATAAAATTCCCGAAAAATGCAAAAAAAAAATATTTTCCCATATATTTTGTATATCTATATATATAAAAGGAAGTGGCGTTAGTACAAACGCGTATAACTCAAGAACGCCTGCACCGATTTGGATGATTGAGACAAATTCAGATTGTTCTCTGGCCAGAATAGGAGAATATCCAATAAAATTCCCGAAAAATGCAAAAAAAAAATATTTTCCCATATATTTTGTATATCTATATATATAAAAGGAAGTGGCGTTAGTACAAACGCGTATAACTCAAGAACGCCTGCACCGATTTGGATGATTGACAGCAATTCAGATTGTTCTCTGGCCAGAATAGGAGAATATCCAATAAAATTCCCGAAAAATTCAAAAAAAAAATTTATTTTCCCATACATTTTGTTTATCTATATATATAAAAGGAAGTGACGTTAGTACAAACGCGTATAACTCAAGAACGCCTGCACCGATTTGGATGACAGAGACAAATTCAGATTGTCCTCTGGCCAGAATAGGAGAATATCCAATAAAATTCCCGAAAAATTCAAAAAAAAAATTTATTTTCCCATACATTTTGTATATCTATATATATAAAAGGAAGTGACGTTAGTACAAACGCGTATAACTCAAGAACGCCTGCACAGATTTGGATAATTGACACCAATTTAGATTGTTCTCTGGCCAGAATAGGAGAATATCCAATAAAATTCCCGAAAAATTCAAAAAAAAAATTTATTTTCCCATACATTTTGTATATCTATATATATAAAAGGAAGTGGCGTTAGTACAAACGCGTATAACTCAAGAACGCCTGCACCGATTTGGATGATTGAGACAAATTCAGATTGTTCTCTGGCCAGAATAGGAGAATATCCAATAAAATTCCCGAAAAATGCAAAAAAAAAATATTTTCCCATATATTTTGTATATCTATATATATAAAAGGAAGTGGCGTTAGTACAAACGCGTATAACTCAAGAACGCCTGCACCGATTTGGATGATTGAGACAAATTCAGATTGTTCTCTGGCCAGAATAGGAGAATATCCAATAAAATTCCCGAAAAATGCAAAAAAAAAATATTTTCCCATATATTTTGTATATCTATATATATAAAAGGAAGTGGCGTTAGTACAAACGCGTATAACTCAAGAACGCCTGCACCGATTTGGATGATTGAGACAAATTCAGATTGTTCTCTGGCCAGAATAGGAGAATATCCAATAAAATTCCCGAAAAATGCAAAAAAAATTTATTTTCCCATACATTTTGTATATCTATATATATAAAAGAAAGTGGCGTTAGTACAAACGCGTATAACTCAAGAACGCCTGCACAGATTTGGATAATTGACACCAATTTAGATTGTTCTCTGGCCAGAATAGGAGAATATCCAATAAAATTCCCGAAAAATTCAAAAAAAAAATTTATTTTCCCATACATTTTGTATATCTATATATATAAAAGGAAGTGGCGTTAGTACAAACGCGTATAACTCAAGAACGCCTGCACCGATTTGGATGATTGAGACAAATTCAGATTGCTCTCTGGCCAGAATAGGAGAATATCCAATAAAATTCCCGAGAAATGCAAAAAAAAAATATTTTCCCATATATTTCGTATATCTATATATATAAAAGGAAGTGGCGTTAGTACAAACGCGTATAACTCAAGAACGCCTGCACCGATTTGGATGATTCAGACAAATTCAGATTGTTCTCTGGCCAGAATAGAGAATATACAATAAAATTCCCGAAAAATGCAAAAAAAATTTATTTTCCCATACATTTTGTATATCTATATATATAAAAGGAAGTGGCGTTAGTACAAACGCGTATAACTCAAGAACGCCTGCACAGATTTGGATAATTGACACCAATTTAGATTGCTCTCTGGCCAGAATAGGAGAATATCCAATAAAATTCCCGAAAAATTCAAAAAAAAAATTTATTTTCCCATACATTTTGTATATCTATATATATAAAAGGAAGTGGCGTTAGTACAAACGCGTATAACTCAAGAACGCCTGCACAGATTTGGATAATTGACACCAATTTAGATTGTTCTCTGGCCAGAATAGGAGAATATCCAATAAAATTCCCGAAAAATTCAAAAAAAAAATTTATTTTCCCATACATTTTGTATATCTATATATATAAAAGGAAGTGGCGTTAGTACAAACGCGTATAACTCAAGAACGCCTGCACCGATTTGGATGATTGAGACAAATTCAGATTGTTCTCTGGCCAGAATAGGAGAATATCCAATAAAATTCCCGAAAAATGCAAAAAAAAAAATATTTTCCCATATATTTTGTATATCTATATATATAAAAGGAAGTGGCGTTAGTACAAACGCGTATAACTCAAGAACGCCTGCACCGATTTTGATGATTGACACCAATTCAGAATGTTCTCTGGCCAGAATAGGAGAATATCCAATAAAATTTCCGAAAAATTAAAAAAAATTTATTTTCCCATACATTTTGTATATCTATATATATAAAAGAAAGTGGCGTTAGTACAAACGCGTATAACTCAAGAACGCCTGCACCGATTTGGATGATTGACACCAATTCAGAATGTTCTCTGGCCAGAATAGGAGAATATCCAATAAAATTTCCGAAAAATTCAAAAAAAAAAATTTATTTTCCCATACATTTTGTATATCTATATATATAAAAGGAAGTGGCGTTAGTACAAACGCGTATAACTCAAGAACACCTGCACCGATTTGGATGATTCATGCAAATTCAGATTGTTCTCTGGCCAGAATAGGAGAATATCCAATAAAATTTCCGAAAAAAAAAAAAAAATTATTTTCCCATACATTTTGTTTATCTATATATATAAAAGGAAATGGCGTTAGTACAAACGCCTATAACTCAAGAACGCCTGCACCGATTTGGATGATTCATGCAAATTCAGATTGTTCTCTGGCCAGAATAGGAGAATATCCAATAAAATTCCCGAAAAATGCACAAAAAAAAATTATTTTCCTATACATTTTGAGATAGGGATAGGAATAGGGATAGGGATAGAGATAGAAATAGAGATAGAGAAAGAGATAGAGATAGAGACAGAGATAGAGATAGAGATAGAGATAGAGATAGAGATGGAGATGGAGATGGAGATGGAGATGGAGATGGAGATAGAGATAGAGATAGAGATAGAGATAGAGATAGAGATAGAGATAGAGATAGAGATAGAGATAGAGATAGAGATAGAGATAGAGATAGAGATAGAGATGGAGATGGAGATGGAGATGGAGATGGAGATGGAGATGGAGATAGAGATAGAGATAGAGATAGAGATAGAGATAGAGATAGAGATGGAGATGGAGATGGAGATGGAGATGGAGATGGAGATGGAGATGGAGATAGAGATAGAGATAGAGATAGAGATGGAGATGGAGATGGAGATGGAGATGGAGATGGAGATGGAGATATAGATGGAGATGGAGATAGAGATAGAGATAGAGATAGAGATAGAGATAGAGATAGAGATAGAGATAGAGATAGAGATAGAGATAGAGCTAGAGATAGAGATAGAGATAGAGATAGAGATGGAGATGGAGATGGAGATGGAGATGGAGATGGAGATGGAGATGGAGATGGAGATGGAGATAGAGATAGAGATAGAGATAGAGATAGAGATAGAGATAGAGATAGAGATAGAGATAGAGATAGAGATAGAGATAGAGATAGAGATAGAGATAGAGATAGAGATAGAGATGGAGATGGAGATATAGATGGAGATGGAGATGGAGATAGAGATAGAGATAGAGATAGAGATAGAGATAGAGATAGAGATAGAGATAGAGATAGAGATAGAGATAGAGATAGAGATAGAGACAGAGACAGAGATAGGGATAGGAGAAATTAGGTTTGTCGCGGTGAATATATGTATATCTCTTTTGTTCAGAGAATTGACAGTTTTATAGCTTTATAGGAATAAAGTTTAGGCAGAACAACTAGTGATGGGCGAGTCCGAGATGTTTAGACAATCGAGAGAATCGCCATCGTTGCAAAATCACAATCGAGTCAAAAGTTGACTCGCTCCTCGACTACACAATCGAGATGTTTTTGCGATTGTTCCGAGTCGGCGAGTCGTAGGTTGTTTCGATGACATCTCGACTACACAAGCGAGATGTTTTTGCGATTGTTCCGAGTCGGCGGGCCGGCTGTTGTTTTGATGATATGGTTTAGTAGATAAAATAAACTGAATGAGGTTTGTTGATAAAGAAAGTAGGATTTTTAATGGAAGTCAGGCAAATACATAAATAAATTAACCAAATTGAAAAATATGCTATACATAGACGCTGCATTATTGCAATCACAACTAAACAGTGTCGTGCATAAAAATAATAATTAATTATTTAAACATTAATAAATTTTCTGAAGTGAGACGCTTATGAAACAAATGAATTTTACGAGTACCAACAACGGCAATAGATTTGTACCACTCTGTATGTTTTGTAAAGCAATTTTAATATTCAAGTGGCAACAATTATTATGTATTTTTTGCAGCGAGTGCGAGCTGTTGTAGGGTTGCTTTGAAAACGAGAGGAATCGTTGGCGAGTCCGAGCTGTTTTAGCGATTGTTTCGACTGACGGCCATTTACGACTTGACTCGAATACGAATGAAAACCATCGAGAGCATTCGAGATGTTTCAACAATCGAGAGAATCGAATAAAACATCTCGGACTCGCCCATCACTAAGAACAACGTCTGCCGGGCCAGCTAGTAGTTACATATAACACTCATACAGCATTTCATGTCTTTTTGCATTTTATGTATGTACATACATACGTAAATTTTTTTAAATTTTTAGTGGTATGTAGGTTTAATTTATTTTTAGCGCTATTTTTGTATACTTAAACACTTACATATGTTCATACATATTTAATATTTTCATCTCAAATGAGTACGCAAAGGCATTGAACCAATAATGATCCTCGACAATGTGTTCCGTGAGCAAATATTTATCGGATGTTATTTTGTTTGCGGTTTCAAATATTTGGTAACTGTTATCAGCATGAGTTTTGTCTGTCACACATTCCATCTTAGTTTTCTGCTTGTAGTTTTTGTTTTATTTTATTTACATACAGCAAAGTTTATTTACCCTTTATTTATTTAAAGTGTATTATCTTATTATTATATTTTTTTTGTTTTTTTTTGTGTGTGTGTACCACTTGCACGAGATGATTATTTCTCAGCTCAGTTTTCTTTTTTTTTTTTTGTTTTTGTTTTCTTTTAGTAAATATTTATTTTTGATAAGGTGCTGGGTGGCTGGCTGAGATGTTGCATTGAGATGGATGGACAATGGACATACGGACGACAGACGACGCGGATGAATGATATGGCATGGTGTGTACAAATATTGACAATATTGACAGGATTTCATTTTCATTTTATTCACTTACTTTATTCACATAAATATGTATGTACATGTGACCAAGTTAGTCATGATACAAGAAAGAAGGTAGTGTAAACGTCAAATTTTTGTCGCCATATTAACCACCTGACAATTATATGGATTATGACATTTCGTGCTGCCATACTCAGTGCTAAAAATCCTCCATTTATGTTATTTTTTATTTCCATGGTAACCATGGTATCGATTGCAACAAAACGAATTTTTTTAATTTGAATATTATATATATATATAAATACCTACGTATATTTACGTATTAAATTCTTCATAATATCAGATCACAAATAATTATATAAAAAATAAGATTTATTCTTAAAATAAGTTGCGGCAAGTTTGTGGAATATAGTACATACTACAATCCCACTACACATGCTGTGAATTTCATTGAAAAATTTCAGTGGTTTAGAAATTATGAATATTGGCGAGACTTATGTACTTGTAACCGAAAAAAAAGTGCGGTTGATGGCATGGTTATATGTAGAGCTCTCGATTTTTTTTGAACATTTTCGAATAGCCCGAACAATTGTTGTTCAAATGCTCGAACAGTTATTTGTTTGTTCATTACCCGTATGTTTGTACGGGCATTTGAACAACAAACGGGCTTCAAACAAAAACGATCAGATCGAATGGCTCGATACCCGGGTATCTAGGGCTCTAGTTATATGCAAAATTTATTAGTAAATAAAATATTTAATTTAGATGAAAAGTTAGTAAAAAGATTTTTTTTGCGAAGAATCTATTTCAGAATTAGGTAAATTATAAAATAAAGGAAAATAAAATTAGTAACGTAAGTAAAATCTAAGGAAAACTGCAGCATAAAAATTTAAATTAAATTTACATTCTTATATAACTGCTAAACAATTTTCTTAATAAATATATTTTTTAAATGTGGAAAAATTCTTGTATAAAACATTGAAACCAAATATGTATTTATATATATCGTCGATCCGGAAGAAGAAAGACGCATGCCAGTAATTTGTCGAAAAAAAGGCGCATTAAAAATATGTCGGGGAAGAAAGACGCTTTACAAAACATGTCGACGAAGATAGACACATTAAAGATATTTCGACGAACAGAGATGGATTATAAAATATTTCGACGAAGAAAGACGCATTAGCATTATTAACTGCGAAGAAAGACGCATATGCATTAATATTGACAAAGAAAAATAAAAAATCGAATACATCTTTCTTTCCTAAAAAATATTTAAATGCTTCTTTCTTTATAGTAAAAAAAATAAAGCGTCTTTCTTCGTTATCAAAAAAAAAAAAAAATAAGAGTTTTTCTTTCGAAAAATATTTTTAATGCGTCTTTCTTTGAAAAAAAAAAGTTTGCGTCTTTCTTCCTCAACAAAACACTTTGCGTCTTTTTTCTTCTATAGCGACGATATAAAGAAAATCAAGAACTCTTACCTTATTCATAAAAAATCGAAAAGTTTTCAAATATTGAAATATAATGGACGTTTTGATAATATTTTTCGACTTTAATAACTGCATAAATCTATTTTATTTTTAATGAATAACTTATTTTTTATTTTCTATGGAAAGCTTTTTTTTTAATTTTTTAAAATGTTAAAATATACTCATTACATCGGCTGATTGTTGTCTTTTATTTGTTTTGTTGATTAGCATATGTGAAAAACACCATTTCATTTAAAATACCCAATATTTTGTTCAAATATACCCTCAGCCAAAAAATTTTGATTGGGCAACGCTATCCTAAATTTTTGACTTAAAATAAGACGTCAAAAATCCATATTATAATCAAAAATGACAATGTCAAAGTGAAATGGAACTACCTTGTTTGTTTGTATCATGAAGTTAGTAAATATTTATTTAAAATTATCACAAATATGAGTTTATTCGATTTTTTTTTGTTATTTTCAGGCGATTCCCACAATTCAATGCATTGGTTGGCCATGAGAGATGGAAAAATTTAAATTGCATCACAGTCAACAGAAAAAAGACGCACAGTGTGTGTTTTGGAGCATACTTCATGGGTCGAGAAAATTGTGAGAGATTGTAGATATGGAAGAGTACAAAGTGCGATACAAAATTAGAGAAGGCATCGATATTATCGGGGTTGGCGAGAGTGTTGAGAACGAATGACGCATTTCAATCGTTATTCGCTCTCAGAATTTTGTATGGAAATTAGCGGGTTTCGGTACTGGATTCCAGGCCGAACGACGATTGAGAGAGCGGATACAGATAAAAAGAACGAACGATGTTATGTGGAGACCTGGCAAAATCCCAGAATTGGAAAATTTCGAGTTAAATCCCTATTGCATAAAACGTGCGATATGTATTATTACGAAATGAACAGAAAATAACGGTACATTTAGTTCTTTAAATTGGCATCTACTAATATTGTGCCACTTTCTTTGCTTTGTATTTACAGTTAATCCATTTACTATCTTACCAACTACACCTTTTCCGCCGGCAATCGGTCCCACACACATACATACATACATAAATAATTAACACAGGAAATGTACATTCTGCCTGATTATATTCCATAATTGTGCGTGAGCAAGCCGTTAAATGGTTAAATGAAAAACATAAAATGGTCAATTGTTGTTGTTGTTGTCGTTGCGCATGCGCAATGGACACGTGCGACAACGCCAAAGCCGATGGCAATTGCAATGGTAATGAAGTTTGCCCATCGATTGAAATCCAATCTCCCGTCACACGTTTATGTACATATGTATGGTATGCGCGTTTGTACATAAATATGAGAATCACGATAATAGGTCAATTGCGTTTGTTGGCCTCACTCCCTTCCAGCGGAACTCTCTTCATTTTTGGTTTTTTTTCTTCTTGAAATAAGAGTTTTGAATGTTTTTGTGCTTCTTGAGCGGTATTTTGCTATATCTGCAGACATATGTACGTATATAATGCTCTCCAAGTGCAATTCATCCAAAGAAGGTTACCAAAATAATCCTGCAATTTTTTAAACTTAAATAAGGGCGAGTTATGTGATCCAAAGTGAACATACAAACATACATATATATATAGTACATACATACGTCTCAGTCATTCATTCTGCAATTATAAGCTTGTTTATCATGTGTTAACGCTTATCCGTTAACGATTTACCTTTACGCTCAATACAAATCAATGCCAATTGACGCCCATTGGCAATGAATTAAAATTCAAATTGAATTAGCATTCAATAATTATTTATGAGGATTAATAAATTTTTTAAGTAGTATGCACATACATACTATGTATACCTGCAAGCTCCTAACGGTACGCGGTCTAATAATTTCAACATTGACGCTCTTAAATAGCTAATTAAATCAATAAGTTGTAGGTATTTTTATGTAGAATGAAAAATTAAAATAAAGTTGGTACTTAATACTTATTTAAGCTAATATTTTTGCAGCCTGTTTGATTGTTGCCAACAAATGCATACATATAAATATCAATAGATACAGTAGGGTGCAATAAAATTGCAGCACACGAAGCAAAAACACACTGTGACGGTGCTAACAAAATGTTAATGAAAAGTGCCAAATATAAAAACATCCGAAGGAGAGAATTTAATACGCATAAAACCATTTTCTCAGCAGCGTGTGATCACTCGGTTAGCTGCATTATTGTTGCACGCCAGTGTAAAGTTTATAAAACTTTATTCAACAGCCAGCTTATGCACAGAAGATATTTAGTCTCCTGCTGCCTTATGTACTTAATCAATATTACGTCGCCTGAGAAAACGGATGTCGTATGTAGCAAAACATAGTTTCGAGAAAATCGACTTTAAAGTTTAAATTAGAAATTCTCAAAAACAGTACAACAGATTTTTCTGTTATTTGGACGAGCTGTAGGGAGTATTATATATTTTGACTTGCAATTTGCAAAAGTTAGATATCTTTAAAATTATGGGAGATAAACGACTTTTCATTCAGTATGCATTTGTCGTATGTGACGTCTGAGCACCAATACGTGTTTATAATAGCACATACGACATTAATTCTTCTCTTTTTTCAAACCGGAATGGTTATGAGGCTCACATTTTTTGAGATATCGACTTGAAATTTGGCAGTTGCATATATTTTGATGATGCTTTGATCATTTGTCGGAATCCACCACATCGGACTAATATAAGATATAGCTCCCATACAATTGATTGTTCAGATATAGCTGTTTTCGGGTATAACTTCTTTATTTGAGGAGATAAGGATATGAAACTTTGAAGTAGTTGTACCCATATGGACCTAATAAATGTCACTAAAATTTGTTAAGATCGGACCACTATAGCATATAGCTCCCATACAACTGATTGTTCAGATATGGACATTTTGGGATATAACTTCTCCATGTAAACATATAAAGGCATGAAACTTTGAGGTATTTGTATCCATATGGACCTTATAAATGTCACCGAAATTTGTCAAGATCGGACCACTATAGAATATAGCTCCCATACAACCGATTGTTCAGATATAGCTGTTTTCGGATATAACTTCCATATTTAAGGATAAAATTATACTAAAATTTGCAGTAATTGGTATTATACTACAATAAAATATGTCAGTGAAAATCATTCAGATCGGATCACTATAACCTATAGCTCCGATACAATATTTTGGTTTATTCTCAGTAGCTCAGCGGCACATACGACATTTGTTTAAAATAAACAAACACGAATTTATATGGAAATTTGTCGTATGTGTGTTACATACGACAAAAGCTTACCCAAATGGTAGTAATTTTGTAACATACGACAAATGCATACTAAATAACTCAAAAACTAAAAGAGATAGAAAAAAATGGATTGGAAAAATTAAAAGATTACGTCCGATTTAGTTAATCTGCATCAAAAATTAGAAATCGTCGATTTTCACATACGACATTCGTTTTCTCAGGCGACGATTAGTTTCTTCATAAGTAAAATCGCCTTTGTTTGTTGTATATCTTTTGTATTGATTTGTATTGATTTTTCTTTTTTGTTTTTTTTTTGGTTATTTTTCGCCGTTAAATATCAACGGATATGCAGTTAAATAGTTACATGGTACTTCAATTAGTTTTTATTGCCATTCTTTTTACGAGTATTTGCCATTATAACCATTAATATTTAATTTAATTTTATTTGATTTGATTTTTTTTTGTTTTGTTTGCGAAGGCGGCAAATCTTTGTCGTTATAGTTTGTTTATGCCATTCCAACACGCAAAAAACATGCAACACGAAGCAAAAGGCAATAAAAACGACGATCATTCGCAACAAAGAAACCTTGATTTTAGTCTAAAGAAAATAAAAATAGAATACGAGCGGCATGTAAAAAAAAAATAAATATAAAGAACTTAATTAAATGCTAAAGAGACGATCTTCACCTTATTAGCGAAGTCCTTCGGATAAGTACAGCGTAGGCGCTTTGAAGGTTGTGTAAAAAAAGACAAATACATACATACATATGTATGTACTTATTTCATTTTTAAAAGCCTTGCCCGAATTACATATGTAAATATCTTAAAATACAATTTTAAAGGTTAAATGATAATGAAATGTACATACATACATACATATGTATTAAAAATTTGCCTAGTCGCGCTTTCGTTGCTGTTGGTTTCGTTATCCGGCTGAGGGGGGTCCTTTTCTTTCGATGATTAATCACTTGAGTAGTCCACTCTCAAAAGTAGCTACATACCTACTAGGGATTCCAATTTTTCCGATTTTTACGATCCCGGGGATTTTCGAGATTTTCTTTTATAATCCCGGGATCCCGGGATTTATCCCGGGATTTGGACATTAATTATTTTTCCACATTTTGTAGTTGAAAAAAAGTAAATATATATTGATTTGATTGATTTTTATTGTCATTTCTATTATTTCATTAGTAACAAAATAAAATAGGAACGTAAAATCATGCGTATTATTTAATAATAAGAGTTACTTTAAAAAGCCAACCAACAAAGAAAATTACATACATTTGGTGAACAAAACATTTGCCTTTACAGTTGGTACTTTTAAGATATTAATAATAAAGCTTGTGATCATTTGATAATCTCCAATAAAAATTTGTAGAATTTAACGACGTACTTCGTTTAAGCGAATATTTCCAAGCTTGCGAAAAATACTGAAAATTAATGCAAAATTCGGAAAAAATTAAAAATCGGATGCACAAATTTTGAGATGAATTCCGAGTATACAGCTGCGTATTTTATTTTATTACGTAATGCGAAATTCTCAAATAAAATTAAACTTTTTCCTGGTTTTTGCTTATTTTATTTTCTGAATATTGTTTGCATTTTCTTCCATTATTTACTTTTCATGGGAGGAAATTGTAAAAACCTTTGAAAAATAAATGACAAAAAATCAGGAAATAGAAATTATCAAATGAATTTTACCACAAGAATTCTAAAGATTTTAAAAATACCTAACGTACGTTTCCTTACAACGCGTACTTCACAAAAAGAAAAATTTAATTACACTGGGTTACAGCCAAAAAATATCAGGTATGGGGGAGGATAGGAAAGGACTGGGGGAGGATAGGATAGGAATTCTGAGCTCGGAACTATTTTTTTAATGTGTTGTATTGTTAGGTTTTTAAAATAACCGTAATTTGGTATTTTTTTGGTTATCACTTCACTCAAAAATTATTTTCGGAAATCACAAATGCGATAACTGCGACAATTAAGCAGGCTAATTTTTAAAAGAATAAAACTTTCCTGAATTTTACAACTTCCTACAAAAAACTTAATTTTAAAATTTTTTCAAAAATCGCAAGTAATTAACAAAATTTTGATTTCGACCAGCTTTCACTCAACGAGATTATGTCCAATTACTATAAGTTGTACATCGACAATTTTAATTGTCTTTCGAACGCGGTACTGCTTGTGATTATCGCATTTGTGACTCCCGTGAAAATAATTTTTTCAATGAAGTGATAACCAAAAAAACCTATCCATACTAAAAATTAAAAAAAATAGTTCCGAGCTCAGCAGGCCCATATCTATTCTCCCCCAAACCTGAATTTCTTGGTATTTTTTTTTTTTAATTATTTGTAGCCTAGTGATATTAAATCAAAAATATTAATCCTTACTTTGCCTTTTTTATTCTGGCAAAAATGTCAAACTTATTCTGCATTTTCTTCGGACTGTCAAATTTTTTTATTCTCTTCCACAAAGATTCCACACATTTTTTAGGGCTGTTTGTTCTATTGACAAAATGTAAAACTGGCCCGACTAAGGGCAACATTTTCTGTTCTTAGCACAAGTAAAGGGTTGCATTATTTTTGTTTCATTTATCACATGAAAAATGCATCATTCCATCATCCATGTAATAATGCAACATTTTCGTTCAGAATAGGAAGCGCTATTAGTATACAGATCTAAGACCAATAAAAATTATATATAATACAATTTTTCTTTGCTATAATAGAGGAATATTCTCCCTTTATTTTATCCCGAAAATCCCGGGATGAAATTCTAGCAATCCCGGGATTTCCGGGGAGTCAAAAAGGGCGGGATCCCGGAATCCCGGGATTGGAATCCCTAATATTTACATATGTGAATTATTCCTATCAGGTAAGGTACAAATTAGAAAAAAAAACACTACGGCGCACAGTGGTCGGAGAGACTTGGTTTTACAAGAAAAATTAGAAGTAGTGTTACGATCTTAATGAAAATTTGAGATTATATTATTTATGTAATGCTGAATCCGATTATGTAAAAAAAAATTTATAATTTGACAGTTGACAGCTGACCCTGGCCACAATCAAAAGACCTTAGTTTTTTCCGATAATTTCTTACATATTTTAGTTAAAGTATGGAAAATGATGTACACCATTCCCAGGATTTTCTTTTCCCATATTGACAGTAGCAAATAACATAATTTCACTCGTCTGTAGCGATCTCAACAAAAACTGATGAGTTCTGACTTGGTTCCCGTAAAAGACTGATGACTCCCGCAGAAATGGTGTCTGCTTTTCGGAGAGGAAGTGGTCTCATACTCAATATAACTGGATCGGATGTTATGAGTAGCATGTGAAACAAATCTTCATTCGATTGCTCCCTGCTCATTTTTCGCTTGTTATGACCGCGATACCATCTGAAGTCTTTCTTTCGCGCTTCCTGGGCTTCTTCAGAAAAATTCCCTATTGGTAAAGGTAGAACTTCAATTATATCAGCAACACTATGCAAAAAATGCAGGGAAATCTATGCTCAAATAATGACTAACATACTTCACGATCGAATTTGTGAGTTTAGACGCCTTTAGAGATCTTTGGACATTTCTGAGTAAGAATGGCTTTTTTCCGACTAATTTATCACAACTTTAAAAAAATGACTTTTTCTTGTAAAAGCAGGTTCGCCCGACTACCGTGCGGCGTCAAGCTCTATTTTATTTGAATAATTTTTGTTATTACCTGAAAACTAAGCTCGTAAGGAATTAACGGATATAAACAAATAAAACCGCAATATGGCAGATTTTAGCAAATTTATTTTTAAATATTTCACATAGCTAGTTTTGAAATTGGAACACACAATAATACGGTTCTACTTACAAAATCTTCCTCCTTTTCTCTCTCGGAACCAGCGGAAAACGAGACCTTCACTACGTTGGGAAGATTAGGTAGATAGCGACTTTGCTTCCCTTGGTATTTCCAATTGGCGCCAGGCATCACGAAAAAGAAGTGAATGGCGCGCTTTATTGGACGTTTAGACGGTTATGCACCAATGCGTAACGGATGAAATGTTCGATTACTCTTGAACTTAAGCTGCCTTGCTTCTTTTTCTTCCGTTTCTTCTAAACCTTTCGGATGACATTTCTGTGGCATTTTTAATGACAAAGAGTGCCTTAATATGCATTAAGAGTTTACAAGGGTTAGAAATAGGGTTGCCAGACGTACTGATTTGGTCAGTACAATACTGATTTTTCGTGCTCCGTACTGATGGTTTTAAAAACCTTAAGAAATACTGATTTTTTGGATTTTGTACTGATTTGTACTGATTTTAGCCGACAATGTTTTTAATTTTCCAACTGTTTTCATTTGACGTTTGTAATGCCGTGGTTATGCTTAGGACAATACTCGACGAGCAACGTGTAATTGCCGTTGTGCACTCCGACGAGTGAGAGGATTTTCGGACTCACACATCGATCAAATTTGCTGGGTGAAACAAGCACCCAGCACGCCCAGGTTTCGGGGTAATAATGTGTTATGTTGTATATGTGCGCTCTAATCATCGATTTCAGCGTAACCACCTCTCACCGATGACGAAAATGTGTCCGAATTTCATCGGTGTTTTGCTCGTAAGCATAACCACGGCATAACCATGAAACAATTAGGAAGGAGGAAGCAACGCGAACGTTAAAAGTCATAGAAACATGATTGACAGTTAACGATACGGAAACAAAAACAAAATGCCAGTAATAAAGATGATTTTCTCCGCATATATGTATTGTTTTTTTTTTTTGTGGAAGACAATGTACTGATTTTTTTGGTAAAGGTATCTGGCAACCCTAGTTAGAAACCTAAAATTACATAGACGACTATGCTTCATACATAGGCTTTCCTAGCGTATTTCTGCTAGGGCAGCCGATTGGAGGCGGTTAAGGTGGTCGCATAGGGATTAAAGTTCAGATAACGTTATGAAGAAACATACATATGAACACATACATATATGGTAGATAAACCGACTCCATTTTAATTTTATTTACATACATACATATGTACGTTAAACGTTTCTCGGTCATGGCACAAAGCTTTTACATATTTTAATATTCATGAAGGTTTTCTTACATTCGCGTCTTCAAGTAAAGACATGCGACAACAAAGAGAAAATATATGCATGTAATACTTAAGAAAAAGATAACAGTAAACTCGTACGCACACCATAAACTTCATAATCCAAGCCGCCATACGGCCACTGCCACCATGAAAATATAACAAATACATACATGCATACATACCTACTCATTCAACGTCTTGAAACCAAATAACGAAATGGCCATGCCATCCATGCTGACCATAAAGGGCCAACACCGATCGATCCATCCATCAGCAAGTAACTGAAACTCCAGCACATTCATCCGTTTTAATGGCAGTGGCGATGGTGAGTGCGTGCGGCACGCGGGGGGGTTACATACATATTCGTACACCAATCAATGTACAAATCTTTCAATTTGTTGGCGGCGCAAGCTCTACGAATATTTATTTATTTTTTTTTTGTTTCTTTTATTTGGGACCAAATGCGTTAAGGCAATCAAAACAAATAAACAAAAAGAAAGTCGAGAAATCAACAAATCAATGCGTTTATGGGTTTTTACCTCATGTGTATGTGTCTGACCATGATGGGCTTTAAAAGCGTTGGTGAAACGGCATCCAGCAGCAAGCAAAGAGCAGCAGCAACAACAACACTAGCTGCCGCCATTACAAGTATGTATGTATGTATGTAATCGCGCCCAGATACCATAACGATGCGCAATGGCGGCGATGAAGTCTATGTATGTATGTACATATGTATGTATGTATGTATGTATGTATGTATATTGGAGAAGACGTGTTGGGCCCCATTGGCTCCGAACTGAACGACAATGAATTGCTGTTGTTGTAATTGCTGATGTGCGGTGGCTTAAGAGCTCACGCGTAAATACCCTGCAAAAAAGTTTAGCTTACTGTTGACAAATCAGTTCTAAACAGGGACCGGGAATTTTATTCCTTTTCAAATAAAACACCAAAGAAAAAATTTATATTTAGAGGAATATTTTATTTGGACAAAAATAATCAATCAACTTGGAGTTTTATGTTTTAAAGACAGCGATAAAATAAAAATTTGGTGTTTTATCTTTTAGCACCAGCGATAAAACAAATACTTGGTGTTTTATTTTTTAGCTCCATCGATAAAACAAAAATCTGGAGTTTTATTTTTGAACTCCAAAATAAAACTCCAGGGCCAATAACTAGCGAACCCCTTAACCGAATTGCATAAATTTGGTATCAGCTGAAAGGTAATTCAGTAAGCTTTTGAATGGTGGCACTTATACTAAATTGGGAAAAATTAAAATAATAGGTGGCAACCTTGGTTTGAGTGGTAACCTTGGCATCGGTGACACCAAGTATTAATTTTATCGCTGGTGCTAAAAAATAAAACACCAGATTTTAATTTTATCGCTGCCATTAAAAAATAAAACGCCATATTTTTATTTTATAGCTGGCGTTTTTTAAAAAAAATCAGTAAAATTAATAGAGAGTAAAGTTAATAATTTTGCCCAAGGATACAATCTAGCACTGGAGTTTTACAGCATAGAAAAAATTATAATTTTTATTTTCGGTCCCTGGTTCTAAGAAAGAAGTACACTGGCAGCGCTGCTTCTGTTATACACTCACTCTGTCGGCTCCTAACTCTCTAATACTTATCTAGGCCTTATTTCACATGGTATAAGGTGTGCTCTCAAAGAGAGAGTAAGTACTCCTTATGGCCTGATGACATCAACACACGAAAATCAGCCTTATTTTTGCCTTACGCCATACAAATTTGCGACCCTTATAATTTTCAGACCTTATTTCATAAGCCTTTAAATCTGCTGTTTTCATTCTTAAATAAGGCTTAGATTTTTTGGTGGGGGGTATGTACATATGTATGTATGTATGTATGCGTCATGTGCGTGAATTGAACAGCCATCGATGGGTCTATTAAGTACTTCGCTGCTGCTGCTGCTGCTATTGTTGTTGTTGTTGCTGTTGGTGATTGGGTTTAATGTTGGCATTGTTGTTGCTGGTGCTGGTACTTGGGTGTATTGTTGTTGTTGCTGTTGCTTATGATGGTGTCGTGATCGGATGGTTAGTTGTGATTGCCTTTTTAAGTCTCGCTGTGCTTGGCATGCATGCGGCTCATTTTAATTTTTTTTTTTTCATTTTTGTGGACACTCTCTGAATCTGTAATGAAGATGAACTAGTGAATAGTTTGTGGTTTGGATTGATTTGGCTTGTATTGGCTTTTTGGCATTTGGTCGTTTTGTGTTGGGGCTGAGGAGAGAAAGAAATCCCATATATGCATCGACAGTCAGGCATTCCGTTGTAGGTATCGATTTGGAGATTTGATGATTGCGCGTCGAGGCTCGTGTTGCTTGGCTGGTTGAATGGCTGATGGAAAGCATTATGCTGCTTTTTGGCGGTTTTGTATCCAGTACCACTATATTTTCGCATACCCCAGTTTGATTCGTCCACACATTGCATAGTGACTTCTAAATTAAACTGATGAAATCCATGTAGGTATGCATCTCTCCTTCCAAGCGAAATGCTTAGCATCCGTGCGCTTCTTCCATTTGTTTATATCGCTGAATATCCATGAGCAAATGTCACCAATTAACACTGCAACCGGGTATAATTTATTAAATTAAATATTTTCTTCAAGTGGCTGTAACTGTGGCTGGGCTATTGTGGCTATGGGCGGCGATATTTTCTCCAACAATCCGAAAAGTTGCATTGGAATGTTGTCTGCGTTGCTTCGTCTGATGAGGCGGCCACCGCTAAAAGACCACCGGACAACAAACCGTACGCTGAAGTTG
Organism: Urophora cardui; assembly: GCA_960531455.1. NCBI lineage: Eukaryota > Metazoa > Arthropoda > Insecta > Diptera > Tephritidae > Urophora > Urophora cardui. The sequence goes on along the minus strand of OY482671.1, from coordinate 151,610,715 downwards.
TTGTCGTTGTCGTCTCTCAACAATGTATGTAACTCATTCATACTCTTATACATAAATTCATATTTTTATTTGGAAATCGTGTTGAAAACTAGTATTGGGAAAAAGAAATTTATTGTCGCGCTATGCTTTATTACAAACAAAACGAAAAAAGTATGATTTTTTTAATGTTGTATCGAATTTTATTTGCTGGCTAAGCGTCTGTCGGACTTCACCGATTTCTGCCGTGCGATCAGCTAATGTCGCTTAGCTTTTATGTCTTCTGCGTCGTATTTTTTTTATTTTTTTATTTATTGATTTTTGGTAATAATTTAGCTTTTTTATATGCATTTTTTTCTTAATTTTTATTTTATTTATTTTTTCTTATTTTCGCTTTTGGTTAGACCACCAGATGTTGTCGCCTGCATGAGCTCATTGAAGCACCACCGCCAACCATATCTAGTTTGTCCGTCACAGCAGTGGCTGTAGTTATTTGGTAAAATTGATGAGCTTTATGGCTGCCCATTTGGGCGTGTCATCGAACTTTCAAACAAACCATCTACATAAGTATCTGCATTTAAGGTTCGTTTGACAATTTCTCTTTTAACCCAAAACGGGAGAAATTTTTGTTTAGATAGCTAATTAAAATCGAATAATTTTGGTCTAGAGCACGTATTTATGAACATATGCACATACATATGTACATATGTATACCCATTAGAGTGGGACAATTTACTAACCTCCCAGCCAACCAAGTACGGAGCGCTCCGAATTAGGAGCGTAATGGGACTGCCAAAGCAATCCCTCGACGGACGGCTCCAAATGCGGAGTGAAAAAGGAGTCAGAAACAGCTCCTCAACGGAGTGTAGTATTTTATACAAAGATTTTGTCCGAGGAGCCGCATAGAGAAGTTTTATGCCCATTAATTTTCTAGAATATTTTAAACTTATATCGACCTCCAAAAGGCCATTTTGCGTACTCCTCTTTCTCTTTCTAGTTTCCTTCTCAGTTCTCCTTCTCTTCACCTTACTCTTTTCCCTTTTATTTGCGCTTCCTTTGCCTTTTATTCATATTATTTTCCCTAAGAGGTTTCGCTTCCTTTCCCGCGCTATTTCCCTCCTTTTCATTTTCTCCTTTCCTGTACTTTTATTACCCATCTACAGAGCAAGATATTTCATGACACTTCAATAAAAACGAGATAAACTGTAGCGTAAAAATGATTTTTTGAACAGGTGGCAACCCCTTTTGCAAATTTTTTTAATAAATTACTCATTTTCAGGCCAAGTCCTATCATATGCCCGGCAAAGCCCTTTCATATGACACTTTAGATTTAAAAATCAAACAAATTATAGAATAAAAATGAATTTTTAAATAGGTGGCGACCCTCTTAGTAAAAATTATAATAAATTACCCATTTTCCGGCAAAGCACTATTATATAATACCCCAAACTTAAAAATCAAATAAACTTAAAAATCGAACTTAAAAGTTAAATTTTGAACAGATGGCAACCCTTTTTGCAAAAATTGTAATGAATTACTCATTTGTAGCTCAAGCCCTTTCATATGACACATCAAATTAAAAATCAAACAAACTATAGCGTAAAACTGAATTTTTGAACAGCTGTCAACGCTTTTTGTAAAAATTGTAATAAATTACTCATTTTCAGTTCAAGCCCTTTCATATGGTCCTTAAAAAAATTAAAAATCAAGCAAACTATAAAGGAAAATTAAATATTTAAGCAGGTGGAAACCTTTATCAAAAAAATTAAGCCTTTCTTCACATCTACAGGTCAAGCCCTTTCACAACACTTTCAGCCAAACATGTTCACAATTGCATGCCAAGTTTGATGAGCACACACAAACTCGCCTATGCACGGGCGTTGCCACAGCTCTGTAGTGCTCAAAAGCATGCAACAACAACCACACGGGAATTTCCCAACGGCGATTGTGGACGCATTTTCCAACCAATTTTAATGAAACGCAGGCGCAGTTTTATTTGAGAGCAATACCTTTCTAATGGTGTTCTTAGTTTTAAAATTAGTTCAGTAGTTTCGACGGAGGAGATTGAACAAAATTTATGTTAGCGTATTAATAATATAGATACATATATAAAGATACGACAAAAAATTGAGGTTTTATACCTAATTTTTTTTTTAAGTGGCACAAGTCCTAAATATTACATATTTAAAAATTTGCATTATACGAGTGCGATAATTTAGCTTGTTTATTGGAAAAATAAAATGCTCAACCATCTATTGTACATATTTACATAAGTATCCCTGCAAAAAAACGTGCGATTAATACCGAAAGATATTTGTCCCGGATTGATCTCTTTCGAGAACAATCGGTCCACAATTAGTCCCGATTGTTCCCGAACGGGTATAAATGTAGACTAATTGTAGACCAATTGTTCCCTAACGGGTATAAATGTAGATTAATCGCTTTCCGGTAAAACGAATTGAACACCCTTTCTTCAAAAGTAAAACATTATATAATCTTTTTTTATGTATACTATATGCATGAACATTTACAATTTTTTAAACATTGTTATTAAAAATTGCCTTGGCGAACAACTTGGAAAAATCTACATTTGTACCCGTGCGTGCTGGAAGCGATTGATGTACATTTGTACCGCTTGGGGATGAAAGCGATTAATCTACATTTGTACCCGTTCGGGATGAAAGCGATTGATCTACATTTGTACCCGTTCGGTATGTTAGTGATTAATCTACATTGGTACCCGTTCGGGTATACAAGTTGAACAATTAGTCTCTTCATAGGACATGCTCGAACAAATGCGATCAATTCGCTCCATATAAAGGGATGTAAAATTGTATTAGTCGCATGCTCCCTTGCGATTGATCCCGGACACGTCCCGGATTAATCGCATTTGTTGCAGGGATGTGTGTATGTATGTATGTATGTGGATTCGTTTCTCCGACTCAAAGTGGGTTAATTTATTATTTTGTTTTTTATTAACGTTCTATGATACGAGTATGGTAAATATAATATTTATCTATTACTGGCAATTTATTTATTTATTTATTTATTACAATGAAATATACTTATAAATAAATATATTACATATAAACTACAGTGCTAGCTACAATGCCTTCGGCTGATTACTGGCAATTAATTTAATATATGCAAAGTACGAAAATAGCTCACAGCAACGGACTAAACCAAAGTAAGTACATCTACTAGATTACGCATTTATACGTTAAAGTACAGCTGTGGTAAGCTAATTGGAAACGTTGTTAATTTTAAACTTAATTAGACAAATGCATCCCAGCAAACACAATATCCACGATTAGACTACATTAGGAAACTAATGCAATTCTCTAACTTATCTCTAAGCCAAGGTAGAAAAATAAGTATTTGCAAATTCTCATTAGAATCGCATTAGAGAACTATGTACTTATATGTGACAGCGCAGAAAAAAGGGACCTAAGGGTAAACATTTTTTTTTTTTGATGTGGACAACATCTGAGCATCGAATGAGACCGATCCCAAGCCATAGAGAAAGGGACCTAAGGGTAAAAAATCAATTTTTTTGGGGCATGGGATCGGCCTCATTCGCTGCTCAGATGTTGTCCACATCAAAAAAAAAATTTTTTTACCCGTAGGTCCCTTTCTCTATGCGCTGTCACATATACATATGTATGTACGTTAGATTTCGATTGGAGAATTACAATTTTTTTCATTTGAGAACTACAATGTGTACGTTCAGAAGGCGCAACGGTTGAGCACAACTGTTGTGTAGATATCACTAATCGGAAATTGATACAATTTGCGCCTTCTGAACGAGCTGATATATTAAAATTTAATAAATGAACAAATTTTTATTATAATTATCCCCAACGTAATCACCAATAATTTCGTGTCTTTGAAACATTTTTATTACATTCAAAAATTCATAAATACTATTTATATTTTTGTACAAATGTCAAAATCGTAAGCTCAACATGTTGTCTAAAGTGAGCGTAAAAAATTTATGATAGAAAAAAGTCTCCAAACTCACAACATGTTGTGTTGATCAGAAATACTCAACATTGCGTTCAGAAGATAAAACACAACAGTTGCGCAACTGTTGCGCCACGGTTGCGCCTTCTGAACGTAACCAATGTCCCATTTTGTTTAGGAAAGCTATGCTGCTCGAGAGTTTCACGAGTCATTTTCTAAGTTTAGAGATTTAAGAAAAGGGCTAGTTCTCGAGTCATTCTCAAATCGAAATCGAACCTCAGGGTTTGTTGTGATGTGCATACAAAGCAAAGATTAATCAGCACTCAGTTCTGAATTTCAAATATCGGACGGAAGATCATCTCGATCAATTTAAGTTTCTGCAGTTAAAGCCCCACGTTTGTAAGTAGGTACATACATTGAACTTAACTTGGTTTCCATTTTAATGACTGTAGGTTTACTTAAGTTTATGTATTTATCAATGCTAGCGGGATATCCCACAAATGAGCAAATTAATTTGTTTTTTTTTTATTGCTAACCGCATAAAGAACTGTAAGTAAGCACAAATGTATATATGTATCAGCATAGGTACATATACAAAGTATGTAAATATGTGTGTATGCAAAGCATTAAGTGATAACGAATTTGGAATAAGAAAACTATGTGCAAGCAAATAATCTTTTCATTCCCACGGACCAGTGCGGTGCGCCACACACCGAGGTATCCGAAATAAAAACCGCTGAGCTCTATGTATGTACACACATATGTATATGCAGATAACGTTTAGCAATCAAATGCCACCAGACCACAAGGCTGATCACTTAGCCCGGCTCGGCAAGGCAATGTGATCGTCGAGACGCGTCAGCGACGCCGCATAAAAATACGCCTTAAAAGAGGAGCGCGCTGTAACGCGTCCCTGAAAAAAATGCGACTAATTCGGAATGTGTCCAGGGTCGCTCGCAAGGGAGCATACGACTCCCAATAAACACAACGGAGTCGCCTCGAATTCGCGTCGGATTCGCTTTCTCTGATTATATTATCGCGGCGATAGATCGGCGAATCCCTATTCGTAGGCATGTCACCTATCACTAGCGATTCGAGAATTTGTTCATTCTCGGATCGCTGGCGATTCGAATTTTTTATCATTAGCGATTCGAGAATTTTTAATTTTTCTGATCGTTGGCGATTCGAAAATTTGTTCATCAGCGATTCAAATTTTTTTTATAAATGGCGTTTCGAAAAATTAAAAGTTCAGAGTTTGGTTTACTGGCAGTGGGTTAAATCCGTATAAAATAATACAAAGCACTTAAAATATTTTTATAAAGAAAGTTTAAGTTTCATGAAATAACAAAAGCTTTTCAAATAAATTTAAGCAGTAAATAAAGTCCCCTTATTTAAACAATTTTGAATTGGTTTTTCTACATACACGCATCTATTTGATTATAAACTGATTTTATCTACTTTCGCGAACTCGCCTAGGATTCGCCACGATAACATCTGCTGAACTATAATGATTTTTTAGTGCAAAATAACTGAAAAAAAATATAAAAAAATGATATCGCGAAAATTGATTTTCTCGAACTTGCGGCAAACTCGAGGCGAGTCCGAGAAATTACATTCGCGAAAGTCTGCTTTCGCGAACTCGCCTCGAATTCACCACGATATCATCCTCGCGTCTGTGTTTATTGGGCTAATACAACTTGTGAGCTCTTTATGTGGAATGAAATGTTTCCTTTTGGTTGGCGTGCCCTATGGCGAGACTAATTGTACCCGTTTTTACCTGAACAAGTACAAAGGGAGACTACTCCACTTTATAACTGACAAAAGCATATTTCGAAGTGCGTTTATAACCCTTTAAGTAAAATTGTTAACAATTAGTCTACATTTTTACGCTTCCGGATAAGATTGAGGAGTAATTGTAGACAATTCTACGCGAAAGATAGGAATCTGGAACAAATCTCTTTCGAGACTAATCGCACAATTTTTTTACAGGGGTGAAGTGCTGGCAGTCACAAACGTATACATATGTATGTATGTACATATGAACATATGTATGTATGTAAGTATGTAGCTATTTTCTAGGTATAAAGCACCTTGAGATGGGAATCAACCAAAAAGCTGTGAGGGCGGCGCTGAGGGTCGGGCGCATGTTTGATGAGTGTCACGTTACTTGACATACAAATTTACATATTAACACATTGCCTCCTTCGTCACTGAAGAATCAAATACACATATCGTCGGTCTCCTGCCAGAAACACGAATGTGAAAATTTTTTTAAGCACGATGTCTGCTCTTTTTAACACGCTTTTATTAGTTTCACCTGTATGTATGTGGGTATGTAACTTCTAGCTGCTGCCTAAATATATGCAACATATTTACTAATGAGATTAGGTTACAACCACCGCTATTTTCCAACAGATGGCGCGCGTGTATTTATATTTTTAAAATATTCACTTATTCGGGTATATATTGATGTAATTACAATTTGTATTTGTATAAATTCTTGTGTAAATATACATACATAATTTGTACTTGTATGTATATAAGCATATATACAAATAAGTATTAATTGCTATTGTATCAATATATACCCAGATGAAGAGCAGACATCGTGCTTAAAAAAATTTTCACATTCATGTTTCTGGCAGGAGACCGACGATATGTACATATGTATATATGTCTATTTGTATGGATAAAAGTACTTGATAGATAAGCGTGTTACAATTTGTTAATTTATGCAAATTAAGTGATTATTGCATTTTATTTACGACAACTCCGAACTACTTTTGACTTGATCCAAACGCACAAATGTACATACATATGTACAATTTTATGTACATACACAAGAAGTACATACTCATATAACACAAAGTTGGTGCACTGCGCGCTGTTGAACAACAAAAAAACAACAATAAACTATTATTATCAACGTTATTAAGTTGGAGGTAAATTTAGTTTATAAGTACGTATAGGTACATATGTATATGTATGTATGTATGTGCAATAGGGTGGACCCCAAATGAATGGAGACATATTTGGCTAGCGTAGAACTAAACTGGTCTATCTAAAATTTTTTCAGAAATCGAGTTATGCACATTTTTGAACTTGAAAATCATAAATTTATCAGTGCAAAATTGATGTAGGCCTTATTTCTGCACCAAAGTGTCCAAACGATAAAAATGTCACTTTAGAATTCACGTCCTTTTATCATTTCAAGAAATTCTAAAGTGGTCCAACTAGCATAGACTACCATAGACCAGTATGATTTTACACCAGATGAGTGGATGGAATTGGTTAAAAATTGTAGAAAGCATGTTCCTTTTGATGTTAATAATATGGTGGGGAAATTTATGTCATTTGACGAACTACGGCCAATGTTCAGGGACTACCAGATTATAGTAGACGACGGTGCAAAAGTTTCCCAAATGCGAAAGGCAAAATTTGTCAAGGGCGAATCTGTGATGCAGTTTAATGGTGATTATTGTGAAACATATAAATCCGTCAATATAAAGAAATCTAGCGTGAACCTACTTGATTTCATAGAGTTCTTGCAGAATTTTACACCAGATCAGGGCAGCGACATACGCGTTTTGAAATTCAAAAAAATGCAGGATATAAATAAAATGTTGAAATTTGTACCACCGATTCATCACTCCTTTTACCTGTCTCTCCACATGTAAACCGCAGAGATGAAACAGAAAACAATCCAGAAGATTTTCTACCAGCCCCCCGTGGAGAAAACTAGGTTACTGTTACTTTTAATGCAGATGTGATCATTTACGATTTGTGGCCGCTGTGGTGCAGTGGGTAGAGTGCTCGCCTGCTATGCCAGAGGTCTCGGGTTCAAACCACGGTCCGAGCAAAACACCAAAAAATTTTTCTAATTAGTAAAAATCCAATTATTGGATTTTTTAAGAGCAGCGGTCACCTCTCGGCAGTGGGCGGCATACCCTCCGAGTGTATTTCTGCCATGAAAAAGCTTCTCGCAAAAAATGCATTCGCCGTTCGGAGCCGGCATAAAACTGTAGGTCCACCCAATTAGTAGGAAAAACAAAAAGGAGCACACCTCGAATTGGGAGAGAAGCTCGGCCATAAAACTCGGCAGAGTTATAATAGCGCCATTGTATTATATATTATTATTATAAAAAGACAGTATCGCCCCCTCAATCTGTAGTAACATGGTCAAAGATATCACACATAAATTTTAGTCCCGATTGGTGGCGGTTAAGGCGTGGCGCATTGAGGTCAAATTTCAGAAAACTCTATGAAGGCTCAAAAAATCAAAATATTTTTTTTAATTATCTAATACCCAAAATTAATATCTACTTCTATACCCAATGATAACAAATATAAATTTTGGTCCCGATTGATGACGGTTTACTGGTGTTTCAAGGGGATCAAATTTCAGATTACCATATCGTCGTTTAAGATGCATTTTTGCGTAAGAGGTATTTGCATTCTCGCGTAGCGGACATTGGTTGAACTTTACAGGAGAGCAAAAAAACTATTTCATTTAAAAACCGTTACTTATTTCTGCGTACAAACTTAAATTTAAATAGTTACGTAGATCAGTTTGTTAGCCATAACATCAACTTAGTGTAAAAAAAGGAAACAAAAATGTCCCTTACGCGAGAATGCAAATACCTCTTACGCAAAAATGCATCTTAAACGACGATATGCAACACTAAAAATGTAAGTCTTCTACTTTGACCATGTTACTACAGATTGAGGGGGCCATACAGTAAAATAACGTTAATTTGAATTTTAAACGCACTCTAATGTACATACATGTGGAATGTAATGATTGACAGACGTGCATAGGCTGTTTAATATTCATGGCCAATCAATGAATTTTGCTCTCAATAAATATGTTTTAGGCATTTTCATTGCGTTGCCTGCAGCTTTTTGATTGATAAATGGAAATTTTTGTAAAAGTGTTCCCAATACATTTTAATTAAATACGCGTATGTAATATCAACATATTTGATTACATATAAGAATTTTATACCTACATACATTTATCACAATCGAGTTAAAATTTTACTCGCTCCTCGACTAAACAAATAATACTTACTTAATTGGCACGTAATCGTCTAGACTCTAGACGTATCTGGCCGAGTCCAATAAACTGCGCCAGCTATTTCTGGTTCGTGCAGCATGGCGCCACTTGGGAATACCTAGAGACTCAGCATCACTGTCCACCTGATCTTCCCTTTCTGCTGCGTTCAGCGGGTTTCGATAGAAATACTCTCTTGGCCGAAGCAGCTTCATCCATTCTCACGACATGACCTGCCCAGCGCAGACGCTGGATCTTTATTCGCTGAACAATGTCGATGTCTGCGTAAAGCTCATCGTTAAATCTCCGTGGATAGCTGCCCTCGCCAATGCGCAAAGTTCCATAAATCCTCCGAAGAGTTTTCTCTCGAGTACTCCAAGTACCAGCTCATCTGATTTTGATAATCGTTCATGCTTCTGCGCCGTACATAAGAATTGGAACAATGAGCGTCCTGTAGAGTGTGATTTTTGTTTGTTGAGATAGGACTTTACTAGTCAGTGGCCTACTTAGTCCAAAGTAACATTTATTGGCAAGCGTGATTCTTCGTTGGATCTCCGTGCTGACATCATTCTTGGTGTTAATGCTGGTTCCCAAATAGACGAAGTCCTTAACAGTTTCGAATTTTTAGCTGTCAACAGTGACGTGGCTGCCAAGGCGTGCTGTTTCTTTGTGTCCTCGTTGACCGCCGAACCCACTTTCTTAGCCTCTTTATCCAGCTTGCAGAAGGCAGAACATACGGCGCGCGTGTTAGTGCCATTCATGTCGATATCATCGGCGTACATCAGCAGTTGCACACTCTTGTGGTGTAAGATGCTTCCTGTACGGTGAAGTTCTGCAGCTCGTATTATCTTTCCAGCATCAAGTTGAAGAAGTCGCACGAAAGGCAGTCGCCTTGTCTGAAAACTCGTTTTGTCTCGAACGGCTCGGAGAGTTTCTTCCCAATTCTGACGGTGCTGGTGGTGTTAATCAGCGTCATTTGGCATAGCCGTATAAGTTTTACAGGGAAACGAAATTCAGACATTGCGGCATATAGGCAATTCCTATTCGTGCTATCAAAAACGGCTTTAATATCGACAAATAGATGGTGTGTGTCGGTTTCTTTTTCATGAGTTTTTTTTTCCAGGATTTGGCTTATTGTGAAGATCTGGTCGATGGTAGATTTAGCAGGTCTGAAACCACACTGATAAACTCCAATCAGCTCCTTGACGGTGGCCTTCAATCTTTCGCACAATAGGTACACACGATATTCAGAAGGCTTATCCCACGATAATTGGCTCGTACTGTGGTGTCTCCTTTTTTGTGTATTGGGCAGAGCACACTTAAGTTCCAATCGTCGGGCATGCGCTCGTCCGACCATATTCTGTATAGGAGTTGATACATGCTCCTTATCAACTCTTCGCCGCCATGTTTGAACAGCTGGACTGGCAAGCCGTTAGCGCCCGAGGCCTTGTTAGTTTTAAGCCGAGACATTGCTATTCGCACTTCGTCATGATCGGGTGGTGGAACATGCCTACCATCATCTGCTATTGGGGATTCGGGTCGAACATCTTCTCCTTCCGTAATTTCACTGTTGCCGTTATCTGGTAAGGAGGAGAAGTGGTCCCTCCACAACTTAAGTACACTCTGGATATCAGTCATTTAACTTTATTGTTTAATTAATTTTTAATTTTATTCTTATTTTACTTTATTTCTTAATTAAATTTCATTTCATTGTATTCTTCCTTTTTCATTCATTCTTTTCACACTCCATCCTGTTCAATAGTGGGATTTCATAAGAAATATCTCATACAGATAGGTACATGAATGGAGTAAAAAAAATAACATGTACATACATATATATAGTAGCTATCATATAACAAATAAATTAACCACGAAATGAATTGGAAAAGAAGATAAAGCCCTTGAGTATAAACAAGTGAAAAAAAAATGAAGATATCATTTTAAACGGAAACAATTAAGCACCTGACTTCCTCAGGATGCGTATAAACTCAACCACAAACAAGCAAAATGCCAATAACCCGCTTGAATTGATGTTACAGAATACATACATATGTACACCTGGATATCTGACTGATCATATAAAAAAAAAACAAATACACACTTGATAAAAAACAATCTAAAATTGTTAAACTGTAAAAATTGACACTTTGCTTACGCTGAGGCTGAGTTGACCAACGTCGTCGAGAGCATCGGATGCGCAGACGCAAGAAAAATTCACAGAAGGTCTCATATTTCACAACCAAACCACACACGCACACACACACAAGCAACAACAATAAAGGCCAATTCAACGATGGATGAGCAACAAAAGAAAAGCAGCACACCTGATGTGAAAACACAATGAATGAACTGAGGCGCGATGCTCGAGCGGCTGGCCAACAATCGGTCGGCCGAGCTCGATGTGACATGCTAGGAATTGTTAAAAAAGAAGAAAGATGGGAAAAAAATTGAAATTAAAAAACAAAAAAATTAAATTAAATTATGAAACAAAAAAAAAAAAAGAAACGAATCGAGCTTGTTGAACTCTTTGCAGGATGCGTTGTGCAGCAACGCATTTCACTTGCAGAGCAAACTGAGAACTGAGGCCGATGAAATACATACATACATAGTGTCTGTCTGTCTGTTTGTCGGTTCATTCAGAAGCGATCGTGTGTGAACATTAAAAAAAACATGTAATCTTGCCAACATTGCCTATTACATCATAAGCATGCGTTTTGGTTTGATAACAAGTTGAGAATAATAATTGTCACTGCATAATGTGAGCAACAGCAACAGCCAGGGCCGCCGAGAGAAAATCTGGGCCCGGGGTCAAAAAAACTACGGGCCCTCATACTAAATGAACAAATTCTCAAAATCAAAATTCAATGAATATATAGTTACGAACTTTAATTTATCTATACATTAATACAGATCAAGTAAATATGTTTACATAGAAATAGGTATACATATCAGGGTGGGTCAAATGTATTGTTCAAAAGGCATATCCAGTTTCTGAATCCATGGGTCATACTGAGTAATATTGTCCATGGGACCATAGGTCTGAATGAACTTTGTTTAAATACATATTGCTTTATTTGTATGAAATAAATTTCTTTAAATTGGAATACAAATATTTGTTGGTAGTAATTTGGTATATAAAAAGACTTTAATTAACACAAGTGAGCCTTTTTGGCCTTAGCAGCTGCAAAATTATCTATTATAGTGTCAAAATCCAACGCAAATTTTAGCTGCGCAAGCTTCGTGTGTTTTCGGCGTATCGCTGTTTACATACATATATACACGTACATATATCGCTGGATAAGAATTTGTATCATACCGAATTTTTCTTTTGCAACAGAAAATGAATTCAAATTTAAGCGCAGACACGTTAAGAGATTTATAAAATTTGTTGAAATTTAAAATGATTGCTATCTACGAAAGGTGATTAAAGGAGTTGTTTGTTTAGTTTCTGTAAGCAAAAAGCTTGGATATCATTTTGAGATTCCCGGGCCCTCTAAAGTCCGGGCCCGGGGCAATTGACCCCCTTAGCCCCCCCCTCTCGTCGGGCCTGGCAACAGCAACAGCAACAACAACAACAATCAAAATACTGCTATTGTGAGAAAAGACCTTTTCGGTCAAATCGTATATCGATCGCTTCGTTCATAAAACAAACGCATGTATCTATGTACAGAGAAACCTCTCCTAACAGACACCTCTCATAGGCGGACACCTCCCTTGAGCGGACATTTTTTTATGCACCAAGGTTTAGGTTCAATTTTTAGAACAAATTACCCTCTCTTAGGCGGACACTCTCTTGGCCGGACGCGGACAGTTATTTACTATTGAATTGAACTAAAAACTTCTATTAAGCGGACACGAACCTCTCGTCAACGGACACTTTGATTTTTTTTCATAACGAATCACATAAAAACCTCTGTTGGGCGGACACGAACTCCTCTTATGCGGACAAAATATAAGTATGTATAGCAATATAAAAAAAGTTCGTGGAATGTTCGTTAGGTAAAAAGCGCTACGATGAAAGGGGAATCACCAACTAAAATAACTGTCCGCATGACTATTGGAATAGATACACCTACATTCACGGGTTTCCAGTTAGATGTTCTAACTGACCAGAATGTCGAAACCATTGAAGATGATAGTACCGATACCGAAAGAATTACCGCTGAAAGTAGGTAATGCAATCTCCTCGAACGAAATGGCTTTGACTGCAGTTTCAAATTTAAAAAAATTTTGCACGGAAGACCTTATTTCATTTGATTTGTTGCAGAAATTTGAAAGCCATCTGCAAAACAATTTTATTTTAAATAAGCAAAAAACCCCTCGTCAATCGACAATTTCGCAATTTTTTAAATAATTTCAAAGATATCCCAACATTTCTAGTTCTCAGCAACTTACTAATTGATATGTAATATGTATGTTAATACTTTATGTATATGTATACATATGTACATACATATATATGTATATGTTTTTATATATTTAAGTGAAATTTTGAAAACATAAGAATCCTTGTTTTTTTCAGTGATATATGAATAAATAAATCCTTTAAAATTCAAACAATTTCTAAAATAGCAACCCATTCCCTTAGGCGGACACCTCTCTTGGGCGGACAAAATTTGCCCGACGGTGAGTGTCCGTCCAAGGGAGGTTTCACTGTATATATGTATGTATGTATGTACATTTAAAAACGAAATCATTGAAACGAAGAAAAAAAAACTGAATTAAAAATACAGTAGTTTGTTCAAAAACCAACAACAATAAAACAGCAATAACAATAATGTAAAGTGGTGTGTAGTTTGCGTCGAACATTTCATATGGCATCCTCACGTTTTGGCCATAAAATTAATGCTACGCTGCTTTTGGCCATCATCCCATTCCCACAAAGTTTTTTTGTTTTTGTTTTTTTTTTTTATTTTTCTTTTTTTGTGCCCTTGGACATTTCTACGTTAAGTGAATAAATATGTAAATACCTACACTTTATATAGTAGAAATATAAATTTGTAAGAGGTCTCTTTTTCAGAGCTGAGCATCTTCAAAACTAAATTAAGAATTTTGCACTGCTTACAATAATCGTGCCCCACAGAGACCTCTGTTGAACTCTTCTTCTGAAATATTATATGTATCTAAAGTTGGTTTTTCAATGACTACCGGAGTTAATATTCTGAGCACAATTGAATACCCGCGAGTGCTAGAAAGGTCGAGAAAGAATAGGGTAGTTTTTACTTACACGGAAAGAATTTTTTACTAGAATCAATGCCGAGACAAGAAAAATTAGACTTGATTTTGAACTTAGAAAATAAGTTCTTAATATCAAGAAAATCCAAGAAAATTGGATTTTAAATAAATAAGTAAACATTTTCTTGCTTCAAGTGAAATTGGATTTTAAATAAATAAGAAAACGTTTTCTTGCTTCAAGTAAAATTGGATTTTAAATAAATAAGAAATAATTTACTTACGGTAAGTGTTTTTTTCTTGTTTTTAGAAATAAAAGTGCAGACATTGGTGACTTATCTGTAACCTTATAAAACAGCTGATTCAACCAACCTTACGACAAGCTGTGTTACTAGTCATTGGTGCCTTGTCGTAATTCTGTAGCTGTATCGTTAACTTACAGACCAATTGGATTTTGGTTAGCAACCCTAAATCCGTAAACAGCTGACACTTGTGAAAGCAGATATAGGAAGGTAGGCGCATAGGCGAATTCAGAAACTTCTTTTTTTATTTACAAAGGTAGATTATAATATCAAAATCAAAGCGAATTCACATCATGGCCAATAGTAATAGGCGAGTCCCCAGCGAATTCAGATTTTAACAAGGAGAAATATTATTTTGTTTTGTCAAATCTACCAAATACAATAGCAAAATACATGGGAAATTTCTGAATTCGCCTATGCGCCTATTGGCCATTTTTTAATGAAGAAAAATTGAAAAAAAATTTTTTTTTTTTGGTAGAAGTTATGGATCCATTTCGGAGACCACCACATCCCCTCATCAGACTTCTTCAAGCTTCTTATTTATTTTAAATTTTTTTTGCTGTAGTTTGCTGATATGCTCAAAAAACTTTGGCGTTCAAATTGAGCAAGAAATATTTTACTTCGCTCAAGAAAACGTTTTCTTATTTATTTTAAATTTTTTTTTTGCTGAAACACAATTTTCTTAAATTCTTCTTGATATTAGCAAAAAGATTTTCTTCATTCAAGTAAATTTAAGAAAAGATGTTCTTATTTATTTAAACATTTTTTTTCAACACTTTTTTTCTATAGATTTTGTTAGTGTTCTTGAATAAGAAAATAATTGTCTCATTTTTGGAAAACTCAATTTCTTAATTCCAGTAATAATTAAGTCAATTTTTCTTATTTCCCTAAAAATTTTCTAAATTGAGTTCAAGAAAGCATTTTTCTTGATTCAAGTATGCAAATTTCTTTCCGTGTACGGTTTTCTTTTTATTAAAATTTTGAGATTTCAAATTTCAAATGGATTTCAAACTATAGTACCTTCAAACTGTGGATTTCAAATATCCAGTAAACGAAAGCCTTTACCCCCCGTCAATGTGGAACTTTAACCTAGACCTCCTACTGTAACTAGACCTCCTACTGTCAGCGTACCGAACCCCATGGTACTATCAACAAAGCTACCGTCGGCAGCTGATTTGAGCACTTGGCTCACCGTCAGTTGTGGTATCGGTGTTAACCTAAATCGAGCTTGCACCCGCAAGTCTTTAACCATGTTTATAAGTAAACCTGCTGGGCCTAGAAATAACCACAGACATATCGTGCCGGATGAAGTAGGCTGAACTCCTATAGTTAATCGTTGCATTCGAAGTGGATAATGATAAGTGGCCTGCGAAAACCTAAGTTCCGCACCACGCACAATGACGGATTCAGAAGCATTGCAGGTCGGTCTAAACAGGGTTACAACTTCTTTACATCGCGCTCCCTCGAACTGCAGCCGTCTAAGTCACCCGCCACACCGTTTACGACATGGACAAAGGAGGTAAGACTAGAGTTAGGCATACGGATAGGGAATATACCCATCCCTACCCAGTGATGCCAAGTGTAGGGAAAAGAGGCTACATGTAGGGAAATTCGACCTCAAATTTGCAGTGTAGGGAAAAAAGGACAGATTTTCGAAAATTAGCTAAATGTAGGGAATTTTTGAAGTTAAAAATTTTCGTTTCCTTTGCCACGAAATGATTTTTTCTAAGAACCTAATATTTTTTATTACGTACAAATAAAATATTTCTGCATGCTTGAATGCAATATTTCAAAATTGTACTTTGTTCTGTGGGCTTATTCTCTATCCAATTGGCGACAATTTTCGGATCGATATTGTAAATTTGCGATCAGTTTTGCGATCAGGCTATTCTGTAGGATATTTTGGTCGAATTCTATAGTATACTTGGACAGTTGTTTCCGATAATCATCGCAGAGGTATCGAGGGGAATTTTTGTGTCGGTAGATTTTGCGCTTTTCGGTCGCAAAATAAGTTGCAGAATCCCAGCCCTGATCTGGAAATATATTCGTTTACCTGCTTACAGGGCCTCGGAGCAAAAGTTTTTGTTTCGTTAGCTTCGTTCAAACAAAAACACCTAATCCAGGGTTGTTGTTGTTTTTTTTTTTGTAGCTTTACTAAGCCCTGCTTAGCCAACGAGTTCTGCTCACAAATTGTCATCACTTTCACTTAACGGAAGGCCCAAGAATGTTGCAGCTTCTTTTGGGCTTGTCCAGAGGGTCAAGGGTGTGTTAAGTTAGTTGGTTTCAAGTGGCATGCAAGGAGGTGCTGTGTGTCATGCGGCGTCTCTCCACATGTCGGACATACGTTTGGATCGATTCTGGCCTGTAGGAATTGAGCCTACTACAGAAGCCCGACCTTAATTGTGATAAGGTGACTCGGGTTTCTCTGGACAACTCTAGTTCTTCTGCAGCTATTGGTGGTGGTTGGTCTCTAATTAGGATTAGGTCACCTCACGAAACATTGCCAGTCGATGATATATATATTGTCTCGAGCTTCTAAATACTCTTTTGAAATCAGCTTCTGAGCGAATAAGAAGAAAGGAAAATTTTCATTTCCTTGAACATGAAAAGAAGGTTCTTGAAAATATGATTAGAAACATAAAAATTTCTATGTATGCGTACGTGGCTTCTTCAATAAAAACTTTATTTGCGTCAATTTTGCGTGTATGTAGGCCAATATAGAGAAAATACGGCGTAGGGAAATTTGTAGGGAAAAATTTTGTTAGCGTAGGGAAAAGTAGGGAATTTTTTGGCATGCCGTAGGGATTTTTGGTCCAAGAATATTGGCATCACTGTCCCTACCGTAAACCACTCAAAATTTTTGAGTGTTACCTTCGACAGCATTGCCTCCTTCTCCGCGCATACGACCGCGATCGCAAAAAAAAGCCTCTAATCGCTAGCCGGCAGCACCTGGGGAAAAGACAAAGAAACCCTTATCGCAACATACAAAGCAATCGGCCGGCCAGTCTTAAACTATACATCACTAATATGGTTGCCAAAACTCAGCACTACGAACCGCCACGGAAAGTCTTCTGATGTCACCGGAACACCACCTACGCCATGAGGCACAGGTACTACCAGTATAGAAACACAGTATTATGGGTAATAAGCAGCTTCCCCTGGGATGATACCGCAGATTGCATCCAAACAACCAGCTATTGGAACCCGAACCTGCCGCGCCCCACCCCCTCCCCCAGGAACGCCAGAAACTTCTTCAATCTAAAGTTTAGATTCTAAACCCTGAGGCTGAAAAATATATAAAACAACCTGCGGTGACCACGGCATACAGGCAGGCACTAAAGGAGATACACAATTAAACAGTCACCACCTTCGTTTCAACCCGACCAGCGTACTCAAGAATTAGAGACCAACCACCGCTAATAGCTGCAGAAGAACTGGAGTTGCCCAGAGAAACCTGACTCACCTTATCACAATTACATAAGGTCCGGCTTCTGCAGTAGGCTCAATTTCTACAAGGCCAAATTGGAACCAAACATAACTAACGTATGTCCGGCATGTGAAGAGACGCCGCATGACACACGACAGTTCTTTGCATGCCACCCCAAATCAACTAACTTAACACCGCTCTCCCTCTGGACAAGCTCAAAAGAAGCTTTAACATTATTGGGACTTCCTTTAAGTGAAATTGGGTTTGACTCGTACTTAAAACAGAAAAGATAGGTCTTGAAACAACAGTAGATAAACTAGGTACCCTATAAACATTACAATTAGCTCTGAGGTTCTTTTACTTGGACATTTTAACTTTCAGCGTCTCTTACCTTCTTCATTTGCCTTCTTCATTTACAATCAAGTTTTGCACTTTGCCTTTAAAATCCCCTAAAAAAGCACCCTTTTTATACCTTTCATGAGAATGAAATGGTATTATAACTTAGTGCCAAAGAATTTTTGTCGAAAGTACCAGAAGGAAGCGTGGGGGACCCACCAAAATATATACCGATATGATCAGAATCACGAGCTGAGTCGATTAAGCCATGTCCGTTTGTCCGTCCGTCCGTCTGTGTGAACGCAAACTAGTCCCTCAGTTTTTGAGATATCTGAATGAAATTCGGAATACAGGTATGCTGTTATATGCAGCTGATCATTTGTCGGAACCGGTCGAATCGGACCACTATAACATATAGAAAACAACCGATTATTCAGATATACATGAAATTTTTGGATGTAATTTGTCCATAACTTCCCCATTTAAACAGCTAAGGACATGAAACTTTGAAGTAGACGTACCCATTTTGGCCCAAACTAGGTTACCGAAAATTGTCAAGATCGGACCACTATAACATATAGCTCCCATACAACCGATTATTCAGATATAGACATTTTGGTGTATAACTCCTCCATTTAAATAGCCCAGGCACCATTTTTTCTAATAAATCCTTCCATAAATAACCCACAGAATTGAAATTATAAATTATACTAAATTTTCATTTCCCCACTCATGAAAGGTATGAAGTCTTCGGTACGGCCGAAGACAGCCGCGCTTTTACTTGTTTCATTTACATAATTTTATATTTTCTGTTAACTTCTTAAGATTCTAAAACAAGTACCAATATGTTGGCTACTGATCTTTTAAATGTGTCGCGTAAATTGAGTATTTTTATTTGCTTTTATACATAATTTCACTGTTCTTTAGCTTTAAGTTCGCATCAGAGATTGACATTGCATGTAACTGTGTATTCGTAACATTTAACGAGTACTCGTATTTACATGTCGCAATTGTTGATCATGCGCCGATCACCAGTTATAATTTCATCCATCCATCCATTTGCTGCCCATTTAACTTGATCACATCTTAAAAAAATAAATTCTCAGCCAGCCAATCATCGTCACATCTACTATGAACGCGCGCATTGTAACAAAAAACAAGTAAGGAAGCCTAAGTTGGAGTGGAATCGAACATTAGATACTCAGCTGTATGCTTTCATTGTTTGTTTGCGTTTGATGGAAACACGGTGCACTTAATATAAAGCGAGTGCTGCATAAAGTGGGCGTAGTCACGCCCATTTTCTAAATTTTTATCAGTCATCCAACTAAGCATATGAATATTATTCTTTGTGCAAAATTTCATTCCTTTATGACTTCTAGTTACAAAGATTTCACGTTACAAATTCCAAAAGGGTGTTCCAGAAATATCTTTGTTAAAAAGTAGGCGTGGTCATATACCGATTTCAATAAATTTTTGCGTGGCTATTAGCACAAGTTATAAAAGTGTATAAACCAAGTTTCGTCATAATATCTCAATTATTTGTGTGAATTATTATTTCAATGAATTATCTTTATATTTGACAAAGATATCGCTTAAAATGTTTTTATTAGGCCCCTTTATAGTTCTCATATATAAAAGTGGGCGTGGTTGTCAACCGATTTCGCTAAAATTTTGAGCGTGTATTACCACAAGTAATGAAAGTGTACACACCAAGTTTCGTCATTATATATAAATTATTTGTCGAGTTATGGGCTCAGAAATCTCGTATATTCCTGTTTATAAAAAGAGGCGGTGCCACGCCCATTTTCCAAAATTTTTGTGTTTTTCGTTTTATGTCCGCAGTTGGACTCCTGCTATAAAATTTCAATGATATATCTTTATATTTGACAGAGATATCGCTTAAAATGTTTTTATTAGGTCACTTTGTAATATACATATATAAAAGTGGGCGTGGCCGTCAACCGATTTTAACTATTTTCCATCCAAACGTATGCCCAAGTAAGTAAATCACGCGTACCAAATTTTGTCGATATATCTTCAATGGTTTCTGAGTTATGACATATAAAACTCTCAAGGTTTGACCCTTAATAAGTGGGCGTGGCACCGCCCATTTTCCAAAATTTCATCAAATTTCTTCCTAGGGGCCTGAGCTTAACACGTGGGTAAAATTTCATCGCTCCAGCTATATTAGTGACTGAGATACCAATTTTCCGATTATTTCTATATAGGAAAAGTGGGCGTGGTCATGTTCCGATTTCGCCCATTTTCAATACCAACCGTCCCAGTCTCGATACCAACTTGCATTTCAAATTTCATCAAAATATCTCAATTTTTGCGCGAGTTAGAGTGTTTACAGACGGACGGACGGACGGACGGACGGACAGACGGACGGACGGACGGACGGACATGGCTAAATCGATTTCTCTTTTCACCCTGATCATTTTGATATATATAAGTCTATATCTATCTCGATTATTTCACTCTGTTACAATCCACCGTTATGTGATTAAAACTATAATACTCTGTGTACTAGTACAGCTGAGTATAAAAACAAGCATTCATTTATATGTATAATCAAATGCTGCACACAGCACCACCCGCAGCTGCTCACCAGCACACCTGCCTCTGCTGCTCCGCTTTGCTCTTGATCGTTGTAAGATCATTTGTCGTAATTAGTATGCAGCACTGCATCACGCCACTAAATGTGGCAATAGTCGGCAGCAGAAGCAGAGGCAAGTGTTGGTAAAAGTGCCAAGTGCCGCATTTTATGCGATGAAGAAGAAGAAGAAGAAAACGATGGAGCTCGTCTTGCATTGACGGCTGCCACAATTGGCGCGATCTCAAAAGGGCTGAGCGGGTACCTGCTTGTGTGCATATGTCTCTGCGATATTAAGCCTTGCGTCGCGGATTGTTGTCGCAGTTCGCGGTTCACGGTTGACAAGTACCAATTTAATGGCATCTCATGTCAAGATTTATTGGAAAGTTTGTGTTTTTTTTTATCGTCTTTCGCGTTTTTATGCTTTCTTTCGTTTGATTTTTTTTTTGTTGGTCTCTTTTTTATACTCAGCTGTACTAGTACACAGAGTATTATAGTTTTAATCACATAACGGTGGATTGTAACAGAATGAAATAATCGAGATAGATATAGACTTATATATATCAAAATGATCAGGGTGAAAAGAGAAATCGATTGAGCCATGTCCGTCCGTCCGTCCGTCCGTCCGTCCGTCCGTCCGTCCGTCCGTCTGTCCGTCCGTCCGTCCGTCCGTCCGTCTGTAAACACTCTAACTCGCGCAAAAATTGAGATATTTTGATGAAATTTGGAACGCAAGTTGGTATCGAGACTGGGACGGTTGGTATTGAAAATGGGCGAAATCGGACCATGACCACGCCCACTTTTCCTATATAGAAAAAATCGGAAATTTGGTATCTCAGCCACTAATATAGCTAGAGTTTTAAAATTTTACCCACGTATTGAGCTCGGGCCCTTATGAAGAAATTTGATGAAGTTTTGGAAAATGGGCGGTGCCACGCCCACTTATTAAGGGTCAAACATTGAAAGTTTTATATGTCATAACTCAGAAACCGTTGAAGATATATCGATGAAATTTGGTACGCGTAATTTGCTTACATAGACAAATGTTTTGACGAAAAATTATCAAAATCGGTTTACGGCCACGCCCACTTTTATATATGTGTATTATAAAGTGACCTAATAAAACCATTTTAAGCGATATCTCTGTCAAATATAAAGATCTATCATTGAAATTTTGTCGCATGAGTCCAACTATGGACATAAAACAAAAAACACAAAAATTTTGGAATATGGGCGGTGCCACGCCCACTTATTAAGGGGCAGACATTGAAAGTTTTATGAGTCATAACTCAGAAACCGTTGAAGATATATCGATGAAATTCGGTACGCGTAATATAATTACTTAGTCAAATGTTTTGGCGAAAAATTATCAAAATCGGTTGACGGCCACGCCCACTTTTATATATAGGAAATATAAGGGGGCCTAATAAAAACATTTTAAGCGATATCTCTGTCAAATATAAAGATCAAACACTGAGATTTTGTGGCAGGAGTCCAACTATGGACATAAAACAAAAACTACAAAAATTTTGGAAAATGGGCGGTGCCACGCCCACTTATTAAGGAGCGAATATTGAAAGTTTAATAAGCCATAACTCAGAAACCGTTAAAGATATATCGATGAAATCTGGTACGCGTGATATATTTACTTAGCCAAATGTGTGGACGAAAAATTACCAAAATCGGTTGACGACCGCGCCCACTTTTATATATGTGTATTATAAAGTGACCTAATAAAACCATTTTAAGCGATATCTATGTGAAATATAAAGATAATTCATTGAAATTTTGTGACATGAGTTTTACAATAGACCGGAAACAAAAAATAAAAAAGTTTGGAAAATGGGCGTGGCACCGCCTCTTTTTAGACAAAGGGATATATGAGATTTCTTAGCCTTTAACTCGACAAATAATTGAGATATTATGACGAAACTTGGTTTATACACTTTTATAACATGTGTTAATAGACACGCAAAAATGTATTGAAATCGGTTTATGACCACGCCTACTTTTTAACAAAGATATTTCTGGAACACCCTTTTGGAATTTGTAACGTGAAGTCTTTGTAACTAAAAGTCATAGAGGGATGAAATTTTGCACTAACAATAATATTTGTATGCTTATTTGGATGATTGATATAAATTTTGAAAATGGGCGTGGCTGCGCCCTGTTTATGCAGCACTCGTTTCATATAAAATACACCCTATATCGAACAAACGCAAACAAACAATGAAAGCATACAGCTGAGTATCTAATGTTCGATTGCACTCGAACTTAGGCTTCCTTACTTGTTTTTGTTGGTTTCTTCTTTTTTTTTGTTGGTTTCTACATTTTTTGTTGGCTTCTTCTTTTTTTGTTGACTTCTTCTTTTTTTGTTGGCTTCTTCTTTTTTTGTTGACTTCTTCTTTTTTTGTTGGCTTCTTATCCCATTGCGCGTGCGCGCGCAAATAAAGAAATTTAGATGCCCACTTTTGTACACACATACATATGTACATACATACGTAAGCCCGGCTAACAATCACTCCGTCAATTAGTATGCCAATGTTGTTTGGTTCATCATAAAACAGAGGAAATGCTTGAGATAAATTTACGCCAGGTTATGAGCAACGAATTTATAAACATTTGAGCAGATAAATATAAAAGTGCTTAAACTTCATACACCAGAAACACATTACGCTAAGTACACGCAGACAGCAGCCGACTCTCTTTAGACTTCAAAAGCATCAATGCATAAGCGGCCAAGATGTCATCAAAATTTTGACGGCACGGCAAAGATGTGAGGTTATATTGGCCTTACGTAGAGGTTATGTTGGCCATCAAAGGAGGTGTGAAGCTGAAGCTTTGATCTAAAAGCGTTTTTTTGTTTGTTTGTTATACCTTTCATGAGAATGAAATGGTATTATAACTTAGTGCCAAAAAATTTTTGTCGAAAGTACCAGAAGGAAGCGTGGGGGACCCACCAAAATATATACCGATATGATCAGAATCACGAGCTGAGTCGATTAAGCCATGTCCGTCTGTCCGTCTGTCCGTCCGTCCGTCTGTGTGAACGCAAACTAGTCCCTCAGTTTTTGAGATATCTGAATGAAATTCGGAATACAGGTATGTTGTTATATGCAGCTGATCATTTGTCGGAACCGGCCGAATCGGACCTCTATAACATATAGAAAACAACCGATTATTCAGATATACATGAAATTTTTGGAAGTAATTTGTGCATAACTTCCCCATTTAAACAGCTAAGGACATGAAACTTTGAAGTAGACGTTCCCATTTTGGCCCAAATAAGGTAACCGAAAATTGTCTAGATCGGACCACTATAACATATAGTTCCACAACATCCGATTATTCAGATATACACATTTTGGTGTATAACTCCCCCA
Organism: Urophora cardui; assembly: GCA_960531455.1. NCBI lineage: Eukaryota > Metazoa > Arthropoda > Insecta > Diptera > Tephritidae > Urophora > Urophora cardui. The sequence continues at coordinate 151,586,507 of OY482671.1, read as the reverse complement.
TTTTAACAGCTAACGGCGTGAAATTTTGAAGTATTTGTACCCATATGGGCCCAAACAGGGTTACCGAAAATTGTCAAGATCGGACCACTATAACATATAGCTCCCATACAACCGATTGTTCAGATATGGACATTTTGGTGTATAACTCCTCCATTTTAACAGCTAACGGCGTGAAATTTTGAAGTATTTGTACCCATATGGGCCCAAACGGGATTACCGAAAATTGTCAAGATCGGACCACTATAACATATAGCTCCCATACAACCGATTGTTCAGATATGCACATTTTGGTGTATAACTCCTCCATTTTAACAGCTAACGGTGTGAAATTTTGAAGTATTTGTACACATATGGGCCCAAACGGGATTACCGAAAATTGTTAAGATCGGACCACTATAACATATAGCTTCCCTACAACCGATTGTTCAGATATGGACATTTTGGTGTATAACTCCTCCATTTTAACAGCTAACGGCGTGAAATTTTGAAGTATTTGTACCCATATGGGCCCAAACGGGATTACCGAAAATTGTCAAGATCGGACCACTATAACATATAGCTCCCATACAACCGATTGTTCAGATATGCACATTTTGGTGTATAACTCCTCCATTTAAATAGTAAAGACACCATTTTTTCTAATAAATCTTTCCATAAATAACCCACAGAATTAAAATTATAAATTAAACTTAATCCGGCTATGTACATACATAGGTAACTTTTCATTTCCCCACTCATGAAAGGTATGAAGTCTTCGGTACGGCCGAAGACAGCCGCGCTTTTACTTGTTTTTATTTTACGCTTGAAAGATTTCACAATACCGCAGAGCAACGAGATCACGTATGATTTATCATATTATGCATGTTGGGTATCATTTATAAAGTAGTGCATTTAATAAATCCTGGTCTTGCGACGTGTTTGCAGTTTTATTTGAGAAGCTTTAGCGTTAAATGGACAACGTCTCGAGTGTAGGGTAAAAAAGGAAACACCTTGTCTAAAGCATTAACTTATACATTCACAGTCTTAAAAACTCCTGGTTTATAACAAAAACTCACTATAGATGGCGCTAATTTTCCGATTTGTCACTTTCATTAGCCGATTTGTCATTGGCATATGCATTTCTAGGTATTATCTATGGAAAAATAAAAGTATTTAAACAAATGAGGAAATAACCCAAGTCCGGAACTCGCATAAGTGCGAACAGTAAAATAAATAAAATAAGAAATAGTCTAAAGATAATCTGTTAAATATACATACGTATACGTTCGTACTCTTACTTTTTTCCTTACCCAATAAACATTAAAGCGGGCATTCCATAATGAACTTTAATATAAAATAGGAATACAGAACTAAGAACACAAGTCCATTCTTTTATGATGTATTGTGGAACGAGTTTCTGTCGTCCCTTGTCGTTCCAAAAAAAAGACACTGAAGATGGCGCATATTAGCCGAAACCGGTTTGTCTCCAAACCAAATTTAACAAGGGATAACGGAAAATAGTTCCACAATACCTCATATTCCTACCCTGTCGGAAAAGCAAGCAACCAAAAAGTAATCCATTCTTATACTTCCAACGTTCTAAGTATTCGAAAAATTTTAAAACCATATTTTACTAAAGTAAGAAGAGGCATAAAAATGGCGCCCAATGCGCTAATTGGATCTGGTATACTCAGCCAGATAGCACAGCAACCAACCAGCCAAAGTAAGAAGAGAAAAAATTACTTATTTCAAGACAATCGCTCTTTCTCTTTCATCAAAATTTCCTTGAGAGAAAGAGCTGACTTTCGAATTTATAACGAAGGAAAAATAGTTCGAATAAAGAAGTTAATGTTTTGTTGGAGAATGGCCTAATTCTCGAACCGAATACCAATCTTGCTCCGACAAAAAATCTTCGACTGAAGCCTCCAACAGGTTGCTGCCTGGCCAATTGACCTCGGTCTCTCCTTTCCGATGCCTGTTTCTGGTGCTAGCGTCAGGGCAGACTGCGGGGGAGACCGCGGAGGGCTAGCAAAGGCTGCTGTCCGGTCGCGTAGGTACGCTCAAGACGCGAGCCAGGGGAGGGAGGTGTAATACGCCTCAATCATGGTTTGAGGTGCCTGGCGGAAGGCATAAAACGCATTTATCTTGTCGTGATGGCGGATAAACAGTATAAAGAATCACAACAACAACAACAACATACCGAAAAAGCCCTTCACTAAAGGGAGTGCGATAAGTGTCTTACTTGAAATTTCGGTTGCCTTTAGCAACGTCTCTGCTGAGCTGCTGTTTGGAGCTGCTCGAATGGTTCGGAGTTGTCGAACGGGTGGGTGCGGCCTTTCGACTATGTCAACGAGGGGCAGCCCAGAAGAGAGAGACCTACTCTCACCCCTGTGGTGGAATCTAGTGGTCAACAAAATACACTTCAGAAATACACAAAATTTTCTTCAGGATATGCACTAAATACTAAAACTTGCGAAGTCTTGCATTCCAAGTTTACTAACTGTAACGCCTGCAATGCGATGTTGGCAACACTAAGCACCATATCGCACCCTAAATCATAAAGTGGCACAACTCAAAATTCAAAAATTTTCAGGAGAGCCAAAAAAACTTTTTTTCATTACAAGCAATCGTATGGAAAAGGGCCAGGTATAATCGTTATTTTTCGGTCGAAAGAGACAATTATTCAAAAGTTTTTTTTGGCAATCCCTAGAGATATGTTCCGTATAGTTACCCGTTTATGAAAAAAACTCGATTTCGAAAAATTTTGAGTTGTGCCACTTTTTGATTTAGGGTGCGATATGTGGTCATGTGAGGGATCACTGTATCTTGGCCAACCTAACTGAGCTCCAAATTTCAAGTCTAATGTTGATTGGGTTATTAATAATGATTCATACATATGTAGATATGTATGCATATGTACATATATACACAAGACCAAAGTGCCGCTAAGGTGTCGTGGTTCCGGATGAACGTCATCTCAGAGCAAATATTTACTAAGAAAATGTTTTACATGAGTTTTGTGTCATAAAGCGTCATATATCGCATATGTATGTACCTATGTACATTAGACTGCGTTTCAAATTCAAATTAACGATATTTTACTCAGTAAACTTAAACTTTAAATATCATTGATACGTCATGACGCGCCACTAGGTTACATATCACATACTACGTGTGTTATAGAAGTATTAGTTTTGGGTATTAGATAACTAAAAAAAAATTTATTTTGTTTTTTCACCCTTTATAGAGTTTTCTGCACTTTAACCTCAATGCGCCACGCCTTAACCGCCACCAATCGGTACCAACATTTACATGTAATATCTTTGACCATGTTACTACAGATTGAAGTGGCCCTACAGTCTTTTAATGAACTTTTAATTTTTTCATACAGATTAAAAGCACCCTAATGTACATATATACATACATACTTAGGTAATACACATTCCCTGTACATCATGTGCGCCTCACGAGCTTATAAGTACCTACGCGGCATGTGTTGTACCATCAAACAGCATCCGGCTGGCCAAACCCTTCGACAACTGGTCTCATTCATTTTATTTACTTTAGTTTTGGTATGTTGTTGTTGTTTTGTGTTATGTTATCACAATTTTTTTTGCTTTTGTTGCAGTTCAAGTGCCATTCATTCAATGTTTTCTAGTGAAGTCGTTACCCAATTGTTACCTGAATGTCAACTGCTTTTTGTTTCATGTTGATCATACATAAAAGTGACAGTGCAAAAGCAAATACATACATATGTACATATGTATGTGGGAATATCATACATACATACCCACCAAAAAATCTAAGCCTTATTTAAGAATTAAAACAGCAGATTTAAAGGCTTCCGAAATAAGGCCTGAACATTATAAGGGTAGCAAATTTGTATGGCGTAAGGCTTAAAATAATGCTGATATTCCTGTGTTGATGTCATCAGGCCATAAGGTGTGCCATCTCCCTCTGAGAGCAGACCTCATTCCAAAGGTTTATCCGCCATGCGAAGTAAGGCCAAGATAAGTATTAGAGAGTTAGGAGCAGACAGAGTGAGTGCATAACAGAAGCAGCGTTGCCAGCGTTCCTACCAGTGGCGTAGTAACGGGGGGGTTTTGGGGACAAACCCCCCCCCCCCCGAAAGATTCGTTTTGACCATAAAACCATCTTTGACTTTATTAGCATACATTTCTTTTTCAGGAAAAAATCAAAGAGAATAGTAATTTTTCGAAATTGGTAATTCGAAATTTAGCGCTTTTTCACGAAGTATTACTTATAATTAGGGAAGCTAAAAATATGCAAATGCATATTGCATATGCAAATGCATATTTCGACATAAAATGCATATTTACGGTCAAAAAGCATTTCGTGCTTATTTTCGCATATTTTTGCACTTAATCGAGCAATATCGAAAAATATTAAGCTGGAAACATCTTATCTGTGGTTAATTCAGACAGTTGCGTATACATACAAGCAAGGCTATTTAACTATTGATCTAGACCCCGGAGCGGAGCATTTTCCCATATAAAAATTCACCACGCCAAACACTAATGCCGTTTTCTTTTCTCGAAAAAATGTTGCCCTGGTTGATTTTCTTAGCCATTTTGTAAGCTTGTGTGGTGATTTCAACGAATGTTGTCCTCTGACTAAGTAAGAGGGCACCATTAACTACAAATTCAGCCATTTTATAGAAAGTCATGTTACGTAATTCGATAATTGAGATATCAAAGGGCAACATTTTTTGTCAGAAAAGAAAACGCCATAAGTTCTTGTATGCATACAAACAAGGCTACTTGACTGTTGATCAGAGCCTCGAAGCAAACCCAGAGTAAAAAAAAACTTTGCTCCGATGAAGGGAACAATAATATGCAATATGTATCGACATACATAGGCATACGCTACACTGTCAATATGAATCTCGATATTTGGATCGCGATCCACATTGATGGTCTGATGAATCGCAGGCTAGTGCTACACGTTCAATAGGAATATTGCGATATTTTTTTTCGCTCTGAGGTTTAAAATATTTTACTTCCGTCCTTTTCACACTTTCAATTCAATTTGATGGGTCGCAAAATTTTCATGCTACACAGTCAATCCGTGTTGTCAATATTGCGATCCGGATTGCGGATTTCAAAATTTCGATACTACACGGTCAATATTAATCGTTTTCCACATACAAGAATTTTTTCTCGGAAAGCCTCTAAAAATTTACCCTGGAAAATATAGTAAAACATATAATAGTTCAATGCAACCCTGCGCAATATTAATGGAATGGTTTCGCTTGCTTTGTAAAAAGATCTCATGTATTTACATAAATACAAATCTAAAATTAAGTAAAAGTATTTTATAGTATTTAAAACAAATCTTTTAAATGGGGAAAATGTGAATTATACGTTTCAATTCTTATATTATTATTACTTTGCAAAATTCGTTAAAATAAAATGTAAGCTTGAAATGAAATACATACTTTTTGGTTGCTTGTTTTTCCGACAGGGTAGGAATATGATGTATTGTGGAACGATTTTCCGTCATCCCTTGTCAAGTTTGGCTTGGAGACAAACCGGTTTCGGCTAATATGCGCCATCTTCAGTGTCTTCTTTCGTTCGAACGAAAGAAGACACTGAAGATGGCGCATATTAGCCGAAACCGGTTTGTCTCCAAGCCAAACTTGACAAGGGATGACGGAAAATCGTTCCACAATACATGAAATACATACATTTTTTGAGCATATTTCAAGTATTTTTTTAGGCATATATGCATATTATGAAATTTTTTCCTGCATATTTACGAGCATATTTCAGTTATTTTTCGGGCATACTAGCATGCATATTTTGAAATTTTTCGTGCATATTTTTAGCTACCCTACTTATAATCTAGCGTTTGCTGAGCCGTAGGAAAGTGCAAGAACGGCAGGAATTTTACCACAATTTACATTCTTTGTACTAATATTCGCTCTTTTGTGGTAAAATTCCTACGGTTCCTGCACTTCCCTACGGCTCAACAAACGCTACAATTATTATACGGTATTGCTGTTATTAACATGCTAATAACAGAAAAGTAACGCCAATTATTTAAATTTCAAGTTTTCTTTCAATTACTTATCATCTTAATCAAATAATATCTGAACTTGAGATTTTACTTAATGTCTGTCAAAATGGAATATTAAAAAACTAAATTATATAAGAAAATTATTATTTATAACCGTAGCACATAGGTAGATTTTCAAGTTTTATGCGGCCAAAAATATTTTATTGTGTACATCTATTCCAAATTGCTTGTTTAATGCAAAATTTTAATAATTTGTGTTAAAAGTAGAGCTCTCGATTTTTTTTTTTTGAACATTTTCGAGTAGCCCGAACAGTTGTTGTTCAAATGCTCGAAGAGTTGTTTGTTTGTTTATTACCCGTATGTTTGTACGGGCATTTGAACAATTCGGGTATTTTGAAGTTTGTTTTTTTCTTTTGTTTATTATTATTTTTTTTCTTTATATGTAGTTTTTTTATTTGTGTTTTTCCGATACACATTTTTTTGTTTGGAAGCTCGAATGCTCGAATGTTTGTACGGGCATTTGAACAACAAACGGGCTTCAAATAAAAACGATCAGATCGAATTGTTCGATACCCGGGTATCTAGGGCTCTAGTTAAAAGTCGATTTTATTGAAAAATATATACAGTGACTCAAAAAAAAATCATACGCCAGAGTTTTTAAATTTATTTCAAACAGTTCTGTCGAAAATTTGACTCTCTTATTTTCGTTTAAAAATGTAAACAATTTTTCAATAAAAATCGCCTTAAGCAGGATTTCTAAACTTATGGAAAAATCCGAAAAATCGTAGAAATTTCAAAGCGCGGCCAGAATTTATAGAAGATTTTGAGGAGATTTCTAAGTGTACTGTTATGTAGCCAACCAATTTTAGTGTAAAACGTGCTATTCTCAATGCTGTAAAAATTTCCGTCGATTTTAGTAATTTTTTTCTGTAGGGTGTTTGCGTTATATGTACGTGAGACCGTTCCAATTAAAATTTGCGAAAAGCCAATGAAATTTTTCAAAAAGTTGAATGTTGCATATTATTGTATTACAATTGAATGAGCTGCAAAATTGCATACTCAAAAATCTTCTGAAAAATGTAGCTTTATAATTCTTAGCCCCTTTTTATGATAAGTACTTCCTTAACTTTGAAAAATTGGAAATACTAAAAATACTGCCTAAAAAGTTAACAATAATCGCTGCTAAATATCTGGGTTACTTTCGAGAATCACCTACATTAACCGAGATATGCGTTAGAAATATAAACATTAAAATTAAATATAAAGCACAAAAAGAAAATTATTGTAGTTACATATGAAAAACCCTGTATCTAGTAGTGAAGTGCGGCTTTGTGCGACGTAATTTTTTGTCGGCTAACTACTAATTGTACTAGATATCATGTCCGAGGGTTAATTTGACTGAGTCTGACAGAGCAACATAACAAAACCAATTTTTAACATGAAAAAGAGTGATAATTTTTTTTAAATATCCCAACTTCAAAAGCTTAAAACTATAAACTTAGAATTATTGGAAACCAAGGATATTATTGAAAAGTGTTAATAATTACTTGAACCTTTAGGATTCATCACGATTACTTAAATGAAATGCTTTAAATAATAAATATTCAAGTTGAAACTAGCACTTAAAAATATGTAAGAAAAAAAACAAAAAAATTAACTTCAGATATGCTAAGTTACGACCATCTGGGGCAAGTGCAGAGTATGGGGTCGGGAAAAAAGCGATGAATTATTGTTCCCCATTCTATTTCCAATATGTGGGTATGTTTTTTTTCTGTAATTGTAACAATTTTACAAAATTCAATTTTGGGCGCATAAACTTGAAAATCTACCTATGCGCGTAGATATCCAAAAGAGAATATGAGACTTACTTTTGAAGTATAGTTAAAGGCCCTTGGCAACTGACAATCTGGCATGTCAAGCAGTGTGTATGTGTGAGTTTTTTTGTGTGTGTTAGTGCAATCGGCAGTCGTCGTGCTACACGTTCTTGTTCGGGCTCGCGTTGATGAGAATCAAATCTTTTAGATATTTGCGTCAATCACCCGACACTCACACATATGTATACACTTCTTAACATTCCAGATTTTAAGTGGCCAAGGGCCCTAAGAGTTTGATATATGTATTATAAGCGATATTTGTGTACTAAAATGTTAAATTATAGTCTGAAAAAATTACATTTCGCTAGCTTAGAGTGCAAACTGTGTAAGTCCACTTTTATGAAAAAGTGTATTTTTATGTACAACGCTAGAAAAATCAAATACGCACCGCGCTAAACAAGTCTGAGATACTTGTCATATTTCTACTCGTTGTTATTCAGTGATACGCAAATTGTGTAAGTCCAAAAAGCGAAAAAAATTGTGTAAGTCCAAAATATTTATATGAACAGAAATTTTTTTTCATTTCGAATTTTTTTTTTTTTGTTTTTTGTCTCTCCTACAAAGTTTTAAAAAAGGACTTACACAATTTGCATTCTAAGCTAGCGATTTTTATCATTTGTAAAAAAAATTTTTGTTTTTTTTGGTAATTTTAATTTTGGTAAATTTTTTACATTGGCCAAATTTTTTTCACAAAATTTGTCATATAAGCTGGTTTTTTGAAAATTTATGTATTTTTATATATTCATTTAACTGGTATATATATAGGAACTTATTCATACATATCACTCTTCAAGTATTTTCACATGTTTTAGCTTAAAATAATAATATACGAATGCGTTTATACATATGTATGTACATCAATTTGGCCGCTGTGGTGCAGTGGGTAGAGTGCTCGCCTGCTATGCCAGAGCTCTCGGGTTCAAACCACGGTCCGAGCCAAACAAATTTTTCTAATTAGTAAAAATCCAATTATTGGGTTTTTTAAGAGCAGCGGTCACCTCTCGGCAGTGGGCGGCATACCCTCCGAGAGTATTTCTGCCATGAAAAAGCTTCTCACAAAAAATGCATTCGCCGTTCGGAGCCGGCATAAAACTGTAGGTCCACCCAATTAGTAGGAAAAACAAAAAGGAGCACACCTCGAATTGGGAGAGAAGCTCGGCCATAAAACTCGTCAGAGTTATAATAGCGCCATTGTATTATTATATTATGTACATTAATTTGTGTATGTAATCTATGTTAACCTTTTAAAATAGTTACGACTATGGTTTAACAGGTAGGTCCAAGTAGGTATACATATGAGATCAGAACTTTAATTAAATATCAAAATTGAATCTAAGATTTTTTTTGTGCATAGTGCTTATTTCTAATTTGTTTCTGAGTTTGGTTTTATTAAAGAAAGTGTAGAAAATCTGCGCCCCGGTGCAGCAGAGCTGTGTGGAAGCGTAAGCAGATTAAAAATAAATTTTGTGAGCCCGCCAAAGCAATTTTCATTATGCGCATTTTTCATCAAACTAAAAAATGAAGAAAGGGTTTTCATGCGTATGCGTTCACCTTCGTTTATCCACTTTACACAAAACTCTGCCGAAGAGAAACACAAAAAATATTCAAGCAAACTGTTGCTGCGAGAAAGAGACATGAATATATGAACTTTCAAACGTTCTTTCAACAGTGTTGTGGCAAGATCTAGCAAATCAGTGATGGTACTTGAAGGAAGGTAAAAACCTACCAAAATTCAAATCGTGCGACCATCCGACCAACAGGAAAAAAACCGACCAGTTTTGGTAGGAAAAGCCCACTTATCACATCCCTGGTTATGTGCTCGTTATGTGCTCTGCATGAGCAAGAAAGTTTAATTTATTTTAGGGAATGTCTATTTTTGGTATTTTTATTTTTTAGTTGTTTTTTCACCTCCTTATGCAGGTTTAAAGTCTTAAGGTAAACATTTGAAAATTTCAGACTTAACCGACAGTGGCGCAATAAAGTCTCCCCAAGCCCCACCTAATCTCTCCTAACCGGTCAATGGTCCCTAAGAAGTCTTGAAAGACATGCCATAAGAGGAGCTTTGTCTCTCGGACAGATTTTGGCACATCTTAGGAACCATTGTGCTGTTAGGGCTGTCACCCCCCATTGAATTGGAATATGTAGCCTTAAGGCCCTCGGCCACTTACAATTAGCCATGGGTAATGGCGCAATTTTTTTGGCGCTGATACAATAACGCCAGCGCCAACCCTGGCGCCAACTCACGGTACTGGCGCAATAACACCTTTAGCGCAATTGTCATCGAATAATCGATAAATAAAATTTTTTCGCTTGTTACTGTTTACCATCCCCGTTTTATTTCTTTTGGCGCAATTCTGCTTACATATACGAGGGCACAATTAATTTTAATTTTCATAATCATTTGGAAAAATATTCCGTATATATGTGAAAATATGCTGGAAATTAGAGTCACTTAGATCACTATCAAGCACACATAATTGTGACGTTGTCATACGTATACATATACTACGGTGCTGTTATTGGCGTTGTGGTTGCGCCATTTTACACTACCCTCACGGAAAAAAAAAGTTAGTTGCAAAAATAAATATATTAAAAAGTGATTTATATTCAACTAATTTTAAAGTAGCTTTAAACAAATGCAGCGCGGGACAGTTTCTTGTATATGTACATATTTATATGTAAACACATGTTTTCAGATCTAAGTATGCCAAGATTGTTTTTTCCTTTTTTTGGTTACCGTTTTTCAGCTTCACTTCCCATTAAACACCGAAAACGAAATTCTCAAAGGGAGAAAATATTGTTTCATATTTATCATTTGAAAATTAAGATAAATTCAATTGTTTCTCAAATATTGTTTATCAACTTGAGAACAATTTGCGAAATTTGAGGAAAATTTGCTTCACATTTTTACCATTTCTTGAATTTCGACATCAAATGCAGGATTAAGTTATTTATATTAAACTACAAGTAAAGTAGTTGAAAAGAAACTCAAGATAAAGTTATTTATTTTAAACTACTAGTAAAGTAGTTGAAAACAAATGCAGGATAGGGCAATTGACTGCTTGCTATGACATCGCCGTGTTAAAAAAGTCAGTTCATTGCAAAGGAAAAAGTCACATTTTCAATTAGTTGTTATTGAAAATAAAGTAGTTTATAAAGTGATTTAAAATTAATTAAATTTCCTACAGGGTAGCTCTATATTGGTGCTGGTGTTAGCGCACGAAATTGAGTCAGTGTTATATTGCAATAGCGCATCATTGAGTTGGCGCTACATTGAGTTGGCGCTATACTGAGTTGGCGCTACATTGAGTTGGCGCTATATTGAGTTGGCGCATTTCCCAAATCGGAGTTAGCGCAATAACACCAGGGATGGTGTCAGCGCAATTGCGCCGCGCAGCGCAGTGTTACCCATGCCTACTTACAATCTGGATTGAGAGGAAGTGTATATGTGTGAGTGCCGGGTGATTGAGGCAAATATCTAAAATTTTTGATTTTCATCAACGCAAGCCGACAGCGAGCCGACAACAAGTACGTGTAGCACGACGGCTGCCGATTGCACTAACACACACCAAAAAACATTCAAACAATCCAGATTGTAAGTTGCCAAGGGCCTTAAGTTGTCTGCACTTCGCTATATAAAAAATTTGGTTTGCTTAAACTCGGGAATAAAAAATATGAAGCGATCTAATGACGGAGGACTAACCTTGAAATGCTCTGGAAAGCCTCGAGCGTTCAATGATTCAAAATTCGAAAGTTAATTTTATTTAATATGCAATATGAATAGTCAATTTTTCGTCGCAATATAAATATATGTATACTCGTATGTAGTACATACATACAAACTTCTTCTACTTAATTGGCACAATAAAGCGTGGCAGTCGTTTCAGCTTTCTAACAACTCGCGCCATTTAGAAACACTAACGAAGGCCAATACATTCTCCACTTGATGTTCGCAACGCATGATCCAATTAAAAGGTCATGTCAGTTCGCTGGCCGCCATATTTCTTTCGGTTTTAGAAAAAAGTATCAGGTCCTCATACGTCATTTCCTTTTGCAATTGGCACAGCTGTTTGTTTGGTTGTTCGCGGCTTTATTGGTCCTGTGACGTAAGCAGTATTTGACATTTCCGACTACTGGCATTACCGTCTCAATATATATACCGTGTTCTCAACGCAATGGATTCCTATCGCTTCCTCTGCTGTCATCGATGGGTTTCGATAGAAATACTTTCTGGGCCAGCGCATTTTTGTCAACACATCTCCTTCGATAAAGGTCATTTCTCACGAATTCCTCAAGTGTCATCTCATCTGATGATGAAAAGTAAAGTGCCCTCTTGACGTAAAAAATTTAACGCTACAAGGCGCTCATCGTTTCCGTCGTGAAAAATACATATTATGTAAATAAATAAGTATGTAATTGATTTATATATATATGTACGTACATAGATAGGTATGTATGTATTTTTTACTCTCCATGGATTCGCCGTATATACGATCAAAGTCAAATTGACCCAAACCGGAATAGGAAATGGCGATCGATTGACCCTATGTACCCTGTAAAAAAGTGTGCGACGAGTCTCTAAAAAGATTTGTCCGGGAGCGCTCTCTTTCGGGTACAATTAGTCTACAATTGTTCCCAATTGTACCCGAACGGGTACATATGTATACTAATTGTAGACGAATTGTACCCGAAAGGGTATCAAACGGGTACAATTAGTCGCACAAATGGATGTGTCGCATTTGCTACCTGTTCGGGTACAAAACGGGTACAATTGTGCGCTTTTGCTACCCGTTCGGGTACAAACTGGGTACAATTAGTCTCTTCATAGGACATGCTCAAACAAAAGAGAACACTTCAACCCATATAAAGAGATACAAATGGGTAGTAATCGCATGCTCCCTTGCGAGTTGTCCCGGATGTATCCCGGAGTGATCGCATTTTTTGCAGGGTATATCTTCTTTCGATATATGTACATATGTATATGTATGTTTTTATTGTATGCACCTATTTGCATTTGGCTACTTATCTTCTGGCTCAGCCTAGTTTTAATTACAAATTAAAATAAGAGGCAACGGAAGAAAGATTAAAGAAAGAATTTCCGGTGTCTCAAATATAATTTTTTTACGAAGCTATGGGGACACAAACATTCGCGCAATTATGTAGGTTGTTACATGAAAACAAAGGTAACCGCTTTTCTCACTACAATAAATTCGATACGTTGAAGTGGACCTTTAGCAGCTACATACGTATGTACATAGAAATAAATGTACAAGATTGTACGTATGTATCTATGTATATACATACATTATACATAAGTGAATGTGACCGTGTAAGATCATCGAGTGCCATCCGGCATTTTCCACACAAACACATCATCATCACTGGGCAAAGTAGACTTTTATGGTTTACCATATAGTATTTAATCTAAAATTTAGATTCTAGGTAAATAATCTGAACGCGTGAACGTTCGATCGAGTAAAAATATGTACATATGTATGTACATATGTAGCTAGTCGATTTTAAAATAAGTTGAAGCATTTAATTAACCCTACAGATGATCCTGTTAAATTGTTATCGTAAACAAAAAGCAAATGAACTTACTAGATTACACCTATCCTTAAATATTTGTGTGTGTATATATACATATGCCCCAAAAATCTACGCCTTATTTCAGGATTATACCAGAAGATAAAGAGGCTACGGAAATAATGCCTGCAAATTCTAAGCAGACAAAAGTTGTATGGGCAAAGGCTTAAAATAGGGCTGATTTTCCTTTGTTGTTGTCATTAGGCTGTAAGGGCCACTCTCTCTCTCTCTCTCTCACTCTGAGAGTAAACATTATTCGCCATGGGAATAACACCATGTCTCCACATAACGTGTTTCGCTCTTTTTTTCTGCACTCACTCTCTCAATCTTGCTTCGACCTCAAAACGAGTGCCGAAACTCGCCAATTTCCATTCAAATTTCTGAGAGCGAGTGAAGATTGAAACACTTGTTTCGTTCTCAATCCTCTTGCCAAACGCGATGATATCGATGCCTTCTCTAATTTTGTATCGAAAATCTATCGAAATCTCACACAGACCAAAACAGAAACGCAAAAATAAGCAAACATACAAACATTCAAGAAGAAGTAGAAAGAGAAATGTTAAACTGAATAACGATCAGCCACGTGGAGACGGGTTATTTAGCGAGATGTTTCCCTAGATGTTTCGCTGGCGAATCAAGTTATGTGGAGACGGGCTTTAAGGCTTTGATAGTTCCTGATAACTTTTGAAGCAGAGAGAATGTGTGCATAACAAGCAAGCAGCGTGGCCAGCGTATTCCATTTTAATACTAGCTTAGGCTTCAGCTATAAGCCTAGCCTTTTTGCTGGGTGTATAGATATTCCGATCGAGACAAATATTTTTTCAATTAACGTTCGCTGTTCTTGTTTTTATACTCAGCTGTACTAGTACACAGAGTATTATAATTTTGATTTCATAACGGTGGATTGTAACAGAATGAAATAATCGAGATAGATATAGACTTATATATATCAAAATGATCAGGGTGAAAAGAGAAATCGATTGAGCTATGTCCGTCCGTCTGTCCGTCCGTCCGTCTTTAAACACTCTAACTCGCGCACAAATTGAGATATTTTTATGAAATTTGAAATGCAAGTTGGTATCGAGACTGGGGCGGTTGGTATTGAAAATGGGCGAAATCGGACCATGACCACGCCCACTTTTCCTATATAGAAAAAATCGGAAATTTGGTATCTCAGTCACTAATATAGCTGGAGCGATGAAATTTTACCCACGTGTTGAGCTCAGGCCCCTATGAAGAAATTTGATGAAATTTTGGAAAATGGGCGGTGCCACGCCCACTTATTAAGGGTCAAACATTGAAAGTTTTATATGTCATAACTCAGAAACCATTGAAGATATATCGATAAAATTTGGTACGCGTAATTTACTTCGTTAGGCAAACATTTGGACGGAAAATAGTTAAAATCGGTTAACGGCCACGCCCACTTTTATATATGGGAACTATAAAGGGGCCTAATAAAAACATTTTAAGTGGTATCTCTGTGAAATATAAAGATCTATCACTGAAATTTTGTGGCAGGAGTCCAACAACGGACATAAAACAAAAACCACAAAAATTTTGGAAAAGGGGCGGTGCCACGCCCACTTATTAAGGGGAAATATTGAAAGTTTTGTGAGTCATAACTCAGAAACCGTTGAAGATATATCGATGAAATTTGGTATGCGTGATATACTTACTCAGGCAAATGTTTGAGCGAAAAATTGCCAAAATCGGTTGACGGCCACGCCCACTTGTATATATGGGTATTATAAAGTGACCTAATAAAAACATTTTAAGCGATATCTTTGTCAAATATAAAGATAATTCATTGAAATTTTGTGGCATGAGTTCCACAATAGACTGGACAAAAAATAGAAAAATTTTGGAAAATGGGCGTGGCACCGCCTCTGTTTAGACAAAGGAATATACGAGATTTCTTAGCCTTTAACTCGACAAATAATTGAGATATTATGACGAAACTTTGTTTATACACTTTTATAACTTGTGTTAATAGACACGCAAAAATTTATTGAAATCGGTTTATGAACACGCCTACTTTTTAACAAAGATATTTCGGGAACACCCTTTAGGAATTTGTAACGTGACATTTTTGTAACTAGAAATCATAAAGGAATGAAATTCTGCACAAAGAATAATATTCATATGCTTAGTTGGATGACTGATAAAAATTTTGAAAATGGGCGTGGCTACCCACTTTATGCAGCACTCGCTTTATATTAAGTACACCGTGTTTCCATCAAACGCAAACAAACAATGAAAGCATACAGCTGAGTATCTAATGTTCGATTCCACTCGAACTTAGGCTTCCTTACTTGTTTTAAGTCAACATTTTTTCACATCAACATTTCACTGCTTGTTGTTGCTGCTGTTGCAATTTCACATTTACCCCCCATACGAATTTGCATATTTATGACGATCGCACGGATCGCCTTTAGGCTGCTTTGCGACGCATTTTTTGTTGTTTATGTACATAGTATCTGCTACTTTAAGAGTGGTGATTAAATGCAAATTAGCTGACGCAAAGGCCAGTCAAAATTTGCATAGATTAGCAAAGCTCAGATGTGGATGTACTCAGTACGCTTGTGAAGATCACCTTCTCCCCTCAGTCACGTATCAAGTCTCAATTGATGGCGGTGATCGTTGAGGTGAAATAAATTCCATAAACGAGTGTGCTTAAATTAATATTTAATTAAGTGCTGTGGATAGGGGAGAAATTGTGCGTTGTCATTCTACACAACACATATGTACATATGTATGTATTTGGTAGGTATAGATTATTTATACATAGATCGCCGTTCAATGTCAGCTTTTAATTGTTTATCAAATTAGACTTTATCTGGCTTTCAAAATTAGTAGCTTTTGCTATCTTGCTATTACATATTTCTTCTTTTTAGTTATTTTGTCAATAATGGCTACTATTTTATAGTAAAGTTCTCACGATAAATGTTTTGGCTTGAACGATGTTATTTTCGTAACCGTTTCGATATTTTTTATAGCTTGAAGAAATGCAATTGCGTAGAAAGAAATGCAGTGACGCTAAAATAATCTGAGTTAAAAATATCATAGTCCAAAACTATTTTTCAGGTCTCACTTTCCATAATAAATCTGGTAACCGACTATTATTTGGTTCGAAAATGGGGTAACCCTGCGACAAAAAGGAACATTCGTTTTCCGATAACTTCCATTCTAAATCCAGTTCAGTGGCTATCTCTCGCATGTGTTGCCATTCATTTACTAAAAATAAATCCGTTTTTATGCATCGAAGTCTTTCCTGCTCTACTTATCATCATCATCAATACATACATACATACATATATAAAAATTAGTCGTGGTTTGTTCGGTCACTTAAAACCTGAAAATCACTGGACTAAGCTGAATACTTCCTTCTGCAACTTTATTCGTAAACACCTCGAATCGGTTTTGATACAAAAAAAAAAGAAAATATTGAAGGAGCATAAAAACTCCCACACAAACTTCATCTTTCTTGCGGAATATCTCTATAAATGTTCAAAGTAGGAGCCTGGAAATTGGTAGGGTGATCTACAATATCAGTACCATACTTACGAGAAAAAATGCGAGCTATTGGAAACTTCATCTTTCATGCTGAATATCTCTGAAAGTGTTCAAGGAGAATTTACAATTTTTTGAAGATTCGCAAGCATTACAGCCCAGTTATAAGAGGTAATTCATGGTCATCTATAAAAGGATATAAAGGCCATAGGATCTATACATTCCAGAATGCATGATTTTTTTCATTGTAATGTCCTAGAAAAGTCATGCATCTCATGCATTTTCCCTGCCCAACTAAGGCAAAAAGGAATGTTTGGATGAGAGTCGCTCTTGCCGTCATCTCAGTGTCAGTATATTTTCTCACTACAATTGCTCTCTCCCTATCATTCATTTTATGCCTCCTAAAATGCCTTAAAAAGAATTAATAATTTTTTTTTTTGCATTTTTCTCTTCATCCTTTTCCCATCCGGTTTTCAACTATGTAGAAATATGTAACTTCATTCCTGCCTGTTCTCTTCTGCGTCTTTCATTGTCGCACCATCTTCCCCTTCGCTGCTTCATCCAACGCTTTCATATAGTGGGACATTCAACATTATATTGATATTTAGTGATGCTTTTATACGACCGTTTGTTCGAAAAAGAATCTGTGAATTGTTGTCGTCATTGTATAAATCAAAACTAAAGAAAACCTGTAGGTCCACCCAATTAGTAGGAAAACAAAAAGGAGCACACCTCGAATTGGGAGAGAAGCTCGGCCATAAAACTCGTCAGAGTTATAATAGCGCCATTGTATTATTATTATTATTATTATTATTATTATTATTATTATTATTATTATTATTATTATTATTATTATTATTATTATTATTATTATTATTATTATTATTATTATTATTATTATTATTATTATTATTATTATTATTATTATTATTATTATTATTATTATTATTATTATTATTAAAGAAAACCTGATTCTCATAATTGTTTGATTGTTGCTATATTCAATGTTATAGCTGAGAGCCGATAACTGAACTCTTCGTTTTTTTTTTTTGAATACATACTTTAATGCAAATTTTTGGTACATATTTTCATGCGTCCGCAAGGTCATGCATGACCACCTTTCCAACTGGGAATGGATTCTAAGATAATGGTGGGCAACGCGGTAATCAAGGATTTTTCTTCAGGCTTTATAGGAATAAATTTTAGGCAGAACAACGTCTGGCGGATCAGCTAGTTCACATTATACATATGTATGAAAAAAGTCAAGCATGATATCAACTCAAGCTGCTAGTTAAACGGAGCTTTTCGAGTTCATTGTTGAATTGTTAAGAAAATTAGTATGTATGCATGTATGTATCTGTTCTATGATTGCGACAAGTGCAATGTCTCGAAATAAATACTAATGAACTCACTCCACCCAATCTATTTGAACAACAGCTGACAGTGGCTAAGGAAAGTAGCTACGAATCTACATTTTATTTATTTTACAAAAAAAAAACTATGTATGTATGTATATAGAAACAATTAGAAGAAAATTAAAACGAATAACAGACGGTTCAATGATCTGCCCTTACTTGGCAACAAGAAACACACAAAAAGTAACAAAAACGTTGATCACCTGAATTGTGGCGAGCTCGAGAGAACAAGTGTTCTTAGCTGCCCAATAGATATATCTGTATGTATGTACATATGTATGTACATATGTATGTACATATATACGTATATACCCTGCAAAAAGGTCGTTAAGCGCAACGACGAATTACGGAATAAGCTGGCAGCGCTGCTTGCTGTTATATGTAGGTACGCTCATTCGCTCTGCTGCGAACATTTTAATACATAATTTTCTGTTAAGTGGTCATATCTCAAATAGGGATAGAGAGAGAGAGAGAGAGGGAATTGAGTTTATGAGCAAACATGGGCAATGAGAACACAATGTATGGCGAGCGTCAAAAATTGGAAGGGTTTTTATAAGGAATCAGCTATGCCTTATCTCCCGTGTCGAATAAGCCTTATTGTAAGGTATATAGACACCACAGAAGGCCTTATTCAGCAATTAACTAAGCCGTATTCTCATGTCGGATAAACCATAGAATAAATGTTTCCTCTCAGAGAGAGAGAGTAGTCTTTAAAGCCCGATGACATCAACACAGGAAAATCAGCCAAATTTTAAGCATTTGCTCATCCAACTTTTGTTCGCTTAGAATTTTCAGGCATTGCTCCATTAACCTTTACATCTTCTGGTATAATCCTGAAATAAGACGTAGATTTCTTGGAGTGTACATATACATACATATGTATATGTACATGCACAGATGAATACATACACAAAGCGTCGCGACGCGTGTAACTCTGTAATAACCAGCGTCTTCAACCCTCACCAGCTACCCTCAGCATTGCACTTGCAAGTTGCAACAAAAAGGTGCAACACCCATCCGTTATAAAACGGACGTGGCGCGGAGTGGCGTGATGATGTTGCACAACAAGCAACACCAAACAAAACACCAACAGCACAATAGCGCGCCTAAAATACGTACACCAACAAAACCCTCAGCTGACTCATTCACTCGACGGCAATGAAGTGGCGGGAGGCAATGCAAAGCATCCCTTCACACACAGATGCACCTGTCGTTTGGACGATCCTGCTGCTGCCTTATGCTGCTTTGTGTTGCATATTCAACGTTGTTGGGCAGCAACCAGAACAGGTTAACAGATCAGCTGACGAAACACTGGGCGATCATCTGTCCATTCCAGTCCGGCTGTACTGTCTGCCTCAGTGTCTGTGTGTCTTTCTGTCTGTCTGTTTAACGAGATGTTGTGTGCCTTTGTCCGGTTGCTAAGTGTATAAGCTTGCTTGTGGGTATTAGTTGCATGAATTGGCATGGGCATCAAATTACATACACTATTTCTGCCGCCCGTCCCTCACTTCTTCGCCTTTACATACATAATAGTGAGTTCGTTGTCCGTTCGCTGTGCTTGATGCCTCATTCGGCACCGCACTATGCTGTGTTTGACTAAAATTTCATAAAGGCATTAAATCAAGTGGAAATCAGACGTAACCGAACCAGCGAAGAGCACCTTATCGATTTCACTCAGCTGGTAAATGCAATTGATCAGTACAAGTTCTTTTCATTTCATACTTTTTACTTTTCTTCTCCATCCCTCTGCTTTGGTGTAGCTTACCTGGCTATGGGTAATTCAAGCTATCGATCGGAAGTCGGAAATGGCAATAATGTGTCAACAGTTTTTCCCGCTTCAAGGAGAACCCTTCAGAGCGCCCTAACACTAGCTGGAGGACAATTGTATCAAATATCAACTCGTTGCGTCATCCAGTTGGTCATTCCACTTTTGAATTTATTGTTGGCCTTGACACATTCGCTAGATCTACACTCAGCAAAAAACGCACGTAAATCTGACTATTTACATCTTGATTTGACTATTTTTACCAATGGTTTTGCGCCTAGGATGAAAATAGTGATTCTGACTACGTTGCACTTCATACCATCATAATAAATATTAAGTAGTTAAAATGAAAATTAACCATACTCGACTTGAAGTGTTGTCATAGTAAAAACAACTATGAAAAATAGTTGTCCTAAATATGTTGAAAAATGCAGCATATTCAAATTGAATATTTTTATAGTCAAGTTAAAGTTACAACATAGTTGTTTTAAAAAATGTTCATATTGAAGCTGACTATGACATATTCTTAAGTTTACTATGATTCATATTGAAGTTCAATATGTTTTTATTCAACTCTAAGATACAGCATATTTGTTTTAAATATATTTCATATTGAATTTAACTATGTGTCTAAACTTTGTGTGTACATATGCACATACATACATATGTATACATATGTGCATTTTTAAACCCTTTTATGTATTCACGTGGGGGGAGCGCTGTAGCTCCAAGGTTCGGCGAGAGTGCCAACCTCTGGGGTATGAAAAATGGCTTTAAATAAGCCAACTCATTTCCCTTGTGGAAAATGAGTTATATTTGAGTTGCTCAAACATGCTATATAGCTCGAACAATGTATAAACCATCTAAGAGTTA
The DNA here is from genome assembly GCA_960531455.1 of Urophora cardui. NCBI lineage: Eukaryota > Metazoa > Arthropoda > Insecta > Diptera > Tephritidae > Urophora > Urophora cardui. The sequence goes on along the minus strand of OY482671.1, from coordinate 151,565,463 downwards.
CGGAAATTTGAAAAGCCGCATTCAAATGAAGGAACGAAAATCTACGCAGCATAAATTGCTTTTACTGTGCTAAATATTTAAGTTTACTATGAATCATATTGAAGTTGAAGCATCAACAGTAGTTAAAATAAATATGTTTCAACTTGAAGATGACTATTACAAATTTTATAATGACAGGTGTTAATACTTGTCCAGTTGGATTAGTATTTACTAGTCAACTCAAAGTTTTTCATATTCAAGTTGAATATCTTTCATACTTGAACGGTTGAAATAATACGTTTATATTCAGATTAAGTTGTTTCATAGTCATATTTCCGTGTTTTCATAGTAAAAAAGCGAATAGTAAAGCTGAATATTTTCATAGTCATTTTTACAATGCGGGTTTTCTCTGAGTGTACATATGTACATACGATAGGCTCTCGATATCTCGGAAATATATAAGTTAAGGTGGAGTGAAATTTTTTTTTTGGAAATTCAATTTGTTCCAAAGCCAGAACGGAACCTTTCTAGCCCTGTAATAAGCCTGTAAAATTTTATTGACCTACTCGCATGTTTAGAGGTGCCACCAGCACCACAAAATTGAAAAAATAGCACGATCTGGTACAAATATGAAATTTTTAAAATTATAAAATCAAAAAACGAAGTACGAGGATTGATAAAGATGGCTAAGCTGGGTATTAAAGAGATTTTTTTTTTTTGGAAACAACAACAACAAAAGTTATTAAAGGTCAAAGTTTATATTGAGCATTTTTAAATTGCAATTACATACTTAAAAACTACTGAACCGATTTCGAATACTTTTATACCATTCGATAGGTATTTTGATTCTCTTTAATTTTTTTGTGTGTTCCATAATACCCCCCTGCGGGGGTCAACCCCCCTTTCACCCCCTTACTTTTCATATATAAAATGTATATCAAATTAAAGGGAATCAAAATACCTATCGAGTGGTTTAAAAAAATTCGAAATGGGTTCAGTAGTTTTAAGTAATTGCAATTTAAAAAATGCATAATCTAAACTTTGACCTTTACAAAAGTTATGTTGTTGTTGTTTCCAAAAAAAAAAAATCACTTTAATACTCAGCTTAGCCATCTTTATCAATCCTCATACTTCGTTTTTTGATTTTATAATTTTCGAAATATCATATTTGTACCAGATCGTGATAATTGCTTTCAACTTTGCGGGGCTGAGCAGTTCAAAACATCATCCTATCGCCAAAAAATTTTTTTGGGTTTATTAACTCGTATCAAGGGAACTTTTCATTGCTGGTACGTTCAAAAAAAGAACAACAAAAAAATCTCCATATGATTTCACTCCACCTTAATGTAAGTACTTCCTATGACTTATAGGGCCGTCAGAATGAATACTTTTCCGGCAATCCTTTTAACTGACTAACAGAGTAAAATTACATGTATTTGAATGACGATCGACAAATTCAGTGCTTCAACTTTGCCGTAACAAATATATGAAATGCAACTATATTGTCAGTTAAACGGAGTCAGAGTTGCATGAACGCGAATCATTTAAACGGACATAAAGCCTCCTTTATCTGTGAAGAGCCTCACTCAACACACGTTTCTATGACACCTGGAACAGATGGCTAACAATGCGAAGATCAGACGAAAAAAATATTAAAAATCACATAACGATAAACCATAAATCGACGGCTGAGTAAAAGATCGCCCTATTTCAAAAATTGTTCCAATAACGTGCTATTTCAGATTTTGGTTCAAAACGCCCTATTTCTAAGAAAATTCCATACATATATGTATGTATATTTCTCTGAAATGGGGCTTTTTGAATAATTTTCTGAAATAGAGCGTTTTTGAAAGAACTTTTGAATTAGGGTGATCTTTTACTCAGGCGTCAAAATGTGTTAATTAAAGTAGATAGTAAACATTAAAATTAAAAATCGGAGATAACACCGCAGCTAGTGGAAACACATATTTACAGCCGATTGCTTAGCTCCAGCTAAAAAGTGAAATATTACAAAAAATAAAAACAGAAATAAGCGGCAAGCTGCTAAGCACATTCGCCTCGAAACATCATTTGCTTTGGACGATGAGCATAAAATCCTAAAGCTGTCCAACCAACCATCATAGATGCCTTAACCCACGCATGCCGCTAATTAAATTTACGGATGGCACCAATGATGGCTCAAGCAGTTAAGTTGCAGTGTAATGGAGCATGAAGGTGTTCAATAGATCTACAAATATACTAGTAAACAAATGGCACTTTTAATCAGTTCAAATATAGTGAGCAAATAAATGGGGATGGATGAAGGTGTGGAATTATCTACATACCACTGGAACTGCTCGAGTCAATGAGATTGGCGTGCAAAGATACATATGTAGGTATGTACATAAACACATACATAAATGCATACGCACATATATATGCGTATGTATCCCCATAAACATTTTTCTCAATTCTCAAATTGAGATAGATTTGTGAAATAACCTTATTCTCAAATCTCAAACGTTTGTTGTCAAATTCAACTCGAACTACCGTTGATAGCATTCTCAAACAACATACATATGTATGTAGTACATCCCACTAGGTCCATTTGTGAGGTGATGCGATTTTTTTTTCATGCCAGGACACTTGCTTTTGTTAGATATACCGCAGGTACTCCTAAAGTATGTTGAACGACACGTACAAATTTAGCTCAGATTATTTCTTCTCTGTTTAAAGTAGGAGTTAAGAAGAGTAAACCGAAACAGAAAAAATTAGACGAATGAAATACATAACAAAGTTAGATGGTAGGCAGCTGTATATTCAGCACTACAATAAAGCTACCATTCATGCTGAATACCTAACAAGAGAATAATAACGACCATATAAAAAAAAGCATGCGGTTTGAAATGAAAGCCCGAAGCTTTCGCTTCATTGCTTTTTAGTATACAAAGTCATTCATGCGAAGGCGGCCATCGCGTGCGATAGTCATGGGGCATAGTGATGGAATTGTTATCTTCCCTAAAGGAAATCTAAGGAGGAAAGTATCGATGATTTGTAGATCTTTGGGCTTACTGGGATACTGTTTGTGTTCATTCCAACTAGCAAACTATAAAATAAATGTTGACAGATTTGTTTGTCACTAAATAAATACAAAATAGTGTTATCTTAAATAAATAAAACTATTTACATAAGTACATATGTACGCATGTATGCATATACATACATAGATAAGCAATGCATATACATACATATGTACATACATATGTAGTAGAAAAAACCCCAGATATGAATCTTCGCGCAGATGCTTTGTCACAAATGCGGATACAAATACAATCGGTTATTTTGTGAAGGTGTGCTTGGAGTTAGATTAGACCAGAATTCCACCTATTTTAGTGCTGTCAACAGCACTTTGGAGGCAAGTATTTGCAAGTTTCAACATGTGATGTAAACCCCATTCGGTCTTCTAAAGATGCATGTAGTTGATTCTCACAAAACATTAGGCTTGATTAGCAATTCAAAAACAATTAAGAAATTAATCACTGGTTCAAGACTCAACGAGGTTAATTTCCAGTAAAACGACGCCTTTGTTATGCGATATAGGTAGTATGTAGATATTTTACCTTGCTTATGAATTAATGAAAAATAATTTCATTCTCGAAAGAAATTTTTAATCAGTGAGAGAGAGAGAGAATAATGTCTTGGAAAACTTTACTTTTTCTCTTGTTAGTTACTATAATTTTTTTCGATTCTTTTTCCTTATATGGAAAATTACGATTGGCTAGATGTTTGTTGACAGTTCGATAACTTTATTATTATTTTCGATATTAATAGTTATTTATTAGATATTGAAGGTCATTGTTGAACGTTCGCCAGAATGATTATTGGGGTGTTTTAAAGCCCGTCTCCACATCACTGGATTCGCCAACGAAACATGTAGCGAAACATCTCGCGAAGTAACCCATCTCCACGTAGCTGATCGTTATTCAGTTTGACATTTCTCATTCTTGTTCTTCTTAAATGTTTGCATGTTTGCTTATTTTTGCATTTTTGTTTTGGTCTGTGTGAGATTTCGATAGATTTTCGATACAAAATTAGAGAAGACATCGATATCATCGAGGTTGGCAAGATGATTCAGAATGAAACAGTGTTTCAATCTACACTCGCTCTCAGAAATTTGTATGGAAATTAGCGAGTTTTGGCACTGGTTTCGAGGTCGAATAAAGATTGAGAGAACGACTGCAGATAAAAAGAGCGAAACACGTTATGTGGAGAGATGGTATTACAATTGACAGATGAGAATCGGTGCAATTTATTGCGATAATAGAGTTGCCGCTTCAAATAAATAACAAAGCTCGTTACGCTACAAAGGAAAACTTATACAACGAAGCTCCTTCTTGGTTTATCATTATGCTTTAGGTATATAAAATTTTTCATTAAAAATTATTTCCTTTTATTTTATTCCACGGACAATATTCATGTAAAATTGTATCTCTAGGCTAGCTAGGTCTTAAAGACTTCGGCCAGGCTTAGACAAAACAATGTACATAGGTACCTAGGTACACGCCTATCTAATATACATACATACATACATACATATGTACAAATATACAAATAAACTAATCACTTCGTAGGCACATTTACTTATGTACATATTTAAGCATAGATATTTATGTACGCTTTTACTATTTGGCATCCAAATGCCTAAGCGTGACTTGCTTATTAAAATGCATTAAGATTTATGCTACAAAGCAAAAAAAAAAACAGAAACGCCCCATTGAAGAAGAAATAGAGAAAAAGCTTACAAAAAATCTCAAACAAATATGTAGGTACAATACGTATGTATGTAGCTAGGTACATATAAAGCATATTTTATGTGTCCCATCAAGGTATCTATCGACGACAAAAGCAGACATCTAACCAATAAATGAGTGAACATCATCATAATGAACAAATGCCATCTACAGATATTAGGTATTAGATGTCTAATGATCATTTAAAAGCGTAATGCATTTTTTTATTATATCTATTATGTACACTTGATTTATGAATGTGCATACATACATACATACATACATACATACATACATACATACATATTAGACTGACCACAAAACATATGGGATTTGCAAAAGTATTGAATTTTTTCGCTCCCCGCGCATTTTCTGATAGCTTGACAATAGAAAATAAGATCTGCATAAAAATCTGGCCATCGGTAGTGGGAAATAGCCACGCGCATTTAAACTAAAGTTCAAAAATTGACCTAAAAATTATGCATTGTTTTAGAGACCAATATCTCCTTAAACAATGATTTTTGGAGAAATAATGTAATAATCATTTTTATACTAAATGAAACTGGGAACATATTCTCCATATGATATTTATACCTACCGTTATCCTTTCAGGACATATTGAGTCCTTAAAGTGAAATTTAAATTTTTTTGTTTGTTAAAAACGCAAAAATAATTATTTAAAAAATAGATAAATATATAAACTGTACATCACTTAATAGTTTATTTAAAGTAGTTTTACACATCATAAATTTTTTTTGATTTATATGCACTATTATAGTCAAGAAAATGATTTAAAATAAGCAAGTCGCATTTTTTCAAACTTTTTTTTTTACTAAACTCGATATTTTCAGTAGGCTTTGCAATAAAAAAAAATATGGTATAGTTTCATATTTCAGCTCATTCAATAGTTTGTTGAACTTTCTTTAAAGTGAACTTGTAGCGGTAGTGCTCATAAATGTGTTATATTCAGTTCAAAAAAGTTTTTTTCAAATTTTTTTTAAACTATTATTGTAATGGCATTATTTTTATTATTTTGCAATGTTTTAATGGCATTTGCATGAGATATGTCAAATAATACGTCCAGAGAGTCAGTAAAATGTTTTTTTGCCTTACCGCATTTCAATTTAATAATTTTGTTGTATTGATTTAAATGCCTTTTAATCATTTTCTCTATTCCATCTTTTCTTTTGGTCGGAATTCCGAATTTCGTATAGACCTCAATCAATCTATTGGACAAAATAGGAATGCTTTCCTTTGCCGTTTAATGTTCATCACGAATCAAATAAAATAAATAGCTGAACACATTTCTTCTGCTTGGAAGCATATTTCCATTCAAAGTTTTTTTTCAAGCCTGTGTTTAAAAAAGATACTCTTACATTATACAATAGAAAAGCCTTACATAGCACTTAGCTCGTAAGATGTTCTTAAATAATTACCAATTAAGGGAATGCATCTGGATCTTAATGCCATTACAATAATAGTTTTAAAAAAATTTGAAAAAAACTTTTTTGAACTGAATATAACACACTTATGAGCACTACCGCTACAAGTTCACTTTAAAGAAAGTTCAACAAACTATTGAATGAGCCGAAATATGAAAATATACCACTTTTTTTTTTAATTGCGAAGCCTACTACGATATTTTCAGTTTGGTAAAAAAAAAGTTTGAAAAAATGCGACTTGCTTATTTTAAATCATTTTCTTGACTATAATAGTGCATATAAATCAAAAAAAAAAATTATGATGTGTAAAACTACTTTAAATAACCTATTAAATGATGTATAGTTTATACAATTCTCTATTTTTTAAATATTTATTCTTGCGTTTTTAACAAACAAAAAAATTTAAATTTCACTTTAAGGACTCAATATGTCCTGAAAGGATAACGGTAGGTATAAATATCATATGGAGAATATGTTCCCAGTTTCATTTAGTATAAAAATGATTATTACATTATTTCTCCAAAAATCATTGTTTAAGGAGATATTGGTCTCTAAAACAATGCATAATTTTTAGGTCAATTTTTGAACTTTAGGTCAAATGCGCGTGGCTATTTCCCACTACCGATGGTCAGATTTTTATGCAGATCTTATTTTCTAGCTATCAGAAAATGCACGGGGAGCAAAAAAAAATCAGCACTTTTGCATTTGTGGTCAGTCTAATACATATGTATATGTATACTTAAGTGCGTGGAACATCATAATGTCATTCGCGACCTAACCACCACAATAAAAGAAGAGGTAATTACAAAAATAACAACAACATTGCAAGTAAAGTCACGCAAATGAGCAAACAGTGTTGCCATAGTAAAAAAAAATATTTATGGCCTATCGTAAATTTTAGTATTCGCGTGTTGAGTTATTTGCGCATAGTGCACATACAGGGTGCCCAGCCCAAAGGCTATAAATCCGCGGTTTGGGACAGGAGTTAAACGAGTTGCCATCCAACAAAATTTTTCAAAATATAATAACGAGTTTTGCGTTTGAAATTGTTTATTCGGATAATACAAAGTTCCACTAAACTTATAACAAAAATACATATATGCGTTTATGTACCTACCTACATACATATGTACATACATATACATACATATGTATATGTATGCACAGATATCTGAAAGTACCTAATACATAGTAATAACATGGCATCATGTTAACACGATAATTCATCTCGACTCCAAGTGTTATCGCGGTTTATATCTAGAACAGCAAATTTATTGACGACTTTATTACCAATTTTTAATGTAAAAAAAATAAGTAAAATATTCAGCGTTCATGGAATTTCAGCAATATGGCAACTCCAGCCATCAACCAAGTTATCAATGCTATGTCGCAATATTGTCCCTTGTGGCTCATCCATCGGTCAGTCACTATAAATTTGCTGATAGGTATGTACCTATCTAGGTACCAACTTTTTTTCTTTCTTTCTTGTAACTGTTGTTGCTATTATTGTTGCATTTGTAGACAAACACCGAAAAAATGTTTTCGTATCTACGGTGTTCTTTTGACCATTAAAAAAATTATTATGGATGGATACCTACATATTTATTTATTTATGTTCATGATTTGCATTAGAAGTGCTGCTACTCACCTATTCGCGGTGCTTCAATGCATATACATACATACATACATACATATGTATATATATGTATACAATGTACATATCTATGTATGTATGTATGTATGGATTTTTAGGTATGTACATATTTAGATACCTTTTATGTACATATATACATTTTTTGCTTTTTTAAGCGTTTAATGTGAGCGTAAGTACATATGAACATACATACATACATACCATACCTGGGTAATACTGAGTAGTAATTGGACTATTACGTACTTAATTGCTTTATATTTTGATCTTGAAGTAATGAGTCCGTACTAAGTACTTTCAGAATATTCAAGTACTAGTACAAGTACAAGTAAAAATAATTAAAGTTTTAGCAAATACTTCAAAGTACTTGAAAAGAATTGAAAAATCGATTCAAGTACATTTTTCAATTATTTTCAAGTATCAATTCTTTTCAATTACTTTGAAGTATTTGCTAAAACTTCAATTCTTTTTCAATTCCTTGTACTTGTACTTGTACTAGTACTTGAAAATTTGGGAATGCAAGTACCAGTATCAGTACAATTCTTTTAAAATGTACTTGTCACAAGTCGTACTGGTACTTGATATTACCCAGGTCTGATACATACATATGTATGCATTAGGGCGGGTCAAAATTTTTGCATCAAAGACACATCGCGGTTATGAAAATTTGAGTACCTACTTCCAAGCATTTTTGCCCAAGAAACCATAGCTCTAGGTCGAGCCAAAGCTTTTTACTAACAAAAAAAAGTACGGAAATGCCCTGCGACGGCCCTCAAAAGAATAAATTAATGCCAAAAATGGATTCCTCTTCCCCAAAAACCCACAAATATCTACACATTTTGGCTAAGAGTCAAGTTTTCTCAAGTGTGGCATCTAAAATCGAATTTTCGATATTGTATAGGTAATTACTTTCGAAAGCTAGTAGAGCATTTTATGAAAATGAAGCCTGATATTGAGCACATACATATGTATATAGACTGCTTATAACTTTTTATTCTAAACATACCTATGTGAACTTGGAAAAAACGGCGATTATCTATTTCCAAAAATTGAACTTTTGCTTTATGTCATTTTTGAAATTCCAAAAACTGACAATCACATCTTATTTCCAAATAAGTATCTACCTATGTACATACATACGTAATTACATATATTTATGATAATATGCAATAAAATTGAAATTTCTGTTTCTTTATCACTCATATGGAATTACGAATTAAAATTTGCTTCTTTCATCACTTTCTCCGCCATTGCTTCAAAATAGAAAATAAGGTGCGGCTGGATTTGTATTTAATTGCATACTATTTAGGTACCTACATAAGTATGCACGAAGACATACATATGTACATAAGTAGGTACACATGCTTATATATACCCTGCAAAAAATGCAATTAATCCGGGAGGTGTCCGGGATCAATCGCAAGGGAACATGCGACTAATACAATTTCACAACCCTTTATATGGAGTAAATTGGTCGCATTTGTTCGAGCATGTCCTATGACGAGACTAATTATTCAATTTGTACACTCAAAAAAAAAATTACTCAGATTATGGAAAAATGGGAATGATTCGGCGCTAAAGACATATTTCCATATTTTGATGTACAATTTTCTTTAAAACGTGGTTTTTATTCCTTGATTTGAAGAAAATCGTACATCAAAATATGGAAATATGTCTTTAGCGCCGAATCATTCCCACTTTTCCATAATCTGAGTAAGTTGTTTTTTCAGTGTAGGTATACCCGAACGGGTACAAATGTAGATTGATCGCTTTCAATCAAAGTTGTAAGCCAAGGCTATTTTATTATGAAAATGTCTAAAAATTATAAATTGTTTTATATATTAGAAGAAAGTTTATTTGATTAGCGTTCACCTTGTAGTGAAATCTTTTAAAAAAATTAAGTATTTTTTCCAGATATTTTAAGTTTTGAGAATGCATTATGCGAGTATAAAAGACAAGTGAGGATTTTTTCAAAGTTGTTTTTTATAACAATCCTTAAAAATTATAGATGATCATGCCTATTTAAATAAAGATTATAGGTACAATAAGTTTTACTTTCGTAAACAAAAATATCTTCAATAAATTCAGGTTTTTTAAATAAATTTTCAGTTTTTAGTGTGTAGATAATTGATTTTTCAATAGATATTTCTGGTAATATTTTGTTAAAAAAAGGTGTTCAATTAGTTTGACCTATTGTTATACAATTCTATAAATACATTTTTAAAATTTATATATTTATTGAATCCAGATTTGTACGATTAATCTACATTTATACCCGTACGGGCACAATCGGGGACTAGTTGCGGATCGATTGTTCCCGTAAGAAATCAATCCGGAACAAATCTCTTTCGAGATTAATCGCACACTTTTTGTTTACTTACTTATGTACATACATACATATTAATGCACACATGTATGTACACGCATATGTACATATGTACATACCTACATAGGTATGTACATATGTATGTGAACTATGAGATAAAGAAGTGTTGAGCTTTAAAAGAAATCTCAATTCATTTTCTTTTTTGTTTCCCTTCTATTTTATTGCTTTGACATACCTAACTACTCAAAACAGTCAAAATATTCAAGTGCCTACCTAGATATCAGAGGCGGTCGCTTCCTACAAGCTGAGAAGCCCGGCTTGCGTACACATTTTCGTTCATTTCATACGAAATTCTTTAAAATCTGGTTATCTTACGTTTTAAATGTGTTTACTATTTAAGTTCTCAATAATATAGCCCCCACTGTCCCTAAAAGCCTGCTAAGAAAATAGCGCAAATACACCACCAATCCACCTCACAATGTGTATGTTTGTGTTTGTACAGCCAATCACAGCACAGTGAGCATGCTTCAACGTTTCCACACATTAGCTTTTACGTGGCTTTCAAAACAGAATAACATAGCTTGTTTTCTCGCTTTCGCTAAGGAGAAACCAATTGCTTATTTTCAGACTTCAATTGAAAAAAAAAACTAGCAAAGCACTTTTTTTATTTTTCACATCAAATTTGTATGCGAATATGAAGCTGGCTTCGGCATTCAAAAGTTCAGTATTCACAGCCATATGCATATTTGATTTGATTTTCGTTTGCATGTAGGTACATACTTATGCACATAATTTCTTACATCTGCATGTGCATGCAATCATAAATATCAAATACCAGATTATAAAGGGGTTGATTGTGATTTTTGGCGACTATTGGCGCAATATCAAGATAATTTTAAAAAGCGGTGGAAATCAAATTGGACCTGAGTTTTTCAAAGCACCCATTTTTTAGGCAATAAGCAAATACACTTGCTACTGCTGAAATTTCCGTCGGTATAAGGAAACTAAAAATACCTCTGCGCATTCGTGTAAGATTTCCCTAGCGCACGTTTTTATATTTAAGAATTATGTAAATACGAAATTTTTTATTTTAAAAATGTTCAGAGTAAAATTGCAAAATCAAGAAAAAACAATTTTAATTTAAAAATGTTTATTTTTATTTTAAGCACTATGAGATTTTGAAGGAAAAACTTTCGTTTTTATTCCATTAATTTTAATTTTTAATTTAAACATGTTTCTTTTTAAATCCTAAATACATTTTAATTTAAAAAATTTTATTTTTAATTTAAAAATTTTCATTTATAAAATAAAAATGACTTGGTTTAAAACGTGCATTATAAAAATAAAAATTTTATTTTTGATTCCTTTTCTCTGAGTATACAAACAAAAAAATGTGTATCAGGAAAACAAAAATAAAAAATACATATGAAAAAAACAAAAAAAAAAAAATAAACGAGAAGAAACGATCTTCAAATACCCGAATTGTTCAAATGCCCGTACAAACATACGCGTAATAAACAAACAAACGAGCGTTCGAGCATTTGAAAAGCAGTTATTCGGGCCACTCGAAAATGTTAAAAAGAAATCGAGAAGTCTAAATCAAAGTCAATGAGGGAACGCAATCAGACTTTTATATAATACAGTAAAGGAAATTACATAGGCTTGCCCAGGCAATTTATGCTAGGTCCGCCACTGCTAGATATGTATGTCCCTACTATGTACATATCTATGTGCATATGTATTTACATGCTTTTATACATAATTTCGCCTAATTTCATCAAATTAACTATTGAAAGTTGTTTTCTTTTTAAAGCAATTGAATAATGTGGTTCATCTCAATTCAAGAGGTACGTGCATAACATGTAGCATTAAAACGTATGTACATATGTACATATATACATACATACATATGTATTTTTTTGTATTTTTTTGTACACGCAGATACCATAACTTGAAAATGAATGCCCTTATGTACATACATACATATGTATGTACATACAATCCCTGTAGGGAAAATCTCTAGTTCCGAACTAGGTCGCTTCTAGTGCATTTTTCGACACTACTGGTGCGAGCTAAATCTCTTTTGCATGTTATCAACTGGCGAATTTAACATGGCGATGTCCTAGGCGGTGTCAATTGTCCCTCTCTGCACTACATTTTCGATAGTTCCGAACTAGTACTAAATTCTACAGTTTACACTAGTTCGTTTATAGGCACAATTTCGATAGTTCTGAACTAGCTACAAGTACCTATAAATTCTACAGTTTTACACCTGCAGCTTAAGAGCAGCATTTGACACATTTCATGCAAGTGGTGCGATGGCCGACTGGCTAACGCATGTGCCTTTCAATCTGAGGGGCGTGGGTTCGAATCCTGTCGGTGACAAGGCGGATGATAATTTTTTTTTTTATTTTTTTAACTAATATTTGTTTATTTATTTATTTAAAAAAATTTGCAATAATATTTAAAAAGTAATAAAATAAAAAAAATTAAAAATAAGCCTGAGGGATCGGAAAAGCATAATTAGGGGAACATTTCATTTCATACAAGATGCAAATAGAAAACTCTTTATATGAAATGCTTCACTAAACATCTGAGAATTGCAGAAATATACAAAGCCGACGGCTATTGAACGAACGAAAAATTTTCATAGAATTTTTGTCACTTCGAAATTGCATACAAATCAAAGTGTGTCTTATAATGGTCACTCAATTCACTCCTTCTGAACTGGTGAGGGTCTAACTACTATTGATCTAGTTCCCCTTTGACACCTTTTCGCTAGTTCGGAACTAGAAATTTTGCTCACTAGTTATTCAGTTCCCTGCAGGGATATCTATGCATGCATTTACACATGTACATATGTACATACATATGTACACACATAATTATGTATATTAGGGCGGAGTGAAATCATTATTGCTCTACCTGCAGAAAATTGCCTTTCTAGTACAAAAGTAAGAATGCAAAATATTATTGGCCTAGTCCTTTATTTGGAGGTGGTCCAATTCCATTAAAGATTACAAAATGCTCCAGATGCATAAAATTCATTAGCTAGATAAAATTAACTAGTAAACCCGGCCACGCGATGCTGTGGCTTTCAATTACACTGTGCTACAATTTGAGGGTGGAAGACCACTTATGTATTGCCACATTTGAAAATTTTTTTATATACCTTCATAGTTACTGGTTATTTTTATTTTCTGTGGACCTAGATTTTTTATACACATAGTGAAGTTTTGTGCCGAATATTTTTCTAGACTATGGTAACCTTAAAGCGACCTCCAAAAGGCCATTTGGCGCGCTCCTATTTTTCTTTCTAGTTCTCTTTCTCTTCCCAGTCCCCCTTATTTGCGCTTTCTTTTCCCTTTATCAATTTTATTTTCCGTGTTCTTTCCTCTTTCCTTCGACATATCCGTCCCTTTCATTTTCCTCTTCCCTTTACTTTTATTATCCATCTTCAGTGTACCCTTTTTGTAAAAATCACACCTCAAATTTAAAAATCAAACAAACTATAGCTTAAAACTGAATTTTTGAACAGGTGGCAACCGTTTTTGTAAAAATTGTATTAAATTACTCAATATCAGGTCAAGCCTTTTCATATGGTACCAAAAATTTTAAAATCAAACAAACTATACAGAAAAATAAAATTTTCAAACAGCTGGCAACCCTTTTCAAAAAAAATAAACCTTCCTGCACATCTACAGGTCAAGCCCTTTCATCCGACACCACATTTTCGAAAATCGGTATAACGGTGTAAGAGTTATGGTGCTTACAAAAAATCGCTTAGCGTAATATACCTATACAAAGATTTGCTAATTTCTCATAAAAATATACATACGTAATTTTTCGATGGAAAATGTTTATATCAGTGTCTCCATGCTTACACAAAAATTCTGAAAATCCGAGAAAACTTTTTGAAAATTTTTGAAATTTCCTCGAATTTTCAGAATTTTTGTATAAGCTTGGGGACACTGATTTAAACATTTTTCATCGAAAAATTATGTAGGTACATATATCTATTTTTAGAAGAAATTAGCAAATTAATTTTATGCATCTGGCGAATTTTGTCCATTCTTTAATGGAATTGGGGCACCTCCAAATAAAGGACTAGGCCAATAATATTTTGTAGTCTTACTTTTGTATATACTAGAAAGGCAACTTTCTGCAGGTAGAGCAATAATGATTTCAAAAAAAGCCCCAATTCACTCCGCCCTAATGTATATCTATGTACATAGATACATGGATCTGTACCTTATTCTGCCTACAAGCGCTACTGCAAAATCAATCAATAAATGTTCACTAAATTATTCATGTACCAATTACATTAGCGCGCAACCATACATATACAATGTAAATATGTATATATATACATATATAAAGCGATTGTCTTCCAACGAATGTTGGCAAAGGAAGACAAAAAATAACCATGAGTTGGTAGATACATACATAGGTACGTGAACTTGTACAATGTAGATATGTGCCCATATATGTATGTATGTATATATGTACATATAAAAATGTTGGGATAAATTTGAGAATTGATGTGTACCAATCGAACGAGAGAGGGAGACCATCATGGCTGGGTTCTAGAATTTAGATACATTTGTACCTATGTACATACATATGTATGTATGTACATATGTACTCATGAATGTACATGGTACATAGATATGTACAAACATCATACATACTGATTATTTATGCACGTTGATGGATGGAGACTGCTTTTCATTTGGTATTGGTGTCTACAAGTTGCTAGGAAACGATGAAATACATATGTATGTATACATACATATATATATGTACGATTTGTATGTATGTACGTATATCAAAAATCTGAAGTCCAAGTCTATTAGAGTACTATCTACATTTGTATGTACATACCTACATACATACATATGTATTTATGTATGGATGTACCTATGCATGTAGGTGCATTTGATCCATGGATAACTTTTATTTTCTGATCGAAAAATGAAACTCAAGAAATAATGACAGTCCCTGATTTTGACTAAAAATTAACTTTAGCTCTTCTTTGTAGGTATTCACCATTAAGCCTAAATGCTTTTATTTTTATCTTTTGATTGAACTAAGTTATAGGTATCTAAGCATGGCGGTTTTACAGAAATATACCTACTGTTTTAAAAGGAGAAAAACGTGGTATGTACAAATGTACATATATGTATGTATATAACTCGAAATTTTCCTAAGTCGACTTAAGCGATTATTGCTTGTGGCCACAGATATATTTAGATGGACGCACTACCGTGGAAGGTGTCCCACACTCTTTTCCATAGATCAACGCATGCGCGCTTCGACTCTGCGCTTAATCAATTGCTGATAGGTAACATTTGAAAGTTTATTTAATGTTCACCTAAGCGAAACAAGGACCAACGACCGAGTAGCATCAATAGCCATCGCACAGCAGAATCGCCCGATATATGTATATAGATATACATACATACATATATATAAATATATATATACATATATATATATATATATATATATATAGTATATATATATATATGTATATATACATACTATGTAAATAAGCCGATGCAGATTCTAAACCTAGAGCCGCTCCCTTTTCTTAAGTATTGAATTTTTTGAAATCAAAAGCGAATGGGCTTCCAATGATACATCTTCCAAACAAAGTTGTTTGTACATACATACATATGTATGTATGTATATGTATACCTACCCTACAAAAAAGTTTTGCTTATTGTTGACAAATCAGGTATAAAAACGATATGCTGGTAGCGCTGCTTCTGTTACACACTCACTCTGTCTGCTCCTAACTTTCTAATACTTATCTATTTTATTTCGCATGGAATAAGGTGAGCTCTCAGAGAGAGGGGGCCTGATGACATCAACACAGGAAAATAAGCCCTATTTTAAGCCTTACGCCATACAAATTTTCTACCCTTATAATTTATAGGCCTTATTTCCGAAGCCATTAAATATGCTGTTTTAATTCTTAAATAAGGCTTAGATTTTTTGGTGGGTATCTATGAATGTATGAATGTATATATCTATGTATGTATATGGATTTATACGTCCGCATGTACATACATATGTGCATGATTGAATGATACCGAAAAGGGATAGCAAAAATGCAGTCATCTCATCTCAACTCAATTGAACTGACGCAACTCTGAGGCCGCAAACGCAACAAAAAAAATAACGAAGGACGTCGCGTTGTGCGCTCTGAAAAATCGATTTGGTCAGCAGCTAAATATCAAATGCTGTTGCCGATACATACTAAAAAACATATACATATGTATATATATAAATAAATAAGAGAATATATACATCTGTATACATATATTATATATGTACGTACATACATACATCCACATATGTATGTATCTATATACATATATATTTTTCAAAGCAATGACCCCGCCCTTCCGACACAACGTGGTCTCTTCGGACCATTGACTCAGCCTCAGCTAAGAAAATAAGAAGAAGAAGAAATAAGAATAAAGTCAGGGTTCTCGAGTATCTTTGCGTCATTTTCGTGGTGCCATGCACCCTCCGAATGTGTACTCACGAACACGTAAGTATATACATACATACATATGTACATACCTAAATACATACATACATATTTAGGTATATCTACCTTATAGTGATGAGCGATATATCGCAAACGGTGATTTTTTCACTGTGAATAAAAATCACAAATCGCAATTGCGATCACTTTTTCAAAATAGCAGTTCACTACTTATTGGCAACTGCTATCGATGTAGCAAGTAAGCAGTTCACCTATGTGAATCGCAATCGCAAAAGCATTATAAATTTCTTTTTGTTTACACTTTTGAGCAGACCACATACGTACATATGTATATAGAAATATAAGAAAAAAAAATTATTGAATTTACAATTTGTCTTTGAAAAATATTTATAAACAGCGATATTACTGCGGAATACGTTGTTATTGCTATCATTTTGTTAACATAAAATAAAGACAGGTTATATCGCTCAGAAAACGCAAAATTAATCTCTACCGGTAACTGATGATTTTATACCAGTCCATGCAATCGCAATAGCAGTTTAAAATCACAGTGATTTAAAAATAGCAATCACCGAAATCACAGATATCGAAAAATCGCAGTTTCGCTCATCTCTACTACCTTAGCTCAGAAGCACGCATGACTTCATCTCACATCATCATCCTCTGCACTCTGTACCTACATATGTACATAGGTACATATATCTCAAAACTAGTTTATAATACTTTTTATTTTTAATTCTTTTTCTACTTTATTGGGCCTTCGACGTCTTTTGAAAAGACTGAGGGGCAAATCAAGGAATTCACCAATTACGAAGCAGTTATTTATCAGTAAAGTGCGCAGTGCGACGAGAGTCGTTTGTTTGTACGTTGTCGCGGGCTTTGCTCTCCTTGCTTTTGTTGTTATTTTTACTGCTGCTCACACATACTCACTCACCCATTTGTATCCCTGCAAAAAAATGTGCGATTAATCCCGAAAGAGATTTGTCCCGGATAGATCTCTTTCGAGAACAATCGGTCCACAATTAGTCCCCGATTGTTCCCGTACGGGTATAAATGTAGATTAATCGCTTTCATCCCGAACGGGTACAAATGTATATTAATCGCTTTCATTCCGAATGAGTACAAATCTAGATTCCTTAAATGTAGAAATTTTACAAAAATATGCAATGTATTTAAAAAATTGTAGGGCAACCGGTAAAACGAATTGAACACCCTTTCTTTTAATAACAATGATGAATAATAATTTTAACAAAATGTTGCCTAAAATATTCTATGAAAAAATCCTTTACATTACGCTCATATAATGCATATTCAAAACTTACAATTTTTGTTATTTATTTATTGAGATTTTTTTTCAAAAGTAAAACATTATATAATCTTTATTTATATGTATATGCATTAACATTTACAATTTTTTAAAGATTGTTATTAAAAATTGCCTTGGCGAACAACTTGGAAAAATCTACATTTGTACCCGTTCGTGCTGGAAGCGATTGATCTACATTTGTACCCGTTGGGGATGAAAGCGATTAATCTACATTTGTACCCGTTCGGGATGTAAGCGATTGATCTACATTTGTACCCGTTCGGGATGTAAGCGATTGATCTACATTTGTACCCGTTCGGAATGTAAGCGATTGATCTGCATTTGTACCCGTTCGGTATGTTAGTGATTAATCTACATTAGTACCCGTTCGGGTATACAAGTTGAACAATTAGTCTCTTCATAGGACATGCTCGAACAAATGCGATCAATTCACTCCATATAAAGGGATGTAAAATTGTATTAGTGGCATGCTCCCTTGCGATTGAGCCCGGACACGTCCCGGATTAATCGCATTTTTTGGAGGGATACGTTTGCTGGCGCTGCTCTTTTGTGCTCTTCCATCTACTTGGGATGCTCGCCGCCAGCGAAGAACGACGACGCGTTGCGTTGGGACGCAACGACGAAGTCGCAGTCAACTGCGACTGCGACGTTATTGAATGTTGCGCAGTTGCTAAGAAGGGGAAATGAAATGGGATTGCTAGAGCGAGCAACCAACGAGTGGCTTTATTTATGGATGCGTGTTTATTTGCTTGATGTTGGTTGAGCGGATGTACATACATGCATATATAGACGTATATGGTTGTATATTTGTTTGTATATATAGTATATAGATATGTTCGTATACCTGTGTATGTATATTAGGGTGGTCCCTAAATGTATGGAGACAGATTTTGTATCACATTTCTTCAACCTCACCCCCTATGTTGATGCAATACATATAGTCGAAGATACCACATATAAATTTTGATGCCGACCGGAGACGATTAAGGGGTGTCGCAAAGTGGTCAAAGCACAGATTGGCATACAGGCATACATATGTATGTATGTATGTATGTTACCCGTGTGCGATACCACATAACCCTCTCCTCACCCCGCGGATCGCGCCTAGAGGGGACCTACTCCACCGGACAACAGCCTTTGCTAGCCCTTCACGGGCTCCTCCGCGATGCCTGTTCCTGGTGCTTGCGACGGAGGTCCATTGCCCAGGCAGCAACGTCTTGGAGGATTTTTGTATTTTGTTTAATATACCTATTTATTTTTTTTTATTTTGTCTATTTTAAATTTTAATTCTTATTTTTACCTACATACTGCATATATATGTACATACATATATTGTAGGTATGTTATCAATGAATCAACAGCAATACATTCCCTTCTATTTTTACCAATATCACTGTATTTACATATGTACATACATATGTTCATATGTCTTCTGTATGTTTGTAGGCATGTGAGACATTGGTGATCACATTGGCGACACTCAAATCGTCTCTTATCTAATCACGTTAGATGGATGGATGTGCGGTCTTTAGAATTTTATAGGAACTGGGTGCTTTAAGAGGGGATTTGTTCTTATTTGTATGTAGGTGCCTTGAATGAATCGTTGGTTATTGATATTTGTTTATTTTAAAATTGTGTCGCAATCGCTTTTTTCCATTGAAATTTATTGGCGCAATGCATCATACATACTATGTAATAAATTTATTATTATTCTTTTTAAATTTTTATTATTGATTTGCTATAATCTTTGAATGCGCGTGTTACAAAAATATGTACATAGTATGTATGTACCTATGTATGCATTATTTGTGAAGATAATTTAATGATTATCTAATTTGTTAATTAGGAATATATAGTGCACAAACAGTACGTTTGTTCTATCTGATAATTACATACCTACATACATATGTACATATAAGTTATTGGAATTACGTACCTAAATAGTTTTAATGGCTGTTAGAGGGCAAACGGTCATATAAAATTTTCCCAAATTAAAATAATAGATAACTTTAGTTTGGTAGTATTATAGCTTTTAGGTTAACCTACGTACCTACATATGTATATGAGTTCGATGTATTGTAGAAAGTAGAGTTGGGAAACTATCGATAATAATAATAATACAATGGCGCTATTATAACTCTGACGAGTTTTATGGCCGAGCTTCTCTCCCAATTCGAGGTGTGCCCCTTTTTGTTTTTCCTACTAATTGGGTGGACCTACAGTTTTATGCCGGCTCCGAACGGCGAATGCATTTTTTTGTGAGAAGCTTTTTCATGGCAGAAATACTCTCGGAGGGTATGCCGTCCACTGCCGAGAGGTGACCGCTGCTCTTAAAAAACCAAATAATTGGATTTTTACTAATTAGAAAAATTTTTTTTTTTTTGGTTTTGAACCCGAGACCTCTGGCATAGCAGGCGAGCACTCTACCCACTGCACCACAGCGGCCACAATCGATATATTATTTTTTTTCAGACTATCGACGACCTTCGATGGTTTTTTCAAAACTATCAAAAACTATCGATGTTAATGTGTACTATCGATAGTTTTACAACTTTTAAAACACCTCCATATTGCACATTGCTATTTCAGAGTTGGTACCAGCTATTGAAAGTTGTATGAATTTAGTGGGTACATATTTACAAAATGTTTTGATTTATACATTTGCAGACTGAATAAAAGGCGGTTCCAGTTTCGTAGATTTTTTGAAAGAAACAGTTTTCGAAATATTTTGAAGTTTCAGTTTTTGAGCTAAGAAAAAAAATACGCTTACAAGTCTGTCAATATCTTCGCTATTACCAGTTTTTATGTTTCGTTTGCAGAGGATGAAATATCATTTCCACCAAAGCAAAAATAATTAAAATCGACGTTGAAGTGACGGAGGTATGGCGATCCAAAAATTGTTTTATGTAATTTTTTATTAATTTTTTTTCCGGCATTTATCTTTTTTTTCAATATTTTAACGAAATATTAAATATCATCCTGATTTTACACAGTGATTAAATAGCTTTTTTCAGTAGAAAAATGACAATGTTATAAGAGATTCAGTGAACAAATCTATATTTATTTCAATACGATAGTACTATCTATAGTACTATCGATGATTTATTTTCTTAAGACTATCGAACACCATCAATATTTTTTTTAAAACTATCAAAAACTATCGATGGTGGGACTATCGATAGTTTCCCACCTCTATTAGAAAGATATATTGTACCTCGAAAGATACTGAAAAAAGGTACTGAACATGGCACATCGCCGAAACCGGTTTATAAACAAATCAAACTTCACAAGCAATGTCGGAAAATCGTTCTACAATACATCATATTATTATCGTCGGGGAATAAATAAAAAAACTACATATAAGAACTCCTTTTTATGACCTAGACTCTAGATGTTCTACGGGGAAGACAATAGCTTCGATAGCTGCAATAATGTTTTCAAGTTATTGGAAATGTAGAGTATAGTAGATATTCTACTAATTTAGTAATGTTTCAATAAAAGATATCTGAGAGCTAAGCGTTTTCGAAAAGATTTATAATCAGAGTTCTCAAAATTTGTTCGCTTTCGAGTGATTCGTACTCTGGCACGGCTTTTCAAGTACACTCAAAAAAAAAATTTCTCTCGATCAAAGACATAATTTTCCTTATGTTGAACACGCGTCCCAATACAAAATTTTCTTTCTTTTGTGTAAATTTTCTCAAAAATGTGGAAAAAACATATAAAAACATTCAAACAAATTCGTTGCCATGGGGATTTGTATGGGAATTTAATTTCTCAAAATTAAAGAAATCAAGTCTTCAAAACAAGGAAAGTTGGGAATGGAATGGCGCTTAAAGAATTTTTCATTATTCTAATGTATGAATTTTTTCAAAACAAGTATATGAAACCATGGTAACGCATGTAACAACAATATTTTATAAACCTTTTAACATGTTTTAAGGAAAATTTACTCAAAACAAAGAAAGTAGTGTTCAAAATAGGTAAACAATTTCTTTGACCCCTCCATATATTTTTTTTCTCTCAGTGTAGAATTCATTTGTTAGCTTTCGAGTGATTCGTACTCTGCCACGGCTTTTCGAGGAGAATTCATTCGTTGTTCAACTTCTATTCATACAGAGTAGGTATCTACGAATGTGTTTTCGCATCTGGTTTCGCTTTCGAATGGAACAACCTACACTGAAAAAACAACTTACTCAGATTATGGAAAAGTGGGAATGATTCGGCGCTAAAGACATATTTCCATATTTTGATGTACGATTTTCTTCAAATCAAGGAATAAAAACCACGTTTTAAAGAAAATTGTACATCAAAATATGGAGATATGTCTTTAGCGCCGAATCATTCCCATTTTTCCATAATCTGAGTAATTTTTTTTTTTTTGAGTGTATCGGTTCGAAGTATGATGCTCGAATTACAAAGTGAGGGCCCAGAGCAAATAGGAATATACATACATACATAGGTATCTAAAATTCTTGTTTAAATAATCAGCATATAATTTATTGATCTCTCTTTTTATCTCCCTGTGAGCCGAGCCCCCTTCAAAAACAAGTACACAGGAACCTCTTTATAGAACCAAATAAAAACAATGGCGCATATTCATAGTCTGTAATCTAAACCGAAGCTAGTAAAGTTGCAACTTAAATTTAGGAACCAACTTGGAAGATACATGTATTCATAGTCGCTTTTCAGACTTCTGCTAAATAGTTTGGATTTAGTTATAGTTATCGATAACATAATGTAGAACAAACAAACACATACCTAATTTGTTTATATAAAATTTGTACAAACAACAACAAAACGTACGCAAATAGCTTAAACAGAATCAGCGTCGGACGAATTTTCGCCTTGATTCTGTTTTACTGAGCGATATTCGCAAACAAATGTCATCGCCGCACCAGATACTGCGAAAACTCTTTAATATATATGTATTAGCAAATGTAAAAATAAAATAATGTACAAAGTACTTGAAGAGATAAGGGAACAGGCAACCCTCAGTTATTATTTGGAGAATCTCTTTTTAACATGTTAATGATAAATTGTGCTGTGGCTTTGTCAAATCTGTAGCGTGCATAAAACTCGTCATCTTCAAGTTCAAATGGATAACTTCGCTCTTTGTATGTTTACCTCTTTCTAATTAGCTCTATATCTTCCAAAATTTCGAAATCCCGCTCAATATGCTCCATATTTTCTTTAATTTAAATTTTTTCCCTTGAGCTTGTAAAATATTTTAAACTGGTTTCAACTTAATTTATGCTGCAGTAGAAACTAAGTTTTAGTTGAGACTTAGCAAGAAAAGTCTAAACTAAGCCGACTATGAATAACTTTATTAGCAACTTAAAATAGTTTCGACTTAAGTGTGAACTAAATGCGACTATGAATACGCGCCAATGAAGTCAAAAGGTAAAGAAAGCTGAAAGTTTTTAAAAATATGTTTTTATAAAAACAAGCATTGGATGATTTCTTGCGAATATGCATACATATGTATGTGTGTATGTACATATATATGTTGTATTTATGAAATCCGAGCCATTTCCAAAGAGATTTCTTAAGAAATCCACTGCATTCTTTTTCCGTTTTTATACTCAGCTGTACTAGTACACAGAGTATTATAGTTTTGATTTCCTAACGGTGGATTGTAACAGAATGAAATAATCGAGATAGATATAGACTTATATATATCAAAATGATCAGGGTGAAAAGAGAAATCGATTGAGCCATGTCCGTCCGTCTGTCCGTCTGTGCGCACGATAACTCGCGCAAAAATTTAGATATTTTGATGAAATTTGAAATGTAAGTTGGTATCAAGACAGGAACGGATGGTATTGAAAATGGGCGAAATCGGACCATGACCACGCCCACCTCCCCTATATACTAAAAATCGGAAATTTTGTATCTCAGTCACTAATAGAGCTAGAGTGATAAAATTTCACACACGTATTGAGCTCAGGTCCTTATGAAGAAATATGATGAAATTTTGGAAAATGGACGGTGCCACGCCCACTTATTAAGGGGCAAACATTGAAAGTTTTATGAGTCATAACTCAGAAACCGTTGAAGATATATCGATGAATTTTGGTAGGCGTGATATACTTACTTAGGCAAATGTTTTGACGAAAAATTGCCAAAATCGGTTGACGACCACGCCCACTTTTATATATGGGTCTTATAAAGTGACCTAATAAAAACATTTTAAGCGATATCTCTGTCAAATATAAAGATATATCTTACTTTTGGTTTTTTGGTCGTTTTTTTTTATTTTGATAACTACTTTATTATTGAGCTCTCAAGACCATTTTTTTTTTTTTTTTTTTTTTTTTTTTTTTTTTTTTTTGTACAAACCAAACAAACACACAACCACACCAACATACAAGTGACAAATACCGATAACGTCGGCAAGGTCACTGTTGCTGGATGGTAGGATGTAAAAAGGAAAAAATGAAAAGAAAAATTAATACAAGCAAAATGCAAGGCGGCGGTAGCCTAATGGTGATGCCATTAGACTTCCAACCGGAAAATCCAAGGTTCGATCTCGGCGGACGCCAATGAATAAAAATGTTAAAAAGAAGTCTGATGAAGAGATGTGGTGGTCTCCGAAATGGATCTATAACTTCTACCAAAAACAAGTATTAATCTTTCATACCAATTTTTCCTTAAAAAAAAAAAAAAAAAAAAAAAAAAAAAAAAAAAAAAAAAAAAAAAAAAAAAAAAAAAAAAATAAAGATATATCATTGAAATTTTATGGAAGGTGTCCAACTATGGACATATAACAAAAAATACAAAAATTTTGGAAAATGGGCGTGGCACCGCCTCCTCTTAGAAGCAGGAATATACGAGATTTCTGAGCCCATAACTCGACAAATAATCGATATATTATGACGAAACTTGGTGTATACACTTTCACTACTTGTAGTAATACATGTTCAAAATTTTAGCGAAATCGGTTGACGACCACGCCTACTTTTATATATGGGTATCATAAAGTGGCCTAATAAAAACATTTTAAGCGATATCTTTGTCAAATATAAAGATAATTCATTGAAATTTTGTGGCATGAGTTCTACAATAGATCGGAAACAAAAAATAGAAAAATTTCGGAAAATGGGCGTGGCACCGCCTCTTTTCAGACAAAGGAATCAACGAGATTTCGGAGCCCATAACTCGACAAATAATTGAGATATTATGACGAAACTTGGTTTATACACTTTTATAACTTGTGTTAATTGACACGCAAAAATTTATTGAAATCGGTTTATGGCCACGCCTACTTTTTAACAAAGATATTTCTGGAACACCCTTTGGGAATTTGTAACGTGACATCTTTGTAACTAAAAGTCATAAAGGGATGAAATTTTGTACAAAGAATAATATTCATATGCTTAGTTGGATGACTGATAAAAATTTAGAAAATGGGCGTGGCTACGCCCACTTTATGCAGCACTAGCTTTATATAAAATACGCCGTGATTCCATCAAACGCAAACAAACAAGTAAAGCATACAGCTGAGTATCTAATGTTCGATTCCACTCGAACTTAGGCTTCCTTACTTGTTCTTTTTATTTCTTGTCATTACAGAGTAAATGGCTGATGGAGTTCAGTCAACCGCTGCCAAGTGACTAAAAAAAAAAATAACCGGATGGTGCAAATGAAAATAATAATAATTCAGCAAAAATATGTACTATGTACCTATGTATGTATGTATGTTTTTACATACATATGGATATGATGGCCACCTATGCGCGGTTGCGACGTAGTAATGCAAAGTTTTGAGACAAAAAAAAAGAACTTGCAATTTTAATACCTACTTTTGCATAAACAATAAATATTGCTGTAGTTTATCTGACACTTTGTGCTTTTATATGTACATATGTAGGTAGTATGTATATTTTTACATATGAATGTATGGATGTATGCACATACATATTTTGTATAGCGAAGAGTGCTCTTATTGCATTTCGATATGTCAATAACCTGACGGCGCGGCGGCAGAGCTCAGAATGCAATCACCAATCGATCCCCTCACTCATTCAACCGCGATAAAATGATGATAATGCAAGAAGATCTGAGACATATTGGATATACATACCATAGATGGGCACTTTTAAGTACCAGTAGTAATTCATTATTTTTACCCTTTTTACTGCTTACTTAAAATTTTTTACAGTAATAAGTAACGCGTTACTTAATACTTAAAATTTTTTACAGTATTAAGTATCGCTTTACTTATTACTTAAAATTTTTTACAGTATTAAGTACCGCGTTACTTATTACTGTAAAAATTGTACAGTAATAAGTAGTCTTTACTTACTACTGTAAAAAGTTTACAGTATTTAAGTATTATTTACTGTAAATAATAAACATAATAGAAAAAAATCTCGAACGTTGAAAAACGTTTATACACATTTCTAATTCCAGAGCATTTTGAAATTCACAATTAAACGTACCTACACCAAGGTAAGTACCCAGCTATGTATAAATTAAGGATATGAAAAAAAAAACAATATTTAGGAAGCAAAAATTGACTTAATTTTTTTTTATAAAATCTTAACCTAGAATACAATTAAGATATTTGTTGCCACTGCTTCTAATAACATTTGGATGAAAAGCAATTTTATTTTTTCAATTGATTTTTAAGTAAATGTTTGCTTCCCGACGTTTTACCGAGCATTGTGGTAAATATATAGTTTTTATTTTTATATCCTTAATTTATACATACCTGGGTACTTACCTTGGTATATTTGAGAAAAAATTGAGAATGGGTACGTTTAATTGTGAATTTCAAAATGCCCTGGAATTAGAAATGCGTATAAACATTTTTTCAACTTTCGAGATTTTTTTCTATTATGTTTATTGGGCATCATACCTCATATGCTCGTTAGCGCATGCGCTTGTGCTCATCAATGTGCGTGTGTGTGTATGCCAATTCTTAGCCTACTGTATCCTCGCTACTTCAGTAGTCTTACAGTAAACAGTAAATAATACTGAAATACTGTAAACTTTTTACAGTAGTAAGTAAAGACTACTTATTACTGTAAAATTTTTACAGTAATAAGTAACGCTGTACTTAATACTGTAGAAAATTTTAAGTAATAAGTAAAGCGATACTTAATACTGTACGCGTTACTTATTACTGTAAAAAATTTTAAGTAAGCAATATTCTTTTACTGCTTACTGTTTGCTTTACTGAATTACAATTTTACTTCAGTATGCCCATCTATGATACATACATATGTACATTAGACCGTATCGCGAAAAAAAAGTAGGTACTTTTGTACTTATTTTCCAAAAGATTAATGCTTTTTGACGATGTCTACACAGAGCCAAAAAGTTCACCTATAATCAAAGAGACTGCCATCTAAAAAAGCTATTTGGCCAAGGAGAGCGACAGGAGACAAAATTGAAGAAATTTTTGCTAGAAAATCTTCTAGTTTTTAGCTTGAATTTCTTCTTAAATTTATTGAAAAGGATACCGTCTGAAAACGAGGAGATAGGTAACTTCTTATTTATTAATTTTTTATGTCATTTTGTCAAAAAAATAAATTGTTAGAAGAAATCTGCTTGTTTTTATGAGAAAATTTTTTAAAGCAAATCAATAAGGACATCCTCTAATTTTTACTAGAACCTTTTTGAATTTATTAAAAAGGAAAACTTTTTGAAAGAGTTTTTAGTGCTTAGCACGAAATTTTTTTTTTTTTTAATTCAATTTTTAATTGTTGGGGTAAGTGGAAAAAAATTCAACAACTATTTACAGCGAAGGTTGACTGTATAGCTATTTCACGAAAAACCATTTTCGATCATCAGCACTCTTTTCGGAAGTGGATGCACCGGGGAATCCAACAGCTTGCACAGAGTCTCAATGGCCGAGTGTGTTTATGCGTTGGATCATTGCGGCTGAAGATGGAATGGACTCGGGTTCAATCCCCGGTGCATCCACTTCCGAAAAGAGTGCTGATGATCGAAAATGGTTTTTCGTGAAATAGCTATACACTCAACCTTCGCTGTAAATGGAAAACTTTTTATTTTTAAAAGAGCCCTTGGGACATTCCAGCCAAAAGAGGAAAACGACATAAAATTTAAAATGCTTCTAATCATTCCTATTTATTCAGTTACCTGTAACTAAATGTGTATATTTTCCTAATCTGGTAACAGAAATATAGAAAAATATGTAAAAACGCAAAATTTTTTCCATAGAACTTTGACTTCACACCTAACTATTTTGCGGAAAAAGTTTGGTCATGTTTGGCACTGCTATATTAGCTATATTTTCATTTGTAAAAAAAAAAATTTGCAAGTCATTCAAGTAAGGCGAGGAAAAATTTAAATAATTGCATAACAAAAAATTAAAAAAAGGTATGTGATTTTTGTGTATATCTTCATATAATTGATTCATATGGGGTGTCCCAGGAGTAACACGAAAAGGCATAAAAATTGGTCTGGTAACCTCAGGTATGTCCCTATGAAACCAGATATTTATGAAAGTAAGGATTAAAAGGCTGTTCACCGTCTAAATACATTTTTTTAAGTTAATAGGGTCATACTGTGGTTTCTAGACTATTTTTAAATGTGTCCCAGGAGTCACACGAGTCTGAACTCTAATGTATTATTCAGATGAATGCCGCACAGAGGAAAAGGAAACAGCGAGTTTTAAATAATTGTTTCGAGAGATGTTGAATTAGACTTGTTTTAAATAAATATTTAATCAGAACTTTGAAGTAAATATAAATATTATTTTGCATTCACTTTATTTTTTTTAATTTAATTGGCTTGGTTTCAATTCTGCTGGGAGAAATTTATGAATAACTTGGTCAAAAAGGGCTAAAACAATAATAAAACTGATTTCAATAATCTAGTATATTACATATTTCGCACTTGTCCCAGGAGTCACAAGTTTAAATATTTGAAAATAGTTAATTGAATTTGAATATATAAAATATTTTTATAGAATATGGTACTATGCAGTCTGTTTTTTCGACCATATACAAATTGTAGGTGAAAGTTGAATAGTTGAGCTAAAATTCGTATTCGTGCTCATAAAGGTGCAACAAAGGGATTTTTCGGTGTCCCAGGATTCACACTCATTTACTGAGTAGTTACAAAGCTATTTGTTATTATTTAGCTAATCCTTTTAATGCATTTGTTGTATTGGATATTTATCGATGTCGATAAATATATTTCATAGCAATTTAAGTCCCGATGTCAGTTTTATAATTCAAAGTTGACTAAGCTCTGGAGTCAAATGTCCCAGGAGTCACGATGGAATGTCCCCCTTATTAATTAAAATTTTGCTATAAACGTCTTTACGTACGTACATGTATGGATATACTCGTATATACTAGAAATATGCATAACAGTTATTGCATCAGCCACTTTTTATGTATGTGTGCAATAACATGTTAAAGAAATTAAAATTGAGAACTTTTTATTTTTAAAAGAGCTCTTATGTGTTTCCTTCGTTCGTCAATTTCACTACGGCTTTGCACATTTCTACAATTCTCAAACGATTAGTAAAGCACTTGGTATAAAGAGTTTATTATGTCCATCTGCACTTATATGAAATGAAATATTGCCCTTTGTCTGAATAAGTCCTAGGAAAATACTAGTTGACTTATTATGTTTTCCGATGAAAATCAAGATTCTCTTCTTAATAATATTAAACAGGGTTTCTTCTTAATTTTACAGGTTATCTGCTAAATTTATGTGAAAATGTTTCCATATTTATTCTAGGAGTCATCTTCTTAATTTTATATAAGAGGTCTTCATCTTAGTTTTATAGGTTATCCATTAAATTTTACTGAAAATGGTTTCATCTAAAATCCACGGGTTATCTTCTTAATAATATTGAAAAAGGTTTTCATATTAGTTTTACAGTATATCTACTTAGTTTTATTAAAATGAGATATCCAGTCATAATAAGACGGGCATCTTATTGGGGAGAAAGCGTAGAGAAATTCGCTAAACTTTGTTCTGATTTACAGCGCATTTTTGGTGGTCTTTTGGCTCTGTGTAATGTGCTGGCAATAAAAGGTGCGTTAAGATGGTAGACATTAACTACTGGGTGGTAGTGACATCAATGGCGCACATAAGGTTAATACGACTATATAGTCGAAACCTTCGTCTCAGGCCAAAGGCATACATAGTAGGGCTTATGATTCGATCTCGAGCAGTGTCGAGAAATTCGAGGATCGAGAAAACCGGGACTCGGGTTCTCGATTAAATCTCGTTTCTCGGATTTCTCGATAACATATTGTGTCAAAAAACATGAATATCAAAAATTTATCGCATGTCATTGGGAAGAAAAAATTTTATATTATGAAATTGTAATTGTAGGTATTTCTCTGGGAATTTTGTGCACTGATTTGTGAAATACACCTGGGAATGGCGTAAATGGCATATATTCATACACATGTAAGTACATACAAGCAGAACAATCTACGAAACAGCATAGTATGCTTATACCGCTTATTTGTGCGATATAGTTGAATGTCGAGAAGCTCGCGAGCCTTTCGAGATTTTCGAGATTCGAGAATCTCGCAAGAACCCGAGTCTCGCGAGAAATCTCGTCTCGCTCGAACTCGAGAAATCGTAAGCTCTAATACATAGTACATACATACATAAGTGTAGTGAACTTGGGGTACCGTGTAGGTAGGCATTAGTAGTGGGACTCTTTTCGAATAATATTCGAATAAATATTATTCGAATAAACGAATAATAATATTCGAGGGAAAAAATTGGAATAGTACTATTCGAATAGTACTATTCGAATAATACTATTCGAATAACACTATTCGAATAATACTATTCGAATAGTAATATGTATGTACATGCATAATTTGGGAATTTCACTTGCCTCCGCACAAGCCAGAGTACGTATATGTATATGTACATACATATGTATGCACTTACAAAAGCAAAAGCATACATACATACATACAATAGCTATTCGAGAATAGTGGTATTCGTATAGTGAAAAAGCTAAAAAAAAAGAAAGTGGTTTTTCTTCGAAATAGCTATCACATCTACCATCGCTGTATGAGCTAATTGGATTTTTCCGCTTATTCCAAAGTATAAAAATTAAAATTGAAAATAATAAATTTCGTGCTAGACACTAACATGCCTAATAATGCTAAAAAAAAATGTTTTCCGTAAAGACATCATACCTATGAGTGGACTATTTTTTTGGTCCATATAAGCCGAGACGGCCTAATCTACATACATATGTACATATTTACCCACAAAATACTTATTTATGTATGTACATAGCTATGTACATAGTATATAAAGCCATTTCACTTTTTTTTTGCTTTCATTTCTTAGATTGGTGATGCAGTACACCTCTCACACTTCTCCAACAGGTATGTATGTATGTATGTATCTCGATCGATGAAGGTGTTGGCGCGGCGCGTTGATCGGAAACGGTATTGGAGGATTATTGCTCAAGTGGTTGATGGTTTTATGAGGAAAATTTATTGAAATATGATAATTTATTTGTGCAATCAATTGTTGGCAATAAATACGAGTTCAGTTGCGTTGCATTCGGTTGACTAAGGTGAAAACAACAAGGTGAAAACAATTCAATTTAAAACAAGAGCATAAAAAAACAGCAAAATTACCAACTACAACAACAACAATACGTAGGTATATGCATATGTATGTACATATGTATTTATAAGTATTTACATAAGTGCAAGAGTTTCATATTTACATTGAATAAAGA
Organism: Urophora cardui; assembly: GCA_960531455.1. Classification (NCBI taxonomy): domain Eukaryota; kingdom Metazoa; phylum Arthropoda; class Insecta; order Diptera; family Tephritidae; genus Urophora; species Urophora cardui. Next base: position 151,533,738 of record OY482671.1, on the reverse strand, counting down.
TATGGGCTCAAACGTGAGCCAAATGTGAGGTGAGTCAATCGAAAATGATGGAGCTGTGTTTAATTCTTTTTTTCATTTTTGCAATTTTTCGGTTTCTTGTTACATTTTGAGAACACGAAATATCAGAATAAATGAGACGCGCGGAATTTGCAGCATGAAGACTAATCATACCTATAATCTTGATAGATTCAAAAGTTAACATATCTCTAAATATGTATGTATGTATTTTAACTCAAAAGATGCGTGTTAAATGTCTACAGAGTCGTAAGTCTCAGAAGCAGGAAATTAAATTTGATTATAAGTTATAACATAGACTCCAGACTAGATTATAGCCAAATAAACCTGCACGTTTTAAGCTCAAGGCTATACATATACTTATCCATTGGCGCACTCAGGGCCGCCGAGAGAAAATCCGGGCCCGGGGTCAAAATAACTAAGGGCCCCCATACTAAATGAACAAATCCTCAAAATCAAAATTCAATGAATATATAGTTACGAACTTTAATTTATCTATACATGGCCGCTGTGGTGCAGTGGGTAGAGTGCTCGCCTGCTATGCCAGGCTTCTGTTTTAGCCACTCAAAAAAAAAAAATGGACGTGTTTTTGTAGCGTCCGGAACGCAGTTTAAGTGGCTAAAACAGAGGCATTAAACTAAATTTCTGTCGCTAACATACTTTAATCATTAGCTGTGGCCTAAATCTTTCCTTTTATCATAAAACGATACAATATTTCGCGATATTTCTGCCTCAAAAGTTCAAAAAATCGTTCGAACATACCGTCCGAAACGCCCAGGATATACCCATATCGCTGTATAAGAATTTGCATCATACCGAATTTTTCTGTTGCAACAGAAAACGAATTCAAATTTATGCTGCAAAGTCGACGCCAAAAACCAACAATTCCTTAAGTGGGGTGCAGACACTTTAAGAGATTTATAAAATTTGTTGAAATTTAAAATGATTGCTATATACGAAAGGTGATTAAAGGTGTTGTTCGTTTATTTTCTGTAAGCAAAAACTTGGATATCATTTTGAGATTCCCGGGCCCTCTAAAGCCCGGGCCCGGGGCAATTGACCCCCTCAGCCCCCCCTCTCGTCGGGCCTGGGCGCACTCAAGGGGGGGAGGGGTTTGGGGTTAAATTGAGATATTTTGATGAAATTTGGAATACAAATTGGTATCGAGACTGGGACGATTGGTATTGAAAATGGGCGAAATCGGACCATGACCACGCCCACTTTCCCCATATAGTAAAAATCGGATATTTTTTATCTCAGTCACTAATAGAGCTGGAGTGACAAAATTTCACCTACGTATTCAGCTCAGGCCCTTATGAAGAAATATGGTGAAATTTTGGAAAATGGGCGGTGCCACACCCACTTATTAAGGGGCAAACATTGAAAGTTTTATAGGTCATAACTCAGAAACCGTAGCGGATATATCGACGAAATTTGGTACGCGTAATTTACTTACTTAGGAAAATTTTTGGACGAAAAATTGCCAAAATCGGTTGACGACCACGCCGAAATTTATATATGGGAACTATTAAGAGGCCTAATAAAAACATTTTAAGCGATATATTTGTCAAATATAAAGATATGTCATTGAAATTTTGTGTCATGAGTCCAACTATAGACATAAAACAAAAAATAGAAAAATGTTGGAAAATGGGTGTGGCACCGCATCTTTTCAGACAAAGGAATCTACGAGATTTCGGAACACATAACTCTACAAATAATTGAGATGCTATGACGAAATTCAGTTTGTACACTTTAATAACTTGTGGTATTACATGCTCAAAAATTTAGCGAAATCGGCTTATGACCACGCCTACTTTTTAACAAAGATATTTCTGGAAAACCCTTTGGGAATTTGTAACGTGACATCTTTGTAATTAGAAGTCATAAAGCGCTGCAAATTTGCACTAACAATAATATTTATATGCTTAGTTGGATTATTGATGAAAATTTTGAAAATGGGCGTGGCTGCGCCCACTTTATGCGGCACTCGATTCATATAAAATACACCCTAATCGAACAAACGCAAACAAACAATGAAAGCATACAGCTGAGTATCTAATGTTCTTAGGCTTCCTTACTTGTTAGTTTTAGTTTAAATACAGAGAAAATGCAATGAATTGAGATTTAAAAGGTGCCTTTCGTTAATGTGTGCATACGTAGGTCCACTCCCCAAACATAAATTTAAGTAAAAATTGTCTGGACGAGTTTTAAGTTTTTTTTAATTTCCCGTTGGATATTGAAAACCCCCCAAAAATTTTTTTCTGTGTGCGCCACTGTACTTATCTACGCTTTAAACTAAGGGCATAAAAGCTTGCAAAATATTTCAGCAAACAAACTTATTTATGTAAGAATCTATCTACTTTGTTCTCGTTAGCATGCGTGTTTGAGATTTGCGTTAAAAACATTTCGCTAAGCCAAACATTGACATCTTAAATTAACTATGTATGTAGATAGATACATTAAGGTGGAGAGAAAATTTTTTTTTGGAAATTCAATTTGTTCCAAAGCCAGAACGGCACCTTTCTAGCCCAGAAATATGCCTGTAAAATTTGATTGACCTAGTCGCATGTTTAGAGGTGCCCCCAGCCCCACAAAGTTGAAAAAAATAGCACGATCTGGTACAAATGTGAAATTTCTAAAATTATAAAATCAAAAAACGAAGTATGAGAATTGATAACCATGGCTAAGCTGAGTATTAAAGTGAATTTTTTTTGTTGGAAACAACAACAACAAAAGTTATTAAGGGTCAAAGTTTATATTATGCATTTTTTAAGTTGCAATTACTTACACACTACTGAACCGATTTCGAATATTTTTATGCCATTCAATAGGTATTTGGATTCCCTTTAATTTGATATACATTTTCAGTGTGTTCCTTAACACCCCCTGCGGGGGTCAAACCCCCTTTTACCCTCCTTACTTTTCTTATATAAAATGTATATCAAATAAAAGGGAATCCAAATACCTATTGAATGGCATAAAAATATTCGAAATCGGTTCAGTAGATTTTAAGTAATAGCAATTAAAAAAATGCATAATATAAATTTTGACCTTTAATAACTTTTGTTGTTATTGTTTCCAAAAAAAAAACAAAATTCACTTTACTACTCAGCTTAGCCATGTTTATCAATCCTCATACTTCGTTTTTTGTTTTTATAATTTTCAAAATTTCATATTTGTACCAGATCGTGCTTATTGCTTTCAACTTTGCAGGGCTGGGGGCAGTTCAAAACGTCATCCTATCGCCAGGGGGGTTCATTAACTCGTATAAAGACAACTTTTCATTGCTGGTACGTTCAAAAAGAAACAAAAAAAACTGAAAATACAAAATATAACTGAAAATACTTATCTAATATGAATATGGAATATAGAACTGAAAACGAGCTTATAACTACACCTTTTCCACAAGTACTTCAGAAAGCGTAAAATGTACTTCAGAATAGTCAATTGTACTTCAGAAACCGTAAAATAAATTTCAGAATAATCAATTGTACTTCAGAAATTATAAAATGAATTTCAGAATAGTCAATTGTACTTCAGAAACCGTAAAATGAATTTCAGAATAGTCAATTGTACTTCAGAAATTATAAAATGAATTTCAGAATAGTCAATTGTACTTCAGAAACCGTAAAATGAATTTCAGAATAGTCAATTGTACTTCAGAAATTATAAAATGAATTTCAGAATAGTCAGTTGTACTTCAGAAACCGTAAAATAAATTTCAGAATAATCAATTGTACTTCAGAAATTATAAAATGAATTTCAGAATAGTCAATTGTACTTCAGAAACCGTAAAATAAATTTCAGAATAATCAATTGTACTTCAGAAATTATAAAATGAATTTCAGAATAGTCAATTGTACTTCAGAAACCGTAAAATGAATTTCAGAATAGTCAATTGTACTTCAGAAACCGTAAAATGAATTTCAGAATAGTCAATTGTAATTATAATAATAATAATACAATGGCGCTATTATAACTCTGACGAGTTTTATGGCCGAGCTTCTCTCCCAATTCGAGGTGTGCTCCTTTTTGTTTTTCCTACTAATTGGGTGGACCTACAGTTTTATGCCGGCTCCGAACGGCGAATGCATTTTTTGTGAGAAGCTTTTTCATGGCAGAAATACTCTCGGAGGGTATGCCGCCCACTGCCAAGAGCTGACCGCTGCTCTTAAAAAACCCAATAATTGGATTTTTACTAATTAGAAAAATTGTTTTTTTTTTTTTTTTTTTTGGTGTTTAGCTCGGACCGTGGTTTGAACCCGAGACCTCTGGCATAGCAGGCGAGCACTCTACCCACTGCACCACAGCGGCCACTTCAGAAAGCGTAAAATGTTCTTCAGGAAACGTAAATTGTACTTCAGAAACAGCAAATTGTACTTCAGAAGATGTAAAATGTACTTCAGAATAATAAATTGTACTTCAGAATAATAAATTGTACTTCAGAAACCGTAAATTGTAATTCAGAAGTAATAGGGATCTATATATAAAAAATGGTGTAAGAAATGTATAGTACTTCATAAAATGAGAACGGCTGGGTCGATTTCTGTAAAATTTTTTGTCAGTTGTTCGTATTCTCGAGGAGAAGGTTCTTGCGGTATAAAATTTTGGAAAATCCCTCCGGAAAAGTTCGAAAATTAGAAATATCGAAAATTAAAAGTTCTCAGCGTTATACGTAGGGATAGGGATAGGGATAGAGATAGGGAAATTAGGTTTGTCGCAGCGAATATATGTATATAACTTTTATTCAAAGAATTGACATTTTTAATAGCTTTATAGGAAACAAATTTATCCAGAACAACGTCTGCCGGGTCAGCTATGTAGTTTTAAATATTTCAGAGGCCTGCAGCTAGGTATTCCACATTACTGTATGTAAACTATGTAGGAAAGTGGGATTTATTTGTATCCAAACATGTGTACTTTGCATTTGAACTATGTACATACATACTTGGTAATATCTAAATTTTTAACCGAAGTAGCCCCTGTTCGCTTCATTCGATTGTCATATATTACGTCCAGGTTCCAGACATCGTTGAAGCTATGTAAATCTCCATCGGCTATTCCGTGAACGAGCAAGTTGGTGCAAAGTATTCCAAATTTATCGAAATTATCTACCAAATTTTTGAATTCGTGGGCTGGACTGTTCCTTATGATTCTGAAGAAGAATTTAAGGTTTCTGAAGTACAATTTATTATTCTGAAGTACATTTTACAGCTTCTGAAGTACAATTTACTGTTTCTGAAGTACATTTTACTGTTTCTGAAGTACAATTTACTGTTTCTGAAGAACATTTTACGGTTTCTGAAGTACAATTGACTATTCTGAAATTCATTTTACGATTTCTGAAGTACAATTGACTATTCTGAAATTAATTTTACGATTTCTGAAGTACAATTGACTATTCTGAAATACATTTTACGATTTCTGAAGTACAATTGACTATTCTTAAGTACATTTTACGGTTTCTGAAGTTAATTTTACGCTTTCTGAAGTACTTGTGGAAAAGGTGTAGTCTTAGTTTTCAAATGTTCATAGTAGGTACTTTGCGAATTCGAAATATAAAGGCAATGAGTTCGAAACAATGTTGAAACCATATGTTACCATAGTACCAAGAGAAAAAGTAACATATGCATGTTTTTAATACAATCACTCTCTCCAATTGGAATTTTTCTCTGAGAGAATTTCGAATATGTGTACATACATACATACATATACACGCAGAGAACTATATTGTTGAGACATCCATATTTTTTAAAAAATAAAATTTTTTTTTATATGACACCCATTATATGCATAAGATATCTATAGTTTATTTATCAGACAGGGTTATCAATTTATATAATATATATATAATATATATATATATACACTAAAAAAAAAAATTCTCTCGATCAAAGACATAATTTTCCTTATTTTGAACACGCGTCCCAATACAAAATTTTCTTTGTTTTGTGTAAATTTTCTCAAAAATGTGGAAAAAACATAAAAAAACATTCAAACAAATTCGTTGCCATGGGGATTTGTATGGGAATTTAATTTCTCAAAATTAAAGAAATCAAGTCTTCAAAACAAGGAAAGTTGGGAATGGAATGGCGCTTAAAGAATTTTTCATTATTTTAATGTATGAATTTTTTCAAAACAAGTATATGAAACCATGGTAACGCATGTAACAACAATATTTTATGAACCTTTTAACATATTTTAAGGAAAATTTACTCAAAACAAAGAAAGTAGTGTTCAAAATAGGTAAACAATTTCCTTGACCCCTATATATTTTTTTTTTCTCTCAGTGTATATGTATATTATGCATGTATGTATATGGATGTGATATCAATAAACATATAACATTTTCAGGTCAAATGAAATCTTTTTCAAGTCAAGTGAAACTTTTCTGAAGTCAAGTGAAACCTTTTTCAATTGAATTGAAACCTCCTCCAATTGAATTGAAACCTTCTTCAATGGAAATTAAATCTAGAAAAGTTTAATTTCAATCGAAATAAGTTTAATTTCAATTGAAAAAAATTTCAATTCAATTGAAAAAGGTTTCACCTGACTTTAAAAAAGTTTCACTTGACTTGAAAAAGGTTTAATTTTAACTGAAAATGCTATAGTCTACGCCGTGCAGCGTTCGCATCGGCCTCTAAAAATACGCATAACTAAAAAAACAAAAACACAAAAAAAAATTTATTTTTTTGGTAATCAAATATAAACAACAACAAAGTGACAAAATGCCATGCACAGCAACAGCAGCCGTAATAGGCAGCAGTAGCGATTCTGAGATTGAAAACACTAAAAACTGAAAACAAACTGAAAAAAAAAAACAAAAAAATGAATCGTTAAAATTCCCAACACGAATTTTCAAGCGAAAACCTTTGCAATTAATAATGGTTGATATTGTTTTTGTTGATTTACGCTATTGTTGCTATCAAAAATTTCTGTCATTGATACAATTTTCGTCTGTATGACTATTGTTGTTGCTTTGTTAGCTTTATTGTTGTTGTTTTGCTTATATTTTGTGTTTTTTTAGCGTTAGTGAGCGCACCTACGCAAGCAATGAGCAATATCTACATATGATGTACATACATACAATGTATGTACTTAATTTTTTACGAAGCAATTTTTTTCATAATTTTGTTTTGTTTTCTATTTTATAAGAGTAGATAGATACAGCCAGACGATGCAAGAAAGTACATACTTTCAGAAAGTGAAAATTTTAAATTTTTGTTTTTGTTACTTAAAAAAAAATATTTCATAGTTATCTATGTACATACCTACATACATACATATGTATATAGAAAATGGGATTTGCGTTTAAAGCTAATTTTCTCATGGAATGATATACCCCTTTCTAAAATCTAATTGTCGTTTCTAAAATCCAGTTAACGCTTTCTAAAATCCATCTGGAAATGTCTCTAAGAAGCACACACTTCTTAGACTGAATTGAGATAAATAAATAAAATATATTTAAAAATACAACAATACTGTTGAGCGAGTAAAGGTGGGTGGCAAAAGAAAAGCGACAAAAAGTTCAACTGCGTACCAGGCCGTGTTTGGGGGAGTTGGTTAGCGTGCCGCTAACATTAACACCTTCTCACGGGGGAGTTGGTTAGCGTGCCGCTAACATTAACACCTTCTCACGGTGGGTCTAAGTTCGATTCCCGGCTTGACCCCGAAAAGAAGTCTGATGATGAGGAATTGGTTTTCTTCGAAATAGCTATCTATCACTTCTACCATCGCTGGTAATACGTAGCCTGAACTTGTTCGCTTTTCGCCAAAATAAAATTAATTAAAAAATCTTCTGTGTCCACACAATAACACAATAAGTAACTTTAAGTGTTGAGCTAGGCTATAAGAGCTCCCGAAAAGATGTATGATGATTAAGAAAGTGGTCTTTCTTCGAAATAGCTATCACATCTACCATCGCTGTATGAGCTAATTGGATTTTTCCGCTTATCCCAAAGTATAAAAATTAAAATTAAAAATAATAATTTCGTGCTAGACACTAACATACATAATAAATAAATAAATATTTTTCAGTTTATCTCCCATTTCCCCCTCAATCAGAAATGATAACATACATATCATTGATTAATCGTTTCCAGGCGTGTCCAGATTAGCTTATGAAAATTCAAAGTTTCCAATGGAATCAAATCTTTGACTATATCAGTATCGATAGTGGTTGATAAAATGTAAGTAAAAATCATCAAAGTTTCACGAAAGAATTTAAGTTTAATTTAATTTTTTTTTACTTGAATTTTATATGAAATCTGACAAGGAAAAAATTTAATTTTCACTTATGTAAATTTTTTCGTGAAACCGACTGTTAGTCTCGGCAAACAACAAACAAACAAAAAATTAAAAACACTATTGTTGGGGTAAGTGGAAAAAAATTCAACAACTATTTACAGCGAAGGTTGAGTGTATAGCTATTTCACGAAAAACCATTTTCGATCATCAGCACTCTTTTCGGAAGTGGATGCACTTACCCCAACAATTAAAAATTGAATTAAAAATAAAAATTTCGTGCTAAGCACTAAAAACTCTTTCAAGTAAAAACACTATGTTTCGCTTTTAAAGATATCGGTCACCCCTCGTCTATGGACAATAAACTTTTCGAAGAAGATTAAAAAGTCATTCCCACAAAAGCCACTTCAGTCGTGGCAGCTGTCAATTTGTAGGAAAAAATTAAGGAGTGCATGTCTTTGTATGCATCTTGGCGCATCCTAAATACATACTAAATGACCGCATTGATGAGCCACTCAAGCGACCGCAATGCTGTGGTCCAAAAAATTGCGCAAATCGCTTAGTTAACCAACTAATTGGCTGCTGTGCCAACTGTCACTGCTGCAGCTGCATCAACAGTTGACCCTATTTACATACATATGTATGTATGTATCAGGCGCGGATCCAGGATTTCGGCAAAGGGGGGGGGGGGGGGGGTTTTGAAAATTTCTTTTTTTGGAAGATGTTTTTAAGGGCAGACGCTGCACATAGGTAGATTTTACGAATTTATGCGGCCAAAATTGAAAATTTTAAAATTGGTGCCATACAAAATCCAAAATCGCTCTACGTTTATAATAGACCGGGCGATAATAAACCGGTCTTCTCGACTTTTATAGACAACGGGGGTGTCCCTGCCGCTAGTCGAAACTTATTATTCTCTCACTTTTTCGATTTTTTTTTACGTATTTTAAGTAACCCATTTTTAAACGTCAATATTTTCAGTTTTAAGACAGTTATCAAAGTAAACATCATGGACTCGGGTGCTTCAGGTAAATATCATTATTTATTGAAGAAATCGTCAACCTAGCATAATAAAAGACCCACCATTTTGAAGCTTTTAAGCATATCGGCCTTTCTTGAAAAAATATTGTTAATTTTTTAATTCAAAAGCATTTTAGTTATATTATCGCCTCCGATCGATTACCCGTCAATTTCTCTACGGAAAAATGCAAAGCCAGAAATTATCAACAATGGATTAAAAATTGGCCTATTTGGAAAATTACCTGCTTTCGTATTTTTAGTGTTTCCAATTTTTCAAAGTCAAGGAAATACTTATCATAAAAAGGGGCTAAGAATCCTAAAGCTACATTTTTTAGAAGAGTTTTGAGTATGCAATTTTGCAGCTCATTCAATTTTAATATAACAATATGCAACATTCAACTTTTTGAAAATTTTCATTGGCTTTTCGGAAATTTTAATTGGAACGGTCTCACCCTACACCCTACAGAAAAAAACTTCTAAAATTGACGGAATTTTTCACAGCATTGAGAATTTCACTTTTTACACTAAAATGGGTTGGCTACATAACAGTACTCTTAGAAATCTCCTCAAAATCTTCTATAAATTATGGCCTTGCTTTGAAATTTTTAATCCACTTTCAGAAATTTCTACGATTTTTCAGATTTTTTCTATAAGCTCAGAAATCCTGCTAAAAACGATTTTTATTGAAAAATTTTCTATATTTTTAAACTAAAATAAGAAAGTAAAATTTCCGACAGAACTCTTTGAAATAAATTTAATGATTTTTTTTGAGTCACTGTATATATTTATACTCAGCTGTACTATGTAGTACACAGAGTATTATAGTTTTGATTTCCTAACGGTGGATTGTAACAGAACGAAATAATCGAGATAGATATAGACTTATATATATCAAAATGATCAGGCTGAAAAGAGAAATCGATTGAGCCATGTCCGTCCGTCTGTCCGTCTGTACGCACGATAACTCGCGCAAAAATTGAAATATTTTGATGAAATTTGGAATGCAAGTTGGTATCAAGACAGGAACGGATGGTATTGAAAATGGGCGAAATCGGACCATGACCACGCCCACCTCCCCTATATAGTAAAAATCGGAAATTTGGTATCTCAGTCACTAATGGAGCTTGGATGACAAAATTTCACCCACGTGTAGAGCTCAGGCCCCTAGGAAGAAATTTGATGAAATTTTGGAAAATGGGCGGTGCCACGCCCACTTATTAAGGGCCAAACATTGAAAGTTGTACAAGCCATAACTCAGAAACCGTAGCAGATATATCGATGAAATTTGGCACGCTTGATTTACTTACTCAGGCAAATGTTTGGACGAAAAATTGTCGAAATCGGTTGACGACCACGCCCACTTTTATATATGGGTATTATAAAGTGACCTAATAAAAACATTTTAAGCGATATCTCTGTCAAATATAGAGATATATCATTGAAATTTTATGGTAGGAGTCCAACTATGGACATAAAACAAAAAACACAAAAATTTTGGAAAATCGGCGTGGCACCTCCTCCTTTTAGAAGCAGGAATATACGAGATTTCTTAGCCTATAACTCGACAAATAATTGATATATTATGACGAAACTTGGTGTATATACTTTCATTACTTGTAGTAATACACGTTCAAAATTTTAGCGAAATCGGTTGACAACCACGCCCACTTTTATATATGGGAACAATAAAGGGGCCTAATAAAAACATTTTAAGCGATATCTCTGTCAAATATAAAGATAATTCATTGAAATTTTGTGGCATGAGTTCTACAATAGACCGGAAACAAAAAATTGAAAAATTTTGGAAAATGGGCGTGGCACCAAAGGAATCTACGAGATTTCGGAGCCCATAACTCGACAAATAATTGAGATATTATGACCAAACTTGGTTTATAAACTTTTATAACTTGTGTCAATGGACACGCAAAAATTTATTCAAATCGGTTTATGACCACGCCTACTTTTTAACAAAGATATTTCTGGAACACCCTTTGGGAATTTGTAACGTGACATCTTTGTAACTAGAAGTCATAAAGGAATGAAATGTTGCACAAAGAATAATATTCATATGCTTAGTTGGATGACTGATAAAAATGTTGAAAATCGGCGTGGCTACGCCCACTTTATGCGGCACTCGCTTTATATAAAATACGCCGTGTTTCCATCAAACGCAAACAAACAATGAAAGCATACAGCTGAGTATCTAATGTTCGATTCCACTCGAACTTAGGCTTCCTTACTTGTTTTCAATAAAATCGACTTTTAACTCAAATTATTAAAATTTTGCATTAAACAAGCAATTTGGAATAGATGTAGACAATAAAATATTTTTGGCCGCATAAAACTTGAAAATCTACCTATGTGCGCTGGTGAAAATATGGACTAATACCACCTACTATTATTATTCTATATACTAGTTGCGCCATTTCCCGCACCTTAACCCATTAGTGGTCAAAGCACATCTACAATAAATATAAAATATATCATTGGGTGTTCCCAAATTGGCACGGCCCACTAATGGGTTAAACACAACAAAATCAAAACCCTCCAAATTAACAATATGTATGTATGTCATCACATAAAGTGCATGAGATTTCAATTGAAGTTCTAAATAACATGTATAACGTATGTAAGTTAGTGTCCGACCGAATATTCGGCCAAGCTTCGGTATTCGGCCTATTCGGCTGGTATTTTTTATTCGGCTTCGGCTTCGGCCTTCGGCTGAAAAGGTCGAATAATAGATGTGTTTAATAACAAAAAAAAATTGACTGGATTTTACGAATTTTTGATTTTTTATAAGCGACAGAATATCGTAACTTCTAGTAATATGTTTTTGTTATTGAACAGGCCTAAGATTCCGAACGATAACTTACGCTAATTATTAAATATCGTCACCTTAGTGTGTCGATCAATTCTTTTAAAGTGTCATTAAATTAAACATAGTTTTTTACACGAAAAAGTGGTTTATTCACTTATTGGCCATAAAAACAAAGAGATCATAAGTAAAAATTCAATACAGTTTCAAAAAAAAAATAGTTTTATGTATGTATAATACTATGCTACAGCAAAAAAATTACCAAGAAATTCAAGTACTGCTATTGTTTTATGGTTAGGTTTTTGAGATAATGGTAATTTTGTGTTTTCTTGGTTATCACTTCATTAAAAATTATTTTCGCGGAAGTCTCTTTTTTTGGCGTACAACATAAAGCTGTTGAACCTTAAGTATTGAATTTTATTTACCTACATAAAGACTGAATTTTTTTTATTTTTGTTTACAACTATGTATGTATTTTTGTAAGGTGTTTTGTTTATTCAAAAAACAAAAAAAAAATTAATTGTTATGAATAGAGCTCGGAAAAATAGGTGAAATCAAGCGCCTAAAAAATGCTACATTTTGTAAATTTTGGTTGTTTTCAGTGACGGGATTACAATTTAAATATAAAGGGGTAGCATATTGGTATGGTGAAGATTTTATTAGAAAAGTTCTTAATCATGTTACACAAATTTGCAGTTTGAATAAACATACAGTGGTGTGTGATGAAATAAAGCCAAAGAGGGATTTAGTTTCTTTGACATTTTTACTGAAAAAAAGTATGAAGAACACATTTTGTATTTTATATTTTTGTACATCGTCAAGCTTTTTGAAAGCAAAACAAAACTAGCTGTAATGAAAATAAAATTTGGGAAAAGTAAGTAAATTATGGCATAGTTAATGTTCCAATAACTCATAAACAAAAATGCAGAACGGTTTTTACCACGACAGAAATTTCCATTTTTACAGATATGGAATTATGCCGAGTATCCAATTGGAAAATTGTAAACCCTGAAATGGTCATAAGAAAAAATAGGAAAGTTCAAATCAAGTTTTTTTACCTAAAATATGCAAATGTTTAAAGTCAGACCACTACAAATTAAAAAGCTGTATTATATATTCCATTTGCTAATATGCACTTGCCTCATTTTCATTCAAAATATATTTGGTTTGAAACTGTAATTGCTTTTCCTTCACGTGCGAAGATTTTGTCTCAAATTTAGGCGAGTCACTACAAATTTTTAATTTTTTTCTTTATTCTTTATAATTATATATTTATTTAATATACCTTATTTATTATTATTCTTTATTATTATATTTATTTATTGTAGCTTTCTTTGCAATTTTTCACGTGCAACCCATAAAAAACCTTAATAATTTATTTTTCTGGCATCCTAGTAAGCAAAAAATCCAATTGCATTCACGGGGGCTTAGACCTGAATGAACGCCACCCACCCTTAAACTTGCCACTGGATGTGCTCACAAACATTACGTAGCATAATTTTAGGCGTTTGATTTTCACCTATTATCCGAGCTCTAGTTATGAAATAAAAAAAATCTCATACTTAAGTATATATTTTTCTTATTTTGGTATTCGGCTTCGGCTTCGGTTTTCGGCCGAATAAAGGATTATGCCGAATATTCGGCTACGGCTTCGGCTTCGGCCTAAAATTCCAGCTTCGGCCGGACACTAATGTATGTATATTTTTGCATTGGTACGTGCGAATGAGTATCGTATGGTATTGGTGGCAAATTGATCATCAATTTCACTTACCCTTGCATTTAAAGCCAAAATAAATAAGAATATATGTATGTATGTAGTACTTTTTGGTTATATTTATATTTTTAATAGAATTTTTCTTGTTCTTGTTTTTATATAATCAAATTTTTAAAAGATTAATTTAAACAAGAATTGCGAAATGCCTCTGAAAAAGGCAATTTCTCCAACGATTCAGACATTTCTGACCAAATTAATTCTGTACAATCCCGATAAAAATAGGGATAAGAAAAAAAAGAAAATAAATTTGCGATTTGGCAATTTGCGAATAGCATTTGACAAATTTGATTTTATGCACGTGCGTCCAAAGGTACCTACATGAACTTTTTTCGCATGTAGGTACATATTTTGGATGTTATGTGGTCCAACCATTGCTTTTGGAATGATAGTTTTCCTTGATCAGTTTGGGAAATTTGGGTGCAGAATCTATAAGGGCATTAATTTGGGATCTATGATAAACCACAAGGGGGGTTTGAACCCCCAAAAAAAAACCCCCCCCGTGGATCCGCCACTGGTATGTATGTATGTATTTATGTACATGTGAGGATGCAAATTGGATGCTTGGTTGAAAAGAAGTATAATTTAAGCAAATAAAAGGCATGTTTTATCAATTGAAAATGGCTGTGGGATTTTTGAATGCAAGTTCTCGCATGCGTAGATACAAGCTTTTTTGGTCTAGACCACAACTTAATTTTTTTCGCTTGTTTTCTTGGAACATAAAATGCATGATTGCAGACTCTTTGTTACATATATTTATGTATGTAATTAGCTACTTACTCGGCTTGTTAAGTTAATGATAAATGTACCTACATACATACATACATATATTCTTCAAAATGAAGAGTGGCATCCTTTGTAAGCCCAGTAGCAAATCACATTGTCCAAAATTAAATATTTACCCGGAACGGTAATGCAAAATTTTGCGAAAGTAAAACCAAAATATGAAGCACTGCCACGCATGGATAGCGGATATTATGTGCTGCAGCTAGTTTTACGCTTTAACTATTAAAATAACGCTTTAATTATATTACGTAGCCTTTCAGCCTTTCGGTAATAAGATTTGTATCATTTTTTTTTTTTTTTTTCTGCAACTCAGTTTTCTCGAGCGGGCGATTCTTATGCCAAACTTTTTCTTATTATAGCCACGTTATAGTGATATTATTCCAGTAACTACCGTCGTCAAATATGTATGTACATATGTATGTAGATATGTATCTTGACATAGGTATAAGTACTTTAATTTTTCCCTACTTCTTGCTGACGTCATATGGTTTCCAGTTTTTACTATCGCATATCTACATAAAAAGCAAAAAATCAAAATTACTCTCACAAGATGCTGATTGCAAAGCAAAAAACCCCAAAAAAGTATAATAAGCACCTATTTACGGCCCAAAAATTAGTTAAAATGTGCGTAATAACATGTGCGTTTGTAGCTCAAGCAGCATTTTTGGGAAGGCCGGTTGAACAGCAATTGGCTATAATTGGTGGGGAAAGCGGTTTTCGAGTGTGTAGATATGTATGGGTCCACAATTTGCCATAACAACACACTAGTGGTCGGAAACTATCGATAGCACTATCGTCACTATCGATGGTTTCTGAACATCGTTTACACTATCGATGGTTTTCGACTATCGTTTGAACTATCGATAGTTTATTGAAAATTTGAAATGTGACCACTAGGTACCAAACAAACGGTAACTATTCCATGCAGGGTTTGAATTGCTGACTAGCAAGTAGTCAAAGCAACATAAATACGACTATGCATTCTAGTCGCATGGTCGTTTAAAATGTGATTACCCAAAAACATTAAAATTACACTACAATATGGGTATCAAACGAAAGGGGATGACCCCAGGTTTCATTTGGACTTCGATATATTTCGATAAATTTATCGATAACTGTGATTGCCCAAGAACATTAATATTACCCTACAATATGGCTATCAAACGAAAGGGGATGGCCCCAGGTTTCATTTGGACTACCGAACACCGCAAAATGGGTATCAAATGAAAGCGCTTGGCTAGGGCTATCATTTGGTCGAGTCTTAATTAATTATGAACTGATCTAAAAAATATCCATCATCCAGAAATTGTTATGGAACATCGAAACAAATATCAATTGCTCATAACAATTATGATCTGATCGAAAAAATATCGATCTTTGAGTAATTTTTATTGATGATGGAAAAATTTTTCCATTGCTCAATAATTGTTATCAAGTGATTTTTATATTTATTTGTTATAATTGTTATGGTCTCTGGTTAATATATTAATTTTTTTGAACAAGAATAATTGGCTAATAAATAAATAAAACAAAACAATGTACTGAAAAAAGTTTTATTGGATCATCTTCTATTACGTTCATGTATTGGTAAGAATAAGACCAGGACAGGTGGGCAAAGTTTGTTTACATTCAGGTGAAATCGGGTGAGCTCAACAGATGTGTTTGTGGATGTATTTGCTGCCGGACGGCAAAAGGCGGTTACAGTGTGAGCGTAGCCGTAGACTCTCCCAAATCACCCGAAACTATCGTCAACTATCTATATACTATCGATAGTTTGCAAAAAACTATCGTACACTATCGATGGTGCTGACTATCGATAGTTTCCGACCTCTACAACACACATATCGCTAAATAATAAAGTGACACAACTCAGAATTCAAAAATTTTCAGGAGAGCCAAACAACTTTTTTTCTTTACAAGCATTAATATGGTAAAAGGCCGCGTAAAATGGCTGTTTTTCAATCAAAATAGACACCGATTGATAAGTTTTTGTTTGGCAGTCGCTAGAGATACGTTAGGTGTACCGGTTTATGATGAAAACCCAATTTCGAAAAATTTTGAGTTGTGTCACTTTATGATTTAGGGTGCGATATGTAAATTAGGCCGTCTCGCCTAATATGGACTAAAAAAAAAGTCCCCCGTACGCCTTCCCATATGATTTCTCTTACGAAACCATTTCTGGAAAAATTTTTTTATTTTTTTTTGGACGCCGCTAGATGTCGCCAAGGTTAATTTTTTTCATACCTTCGTTATTTATGGTCCGATCCCTAAATTTAATACACCAATTTCTTTGGCTTGAGAGGAGGGTTTCTACTTTATAATTGTATTAACCCTATGTGCGTCATTGGGGTCACTACCACCCAGTACTTAGTTTGTACCACCTTAATGTAACTTTTTTTGCTGGCATGTTAAACTTCTTCAAAGAAAATTAATCTCTTGCAAAAGAAGTATTTCGATCGCCTCAGTACAACTGGAAATAAAACACTTTTAACATTCAGAGGAATATAAGTTTCTCGCTTCCTGTGGTCTTTTAGATTCATTTTACAAAGATTTTTTCTGAGAAGACCCCTTCTGAAATTTTATGGTGAACAATTTTCTAGAACATTTTGACCCCTGCAAAAAAGTTTTGCTTATTGTTAACAAATCAGGTCTAAAACAGGAGTACGCTGGCAGCGCTGCTCTTACTCTGTCTGCTCCTAACTTTCTAATACTTATCTAGGCCTTATTTCGCATGGCGGAAAAGCCTTTGGAATAAGGTGTGCTCTCAGAAAGAGAAAGTACTCCTTATGGCCTGATAACATCAACACAGGAAAGTCGGTCTTATTTTAAGCCTTACGCCATACAAATTTGCAAACCTTATAATTTTCAGACCTTATTTAGTTAGCCTTTAAATCTGCTGTTTTAATTCTTAAATCAGGCTTAGACTTTTTGGTGTGGCTCTTTAGACAAGCGATTATTGCTTGTGGCCACAGATATGTATGTATATGCATATGTACAGTGGCGCACACAGAAAAATATTTTGGGGGGGGGGGGGTTCAATATCCAACGGAAAATTAAAAAAAAAAAAAATACTCAAAACTCGTCCAGACAATTTTTACTTACATAAATCTATGTATGTTTGGGGAGTGGACCTACGTATGCACACATTAAACAAAGGCACCTTTTAAAGCTCAATTCATTGCATTTTATCTGTATTTAAACTAAAACTAAAAAGGAAAGGTCACCTGTATTATTGCGTCATGATTGCAACTGAATTCATATTTTTCGTCATGTAGCAGCTACATTGTTTGTAGCTTTGGTGGAACGAATTGGATTATGGTGAATTAAATATTCCTTAAGTCCACATCGTTGCACACTGGTCAGCCCCCATACATAAAAGTAAAAAATGTTGGTGTCTCAAACAGAAATTTCTGTCATGCATTTCCGTGGGAAATATATTGAATTTTATGGAAAACCTCCTATACGCAATAGACATCATTAAACGTTACTTTGGCTCATTTAAAGTCAACACATTTGAAAAAAAAAATTTTCTGGAAAAAGTTTGTTTACTTAAATAAGAGTATTATGATTTTTGTGAGATTTCAAATTTGAGTGCAAAAAAATGCGGATAACTATGGAAACGTAAGAAAAAGGTATGTTTCATGATTTAGCTGAAGAAAACAGTGAGAACAATTTATTTTTAGCAAAATGCAAGATGAAGAAATCTTAGTTTTTCTATGAGCGTAATTTTCAAGCATTAGCATTTTCACTTAAACTTTAAAAAACTAAGGACCATTCTGGACCAGATCTTATAAGCAGATTTGGGTTGTTTCAAGTGTTCTCTTGAGAAGCCTGTTTATACATTTTTCCCCTTTTTTCCCTTTTTCTTAAAATATCATATTAAATGCAGCTAGTCTATAAAAAATATTGTACATATGTACGTCGACTGTGTTCGATAAAACTTTATTTTCGATAAAATCTGAGTAATTGAGTCTTGTCCCACTCTCCATAAAATTTTTTTTATCCCGCGAAATATCGCGGAAATATTTTTTTGAATTGTAACTTTGTTATTTGACATCGGATTTTTAAATTTCAAATGTCATTAGTTTAGTCTTTGGAAGCTCTATATTTTCTTCTAATGTCCTTTTGACCTATGAAGTCATTTTCACATAGTTAAGTCACCTAACCAAGCTTTTCATCCAAAATAACCTTTTTGTTTCACAAGAAAAAAATCGCCAAAAATAAAGTATTCATGGGATCTCTCTGATATTACGCTTAAACTCTTTGCAATTGAATGGGCAAATTTTTAAAAGGATAAAACTTTCCTGATTTTTACAACTTTTTGTAAAAAACTTACTTTGAAAATCAAAATTCTTTCAAAAATCGCAAAACGTGCACACAATTTTAACCAGCTATCGCTTAGCGAGTTTTTTTTAGACCACTACAAGTTGTATGTCATTTGAAGCGTATTTTAATTGCCTTTCGAATGAGATACTGCTTGTGTTTATCGCATTTGTAACCCCAGCGAAAATAATTTTTGAATGAAGTGATAACAAAAAAACATAAAATTATCGTTATCTCAATTCCTATCCTCCCCCATTCCTGGTTTTCTTGTTTTTTTTTTTTGGCTGTAAACTAGCGTTAGTGGTGGGCGTGGATTACAATATATATGTTTTTATTTTTTCTGAAATATGAGTCGTTTAGTGGGACACCAATGTGCAAAATTTGGTTTCGATAGGTCCATCCGTTTCCAAGAAACTGAGTTTTGTCCCACTCTCCATACAAATGTGACCAGTGTGCGTTGGTGAATTATTTTAAATTAAAACAAATCTCAGCGAATATCCACAGCATACTTTTAGGGAAATGTCTCCACACTGCTTGTTTATAAACACAATCAGTAGTTGTTGACAAACTTTGGCAATGTACATCCACGAATATTCATAGATTTTACAACATGTATTTACACAAATATTTATGCATGTACCATCGTACATCTTTTATAAAATTATTTTTTTATGGTGTGCTGTCAAATTTTGGGGGGGGGGGGGGTTTAACCCCAAACCCCTCCCCCCTTGAGTGCGCCAATGCATATGTAAATATATATATATGTATGTACATACATATGTACTATTCGCATTTAAAATTCTCAACAGGTGTATTTACATACATACATATGTATGTACGTATCTGTTGGCTTTGTGGTTTTGAGCTTCAAAGTAAAGAATATAGGTTAGTATGTATAAAAGTAAAATAAAAATAAATACATAAATGTAAACAAACACGCAAATCTGTTTTTGAAGCATGAAAACTGACCTTACACAAATCAATTGGAGTAAAAATACAACCACACACACGTTGTTAAATGAATGTATGTACATATGTACATATGTGACTGTCGTCTCAAGGAATTAGGTACCTACTAGTGCTGGAAAACCATCGATTGAACTATCGATACTATCGATGGGGCCGATGCCATAGCGATTATCGATGGTTTTTTTTAACCATCGATAGTATTTTACTTGGTACATAACTACGTCTGTTAAAAAAATTAATAAAAAAACTGAGATTTATAATTTTTAAGGTACTTGATTGAAATATATCGGCTATGAACAGGGCCGCGGAGAGGGGGGGGGGCAGCCAGGGCTATCGCCCTGGGGCCCGGAACGTTTTTGGGGGCCCGGAAAGGCAAAGCAGTATTGACTGTACTCGAACTAGGATTTCATAGATACATACATAGGTATTTTGTTGCTACAAAAACTTGTTTTAAAATTGAAGCGTTTAACTTAACCAAATCACCAAACTAAAATTATAAGCATTCAATCAAGTATTTACCTTGTTTATACCTGGGAAAAACCTAGAAAAGTGAGTTGAAATTGAGGAAAATCGCCTTTGGTTTAGAGTTTCCAAAGTACCGCGATTGGTAAGGTGGTGAACCAAGCTTCTTAGAAATATTTACATTTTAAATGAAAAATATTGGTAACCCTGTTTAAATTGATTTCAAAGAGTTAAGGTATAAAAAATTTAAAAAATTATTAAAAGCAGTACCATTTTCTATCTACTATTATTTCCATGATTTTATAGTTAGATACTAGAGTTATTACCAGGAACAAGTGCAAGAAGGATTAAATAAATAAACTGTACTTAAGATTTAGTTACTACTTAGCTGTAATAAATATACATAATTTCTTGCTGAAAATCTAAATAGGAAAATGAAACGCAAGTGACGCAAAAACCTAGAAAAGTTATCTTACTTTCAAAACCAATCTTTTAAATTAACTCATATCTTGAAGTTTCTTTAAAATTTTCCTGTCAAACAAATCTGCATCATTTAAAACTTTATACTTAAGCCATTTTTTTTTTTAATTATTGCCATTTAAAAAGTGAAACGTAAGTGACGCCAGGTAAAAATAGTGTTAATTTTTTTGACGATCGAGTAGCCAATTTAAAAAAAAAACTTCTTCTGCTGCTATAATGAAAACATAAAGGGATAGCATAATGCTGCATACCGAATGTGAGAGGATCTTCAAGCCAAAAGCACACAAAACCCCAATATAACACAGAAGCAGTATAAAGAATAAGCCCTCTCTGGGTTAAGAGGTAGCAAAAGTGAAATACGTATTATATTTGTGCTTGAAAATATAAGTGTTTGCATATGAAGATGCTGAATTTTTCAATATAAGTAACTTATTAAGGGATATTTTTTGGAAATTTTAACTGAAATACCATGTGGCTCATTGTAGGTCTAATAAAACCTCATTTCTTTAACAAATTTACGGTGTTTGAAACGTAAGTGACACTGATCATCTCCAATATGTTTATAAAAAACTAAAGTAGCTCTGTTCAATAACAAAAAATTGTTACGAATTTTTCGTAAAAAATGACAGCTCTCCATATGAAAATGACAGTTTTTATGAAAAATTCGTAACAATTTTTTGTTATTCAACACAGGTATTTTCTTAAATGAATGTTATTTTTTTATTAGATTGAGATTATTTTTTAGGGGGCCCGTAAACTCGAGCTGTCCCAGGGGCCCGGCTCGGCTCTATGCGGGCCTGGCTGTGAATATATAAATAAAAGATTAGTGAATAATTTTATGAAAAAAACTTGCAAATAAAACGGGTTTTTATTGAGAATTGAGCAATTTAGATTTTGATTTCGGCTCTCCTTTATTTTGTGGACAATTGTATATGTACAAATGTGTGTATGTAGTATTCTTACTTTGAATAGTTATTGATTTATTTTTTGTATTGAACTTTTTACATAAATTTAGATTTTTTATTTATTATAATATGTTTCCAAAAAAAATTTATATATTTCTTTTAAATATGGGAACGTAAGTACATACATGCATACATATGTATGGATATGTGCATTAAATATTTGAGTACCATATTTCCCTTTAATGGGCCACCTACGTACATATATGAAACCATCGATACTATCGATGGGTGCGTTTAAAACTATCGATGTTCAATCGATGCAGGGCCGTAGCCAGGAATTTTTTTCGTGGGGGGCTTTATCGTTGTGGATTTTTTTTTTTTTTTTTGAGAAAAATATCGCCCTATTTCAAAAATTGTTTCAAAAACGCCCTATTCCAAAAATTGTTTGAATAACGTCCTACGGGTATTTCAGATTTTGCTTCAAAAACTCTCCCCTCTTTCAGAGAAAATTCCATATACATATATTTCTCTGAAATAGGGGGGTATTGAATAATTGTCTGATATAGGACGTTATTGAAACAAATTCTGTTTTATTCATTTAAAAATTAGACAGTTCTCTTGCAAACACGATGAATACTTTATTTTTGATGATTTTATCCAAGTGAAAAAAAAAATATTTTATGGACGAAAAACTCGGTTAGATTACCCAGCTGTTTTCAGCTGTAAAAGTCCACCCCAAGATTTTTGGTTTATGTTGAGACTCTAACCTGTTTTTTTTTTGCAACTTTGTTATTTGACATCCGATTTTTAAAATTTATAGATATGTCATTATTTTAGTTTTTTGAGCAGAGTTTGAAATTATTTTCAACTTTTTTTTTCATTTCCATTGAATTTCATTTTCATTTGAAAATTAAAAAAATAAACAGCGCAGCGGTAGTATAAAAAATAAAAAGTTCTACTGTACTGCAACTGCGCAGCCTTAAGTTTCAAAAAATTACAGTCTGCTGTTGCTGTATTGTGGAAATTTTTACAGCACTTAAAACTAAAGTTCTGTTTATCTGTGCTTTGCTGTCGACTGATCTGTTTGAAAGTACACAGTAAAGCAACAGCATAAATAAACAAACAAATATATTCGACTGTTCTGTGCTTCGACTACAGATATATTCAAAGGAAATCGAAATTCAAAAGTTCTCAAAAAATTAAGATAACTTTCGCAGAACAGCAACAGCTTTTTTTTTAGACTGTTGGTGTTATGCTGGCTTTATATTTCCCTCTAATATCCTTTGATCTGTGAAGCCGTTTTCATATAGTTGGGTCACCTAGCCGAGTTTTTGGACCATAAAACTTCCTTTTTGTTTCACTTGGAAAAAATCGCCAAAAATAAAGTATTCATCGAATCTTTTTAATATTACGCTTCAAATGTTTGCAATAAAACAGAATAATTTTAAAATTAATAAAACTTTCCAGATTTTTACAACTTCTTATAAAAACCCCAATAAAAACCAATTTTTTTCAATAATCGCAAAAAATCAATAAAATGTTGACTTTGAAAAGTTAGTATTGAAAATAGGTGAAATCGGACTATAACAACTCACACATCACATATATGGGATCTTTCGAAAATCACACAAAATGTTATAATTCAGACACTAATATAACCCGAGTAATGAATTTTCAGCCATGCAGTGACTTTATAATAAAATGTATGTAACATAATTTAATTTATAAGTGGTATGTCGTTAGAAGCGTACTTTAATTATCTTTCGAACGGAGTAGATACGGTTTGCGGGTATTTGTAACTTCAGCGAAAAGAATTTTTTATTGAAGTTGTAGCCAAAAAAACCCAAAATTACGTTATCTCAAAACCCTAACCATAAAAAAATGGGTTAGACCTCAGCGGGTTCATGCCAGCCCTCCTCTATACCTGAAATTCTTGGTATTTTCTCAAATTAATTATTTGTACACTAGTGTTTTCAACATATAGCTTTGAATGTGATATAAGTAAAATGAATCTACCAGAATTTCGTGGGGGGTTCAAACACCCAAATCCCCCTCCCCCCCCCTAAATACGGCCTTGTCTAGTAGTAATATACAAAAGTTCCCATTTTCTGGGCGTTTCGGACGGTATGTTCGCACGATTTTTTTAACTTTTGAGGCAGAAATATCGCGAAATATTGTATCGTTTTATGATAAATGGAAAGATTTAGGCCACGGCTAATGATTAAAGTATGTTAGCGACAGAAATTTAGCTTAATGCCTCTGTTTTAGCCACTTAAAAAAAATGGACGTGTTTTTGTAGCATCCGGAACGCAGTTTAAGTGGCTAAAACAGAGGTATTAAACTAAATTTCTGTCGCTAACATACTTTAATCATTAGCTGTGGCCTAAATCTTTCCTTCTATCATAAAACGATACAATATTTCGCGATATTTCTGCCTCAAAAGTTCAAAAAATCGTGCGAACATACCGTCCGAAAGGCCCAGGAAATACCCATATCGCTGTATAAGAATTTGCATCATACCGAATTTTTCTGTTGCAACAGAAAACGAATTAAAATTTATGCTGCAAAGTCGACGCCAAAAACCAACAATTCCTTAAGTGGGGTGCAGACACGTTAAGAGATTTTTAAAATTTGTTGAAATTTAAAATGATTGCTATCTACGAAAGGTGAATAAAGGTGTTGTTTGTTTATTTTCTGTAAGCAAAAACTTGGATATTATTTTGCGATTCCCGGGCCCTCTAAAGCCCGGGCCCGGGGCAATTGACCCCCTCAGCCCCCCCTCTCGTCGGGCCTGTCCTAACCAATGTAACGCAAATCGGTCTGCGCTCACCAGTATAAACTTTCTCACAATTTTGCCGTACTGTGATCTAACCAATCTTATTTTCGAACGGAAATACATAGATATTTTTAAATGAGTTCGAAAACGTAACGTACTATTTCAAAACAACCACTTCCACAATTTGCATCTCCCAACGCATCAAAATAGCGTCGTTTTTAGAAACGCTGCCTAAACTTCTGTCCAAGGGAGAATGTTATTGCTGCATTTCTTTTACAAGTGTGCATGTACATATGTATGTATGTATGTATGTAAATATGTAAATGTGCATGTAATTAAATTGTTTTTCTTCGCCATCTAATTCAAACTTAGCAGCAGATTGTAACGCATTAGTCGCGTGGCTAAATAAAATGAAGGAAAGAAGAAATAACGAGGCTCAGCACACCTTATTTACACTGGGTATATAAATTGAAGTATGTATACGAGGGTGAGTGAATAAGTAGATAATAAATGACGATTTGGCCGCGTTCAATAAAGCGCGCCAATTGTTTCTGTTTCGTGCAACATGGCGCCACTAGGAAATACCAAGGGAGGTGGCGTCGCTGTCCAGATGATCCTTCCAACGCAGTGGATGTCTCCCTTTTCTTCTCCGTCGATACTCTCCCTCACCAACGTGCAAAGATCCATAAATCTCCGAAGAATTTTTCTCTCGAATACCCCAAGCGCCTTCTCATCTGATTTTGAAATTGTCCATGCTTCCGCGCCGTACATGAGCACTGGAACGATTAGCGTCCTGTAGAGTGTGATTTTTGTTCGTCGAGAGAGGACTTTACTTTTCAGTTGCCTACTTAATCCAAAGTAGCATTTATTGGCAAGAGTGATTCTTCGTTGGATTTCTGTACTGACATTATTTTCCGTGTTAATGCTGGTTCCCAAATAGACGAAGTCTTTAACGGCCTCTTTCTTTGTGTGTTGACAGGAGGTACTTCGTCTTGTCCTCGTTAACCGCCAAACTCACTCTAGCCATATACATATGTACAATAATTGTACATTAGATGCGTTTTTTTGATCTAACATACCCCTCCGGCCACAGAATATGAAAATAGGATATTGTAGGATAACTAAGCTGATTTTTATTTTTTTTAGAAAAGAACCACAGAGTTAACAAGTAAGGAAGCCTAAGTTCGAGTGGAATCGAACATTAGATACTCAGCTGTATGTTTTCATTGTTTGTTTGCGTTTGTTCGATATAGGGTGTATTTTATATGAAACGAGTGCTGCATAAACAGGGCGTAGCCGCGCCCATTTTCAAAGTTTTTATCAGTCATACAACTAAGCATATGAATATTATTCTTTGTGCAAAATTTCATTCCTTTATGACTTCTAGTTACAAAGACTTCACGTTACAAATTCCAAAAGGGTGTTCCAGAAATATCTTTTGTTAAAAAGTAGGCGTGGTCATAAACCGATTTCAATACATTTTTGCGTGTCTATTAACACATGTTATAAAAGTGTATAAACCAAGTTTCGTCATAATATCTCAGTTATTTGTCGAGAAATAGGCTCGTAGATTTCTTTGTATAAAAAGAGGCGGTGCCACGCCCATTTCCAAACTTTTTTTATTTTTTGTTTCCGGTCTATTGTAGAACTCACAAAATTGTCACAAAATTTCAATGAATTATCTTTATATTTCACAGAGATATCGCGAAAAATGGTTTTATTAGGTCACTTTATAATACCCATATATAAAAGTGGGCGTGGTCGTCAACCGATTTTGGTAATTTTTCGTCCACACATTTGCCTGAGTAAGTATATCACGCGTACCAAATTTCATCGATATATCTTCAACGGTTTCTGAGTTATGGCTTATAAAACTTTCAATTTTTACCCCTTAATAAGTGGGCGTGGCACCGCCCATTTTCCAAAATTTTTGTATTTTTTGTTATATGTCCATAGTTGGACAGCTTCCATAAAACTTCAATGATATATCTTTATATTTGACAGAGATATCGCTTAAAATGTTTTTATTAGGTCACTTTATAAGACCCATATATAAAAGTGGGCGTGGCCGTCAACCGATTTTGATAATTTTTCGTCAAAATATTTGCCTATGTAAGCAAATTACGCATACCAAATTTCATCGATATATCTTCAACGGTTTCTGAGTTATGACATATAAAACTTTCAATGTTTGACCCTAAATAAGTGGGCGTGGCACCGCCCATTTTCCAAAATTTCATCAAATTTCTTCATAAGGGCATGAGCTCAATACGTGGGTAAAATTTTATCACTCTAGCTATATTAAAGGCTGAGATACCAAATTTCCGATTTTTCTATATAGGAAAAGTGGGCGTGGTCATGGTCCGATTTCGCCCATTTTCAATACCAACCGTCCCAGTCTCGATACCAACTTGCATTTCAAATTTCATCAAAATATATCAATTTTTGCGCGAGTTAGAGTGTTTACAGACGGACGGACAGACGGACGGGCGGACGGACATGGCTCAATCGATTTCTCTTTTCACCCTGATATATATAAGTCCATATCTATCTCGATTATTTCATTATGTTACAATCCACCGTTATGAAATCAAAATTATAATACTCTGTGTACTAGTACAGCTGAGTATAAAAATACAACAAAAGATATATATTCTTATGTAAAATTAACAGCTTAATCGAATGGTGTACTCAGTTTTTTAGTGCGAGCAGGCCCGACGAGAGGGGGGGGCTGAGGGGGTCAATTGGCCCGGGCCCGGGAATCTCAAAATGATATCCAAGTTTTTGCTACAGAAAATAAACAAACAACACCTTTAATCACCTTTCGTAGATAACAATCATTTTAAATTTCAACAAATTTTATAAATCTCTTAACGTGTCTGCATCCCACTTAAGGAATTGTTGGTTTTTGGCGTCGACTTTGCAGCATAAATTTGAATTCGTTTTCTGTTGCAACAGAAAAATTCGGTATGATGCAAATTCTTATACAGCGATATGGGTACTTCCTGGGCGTTTCGGACGGTATGTTCGCACGATTTTTTGAACTTTTGAGGCAGAAATGTCGCGAAATATTGTATCGTTTTATGATAAAAGAAAAGATTTAGGTCACAGCTGATGACTAAAGTATGCTACCCACAGAAATTTAGTTTAATGCCTCTGTGTAAGCGACTTAAACTGCGTTCCGGACGCTACAAAAACACGTCCATATTTTAAAAGTAGCTAAAACAGAGGCATTAAACTAAATTTCTATCGCTAACATACTTTAATTATTATCCGTGGCGTAAATCTTTCCCTTTATCATAAAACTATGCAATATTTCGCGATATTTCTGCCTCAAAAGTTCAAAAAATCGTGCGAACATACCGTCCGAAACGCCCAGGAAATGCTCATATACATATGTACGTGTATGTATGTATGTAAACAGCGATACGCCGAAAACAAACAAAGCTTGCGAAGCTAAAATTTGCTTTGGTGCTTCGTACAGTTGAATTCGATTGCTGTTTCACTAAAGCGTTCAGCAGAATCAGTCTTTTGATATACTAAATTATTACCAACAAATATTTGTATTCCAATTTAAAGAAATTTATTTCATACAAATAAAGCAATATGTATTTAAACAGAATTCATTCAGACCTATGGTCCCTTGGACAATATTACTCAGTATGACCCATGGATTCGGAAACTGGATGTGCCTTTTGACAATACATTTGACCCACCCTAATATGTATATTTCTATGTAAACATATTTACTTGATCTGTATTAATGTATAGATAAATTAAAGTTCGTAACTATATATTCATTGAATTTTGATTTTCAGAATTTGTTCATTTAGTATAGGGGCCCGTAGTTATTATGACCCCGGGCCCGGATTTTCTCTCGGGGGCCCTGAGTGCGAGCCATAGGAAAGGTACCAAGATCGCCTAAAGTGGAATTTTATTTTTTTTTAGTCACGGATTTTCAACTTTGGACCCTGGTATTTTCAAGATACCTTAAATTTCTTTTTAATCAAAATATGCAGGAATCTGCGCAAATTAATGCAGTTTTCAGAAAAGTTTATTTCATCGAAATCGAGCTTTTTTTATCCAAGCTACTTGGGTTTAAATGAAAAATTCCAAAATCACTTTCATATTGAAAAACATTTTTTATTGTTGCAAGTACAAAGTTCGAAAATTTATTATTTACATATGTATGTAAAAAAAAAAATGTTCATTTCATTTCGTTCGTTTCATTTAAACCAAAGTAGCTTGGATAAAAAAAGCTCGATTTCGATCAAATAAACTTTTCTGAAAACTGCATTAATTTGCGCAGATTCCTGCATATTTTGATTAAAAAGAAATTTAAGGTGTCTTGAAAATCCCCGGGTCCAAACTTGAAAATCCGTGACTAAAAAAAAAGCCGCGTGTAGCACAGTACACGTGATAGAAGTTAACTTCTTACAGTAAGCATTATAAAGAAAACATCTGAAATGATGCAAAGCTTGTTACTTTGTGTTATTTTTATGAAATTATTTAAGCCATGTTTAAATAATTCAAGTTGAAGTGGCGTATGCTATACAAATATAAAGCTTATGGTTTCAAAAAAATTGCATAAGAGGGTATACCTTAGTAATAAGTGGATATATTAGAAATATAAAAACACAATTAGACTTAATTCCCACTCCTGTAAATATCAATTAGTTAATATGTTGCATAATTTTAGGCTATGATGAAATTAAATACGTAAATACATACAGAACCCGGAAATCTCTAAATTTATATCAGACGCGCCTAAAAGTGTGTACTTACTTCCTTTATTTATTTATATCATTGCATGACATGACATCACATCATGGCATTACATCATGACATCACATCATATCATGGCATCACATCATGACATCACATCGTGACATCACTTCATGATATCACATCATGACATCACATCATGACATCACATCATGACATCATATCATGGCATCACGTCATGACATCATATCATAGCATCACATCATGACATCACATCGTGACATCACTTCATGATATCACATCATGACATCACATCATGACACCACATCATGACATCATATCATCGCATCACGTCATGACATCATATCATGGCATCACATCATGACAGCACATTACGGGGTTATCCGGGTCCATATTATGACCCATATTTGGGGACCCGACCTAGAACTCATAATCAGTACATCTCTATATGAAAGCTGTGCTCAGCACTTTTCATTTGATACCAATATTGCTCAGAAATATTCCGGGTCATCCGGGTCCACGTTTTGACCCATATCTGGGGACCCGACCTGGGAATCATAACTAGTAATTCTCCATGTAAAAGCCATGTTCAATACCTTTTATTTGATACCAATATTGTCCAAAACATTCAGGGGAAAGCCGGGTAAACGTTTTTATCTTTTGCTGTTTCCTGTTTCCTGTTTGCTATTTCCGTGCAACGGAAGTGTACCTGCTATTTCCCTTTTAAAATTTCACTCTCCATAAAAACTCTATATCGCCGCCTAAGAAGTTAACTTCAAAAATAAAATTCCACTTTAGGCGATCTTGGTACCTTTCCTGAGTACACCATTCGATTAAGCCGTTAATTTTCCATGAGAATATGTATCTTTTGTTGTTTTATTTTTAACTCTGTGGTTTTTTTCATATATGAATCTAAACCTATCATGAAATTTAAAAAAAAATCGCTGTTTTTGGAGTAGCCCACTCAGTTTTCTTTCTAAAAAAAAATAAAATCAGCTTAGTTATCCTACAATATCCTATTTTCATATTCTGTGGCCGGAGGGAAGATCTGAGAAACTTTGCCGAAAAAAAACGCATCTATTGTACATATGTAGGTAGATACATACATACATACATATACCTAATCATTTGATGTATTTTTATTTTTATTTATTTAATAGCCACAAAAATATTCAAGAGAAACTCAGTCTGCTTTTCCGATTGCCCTTGTACAAAGAGGAATACGTATATATGTATGTATGTATGTACATATGTATGAACTTAAGTATGCATGTTAATATTTAAATATATGTAGCAAAGCAAGCTGAAGGGGGAAAAGGTAAAACATGAAAAACACCTGCCTCAGAACCCTTAGATAGCAATAGGTATGTACATATGCATGTATGTTTGTATGTTTTTAGAAATAAAATTTGGCGTTAATAAATTGTTCTTTAATGTCATCATTTTCTATTGCCTCAGCTGCAATAAAATCAATTTTTTCACAAAAGATATTCATTAGAAGAAATTTTGTAGGCGTTTTTTCTTAAGCCAAGTAGCTTTTTAGTTTTGATCTACACCATTTCCAGATGGATTTTAGAAAAATTCAACTGGATTTTAGAAAGTGAAAATTGTATTTTAGAAAAGTAGATTAGAAATACAATTAAAATTTTCCAAAAACCAATTGTCTTTTTTTACAATCCACCTGGAAATGGTGTAGAATTACATTTCGAGTTTCGAGTGAGTTTCGAGTGAGTTTCTGTAACAAAATCACAAAAATTTTCGATCAAATTGACGTCACATTAATACATAACTTCGTTCCACACTTTGTCACCATCTAAAAGGCAGGTGAGAATCTATCGATTGACGTCATTATGACGTCACTCAGTCGATAACATTGACAGAGTTCAGTTACAGCAACTCAGTACAGCTCTGCTTACTAACAACCCCTTTGTTGAACTAGAGCTTCGTTTCAGTATCCAATGCAAAGCATAAATAATACAATCTGGTATTTTGGTGAAAAAAATACCATGAAAACACAAAAAAAAACCGCTAATTCACCCTCTAAACAAAAATTTAGACACGTTTCAGAATATGGCATGTCAACAGCAACACACCCACCACATCTCTTTCACATGCTGAAATTGTCAATATTTTAATATTTTTATACAAATTTCACAAAGTTCTATTTCAAACAATTTTTGGTCGAATTTCAGTTCCGTGTTTCTTCCCAATTGGAGATAGTGGTTAATCGCAGTGAAATTTTTTGATGAAAAAGACCACTTCGTAAAGAATCCAAAATATTCTGCAAAATTACTCCTTGTTTGACTGTTATTAACTGAATATTGTATTTTGGGTGCAATTTGAACTGTGACCCTTTTTTCCATTTTTCTAAAAGACATGCAGACAGAAGTTTACAAAACTTAAAGTGGCTTAACGAAAAAAAAAACGTTACCTGCGAATGCAAAATCACTTAGAGACTTAACTACATACTATATGAATATCCTTAATCCTGACTTGGAATAATTGAGCCCCCCAAACAGTGGCACTGTAATTGTCTAGCAGTGTATGTATATATTTCTCGCAGTGTATGCACACATCTTTCCCATTTCGGCGGCTGTCTGACTTGTGTCCCTTAATCATTCGTTGGCTCATTCGAGAACGTTAAACACGTTTCTAAAGAAAAGGAATTTTTTCCCACTCGCAAGTTTATTTTTGGTATTTTTTTGCAACGTAAGCTGTATGCACATTAAGGTGGTCCTTAAAATCAAATCAACATATCACTTACATACATACATACATGTAAATTTTGGTCCTGATCGGAGATGGTTAATGAGGGTCGCACAGAGTTCGGTTCAAAGTTCAGATAAATTTATGGAGATCCAAAAAATTAAATTAATTATTTTTTACATCTACTGCCACAGCATGGATGAGAGTACTCCCCCTTGTGGGGTGCCCTCCTTAACATCGTCGAAAGGCCCCACCCATCCGTCACCGTCCGACAACTCCATAGGTCCTCGATCCAGGCCGAATGATTGGGGGTATTCCGATTCATTCGCGCACCCTCAACCGCGCCGCAGCAGAAACGTTGCTAAAGACGCCCGAAATATCAAGAAAGGCACCTATCTCACTCCCTGTAGTGAAGAGCTTTTTCGATATGTTGTTATTGTAATTCTTTATCCTGTTTATCCACCATCACGGCTAGATAAATGCGTTTTATGCCTTCCGCAAGGCACCTCGAACCATGACTAAGGCCGTCTCGCATCTCCCCCCACTGGCTCGCGCCTTGAAGGGACCTACTCAACCGGACAAGAGTCTTTACTAGCCCTCCTCGACTTAGGAGATGAGGTTGAAGAAATTTGATATAAAATTAGTCTCCATACATTTGGGGACCACCCTAATGTACATATGTATTTATATTCTTTTTTAGGGTTATGTATTGACTTTAATAGCCGTCTTTATTGATTCTGTCATTTCATCCGTTAATGTTTTATCATCATCACATTCACATTCATCATCATCATCGTCATCACACGCTTCATATCATATGCCAATAAGTCAACAATCTAGCGTAACAACACA
Source organism: Urophora cardui (assembly GCA_960531455.1). NCBI lineage: Eukaryota > Metazoa > Arthropoda > Insecta > Diptera > Tephritidae > Urophora > Urophora cardui. Next base: position 151,500,865 of record OY482671.1, on the reverse strand, counting down.
CGCAGCCGCAGATCAAAAAGTAAAAAAATAAGTGTAAATAAAATAAAAAAAAAACACATTAAAAAAGATGCATTTAATCGATCCAAGCGCGATCACATTCCAAGCGTGTTGTTTTTATTTACACGAGATAAACTATTACTATTTTTTTTTTTTTTTCATTTGTTGAGAAGAACATTTCTTATACCCAGTTGTGCAGAGTAAATCTTCTTTTTGTTGCTTATATCCACATACAGGTATATACCAGTGGCGGACCTAGAATAAATTGGCTGGGTAAGCCTATATATGAAGCATAGCCATTTGCTATTTATGTAATTTTCATTGCTGTATTATCTGAAAGTCTCATTGCGGTTCCGTCATTGACTTTAATTAAATTCGTTTTGCATATTTGGCTTGTTCTATTCATTCCGTATGAGACTGTATGTATTGGAATAAATCGAGAAAATGAATATGATGAAGAATAATTAAGTTTTGATATACAATGAAGATATGTATGTACCTATATGACTTTTGTTATTTTAGCTCTAACTATTTTTGGTCAGCATATAAACAAGCCTGGGTCAGTCGAATATAAATGCTACTCTTCTTTCCAGTTTAACTCTGAACATAAGCAATTGACTTCTCCTTACAGAAAGCGAGAAAATAAGCTCATAAAAGCCCATGAGTGGAACTGTTAAAGCATGATATGCTCACTAACCCAGGTTGCGCTGTGGTTGGCTGTACAAAAAAAATAAACGTGAAAGAAACTAGCAACAAATTTTCTATTAGATGTCGAAGGCAGGCAATAGCTCAGCGGTTAGAACTGTAGTTATTGTACTGCAAGGTGCGCAAGTTCGAGTCTCGGCAGAAGCAAAAGTAACCTGATGAGTCTTAGAGGGATCTAAGGTGAAACAGCTGTAGTTACATCCATGCTTAAAAAGTTTTTTTCTAGTTTCTAAAAAATAATAAAAAAAAAAAATAAAAAAATAAAAAACGTGAATGTTGTTGGTGGGTTAACGCGCCATCAGAACTTAAGTAGTAAACACATGCTTAGCGTAAAATAACTAGAATTTAACCAGAATTTAAAGAAAATGAAATGAACGAAAATACTTAGGTAAGCCGGGCTTTTCGGCCTCTATGAAGCGTCCGCCACTGGTATATACATACATATGTATGTATGTAAATGTTCGGCTGTAAGCCAGACAGAATTGCCTATGATAATAATATCGTATTACAAACGGGCGCGTTTTTTGTTTAGCTTCGTAGCGCGAGACGAGAAGTGCGTAAAATTTACATTTTAGCTGTACACGCTTTGTTGTTGGTCTGTATCTGTTTTACATACATACATACCTACATCAGCGTTGCCGTTGAAAAATTTTCGTGGTGGCTAGATTTGATTTAATTTGTGGCTAAAAATGGCTAAAAAATTTGATTCGTGGCTAAAAATGGTGGCTAGAAAATTTTGTTTCAATTTAACATGTTTTAAATTTATTTTTCAAATTCAGGCACAAAAGTATTGCATGCAATTTAAGTAAAAATCATAAATTTGTGTAGAAATAAAATATTTATACATACATAGTATGTACTTAACTATATCAAAAAAAAAAAAAAAATAGATATCACATTCAATATCTATGATTATGTTGTCATCACTAAATGAATCTTTCTCTTCATAAATTAATTATTTCTTCATTAATTTAATGAGATATTCTGTTATTTCAAATTCATTGCAACATTGTTTTATATTCTTTAAGCCATATCTTATTCATTAGGGAAAAGGTTCTTTCCACTTCGGCGTTGCTAAGTGGTAGAAGTAGCAAACAATATACAAAGTCAGTTAGATCCTTATACGGACTTTCATCGACAGTCTACTATCAACTAGCGAGTATCAACAGGCATTTATCGATAGTTGCGTTACTTGTTTTTTTTAACACTTAAATCGATTTGTGATAATCGCTGAATTGAATTAGCGTTACCACATCTTTCCTATGTGGAAAATTATGGTTCATTACAAGCGGTGGCTAAAAACGTGGCTAGTGGCAAAACCGAAATTTTGGTGGCTAAAAAAACACGGCGGTGGCTAAATTTAGCCACAAAATGGCTAAAACGGCAACGCTGACCTACATACCTACCGGCTCAAATTCAATTAGACAATATTTATGTAAAAAATTTATATGTATGTACCTATGTTTGTATGTGAATATTTAATTGGAAGCGCTTCTCATTTACAAACAGATGCATTTTTTTTGTACAGCTCCAAGCTGCACCACATAAGCCAAGAGCTCTTGATGATGTTTTTATACATACATATATGTATGTACATACCCGGCAAACAAGTTTTGCTTATTGTTGACAAATCAGGTATATAAAAGGAGTACCTATGCTGGCAGCTCTGCTTCTGTTATGCACTCACTCTGTCTGCTCCCAACTTTCTAATACTTATCTAGGCCTTATTTCGCATGGCGGATAAGCCTTTGGAATAAGGTGTGCTCTCAGTGAGAGAGTAGGTACTCCTTATGGCCTGGTGACAGCAACACAGGAAAATCAGCCTTATTTTAAGCCTTACGCCATACAAATTTGGTACCCTTATAATTTTCAGGCCTTATTTCGGATGCCTTTAAATCTGCTGTTTTAATCCTTAAATAAGGGCTAACTTTGTTGGTTGGTATGTGTTTCAATGTGTGATTAGATACTTTGGGAAGCATTTCTTTTACAATTTTTTCTTCTTATTCTATATTTTTTATATGTACATATATTTTTTTTTTTTGCAAAATAAATATGAATTCTGTTTGCTCTGTAAGCTGATCCCAGCGTCTGCGAAGCGAAGCCGCGAAGCATTTAAGTTGGGTTTATTTTTCTTTTGTAATGTCGCATCCCTTGTTTGTGCTGATAATAATAACCGCAGCAAAAAAATTACGCCTTATTTAAGAATTATTACAAAAAATTTATAGGCCTACGAAATAAGGCCTGAAAATTCTAAGGGAAGCTAAGGCCGATTTTCCTTGTTGATGTCATCTCTAAGAGCGCACCTTATTCCAATGGCTAATCAGCCATGTGAAATAAGGCTTAGATTAGACCTTATTATGTCCTGATAATTAGGCCTTATGTGGTGTATGTTTACCTTATAAATGCCTTAGTAAAGAGTTGTTTTTTGTTTAGCTGCATAATTCACATTTTTTACGCAATTTAAGCGTTGCGGATAATTAATAAAAAAAAAATGCATATGTACATATATTTTTCTAGGGTTGAAACTTTGTTATTCACACATTTATATACATATGTACAATGTATATGTATATATCAGAATGACATAGTAAGCGTGCGCACTTAACCAAACACTTGATTGCATGTCAGTAGAAAATAAATTGAAACAACAATCTTTCCTTCGACAATACGCAATTCTTACGCTCACCACAAATTGTACTCTTTTTGCTCATTAAAACTCAATTCCCTTTCTCTCTATTTGGGATATGTTAGAATTAAGTATTAAAACGTTTGTATGAGATAGAATGAGTGCATACCAACAAGCAACGCTGCTAGAGTATTTTTGTTCCATAGCTGATGCGTCAACAATATGCAAAACCTTTTTGCTGGGTCGTTAAGTATTTATATCTAGATACAATTACCATCAAGTTTCTCAAATGTTTTATGAAATTAAGTATTTAGTATCACATTTTATTTTGCTAAATCATCATATTTATATTTGTTGAATTTGAAGAAGATTCCACGATCATGTTTTAGACTAGTTGTGTGCTTATCAGTGTTGATATTGGAAAAAAAAAAAATTATTGTACCTAAAAGAGTTGAGAACATTTTAAGTAGGTACGTTTTTGTATAAAAATATTTTGGTATACAAATATTCGAAATCGGTTCAGTAGTTTTTAAGTAATTGCAATTTAAAAAATGCATAATACAAACTTTGACCATTAATAACTTTTGTTGTTGCTGTTTCCAAAAAAAAATCACTTTAAAGCTGATGCCACATAGAACTTTGTGTTGCGCTACGTGACACTTTCTGCGTGACAGTTGGGATAAAATACATGAACCTCCATATATGAGGTTTCTCACATAACAAAAAGTAACGCAACGCCGAAGTTACGTTAAGCACAAAGTTGCCCAAATCCCAACTTTTGGGTGCGTTGAAATTTTTTTTCAGTTTCACTTTACTTCAAATGTAAATAAACAAATTTAAATTTCATACAATTGGAAAATAATTTAATAGATTTTTATTTTCTTGTTTATTTTTTTGTAAACAAAAAGGAGAATGAGAGATTTTTCAAAAAATAAATATTTTTTGAGTGATGTTACAACGTTCATTGTGGCATAGTTTTTTAGTTTTGCGTTTTTTGACATAGAAAGCGGCGTAACGCAAAGCGGAAAAAGTTTTATGTGGAATCAGCTTAATACTCAGCTTAGTCATGTTTATCAATCCTCATACTTCGTTTTTTGATTTTATAATTTTAGAAATTTCACATTTTTACCTACCAGAAGTTGCAATTTTTTTTTTAACTTTTTGGGACTGAAGGCACCTCTAAATATTCGAGTAGGTCAATAAAATTTTACAGGCTTATTTCTGGGCATAGAAAGATGCCGTTCTGGCTTTGGAACAAATTGAATTTCCATAAAAAAAATTCGCCCCACCTTAATGTACATATACATATATGTATCTATTGCAGGTCAGTGATGTTTCTTCTTTTATTTTCGTTGCAAGTAATTTTACGTTTGAACATTTTGTTTAGGTATTTTTATACTCAGCTGTACTAGTACACAGAGTATTATAGTTTTAATCACACAACGGTGGTTTGTAACAGAGTGAAATAATCGAGATAGATATAGACTTATATATATCAAAATGATCAGGGTGAAAAGAGAAATCGATTGAGCCATGTCCGTCCGTCCGTCTGTAAACACTCTAACTCGCGCAAAAATTGAGATATTTTGATGAAACTTGCAATGCAAGTTGGTATCGAGACTGGAACGGTTGGTATTGAAAATGGGCGAAATCGGACCATGACCACGCCCACTTTTCCTATATAGAAAAAATCGGAAATTTGGTATCTCAGGCACTAATATAGCTGGAGCGATGAAGTTTTACCCACGTGTTGAGCTCAGGCCCCTAGGAAGAAATTTGATGAAATTTTGGAAAATGGGCGGTGCCACACCCACTTATTAAGGGGCAAACATTGAAAGTTTTATGAGTCATAACTCAGAAACCATTGAAGATATATCGACAAAATTTGGTACGCGTGATTTACTTACTTAGGCATACGTTTGGACGGAAAATAGTTAAAATCGGTTGACGGCCACGCCCACTTTTATATATGTATATTACAAAGTGACCTAATAAAAACATTTTAAGCGATATCTCTGTCAAATATAAAGATCTATCATTGAAATTTTGTCGCGTAAGTCCAACTGCGGACATAAAACGAAAAACACAAAAATTTTGGAAAATGGGCGTGGCACCGCCTCTTTTTATAAACAGGAATATACGAGATTTCTGAGCCCATAACTCGACAAATAATTTATATATAATGACGAAACTTGGTGTGTACACTTTCATTACTTGTGGTAATACACGCTCAAAATTTTAGCGAAATCGGTTGACGACCACGCCCACTTTTATATATGAGAACTATAAAGGGGCCTAATAAAAACATTTTAAGCGATATCTTTGTCAAATATAAAGATAATTCATTGAAATAATAATTCACACAAATAATTGAGATATTATGACGAAACTTGGTTTATACACTTTTATAACTTGTGTTAATAGCCACGCAAAAATTTATTGAAATCGGTTTATGACCACGCCTACTTTTTAACAAAGATATTTCTGGAACACCCTTTGGGAATTTGTAACGTGACATCTTTGTAACTAGAAGTCATAAAGGAATGAAATGCTGCACAAAGAATAATATTCATATGCTTAGTTGGATGACTGATAAAAATTTAGAAAATGGGCGTGGCTACGCCCACTTTATGCGGCACTCGCTTTATATAAAGCACACCGTGTTTCCATCAAACGCAAACAAACAATGAAAGCATACAGCTGAGTATCTAATGTTCGATTCCACTCGAACTTAGGCTTCCTTACTTGTTTTCTTCTTTTTTTACTGAAATTTAAAAGGAAGCCTCACAAACGTTATAGGTACTTGACTTCCTTCAATGTCTGTCAGCTTCAAAAATTTGCATTTCCCTTCTTACTTTTTAGCCCCGTGCTTTCTTTCATTTCTGATAAATTTTTGACTTTGTTCTTCGTCCGTGAAGGTGTGGATATTATTTATGTATGTACATATGTACTTCGGATGTACACACATTTTGTTATAGTATAAATGTACATATTACATATATACATACATACATATGTATGTAAATGTATACATAATTTTACCCAATATTTTCCATATTTTTATACCTCAAACGTTATTTCCCAAATTCATCTCAAATAACCGTTGATAACTTTCTCAACCTAAAAGGCTAATTTTGAGTAGGTACATAATGGCTGATTCTCAAATTGAGAACTTCATTTTCTCAAAGCTATTACAAACATGGAAAGAAATGAAATGCACCACAATCGAGTGTATGCATGTAAATAAATGCATATATAGATATGTATGTATGTACAATATCATTGAATGGTATGGGGAAACCCGGTATGTACATGTTTCTATTCCAATAAACTCACACGATAGGGTGACCATACAAATATTAATGACTCCCCACACTACTAATGAGCTACTTTGTTACCACCAACATCCAACTTCCAACCTTTTTTATATCTAAGTATCTACCTACATAGTACATACATACATACAAACAGATACTAACAGTTAAAACTAAATTCAATGTGGGTAGATAAATTCATACATTTTTACGTACCTATGTATGTATGTATGTACCTTTATGGCTGCTGATTTTGCTACTACCGCAAATAATGAATAAGCCAACCTCATACGCAATTGATCATAAACCCTCGAGCACTCGCGCTATGAGCATTTTGCTCAAGCAATTTTTTATTTCGCGAAATTTATATGTTCTATGGATTTGTGGCACTTGATGTGTTGAGTACCTTCGCAAGTGGTTGTGATTCACTCTTTGACGAATATTTCTTTCCATTAGTGCACCATCACAGCTTCAGATGGGATATTGTTTTTTGAGAGCGGCATTTTGCTCATTGCGCGAGAAACGATGTAAGTATTTTATGTTAATCTTTTTTGTTGGAAACCTAGGGTTTAACGCTGATATTTATAAGTTTTCCAATATTTTCATTTATATTTGCAAGTACTGTTGAAATGGAACGCAGACGTCATTGTAGTAGGGCCTCTTCACAACTTTCTTCTTGGTTGGAAGAAGTGTTATATGACGAAGGCTTAGACAATGACGAAAATGAATTATTTCAACAAAGTGATGGCGAAACAGAAAAAAGTGATCAAAGCACTACCTCTGCACAATCCGCCGATAGTTTGGAGAAGGAGGACAACATAAGTGAGTATACTAAAAAGCCTGGCCTTTGCGAGCTATGCCTCAGGAGTAAAAATAGGCGTTCAAAACAGAGGATGAACTTTATGTGCAAAATTACTCTGCACGGAACATGTAATATATACGTGCTCATTTTGCTTCGAAGGCAAACTTAATATGAATCATAACGCAGACTGATTTTATAATTTTATTTAGTTATATTTTTTAAAATAAATATTTTTGTTAATGTACTATATGTGAAATGTGAAATAACCAAATTATATTTTATTCGATTGATTTAATAAAATTTTAAAAGGTGAATTCCTTAAATAAATATGCTATTTCAAAAACAATTAGTTAGTAATATTTCCACAACAAAAAAGGAAATGATTAACAATGTAAATGCATTAAAAAATTACATTACAAGAGCGAGTGAGCAAAATGCTCATGCGCGAGAATCCGTGTTACTCTACGAGGCGCGAGTACTCGAGGGTAAACCACCATTCCCTATTTTATATTTGTAGTACAATTTTGTACGTGTGTAGATAGATACATACAATTGTATGAACATAACTTTTTTTCGTTGATTGCTAAATTCACAAAAGAAAAAAATAACACATTGCCTAAGTTAATTCGATTTAACCGCAAACAAAGATACATTTACATATGTATGTAAAAATATGTACATATGTACATACATACCTACATATACATATCTAGTTTATATGTTAACTCTATATACTCAGTTGTAGTCTCAAAACACTGAATAATTCTCACTTTTTGCTGGCGCGGTGGATGCCCCTCACGATCATTGGAGTGGTGGCACAGTTGGGTATAACAATCATGTATGTACTTAGGTATGTTACATAAATATATATATGCATGTACATACATATATACAATTAGGGAGATGCTTCATAAAATCGAGTCGCGAGCCTCTCATGGCTTCATCGGTTGGTTTGATGGTCGGTTATTATTGTTGCTCTTGCTTTACTCTACGTACCTACAGACCTTGAAACAGTTCAAAAACGTGAACGCTTCAGTAATAATTTACTACATAGTATCTATGTATATACATACATATGTAGCTGTTTAATGGCTACATCTTTGAGTTCAGTTCGGTTGGGCCATCTATCCACCTGTCTCTGTTAACGGCCAAGCGGCCAACTATTTAGACAAACACGCTGGCTGACAGAACAAGCAAGAATCAACATAGAAGGAGCAGCACAATGAAGATAGTCTCATCAACTATTCACCATGTTTATGCATCTTCAGTGAATGGAAGACTTTAGTCAAGGCTTATCCAAATAGAGGTTATATTACTTCCGTTTTTATGTGTGTGTTTTCTTTAAAAATGTCAATGTGAAAGAGAAGAGAAATGAATTTCAAGGTAAAAGTTTTGCCAATTCGTTTTGTCTGACATTCACACTTTTTAGTATACATACACAATTCCAATCAGCTTATCTACTCCGATATCCTTCTTTAGATAATTCTTGACTTTAGTAAACTTAACGATATTGCTCTACTTGTATTCCCAGCAAAAACGCTGGGCTGATGGCTATAGCCTCAGCTATAAAATCAAATATCAAACTGAAAGACGATCAGCTACGTGGAGACGGGAAACAAATAACCACTTTTTACTATTCTTTATATAAGGCAGTTATAAGCTATATGTACATACATCACATAAGGCTAGTTTTTCAGACCATAAACAAGCCTTATTTTTGTGGCGGATAAGCCTCTGGAATAAGATTTAGGTACTCTCAGAGTGGGAGAGAGTAAACCTTATGGTCTGATGACATCAACACAGGAAAATCAGTCTTTGCTTCCTTTAGAATTTTCAGACCTCATTTCTTTATCCCTTAAATCTTCTGTAATAATTCTTAAATAAGGCGTAGATTTTTTGCTGGGTTTACACCGTATATACTAGATAGGGTTGCCAGACGTACTGATTTGATCAGTACAATACTGATTTTTCGTGCCCCGTACTGATGGTTTTAAAAACCTTAAGAAATACTGATTTTTTGGATTTTGTACTGATTTGTACTGATTTTTAGCCGACTCTAAAAAATTTGAAGTTTGTAACCATGAAACAATTAGGAAGGAGGCCGCAACGCGAACGTTACGGCGCAGTGAAATAACGCCCGTGGGCGTTTTTTCCTTTCTTGAAAAATAAATAATTCTCGCGAGCGTTATTTCGTTTTGGGCATGGGCTTTATTTCTCTTTCGGAAGGACAATTAAGCCCGCAGACGGGTTTTTTTTAAGTATGGTGTATTTAAATCAGTAAATCCTACAAATAATAATTTAATATTCTATATTAATAATTTTTATTATAATAAATTGATCCCCTAATTAATTTACTTATAATTAAAAATAACTAACTTATAAATTAATATTAATTAATTCAAATTATAAATAATTAATATATTTAAATTTTTATAATTTATTAAATTAATCAATATGATTTTTAATTCCAATTTTTCGCCTGCGCCGCTTTTTTCACTAATACACCATATTTAAAAAAAAAACCCCTCTGCGGGCTTAATTGCCCTTTCGAAAGGGAAATAAAGCATAGATGGCCACCCAATAGCTCCAGTGACTCCGTTTGTCTCCCAACAACATCGCTGTGGCTCCGAGTGGCTTCCAACAACAAGCAAATCAATTTCGACAGAATAACGCACATTTCTTTTTTTCACAGAAATCGTCGTGGCGGCGATCACTCAAACCCATATATATAGTACTCCTATATTCGTAATACCTACGAGTTCCATCAGCCAACATTACAGTACAGACATATAAAAAAAGAAAGAGAAAACCGAGCAATCAAATTTGAAAAATGACATATGAATTCAAAATAAACCGCAGTGACGGCACATAAAAAAAAATTAAAGGGAATTTACATAGGTATTTATTATTTGATTCTCGTATTAAAAAATGTCGAAGCGGTGCTATATTTGTGATAATAAAAGGGATAAAATAAATAAAATAGCTTTACATACATATTTCGTTTTGAGTGCATTATTGGTTATATAAATATATATATATACATATTTGAATAGATTTCCAAAAGACGAAACCATTTGCAAACAATGGATGCATGCGTGCGGTCTGATGCCTGGCGACGTTGCTAAAAACATTCGAATCTGCAGCAACCATTTCAAAAACAGCGATTACACTGGGAATCGCCTGTACGTATCAATGCCTGAAAGATACTGCAGTAGTCCGGGACTAAAAAGGATTTTTAATCCCAAGCTCTGGACGAAACACTGCAGCTCCCACCCGTCCACCTTTTATCCGCCTGTAAATATGTGGAACATATAGCGATTGGTTCGTAGTCCTTTCTTCCATCCGTCTTGTTATATTATTACCTGTGGTCTCCTGTTGAGGTCGGTTTGGAGAGTAACGTAGTCTGAACTTTGGTCCTCATACGTTGCTGTGTACAAAAGTTCGTTGTCTAAATTGTCCTGTTATTCAGTTTAGAAATTCGCAGTACTCACCGTGTTGGCGGCATTCGAACGTACATACTTTACAAACATAACCCTCAAACGGCAGAATTCGACTTTTTGATATCGTCGGTATTCTGCCAGAAACACGAATGTGAAAATTTTTTTAAGTGCGATGTCTGCTCTTTATGGGGTATATATTGATATAATAGCAATTAATATTTGTATATATGCTTATGTACATACAAGTACATATTATGTATGTATGTTTACACATGAATTTATACAAATATAAATTGTAATTACATCAATATATACCCGATAAAAAGCAGACATCCTGCTTAAAAAAAATTTCACATTCGTGTTTCTGGCAGGAGACCGACGATATTCATATTCCGCCGCGATTCATAAAAATATGAGTGCATAGAAAATAAATTTTTCTAGAACATTTCCACTAATTTTCATTAAAAAAATTCACAAAAGTTTGCATCTTAAAATAAATGTGGCAAATTTCTTATATTAATTATAAACAAATTCAAAAACTAAAATCAAAGGGGTATAAGTCCCCTAGAACACAATGATGCCTTTCAATTTTTTTTCAAACGCCTCTGAACTCAATTGAATGTATTTGTCACACATATTCACAGATGACATTAAATGTAATTGAGGCGCATGCGCAGAACTGCCAGTTGCACAAAGATAGAATACTATCAATATAGAAGTACTATATATATGCTCAAACCTAACGGCCCAGCTTCGACCGACATTCATTGTGTAGTTACGCCTTCATACATACATACATATGTATGTACATATGGTTGTACATTTATATCTGCTACCTCGTTTATGTTCCCTGCAAAAAATGCGATCACTCCGGGATACATCCGGGACAACTCGCAAGGGAGCATGCGATTACTACCCATTTGTATCTCTTTATATGGGTTGAAGTGTTCTCTTTTGTTTGAGCATGTCCTATGAAGAGACTAATTGGGTTTAATTGCGTTTTATTCGCAGGCGCTATTTCTTTTTCAAGAAAGGAAAAAACGCCCGCGGGCGTTATTTCACTGCACCGAACGTTAAATGTCATAGAAACATGATTGACAGTTAACGATACGGAAACAAAAACAAAATGCCAGCAATAAAGACGATTTTCTCTGCATATATATACCTATATATATTTTTTTTTTTGAAGGCAATGTACTGATTTTTTCGGGAAAGGTATCTGGCAACCCTAATACTAGATGTCTTCTGAATGCGTTCGCGCATGCGCGTCTCTTCTATAAATGCCAGGGAAAAATCATAAAATCATCAAAAGCTACAGCGTTGCCATGTTTTACCCATTTCAGTTGGAGTTAGAGTCGTTCAAGCGTAGAGATGCTTGTGCATGTACACTCAGGGAAAAATATTTTAAAATCAAGCATGAACGATGTTAAATCAAGTATAAACCGTCATGATTTCCAGTTAAGATGGAAAATTCTTAATCCAAGTATGGACAATGTTGATTTTATAATGGAATTATAACATTTAAAAATTTTAATTTAACGTGGTTCATGCTTCATTTTACATTGATTCGTATTTATTTTAAAAGTATGCAATCTTAAAATAAAATCGTTCAATTTTAAAATAAAATCGTGCAATCTTAAAATAAAAACGTCCAATCTTAATTTAAGGTAGAATGTTCTTAATTTTACATTGAACCATTTTATTTTTTATATTCCCCACAACCAATTTATTTTTCACCACGAAACCTACCCAAAAAAATCCTTATTATTACTTGCATATGAACTTGCGAATTTATTTGATAAACTTTTAAATATTTACATATGTACACACATTTATAACACTTTTCTTTTATGAAAAAGATTAATTATGCGTAAGCCACTCGGTTACCTTACTGGCCAAAGACATAGTTTCATCGTCAATTCCATAGTTACAGAGAAAAAAGGAAAATATCTTTAGGGTAATACTTAATAATCCATATCATCAATACCCACCTCCGTTTTCCGCCAAGTAAACAATTTTTCACGGAATTCAGCCACCAAAATTTCGGGGTCCATTTCCACTAATTCACTTGTGTATACAATACCATCAATATATTGTATTTCTACCATTTTGATATGAAAATAATAAAAAATAATCAAAATATTTCACTCCGTAGGGTTTGCTTGCTTTTTAGTGAATGAAAATTGCACAGAATATCCAAAACACAGCGCGTTTAGGCATGGCAATTTTAAATCAAGCACGTTGTACTTGATCTAAGATTGCGCAATTTTGAATCAAAATAGCTCAACCTTAATTTAAGATGGCTACAATCTTGAATTAAAAATGAGTTTTTAAATCAAAATTGCCAATTTTAATTCAAAGTTGTTCCTTGTTAAAACAAGATTGTTTTAATAAAAATTTAGCATTGTAAGATTAAGTATGATCGTACTTGATTTTACAATGCATTTTTTCTCTGAGTGTATGTATGTCATCGAGGAGGAGGAGGAGGAGCTGAAGGAATTGTCTGTTAATGAACCAGCAGCAAATATATGTACATATCTACATATGTATGAATAAGAGTAGTGCTTGTGGCGCAGGTCTGGCATAATGACTTTTGTTTGTTCTTTCTTCGTTTTGCCCGCTTTTTTAGACGTCCATTACCGTGCCGATGGCCATCTCTTGCCTTTTCTGATCTTTCTTGCTTTGTGCTCTTTTCTACTTTCGCTGTTGCAGTCAGCGCATGTTGCACAAGCCAATCGGCGCATCTTTTCCATTATGGTGTGCGTTTGTGCGCCCCCGAAATGGGATTTTGCCAATTCGCCACTCGTAATTTACCTACCATTGACGCAGATAGGTACTATGCACTCGTTAATATTTATTGTATTTGTATACAGAGAAACCTCCCCTAACGGACACCTCTCATAGGCGGACACCTCCCTTGAGCGGACATTTTTTCATGCACCAAGGTTTAGGTTCAATTTTTAGAACAAATTGCCCTCTCTTAGACGGACACTCTCTTGGCCGGACGCGGACAGTTATTTACTATTGAATTGAACTAAAAACTTCTATTAAGCGGACACGAACCTCTCGTCAACGGAAACTTTGATTTTTTTTTCATAACAAATCACATAAAAACCTCTGTTAGGCGGACACGAACTCCTCTTATGCGGACAAAATATAAGTATGTATAGCAATATAAAAAAAGTTCGTGGAATGTTCGTTAGGCGCTGCGATGAAAGGGGAATCACCAACTAAAATAAATGTCCGCATGACTATTGGAATAGATATAACTACATTCACGGGTTTCCAGTTAGGTACATGTTCTAACTGACCAGAATGTCGAAACCATTGAAGATGATAGTACCGATACTGAAAGTAGTTAATGCAATCTTTCCCGTAACGAAATGGCTTTGACTGCAGTTTCAAATTTGAAAAGATTTTGCACGGAAGACCTTATTGCATTTGAATTGTTGCAGAAATTTGAAAGCCATCTGCAAAACAATTTTATTTTAAATAAGCAAAAAACCCCTCGTCAATCGACAATTTCGCAATTTTTTAAATAATTTCAAAGATATCCCAACATTTCTAGTTCTCAGCAACTTACTAATTGGTATGTAATATGATTGTTAGTACTTTATGTATATGTATACATATGTACATGTATATGTTTTTATGTATTTAAGTGAAATTTTGAAGACATAAGAATTCTTGTTTTTTTTCAGTGATATATGAATAAATAAATCCTTTAAAATTCAAAATATTTCTAAAATAGCAACCCACTCCCTTAGGCGGACACCTCTCTTGGGCGGACAAAATTTGCCCGACGGTGAGTGTCCGCCCAAGGGAGGTTTCACTGTACTTCGTACCAGGCCCGACGAGAGGGGGGGGGGGGGCTGAGGGGGTCAATTGAACCGGGCCCGGGCTTTAGAGAGCCCGGGAATCTCAAAATGATATCCAAGTTTTTGCTTACAGAAAATAAACGAACAACACCTTTAATCACCTTTCGTAGATAACAATAATTTTAAATTTCAACAAATTTTATAAATCTCTTAAAGTGTCTGCACCCCACTTAAGGAATTGTTGGTTTTTGGCGTCGACTTTGCAGCATAAATTTGAATTCGTTTTCTGTTGCAACAGAAAAATTCGGTATGATGCAAATTCTTATACAGCGATATGGGTATATCCTGGGCGTTTCGGACGGTATGTTCGCACGATTTTTTGAACTTTTGAGGCAGAAATATCGCGAAATATTGTATCGTTTTATGATAAAAGGAAAGATTTAGGCCACAGCTAATGATTAAAGTATGTTAGCGACAGAAATTTAGTTTAATGCCTCTGTTTTAGCCACTTAAACTGCGTTCCGGACGCTACAAAAACACGTCCATTTTTTTTTTTTGAGTGGCTAAAACAGAAGCCTGGCATAGCAGGCGAGCACTCTACCCACTGCACCACAGCGGCCATGTATAGATAAATTAAAGTTCGTAACTATATATTCATTGAATTTTGATTTTGAGGATTTGTTCATTTAGTATGGGGGCCCTTAGTTATTTTGACCCCGGGCCCGGATTTTCTCTCGGCGGCCCTGCTTCGTACTTTTATTTACCTTTTTCACCTCACCTTCCTGTCCGTCTCATAACCTTCCGCTTTTTATTGCTGAAATCTGTTAATATCGCTTTCCTCATTCATTCCTCTTGTTGACTTGCTCGTTGGCTTTTTGTTGTTGTACTCTTCTTGGCTTGATGATCGTGCGCTACTGGTACTAGATCCCTAGCCAAGCATGACTATAATTTCACTTTACTTTATTATGTATGTACGTACATATGTATGTATATGTAGTTATGAATGTATGTACTCCATTTTGTGGAAACTGTCGTTCATGGCCCCCAGCGTTAATTAAGAAACGATTATGGACCTCTTCTTTGTTGGTTGATTGTTGAATGTTGGATGGAATTACAATAACTACCTACACATCTGTTGTCAACAAAAAAAAAAAATCATACACATGTGGTATAACTCTTTGTACTTTACGTTGTTATTTGTCGTGCAATGAAATTAAATTACATACTATGTAACAAGTAAGACCGCGTATGTCTTCAACCATTTCGAAGTCTTCTTCATACACACCTTTCATGAGTGAGAGAACTTTTATTCAAGATATAGCGATCACGCCAATTAATGATGTGAGCGTGGCTTGCGTTCCAACAGACGTACAGACCGAAATAGGCTTGACAGACGGCAGCGATAATCGCGATTACGCAACGAAACTTTGAGTAGTTTCGACGGAGAAGATGGAACAAAATTTCTGTTAGCGTATTAATAATAATATACATAGATTCTCTACTTGAAAAACTCCCGTTTTTAAAGACTTGTTTAGGTGATGTGAAACATAGATATATGTAGATTTATTGTCTAAATAATTGTCTAAATAATTTGCATAATAAATAAATGCTAATATTTTTAAAAACACGTGGATTGGTTCTTGTTTTATTATTTTTCAGAATTTCTGTCAATCTTTTGGTAAAAAGCTCCAAAGCTTTAGTGAATAAAACACAATATGTAATACATATAAAAATGTAGTGATCCACGCACTCATCACGGTTCCATACAAGGTATAGTAGTGCTGGAAAACCATCGATAGTGGTCCCATCGATTGACCATCGATAGTTTTAAAGGCAACCATCGATAGTATCGATGGTTTAATATATGTACGTAGGTGGACCGTTAAAGGGAAATGTGGTACTCAAATATTTCATGCATATATACATACATACATATGTATGTATGCATGTATGTACTTACGTTCCCATATTTAAAAGAATAAATATAAATTTTTATTAGAAACATATTATAAAATTAATAAAAAACCAAAGTTTATGTAAAAAGTTCAATACAAAAAATAAGTCAATAACTATTCAAAGTAAGAATACTACATACACACATTTGTACATATACAGTTGTCCAGAAAATAATAGGAGAGCCGAAATCAAAACCTTAATTGCTCAAATCTCAATAAAAAACCGTTATTTGCAGTTTTTTTTTATAAAATTATTCACTAATCTTTTATTTATATACTCACAGCCCACATATTCCAATCAAGTACCTTAAAAATTATAAATCTCAGTTTTTTTGATTAATTTTTTAACAGACTTTGTAGTTATGTACCAAGTAAAATACTATCGATGGTTAAAAAAAACCATCGATAATCGCTATGGCATCGGCCCCATCGATAGTATCGATAGTTGAATCGATGGTTTTCCAGCACTAAGGTATAGGTACCGAAACATATGTATGTATGTATATATAAGTATACATATGTATACATATTTAGTTGCCTTACGACGTTTTTATTGTTAACATAGGTATAATTACTACACTCATTATTCTTAAAAATTATGCAAATATAAAAATGAGTCAGAAATATATAAACTCAATTCCAAATTAACTAAAACAAATTCCATCATTTGTCAGTCAAATTGTGTACCAATGTTTTTTTTATTACCGAAAATTAGTAGGTAGGTAAATTTGCGGAATTAAATTCTTTATACATACTATGTATGTAATTATGTATGTATGTATGTACCTATAAACATACATACATATGTACATATGGATGTCTACATAGGTAAAAGACTTTTATTTCTGATTCTGTTTATTCATTTACCAAGCAAAAGTCGTTTATTTCACACGCTTCACAGACAACACCTTCGTTTATTCGCCAGAAAATAAAAAATTCAAAAAAACAAGTAAGGAAGCCTAAGTTCGAGTGGAATCGAACATTAGATACTCAGCTGTATGCTTTCATTGTTTATTTGCGTTTGTTCGATATAGGGTGTATTTTATATGAAACGAGTGCTGCATAAACAGGGCGCAGCCACGCCCATTTTTAAAATTTGTATCAATCATCCAAATAAACATATAAATATTATTGTTAGTGCAAAATTGCATCCCTCTATGACTTTTAGTTACAAAGACTTCACGTTACAAATTCCAAAAGGGTTTTCCAGAAATATCTTTGCTAAAAAGTAGGCGTGGTCATAAACCGATTTCAATACATTTTTGCGTGTCTATTAACACATGTTATAAAAGTGCATAAACCAAGTTTCGTCATAATATCTCAGTTATATGTCGAGTAATAGGCTCGTATATTCCTTTGTCTAAAAAGAGGCGGTACCACGCCCATTTTTTATTTTTTGTTTCCGGTCTTTGTAGAACTCATGTCACAAAATTTCAATTAATTATCTTTATATTTCACAGAGATATCGCTAAAAATGATTTTATTAGGTCACTTTATAATACCCATATATAAAAGTGGGCGTGGTCGTCAACCGATTTTGGTAATTTTTCGTTCACACATTTGGCTAAGTAAATATAGCACGCGTACCAAATTTCATCGATATATCTTTAACGGTTTCTGAGTTATGACAAGTGGGCGTGGCACCGCCCATTTGCCAAAATTTTTATACTTTTTGTTTTATGTCCGTAGTTGGACTCCTTCCACAAAATTTCAGTGATAGATCTTTATATTTGACAGAGATATCGCTTAAAATGGTTTTATTAGGTCACTTTATAATACCCATATATAAAAGTGGGCGTGGCCGTCAACCGATTTTGATAATTTTCCGTCGAAACATTTGTCTAAGGAAGCAAATTACGCATACCAAATTTCATCGATATATCTTCAACGGTTTCTGAGTTATGACATATAATCTTTCAATGTTTGACCCTTAATAAGTGGGCGTGGCACCGCCCATTTTCCAAAACTTCATCAAATTTCTTCATAAGGCCCTGAGCTCAATACGTGGGTAAAATTTTATCACTCTAGCTATATTAGTGGCTGAGATACCAAATTTCCGATTTTTTCTATATAGGGGAGGTGGGCGTGGTCATGGTCCGATTTCGCCCATTTTCAATACCAACCGTCCCAGTCTCCATACGAACTTGCATTTCAAATTTCATCAAAATATCTCAATTTGTACGCGAGTTATCGTGCGTACGGACGGACGGACATGGCTCAATCGATTTCTCTTTTCACCCTGATCATTTTGATATATATAAGTCCATATCTATCTCGATTATTTCATTATGTTACAATCCACCGTTATGAAATCAAAATTATAATACTCTGTGTACTAGTACAGCTGAGTATAATAAATGAAGAATAAACAAGTAAGGAAGCCTAAGTTGGAGTGGAATCGAACATTAGATACTCAGCTGTATGCTTTCATTGTTTGTTTGCGTTTGATGGAAACACGGTGCACTTAATATAAAGCGAGTGCTGCATAAAGTGGGCGTAGTCACGCCCATTTTCTAAATTTGTATCAGTCATCCAACTAAGCATATGAATATTATTCTTTGTGCAGCATTTCATTCCTTTATGACTTCTAGTTACAAAGATGTCACGTTACAAATTCCCAAAGGGTGTTCCAGAAATATCTTTGTTAAAAAGTAGGCGTGGTCATAAACCGATTTCAATAAATTTTTGCGTGGCTATTAACACAAGGTATAAAAGTGTATAAACCAAGTTTCGTCATAATATCTCAATTATTTGTGTGAATTATTATTTCAATGAATTATCTTTATATTTGACAAAGATATCGCTTAAAATGTTTTTATTAGGCCCCTTTATAGTTCCCATATATAAAAGTGGGCGTGGTCGCCAACCGATTTCGCTAAAATTTTGAACATGTATTACCACAACTAATAAAAGTGTACACACCAAGTTTCGTCATTATATTTAAATTATTTGTCGAGTTATGGGCTCAGAAATCTCGTATATTCCTGTTTATAAAAAGAGGCGGTGCCACGCCCATTTTCCAAAATTTTTGTGTTTTTCATTTTATGTCCGCAGTTGGACTCCTGCTATAAAATTTCAATGATATATCTTTATATTTGACAGAGATATCGCTTAAAATGTTTTTATTAGGTCACTTTATAAGACCCATATATAAAAGTGGGCGTGGCCCTCAACCGATTTCGGAAATTTTTCGTCCAAATATTTGACTAAGTAAGTATATCACGCGTACCAAATTTCATCGATATATCTTCAACGGTTTCTGATTTATGACTCATAAAACTTTCAATGTTTGCCCCTTAATAAGTGGGCGTGGCACCGCCCATTTTCCAAAATTATTGTGTTTTTCGTTTTATGTCCGCAGTTGGACTCACGCGACAAAATTTCAATGATAGATCTTTATATTTGACAGAGATATCGCTTAAAATGTTTTTATTAGGTCACTTTGTAATATACATATATAAAAGTGGGCGTGGCCGTCAACCGATTTTAACTATTTTCCGTCCAAACGTATGCCTAAGTAAGTAAATACGCGTACCAAATTTTGTCGATATATCTTCAATGGTTTCTGAGTTATGACATATAAAACTCGCAAGGTTTGACCCTTAATAAGTGGGCGTGGCATCGCCCATTTTCCAAAATTTCATCAAATTTCTTCCTAGGGGCCTGAGCTTAACAAGTGGGTAAAATTTCATCGCTCCAGCTATATTAGTGACTGAGATACCAATTTTCCGATTATTTCTATATAGGAAAAGTGGGCGTGGTCATGGTCCGATTTCGCCCATTTTCAATACCAACCGTCCCAGTCTCGATACCAACTTGCATTTCAAATTTCATCAAAATATCTAAATTTTTGCGCGAGTTACAGACGGACGGACAGACGGACGGACGGACGGACGGACATGGCTAAATCGATTTCTCTTTTCACCCTGATCATTTTGATATATATAAGTCTATATCTATCTCGATTATTTCACTCTGTTACAATCCACCGTTATGTGATTAAAACTATAATACTCTGTGTACTAGTACAGCTGAGTATAAAAATAATTTTATGGTCATCTTTCATTGAATTGCATTAAAGTCATTGTAATCTCTCAGGTTGTCCATTGTTCACTGTCTTACTTTATCGTTGATTCCTTTTTCTACATGCTTTACCCTCTAGTTTTTGTTTTACGTCTTTTCTATGTACATAGGTATGTATTTACGCCTCACTGGATAAAATTTACATACATACATAGGTACATTAGACATCCACTGGCATGATCAGCTTTAGTTGTTCTTGGTCTTGATGGCGCTGCAGCAAGTCAGTTTAACTAATTCAAGATCAAAGTGGCAATGAAACAGCTTTAAAAAACAGTCAAAGAAAAACTCTGCTTAAAAGGAACAGAAAGTCATTTGTACGTGAGTAGGTAGGTACATTGGCGCACTCAAGGGGGGTTTTGGGGTTAACCCCCTCCCCCCCCCCCCCAAAATTTGACAACACCATAAAAAAATAATTTTATAAAAGATGGTACATGCACAAATATTTGTATAAATACATGTTGAAAAATCTATGAATATTCGTGGATGTACATTGCTAGGCTTGCCATAATTTTTTCACCCCAATGCCTGGCTAAAGCGAAATGAAAACAGCCTAAAGTTAGAAAACCATAAAATTCATTCAAGTATATTTAGCAGTCTAAAAATTACAAGTTTATATGTGTAAATTTATTACATTTAAAAAACAATTCACTGATATTTTTTTTGTCAATTATGGGCTATGAATTTGTATTTTTATGCTTATTAATTCTATTAGATTCTTCTGTTGATGATTTATCTAAATTATGGTGAAGGAAATAGCACGAAAAGCACAAGTAGGTATAAATGACAAATAATTGTGACAATTCGAACAAACAGGGTTATATATTGCACAAGAAATTTATCTGCTTTTATTTTCCTAAAATCGTAGTTATTGCATTCGCATGTAAAATTTTTTATCTGGCACAGGATCGGCGTTAAATGAAACACGGCTAAAATAAATTACTCAAAAGCGTGTGGGAACGCACGTAATTTCGGAAAGTAATTTCGGCTAATGAACGTAATTTAAAATGTAGTCTGAATGTGCTTTTATGACACGGAAAAAGATATAGTGAGAAGTTATCGATAATCGCACAAGACTTAAACTTACGATTGAAAGGTCTATAAGCCATAACTCAGAAACCGTAGAAGATATATCGATGAAATTTGGTACGCGTAATTTACTTACTTAGGACAATGTTTGGTCGAAAAATTGCCAAAATCGGTAGACGACCACGCCCAAATTTATATATGGGAACTATTAAGGGGCCTAGTAAAAACATTTTAAGCGATGTCTTTGTCAAATATAAAGATATGTCGTTGAAATTGTCATGAGTCCAACTATAGACATAAAACAAAAAATAGAAAAATTTTGGAAAATGGACGTGGAACCGCCTCTTTTCAGACAAAGTAATCTACGAGATTTCGGAACCCATAACTCTACAAATAATTGAGATGTTAGGACGAAAATCAGTTTGTACACTTTAATAAGTTGTGGTAATACATGCTCTAAAATTTAGCGAAATCGGTTTATGACCACGCCTACTTTTTAACAAAGATAATTCTGGAAAACCCTTTGGGAATTTGTAACATGACATCTTTGTAATTAGAAGTCATAAAGGGTTGAAAATTTGCACAAAAAATAATATTCATATGTTTAGTTGGATGATTGATAAAAATTTTGAAAATGGACTGCGCCCACTTTATGCGGCACTCGATTCATATAAAATACACCCTAATCGAACGAACGCAAACAAACAGCTGAGTATCTAATGTTCGATTCCACTCGAACTTAGGCTTCGTTACTTGTTAGTTTTAGTTTAAATACCGAGAAAATGCAATGAATTGAGATTTAAAAGGTGTCTTTGTTTAATGTGTGCATACGTAGATCCACTCCCCAAACATAAATTTAAGTAAAAATTGTCTGCACGAGTTTTAAGTATTTTTTTTTTTTAAATTTTCGGTTGGATATTGAAACCCCCCCCAAAATATTTTTCTGTGTGCGCCACTGGGTAGGTATCATGCAAAAAAAGAAATGATACAATTAGTCCCAGGCGCATCCGGTTGATCGAGATGCTATGTTGTGGGCATGGAAACAATTCGCCAGTAGGTACTTTCTGTTACACCTTCTATATATACATACTATGTACATATGTAATACATATTATGTATGTATATCCGGCCATTGACTTTAATATGATCAAGCTTAGCACCCCAATTCATTTTGTGATGTACATACATTAGGGCGGGTCGATTTATCGGGACCCAAAAAAATTAACAGAGGCACATCGCGATTATGCCCAGCAAACAATCTGGTAAGCGTTTTGCAAATCAAACTTAAAATAAGCTTGCATAATTGGACTAATGTAAGCGTTGTAAAGCAAGCATAGAATAAGCTAGCATGAATAAGGATTTTGCAAGCGACATTTGCATAATATTTGGTATTGTAAGCGTTTTGCGTATGTGTTTATATTTCGTAAGCATTTTATAAATGTTGACGGTGACCGACTAAATATACAGTTATGTTTAGGCGTAAACAAAAAACATATTTATAGGTAGAACTCATTTTAGTTTCGATTTCTGAACAGTAAACAAGTGAAAATAGTGAAGTTTTACTGAAATAAATAGAGTGATAAAAGTATAGTAGAGAGCAGTTAAGTGCGTTTTTATATAAATTTTTTTGTATAATGTCAGCAACAAGAAAATCGAGGAGTACTGTGCGCAAGAGCAATGAAGTTTTTCAACATTTGGTGGAATAGTGTGGCACCTCCTGAAAAAGAAATAAGTATGCTTTTTTTTTCAAATAAAAACACCTACATACATATATAACAGTCAGAAAATAAATCTTTAAAACGTTTATTTATTTCATTAAAAATACGTGTTTGGTAACCGTGTTTACAAAAGCTTATGAAAAGCATATAAAAATTACTTATAATGCGTTTACTGAACACGTTTGCAAAACGTGTTATTATATGCTTTAAAAAACATTTTTTTCAATCCTAATTTCAAGCTTAGAAAGAGCGACGCGTTTCGATTGCAAAAGGCTTACTTTGCGATGTTTTGTAAATGTCAATGCAAGTGTTTTGCTTACATTTGAACGCTTACAAAACGCTTATTTTCATATGAAATTGTTTGCTGGGTGATTACCCATTCAACACTGAAAAAGAAATTATCAAACGTTTGAGAAAATATTGTTTCTAAAGTTGAGAACCAGCATATACAGTGGCGAGCATTAATGGATGAATGTTTCCCACTTCTGTGCTTATGTGTTCATAAAACTTAATCCAAGCGCCTAATTTCAACCAAATTTTTTTTATTAATTAGCATATATATTATTTTAATAGAAAATATACGAAGAAATTTAATTCCATATTGATTACCACGTTTTTCAGGGCGAAAAACTCAAACATCCACATTCATCCAATTTTGCTCGTGAGGAAAAAAATTATTTGGTATGGAGTAATATTATTTCCTCCGCAGCCCCTTATATTTTGGGGCTGTTTTAATGTGCGTTGGCATGCTTTCCGTTAGTTCTGCTATGGCTACCCTTGGTTTCTTGGCCCATTCGTCCTCAACTCGCGGCCAAAGTTGATTAAAATTTGTGGGAACTTTTTCGTACACCGCCATCCTCTTTTTTAAAAATCCCATAGATTTTCGATGGGATTAGGATCTGGGCTTTGGGCAGCCCACTTTATCACACGAAATCATTGGGTAGATAACCAGTTTCGCACGATTTTCGCCTATTTTTGGGGTTACCGCCTTGCTAAAATAGCACCTCGTCTTCGGAATATGCGCTTATTCCGGCGAACTCAGGCAAATCTATTCTTAAAATATGAAGATAATCTTCCTTTTCCATAGCTCCACTTATTTTTATTAATGGATCGAGTTTCCATGAGGTTAAACAGCCCCAAACCATAAAATTGCCCTCTCCATGCTTTACAGTTTTCTTTAATTGGTCTTTTTGGAGTGTTTCATGTTGCCAGTGCCAGTGTTTTCTATCAGACTGGAGAAGAGTTATATGGTCAGACGAAACAAAAATAAATTGCTTCCAGTCGGATGGAAAACAATACTTTTGGCACTGGCCACATGAAACACTCCAAAGGCACCAAGCGAAGAAGACTGTGGAGGAAATTATAGGGGTTGGGGCGGTTTCACCTGATGGAAACTTGATCCGTTAATAAAAATAGGTGGAGCTATGAAAAAGGAAGATTATCTCCATATTTTAAGAATAGATTTGCCTGAGTTCGCCGGAATAAGCGCATATTCCGAAGACGAGGTGCTATTTTAGCAAGGCGGTAACCCCAAAAATAGGCGAAAATCATGCGAAACTGGTTATCTAGCCAATGATTTGGTGTGATAAAGTGGGCTGCCCAAAGCCCAGATCCTAATCCCATCGAAAATCTATGGGATTTTAAAAAAAAAGGATGGCGGTGTACGAAAAAGTTCCCACAAATTTTAATCAACTTTGGCCGCGAGTTGAGGACGAATGGGCCAAGAAACCAAGGGTAGCCATAGCAGAACTAAAGGAAAGCATGCCAACGCACATTAAAACAGCCCCAAAATATAAGGGGCTACGGAGGAAATAATATTACTCCATACTAAATAATTTTTTTCCTCACGAGCAAAATTGGATGAATGTGGATGTTTGAGTTTTTCGCCCTGAAAAACGTGGTAATCAAGATGGAATTAAATTTCTTTGTATGTTTTCTATTAAAATAATATATATGCTAATTAATAAAAAAAAAATTTGGTTGAAATTAGGCGCTTGGATTAAGTTTTATGAACACATAAGCGCAGAAGTGGGAAACATTCATCCATTAATGCTCGCCACTGTATATCATTTGAAAATAAACATATTTTCAAGTGTTCATCAAACATTGTTTATCAATTTTAGATTAACTTACAACACATTTGAAAAAAAAAACTTGTTTCGTATTTTGTACTTTTTCACGAATTGAAGGTTTGAAGGAAGGAAGAAATTCTGTGTGTTTGCAAATTTCAGTCAGCGTTCGTTGTTCTACTCGAGCAGTTCCTTAACGGTTGAAATGATGATGGTTGAAAATGATTGTGTGCAATAATGATTCTGTATTTCTTACTCTTAAGCTCCTGCCAGACGATGCAATGAAAGTGCTTTCAGAAAGTGAAAAAGTAAAATTTTCTCGTGTAGCCACCAAAAAAGTACTTTCTGAAAGTGTTTTCCGAAATTTCAGCAATTGCGAGAAAAATACTTTTCAGAAATACTTTTCACTTTCAATTGTTACATCTGAGAGTGTTTTACTTTCTGAAAGTTGCTAGCTGATACGAGTGTTTTCTAAATGATCGAACCGGCATGTAAATATGTTTTCTTTATAAAAATACATATGTATAAACAAAATACAATTATTAAAATAATTAATTATCACGTTATATTTTTCATATGAACACAAAAAACACAAAAGTCTCCACCATCACCATTCCAAGGTGCCGTGATTTAATCCCAAGTGGCATAACCCCAATTTTAAAATTTGGGATTATGTCACTCACCATGGTGTGACATAATCCCAATTTTTTTACTTCTTACATATGTCATCTTTTTATAGACATATGTACATACATACATATGTATATACCTATCGATCTATTAAAAAAAAAAGCGCCGCAGGCGAAAATTTGGAATCAAAATAGCGCGATTTTCTATTCCAAATTTTCATCTTTTTATAGACATAAGTATGTACATACCTATCTATCTATTAAAAAAAAAAGCGCCGCAGGCGAAAATTTGGAAGAAAAAATCGCGCGATCTTTTTATAGACATATCGCACCCTAAATCATAAAAACTCAAAATTCCAAAATTTTCAGGAAAGCTAAAAAACTTTTATTCATTACAAGCACTCGTATGGCAAAGGGCCAGGTATAATGGTTACTTTTCGGTCGAAAGAGACAGTTATTCAAAAGTTTTTTTTGGCAATCTCCAGAGATATGTTCCGTATACCCGTTTATGAAAAAAACTCGATTTCGAAAAATTTTGAGTTGTGTCCCTTTATGATTTAGGGTGCGATATATACAATGTACACAAATATTTATATACCTATCGTTTTATTGAAAAAAGTCTGTATATATGTAAATATATTTAATTTTAATGCAATTTTTTAGTTTTAAAGTAATTTTTTGAGAACATCTGTATTTAAGTACATATGTACATATTTCATCTTATACATATACTCAATGTATTATTATATAACAACATTAACTTTATTGCCAGCTTTAATTTTTTGCTTAATGTAACAGAATCTAAGAAAGACTACTGAAATGTTTTTTTGGGCTTGAAAATGACATTGTCCCAATTGGGATTATGTCACTACGCCTAGGGTGACATAATCCCAAATAAAAAATTTGGGATTATGCCCCTTGGGATTATGTCAGGGTACCCCATTCCACGCACAGCTGTTTGCTCTCACACTGTATGAGTCACTCAACAAGCTGTTTGCTCTCCTACATCTGTCTTGCTCTCACAGCTATTTGAATTTAATTTGACAGCTGCCAGAAAGTACTTTCAAAAACTCATTTCCCTTTCACCGTGTGGGCAAACGAAAAGTAATTCCTGAAAGTTTTCGGAAAGTGGAGGTAAAAAGTGCTTTCTGAAAGCACTTTCATTGCGTCGTGTGGATACTCATGAAAGTTCTTTCAATAATTTGACACTTTCGGAAAGCACTTTCATTGCATCGTTTGGCAGTACCTTTATTTTATTTGTTTGTGGCTTTTTGTGAAGTTACACAAAATTTAATAAAAAAATGTGTATCTATCTGGGTGTTTTCGGCGTCAAGTAAGCCATTTTTGGCATTCATTCCTACTTTGAGAGCCGCCACCGGGTGGTTTCGTTAAAAATGGTGTAGATCAAGGGTCTCCACTGCCTAAGCGCTTCCGCGCTTTTTGTTTTTGTGCCGCGCTTAAGCATAGGCAAGCGCGCCGAAAATCACCGCGACCGCGCATTCTATCCTCTCGCCTACAAACGAAGTTTAATACTACACCCATTAGGAACAGCAGCGCAAAATTACTATTAATTCATGTAAAATTACATATAAAGGAATAATTTTGGAATCTTTTTTGTATCAAACAATTTTTTCACTATCAGACCTGGAAGACAAATTATGGTGTTAGTTTCTTTTATTATATTGAACACTTTTAAAAGTATTTAATGAAACCTGAATTTTCAAAGCAATCAATTCCGACGGGGTTTGTGTACACGCCATTTTTGGCTTCCATTTTTCTTTTTTATTTTCTGCAGAAGCGGGCTACAGCGAGTCGCCGCCCACACACTGAGACAAATCGTTGTGAATTAAGATTTGATACGGAATTCAATAGTGTGATATGTATGTACTTATGTAGATTTTTTTTTTAACACATTTTTATTAGCTTCACCTGTATGCATTTGAGTTATTTCTTTGTGCCTAAAAATACGCAACATATTTTCTAATGAGATTAATTCAATCAGATGGCGCTGTTTCAGCTATAAAACTTATAGCATAAAATTTATAGTATAAAATTTATAGTATAAATTAAACTTTAACTATTAAAGCGTGTGCTAATAATGAAAAATATAAAAACGCACAACACCAGCACCATCTGCAGAAGAAATCGTTAGAATATAAAAAACTAAAGAATGCGCTGCTATGATAAAAATCGAAGGATAAATTGAGTAATTTTTTTCTGAACATTTTCGATTTCAATAATAACATAGGACAGAAATATCTAAAGCACAAAATTGAAGAATTAATAATACTTAGCTTAAAAAACATGCTTTAATGTTAAAATTGCACTAAAAATTCAGAAATAATTTAATATAGAAAAATGCTGAACGAAAAATATAAGCATTTAAGGTAAAAAAAATATAAGCATTTGAGTACTCATCGTGGCAGCGCTAGCGCACTTTTACATTACTTTGTTTCAAGTTTCGCTGGTGGCTTGTCGCTATTGCTTCCACTTTTATTTTCCATTGTTTTGCAATACCTGGCGAAAACAAGTTCAACCTTGCCTGCGCACGGACAGAAGAAGAAAAATAATAATAACACCTAATATGGAATTTAATAGTGATCGGGATGATGATATTTTGTTTTCTAAAAATTTCAAAGGTGAACCACAATGTATGGTTTGCTTTGCCATTATTAGTCGCGTTCGCCCTTATGATTTAAAAAGGCATTACATGTCTTGTCATGCTGATTTTATCACAGAAAATTTGGTGGGAGAATCGCGACGAAGTCTTGTGAACAGCCTTAGAAAATCGTTTTTTGAGCACGATGCGAGAAAAATATTGACGTATATTGAAAGTAATGAAGAAGACGTGAATTTACAGCTCATTAGTACTCAAAACTTTTCCGCCAATGCCTCCGTAAAAGCTTCATATATTGCAAGTTTAAGCATTGCAAAAAATTTTAAATCATTCGCCGAGGGAGCCTTTATTAAAAAAGTTTGCAAGGAAATGTTAAATTGTTTCGGAGATAAAGGCGAATTATTGGCAGAGACAATAGATACAGTTTCTCTGTCTGCAACATCCGTAACACGCCGAGTTGAAAGTTTAGACTCTTTTTTAGATACAATTCTAAATGAAAAATTGAATTCTTGTATCTATTTTTCCATTGCTTTGGATGAAACTTGCGACATTTCCGATATAAGCCAGCTAATATTAGCAGTGAGAATGGTTGATGCAAATTTTAATATCTCCGAGGAGATTTTTGCATTAATTCCGTTATTAAAAAATACACGAGGAGTTGACATTTTTAATTCAATTAAAGAACGGTTAGATTTAAGCGCGTACACTGAAAAGTTAAGTTCAGTATGTACAGATGGTGCACCCGCAATGGTTGGGAAAGAGAAAGGCTTTGTTGGCCAGCTCTTGAAAAATGGCATAAGGGTCCCATCATTTCATTGCATAATACACCAGGAGTCGTTGTGTTCAAAATGGTCTGGTAGTGCTCATACGATGAATGTAGTCGTAAAAATCGTCAACAGAATCAGAGGTGGACACAACTCATTGACACATAGAAAATTTAAAAATTTTTTAGAAGAAATTGGAAAGGAATATGGTGATTTAGTAATGTATACTGAAGTCAGATGGCTCAGTAGAGGAAAGTGCCTGGAACGATTTTTCGAGCTAAGGAAGGATATTGTTACGTTTATAGATACCGAAGTGCAAGGCTTTGATGATATTTTAATAGAAATTAAAACACTAGAATTTAATATAAATTTGACTTTTTTGACAGATTTAACAAAACATTTGAATAATTTAAATATTTCAATGCAAGGAAATAAAAAATCGATATTTGAAATGGTTAGCATAATTGAAGGCTTTATAAAAAAAATAGAAGTTTTTATTGCTGATTTAAATATTACAAAACTTTGTCACTTTCCTTTCTTAAAGTCAGTACTAAGTGAATTTGATATTTTAACTTTTGATTTCTCCCTGTTTATAACGTATTTCGCTGATTTAAAAAATAATTTTTCTAACAGATTCCAAGACTTTGAAGTTATCAAAAAAATGCTACCAATTTTTTTTATACCAATGACATGCAATATAAATGAGCAGAAGCCAGAATTACAAATGGAGCTATGCGACTTACAATGCGACCCTGAACTAAAATTCTTGGATTTAAAGGGCATTGATTTTTGGAAAGTTATAAGCAACGACAAATATCCAATACTGCGCCAAGAAATTTTAAAATTTTATTCAATGTTTGGTAGTACTTATATTTGTGAAAGCGCCTTTTCGTATCTTAAGCAAATAAAAACAAATCACAGAAATAGATTAACAAATAAGCATTTAGAAGCGCTTCTTAAATTATCTACCACAAAAATCTAGATAGATATCGACAAATTAATTGAGAACTCTTCAAAATAGGTATCTCATTTTTCTCCGTTTCCTTTATCTCCTTTTTTATTGTTCTTCATATTCACATTCTCCTAATTTTCTTCCGACAACAGTCTATTTTTGTTTTTTATGTTGCACTATTACCAGTCCCTGAATTATGTGAAATTTATTCTTTTTTTTTCAAGACCAAAAAAAAATTAAAAAAAAAACTTAAAAAAAATTAAAAAAAAAATTAAAAAATCTAAAAAAAAAATTAAAAATTATATAAAACATTTGAAAAAATACCCAGAAATAAATTTATTCTCTTTAAAAATAAAAAAAATATCAATTTATAAATTTTCGAAATTTTTCGGGTGTACTTTTAAAAATGGAGGAAGTGGGCGGCCGCAATTTTTTTGCTCTTACTGTCGGCCATGATTTTTATTTCAATGTACCGTTGCTCGCGCGTCCATAAGGGCTTTGTGGAGATCTCTGGTGTAGATAGTAAGAACTGCTGGCCCGAAATTCATTTTAGACATATGATTTCTAGGGCAAAAATGCTTGAAATGTCCGAAATAATCATAATCGCGATGTGCCTTTGATGCAAAAAATTTTACCCGCCGTAATGTACATATGTACATACATATGTACATACAGCTGTAAATTAAATTAACATATATGTATGTACCTATGTATGTATGTATGTATGTACACCAGGGCTGTCCAAATGCGATTCACTACCACAATCAAGCAACGACCGAAAAATGAATGTGTGTTGGTGCGCCTACCGTATGCCAAAGTGAAAAATTACTAAAAATAATCAGCAAAGATGACTTGATACGAAACTCTTTTTTACTCTCTCACTTTTATGATTTTCCCACGGGTTTTCTGTGGCTTTGTTGCCAGCATCAACACAACAGAAAACCCGGCCGATCAGCTGTTTGTGCAAATTGCAGGTGCCAGAAGGGAAAACGCGCCAAAATAAATTGTAACTTTCGGTGGATTTTGATGTTTTGTTTTATGTGCCCAATTTTGTTGAAATAATAAGGAATTATAAAAAATACAGAGGTAATTGTATTGCTTGTGTGTAATATGCAGTGAAGTTTACTGTTTCAACTGGAAAAAATTGTGTTTCAGTTAAAATTATAAAAAATATGTTAATGAGATGGAACGCGGGCAGCGATTCTTCTGTAGTTTTATATATATATCCGGTTAAAAATTATTATATTTCAGTTCTAATATATTCACATTTTAATAGAATTGCAAAATAGAGTAAAATATTTCTTAAAAAATAAAACCCAACTACATATATTACCGTCCACCACTTTTTGTGCGTTATTCTTAATTTGTCTGCGATTGGGTTTCGAACACGAATATTCGGAATGTGGGAAAATCATACTATCCTGTGTATCACTTTTGTGGTTATATCCTTACCTTAATTTGGTATAAACAAAATTGTATTATTGCTATAGTCTTCAATAACATAAGGAAGCCGAAAAACTCCCAGAAATAATATGTAAAATACCCATTTTCAGTTTTCGAACAGAGTGGCACCAATGAAAAATGTTATAAAAAATGCGCATTTTGACAGCGCTCTCACGAAATAAAGAGTTTCGTATCTAGTTATCTATGATAATCAGTCTGCTTGCAGATGTTGAGCGAGCAGGGTCACGTGCGCGCGCTTTGCGAAATTATGAAACAACACTAATATACACGTACATATTTACATTTGTGTACACACGTTATATGCAAGATCTTCGTACTTTTGTTTGTTGTTTGGCATCTGTAATTAGAACAAAAGAATTTGAAGCTAAGACCAGCTAGCGACCACTTGCTTTCATGCCAGTCGAAGGCAACTTAATTATTTTTGCTAATCGGCGATCGCCCAGTCCCATCGTAAGCGCTCGGTTTACGCTCTTTATTTGTCTGTAGTAGTGACAATCGGTGAGTATACGTACACAAGTGCTTACTCTCATTGCTCACATGAGTCGCATTTGGACAGCTATGATGTACAGTGTACATCAAAGATGACTTGATACGAAACTCTTTTTTACTCTCTCACTTTTATGAGTTTCCCACGGGTTTTCTGTGGCTTTGTTGCCAGCATCAACACAACAGAAAACCCGGCCGATCAGCTGTTTGTGCAAATTGCAGGTGCCAGAAGGGAAAACGCGCCAAAATAAATTGTCACTTTCGGTGGATTTTGATGTTTTGTTTTATGTGCCCAATTTTGTTGAAATAATAAGGAATTATAAAAAATACAGAGGTAATTGTATTGCTTGTGTGTAATATGCAGTGAAGTTTACTGTTTCAACTGGAAAAAATTGTGTTTCAGTTAAAATTATAAAAAATATGTTAATGAGATGGAACGCGGGCAGCGATTCTTCTGTAGTTTTATATATATATCCGGTTAAAAATTATTATATTTCAGTTCTAATATATTCACATTTTAATAGAATTGCAAAATAGAGTAAAATATTTCTTAAAAAATAAAACCCAACTACATATATTACCGTCCACCACTTTTTGTGCGTTATTCTTAAATTGTCTGCGATTGGGTTTCGAACACGAATATTCGGAATGTGGGAAAATCATACTATCCTGTGTATTTGTGGTTATATCCTTACCTTAATTTGGTATAAACAAAATTGTATTATTGCTATAGTCTTCAATAACATAAGGAAGCCGAAAATTCCCAGAAATAATATGTAAAATACCCATTTTCAGTTTTCGAACAGAGTGGCACCAATGAAAAATGTTATAAAAAATGCGCATTTTGACAGCGCTCTCACGAAATGAAGAGTTTCGTATCTAGTTATCTATGGTGTACATTGTACACATTCAAGATGCGGGCACCATTAAGGTCCCCACAAACAGAAGCGATACGATACAGCCCACATATGCAAATCGTATCGCATCATGCACAATTGCATATGTGGACTGTATCGTATCGCGTCTGTTTGTGGGGACCCTAACATGTTCATTTGAATCAAAATAAAAACACAAACAAAAAAAACAAAATTACAATCAACCTCACTGCAATAAATGACAGACAATAAAAAGTGAATATACCCTGCAGGGAACTGAATAACTAGTGAGCAAAATTTCTAGTTCCGAACTAGAGAAAAGGTGACAAAGAAGAACTAGATCAATTGTAGCTAGACCCTCACCAGTTCAGAAGGAGAGAATTGAGAAACCATTATAAAACACACTTTGATTGTATGCAATTTCGAAGTGACAAAAATTCTATGAAATTTTTTTGTTGGTTCAATTGCCGTCGGCTTTGTATATTTCTGCAATTCTCAGATGTTTAGTGAAGCATTTTATATAAAGAGTTTTCTATTTGCATCTTGTATAAAATGAAATGTTCCCCTAATTATGCTTTTCCGATCCCTTATGCTTATTTTGATTTTATTACTTTTTAAATATTATTGTAAATTTTTATTAAATAAATAAATAAAAAAATATTAGTTAAAAAAAATATAAAAAAATTATCATTCACCTTGACACCGACAGGATTCGAACCCGCGTCCCTCAGATTGAAAGGCACATGCGTTAGCCAGTCGGCCATCGCACCACTTGCATGAAATGTGTCAAATGCTGCTCTTAAGCTGCAGGTGTAAAACTGTAGAATTTTTAGGTACTTGTAGCTAGTTCAGAACTATCGAAATTGTGCCAATAAACGAACTAGTATATACTGTAGAATTTAGTACTAGTTCGGAACTATCGAAAATGTAGTGCAGAGAGGGACAATTGACACCGCCTAGGACATCGCCGTGTTAAATTCGCCAGTTGATAACATGCAAAAGAGATTTAGCTTGCACTAGTAGTGTCGAAAAATGCACTAAAAGCGACCTAGTTCGGAACTAGAGATTTTCCCTACAGGGTATGTACAATGTATGTATGTGTGTAGGTATCTACACACGCAGCCACAAAGAACGACAATCATCGCAGATCGCTGTTTGGGAGTTGCTCTGAGTTCGTCGACGCCACCGACCAACATCGCCATTACCACCAAAGCCAACTAAAAAAACATCATTTCAACAACAAAAAACATACATACCTACATACAATCATCAACAACGCCAATCCATACCAGCAGCTTCAGCTACAATAAAATACAAAAAGCATACAGAATACCTACAAAAAAAAAAAACAATAAAGAACGAACAAAAATTGTACAAACAAAAAAAAAAAAGAAAATTAAAAAAAAATAAGATGAACACAATTGAAAGAGATTAAGTAGGGGGAAAAATGGTGGAGCACAAAACGTACATAAATCGCAGCAGTCGACTAATAAGCCGGCCGGTTCCCTGAACGGAAAGATGGCTGGCAGACTTGCTATGTATGTATTTATGTATATACATATTTAAGTGCTCGATGGTGGATCATGACAGCAAACGCCCATATGAATATGTACAATTCATATTAAACAATTAACGAATAGTTGAAAACGACACAGAATCAACCAACAGATTCACACACAAGCTTAGTCATTGCTACCCATATGATGATGATAATCATGATGATGATGATGATGGTGCACACGACAGCCAAGCAAACAGACAAACACGACTTTATCGACTCATCTAATGATTCCTTCTGGTCAGGGTTGGCAGCACAGAGAAGAAAAATTATTGTACCAGAGCCGTCAAATTATTGTATTTCGAGCAAAATTATTGCACATTTTAAAATTACGTTTAATTACGCCTAATTAAGCCTAACCTACGCCTCTGGCGTTTCCTAATTTTTTTTACTGAAATATTTATTTTAATTTTTTACATTTATGTATGTATATTAATACATACATG
The DNA here is from genome assembly GCA_960531455.1 of Urophora cardui. Lineage (NCBI taxonomy): Eukaryota > Metazoa > Arthropoda > Insecta > Diptera > Tephritidae > Urophora > Urophora cardui. The sequence goes on along the minus strand of OY482671.1, from coordinate 151,465,521 downwards.
TTAGTTTTAAACAGGGTTGCGTGAGTTTGATTTGACTGAATCACTAATCAAAAATATTTTCTGATTCTTGATTTAAAATATTTTCAAATCAAAGATAATTTTTATTTGTGATTCCTTTCAAAAAAGAATCAGAAATACCCTTTGATTCGTGATTCAAACTATTTTCAAATCAAAGATAAATTTTATTTGTGATTCGTTTCACAAAAGAATCAGAAATACCCTTTGATTCGTGATTCAAACTATTTTCAAATCAAAGATAAAATTGATTTGTGATTCGTTTCTCAAAAGAATCAAAAATCTTTTTTGATTCTTGATTCAAGCTTGATTTCGAATCAAGATTCTTAATAAACTTTTGATTCGAATAAAATTTTTGATTCGAATAAAATTTTTGATCAAAAGTTTGATTCGAATCAAAAAATTATTTTGAATCAAAACTTTATTTCAAATACGTATGTATGTATGTACGTACGGTAGTGATGAGCGAGTCCGAGATGTTTAGACAATCGAGAGAATCGCCATCGTTGCAAAATCACAATCGAGTCAAAAGTTGACTCGCTCCTCGACTACACAATCGAGATGTTTTTGCGATTGTTCCGAGTCAGCGAGTCGGAGGTTGTTTCGATGACATCTCGACTACACAACCGAGATGTTTTTGCGATTGTTCCGAGTCGGCGAGTCGGAGGTTGTTTCGATGACATCTCGACTACACAAGCGAGATGTTTTTAGTTGATAAAATAAACTGAATGAGTGTTGTTGATGAAGAAAGTAGGATTGTTAATGGAAGTGAGGCAAATACATATGGAAATAAATGAACCAAATTGAAAAATATGCTATATATAGACGCTGCATTTTTGCAATCACAATTAAAGAGTGTCGTGCTTAATAAATACAGTTAATTATTTAAATATTAATACATTAATAAATTTTCTGAAGTGAGACGCTTACGAAACAAATTAATTTTACGAGCAGTAACAACGGCAATAGATTTGTACCACTGTATACTTTTTAAGCAATTTTGATATTCAAGCGGCAACAACAAATGTTATGTATTTTTTGCAGCGAGTCCGAAATGTAGGGTTGCTTTGAAAACGAGAGGAATCATTGGTGAGTCCGAGATGTTTTAGCGATTGTTGCAACTGAAGGCCATTTACGACTTGACTCGAATACGAATGAAAACCATCGAGAGCATTCGAGATGTTTCAACAATCGAGAGAATCGAATAAAACATCTCGGACTCGCCCATCACTAACGTACGGTGTAGCACAAACGTAAATACGACAATCAGAAATATGTATATATGTACATACATACATACACATGTACACATTTGGCGTCAGCATACAATTTGGCTGTTGTTGCACTTTTGGTGCATTTTATACATTTTTGTGTTTTAAATTACCGAGAATGAAATTGAATATTTCTGATATGCTACAGTATTTTTTATTCTAAATAAATTTTTGATTCGAATCAAAGATATTTTTTGAATCAAGAATCAAAAAAGATTTTTGATTCTTTGAGAAATGAATCACAAATCAAATTTATCTTTGATTTGAAAATGGTTTGAATCACGAATCAAAGGGTATTTTTGATTCTTTTGAGAAATGAATCACAAATCAAATTTATCTTTGATTTGAAAATGGTTTGAATCACGAATCGAGTTGATTCTTTATTTGAAAGTTGATTTGAAATCAAAATTGATTCGAATCACGCAACGCTGGTTTTAAAAAATAAAAGGTACATATGTACATATTTGTATTATTTCATATATCTTAGAAAACGCAAAAAAGAAAAATGCAACAAACACACCAAAAACACACAAGAATAAAAACATATAGAGAGTTGCCAGAGTTACAAGAATTTGAAATCAGTGATGTGTAAACAAGACGTTGAGTGAATAATAAAATTAATTTCTGTGTTAGAGTACTTGAGTCTTTTATAATATTTTTTATAATACAGACTTTCATAAGAACACAGTGCTATATACAGCAGCGTCCACGATCACTGATCACGACCACTGACGCTGCTAAAAATAGCATTGGCGGGCGCTAATGGAAACAACAATGTAGCACCTACATACATATGTACATACCTATGTTCATTTTTCTGTCTCTGGTGTTATCTGTCTGCTACTCCCCATCTGTCTGGTTGTGTGGATGTTGTAAGGCAGCAGCACGCAAAAGCGTCTGGTTGGTAGATGTGCGGGTATAGTAGAAATGGTGGCTGCTGGCGCGGTTGTGTAATCGCTCAGCCACCTCCGCCACTCATCGCTACAGATCCAATAGCAAGTGAATGAACGATTGGCTCAGATTGGATTGAGAATGTTTGTACGTCCGCGCATACATATGTATGTGTGTATGTATGTATGGATGTAGGTTTGATTGGCTTGACTAGCCGGTTAAACGAGTGATCGCCAGCCACAGAAACCGGCAGCAACAACAGCAACATTTTCCATGTATCTACTACTCTTGATCGTCGTCAATCTGAAACAAGCGCCAACACAGGTGGCGACGGTGATGATTAAAGACCGGTGTGCTTATGATAATGATAATGATGATGGTAAATAAATAATAATGGTGAAAATGGCATCGCAATAAATCTCTGTCGAGAGTGAGATGTGGTATAAATACATACATACAAATGTACACTCAAAAAAAAAATTACTCAGATTATGGAAAAATGGGAATGATTCGGCGCTAAAGACATATTTCCATATTTTGATGTACAATTTTCTTTAAAACGTTGTTTTTATTCCTTGATTTGAAGAAAATCGTACATCAAAATATGGAAATATGTCTTTAGCGCCGAATCATTCCCACTTTTCCATAATCTGAGTAAGTTGTTTTTTCAGTGTACATATGTATGTATGTAGGTACCTACCTTCTTTAAATTCAGAATTTTTATTGCTTTGTTTTTGCTGTTCTTACCCATTCTTATTGTTTTCAGTTTGGCTTTGCATTTTTTTTGCTTTTCGTTCACAGATCACGAGCTCATACTTTTATGTGATTTTTATAGGTTTTTTGTGATTTACGAATGTACATATGTATGTAGGTATGGATTTGTTTACTAAATTATATATGTATGTACCTACCTACTCTTCAAAAAATCTACGCCTTTTTAAGGCTTTTTTACAAGCTTTTATTTAACTTCACTTTTTGTATGTATGTATGGGTGTATGTCGTGGAATTTTGCAACGAACATTTAAGATACTTCTAGATGAGCTAGGTACTTGAAATTTGGAACATAGTTGAGGACCCGAAGACAATGCAATGTGAAATAAAAAAAATCCGATAGATGGCGCTGGTGTCGAGATATTTGTAAAATTCGTATTTACCGACCGAATTTGTTCATATTCGGTACATATATTGCCTATGAGAAAGTAAATACATCTGTGGAAAAAAATCGCCGCTAGGTGGCGCTGGTGTTAAGTTATTTGTAAAATTCGTATTTACCGACCGAATTTGTTCATATTCGGTATATATATTGCCTATGAGAAAGTAAATACATCCGTGGAAAAAAATCGCCGCTAGGTGGCGCTGGTGTCAAGATATTTGTAAAATTCGTATTTACCGACCGAATTTGTTCATATTCGGTACATATATTGCCTATGAGAAAGTAAATACATCTGTGGAAAAAAATCGCCGCTAGGTGGCGCTGGTGTTAAGTTATTTGTAAAATTCGTATTTACCGACCGAATTTGTTCATATTCGGTATATATATTGCCTATGAGAAAGTAAATATATCTGTGGAAAAAAATCGCCGCTAGGTGGCGCTGGTGTTAAGTTATTTGTAAAATTCGTATTTACCGACCGAATTTGTTCATATTCGGTATATATATTGCCTATGAGAAAGTAAATACATCTGTGGAAAAAAATCGCCGCTAGGTGGCGCTGGTGTTAAGTTATTTGTAAAATTCGTATTTACCGACCGAATTTGTTCATATTCGGTATATATATTGCCAATGAGAAAGTAAATATATCCGTGGAAATAAATCGCCGCTAGGTGGCGATAGTGTCAAGATATTTAGAAAATTAGTATTTAAGAACCAATTTTGTTCCTATTTTGACCACGTATTACGAAGTAATCTATTCACAAAAGAGTATAGTAAAACCACTTAAAAGACTCCACAGGAATTGGATAATAAAAAAAAAAACTGGCTGAGCAGAAACCATCAAAATGTTAAACATAGTGCACTTCATATTAAAAACTGTTGGACTATATTGATAGTGGGTGTGTTGACAAATATTAGATGTAATATGCATTGTAAAACTAAAAAGGCAAAAATAAAACAAAGTAAAAAAAATTTTTTAAAAAGCTTTTATTTAGTATTAATATAAAAATTTACTAAAAAGGAAAAAAATAAATTTTTAATATTTTTGAACAAAATTTATATTAGTCCTTAGTTCATTTGGATCTTAATTTCAATCTCAGCATACCTTTTACGTATTTCTTCAAAGCATTTCTGTATATGTATCAACATATGTAAATAAAAGCGCGGGTACTCATTAGATATTCATGTTATAAAACAGTATTGGTGAAATGGAAGGAAGCGATAAAAACTTTAAATTCCAATTACGTAAGATATGCATTACGTAAAGAGCACCCACGCTTTTATTTCTGTTGATACATATACAGAAATGCTTTGAAGAAATACTTTAAAGGTATGCTGAGATTGAAATTAAGATCCAAATGAACTAAGGACTAATATAAATTTTGTTCAAAAATATTAAAAATTTATTTTTTTCCTTTTTAGTAAATTTTTATATTAATATTAAATAAAAGCTTTTTAAAAAATTTTTTTTACTTTGTTTTTTTCAAATCATTTTACCTATAAATAATGCCTAAAATTTCTAAGGGACATAGGTACATATCGCACCCTAAATCATGAAGTGACACAACTCAAAATTTTTTGAAATCGAGTTTTTTGCATAAACGGATGCACAGCAAGGATGGGCATTTTTCAACTACCACTCATTTTCAACTACCACTCCACGTGGTATCACAATGGGCCGCCAGGCCTATATGTGCCTCTGTTTTCGGACGAACAGGGGCAGCCACTTTAACCTAACCTAACCTAAATCCTGATTTTAACTTCCACTCAATTTGAGTGGTAGTTAAATCTCGATTTTAACTACCACTAAATTTGAGTGTTAGTTAAATCTTGAATTTAACTACCACTAAATTTTGCAAAAATATTTCGGGGACTAATTCTTGACACGGAGAGCTATCGATTAAGACGAGAATCATAAAAATCAAAGAAAAAAAATTTTTTGTGCTGATTTGAAAAATTCGACCCTATATAATGTTTTACTTTTGAAAAAAATCTCAATAAATAAATAAATAAATAAAAAAAAAATTGCAAGTTTTGAGTATGCATTATATGAGCGTAATGTAAAGGATTTTTTCATAGAATACTAGCTGTACCCGTCCATGCTTTGCTTTGGCCCACTTCTTATTATAGGCATTAGAAGCGAAAAATGAATGGAAGGATCTAGAAACCGAGCTTTCCTCAGGCTGCACTCCTTAGAAAAAGTCAGATAACTTAAAAAAAAGTGAAGGAAAAAATTGATATTTTCAAAAGTTTGCCCTCTTCATGTCCTTATCCCTTTTTTGCTTCGTATTAATTTCCCACTCGCTTTACCTCTACTACTCTCTTCTGTTTCCCTTTCCATTTATCTTTCCCTTTCCTTTCATTCCCACTTCCATTTTCTTTTTCCTTCCCCGTCACATTTCCTTTCCCTTTCTGTACCGCTCTCCCTTACCTATACTTTTCTGTCTTTCTCCCTTTCGTTCCCCTCTTATTCCTTCTCCCATTCCCTGTCTTACTGTCTCTCTCCCATGCTCTTCTTTCCATTACTCTTCCACTTTCCCTTTCCCTAGGGAACCGGGTTTGGCATAACATAGCCCTGTATTCCACTTCTCATTTGATCATCGCTGCTTAAAAACATTCCGCGGTATCCGGGTCCACACTTTTAGCCATAATTGAGTACCGGGCCTAATAATCACAATGAAAAAGGTCTATTTAGCAGCCCTGCTCAACACCTTTCATTTTATATCGGTATTGCTTAGCAGCATCCCGGGGTCATCCGGGCCCACGTATTGCCCCACATCTGGGGACCAGAACTGGGAATAATGAGTTCATGCCTATGTAAAATCCCAGCTCAACACCCTTAGTTTGATACCAATATCGCTGGGAAATATTCCGTGGTCATCCGGGTCTACGTTTTGAACCACATATGGGGACTTGACCTAGAAATCAAAATGGGTACGGCTCGATATAAAATTCCTGTTCAACACCTTTCATTTGATACCAATATCAGTGAGAGATATCACGGTGTCATCCGGGTCCATGTGTTGACCCAAATCTGGTGACCCGACCTAGGAATCACAATGAGTTCTTCTCTATGTAAAATTCCTGCTCAACGCCTTTTACTTGACACCAATATTCCTGAGAAATATCCTGATGTTATCCGTGTCTACGTATTGAGCCACATCTTGGGTAAAAGCCCTGCTCAACACCTTTCATTTGATACCAATATCCCTGAGAAATATTCCGGGTTCACGTTTTGACCTATATCTGGGGAACCGACCTAGGCATCACAATTAAGACCCCTAGTACCCGGATGACCGATCTTATATCGGGCTGCCATTTTTTCAGCGATCTTCCCAAGTGAAATAAAAAGTACAAAAAATGGGCGGAAGAATGATACTTTTCAGAATTTTGCCCCAGAGACCCCTTGTATACCAAATTTCATGAAAATTGTTTAAGCCGTTTGTGAGATCCAGAACCAAAGTAAATCCGTCTCGCTTCGCCAAGATACCTCTACCTCTTCATGTCCTTCTCCCTTTCTTATTCGTCTTATGCTAGAGACACACATTGTAGTATAGTAGAAATATTGTGTCACTATCATATTGTAGTTTAATTGAAAATTTTCATAGTAAAGCCAAATCATAGTATTGATATTATAATATTCATACCACATATGTGTCTGAGGCATTAGACTTCCGCTCCCTTTCCTTGTACTTTCTTTTTTCCTTTCTGTTTCATCTCCGTTTACTTTTTCTTTTCCTTTTCCGTTCTTTTGCCTATCGGTCTCCCTTACCCCACATTTTCTCTTCCCCTCTAATTAGTTACCCCTTTCTCCACCAATTTCTATCTCTCCCCTTCCCTCTCCCATTCTATTTTCGCTTCCTTCCCCTCCCTTTCGCATTCCATTCCATTCGACTTTCCTTTTCGTTTTTATTGCCATTTACCTAGGGAACCAGTACTGAGTTTCTGTAACTGAACTCTATCAATGTTTTCGACTGAGTCAATCGATAGATTCTAACATGCTTTTTAGGTGGTGACAAAGTGTGGAACGTATTAATGTGACGTCATTTTGATCGACAATTTTCGCGATTTCGTTACAGAAACTCACTTCAGGTTGAGCATTACATCGAGAAGATCTCTATATTGAAGCCATGATTCCCACTTTTCGGTTTCATCCGGGTCCACGTTGTGAACTATATCTGGGAACCCGGCCTATGCTCCACAATTATAATAGCTCTGTGTCGAAGTCCTCATCAAGACCTTTGATTTGATACCAATATCGCTCAGAAATATTCGAGGGTCATCCGGGTCCACGTTTTGACCCATATCTGGAGACCCGGCGTAGGCATCACAATGAGTACTATTCTGGGTAAAATCCCTGTTCAATACCTTTTATTTGATACCAATATCATCCAAAAATATCCAGGGGAAAGCCGGGTCCACGTTTTGACTTTTTGACCTATATCTCGGGAACCGATTTCCGAATTTGAAATTGAAAATATGCATATAAACCATCTAGGGCAAGGTACTCAGCTGCTGTGTAAATTTGGTCGAAATCCCTCCACGCGTTTGGGCGAAAGCCGGCGACAAAGAAATGGGCTTGATTTTTATATATCTATATATATAAAAATGGTGTAAAAAATGTTACTAACCTGATCAGATGAGAACGGCTGGGCCGATTTCTGTAAAACTTTTTGTCAATTGTTCGTATTCTCGAGGAGATGGTTCGTACGGAAAAAATTTTTGGAAAATCCCTCCGGAAAAGTCCGAAAATTGGAAAAATCGGTGTGTATGTGTGTATGTGTGCATCTGTGGCTGTGTGTTCTTTATAAACTCCCAAAGTAACCAACCGTTCTTTATGAAATTTTCACAGTAGATTCACGTGGTGTTAGTATACATAGTAGGGTATATAGAATTTCGAAAAATTGGGAGCTTCCCGGAATACAGGCCTAAATGAGGACCCAGATCGATCCACCAAGCCTTCGAGCAATATTGGTATCAAATGAAAAGGTGTTTAACAGTCCTTCAACATAAAGTAATTTTCATTGCGATACCTAGGCCGGGTTCCCAGATATGGGTTAAAACGTGGGACCGAGTGACCCTGGAAAGTTTCTGAGCGATATTGGTATCAAATGAAAGCTGTTGAGGAGGACTTCAGCAAAGAGCTTTTTAAATAGTGATGCCTAGGCCGGGTTCCAAGATTTGGGTCAAAGCGTGGACCCGGATAACCCCTGAATGTTTTCGAGCGATATTGGTAGAAAATGAAAAGCGTTGAGCAGGCTTCCACATACAGCTATTTTCATTGTGATTTCTAAGGCTGTTTCCCAGAGATGGCTAAAGTATGGGCCCGGATGGTGATGGACGGTCCCGGTAAGGTAAAGGTAGGTAGCTATAGGGATAGGGATTGGGATAGGGATAGGGATAGGAATAGGGATGGGGATAGGGATATGGATAGGGATAGGGATAGGGATAGGAATAGGGATAGGGATAGGTATAGGGTTAGGGATAGGGATAGGGATAGGGATAGGGATAGGGATAGGGATAGGGATAGGGATAGGGTTAGGGATAGGGATAGGGATAGGGATAGGGATAGGGATAGGGATAGGGATAGGGATAGGGATAGGGATAGGGATAGGGATAGGGATAGGGATAGGGATAGGGATAGGGATAGGGATAGGGATAGGGATAGGGATAGGGATAGGGAGAGGGATAGGGATAGGGATAGGGATAGGGATCGGGGGAACTAGGTTTGTCGCGGCGAATATAACTATAACTTTTATTCAGAGAATAGACAATTTTTTGTTATTCGCAGTCATTAAGATGAACTCTAAGATAATGGTTAGCAATACGGTAACCAAAGACTTTTCTTTAGGCTTCATAGGAATAAGTTTTAGCAGAGCAACGTCTGCCGGGTCAGCTAGTATGTATATAGATTTAGGCAACATTTTGTTAAAATTATTATTCATCATTGTTATTAAAAGAAAGGGTGTTCAATTCGTTTTACCGGTTGTTCTACAATTTTTTAAATACATTGCATATTTTTGTAAAATTTCTACATTTAAGGAATCTAGTTTTGTACCCGTTTGGCATGAAAGCGATTAATCTACATTTATACCCGTTAGTGAACAATTAGTCTACAATTAGTCTACATTTATACCCGTACGGGAACAATCGGGGACTAATTGTGGACCGATTGTTCTCGAAAGAGATCAATCCGGGACAAATATCTTTCGGTATTAATCGCACATTTTTTGCAGGGAATAGCAAGAGATGGGGTAAATTCAGAAAAAATATATAAAACAAAAACACAAAAAATTGCTTTGTAGGATAAGAAACTTGTCCCTCAATTCCTTTTTGACGGTAACGAATTTTTACAACACTCATAGCAACATACAAGTTAACAGCTCTTCCAGTTGTACACATGTACCTACATACCAGGGATGGGCATTATTCAAAATTTGAATAATTCAATAACGAAAAAATAAAAATTAATTTTTATTCTTCATTCTCATATCCTTGAATAATGAATAAATTTTTATTCTTCATTCCGGCGCCCTTGAATAAAGAATAAAAATTTATTCTTCATTCTGATACCCTCGAATAAAAAATAAATTTTTATTCTTCATTTTGGTGCCCTTGAATAAAGAATAATTTTTTATTCTTCATCCAAAACTGGTTGAATAAAAAATAAAATTTTATTTTCATTCAGATAATTTTGAATAAAGAATAAATTTTTATTCACGTTATTCAAATTATTCTTGCAGGTCACACAAGTAAATGATTTTGCGAATATTTTTCTGAATACGAACCAAGTATTTTCCCGAGCCCCAACCGAATATTTTTCCGAATACTTTCCCGAATCCGAACCCAAATACTCAACCGAATAGTTTTCTGAATCCGAACCGAATATTTTACCGAATACTTTCCCGAATCCGAACCGAATATTTTCCCAAATCCGAAACCGAATACTTTCCCGATTCCGAACCGAATACTTTCCCGAGTCTGAACCGAATACTTTCCCGAGTCTGAACCGAATACTTTTACGGGTTCGAACCGAATACTTTTCCGAGTTCGAACCTAATACTTTTACGGGTCCGAACCGAATACTTTTCCGAGTTCGAACCGAATATTTTTCCAAAACCGAACCGAATACTTTTCCGAGTGCGAACCGAATCCATTTCCGAGTCCGAACCGATTACCAGCTGTAATTAACGAAGTTATGGTAAAAATTAAAATGCAAACGAATATGCATACAGTACATAGTACATACATATGTACATATTTACATACATACATACATACATATGTTTTTAATGAAATTTGGCGCCGTTCTATTCAAATACAAGCACATTTTCATACCATAACTTCGTTAATTACAGAGCCAGCGGGTCCCGGACTCGGTACAGTAATCGGTTCGGACTCGGAAAAGTATTCGGTTCAGACCCGGAAAAGTATTCGGTTCGAACTCGGAAAAGTATTCGGTTCGGACCCGGAAAAGTATTCGGTTCAGATTCGGGAAAGTATTCGGTTCGGAATCGAAAAAGTATTCGGTTTCGGATGTGGGAAAATATTCGGTTCGGATTCGGGAAGGTATTCGGTAAAATATTCGGTTCGGATTCAGAAAAATATTCGGTTGAGCATTTGGTTTCGGATTCGGGAAAGTATTCGGAAAAATATTCGGTTGGGGCTCGGGAAAATACTTGGTTCGTATTTAGAAAAATATTCGCAAAATCATTTACTTGTGTGACCTGCAAGAATAATTTGAATAACGTGAATAAAAATTTATTCTTTATTCAAAATTATCTGAATGAAAAATAAAATTTTATTTTTTATTCAACCAATTTTGGATGAAGAATAAAAAATTATTCTTTATTTAAGGGCATCAGAATGAAGAATAAAAATTTATTTTTTATTCAAGGGTATCAGAATGAAGAATAAATTTTTATTCTTTATTCAAGGGTATCAAAATGAAGAATAAAAAATTATTCTTTATTCAAGGGCACCAAAATGAAGAATAAAAAATTATTCTTTATTCAAGGGCACCAAAATGAAGAATAAAAATTTATTTTTTATTCAAGGGTATCAGAATGAAGAATAAATTTTTATTCCTTATTCAAGGGCGCCGGAATGAAGAATAAAAATTTATTCTTTATTCAAGGATATGAGAATGAAGAATAAAAATTTATTTTTTATTTGATTAAAAATTTATTCAAAACCGCCCATCCCTGCTACATACATAGTAGGTACATACTTATGTACATTCATAGGTAGGTATATGTATACCCTGCAGGGAACTCAATAACTAGTGAGCAAAATTTATAGTTCCAAACTAGGGAAAAGGCGTCAAAAAGGAACTACATAGGTAAATTGTAGTTAGACCCCAAACACTTGCAAGAATCGTGTTAAAGCCCGTCTCCACATAACTTGATTCACCAGAGAAACATGTAGCAAAATATCTCGCTCAACAACCCGTCTCCACGTGGCTAATCGTGATTCAGTTTGACATTTCTCTTTCTTGTTCTTCTTAAATGTTTGTATGTTTGCTTATTTTTGGGTCTTTGTTTTGGTCTGTGTGAGATTTCGATAGATTTTCGATACAAAATTAGAGAAGACATCGATATCATCGAGGTTGGCAGGATGATTCAGAATGAAACAGTGTTTCAATCTTCACTCGCTCTCAAAAATTTGTATGGAAATTGCCGAGTTTCGGTACTGGTTTCCGTGTCGAAACAAGATTGAGAGAGAAAATGCAGAAAAAAAGAGCGAAACACGTTATGTGGAGACATGGTATTAAATGCTGCACTGACATAAGTGGCAAATGTGAAACTGTAGAGTTTGTAGGTACTTGTAGAATTTGTTGGGACTTGCAGCTAGTTCAGAACTATCGAAACAAACAATAAACGAACTAGTGCAAACGTATTAGAATTTAGTACTAGTTCGGAATTATCGAAAATGTAGTGCTGAAGGTGATAATTGACACCGTCTAGGACATCACCGTGTTAAATTCGCCAGTTGATAACATGCAAAATAGCTTTAGCTTGCATTTGTAGTTGCGAAAAATGCACTAGAAGCGACCAAGTTCGGAACTAGAGATTTTCCCTACAGGGTATTAATGCTCCTACAATTGTTTTTAACCACAAAAAATGAAAAATACTTATTCGAACAGCACAAAACAACATCAAAGACCACGCAAAAAATATCTACATTGAGGGTACAAAAACTGAACAAAAGTTCAAAGGAAATCATCATCAGCAAAAGAACCAGCAAAAGCAGCAGCTTTAAAATTAAATGTGGATGGCCGGAAGGAACATTGGGATCAGCGCACGGGTTGCGGGTGCGCACATCGAGAGCAGCCAATCGGAACAGGACCCGCATAAAGCTAACGTCATCCGAATAAAATGTTATTTATATACATACATACCTACACTGAAAAAACAACTTACTCAGATTATGGAAAAGTGGGAATGATTCGGCGCTAAAGACATATTTCCATATTTTGATGTACGATTTTCTTCAAATCAAGGAATAAAAACCACGTTTTAAAGAAAATTGTACATCAAAATATGGAAATATGTCTTTAGCGCCGAATCATTCCCATTTTTCCATAATCTGAGTAATTTTTTTTTAGTGTATGTTTGTTTGACTGTTTATGGCAGCAGCGTAGGTATAATGAGATAAAGTCAGGAAGAAGCACCAAGAAGCGAGAGAAAATTGTGTACCTACATGGAGGTGCGTATGAGCAAAAGTCGTATAAGACATATTCTAGCGCAGTTTTGTGGAGCCCAACGGGAGATTCTGCGTTCATCTGTTGCTTAAAACCATCCGCGTACCTACATTAGAGCTTGACGAATAGTGGAAGAGTTCTTCATGAATTTCTGTCATCTATTGCTGGCCTAATTACATTAAAGGAAAGAAATAAACCATCGATTATATTTTCATACAAATATGTGGGTACAATAATTTGACCGCCCTTATTTCATGCATCATTTATTGACGCACATCATACCTATTAGAGGCACACGACCGACCATCTCCGACCACCACTCAATACACCTGCTACAAACAACCCCCTTTGAAACAAGAAAAAAAAATATTTGTGTGAGCACATGTCATCAGCGTTTGGTTAGCACAAACCTGTAGGTACCTACTCTGCGCGCCGTCGATGAACTCAAAACCAATGGATTTTATTTAATGACCATTTCCGTTTCATTGACTTACACGGCAAGTGTTTGATTACTCTCATAAGAGGCAGGGAATGGGAAATAAAAGTACAAAAAGGGTAGATTTAATGAAATTGCGCCTCATTTCATCCATCGAGCAAAGCGCTGGCTTTATACATATATGTACATATGTACATATCGTCGGTGATACTGCAATACGTTCCATGTCACTTTTCACTTCTTCCTGAATACACCTAAATAACCTTTTTACACTTTTGTCAATCACATAGATTTTGCTTTTATATATAACTTCGCTTTTATATATACTATAAAAATGTAAAAAACACCGCGAAAAGTGAAAATATATATAGTTCTTTCTCCTTCCTCAAAAATTTTGTGACGGCGACATAGCACGTTTTGCAGTATCACCGACGATATGTAGTATTGATTACATCTGCACACTCAGGAAAAAGAAAATTATAAAAACATATGTGAAAACGTGCTCAAAATGGGCAAAAACCTATTTAAAAGTGATGTAAATACCAACATTTTTATTTTAAAAATGATCATTGAAAATTTTTAAATCAAGAAAAAACATTTTAAATTTAAAAAAGTTTATTTTTATTTTAAGCACTATGAGAAAAAAAAACGTTGGAGTGTTCTCTATATCATTTGCTCTTACGGATTCGAAATTGTATCCAATGGCATACTCTTCATCTTCTCTCAATCCGAGTCCCAACTACAAAAATATAGCCCCCGCTTGTTCTCCTCTTCTTTTCTACTTCGTCTTAACTGTTTGCTATCTTTATTTCTTATTCTCCTTATTTTCCTTTTTCCTCTTTATTTTATATTCTCCTCCGGATTCGAACCATGACATCAACCCGAAATTCAATCCAACGCCATCACATAGTGGAACATTAAACATTATATTAAATTGTAGTAACCTATTTATACTTCCTATTTCCTCAAAAAGAATCCATGAATTATATGAATCATTGTAAAAACAAAATCAAAAATAAATCGATTCTCATTATTGTTTTTGCTGGATTTCTCACAAAAAAAAATTTTCTCACAAAAAAATTTTGAACAAAGAGCGAGTTTTTGAATCAACATTTTAATTTAAGTATGTTTCTTTTTAAATCCAAAATGTATTTTTACTTCAAAAATTTCATTCTTAATTCAAAAATTTTATTTTTAATTAAAAAGTTTTCGTTGTTAAAATAAAAATGGTTTGGTTTAAAACGTGCATTATGAAAACAAAAATTTTAATTTTGATTTTAAAATTCTGTTTTCCCCTGAGTGTATGTACGTACCTATGTATATGTATATAATCCATAGATATGTAATAAATAATATATAAAGTCGGTAGATATGCATGTATACATACATACATACTTAAGGGTTGATGGATAATGAATGACGTGTCCTCTGATTCGTTTTCTGTTGAATTTTATATGATTTTCGTGCACTTGTTTCCACAGATTTGTGTCATCTGCTATTGGGCGTTTGAAGTGGTGGGTGATTGGGTTGATTTTCGCGTTTGATGGGTGATGTGATGTGCGTTGGGTGGTTGTTGTTAATGATGACGATCGTTGTGAAAGTTTTGCAGAAATGTCCGCCATAATTGCTGATTCCAGAACCCACGCAAGGCTGTAAGGGTGCTATCTACTTTAATTATGGTTTGAGAAAGAGTTTTGTGGAGGTGGTGGAATAATGAATAGATAGGTAGGTACATATGTAGTATGCATGTATTTACAAGTGCTGGCAGGAGACATGTGTCCTCATTTTTTTTTTAATTAAAAGTTATGCACTGTGAAAGTTTCAGTTTGTATGGGAGGTGCCCATTCCTGCTTTACCAAGACCTACCATTTTTATCCGTTGAGTATATAATTATCTCATATGCATTCACACCGATTCTCAGTATTCTACTACAAATATTTCAAGAGATATTACAGAATAAAGGAAACTTTTGTATCTCTGCTTTTCAATAAGATTAAAAATATATCTATAACCTTCACGGTATGAAAATAATTACGTGTACAAAGTTTCGTGTGGGTCCGTTCAGCAGTTATCCCGTGATGCGAGTTTAAACACAATTTCCATTTCACATTTATACACTGAAAAAAAAACTTACTTAGATTATGGAAAATTGTAAATGTTTCGACGCTAAAGACACACATATTTACATTGTTTCGATGTACGATTTTCTTGATATCAAGGAATAAAAACCACGTTTTAAAGAAAATTTTATTCAAAACAATGAAAATATGTGTATCTTTAGCGCCGAATCATTCCCAATTTTCCATACTCTGTGTATTTTTTTCTTTTAGTGTTGACGTTTTGTATATGAGTTATCTCCTCCTCAACAAGGTAGAATCAACTGCAGGTAAATGTACATATCGCAACCTAAATCATAAAGTTACACAACTCAAAATTTTTGGAAATCGGGTTTATTTCATAATTCGGTACACAGAATATATCTTTAGCGACTACCAAAAAATCTTTTCCATCAGTCTTTTTTAACTGAAAAATAACCATTATACGTAGCCTTTTCCCATATCATCATATTTGTCAGGGATATTGGTACAAAATGAAAAGTGGCGAGCAGGGCCTTTACACAGAGACGAACTCATTATGATTCCTAGTTCAGTTCCCTAGATGTGCGTCAAAACATAAACCCGGATAATTTCTAAGCGATATTGTTATTAAATAATGGTGCATGAAGATTCCTAGGTGGGATCCCAAGATGTGGGTCAATATGTGGACCCAGATAACACCGGGACATTTATTATGGATATTGGTACCAAATGAAAGGTGTTGAGCAGGACTCTCATGTAGAACCGTACCCATTATGATTTCTTGGTCAAGTTCCCAGATACCGTGCCCATTATGGTTCCTGGG
Source organism: Urophora cardui (assembly GCA_960531455.1). Lineage (NCBI taxonomy): Eukaryota > Metazoa > Arthropoda > Insecta > Diptera > Tephritidae > Urophora > Urophora cardui. The sequence goes on along the minus strand of OY482671.1, from coordinate 151,449,153 downwards.
TCAAGTACCCAGATGTAGGTCAATAAGTGGACCCGGATGACCCCGGTATGCTGCTGTACAATACTGATATAAAATGAAAGGTGTTGACTATATAGAGATATTTTCATAGTGATTCTTAGGCCCGGTACCCAATTATCGGTAAAAGAGACGATTCGGATGCCACGGAATGTTTTTAAGCAACGATGGTATAAAATGAGAAGTGGAATACAGGGCATGTTATGCTAAACCCGGTTCCCTAGGGAAAGAATAATGAGACTGGGAAAGGCAAAGGCAAAGGAACGGAAAAGGAGAGGGAGAATATAATGAGAATGGAATGAAGAGGATGGGGAGAGAGACAGTAAGACAGGGAATTAGAGATGTAATAAGAGGGGGGAATGAAAAGGAGAAAGACAGAAAAGGTGAAGTAAGAGAGAGCGGTAGAGAAAGCGAAGCGAAAATGTGACGGAAAAGGAAAAAGGAAACGGAAATGAAAGGAAAGATAAATGGAAAGAGAAAGGGAATAGTAGAGGGAAAGGGAGTTTGAGACTAATACGAAGAAAAATGGGATAAGAACATGAAGAGGGCCAACTTTTGAAAATATCAATTTTTTCCTTCACTTTTTTTAAACTTATCTGACTTTAGCTGAGCTCTGCATCCCGAGGTAATTTCGGTTTCTAGCTACTTCGAACTTATTTGAAAGTGTGCCGTTTTTCGCTTCAAGTGCCTATAATTGGAATTGAGCCAAAACAAAGCTTGGCCGGGTAAAGCTAGTTGCCTTTAAAAAAGAAAAGGTTTTTTGGCTCTTCTGAAAATTCTTGAATTTTGAGTTGTGTCACTTTATGATTTAGGGTGCGATATAAATATATATGTATGTGCATTCAGTTGAAGAGAACTTTTGTGCAAAAACTTAGTGCATTTGTGAATTGAGAAAATTCCGAAAAACTGCAATCTGCATTGACCGATTTGCCCAACCGCACCGACAATCGACAAGCCGCCAACCGACAACCAACAAGCGACAGCCAACTGCCTTTTCCCAACTTCTACGCTATTGCTCAATGCCATGCCCTCAATTTCCTTGACTCTTATCTTCGTTCCTTACCCCTTTCGTACGCAGATAAGTACATATGTACGTATGTATGTGGTTTGCAGCACAGGTAAGTTCAACCTTTTAGTGGTTTTTGGCTCACATTTTCAGTTTTTAGTTTTTCACCTTACTTATCTACATACATACATACAATTCCTTGGCAACTTTCGCCGCAAAACGATAGTTATGTACGTTGTCGCTTGCCGGCGTAGAGGGTTGGGCAGGCATGACGGGGTGGTACATGTGGAGAGTATCCGGTGCGCACAATTGGAACGGAAGAATTTCCAAGATATTTCAGAATTTATTGCTGCTGCAATGTGCAATGTTTTGGTTGCACTAATAAAAAATTGTCGCAAAACGTTTTATGGCAGTGCAAGCGAAGCAAAACTTTGTTGCATAATCATTGCGGTTCAGATGAAAATGCATTAAAAGTTCCTTAAACGCTTCTTATATGAATTGGCACCAACTTATGCACATATATGTACAAATGTGTGTATATGGTAGATAACGTAACCCAGTAAACCAAATAGTGGAAATAGTGTCAAATACCGAACTAGGTAGCGAATGAAAAGCGATGTCTTAGTAAAAGCAGCGTAGAGAAGAAGTATTAATGAAAGAGCTTGCCTACTTTTCTTTGGATTATGTTTTCGATTCAATACAGCATTCCTTATATGAACCGGTGTAGCTTTTATCCAGGGCCGTGCGCACGGGGGGTTTTGGGGGTTAAACCCCCCCCCCCATGACCAAATCTAAGTTGCAATGATTTTGCAAAAAATTTTCAAAATACAGTTTATAAATTTTGCATTGAATTTTGACTCATAATTTTTGACAATATTAGTTACAATAATTTTACGGAAGAAGAATTGGTAAAAGTTGCAAAAAATAAGGTTGGCCAATACATAAGTTCGGCACTTTGGATTGCACTTGGAGCTTTCCGAAATTACAAAGCTGTGTAGCATATGTTCGTTTGGTATTTTTAAAAAAATTGTACTGATAACAAAAAATGTTCATTTTGTGAAAACAGTGAGCAGTTTCAATTAACAAGTACTGTAAACAGTACACGGAAAGAAATTTGTATACTTGAATCAAGAAAAATGCTTTCTTGAACTCAATTTAGAAAATTTTTAGGGAAATAAGAAAAATTTACTTAATTATTACTGGAAATAAGAAATTGAGTTTTCCAAAAATGAGACAATTATTTTCTTATTCAAGAACACTAACAAAATCTATAGAAAAAAAATGTTGAAAAAAATGTTTATATAAATAAGAACATCTTTTCTTAAATTTACTTAAATGAAGAAAATCTCTTTGCTAATATCAAGAAGAATTTAAGAAAATTGTGTTTCGACGAATTGGAACAACAAAATACAGCGAAAAAAATGTAAAATGAATAATAAAACGTTTTCTTGAGCGAAGTAAAATTTTTCTTGCTGAATTTGCATTTCCAAAGTCACATGTATTTTTTTTCATTTGCCATCCGCTTTGCATATTTCTGAATGTTTCTGCAATTCTCAGATTGTTAGTGAAGCATTTGGTATAAGGAGTTCACTATTTGCATCTTCATTTATATTAAATAAAATGTTGTCATTTCAATAAACAAGTCCTAGGAAAATACTAGTTGACTAATTATGGTTTTCTAATCCCTCATGATTAGTTTTCATTTTCCTTATTTTTTACGTTTTTAATATTTTTAGAAAATATTTGCTTAATTTAATATTTAATATTTTCTTATGCCTCAGACACACATGTGGTATGAATATTAGAATATCAATATTATGATTTGGCTATGCTATGAAAATTTTCAATTAAACTACAATATGAGGGTGACACATATGTGGTATAGATCGAAATATTATTACTATACTACGATGTGTGTCTCTCGCATTACTTACTTAAGCTCGTATAAGAAAAGTTTTACTTGCAACAAAAAAATAATTTCTTAATTTATTTCAAAAAACAAGAAAAAAAACACTTACCCTAAGTAAATTATTTCTTATTTATTTAAAATCCAATTTTACTTGAAGCAAGAAAATGTTTTCTTATTTATTTAAAATCCAATTTCACTTGAAGCAAGAAAATTTTTACTTATTTATTTAAAATCCAATTTTCTTGGATTTTCTTGATATTAAGAAATTATTTTCTAAGTTCAAAATCAAGTCTAATTTTTCTTGTCTCGGCACTGATTCTAGTAAAAAATTCTTTCCGTGTAGTATTCAGGACCTGGTTAACTAGGTTTTGATGAATCATAATGAGTTTCAGAAAAGTTAGAGAACATTTAAATTTATGGTGTATGGGTCTGGATATCTGTTTCAGCAAATATGTTTATCTTAGCGAAAAATTTATGCGAATGCAAACCAAAATTAAAACCTCCCCCCCCAAGGCTAATTCCTGCGCACGGCCCTGCTTTTATCTATTTTTAGGTGTTTTGGTCGGTATTGTAAGCGACAGCTCTTGTATAGAATTATTCTTTAGTACCGAATTTCTGTACCATCTAGATTCTAGAGCAAGTCGAAGATCGATGGAAGAACAAAGTATGTATATCGAAATTCGAAGCGTGCCGCATTTTCCCCATGTACTCTGAAAAAAAACCGTAGTTAAATCAAAAACTTTCCGCTTTGAGACGGAGGTCTTTGATTCAACAGCAAAAGTATTTGTTTTTACAGCAGAGAAAGAAAATATCTGTGGCCACAAGCAATAACCGCTCACTGATTTTGCGTCCATAGTTTTTAATCGATTTTTATGATTTGTTAAGAAACGCCTTCGAATATAAAAATCAATTTATCTCGAAATCATATTTTTCGACTTAAGTGATTATTGCAAATTGTCAAAAAAAAAAAAACAATAATGAGTTCAAAAAAAAAGACAATAATGAGCATTAATTTTTTTTTAATTTCATTTTTCAATGATTCATATAATTCATAGATTCTTTTTTGGATAAGTATAGAAAAAAAGTATAGTATAAAAGTATCACTACAATTAAATATAATATTGAATGTTCCACTATGTGATGCCGTTTGTTTGAATTTCAGGTTGATGTCATGGTTCGAATCCGGAGGAGAATATATAGCATAAAGCAGAATAAGAATAATAAGAAATAAAGATAGCAAGCAGTGAAGGCGAAGAAGGAGAGAAGAAAAGGGAACAAGCGGAGGAGGCTACATATTCGCAGTTGAGACACAGATGGGTAGAAGATGAAGAGTAAAATCCAAACAAAAATTTATTTTTAGGTGACAAATTTTTTCAACAGTCTCCGTTGTTGATTTAACGGCAAAGGTAATTGATCCAACAGTGTCCGTTGTTGACTTAAATACGAAAGTATTTCAACTGCGTAAAGTTGTTGATTTAACTGCAAAAGTCTTTCGATTTAAAGCGTTTTTTTTTTTTTTTTGAGAGTAGAAGAGGCACGGATAAAAAACAAAAACTGTCAAATATAGTTGATCTACACTCAAAAAAAAAAAAAAACAAAAAAAAAAAGATTACTCAGATTATGGAAAAATGGGAATGATTTAGCGCTAAAGACATATATTCATGGTTTTAAATACAATTTTCTTTAAAACGTGGTTTTTATTCCTTGATTTGAAGAAAATTTTACATCAAAACAATGAAAATATTCTTTAGAACCGAATCATTCCCACTTTTCCATAATCTGAGTAAGTTGTTTTTTCAGGTTATGTACATAAACACTTCTGGCAGTATTTTTGTTATAAGCTTCAATCACGTAGATATTTTTCTTTTTCAATTTTGGTTGACTGGGTAATTACTTTTTCAAATTCTTATTTCGTAGTTGACACAGGCATGAACTTTCTTGAATTTCTGCCAAAATCCTTGAATGCATACATATGTATGTATGTATATGCAATCTTTCTTTCGGTGACAGTGACATAAGCGGAGGATAGATGACAGCAGGAAACCCCAGAGAGAAAGCGACGATAGATGGCAAAACTTGCTTTGCTTGGCTTTTTCGTTTTTATGTTTTTTGCTTTCTTTACTTCCATTATGCAAATAAGGTAAGTTTGGCATTTTACGATTTTAGAGTGATGTCTTTGATGGAATATAAACCTTGGTTATTTGACACGTTGGAAATTTATATTTTACCATTTATTGCTGCAGATTATCGAACACTTTTTTGCGAACGTATTGTCCACATATGTATGTACGTATGTACATATGTATGTACCCTATTGTTCTCTATTCGAAATGAAATTACATACATATGTACATTTGTCTCGATCGAAAAGGAATGGATGGATATCGCAACAACACTGACTTCTTTTATAGGAAGAAGAAATGGATTTGGGTATAAAGAAGCCTCATAGAAATACATATGTACATATGTACATATGTTATTGTTGTTGAAAACAGACATCCGAGGAACGCATTGATGATTGTAGTACCTACATATGTATGTACCTCTGTGCCTACTGGGTACCTATGTACATGAAACGTAAAAATTACAAGTTAAGCGACCATCATTTGTTCTTCGAATTGTGTTCCCCCTCTCAGCAGAAAACAAAACACCCGAACCAGCGCACTTCCTCTTCTTCTCAATTTCAGTTTTCACCCTCGGCCAAATCATGCTCTACCATTCCACCCACTGATTGTCATGGCATCAGGCCTTGGCAACACTCTACATATGTATATACAAACACACACATGTAGCTACCCGACCATCCCCCTCCCACACGAGACAAAAGCACGCATACGCCACGCACTCGTTAGTGCTAGGAAAGGCGACAGGTGAATTCATTCCCGCAACAACACTCAATACTAATTGGATTTTCTCGCTTTCTAAGAAAAAATCTACGAATTTGTGAATGTTTCGTATGTTTGTACAAATGTATGTATGCATGTATATGTAGTATATGACGTAGATATGTATGTATGTATGTAATTATGGTTTGCCATTAAGGGTGCTTAGGTACACTTGTCTCAATGCGATGCCCGCCTTCAAGTTTTGCTACCAACCAACCCACAAACCAATCACTCCGACCACCCAGTCCAGCTGCTTGCTGCTGATGGTCGCCATGATTCTTTGGGCATTTGTATATAGATACATATATAGACATGTATATACATATATGCTAGTATATAGCTATGCATATATGTTTATATGTACATATTAAGAAAAAAGCTTTAACAAGTGCGTCCTCAGTGGAAATGATTTTCACAGCAGTCAACTTGATTTAGTTGTAATTATACTCAGCTGTACTAGTACACAGAGTATTATAGTTTTAATCACATAACGGTGGATTGTAACAGAGTGAAATAATCGAGATAGATATAGACTTATATATATCAAAATGATCAGGGTGAAAAGAGAAATCGATTGAGCCATGTCCGTCCGTCCGTCCGTCCGTCCGTCTGTCCGTCCGTCCGTCTGTCCGTCCGTCTGTAAACACTCTAACTCGCGCAAAAATTGAGATATTTTGATGAAATTTGAAATGCAGGTTGGTATCGAGACTGGGACGGTTGGTATTGAAAATGGGCGAAATCGGACCATGACCACGCCCACTTTTCCTATATAGAAAAAATCGGAAATTTGGTATCTCAGTCACTAATACAGCTGGAGCGATGAAATTTTATCCACATGTTGAGCTCAGGCCCCTAGGAAGAAATTTGATGACGCTTTCGAAAATGGGCGGTGCCACGCCCACTTATTAAGGGTCAAACCTTGCAAGTTTTATATGTCATAACTCAGAAACCGTTGAAGATATATCGATGAAATTTGGTACGCGTGATATACTTACTTAGTCAAATATTTGGACGAAAAATTTCCGAAATCGGTTGAGGGCCACGCCCACTTTTATATATGGGTCTTATAAAGTGACCTAATAAAAACATTTTAAGCGATATCTCTGTCAAATATAAAGATATATCATTGAAATTTTATAGCAGGAGTCCAACTGCGGACATAAAACGAAAAACACAAAAATTTTGGCAAATGGGCGTGGCACCGCCTCTTTTTATAAACAGGAATATACGAGATTTCTGAGCCCATAACTCGACAAATGATTTATATATAATGACTAAACTTGGTGTGTACACTTTTATTACTTGTGGTAATACATGTTGAAAATTTTAGCGAAATCGGTTGACGACCACGCCCACTTTTATATATGGTTATTATAAAGTGACCTAATAAAAACATTTTAAGCGATATCTTTGCCAAATGTAAAGATAATTCATTGAAATTTTGTGGTATGATTTCTACAATAGACCAGAAACAACAAATAGAAAAATTTTGGAAAATGGGCGTGGCACCGCCTCTTTTTACACAAAGGGATATTAGCCTATAACTCGACAAATAATTGAGATATTATGACGAAACTTGGTTTATACACTTTTATAACATGTGTTAATAGCCACGCAAAAATTTATTGAAATCGGTTTAGGACCACGCCTACTTTTTAAGAAAGATATATCTGGAACACTCTTTGGGAATTTGTAACGTGACATCTTTATAACTAGAAGTCAAAAAGGAATGAAATTTTGCACAAAGAATAATATTCATATGCTTAGTTGGATGACTGATAAAAATGTTGAAAATGGGCGTGGCTACGCCCACTTTATGCAGCACTCGCTTTATATAAAGTACACCGTGTTTCCATAAAACGCAAACAAACTATGAAAACATACAGCTGAGTATCTAATGTTCGATTCCACTCGAACTTAGGCTTCCTTACTTGTTTTTGTATTTGTTCATTTTATTGTTGCTTTTTCTTAGTGTACATCAGGGTTAGGTGATTTCGAATCAATTTTGATTTCAAATTAACTTTCAAATAAAGAATCAGCTTGATTCTTGACTTGATTCAAAATATGTACTTTCAAAAAAAGATAATTTTTATTTGTGATTCATTTCACAAAAGAATCAAAAATACTCTCTGATTGAAACTACATATTTTCAAATCAAAGATAAAATTGATTTGTGATTCTTGATTCAAACTATACACATATTTAGAATCAAGAAAATTTGTTAATCTTGATTCTAAATAAATTTTTGATTCGAATCAAATTTCTAAATAATTTTGATTTGAAATCAAGTTTGAATCAAGAATGAAGAAAAACCCGCGTGTAGCATAGTACACGTGATAGAAGTTAACTTCTTACATCTTGTTCAATATTACAAATAATTGTGTTTTCAATTTATATTGGCTCGAAAGCAACAAGTAACAAGTTTCATATAGATATCATATGAGAAGCGAATTTGAAAATACATCCCTGAAAAAATGCGATTAATCCGGGACATGTCCGGGACCAATCGGAAGGGAGAATGCGACTAATACAATTTAACATCCCTTTATATGGAGCGAATTGATCGCATTTGAAGAGACTAATTGTTCAACTTGTATACCCGAACGGGTACAAATGTAGATTAATCGCTTTCATCCAAAGTTGTAAGCCAAGGCTATTTTTTATGAAAATGTCTAAAAATTATAAATTGTTATATATATTAGAAGAGTTTATTCGGATTTCATCTTGTAGTGAAATCTATTAAAAACAATTATGTATTTCCTCCAAATATTTAAAGTTTTGAGAATGCATTATGCGAGTGTAAAATATATGTGAGGAATTTTTCAAAGTTGCTAGCCAAGGCTATTTTTTATAACAATCTTTAAAAATTATAAATGTTCATGCCTATTTAAATAAAGATTATTCAATAAGTTTTACTTTTGTAAAAAAATCTATTCAATAAATTAAAATTTTTTAAATAGTCAGTTTTCAGTGAATAAGCGTAATTGATTTTTCAATGGATATTTTTGGTAAAATTTTGTCAAAATTATTATTCATCATTGTTATTAAAAGAAAGCGTGTCCAATTAGTTTTACCTATTGTTTTTTTAATACATACATTGAATATTTTTGTAAAATTTCTACATATCGTCGTACCATACGAAAACTAACATATTTAAAATTTCTGGCGAAAGCTATCAATAAAAAAATTCTGTACGAAAAGTAGAAGATTTGACTTTTGGCCGACGAAAAGTAATAAAATCGAGTTTTGGCTGACGAAAAGTAATAAAATCGACTTTTAGCTGACGAAAAGTATCAGTAATTATATACTGTTCTTACATTAAAATTGTTGTTGTTTATACGAAATTGATAGTTTTCGTCAGCCAAAAGTTGATTTTATTACTTTTCGTCAGCCAAAACTCGATTTTATTACTTTTCGTCGGCCAAAACTTGAACTTTTTACTTTTCGTCAGCCACAAAAAATCTGATGTTAGTTTTCGTATGGTACGACGATATAATCAATCTAGATTTATACCCGTTCGGGAACAACTGATCCACAATTAGTCTACATTTATACCTGTTCGGGAACAATCGGGGACTAATTGTGGACCGATTGTTCCCGAAAGAAATCAATCCGGGACAAATCTTTGTATATCGGGATTAATCGCAAATTTTTTTGCAGGGATATTACAATGAAAACTTTCGCATGTACATACATGTGGTTGTGTGTTTTTGTTTGTACAAATTCTATTTATAGAAAAGGCAATGCTTGTTCTTGTTATTAGATTTTGTTTATCGGCAGCTCATCCGATTGGTTTTTATATTGGTTGTTTGGTAGTTTTTATTTTAATAATTAACTAGTATCTATGTAACCCCCGATATTCGGGTGGCACTTTCATTTAATAAAAAATTATAAAGAAAATTATTTAATAAACAAGTAAGGAAGCCTAAGTTCGAGTGGAATCGAACATTAGATACTCAGCTGTATGCTTTAATTGTTTGTTTGCGTTTGATGGAAACACGGTGTATTTTATATAAAGCGAGTGCTGCATAAAGTGGGCGTAGCCACGCCCATTTTCTAAATTTTTGTCAGTCATCCAACTAAGCTTATGAATATTATTCTTTGTGCAAAATTTCATCCCTTTATGAGTTACAAAAATGTCACGTTAGAAATTCCAAAAGGGTGTTCCAGAAATATCTTTGTTAAAAAGTAGGCGTGGTCATAAACCGATTTCAATAAATTTTTGCGTGTCTATTAACACAAGTTATAAAATTGTATAAACCAAGTTTCGTCATAATATCTCAATTATTTGTCGAGTTATGGGCTCCGAAATCTCGTTAATTTCTTTGTCTGAAAAGAGGCGGTGCCACGCCCATTTTCCGAAATTTTTCTATTTTTTGTTTCCGATCTATTGTAAAACTCATGCCACAAAATTTCAATGAATTATCTTTATATTTGACAAAGATATCGCTTAAAATGTTTTTACTAGGCCACTTTATGATACCCATATATAAAAGTGGGCGTGGTCGTCAACCGATTTCGCTAAAATTTTTAACATGTATTACCACAAGCAATAAAAGTGTATACACCAAGTTTCGTCATAATATATCGATTATTTGTCGAGTTATGGGCTCAGAAATCTCGTATATTCCTGCTTCTAAAAGGAGGCGGTGCCACGCCCATTTTCCAAAATTTTTGTATTTTTTGTTTTATGTCCATAGTTGGACACCTTCCATAAAATTTCAATGATATATCTTTATATTTGACAGAGATATCGCTTAAAATGTTTTTATTAGGTCACTTTATAATACCCATATATAAAAGTAGGCGTGGTCGTCAACCGATTTTGGCAATTTTTCGTCCAACCATTTGCCTAAGTAAGTATATCACGCCTACCAAATTTCATCGATATATCTTCAACGGTTTCTGAGTTATGACTCATAAAACTTTCAATGTTTGCCCCTTAATAAGTGGGCGTGGCACCGCCCATTTTCCAAAATTTCACAATATTTCTTCATAAGGGCCTGAGCTCAATACGTGTGTGAAATTTTATCACTCTAGCTCTATTAATGACTGAGATACAAAATTTCCGATTTTTACTATATAGGGGAGGTGGGCGTGGTCATGGTCCGATTTCGCCCATTTTCAATACCATCCGTTCCTGTCTTGATACCAACTTACATTTCAAATTTCATCAAAATATCTCAATTTTTGCGCGAGTTATCGTGCTCACAGACGGACAGACGGACAGACGGACGGACATGGCTCAATCGATTTCTCTTTTCACCCTGATCATTTTGATATATATAAGTCTATATCTATCTCGATTATTTCATTCTGTTACAATCCACCGTTAGGAAATCAAAACTATAATACTCTGTGTACTAGTACAGCTGAGTATAAAAAGAAAAAAAGGAACAAAAAATTGGCTCGACCTGGACTTGAACCACCTTCACTTAAATTGGAAGCCTAGCACCTTACAGCTGAGCTACTGCGCTAGTTACCCGAGTTGTGTCAAACGGTGTACTTTAATTTCTGCTTGTGTTATTAACATTCTCACCACGCTTATTTCACCACAGCGCTGATATGTACTTACATCTATATGCAGCGTTACCGTTTTAGCCATTTTGTGGCTAGATTTAGCCACCGCCGTGTTTTTTTAGCCACCAAAATTTCGGTTTTGCCACTAGCCACGTTTTTAGCCACCGCTTGTAATGAACCATAATTTTCCACATAGGAAGGATGTGGTAACGATAATTCAATTCAGCGATTATCACAAATCGATTTAAGTGTTAAAAAAAAAACAAGTAACGCAACTATCGATAAATGCCTGGTGCTACTCGCTAGTGGAATAATAGGCTGTCCATATAAGTCCGTATGAGGATCTAACTGACTTTGTATATTGTTTGCTACTTCTACCACTTAGCAACTCCGAAGTGGAAAGAACATTTTCCCTAATGAATAAGGTTATGCTTAAAGAATGTAAAACAATGTTGCAATGAATTTGAAATAACAGAAGATCTCATTAAATTAATGAAGAAAGAATTAATTTATGAAGAGAAAGATTCAATTAGTGATGACAACATAATGATAGATATTGAATGTGGTATCTAATTTTTTTTTTTATATAGTTAAGTACATACTATGTATGTATAAATATTTTATTTCTACACAAATTTATGATTTTTCCTTAAATTGCATGCAATACTTTTGTGCCTGAATTTGAAAAATAAATTTAAAACATGTTAATTTGAAACAAAATTTTTTAGCCACCATTTTTAGCCACGAACCAAATTTTTTAGCCATTTTTAGCCACAAATTAAATCAAATCTAGCCACCACGAAATTTTTTCAACGGCAACGCTGTCTATATGTACATATCGCACGTTTTATGCAATAGGGATTTAACTCAAAAAAAAATTTTTTGGGGAAAACGCAAATAAAGTTTTATAATTTCTAATAGTTTCCTTCTACGGCTAACTACAAAATCACTTTTATTTCCGCCATTTTTATCTTTTTGAGTATTTTATAAGACTAGACTCAAAGGCACTACCCAGTTATTGAAATATATGGCAAAATCCCAGAAATCGAAAATTTCGAGTTAAATCCCTATTGCATAAAACGGGCGATATGTGAGTGAGTTGTAATTGTTAGTTCAGTTTAAGTGCAGCATTTGACATACCCAAAGCAGGTGGTGTGATGGCGCAACGGTAGAGTGTCAGATCTGGAAGCGAGGGGTTGTAGGTTCTCGAACCACGCGATATCAAGGTTGATTTTTTTAAAAATTAAAAATCAGCTAAAATGGCTGCTATTTCCGGGGCCAACTTCCGTTGCATCAAATTTCAAATTTCACTCTCCATAAAAACGCTGTATCGCCGCCTAAGAAGTTAACTTCAAAAATATTTGTGATTCTTTGGAGAAATTAATCACAAATCAAATTTAGCTTTGATTTGAAAATAGTTTCAATCACGAATCAGAAAATATTTTTGAAGGCATAGAAAAAAAAAAACTTCTTAAGTGGGTAGTGGGGATCACAAAACTGAAGACCCCACCCTCCAGAGGCCTGTTACAGTTCCGAAATTTGTCATATGAACACTCGCGAGGGTAGCATAATTTGGGTATTTCTGGATGGAAAAAATGCTGAAACAGCAAATTTAAAACTTGGCGTGACATAGAATAGTATTTACATATAAATTCGGAACATTCCTACTGAGTTTCATGGTGAAATTCCAATTTCAGGGAGGTGGTGTCGGCAAGCAAACTCTAGCCATAAATTTTACTACTTTTGTTTTAGACAAGACTGTAGTTATGTACACTCATTCGTATACGCATCCCCACACATATATACATACATACATATGTACGAGTATATAATGGGCGCTTATACATATACATATGTATATAATATATAATACAATGGCGCTATTATAACTCTGATGAGTTTTATGGCCGAGCTTCTCTCCCAATTCGCGGTGTGCTCCTTTTTGTTTTTCCTACTAATTGGGTGGACCTACAGTTTTATGCCGACTCCGAACGGCGAATGCATTTTTTGTGAGAAGCTTTTTCATGGCAGAAATACTCTCGGAGGGTATGCCGCCCACTGCCGAGAGGTGACCGCTGCTCTTAAAAAACCCAATAATTGGATTTTTACTAATTAGAAAAATTTGTTTGGCTCGGACCGTGGTTTGAACCCGAGACCTCTGGCATAGCAGGCGAGCACTCTACCCACTGCACCACAGCGGCCACATATGTATATAGATATGTAAATATACACATAAATTATAAATATATACCTAGCAGAGATGTTAAGTAATGCAGTACTTTGTGACTGCGCAGTCTTTTGATTGAGGTCAAAATGACTGCTATTCATTTTTGTCAGTCATGACTGGGAATTAAAAAAGTAATCCTTCATTCTGACTGCTAAATTTTAACTGTACAGTCACCTGGCTGCAATCCACCCCGTTACTGCAATCATTTGATTGCAATCATGAAATGATTGCAGCTACAGTCTTTTGCCATTCTTCTCATAGGGGTTACTAAGTTTTTAAAGTTTCGATCCCTAAGTTTGATACACCAATCTCTTTGGCATGAGAGGGGGGTTCCTACTTTATAATTGTATTAACCCTACGTGCGCCATTGGGGTCACTTCCACCCAGTGCTGAGTTTAGACCACCTTACTGTAACTTTTTTGCCGGCATGTTAAACGTCGTCAATAAGAATTAATTTTTTCAAAAGAGGAATTTCGATCGATTCAGTAGAACCGCAAATAAAATACGTTTAACATTCCGAGGAATATAAATGTAAGTCCTTTTTTCAAACTTTGTAGGAGAGATAAAAACAAAAAAATAAAAAAATTTCGAAATGAAAAAAAAAAATTTTCTATTCATATAAATACATATATCACTGAATACCAGCGAGTAGAAATATGGCAAGAGTCACAGACTTGTTTAGCGCGGTGCGTATTTGATTTTTCTAGCGTTGTACATAAAAATACACTTTTTCATAAAAATGGACTTACACAGTTTGCACTGTAAGCTAGCGATATGTATTTCAAAGATTTTATAAACTGACCATTTTAGGTATATGCAAAATAAATTCTATTACAGCTAAAATACATAGAGAGCATATTTTTATACTCAGCTGTACTAGTACACAGAGTATTATAATTTTGATTCCATAACGGTGGATTGTAACATAATGAAATAATCGAGATAGATATGGACTTATGTATATCAAAATGATCAGGGTGAAAAGAGAAATCGATTGAGCCATGTCCGTCCGTCCGTCCGTCCGTCCGCCCGTACGCAGGATAACTCGCGTAAAAATTGAGATATTTTGATGAAATTTGAAATGCAAGTTGGTATCGAGACTGGGACGGTTGGTATTGAAAATGGGCGAAATCGGACCATGACCACGCCCACTTTTCCTATATAGAAAAAATCGGAAATTTGGTATCTCAGCCACTAATATAGCTAGAGTGATAAAATTTTACCCACGTATTGAGCTCAGGCCTTTATGAAGAAATTTGATGAAGTTTTGGAAAATGGGCGGTGCCACGCCCACTTATTAAGGGTCAAACATTGAAAGTTTTATATGTCATAACTCAGAAACCGTTGAAGATATATCGATGAAATTTGGTATGCGTAATTTGCTTACTTAGACAAATGTTTTGGCGAAAAATTATCAAAATCGGTTGACGGCCACGCCCACTTTTATATATGGGAACAATGAAGGGGCCTAATAAAAACATTTTAAGCGATATCTCTGTCAAATATAAAGATCTATCACTGAAATTTTGTGACATGAGTTCTACAATAGACCGGAAACAAAAAATAAAAAAAAGTTTGGAAAATGGGCGTGGCACCGCCTCTTTTTATACAAAGGAATCCACGAGCCTATTATTCGACAAATAACTGAGATATTATGACGAAACTTGGTTTATGCACTTTTATAACTTGTGTTAATAGACACGCAAAAATGTATTGAAATCGGTTTATGACCACGCCTACTTTTTAACAAAGATATTTCTGGAACACCCTTTTGGAATTTGTAACGTGAAGTCTTTGTAACTAAAAGTCATAGAGGGATGCAATTTTGCACTAACAATAATATTTATATGCTTATTTGGATGATTGATACAAATTTTGAAAATGGGCGTGGCTGCGCCCTGTTTATGCAGCACTCGTGTCATATAAAATACACCCTATATCGAACAAACGCAAACAAACAATGAAAGCATACAGCTGAGTATCTAATGTTCGATTCCACTCGAACTTAGGCTTCCTTGCTTGTTGGTACTAGTTTACTAATTGACTGCTTAAAAAATATCGTCAGTCGTCAATGAAAGAAAAAAAATGAATGGTCAGTCATACTTGCCAAAAATACTGGGGACTTCAAATTTTAAATCATCAGTCAAAGAAAGGACTGAAAGGCTGCATTAAAGACTTCAAGAAAAAGAATGTGACTTCAAGGGCTGAAAGTCACGATGATTGCAATACTTAACATATCTGATACCTAGGTATATATACAAAAAGTTTTTCTGAATTTCTGATGTTTCTGTGATAAATTCTTGGTATCCTCTGTTGTGCCATTAGTACCTACCTGTGGGGGTTGCTGATTTGACGTTGTTGTTCGTCGTGTTTTGTTTGTTGTTGGCTTTCGCTTGGCAGTTGACGCAGAGAATTGCTCTGACTGCATAGTTGTAATTCTATTCTGTAGGAAAATCCATATATACATACACACATATGTACATACAATACATAAAATTTTTGCCATCGTTTTTTCTCTATTGTAGCATGACTGACTGACTGACGCTTACAATAAACAACTGCTATGGGGAGGTTCACTTATTTTGGTTTTGGTTACAATGTTATAAATGCGCATTGCTGGATGGCGTTGGTTGTGATGATGGTGGTGGAAGCACCTGATGGCCACAGAAAATCAATAGTTTTCTAGATTTTAGTCTGATGATGTTGTAAATCTCCTTTCTCTCTCGCTACTAGGTACAAAGCATAGGTACATAGAATTTCCGTTATTTGCGTCGTTTTCACATTTTTGGATTGACGTGTGTTCGTGCAATTGTAAATTATATTTGTGTATTTCTACGTGAACTTACATAGGTTCATACATATGTGCATGAAATTCTTTTACCCTTGAGAAAGCATTGGGAGCCTCCCCCACAGTATACACACATACACATGTACATACATATGTAGCACTTCACTCAAAACTTGCACTTTTACCGTCCCATTTCTAAGGCTTCCAATTCTTCTTCCTTTGCTAATCCTTATTCTTCTTGTAAAGACAAACTCCACCCCACGATTTTTGGGAATTGCTACTAAATATGGCTTTTGGATCTACAATGTAGATTCTACATACATATGTATGTATGTATATAAAACCATCTTGTTCCTGAACTTAGAGCCATTATTGGGATGGGAACGGAATTTATACATAGGTTTCCCACTCTATTCAAAAAGCTTTTTGAGTTAGTGCTAGTTTTAAGGTTGCTAGGATGAAGAAATATGATATAAAATTTGTCGTCATACATTTGGGGACCACCCTAATGTATACAGAGAATTTGCGAAATCAAGCAAATATAAAACTTTTGCAAAAGCCCATTCCTGTTTTTTATTATTATCAACGATTGGTACGTTTGCATACATACCTACCTACATACATCCATATGCATCTACAATGTAGAATCTACATAGTACATAGATACATTCATACACAAATATGTCTTTCATAGAACATACGATTATCGACGTCCATGCCGATAGAAGATAAAATATTCATGAGCTTTTCATTTGCCTTATTTCGCCTCTATTTGCACAAAAATGCAAATATTCTTTAGAATCGTTTCAATACACCCTACCTTATGGATGGCGGGCAACGTTGAAACAATTAGAAAGCAGGTATGTATCTACACTCAGGGAAAAAACAAGCTAAATTTAAGTCTAACGGGATTGAAACAACGTTTGCATACATACCTACCTACCTGTTAACCTTGAAAATGCCAAAATCAAGAATGTATTCTTATTTTTAGAACGATATTTTTTATAAATATCATATTAAGAGTGTACAGTTTTCAAAAAACCGCATATAAACTAATTTTGAGCACAACCCGTGAGTGATTCAAGTCTGCCCAATTTTACTTTAAGAATGCTGATACATTATATTGAGAATTTCATTCTAAAATCAAGAATATATATTACACTTAAATCAAATTTGTTCAGTTTTTTACCTTGTTTTAAGCTTGTGAAAGCTTAAATTTAATTTATTTTTATTTAATTTCTGTAATTCTTGAATCAAGTACGACACAACTTGAAGTTAGTCCGCAACTTTTCTCTGAGTATACATATGTATGTTCTATAGGTTAAGCACCTCTGAACAATTCAATTATTCAGGTTGAGACATTGGTGACTTATAAGTATTTCTGTATCATTAACCTTATTGTAACTTTATCGCTATCCATGTGAGCTGTAAACAGCTGACACTGGTCGAGGCAGATCTTGGAAGGTAGGCGCATAGGCGAATTCAGAAATTTCCCATGTATTTTGTTATTGTAATTGGTAGATTGTAATGTCAAAATAATATTTTTCTTGGTTAAAATCTGGATTCGCTTGGGACTCGCCCATTATTATTGGCCATGATGTGAATTCGCTTTGATTTTGATATTATAATCTACCTTTGTAAATAAAAAAAGAAGTTTCTGAATTCGCCTATGCGCCTACCTTCCTATAACTGCTTTCACAAGTGTCAGCTGTTTACGGATTTAGGGTTGCTAACCAAAATCCAATTGGTCTGTAAGTTAACGATACAGCTACAGAATTACGATAAGGCACCAATGACTGGTAACACAGCTTGTCGTAAGGTTGGTTGAATCAGCTGTTTTATAAGGTTACAGATAAGTCACCAATGTCTGCACTTTTACACTCAATGCTTCGTGCACTCGATT
The DNA here is from genome assembly GCA_960531455.1 of Urophora cardui. Taxonomy (NCBI): domain Eukaryota; kingdom Metazoa; phylum Arthropoda; class Insecta; order Diptera; family Tephritidae; genus Urophora; species Urophora cardui. The sequence goes on along the minus strand of OY482671.1, from coordinate 151,430,900 downwards.
TGCATGCTCACCGCAACCCCTATTTCACCTGAGTGATGTGTGTATCTATCTACATTAGGGGTATTCGCTATCCATAGCATAACCCTAGCACGTAGCACGGATTTCAAAGTTTTACAACGCACAACCACAAAATACAGGCGCACAGAAATATGCTCGACCTCAAAAATATGCTACACCAAAACCTATGTATATTTATTTGCTATGCAGTGTAGGAAATTAATTGCGACTAGTGATGGGCGAGTCCGAGATGTTTAGACAGTCGAGAGAATCGCCATCGTTGCAAAATCACAATCGAGTCAAAAGTTGACTCGCTCCTCGACTACACAATCTAGATGTTTTTGCGATTGTTCCGAGTCAACGAGTCGGAGGTTGTTTCGATGACATCTCGACTACACAACCGAGATGTTTTTGCGATTGTTCCGAGTCAACGAGTCGGAGGTTGTTTCGATGACATCTCGACTACACAAGCGAGATATTTTTGCGACTGTTCCGAGTCGGCGGGCCGGCTGTTGTTTTGATGATTTGTTTTAGTTGATAAAATAAACTGCATGAGTGTTGTTGATGAAGAAAGTAGGATTTTTAATGGAAGTGAGGCAAATACATATGTAAATAAATGTACCAAATTCAAAAATATGCTATATATAGACGCTGCATTTTTGCAATCACAATTAAAGAGTGTCGTGCTTAATAAATACAATTAATTATTTAAACATTAATACATTAAATTTTCTGAAGTGAGACGCTTACGAAACAAATTAATTTTACGAGCAGTAACAACGGCAATAGATTTGTACCACTGTATACTTTTTTAAGCAATTTTGATATACAACCGGCAACCACAAATGTTATGTATTTTTTGCAGCGAGTCCGAAATGTAGGGTTGCTTTGAAAACGAGAGGAATCATTGGCGAGTACGAGATGTTTTAGCGATTGTTTCGACTGACGGCCATTTACGACTTGACTCGAATACGAATGAAAACCATTGAGAGCATTCGAGATGTTTCAACAATCGAGAGAATCGAATAAAACATCTCGGACTCGCCCATCACTAATTGCGGCCCTGCGTCAGCTGACATTTGCCAATTGCTAATTTCAATTTCAATTTGAGCATTCGAATTTTGCTTAAAATGTTATTATACCTTTCATGAGAATGAAATGGTATTATAACTTAGTGCCAAAAAATTTTTGTCGAAAATACCAGAAGGAAGCGTGGGGGACCCACCAAAATATATACCGATATGATCAGAATCACGAGCTGAGTCGATTAAGCCATGCCCGTCTGTCCGTCTGTCCGTCCGTCCGTCTGTGTGAACGCAAACTACACTCAAAAAAAAATTTCTCTCGATCAAAGACATAATTTTCCTTATTTTGAACACGCGTCCCAATACAGAATTTCCTTTGTTTTGTGTAAATTTTCTCAAAAATGTGGAAAAAACATAAAAAAACATTCAAACAAATTCGTTGCCATGGGGATTTGTATGGGAATTTAATTTCTCAAAATTAAAGAAATCAAGTCTTCAAAACAAGGAAAGTTGGGAATGGAATGGCGCTTAAAGAATTTTTCATTATTTTAATGTATGAATTTTTTCAAAACAAGTATATGAAACCATGGTAACGCATGTAACAACAATAATTTATAAACCTTTTAACATGTTTTAAGGAAAATTTACTCAAAACAAAGAAAGTAGTGTTCAAAATAGGTAAACAATTTCTTTGACCCCTCCATATATTTTTTTTCTCCATTCCACTCCTCCATTTTAACAGCTAACGGCGTGAAATTTTTAAGTATTTGTACCCATATGGGCCCAAACGGGGTTACCGAAAATTGTTAAGATCGGACCATTATAACATATAGCTCCCATACAACCGATTGTTCAGATATGGACATTTTGGTGTATAACTCCTCCATTTAAATAGCCAAGACACCATTTTTTCTAATAAATCTTTCCATAAATAACCCACAAAATTAAAATTATAAATTAAATATATGTACATACATACACTGAGAGAAAAAAAATATATGGAGGGGTCAAAGAATTTGTTTACCTATTTTGAACACTACTTTCTTTGTTTTGAGTAAATTTTCCTTAAAACATGTTAAAAGGTTTATAAATTATTGTTGTTACATGCGTTACCATGGTTTCATATACTTGTTTTGAAAAAATTCATACATTAAAATAATGAAAAATTCTTTAAGCGCCATTCCATTCCCAACTTTTCTTGTTTTGAAGACTTGATTTCTTTAATTTTGAGAAATTAAATTCCCATACAAATCCCCATGGCAACGAATTTGTTTGAATGTTTTTTTATGTTTTTTCCACATTTTTGAGAAAATTTACACAAAACAAAGAAAATTTTGTATTGGGACGCGTGTTCAATAAGGAAAATTATGTCTTTGATCGAGAGAAATTTTTTTTTTGAGTGTAGGTAACTTTTCATTTCCCCACTCATGAAAGGTATGAAGTCTTCGGTACGGCCGAAGACAGCCGCGCTTTTACTTGTTTTTTATGTGTATTTATTAAATTTACTAAAATAAAATGATTTATTTATTAAAAAGTGAGTAATGAACGCGTCCCTTTGGCTAAAAAGAAAAGCTGCTTCTTAAAATTTCCTACGACTGTGCAATGGGGTGCTCTCGATGTGTAGCATATTTTGGTCTAGGATATTTGCAATCCGTGCTATCTTGCTATCTTGCTAGGGATAGCGAATATCCCTATTGTGTCCTCATGCATATGTATGTACCAGGCGCGGATCCAGGATTTCGGCAAGGGGGGGTTTTGAAAATTTCTTTTTTTGGAAGATGTTTTTTAAGGGCAGACGCTGCACATAGGTAGATTTTACGAATTTATGCGGCCAAAATTGAAAATTTTAAAATTGGTCTACGTTTATAATAGACCGCTCTACGTTTATAATAGACCGGGCGATAATAAACCGGTCTTCTCGGCTTTTATAGACAACGGGGGTGTCCCTGCCGCTAGTCGAAACTTATTATTCTCTCACTTTTTCGATTTTTTTTTTACGTATTTTAAGTAACCCATTTTTAAACGTCAATATTTGCAGTTTTAAGACAGTTATCAAAGTAGACATCATGGATTCGGGTGCCTCAGGTAAATATCATTATTTATTGAAGAAATCGTCAACCTAGCATAATAAAAGACCCACCATTTTGAAGCTTTTAAGCATATCGGCCTTTCTTGAAAAAATATTGTTAATTTTTTAATTCAAAAGCAATTTAGTTATATTATCGCCTCCGATCGATTACCCGTCAATTTCTCTACGGAAAAATGCAAAGCCAGAAATTATCAACAATGGATTAAAAATTGGCCTATTTGGAAAATTACCTGCTTTCGTATTTTTAGTGTTTCCAATTTTTCAAAGTCAAGGAAATACTTATCATAAAAAGGGGCTAAGAATCCTAAAGCTACACTTTTTAGAAGAGTTTTGAGTATGCAATTTTGCAGCTCATTCAATTTTAATATAACAATATGCAACATTCAACTTTTTGAAAATTTTCATTGGCTTTTCGGAAATTTTAATTGGAACGGTCTCACCCTACACCCTACAGAAAAAAACTTTTAAGATTGACGGAATTTTTCACAGCATTGAGAATTTCACTTTTTACACTAAAATGGGTTGGCTACATAACAGTACTCTTAGAAATCTCCTCAAAATCTTCTATAAATTATGGCCTTGCTTTGAAATTTTTAATCCACTTTCAGAAATTTCTACGATTTTCCAGATTTTTTCTATAAGCTCAGAAATCCTGCTTAAAACGATTTTTATTGAAAAATTTTCTATATTTTTAAACTAAAATAAGAACGTAAAATTTTCGACAGAACTCTTTGAAATAAATTTAAAAACTTTGGTGTATGATTTTTTTTTTTGAGTATATATATATATATTTTTCAATAAAATCGACTTTTAACTCAAATTATTAAAATTTTGCATTAAACAAGCAATTTGGAATAGATGTAGACAATAAAATATTTTTGGCCGCATAAAACTTGAAAATCTACCTATGTGCGCTGGTGAAAATATGGACTAATACCACCTACTATTATTATTCTATATACTAGTTGCGCCATTTCCCGCACCTTAAACACAACAAAATCAAAACCCTCTAAATTAACAATATGTATGTCATCACATAAAGTGCAGGAGATTTCAATTGAAGTTCTAAATAACATGTATAACGTATGTATGTATATTTTTGCATTGGTACGTGCGAATGAGTATCGTATGGTATTGGTGGCAAATTGATCATCAATTTCACTTACCCTTGCATTTAAAGCCAAAATAAATAAGAATATATGTATGTAGTACTTTTTGGTTATATTTATATTTTTAATAGAATTTTTCTTGTTCTTGTTTTTATATACTCAAATTTTTAAAAGATTAATTTAAACAAGAATTGCGAAATGCCTCTGAAAAAGGAAATTTCTCCAAAGATTCAGACATTTCTGACCAAATTAATTCTGTACAGTCCCGATAAAAATAGGGATAAGAAAAAAAAAGAAAATAAATTTGCGATTTGGCAATTTGCGAATAGCATTTGACAAATTTGATTTTATGCACGTGCGTCCAAAGGTACCTACATGAATTTTTTTCGCATGTAGGTACATATTTTGGATGTTATGTGGTCCAACCATTGCTTTTGGAATGATAGTTTTCCTTGATCAGTTTGGGAAATTTGGGCGCAGAATCTATAAGGGCATTAATTTGGGATCTATGATAAACCACAAGGGGGGGGTTGAACCCCCAAAACCCCCCCCCGTGGATCCGCCACTGGTATGTACATATTTGTACACCAGTATATTTCTCTGTGAAAGCAGAAACCTCCCTGCAGGCAAAACAACTAGTTACATACTACAATTCTACCAGTTTGAAAATGTCGGCATCTAGTTGCCCAACTATCCATTTTACTTGAAAGCAACTGGTAGTTTTAACGTGGCGATGGCCTACGAGATGGCAATTGTCTTCCCTTGCATAAGCTTCATACTAGAAAAATACCACTCAGTTTCATACCAGTAGACAACACATCAGCTTCATACTAGAAAAATACCAGTTAAGGGTATACTAGAAGAATACCAGTCAGAATAATACTAGAAAAATGCCAGTTCACCTAGATGAAAAAATAGCATTTTCGTTCATTTAATAAAGCTTACTTTAATTAGCTTAGTACTTTTTAAAGTTACATTTAGTACATATTATATACAGTACACGCAAATATGTATAGTAAGGTAGAATAATGGCTTCGTGTTACTGCGGCAGTTGGATAATAGAATCTCCGATTTGGATGAAACCAAATCAATTAACTAAACTCTCTTAAACTCTTCTAGCCACCTGCTGCAAATATATATACATATATGTATGTAATTGTTCTTGTGTACCCTTGCACAAAAATAAATGAAAAGCCTTAAAAATATTTCTTTTGTGAGAAGTGGTTGTTTCTTTTTGGCAAATTGGTAATAACTATTCTGGCCCTTTTGTTAAATGATGGCGTAAATTTACTTCAAAGTCGCCAATAAAACTTAGTTTGTGATAGAATTGCACAAACTGCTATATTCAGTTAATAAATAAATTGGTGTATTACTAGTAGAATACCAACTAGTATGATTTTGTCTTTTTAAAAGCGGTTGATCAACTAGTAGATATCTAACTAGTAGAATTTTGTCCGTCTCATACCAGTTGATCAAGTAGTAGAAAACTAACTAGTATAACTTTGTCCGTTTTCTACCAGTTGATCAACTAGTAGAAAACCAACTAGTTGAATTTTTTCCTTTACATACCAGTTGATCAACTATTTATTTTCATCCTAGTTTAATTTTGCCTGCAGGGCTTCATCAAAACGAAAATACACACTGAACGACAAAACTAACAACAGAAAAAAGCTTACAACGAATATATGTATGTATGTATGTAATTTTAGGGTGGTCCACAAATGTATTTTCTCAACCTCACCCCCTAGGTCGATGCTAAAATAATCGAAGATAGCACATATAAATTTTTGTACCGATCGGGAACGGTTAAGGGATATCGGACAGAGGTAAAAATTTAAAGTTTTCTGAGGACTGAAAAGCTTGAATTAAATTTTTTGTACATAATATGTACATACAAACAGTGTTGGAAAAAATAATAGGGATACGACAATAATTCATTATTTTTGCCCAGATACGGAACTTTTCTGGAATTTCTTCCATTTAGTATTACCTCTCAAGGCCTGTTGCGAATTGTTCTACACAAAACTGCATCAATGCAACCCTACTTGATATCATTAGATGGCGATTTATGCATGACAATGACCCCAAACATGCCTCCAGAATCGAAAATTCATGGGTTGAACGTAAAAAAGTTGCTCTTTTGGAGTAGCCCCCACAATCGCCGAACCTCAGCCCTATAGGGAATATTAAAGAAGACGATGGGGGATAGAAAATGAAAAATAAGCAGGAACTATGAAAAAAAGTTAAAGAAGCTCGGTACTTAATACCAGTTGCAAATTGCGCTGATTTGGTCAACCCATGTCCGCTGTTGTGCAGTGGATAGAGTGCTCGCCTGCTATGCCAGACGTCTCGGGTTCAAACCCCAGTCGAGCAAACGCCAAAAAAAAATTTTCTAATTAGTAAAAATCCAATTATTGGGGTTTTTAAGAGCAGCGGTCACCCCTCGGCAGTGGGCGGCATACCCTCCCAGTGTATTTCTGCCATGAAAAAGCTTCTCACAAATAATGCATTCGTCGTTCGGAGCCGGCATAAAACTGTAGGTCCACCCAATTGGTAGGAAAAAACAAAAGGAGCACACCTCGAATTGGGAGAGAAGCTCTGCCATAAAACTGGTCAGAGTTATAATAGCGCCATTGTATTATATTATATTATGCCACTAAGATGTAAGGAAGTTATACAAAATAAAGGAGCTTTAACTAAATATTAGTTTAAATCTAGCTGGAGCAGTAATATTTTAGTTTATTTGAAAAAACAATCGAATTTAAAGTTTGTCTCTGTTATTATTCCCAACCTAAATTATACATTTCATTATTTTTGTTTATAAAAATTAAATTATCATACAAAAACCACCCCGGAGTTATTGAAGAATGTCCTTTCCGTGTAAACATCAATATTTGGTAATTATTATATTGTCTTAAAATTAAATTGCAGAATTTTTGTCGTGTCCCTATTATTTTTTCCAACACTGTATGTATGTACATAATATGTATATCTAATGTCCAAAATCGATTGTCCTGTACTCAAAAATACAATACAAATGCAAATTTTGGTCCCGGTCGACGGTGTTTAAAGGGTGTCGGAGAGGGGTCTCATATGATAATGTGAACTTTAAACCCTGTGGGTATCATCAATCTCCGATTGGGACAAAAATTTACATGTACATATGTGGTATCTGTGACCATGCTGTTACCGATGTAGTGAGCCAATTTGATTTTTTTTAGGAACACCCTAATGTACATCCATATATAATTCATACAAATATACATGTATACAATACTTTTTCACATACTTAAGCTCAAATTAGTTATGCAGTAACAGTATCGTTATAAAACAGCTGATCAACCAACCTTATGGGAAACAATGTATTTGATTAGTGATTCGCTAGTCGGTAACGCTATCGGTAACAACCAAATGAATTTTGGTTTTCAGCAGTAACGCTAACCAGCTGATCGATTGTTTGTTTCAGTTGTTCACTGTCATGACCCAATAATAATATGGTCGTAGCAATCAAAAGAGACCACGCAATTAGCATTAATACAAAATATGATAATTTCGCAACCTAAAAAACCAAAAGAAGAAGAGCGACTCTATTGCTATGGTCACCTTTATTGGGCTATGATCACTGTTCAGCTGTTTACTGTTACTGCACCAATAATCGACCAAATTAATACCGATACTGTTACTATTATGGAAATAAAGTTAATGCATAACTAATTTAAGCTTTATGTATGTATGTATATATGTACAAAATCATACTATATTCAGTTAGTACGTAGCAACAACGAGGTCAGCACCATCGCAACAACATTCCAACATTCATAAATATTGCTGCTGGCTCAAGGCACTACGCCTACCACACGACCTCATAAGAGACCACCATCATCAGCCCCCAGTGACACCAACAACTACCATTAACCACCCTCAAGTAGAGAAAAGCTGCAGAGATATGTGTATATGTCAGCGTTGCCGTTTTGTGGGTAATTCCCCAAATTTGGGGAATTTTTTAATATTTGGGTAATTTTTGGGGAGTGCTATGATTTGGGTAATTTTGGGGAATTCGCCTTTTCATAGTTTTATTAAACGGTTTTATTTAGCTCACCCCGTTTGTTTTATTATTTATTCTTTATTCTTGGGTCAAATTTAGTAATTCAAATTTCACCCTCTTCCTGTCAACCGATTAATCTGAAATTTTGCACGCATGTATAACCCCGATGACAATGCAATATTATGAAAAAAAATTCCGATAGGTGGCGCGTGGGTCGCTATATTTACAAAAATCGCATTTATGGTCCTATTTGGCTGAAATTCGGAACATGTATTACTACCTTGAAAAGAAATATTTTCTTAAAAAAAAAATTCCGATAGGTGGCGCGTGGGTCGCTATAGAGGCGTTGGACTGCAATAAACTAACGGGCAAGAAACCTTGCAATAATGAAGCACTAAATGAATTAAACAGAATGCGAAATAAAAACTAAAAACTAGAAAATAAAAATAGGTAAAAAAACTTTTTAAGTTAAACGGTTTTATGTTATACATACATTGCAATGTTTAAGATAAATGTACTAAAAACCAAAAAATAATAAAATAGATACAGTCGTGGGAATTATAAACATTTGCATAGACTAGACTAAAATAAAACAGAGGGGCACGTCAATTGTCTACAAATTATCGACTTAATGTGCGATAGAAGAATCGTTTAATTCGTCGTTAGGCAGTTGGCCCGCAGACGGTGAGGAAAATACTTACTATTTTCTTGCTCATGGAAATTCCAATAGTTATACACTCCATGTTAATAAAAGAGATGTTTCAACTAGTTTATCGTTGGACATTCACACGAGGAATCGTTTCACTGCTCGTAGTTTGTCTTTAATCGACAAAATATATGATAAAAGTACTACTCGCTCACCACTATGAAACCCTAAAACTCGCTTATAATCGAGCTTGCTAGCTTTTTTCCACATTCTAGCCCTACTTATCACACGTCCATCGTTGTCGGTTGAACAACTGCCTAATTATAGTGTAACATTACAAAACAAACATTTTAATCAACGATTGTAGACAATTGACGTGCCCCACGGTTTTATTTTAGTCTAGTCTATGCAAATGTTTATAATTCCCACGACTGTATCTATTTTATTATTTTTTGGTTTTTAGTACATTTATCTTAAACATTGCAATGTATGTATAACATAAAACCGTTTAACTTAAAAAGTTTTTTTACCTATTTTTATATGAATAATAATACCTATAAAAAAATTAATTATTTTCATGAGTTTCTATTACATTCACATTGTGTGAAAGTGTGCATGAGTTTTTGCAGCATTTATTTAATCTTGAATTACCGGCTGGTCGAACATGTACAAGCAAATTTCATAAGCACATTAAAGTAAGAAGTTAGCTAGGAAAAAAATAAGCAATTTTATACCTTTCATGGACATGAAATGGTATTATAACATTGAGCCAAAACAGGTTTGTCGAAATTTCCAGAAGGAGAAAAATTAGACCCACCAAAATATGTGCCGATATTATCAGAATCTTGAGCTAGTTCCTCAGTTGTTAAGATACGCTGATCATTTGTCGGAATCGGCCAAATTGGACCATTATAACATAGAGCTCCCCTACAACCACCCATACATTTTGGGGTAAAACTTCTCCACTTAGATTGCTAAGATCATTACAATATTTTTTTTATCAATATTTGCATAAACAACCCACAGAATTGGAGATACCTATAAATTAAAGAAAATCGGACTATTTAATATTTCATTTCTCTCTTATTTGTTTTATGTTTCTTTATAACTTTTTTTAACCACACATATACATACATATATGCACATGAATTTAAAAATACAAACCGTTATAAAGTAAAATAAATTTGAAAATACTTTTTTATTCGAAACCTCTTGATAACACTACCCGACAAAAAAATATCCTCGACATTTGATATTTGATTCCTGTATTCCTGCTGATTCCAAATATGTAATCAAATGGTTCAAAAGTAGAACAGTTTTCGAGATGTTTTGAAATTTCAGTTTTCGCGCTAAGAAGAAAAGGAAGATTACTAATCTGTCAATATCTCCGCCATTACCGTCTTGAGTTTTATGTTATTTCATTTCATTTTGAGAGGATGAAATACCTTTTCCAATTCCACATAAAATCGACGTTAAAGTCACGGAATTATGGGGGAAAAAGGATTTGTTTTTATGCAAAAAATAAGTTAAATACAAGATGTATAAAATGTCGAGGATATCAAAATTTTTTAAATTTTGTCGGGTAGTGTAATTTGAAAATTGGTATGGGGAATTTGGGGAAATTATGGGTAATTTGAATATTTTTTTGGGTAATCTCAAGAATATAAAACGGCAACGCTGGTAGATTTCCATTGGAATGTTTATTTTGAATTAAAAGTAAAATACCAAAAAAAGGTGCTGTCAATTTTTCGCCATCTTTTTTTTTTGTTTGCACTCACATGGCAATCATTGAAAGTGTTCGCAACTAAAAGTTTGTGGAATGGAACATGACCATGTGGTTGCATTGGAGCTACCTTATCCGATAATTAATAAATTAATTCAAAATTCTGTTCTTTATCGACGAAGAATTTTAGCAATTGATTGTCTAACAACGCGTCACTTTTCTCTCCATCTCGAGTGGTTATAAGTTCATTCACCATGGATATCGAAGGTCATGCTGAAATATTCGTCAAAAATGTTTATTGCATGCATTGCATTTTCTTAAACTTCACTTTTTCATCGGTTGCAGTTGTGATGCAGTGGGCAGAGTGCCCGCCTGCCGTGCCAGTTGTTGCGGGTTCGAACAAAAAAACCGTTCGCCATTCGGAGTCGACATTTAACTGTAGGTAAGGGTCACGCCTCGAATTGGGAGAGAAGCTCTGCCTAAAACTTTTTAGAGTTATATTCGTGTCGGTTTATTATTATACTAGAGGTTACCCGCGGATTTCACACCACAGATATACGCTGTGAAAATTCCAGTTTATATGGGTGGAAAGTGCCCATCTCTGCTTTACCAAGAAGTAGCGTTTTTACTCGTTTAATACATAGTTATCTCACATGCCCTCACTTCAGTTTCCAGTACCCTACTACAAATATTTCCAGAGATATTCGCTGTGAAAATTTCAGTTTGTATGGGAGGTGCCCATCCCTGCTTTACCAAGACGTAGCGTTTTTACCCATTTAATACATAGTTATCTCACATGCCCTCTCATCAATTTTCAATACCCTACTACAAATATTTCCAGAGATATTCGCTGTGAAAGTTCCAGTTTATATGGATGTAAAGTGCCCATCTCTGCTTTTCCAAGATAGTTTATCTGTTGAGTATATAATTACATATGTATTTTTCCTTCATACAAATTTTCATTATTCTAGTACAAATATTTCAAGAGATATCACGAAAAAAGGGAAAATTTTGTATGGGAGGTGCCCATCCCTGCCTTTTAATCAGATTAAAAATATGCCTATAGTAATTACCGCGTCAAAATACCTAGGTGTGCAAAGTTTCGTGAGGATCTGTTCAGCGGTTTTCTCGCCAATTGAGTTTAAACACAATTTCCATTTCACATTTATAATAAAAGATTGTCACGTTTTCTTTGTGACGTCAAACCATATGCATTTAAACACTAGATACTTAAATTTTTTTTAATGATAAATTTTTTTGAACTAGTTCCCATAATGCAATAAACGCGAGCTTCTTTTGAAGCGTGTTTAACTGTAATTACTCTTTAAAATAGTCACAACATATTAATTACATTACAGAAGTTTATAGATATTTTTTTTAGCATGTTAGGATAACAAGCAAAAACTTCTATATGTACTATTTTAATATGTCAACAAGTGCTGCTTTGGACTAAGTTGGCAATTGAAAAGTAAGGTCCTTTGTCGACGAACAGAAATCAGGCTCTGCAGCATGGACAATATCAACATCAGATGAGATGATACTTGACATATTTTGCAGAAAGGTTCTACGGATTATTTATGGACCTTTACGCAGATATCGACATAGTTTTGCAAATATGAATTCAGCAGCTGTGCTTCGTGGGTGATATTTTGGGAATGAATGAAGATGTTCCGGCCAAGAAAGTATTTCTATCGTACTATATTAGTTCATGTATGAAAAACGCGCATTTTCTGTAGGGTTGAAGATTCATTTCCATTTGCGCAGCTTTTTGCAAACCGTATCACCGAAGGCATTAAGAAACTAGTTAATGCGCTAATAACGAGACTCGCAGCTACCGTCATTGTTTGTACATAATTCAGTTATCAGTTTTGTACGTGCCTCCGCTCATATCAACTTAACTAGTGTTCAAATGATGGATGATAGTGACGAGAGCTCGTCAAGTGGGCACCTATTTGTGGGTGTATGTACATTGTACGTATGTATGTATGTATGTTCATATGCAAGGTCGTATTTAGGGGGGGGTTTGGGTGTTTGAACCCCCCACGAAATTCTGGTAGATACATTTTACTTCTATGTTGAAAACACTAGTTTACAAATAATTAATTTGAGAAAATACGAAGAATTTCAGGTATAGGGGAGGGCTGGCATGAACCTGCTGAGGCCAAACCCATTTTTTTATGGTTAGGGTTTTGAGATAACGTAATTTTGGGTTTTTTTTGGTTACAACTTCAATAAACAATTCTTTTCGCTGAAGTTACAAATACCCGCAAACCGTATCTACTCCGTTCTAAAGATAATTAAAGTACGCTTCTAACGACATACCACTTATAAATTAAATTATGTTACATACATTTTCTAAAATTTTAGCATATTTCCTTATAACTGCATAAAGTCATTGCATGGCTGAAAATTCATTACTCTGGTTATATTAGTGTCTGAATTATAACATTTTTCGAAAGATCGCATATATGGGGTGTGTGCAGGGCCGCCGAGAGAAAATCCGGGCCCGGGGTCAAAATAAATAAGGGCCCCCATACTAAATGAACAAATTCGCAAAATCAAAATTCAATGAATATATAGTTACGAACATTAATTTATCTATACATGGCCGCTGTGGTGCAGTGGGTAGAGTGCTGGCCTGCTATGCCAGGCTTCTGTTTTAGCCACTCAAAAAAAAAAAAAAATTGACGTGTTTTTGTAGCGTCCGGAACGCAGTTTAAGTGGCTAAAACAGAGGCATTAAACTAAATTTCTGTCGCTAACATACTTTAATCATTAGCTGTGGCCTAAATCTTTCCTTTTATCATAAAACGATACAATATTTCGCGATATTTCTGCCTCAAAAGTTCAAAAAATCGTGCGAACATACCGTCCGAAACGCCCAGGATATACCCATATCGCTGTATAAGAATTTGCAACATACCGAATTTTTCTGTTGCAACAGAAAACGAATTCAAATTTATGCTGCAAAGTCGACGCCAAAAACCAACAATTCCTTAAGTGGGGTGCAGAAACTTTAAGAGATTTATAAAATTTGTTGAAATTTAAAATGATTGCTATCTACGAAAGGTGATTAAAGGTGTTGTTCGTTTATTTTCTGTAAGCAAAAACTTGGATATCATTTTGAGATTCCCGGGCCCTCTAAAGCCCGGGCCCGGGGCAATTGACCCCCTCAGCCCCCCCTCTCGTCGGGCCTGGGTGTGTGCGTTTTTATAGTCCGATTTCACCACTTTTCAAAGTCAAAATTTTATTGATTTTTTGCGATTATTCAAAAAATTTGGTTTTTATTGGGGTTTTTATACGAAGTTGTAAAAATCAGCAAAGTTTTATTCTTTTTAAAATTATTCTGTTTTATTGCAAACATTTTAAGCGTAGTATTAAAAAGATTCGATGAATACTTTATTTTTGGCGATTTTTTTCCAAGTGAAACAAAAAGGATGTTTTATGGTCGAAAAACTCGGCTAGGTGACCCAACTATATGAAAACGACTTCACAGATCAAAGGACATTAGAGAGAGATATAAAGCTTCCCTTCCTTGCTTCCTTGCCAGCATAACACCAACAGTATCAAAAAAAATAAGCTGTTGCTGTTCTGGGAAAGCTATCATAATTTTTTGAGAACTTTTGAATTTCGATTCCCTCTGAAAATATATGAAGTCGAAGCACAGAATAGTCGAATATATTTGTTGGTTTATTTGTGCTGTTGCTTTACTGTGTAATTTTAAACAGATCAGTCGAGAGCAAAGCACAGATAAACAGAATTTTAGTTTTCAGTGCGGCTTTTTAAAATTGTTTTTTTTTTTTTACATTACAATTTCGATTGTGTTCCCATAAATTTAAAAAAAAAAACAACAACAACAGCGCTGTAAAAATTTCCACAATACAGCAACAGTCGACTATAATTTTTTGAAACTTAAGGCTGCGCAGTTGCAGTACAGTAGAACTTTTTATTTTTTATACTTCTGCTGCGCTGTTTATTTTTTAATTTTCAAATGAAAATGAAATTCAATGGAAATGAAAAAAAAAAAGTTGAAAATAATTTCAAACCCTGCTCAAAAGACTAAAATAATGACATATCTATCAATTTTAAAAATCGCATGTCAAATAACAAAGTTGCAAAAAAACAGGTTAGAGTCTCAACATAAACCAAAAATCTTGGGGCGGACTTTTACAGCTGAAAACAGCTGGGTAATCTAACCGAGTTTTTCGTCCATAAAATATTTTTTTTTTTCACTTGGATAAAATCATCAAAAATAAAGTATTCATCGTGTTTGCAATAGAACAGTCTAATTCTTAAATGAATAAAAGTTTCTTGATATTTAAAACTTCTTATAAAAAACCTAATTTGAAAATCAAGTTTTGAAAAAAAATTTTCCTTCTAAATAGCACTTTAGAAACCAGATTTTTTATTATTTTTATTTAGTGGACGAAATAGGTTATATATTTTTCTCAAAAAAAAAAAAAAAAAAAAAAATCTACGATGAAAACCCCCCACGAAAAAAATTCCTGGCTACGGCCCTGTTCATATGTATAGTTGGCTAGCGTAGAACTAAACTGGTCTATCTAACAAAATACAAAATTGGAAAAAACAGATGAAACTCGTTTTAATGCGGTGTGTTGATGTATGTTAAGTGAATATTGTAAATTATTATGTTAGCTTAATAGTTAACTTAACATTCTGCATTAAAAAAAAAATTATTATAGAAACGTTTTTTATATAATATTTATATTTTACAGGAAAAATTGTTACATAGACCACTTTAGAATTTTTAATTTTTAAGAAAGTTTGAACTGTAAATTGAAAATTATATGAATAAAACAAAAAATATGTGAAAGGAAGTACTTTAATTACAAAAATAACATACACATGTTCGTAAATGATATAATAATAATAATAATAATAATAATAATAATAATAATAATAATAATAATAATAATAATAATAATAATAATAATAATAATAATAATAATAATAATAATAATAATAATAATAATAATATTAATAATAATAATAATAATAATAATAATAATAATAATAATAATAATAATAATAATAATAATAATAATAATAATAATAATAATAATAATAATAATAATAATAATAATAATAATAATAATAATAATAATAATAATAATAATAATAATAATAATAATAATAATAATAATAATAATAATAATAATAATAATAATAATAATAATAATAATAATAATAATAATAATAATAATAATAATAATAATAATAATAATAATAATAATAATAATAATAATAATAATAATAATACAATGGCGCTATTATAACTCTGACGAGTTTTATGGCCGAGCTTCTCTCCCAATTCGAGGTGTGCCCCTTTTTGTTTTTCCTGCTAATTGGGTGGACCTACAGTTTTATGCCGGCTCCGAACGGCGAATGCATTTTTTGTGAGAAGCTTTTTCATGGCAGAAATACTCTCGGAGGGTATGCCGCCCACTGCCGAGAGGTGACCGCTGCTATTAAAAAATCCAATAATTGGATTTTTACTAATTACAAACATTTTTTGGTGTTTTGCTCGGACCGTGGTTTGAACCCGAGACCTCTGGCATAGCAGGCGAGCACTCTACCCACTGCACCACAGCGGCCACAAATCGTAAATGATCACCTCTGCATTAAAAGTAACAGTAACCTAGTTTTCTCCACGGGGGGCTGGTAGAAAATCTTCTGGATTGTTTTCTGTTTCATCTCTGCGGTTTACATGTGGAGAGACAGGTAAAAGGAGTGATGAATCGGTGGTACAAATTTCAACATTTTTTTTATGTCCTGCATTTTTTTGAATTTCAAAACGCGTATGTCGCTGCCCTGATCTGGTGTAAAATTCTGCAAGAACTCTATGAAATCATGTAGGTTCACGCTAGATTTCTTTATATTGACGGATTTATATGTTTCACAATAATCATCATTAAACTGCATCACAGATTCGCCCTTGACAAATTTTGCCTTTCGCATTTGGGAAACTTTTGCACCGTCGTCTACTATAATCTGGTAGTCCCTGAACATTGGCCGTAGTTCGTCAAATGACATAAATTTCCCCACCATATTATTAACATCAAAAGGAACATGCTTTCTACAATTTTTAG
Source organism: Urophora cardui (assembly GCA_960531455.1). Taxonomy (NCBI): domain Eukaryota; kingdom Metazoa; phylum Arthropoda; class Insecta; order Diptera; family Tephritidae; genus Urophora; species Urophora cardui. Next base: position 151,414,157 of record OY482671.1, on the reverse strand, counting down.
CCAATTCCATCCACTCATCTGGTGTAAGATCATACTGGTCTATGGTAGTCTATGCTAGTTGGACCACTTTAGAATTTCTTGAAATGATAAAAGGACGTGAATTCTAAAGTGACATTTTTATCGTTTGGACACTTTGGTGCAGAAATAAGGCCTACATCCATTCTGCACTGATAAATTTATGATTTTCAAGTTCAAAAATGTGCATAACTCGATTTCTGAAAAATTTTTATATAGACAAGTTTAGTTCTACGCTAGCCAGTTATGCATATGTAAGTGTCGGCATGCTCGCCATTCCATCCTATAAAAGCACATATATACCTGCAGAAATCATCAATTGTGAAATTAAACTCTTGTGAGTTCTTAGCACGAGTTGATAAATTGACAATTTTTTCTGATTTTTTTTAAATTAATTTCAAGCTTAAAGCCTCTGTTGCTCAAGCTGTGATTTGCGATGTTCCGACCATTAGTTGGTTGGTTGTGTACTTAATCGAAAATTCTATCTTTTTATTTCATTTTACACTTCTCTGTTGTTTATTTACACACTCAGAAAAAAAATCATCAACACGATTCATGTAAAATTAACACGATCGATCTTTGCACATAAAACAGCAACAATTTTTTCAAATTACACGATGTGTGAAACATGATTTTGGCTTTGTAACTGTCATCTGAAAATTTGGTAAATTCAACCAAATTTTATTGTTGATACAACATGAAGAAATTTAAAATATACAAGATGATTCAAATATAAAATTCTATTCCTAAATGTAATTTGGAATTTGGTTTATTTAACATGATGATAGTGCCAATATGAACCAAAAAAAAAAAATGTTAGAAAAATGACGTCCCAATTTTAGTGTTAATACAACATGAAAACAAATGTTAAAACAACAAGAACCACAATTAACAATAACAGTTGGTTGATATAACACGAAACAATGTTCAAACATAAAAGTCATTTGGAATTTTGGTTTATTCAACACGATGATAGTGTCAATATAATCTAAAAAAGTGTTAAAAAGAACGTCAAAACTATTTTTAAACATACACAATTTTTTCAACGTTTGAAGTTCTGCTGTTCGTGCAAAACACCAACTAATATTATTTTTTTTAACAAAAAGAAAGTTTTGTGCCGTGGTAATAATGGGAGTTTAGCATTTATATTTCCATTTATATTTTTAGTTCGCAGGTAAGTTAAAAGTGGATTGCATTTTTGTTTCTACATATTTTTAATGTTCAATATTTTCTTTTTCCTCTTCATAGTTTGCAATTTTTACCACGAAGAGATGTTTAGCGAATGGAGTCTTTCACGCAGCATGCGGTGCATATGCCGTTGCATTAGCGGCCAAACATTACTCGGTGCCAGTGATAGTAAGTACTAGGGATTCCAATCCCGGGATCCCGGGATCCCGCCCTTTTTGACTCCCCCCCTTGCTAGAATTTCATCCCGGGATTTTCGGGATAAAATAAAGAGAGAATATTCCCCTATTATAGCAAAGAAAAATTGTATTATATATAATTTTTATTGGTCTCAGATCTGTATACTAATAGCGCTTCCTATTCTGAAGAAAATGTTGCATTATTACATGGAAGCATTATCAACATGTGCCCTGTGCCCTATGAAAATGATACATTTTTCATGTGATAAATGAAACAAAAATAATGCAACCCTTTACTTGTGCTAAGAACAGAAAATGTTGCCCTTAGTCGGGCCAGTTTTACATTTTGTCAATAGAACAAACAGCCATAAAAAATTTGGGAATAAAAAAATTTGACAGTCCGAAGAAAATGCAGAATAAGTTTGACATTTTTGCCAGAATAAAAAAGGCAAAGTAAGGATTAATATTTTTGATTTAATATCACTAGGCTACAAATAATTAAAAAAAATACCAAGAAATTCAGGTTTGGGGGAGAATAGATATGGGCCTGCTGAGCTCGGAACTATTTTTTTTTTTTTAATTTTTAGTATGGTTAGGTTTTTTTGGTTATCACTTCATTGAAAAAATTATTTTCACGGGAGTCACAAATGCGGTAATCACAAGCAGTACCTCGTTCGAAAGACAACTAAAATTGTCGATGTACAACTTATAGTAATTGGACATAACCTCGTTGAGTGAAAGCTGGTCAAAATCAAAATTTTGTTAATTACTTGCGATTTTTGAAAAAATTTTAAAATTAAGTTTTTTGTAGGAAGTTGTAAAATTCAGGAAAGTTTTATTCTTTTAAAAATTAGCCTGCTTAATTGTCGCAGTTATCGCATTTGTGATTTCCGAAAATAATTTTTGAGTGAAGTGATAACCAAAAAAATACCAAATTACGGTTATTTCAAAAACCTAACAATACACAGGCCCAATGAGAGGGGGGGCTGAGGGGGTCAATTGCCCCGGGCCCGGGCTTTAGAGGGCCCGGGAATCTCAAAATGATATCCAAGTTTTTGCTACAGAAAATAAACAAACAACACCTTTAATCACCTTTCGTAGATTGCAATCATTTTAAATTTCAACAAATTTTATAAATCTCTTAACGTGTCTGCATCCCACTTAAGGAATTGTTGGTTTTTGGAGTCGACTTTGCAGCATAAATTTGAATTCATTTTCTGTTGCAACAGAAAAATTCGGTATGATGCAAATTCTTATACAGCGATATGGGTATTTCCTGGGCGTTTCGGACGGTATGTTCGCACGATTTTTTGAACTTTTGAGGCAGAAATATCGCGAAATATTGTATCGTTTTATGATAAAAGCAAAGATTTAGGTCACAGCTAATGACTAAAGTATGTTACCGACAGAAATTTAGTTTAATGCCTCTGTGTAAGCCACTTAAACTGCGTTCCGGACGCTACAAAAACACGTCCATATTATAAAAGAAGCTAAAACAGAGGCATTAAACTAAATTTCTGTCGCTAACATACTTTAGTCATTATCCGTGGCGTAAATCTTTCCCTTTATCATAAAACTATACAATATTTCGCGATATTTCTGCCTCAAAAGTTCAAAAAATCGTGCGAACATACCGTCCGAAACGCCCAGGAAATGCTCATATACATATGTACGTGTATGTATGTATGTAAACAGCGATACGCCGAAAACAAACAAAGCTTGCGAAGCTAAAATTGCCTTTGGTGCTTCGTACAGTTGAATTCGATTGCTGTTTCACTAAAGCGTTCAGCAGAATCAGTCTTTTGATATACTAAATTATTACCAACAAATATTTGTATTCCAATTTAAAGAAATTTATTTCATACAAATAAAGCAATATGTATTTAAACAGAATTCATTCAGACCTATGGTCCCTTGGACAATATTACTCAGTATGACCCATGGATTCGGAAACTGGATGTGCCTTTTGACAATACATTTGACCCACCCTAATATGTATATTTCTATGTAAACATATTTACTTGATCTGTATTAATGTATAGATAAATTAAAGTTCGTAACTATATATTCATTGAATTTTGATTTTGAGAATTTGTTCATTTAGTATAGGGGCCCGTAGTTATTTTGACCCCGGGCCCGGATTTTCTCTCGGCGGCCCTGACAATACAACACATTAAAAAAATAGTTCCGAGCTCAGCATTCCTATTCTATCCTCCCCCATACCTGATATTTTTTGGCTGTAACCCAGTGTAATTAAATTTTTCTTTTTGTGAAGTACGCGTTGTAAGGAAACGTACGTTAGGTATTTTTAAAATCTTTAGAATTCTTGTGGTAAAATTCATTTGATAATTTCTATTTCCTGATTTTTGGTCATTTATTTTTCAAAGGTTTTTCCAATTTCCTCCCATGAAAAGTAAATAATGGAAGAAAATGCAAACAATATTCAGAAAATAAAATAAGCAAAAACCAGGAAAAAGTTGAATTTTATTTGAGAATTTCGCATTACGTACTAAAATAAAATACGCAGCTGTATACTCGGAATTCATCTCAAAATTTGTGCATCCGATTTTTAATTTTTTCCAAATTTTGCATTAATTTTCAGTATTTTTCGCAAGCTTGGAAAAATTTGCTTAAACGAAGTACGCCGTTAAATTCTACAAATTTTATTGGAGATTATCAAATGATCACAAGCTTTATTATTAATATCTTAAAAGTACCAACTATAAAGGCAAATGTCTTGTTCACCAAATGTATATAATTTTCTTTGTTGGTTGGTTTTTTAAAGTAACTCGTATTATTAAATAATACGCATGATTTTACGTTCCTAGTTTATTTTGTTACTAATGAAATAATAGAAATCTCAATAAAAATCAATTTTTTCTGTGCACTTTAAAGTTCTAGCGTTCCTCGAAATATATATTTACTTTTTTCAACCCCAAAATGTGGAAAAATAATTAATGTCCAAATCCCGGGATAAATCCCGGGATCTTGGGATTATAAAAAAAATCGAAAATCCCGGGATCGTAAAAATCGGAAAAATTGGAATCCCTAGTAAGTACTATCGCCCATGTATAAACATTCGTATTTGAAGGACGCTTTCAATTTGGTCGGTTGTGGGGGTGATGTACTCGAATATGCTTTATTGATCTGATGATTATATATTTTATGTTTTATACATATTTTTTATTTAAAAAAAAATAAATTGTAAAATCAACAAGACTTTCTAGTTAATTTAACAATAAATTTAAGGTAAAATCAAAAAGATGTTATTGTTAATTCAACAGGACCATTTCGTGTTAATTTAACCAGCTTAAATTGTAACATTAACTAGTTAAAATTGTAAAATCATTAGGAAGACTCAATACTTTTTAGTGTTAATTCTACAGTTGTCATCCTGTTAAACTAACATTTGACAGTAGTGTTAAATTTACACGATTACATGATGGCATACATTAAGCATCGTGTTGAAAAAATTAACCACAAAATTTGTTGATTTTTGGTTGATTTTACACTATTTTTTTTCTGGGTGCATATTTTTTACGTAAATGTGGCATGATTCAGTGTTTCATATTTCTTTTCTCGTCTCTACGTGCAAACTTTATTCCAAAGTTCTCAAGTTATTTAGATTTTCGAATGAATGCTAATACGAGTATACATACATATGTATGTACGTATGTATTTAGTTGACAAATTGGTGGGATATTAAAAGATCTCACTCAGCTTTGAAGTAAGAACTTGAATATTTTGCTTTATTTGTAATTATAAGCCCATTCCAGTTAGATTGCACAACGGTTGGAAGAGTTCGCATTTTGGCACAAAAATTTATAATTTTTACAATTTTACGTAGGTAAGTATTGAAATAAATCTGAAGAAGTAAATAGCCGGATTAATTATAATTAAATACATTAACAACAAGTAAGGAAGCCTAAGTTCGAGTGGAATCGAACATTAGATACTCAGCTGTATGCTTTCATTGTTTGTTTGCGTTTGATGGAAACACGGTGTAGGTACTTTATATAAATCGAGTGCTGCATAAAGTGGGCGTAGCCACGCCCATTTTCTAAATTTTTATCAGTCATCCAACTAAGCATATGAATATTATTCTTTGTGCAAAATTTCATTCCTTTTTGACTTCTAGTTACAAAGATGTCACGTTACAAATTCCCAAAGGGTGTTCCAGAAATATCTTTGTTAAAAAGTAGGCGTGGTCATAAACCGATTTGAATAAATTTTTGCGTGTCTATTAACACAAGTTATAAAAGTGTATAAACCAAGTTTCGTTATAATATCTCAATTATTTGTCGAGTTATGGGCTCCGAAATCTCGTTGATTCCTTTGTCTGAAAAGAGGCGGTGCCACGCCCATTTTCCGAAATTTTTATATTTTTTGTTTCCGATCTATTGTGGAACTCATGCCACAAAATTTCAATGAATTATCTTTATATTTGACAAAGATATCGCTTAAAATGTTTTTATTAGGTCACTTTATAATACCCATATATAAAAGTGGGCGTGGTAGTCAACCGATTTCGCTAAAATTTTGAACATGTATTACTACAAGTAGTGAAAGTGTATACACCAAGTTTCGTCATAATATATCGATTATTTGTCGAGTTATGGGCTCAGAAATCTCGTATATTCCTGCTTCTAAAAGGAGGCGGTGCCACGCCCATTTCCAAAAATTTTTGTATTTTTTGTTATATGTCCATAGTTGGACACCTTCCATAAAATTTCAATGATATATCTTTTTATTTGACAGAGATATCGCTTAAAATGTTTTTATTAGGTCACTTTATAAGACCCATATATAAAAGTGGGCGTGGTCGTCAACCGATTTTGACAATTTTTCGTCAAAACATTTGCCCAAGTAAGTATATCAGGCCTACCAAAATTCATCGATATATCTTCAACGGTTTCTGAGTTATGACTCATAAAACTTTCAATGTTTGCCGCTTAATAAGTGGGCGTGGCACCGCCCATTTTCCAAAATTTCACCATATTTCTTCATAAGGGCCTGAGCTCAATACGTGTGTGAAATTTTATCACTCTAGCTCTATTAGTGACTGAGATACAAAATTACCGATTTTTACTATATAGGGGAGGTGGGCGTGGTCATGGTCCGATTTCGCCCATTTTCAATACCATCCGTTCCTGTCTTGATACCAACTTACATTTCAAATTTCATCAAAATATCTCAATTTTTGCGCGAGTTATCGTGCTCACAGACGGACAGACGGACGGACATGGCTCAATCGATTTCTCTTTTCACCCTGATCATTTTGATATATATAAGTCTATATCTATCTCGATTATTTCATTCTGTTACAATCCACCGTTAGGAAATCAAAACTATAGTACTCTGTGTACTAGTACAGCTGAGTATAAAAAGGTTTACAACCAATTCAATATGTATGTACTCAAATTCAATAAAATATTACTTATGTATGCATGTACATATGTACATGCAGGCGAAGATCAGTGCACACGCGAAGACACAGGTGCATGAAGTAATTTGATAAAGGCGCAGATACATAAATCCTTTAGATACTTTGTACCTATACATCAGTGGCGGCCCTCGCATAAATTGGCTGGGCAAGCCTATCTGCATATGAAGCATACCCGTTAGGCATTTACTCTGAAAAAAAAAAAACGTTGTAAATCTAAAGACTTCCGCTGTTAAATCAACTACTTTCCGCAGTTGAAATGTGCCGAACAACACTCCGTTGTTGTTTCAAAGGTGCGAGTGTTGTTGATTTAAGTCAACCATGGAAACTGGCGGAGCAAATACTTTTGCCTTTAAGTCAACAACGGAGACTGTTAGAAAAAATTTTCATCTAAAAATAAATTTTTGTTTGCATTTTACTCTTCATCTTCTCTCCACCCGGGTCCCAACTGCAAATATGTAGCCTTCGCTCGTTCTCCTCTTCTTCTCTCCTTCTTATAATTTACTGGTTCCTATCTTTATTTCTTATTCTGCTTTACCTTCTTTATTTTATATTCTCCTCCGGATTCGAACCATGACATCAACCTGAAAGTCTATCCAATCATCACATAGTGGAACATTCAACATTATATTGAATTTAAAACCCCGTTTTATACTTCCTCTTTCCCGAAAAAGCATCTATAAATTATATGAATCATTGTAAAAACAAAATTTAAAAAAAAAATGTTCTCATTAGTTTTGTTAACAACGGAAACTGTTGGATCAAATACTTTTGCCTTTAAATCAACAACGGGGACTTTTGGAGAAAATTTTCTGCTAAAAATAAACTTTGGTTTAGATTTTTCTCTTCATATTCTCTTCATCATTATTGTTTTTGTTGGTTTTCTTACAAAAAAATGTTTTCTCACAAAAAAATTTGTAACAGCAAGGGAGTTTTTGAATCAACAACGCCCGTCTTTGAATTAATTGTTGGATCAAAAACTTTGCTGTAAAAACAAATACTTTTGTTGTTGAGTTAAAGACGGAGATTCTACAGCGGAAAGTTGTTGATTTAACTACGGGTATTTTTTTCTCAGAGTACTTATGTAATTTTATTTGCTATATTATCAGAATGCTTGATTGCGGTTCATACCGTATGAAACTCGATGTTTTGGAAGAAATCGAGAAAATTAAGATGATGAAGAATAATTACTGTTGAATATCAGATTATGAATTCCAAATCCATCTTCTTATTCGCATACAAATTTGATGTGGAAAATAAAAGAAAGTGGTTTGCTACTTTTTTTCAATTTAATGCTGAAAATAAGCAATTGTCTTCCCCTCACAGAAAGCGTGAAAACAAGCTATGCTATCCTGTTTTGAAAGTCGCATAAAAGCCCACGTGTGGAACTGTTAAAGCATGCACTGTGATTGGCAGTACAAACAAAATACCCGTGAATATGGTTGGTGGGTTAACGTGTCATCAGAACTTCAGTAGTAAACACATTGAATAACTTAAATAGTAAAAAGATTTCAAGCGTAAAATACCCAGATTTTAAAGAAATTCGTGAAGTGAAACGAACGAAAATATTTAGGCAAGCCGGGCTTTTCGGCTTGTAGGAACCGTCCGCCACAGCTTTACATATATGCAGGTGTATGTATGTATGTATTCGCAAGACGTCTCTAAATTACAAACTACTTACATACATATACATACATACATGATAAATATTTTTTTTTTAAAACAACAAAAGATTTTGAGCTTTAAATGGCGTCGCTTTGACGCTGTAATTCCCCTTGAATGCAAAAATCGAAAATCAACAAAATGTGAAACACAAGACCAACAATATATGTACATAATAAAAAAACTAAAATTTTTTTTTCTAAATACCTACATAATAATATAATACAATGGCGCTATTATAACTCTGACGAGTTTTATGGCCGAGCTTCTCTCCCAATTCGAGGTGTACTCCTTTTTGTTTTTCCTACTAATTGGGTGGACCTACAGTTTTATGCCGGCTCCGAACGGCGAATGCATTTTTTGTGAGAAGCTTTTTCATGGCAGAAATACTCTCGGAGGGTATGCCGCCCACTGCCGAAAGGTGACCGCTGCTCTTAAAAAACCCAATAATTGGATTTTTACTAATTAGAAAAATTTGTTTGGCTCGGACCGTGGTTTGAATCCGAGACCTCTGGCATAGCAGGCGAGCACTCTACCCACTGCACCACAGCGACCACTAAACATAGATGGGCATTTTCAAGTATCAGTAGTACTGCATTACCAGTATTTAAGCAGTAAAATGTCTATCTATGCCACTAAATACCTACATACATACATAAATAATTCCGTCAAAGTTAGAGATAAGGTATTTTGACTGATGATGTGTGTTTTCTGCCCCTGTTGCTCCAACTACTCCTCCGCCTGTTTCGATTAAGGGGAGCGCTGCTGTGCGCAATCAATATGCCGATTTATTGTACATTAGCCCGTATCGCAAAAAAAAAAACTAATCAGGTCTAAAAAAGGAGTACGCTGGCAGCTCTGCTTCTGTTATGCACTCACCCTGTCTGCTCCCAACTTCCTAATACTTATCTAGACCTTATTTCGCATGGCGGATAAGCCTTTGAAATATGGTGTGCTCTCCGAGAGAGAGAGAGAGAGAGAGAGAGAGAGTACTCCTTATGACCTGATGACATCAACAGAGGAAAATCAGCCTTAGTTTAAGCCTTACGCCATACAAATTTGCTACCCTTATAATTTTCAGGCTTTTAAATCTGCTGTTTTAATTCTTAAATAAGACTTAGATTTTTTGGTGGGTATTTACATTTGGCTGTGTTTGTATGTAGCTGGGATTTGCACGGTTTTAGATAATATCTGCGCGATTCGAAATGTTTTAGTATTTCACTTTCGATTGGTGTGTGGAGCAGCAGCCAGGAAGGAAGGTGCGATGAAGTAGAATGAAGAGGAGTGAATGTTCAATGGCGAAGGTGTTTATGTAGGTACATACATACATACAGCCATACATAAATATATACCCTGCAGCGAACTCAATAACTAGTGAGCAAAATTTCTAATTTCGAAAATATTCGTGTATGTACGCTCATTAGCTTTCTTTGTTTTCGAACTCAATTCAAATGGATACATAAAAAACACAAAATTTATTTAAGAAACATAACAAATTAAACTAACTTAAATATTGTTTGCTAAAGTATTTGCTTATTTATATCAACATTCATATCTACGTGTCCGTTTGATAATTTTTTGCGCTTAATTACATAAATGATTTCAGTCATTATACATGTGTGATCGATTAGAGATGAAGCTATCTACATATGTATGTACATTAGGGTGGTCCCTAAATGTATGGAAGCACATTTTATATCATATTTCTTCAACCTCAGCCCCTAGGTCGATGCTAATATAGTCGAATATACCACATATATGTATATTTTTGTCCCAATCAGAGGCGATTAAGAGGTGTCGCACAGGGGTCAAAGTTCAAATTGTGCTACACTAAGAAAAAATTATATATTGCACGTTTTATTCAATAGTTATTTAACTAAAAAAAATTTTTTTTTGGGAAAACGCAAAAAAACTTATAATTTCAAATAGTTTCCTTCTACGGCTAACTACAAAATCACTTTTATTTCCGCCATTTTTATCTTTTTGAGTATTTTATAAGACTAGACTCAAAGGCATGACCCAGTTATTGAAATATATAGCAAAATCCCAGAAATTGAAAATTTCGAGTTAAATCTCTATTGCATAAAACGTGCGACATATCTATACTAAATATATAAAACTAGCTGGACCCGTGCGCATCTTGCGCAAAAGTCAACAAAACATACGTGGTGCCAGTCGGTATGATTTGTGCTGTCACGCCCATTTTAATTTTATATATACATATGTATGTGGTCCCTGCCGACTTGGGTAATTTTTTTCCACACGTTTGCCTTGGCAAGCAAATCAGTGGCAGAAGCTTAATCGATTTATCTGCTACAGTTCCTGATTTTTGACTTATAGATCTTTGAAAATTTGCCCCTCTTGGCCCATTTTTTTAAATTTCAGCATATTTCCTTATAACGGCATAAGGTCATTGCATGGACGAAATTCCATCACTCGGGCTTTATTAGTGACTTAATTATCATGTTTTACGTGTTTTTCGAAATACATACATATGCCTTATGTTCAACCCCAACCTTCTCTGTTCCCATTAGAATCTGTGTACCAAATTTCATTCAAATATTTCTATTTTTGCGGCAGTTAGATTATGTACGACCGGCCGTTCAATCAATTTTTTTTTTCATCGTGATCGTTTTGATTTAGTGATGAGCGATATATCGCAAACGGTGATTTTTCACTGTGAATAAAAAATCACAAATCGCAATTGCGATCACTTTTTCAAAATAGCAGTTCACTACTTATTGGCAACTGCTATCGATGTAGCAAGTAAGCAGTTCACCTATGTGAATCGCAATCGCAAAAGCATTATAAATTTCTTTTTGTTTACACTTTTGAGCAGACCACATACGTACATATATAGAAATATAAGAAAAAAAATTATTGAATTTACAATTTGTCTTTGAAAAATATTTAGAAACAGCGATATTACTGCGGAATACGTTGTTATTGCTATCATTTTGTTAACATAAAATAAAGACAGGTCGCTCAGAAAACGCAAAATTAATCTCTACCGGTAACTGATGATTTTATACCAGTCCATGCAATCGCAATAGCAGTTTAAAATCACAGTGATTTAAAAATAGCAATCACCGAAATCACAGATATCGAAAAATCGCAGTTTCGCTCATCTCTATTTTGATTTATGTAAGTCCATATCTATCTCAATATTTTATGGTCTTACGTACAACCGTTATTTTATCAAAACTATAAATACATATACATATATTGTACTACGAACAGCTGTGTATAAATAAGCACATCCCATGCTGAAAAACCCGCATTCAGCGTAAGTATGAATACACACGTGTTCGCCTAAAATAATGTGATGTTTACATACAAACATACAGCTGAAGCTTATAAAAGTGTTTTAAAATATACACGACTATTCAACTGGAGCGACATCTACATTTGAAATTTGTATTTAACTCTGCACTCTTGTTAGAATAAAATAATTCTGAAGGCATAGTTTTAGGCGCAAATCTTTTATTATACATATCATTTTATTTTTACAAAATACTATTAGAAAAAAAGTACCACGCCCAATAAAACACCGTTTCGCATGCATAGCTAATTAATACCTTTAAAACGATGCCTCACTTATTAATTTTGGTAAATTATGTGAGCAGAAAAAGGGATATTTATAAAACACCAATTAGAAATAATATATATGACTAGCTGGACCCGTGCGCATCTTGCGCAAAAAATAATAAAACATACATGGCGCCAGTCGATATAGTTTGTGCTGTCACGCTCATTTTAAAAAAACTTATATTTATTTGGTTTTATGTCTACAGTGGAACTTATGGAACTTTCAATGAATTACTTATATGTTTGACAAACATATCGAATAAAATGTTTTTATTATACCTACATACATATATATATATATAAGTAGTTATGTGTATTAAATTTGTTCACATATTTTACATATATCATATATATTATTTCTAATTGGTATTTTATAAATATCCCTTTTTCTGCTCACATAATTTACCAAAATTAATAAGTTAGGCATCTTTTTAAAGGTATTAATTAGCTATGCATGCGAAACGGTGTTTTATTGGGCGTGGTACTTTTTTTAAATAGTATTTTTTAAAAATAAAATGTTTAAATTTAAACTAAAAGATTTGCGCCTAAAACTATGCCTTCAGAATTATTTTATTCTATCAATTCAAATCTCAAATGCAGATGTCGCACCATTTTAACAGTCGTGTATATTTTAAAACACTTTTATAAGCTTCAGCTGTATGTTTGTATGTAAACATTATATTATTTTAGGCGAAGACGTGTGTATTCATGCCTATGCTAAATGGGGGCCTTTCAGTATAGGATATGATGTACGTAGTACATACAATATATGTATGTATATTAGATAGGGTTGGTCCCCATACGAAAAAAAAAGTTGTAAAAGTCCGCCCCTAAATTTGAAGCTTATGTTGAAAGGGTTAAGGGACGCAAAAAAAAATTTTTTTTGATCCCGCGAAATACCGCCGAAATCGTTTTTTTATTGTAACTTTGTTATTTTTCATCCGATTTTTAAAATTGATACGTCATTATTTTCGTATTTCGAAGCTCTATATTTTCTTCTAATGTCCTTTTGAACTCTGAAATCAAATAACAAAGTTACAATAGAAAAACAATTTCGGCGGTATTTCGCGGGATCAGAAAAAAAATAAAATTTTTTTCTTTAATCCTCTCAATATAAGCTTCAAACTTAGGGTGGGACTTTTACAACTTTACATATACTGAATTGCTTAAAAAAAGTAGTTAAATAATATCTACGTTAAATAACATCTTTGTGACGTAACTTCTTTGTTTATTAATTTAGTAAAACCATTTCAAGGCAACATTGTCATGAATTTTTAAGCACTTTCGTTTGGCAATACAAAGAGGATAATTCATGGACATACAAATAAGTTAGCTGACCTAACTATGTGAAAACGACTTCAGAGCTCAAAAGGGCATTAGAAGGAAATGTAGAGCTTCAAAATACGAAACTAATGACGTATCAATTTTAAAAATCAGATGATAAATAACAAACTTACAAGAAAAAACAATTTCGGCGGTATTTCGCGAGGAAAAAAAAAATTTTTTTTTGTATCCCTTAACCCTCCCGACATAAGCTTCAAATTTAGGGGCGGACTTTTACAACATTTTTTTTTGACCCTATCTAATGTATATGTATGTATACTTTTGATCACATAACGGTTGTACGTAAGACCATAAAATAATTGAGATAGATATGGACTTACATATATACATATATCAAAACGATCAGGATGAAAAAAATGATTGAACCATGTCCGTCCGTCCGGCCGTACACACTCTAAATTGCGCAAAAATAGAAACATTTAAATGAAATTGGGTACACAGATTCTAATGGGAACAGAGAAAGTTGGTGTTGAAAATAAAGCATATGGATATATTTCGAAAAACACGTAAAACATGATAATTCAGTCACTAATAAAGTCCGAGTGATGAAATGACGTTATGCCGTTATGAGGAAACATGCTGAAATTTTGAAAAATGGTCCAGAGGGGCAAATTTTCAAAGATTTATAAGTAAAAACTCAGGAACTGTAGCAGATGAATCAATTAAGCTTGGATTTGCTTGCTAAGCAAACGTGTGGAAAAAAATTACCCAAATCGGCAGGGACCACACATATATTTTTATATACATGTATGTGGTCCCTGCCGATTTGGGTAATTTTTTTCCACACGTTTGCTTAGCAAGCAAATCCAAGCTTAATTGATTCATCTGCTACAGTTCCTGAGTTTTTACTTATAAATCTTTGAAAATTTGCCCCTCTGGACCATTTTTCAAAATTTCAGCATGTTTCCTCATAACGGCATAACGTCATTTCATCACTCGGACTTTATTAGTGACTGAATTATCATGTTTTACGTGTTTTTCGAAATATATCCATATGCTTTATTTTCAACACCAACTTTCTCTGTTCCCATTAGAATCTGTGTACCCAATTTCATTTAAATGTTTCTATTTTTGCGCAATTTAGAGTGTGTACGGCCGGACGGACGGACATGGTTCAATCATTTTTTTCATCCTGATCGTTTTGATATATGTATATATGTAAGTCCATATCTATCTCAATTATTTTATGGTCTTACGTACAACCGTTATGTGATCAAAAGTATACATACATATACATTAGATAGGGTCAAAAAAAAATGTTGTAAAAGTCCGCCCCTAAATTTGAAGCTTATGTCGGGAGGGTTAAGGGATACAAAAAAAAATTTTTTTTTTCCTCGCGAAATACCGCCGAAATCGTTTTTTCTTGTAAGTTTGTTATTTATCATCTGATTTTTAAAATTGATACGTCATTAGTTTCGTATTTTGAAGCTCTACATTTCCTTCTAATGCCCTTTTGAGCTCTGAAGTCGTTTTCACATAGTTAGGTCAGCTAACTTATTTGTATGTCCATGAATTATCCTCTTTGTATTGCCAAACGAAAGTGCTTAAAAATTCATGACAATGTTGCCTTGAAATGGTTTTACTAAATTAATAAACAAAGAAGTTACGTCACAAAGATGTTATTTAACGTAGATATTATTTAACTACTTTTTTTAAGCAATTCAGTATATGTAAAGTTGTAAAAGTCCCACCCTAAGTTTGAAGCTTATATTGAGAGGATTAAAGAAAAAAATTTTATTTTTTTTCTGATCCCGCGAAATACCGCCGAAATTGTTTTTCTATTGTAACTTTGTTATTTGATTTCAGAGTTCAAAAGGACATTAGAAGAAAATATAGAGCTTCGAAATACGAAAATAATGACGTATCAATTTTAAAAATCGGATGAAAAATAACAAAGTTACAATAAAAAAACGATTTCGGCGGTATTTCGCGGGATCAAAAAAAAATTTTTTTTTGCGTCCCTTAACCCTTTCAACATAAGCTTCAAATTTAGGGGCGGACTTTTACAACTTTTTTTTTTCGTATGGGGACCAACCCTATCTAATATACATACATATATTGTATGTACTACGTACATCATATCCTATACTGAAAGGCCCCCATTTAGCATAGGCATGAATACACACGTCTTCGCCTAAAATAATATAATGTTTACATACAAACATACAGCTGAAGCTTATAAAAGTGTTTTAAAATATACACGACTGTTAAAATGGTGCGACATCTGCATTTGAGATTTGAATTGATAGAATAAAATAATTCTGAAGGCATAGTTTTAGGCGCAAATCTTTTAGTTTAAATTTAAACATTTTATTTTTAAAAAATACTATTTAAAAAAAGTACCACGCCCAATAAAACACCGTTTCGCATGCATAGCTAATTAATACCTTTAAAAAGATGCCTAACTTATTAATTTTGGTAAATTATGTGAGCAGAAAAAGGGATATTTATAAAATACCAATTAGAAATAATATATATGATTGATTGTATGGAAAATGTATGTAACGCGATAGCTCAAAAAGTACTGGACCGATTTTAATAATTCTTTTTTTAAAATGTCACAAATGGTAAATTCTCGAGAACCATGTACGAATTTCTAAGACTTTAATACCTTTTTCCCGGTTTTAAATTTCGAAAAACTCAAAAAAGCGCAAGCATAGACAGATTCGTTTGGTCATTTGCCGTGTTCAGTGGAGGCGTCGCAGTCGTGCCAGACAGCGCAGCGTAGGCGACTCATATGTCTCTTTTTGCACGGTTTGTTGTTTGGCTCGGTGACAATAAAAAACCTGTTTATGCATGCATAACTCAAGAACGCCTGCACCTACACCTGCGATATTAGCATCAAATGAAAGGTATTGAACCGGACTTCAACATAGAGTTCTTTTCATTGTGATGCCTAGACATCCTCCCCAGGTATGGGCTAAAATGTGGACCCGGATTACTCCGGAATTTGGTTGAACGATATTGGTATGAAATTAAAGGTATTGAGCAGGGCTTTAACACAGACCTATTTTCATTGTGATTTCCATGACGGGTCTTCTGATATGGGTCAAAACGTGGAACCGGATGGCCCTTGAATATTTCTGAGCGATATTGCTACCAAATGAAATGTCTTGATGAGGACTTCGACGTAGAATTATGTTATTTGTGATACCTGAGCCGGGTCCCCAAATATGGGTCAAAATGTGACCCCGGATTAACCCGGAATGTTTCGGAACAATATTAGTATGAAATGAAAGCTTTTGAACAAGGCTTTTACATGGAGTTCTATTCATAATGATTCCTAGACCGGGTCCCCAGATATGGGTCAAAATGCGGACCCGGATCTTTTTGAGCGATATTGGTATCAAATGAAAAGTGTTGGGAACGGTTGCAACATAGAGCCGTAGTGATGGGTAGACAAGGTCATCAAGTGGACCCAGATAGCCCAGGAATAACTAAACTTAACTTAACTTAACTTAACTTGGCTTCACTTGGCTTGACTTGACTTGGTTTGAATTGACTTGAATTGACTTGACTTGACTTGATTTGAATTGACTTGACTTGATTTGAATTGACTTGAATTGACTTGACTTGACTTGACTTGATTTGAATTGACTTGAATGGACTTGACTTGATTAGACTTGACTTGATTTGATTTGACTTGAATTGACTTGACTTGACTTGGTTGGAATTGACTTGAATTGACTTGACTTGACTTGATTTGAATTGACTTGAATGGACTTGACTTGATTAGAGTTGACTTGATTTGATTTGACTTGAATTGACTTGACTTGACTTGACTTGGTTTGAATTGACTTGACTTGACTTGACTTGACTTTACTTGACTTGACTTGACTTGACTTGACTTGATTTGAATTGACTTGAATTGACTTGAATTGACTTGACTTGACTTGATTTGAATTGACTTGAATGGACTTGACTTGATTAGACTTGACTTGATTTGATTTGACTTGAATTGACTTGACTTGACTTGGTTTGAATTGGCTTGAATTGACTTGACTTGATTAGACTTGACTTGATTTGACTTGACTTGACTTGATTTGAATTGACTTGAATTGAATTGACTTGACTTGACTTGACTTGACTTGACTTGATTTGAATTGACTTGAATGGACTTGACTTGATTAGACTTGACTTCATTTGATTTGACTTGAATTGACTTGACTTGAGCTGACTTGAATTGACTTGATTTGAATTTACTTGAATTGACTTGATTTGAATTTACTTGAATTGATTTCAATTGACTTGACTTGGTTTGAATTGACTTGAATTGACTTGACTTTAATTGATTTGATAACTTTTTGGTTGCTTGTTTTTCCGACAGGGTAGGAATATGATGTATTGTGGAACGATTTTCCGTCATCCCTTGTCAAGTTTGGTTTGGAGACAAACCGGTTTCGGCTAATATGCGCCATCTTCAGTGTCTTCTTTCGTTCTGAGTTATTTTCTGTAAGTTCGATAGCATTTATAGTAACTACCTTCCGTCGTTTTGTTCAGGTACTTCGTGTTCATGTGATGTGTTCGTGCATTCGTGCGTTCGGGTGCCGTGTGTGTGTGTGTGAGTCTGTGTTGTGTGTTTAGGTATGCAAATCTATTTTTTTTTTGTCATATTTTCATTATTGTACCCTCATTAACCAAGTAGGTAAAAGTCCGTTATTGTCCGTTTGTGTGTTGTTTTGTTTATGTCGGTTTTAGGTCTTTTGTCCTCTTTCGGGTATATTAGCTTAAGCGGTTCAAATAATGTATCCGATGCGGTGTTTATTTGTTCATTTATTATTTTACCTACGAATGTTTTTTGTTTGTATATCTCCATATTTTCTAATATGTTAAGTCGTCTTCCTTTATGCTGTATGTGGAGAATTTTAGCTGTTTTTCCTATTTTCATGGGTGTACACTTGTTTTCTGCCATGTGGTTGGCGAAATTTGATTCCACTGTCGTTGATGATTTTCTTATTTTCTTATTGTAATCCCTTATGTGTTCTCGATATCTCGTCTTGATTTGGCGTCCTGTTTGTCCTATATAACTGTTTTGGCATTCGCAAGTCAATTTGTATACGCCTTGTTTGTCAAAGAGGTCTTCCTTATTAATGTTGTTTCGTAGAAGTTTTCCCATATTGTTCCTCGTTTTAAATGCTGCATTAATGTTATATTTTTGGAAAACTTTAGCCAACTTGTAAGATGTTGCTCCGGTATATGATAGGACTGCCCATTTCTTCTCTTCTTTTTCTTTGGTTTCTGACTTTCTGGAATTTATGTTTTTTTGTATTTTCTTCACTAAACTTTTTTGATATCCGTTGTTCTCTGCGATTGTGTATATTGTGCTCAGTTCCTTGTTGTAAGCTTCTTTTTCTAACGGGGTTCGTTCAAGTCGTGTTAATAAATGTCTGAAAGCGGCGTTCTTGTGCTGTTGAGGATGGTTAGATTTATTGTGTATTATTGCATCTGTTGCTGTGGGTTTTCTGTATATTTCGTAAGTAAATTTGTTAGTCTCTTTGTTTATTTTAATTGTTAGGTCCAGGTAGTTGATTTTTCCATTTTTCTCTGTATCCATAGTGAATTTTATATTTTTGTGTTGGCTGTTGAGGTGCTCCAAAATTTGTTCTTCTTTATTTCCCGATATTAGGCAGATGACGTCATCTACATATCTGGCATAAAAATTTACTCCCAAATTTGCCGTCAGTTCTTCCATATAAATTTCCTCCAAATGTTGCATAAATACTTCCATAAGGATAGCTGATGTGGGGCTACCCATGCCTAGTCCGTGAGTTTGTCTGTATATTTTATTGTCAAATTTAAAATAATTCTGGTCCAGGGTTATTCTCAGCGTATTTACTATCTCTGTAGCAATGTCTTTGTTCGTTTTCTCTGTCAGTATTTTAGTTAAAGTTTTTAGTGTTTCTGTCGTTGGTATCGAAGGGTATAGATCCTTCACGTCAAACGATACCAGTTTTGAGTCCTTGGGTACGTTCAGGTTGTTCAGTTTGTTGACTAGTTCCGTCGTGTTTTTGATTGTGTATTTATTGGATAGGTCTAGTTTCTCGGTTAGTAGCTTGTTTAGGTGTTTTGATAGTCTATATCCTGGTGCCGACTTATGGTTTACTATTGGTCGCATAGGTGTTCCTGCTTTGTGGATTTTAGGTAGTGCGATCAGTGACGGGGCCGATGGATTCATTGCCGTGAGAGTGTAGGTCATCTTGTTGTCTATTATATTCTTTGCTTGTTTTATTGCACGCTTTATTGCCATTTGGTATTCTTCCGTTGGGTCTTTCCTTATCACTCGACAGCCCATTTCTTTGATGAGTTGACCCGTTTTTGCGGTGTATTCCTCTTCGTCCATTAGCACCGTTGTATTTCCTTTGTCTGCTTTTGTTGCTATCACCTTATTATCGATTAGTTTCTTCCTTAATACTTTTGCCGTTTTATTGTCGTCCGTTGCCATTTCATTTCCAGCAGCTTTTATACTCTTTTCGATTATGCGTCTGCATAGATGCCTTGCGTGCTCCTGTTCTTCGTTTGGTACTAGTGATATGGCCATCTCCGTGTCTGCAATAGTATTCTCTACGTCTTTTTTTCTATCGTAGCTTTCGATATTGTACTTCAAACCTTTTTGTAGTAGCTCTGTTTCTTTGGCGTTGATGGAAAGATTTGTTAAGTTAACAAATCTTGGATGGAATGATGTTTTGTTCTGTTGTGAGCCTTTTTTGTTGTTGTTTTGTTTTGTGTCAAGGTCCTCCAGTTTTTTGTTGAGTTTTTTGTATTTGTGTTCCATGGCCTTTTTGATCTCCTCCTTTATAGTGTCTAACGTTTCCATAAGGCAACTAACTAGGTTGTTTTCCATCAGCTCCAGGTGGATGCGTAGTAGTTCCTCATTTATGCGCTCCTTCTTTGCGTGTTGGTTCCTGATCTCGCATCTGAGGAAGCTGTTCTCCGCTTTCCGTATAATTTTGCGTTTATCCTCGCTGTTCACTTTGTGCCCTATTTGCGCGTATTTTGGAATGAGTTTGGTCTTTAGACATTCCTTGTTAAACCATATGTTGGCTTTTGTGTTGTGTATTTTCTGTAGCCGCCTTTTGTAAGCTGTCAGTAGAATATTTGTCCGGATTTGATGTGCCTGACTGGCATTATTAATAACTTTTTGGTTGCTTGTTTTTCCGACAGGGTAGGAATATGATGTATTGTGGAACGATTTTCCGTCATCCCTTGTCAAGTTTGGTTTGGAGACAAACCGGTTTCGGCTAATATGCGCCATCTTCAGTGTCTTCTTTCGTTCTGAGTTATTTTCTGTAAGTTCGATAGCATTTATAGTAACTACCTTCCGTCGTTTTGTTCAGGTACTTCGTGTTCATGTGATGTGTTCGTGCATTCGTGCGTTCGGGTGCCGTGTGTGTGTGTGTGAGTCTGATTTGACTTGACTTGACTTGACTTGAATTGACTTGACTTGAATTGACTTGAGTTGACTTGAATTGACTTGAGTGGAATTGACTTGAATTGACTTGACTATACATTGGTTAACTATATTCCTCATTGCGAAGCAACGGGTATTTGCTAGTGTATGTATAAATGGGGAGCCAAAAAAATGCTTCCCTATATTGAACACTATTTTCTTTGTTTTGAGTATATTTTTCCTATAACATGTTAAAAGGATTATAAAATAAAGTTGTTTACATGCGTTACCATGGCTTCATATACAAGTTTTAAAGAAATTCATACATCAAAATAAGGAAAAATTTCTTAAGCGTCATTCCATTCGCAAATTGTTCTTGTTTTGAAGATTTGATTTCTTTAATTTTGGTAAGTTGAATTCTCATACAAATCATCATGGCAACAAATTTGTTTGAATGTTTTTTCCACAGTTTTGAGAAAATTTACTCAAAACAAAGAAAATTTTGTATTGGAACGCGTAGTCAAAATAATGAAAAATATCTCTTTGATCGAGAGAAGTTTTTTTTTTTGAGTGTATGCGACCACTGTGCCACATTTCTTAACCGTCTCCAATCGGAACCAAAATTTATATGTGATATCTTTAATTGTGCTGTTATCGATGTAGTGTGAGACCGAAGAGAATCGCTAATTTGATTTTAAGTACCACCCTAATAATACATATGCATTAGGGCTCTTAAAATTATTCGACTATTCGATTAGTCGGTTAACCGATTAATCGATTCATAACCGTTCACTTGCTAAAAAGTCGATTGATGATATTCGATTAGTCGCCTTGCTTCAATTATTCGAATAATTGCTTTCCTTCGACTAATCGATTTTTGTAGAAAATCGAATTTCAAAAATCGAATATTCAGTAAAAATTTTTTACAGATAATTTTAAAATATAAATGTGCTTATTGTGTTTATACATACATACATATGTACATATGAAAAATCTGCGACAGAAAAGGATGTAACTTGCTCCAATGAAAAAAACTATTTCCGCGGTATTTCGCGGGATCAAAAAAAAAAATTTTGTTGTAATATAACTTTGAGAGTGAGAGATACAATTTACACACATGGCAACCCTTTTTTCTTTTGTACACTTTGTCTATTCTTCTTAAATAAATCACTTCTTCTTGGCAAATTATTCAATGTAGTAAGACGTGTTTTAATATAATTTCTACTAAAACTTCTACAGGTTATGGGCACCCACGTTTTATAATTGAATTTAATTGAATAAGCAAATTTACCACCTTCTAATTGCGAAAAACAATAATTTTTTTGTCCAACATACGAAATTTGTGAACATATTTGCGGCGAGCAAGTGGTGTGATTTTTGGGGTTAGAATCACGTGCTGAAACAAATTAAAATGGGACTGGACAAAATCGAAAAGTTGAAAGGCCGGGAAAATTACGATTCCTGGAAATTCGCTGCAAAATCATATCTTGTCTTGAAGGGGTACTGGCCTTGTGTTGAAGGTTCAGAAGGAGATGCAACAAAAAATTTACATGCCATATCAGCGTTAGGGCTGCTAGTAGAGCCGTCGAATTATTCGTATATACAAAATTGTGCAAATGCAAATACTGCATGGAAAGCGCTTGAGAACGCATTCGAAGACAACGGGGTGTTGCGTCGAATGGATTTACTTAAATATTTGATGCGGCTGGAGTTAACAGATTGTTCTTCCATGGAAGATTATGTCAACAAGATGACCAGTACACATCAAAAGCTAGACAAATCCGGCACAAAGATTCCTGATGACATTGTGGCGCAAATTATGCTAAGCGGTTTGCCTGATGAATTTCGGCCAATGGTAATGGCAATTGCAAACAGCGGTAGAGCGTTAACAACTGATCTGGTGCGTACGAATTTACTTCAAGAAATTAGGCACGATCCTGCTGGTGGTGAAGCATTGGCTTTAGTTTCAAAGAAAAACAAAAATTCTTCGCAAAAATCAAAGGTTAAACATGTTGTTTGCTTTGAATGCAACCAAAAAGGGCATTATGCAAACAAATGTCCGCTAAAATCTAAGAAGGAAACTAAAAATTTATTATTGGCACAAACATCTTTAATTGCAAAAACAACAAATAATGAATGGCTTATTGATTCGGGAGCTCCGTCGCATATGACTATGCATTCAGCTAATTTAAGTAAGCGCAATGTAGCAAAATCAAACGAAGTAATTGTGGGTAACAATGGACGTTTGAAAGTGGAATGCGCTGGCGATGTTAGTATGTCAATTTCAGCTGACAGCTGGTCTAGCGCGAATAAAGTTATTGTCAAAGACGTTTTATGTATACCAAATATATGCGCAAATTTGATGTCTGTAAGTCAAATGGCCAAGCAAGGTAAAACATTGATTTTTAATAGTGCAAATTGTCGTATTTTCGATGAAAATGGAAAATTATTGGCTACTGCTCCGCTAGTCGACGATTTATATCGACTAAGCTGTATTACGGATCAACGTGCAACGGCGTTGACAGTTGCGGCGACTCGCAACTTGTGGCACAGACGCATGGGACATGCGTGTGAATCAAATTTAAATCGCATAAAAGAGTCGACCGAAGGTTTCGAGTTACAAAATGAAAAATTGGATCCGTGCACGGTATGTGCACAAGGTAAGCAAACTCGTGCTTCATTTAAAGAGAAGGGTAACCGTGCCACTGAAGTTTTACAAATTATACATACAGATGTATGTGGGCCCATGTCAACGAAATCACTCGGGGGTTCGAGATATATGTTGACATTCGTTGATGACTTCAGTCGCAAAGTATTTGTCTATCCAATGAAACGTAAAGATGAAGTTTTTGATATATTTATAAATTTTAAGAAATTGGTTGAAAATCAACAAAACGCAACTATAAAAATATTGCGTTCTGACAATGGCAGAGAATTCTGTAATGGGAGGTTTGAAACATTTATGAAAAAGCATGGAATTATACATCAGTGTACGTCGCCTTATACGCCTGAGCAAAACGGTGTTGCCGAGCGTATGAATAGAACATTAATAGAAAAAGTACGCTGTATGTTATACGATGCAAATTTAAATAAACAATTTTGGGCAGAGGCAGCAGCCACTGCAGCGTATTTAATTAATCGAATTCCCTGTAGAGAAATGAAATGTACCACCCCAGAAGAAATTTGGACAAAACAAAAACAAAACTTGTCATATGTTAGGGTCTTTGGTTGTAAGGCCATGGTACATATACCAAAAGAAAAGCGACGTAAGCTAGATTCAAAGTCACAAAATTGCATTTTGTTGGGCTACTGTGACACAGCGAAAGCTTACAAATTGTATAACAAAAATACTAAAAAGACTGTGGTAAGTCGTGACGTTATATTTTTTGAAGATCAAACATCAAATGTAAATAGTTATACCGATGATCGATGTGCACAGAAACCAGTAACACGTAATAAACATGCTGAACGAATCGAAATCATCAATGATGACGAAGACACGGACTATTCTGATGAAGATGAATCTATTGGATTAAGTGAGGGCTTATCTCGCATTGAGGGATACGGAATCCCAGAACAAATCAGAGGAGCGAAATGCAAATGAAGACACTTCGCGGCAAGAGACATTAAATTGTCCTGATTATAATATATCCGGTGATCAATCTGATTTTCTCGGATTCAGTGAGGGTGATGACAGTAGCAGCGAGGAGGCGAATCCTCAACATCAATCACCAGGTGAGATATCCACTGTGCAAATATCTGACGATGAAAGCTACGTGGCGAACGATGCAGAAACGCAATTAGGGCTATTGGCAACAGCAGGTTGCGGTAACGAGCCATTGACTGTTCGGGAAGCGCTGGATGGCGCAGATAGTAAAGAATGGAAAGATGCTATGGTAAGCGAATATAATGCTTTGATACAAAACGGTACTTGGGAGCTAACCGATCTTCCACCTGGAAGAAAGCCTATTGATTCTAAGTGGGTGTTCAAGATCAAAAAGAACTCGGATGGTGTAGTTAGCCGATACAAGGCACGTCTAGTCGTGAAAGGCTACTCACAAGTTAAAGGCATCGACTATGATGAAACGTATTCTCCAGTCGCGCGATATTCTTCGATCCGTTTTCTTTTGGCTACCGCCGTTAAATGTGACTTGATTGTGCATCAGATGGATGCAGTATCAGCTTTCCTACAGGGCGAATTAGATGAGGAAATCTACATGCGCCAACCACAATGTTTTAAAGATCAAACCACTAGGGTATGTCGACTTCGCAAATCCCTTTATGGACTAAAGCAGTCAAGTCGGATGTGGAACATGAAGCTGAATTCGGTCCTGATAAGTAAACTTGGGTTTAAAAGGTCAAATTATGATCAATGTATTTATTTCAAGAACTCAGCGCAAAATATCGTAATACTGGCCGTATACGTTGATGATATTTTGATTTTTGGAAGCAATATTGTAATAATTAATAAACTTAAAGATGATTTATCTACCCAGTTCAAAATGAAGGATCTGGGACCCGCAACATCAGTACTTGGCATGAATGTCACGCGCAATAATGATGGATCGATCTCTATAGATCAGAAGCAGTACATACTGGATGTGCTACAGCGATTTAACATGAGTGAATGTACTCCTGTGGGCTCGCCGATGGACCCAAATCAGCATTTATCAAAGGATATGAGTCCAAAGTCAAATGAAGAGCGACAAGAAATGGCTTCGATTCCATATCAAGAAGCCATAGGCTGTCTCATATATGCTGCACAAATTAGTCGCCCAGACATTAGTTACGCCGTGAGTACGTTAAGTCGTTTTAATTCAAACTACGGCAAAGCTCATTGGACCGCCGTGAAACGAGTTCTTCGCTATTTGAAAGGTACTTTAGATTTTAAATTAACATACAAAAAGATGTATAATGATCAGATGGTGGGATTTTGTGATGCGGATTGGGCTGGCGACCAAGATGAACGTCGTTCTACCACCGGTTACGTGTTTGTCTTGCAAAGTGGTGCAATTTCGTGGGCTACACGTAAGCAGCCCACTGTGGCATTGTCATCGACGGAGGCGGAGTTTATGTCAATGGTAGCTGCAATACAAGAAGCACTTTGGCTGAAACGCCTTGAAACCGAACTTTTTGAGACTGCAGCAACTTCAATGCAACTTTACTGCGACAATCAAGGAGCAATCAAACTAGCTTCAAACAACAACTATCATGCTCGCACCAAACACATTGATGTCAAGAACCATTTTATTCGTGAAAAGCTCGCTGATGGAATAATTAAACTTAGTTATATAAGTACAAATGAAATGATTGCTGACATAATGACTAAGCCAGTAAACTCTTCAAAATTATCCAAATTTATTAAGCAATATGGTTTAACCAAAACTTAGTTTATCATACATTACTATTTGATATCGAATTGTTAATATTATTAATGAATTTTGAAATTGTTAATTGAAAAGAAAATTTTATATCGAATTGTTAACATTATTAATGAATTTTGAAATTGTTAATTGAAAAGAAAAATTAATTGAATCTCTAGTGAGGGTGTTGTAATATAACTTTGAGAGTGAGAGATACAATTTACACACATGGCAACCCTTTTTTCTTTTGTACACTTTGTCTATTCTTCTTAAATAAATCACTTCTTCTTGGCAAATTATTCAATGTAGTAAGACGTGTTTTAATATAATTTCTACTAAAACTTCTACAAATTTGTCCCGAAACCCCATCAACATACAGAAGAGTCAAATAAAGAAGTTACAATGAAAAACTATTTCCGCGGTATTTCGCGGGATCAAAAAAAATGTGTCCCGAAACCCCATCAACATACAGAAGAGTCAAATAAAGAAGTTACAATGAAAAACTATTTCCGTGGTATTTCGCGGGATCAAAAAAAAAAAAAAAATTTGCCCCGAAACCCTCTCAACATAAGAGTAAAATTTAGACGCGGACTTTTACAATGGTGAGCGTTCTAACTAAGAAATAAAAGAAATAGGACTGGAATGCCAAGGACATTGACTGGTGGGCGAATTTTGCTGGCTCCTTCTTCAAGAAGAGCAAAATGTGCCAAAACAGCTAAAAAAGGGTTTTTAAGGGGTTTTTCCTAATTTTTTTCTCCGTCACCTTCACATTCATCATCATCTTTATTTTCATCTTCCTCATCAACATCTTCTTCCCTTTTCTTCCAAAGGAGTCTAAAGGGTCGTGAAAAGCGGCCAAAAACGTCGCCCTTAAAATAGTCAGCCTAGTGCAGAAAGTAGAAGTACCCGAGCGTGACGGAGTAACGACCGGAAAAGGGCGGGGAGTGCTTTGATTTGCTCCAACAACAACAAAAAATTCCAAGAATCGCTTAAAATGTTGATGAAATGGGTTCATATGTATTTATTTATGAATGTAATAAAATCGAAAGTACAATAATCGATTAATCGGAATGGAACGATTAACCGAATAATCTAAAGTGAGCAGTTAATTGATTAGTCGGCAGCTTTCGACTACTCGAAAATCGCTAACCGAATAATCGAAGTCGACTTCAGTCATAGTCGAATAATTCGATTAATCGATTAGTCGATTTCCCCGAGCCCTAATATGCATGCACTAAAACTAAGTACATAATATGTATGTAATATGTAAAGTACATATTATGTACCCAGCCAGCAAAATTATCGTAAACGAGCTCGTAAACGGATGTTTTCTCGAAGAAAACTCTAATAAAATATCGTTTACGAAATCCGTTTACGATTCGCCTACGAATACTGTTTCGCTTTAAAATGTTCATTGCCTACGAGTGTCGTAAATGTATCGAAAAAGCACTCGTATATGAATCTTTTTACGTCCGTTTTTTTATCGTAAATGTAGAAATTTACAAACATACATACCTACTTACTTTTAAAATATTGAGTTTGAAATTTTTCGTTTTCTTTTTTTTTTACATGATAGAAAAAAGCTTCTTTTGTTATTGTTTTCTTATTCGAGAATAGCTCGTAAATCGCAATGTTCGTAAAATGTACGGAACCTTGCTGGCTGGGTATGTACATCCATATATACATAAATATTTTAATTGTATGATTGTTCACTTGAAAACAAGTAAACTACGTACATGATTTATTTGTTATTTTAACAAAGTTTGACTTCCCTACTGCTTACGTATGTATGTACATATGTACCTATATAGAGGTATGTACATACATACATATGTACATACTTATTACGATTCTGACGTGCTATTTTCAAAGACCCTTTGCTAAACTTTCGGAGTAAAAGTAAAACCAGAAGCGAGAAATACTTGTGATTTTAATAAATGTGTTAAAAAATATTTGGCAAATTAAACAAAACAAAAATTTAAATGCAGTCACATTCTCTCGCAATCCAATAAGTAAGCAGTGTGGCGAATATTCGAAAACGACCTGCGATATTTATTAGGAACGAATTTTATAACCAACTTTAGTTTGACAGCTCTATTCTGTGTACTTGACAAATTCACCATATTGCTTATTTGTCAATTTTGATTATTTATCAAGTATTTGCTATTCTGTGTCAAAATAAAAAAGCTCTTTTCTTGCCAAATTGTCAATACGTCGATTGGTCTTGACAAATAAAATTAGTTTGTTTTGAATTCAAAGTTATTTTTTTATATTTTCTTAAATAATGTAATCGCAAGGTTTTTTAATTTTTCTGTTATTGGTGGATGAGGAAGAAAATGAGGAAAATAGCGCGCTCCATTTTCTTTGAGTGAAAATTTGTTCCTGCAAAATTTTCGTTTAACCCGTCAATTGTGCCAGCGCCTTATTAATGATTTACAACCATATGACGATCAACAGACGTCTTTGTCATTAACTATCCGGATTTTGGCGGTGTTGAATTTTATGGCAAACGGGTCCTATCAAAAATGTGTGGGCAAACACTCTCCTTTTCCTATCGGTCTCCCTACTACTCTGTATTTCCCGTTCCCTCTGTCTCTACCTCTCCCTATACTACTCTCTCTCTCTTTCCCTCTCCCGTTCCTTATCAACAACTTTCCATGACCATCCTGGTCCACATATCAGTCTATATGATATACATAAATCGATTTAGGTATCGAAAAAAAAGTTAGTTGTATATTAGAACCCTGATTACTACTACATTGCTCAAAAATATCTCGAGCTATTCCGGTTCATGTTTGAGCCTTAATATCGGGAACCGATTGAGATATCCGTATAGCGCTAAACATATATGGTAACCCTGAGACGCACCCTTAATTTGATGCCAATATTGCGCAAAAATATTTGGGGCACATCCGGGACCACGTTTTGGTCTCTATCTGGAGAACCGACTGGAAAATTGGAATGGAATGAACTTTATATTGAAGCTCTGATTTATACATTTAATTTGATACCAATATTGCTCAAAAATATTTTGGAGCCATCTAGGTCCTTATATTGGCCTAGATCTCGGGAAGAGGTTGAGATACCAGAATTAAATGTAGTCATAATTTTAAATTTTAATGTGATCGGCCCGGTAGCTTCGGCGTGCATAAGGAGCAAACACACAAACAAACTATCATCCTTATATACATACTAGCAAATACCCGTCCCACTTCCACTATGCCACCCCCTTCCCTATCGGTCTCCCCACCAGTCAGCATTTCCCGTTCCCCCTATCTCTTCCTCCTCTTACACTACTCTCTCTCTCCGTCTCACGTTCCTTATCAACAACTTTCCATGGCCATCCGGTGCACATATCGGTGTACATCATGATAACTAATATATTTTGGATAACCGACTGGAAAATTGGAATGGAATGAACTCTCTATTGAAGCTCTGATTGATACCTTTAATTTGATACCAACAATGCCCAAACATATTTCGGGGGCTATTTAGGCCCATGTTTCGGCCTCAATCCCGAGAACCGATTGAGGTATCCGTATAGTGTAAAATATATATGGATACCCTGATCAGCACCTTTAATTTGATACCAATATTGCGAAAAATTATTTGGGGCCATCCGGGTCCACGTTTTGGTCTCTATCTGGAGAACCGACTGAAAATTGGAATGGAATGAACTCCCTATTGGAGCTCTGATTGATGCCTTTAATTTGATACCAATAATGCTAAAAAATATTTCGGGGGCTATTTAGGTCCATGTTTCGGCCTCCATCCCGGGAACCGATTAAGATATCCGTATAGTGTAAAATATATATGGATACCCTGATCAGCACCTTTAATTTGATACCAATATTACGAAAAAATATTTGGGGTCATCCGGGTCCACGTTTTGGTCTCTATCTAGAGAACCGACTGGAAAATTGGAATGGAATGAACTCCCTATTGAAGGTCTGATTGATACCTTTATTTGATACCAATAATGCAGAAAAATATTTCGGAGGAATCTGGGTCCATATTTTGGCCTATATCTCGGGAAGGGGTTGAGATACCAGAATTAAATGTGGTCATAATTTCAATCTAATATCAGGTGATCATTGTGTCAAAATTTGAATGTTATCGGCCCGGTAGTTTCGGCGTCCATAGGGAACAAATATACAAACAAACAAACAAACAAACAAACAAACAAACTTTCATCCTTATATATATAGATGTATATACATACATACATATGTAGATATAAAATACTTATATTTTTTCAGTTTCTATTTTGCGATTTAATTGTATAAACAGGTGATTTCTGTTCACAATATTTATTTCACCACGTGTTGGGAAAATCACATTTGTAAGAGCTTTTTAGATTTGTCAAGTTACGCACAGAATAGGAAAAATTGTCAATTTGATAAAAATCTTGACTATTTGTCAACTTATTGATAATTTGTCAATTTCACAGAATAGTGCTGTTAGACTACTGTGCAATGCATACATACATATGTACATAAATGGATAATTGTAAATACTGAACAAAATTGGCTTTTATTTCTTGGCACTACCGTGTATTATCCTAATCTACCTAAATCTCTATGTTTTCAAATCTAACAGCAAATATTTTTCTCAATTATTTGGGTTAATAACTCCCCGGCAAAAAAGTTTTGCTTATTGTTGACAAATGAGGTCTGAAAAAGGAGTACGCTGGCAGCTCTGCTTCTGTTATGCACTCACTCTGTCTGCTCCTAACTCTCTCATGCTTATCTAGGCCTGATGACATCAACACAGGAAAATCAGCCTTATTTTTTAAGTCTTCCGCCATACAAATTTGCTACCCTTATAATTTTCAGGCCTGATTTCCAAGCCTTTAAATCTGCTTTTTTAATTCTTTAAATAAGACTTAGATTTTTTGTTGGGTCTGGGTTGTTGTTGTTGTTGTTTCACAATGCGTTTGTGTCAATACTCGTACTTGACTGTCTGAAGGTGACTTTAACTGCGACTGCGAATGCGGCTGGTACTGTAAATTCACTGATAAGATGATGATAAATCACTCACCTGCGATCTATCAAAAAGTTGCTGCGACACAATGTTAGCTGAATTTACTCGTATTTCTCGTGTAAATTATTATTGCTGATTTGAGCGCGCGTGAAATTTCTACTTGAGCTTTTTTTAATCAATATCTAACTGAGATCGTGTCTTTATTATCTCATTTGTTTTAATTACTTTGTTTTTTTTTAAAGCTTTTTTATTTGTTTGCACACTTATCGCTCATTTATATACATACATACTATGTACATATGTATGTAGTTTGTAGATACTTCATTTGTGCCATAGCTTAAAAAACATAAATTCTGTAAGTATTGATACTATTGAAGTAAATGGCCGTTATTATTAGAAAAGTTTGTACCTGTATACATACATTTGTATTTGGTGTTTTGCTATGTATGTATGTATATGGATCACATCTTCATCGAACGGGAATTTCCGATAAGCACCATCATTTCTGATTAGAACTTGCCAGTGCTAAGCTCATAAACAATTTTATTTTATTGTGTCTGAGAAATTCCAAATTCAATATGTTCCAAGTACAGTGAAATTTCGATAATGAACGATTGATTTATTTTTAATCAGAAAAGCTGGAGAGTCACTCGTGCAACACACTGTGCAACAATTACAGAGTAATTGTCTGTTTGGTGAATGAATTCAACTAAGAAGAAATGGAAATTACGAACGAGATATCGCTCGGAAAGTCGTTATGATGTTCTAGGAAATTGTTCACCGATTTTCATAGATAAAGATAAAAAAGAGATCACAAGAAAACAAAACAAAAACAAATATGTCTATCCCCTTGAAATATGCAACAAATTCTAATGTGTTTTTCATATATTTCTATACCACTCCAAGGATGAGCACTTACGGAATGGCATAAAAGTATCAATCATCGCTATCACCAGATTCTGACTATACTGCTTCTCCAAATTCTCGCTCTTCAATTGTCAAATCCGGCGAATTTGTGCCTTTCTGTATAACTATGTATTTATTTATTCTCTAATCTACACTAACTATTGCACGCAAGGGATTTTTTTAGTCATAAAGATACACATATTTATAGACCATTTCAGTTGAAACTGAATCATCGGCGACATCAGTGTATGCAGGGGCGGATTTACCTCTAGAAGCGCCCTGGGCAAACAAATCAAGCCGCGCCCCAATATTTCCAAAAAAAACCGTACTTGCCTTCTTGTGGTGACATTTCATTACTGATATATTTTACGGATTGAAAAAATTTGATTCGATTCTTATATAGGTACCCCATTTTTTCCATTTTCTAAACTTCAAAATGATCTGATCTTAAACCCTCATTATTAGGTGGCACAAATTTCGCAATATCATTAAATTGCAGTTCATCATACGAATCTGAAAAACAATTTTAGAAAATGTTTCGTACTGAAGCTAAACTCACAATTTTTGACAGTAGGTTGCCTCCCAGGTAGCGAAATCTGGCTTTCTGGTCCAGAATCTACCTGGGCTAACCTAGCTGTCGATCAATTGACTTATGCATTTTTACCTTTTTGGTTATGATAAACAACGGAGTCATTTTCTTTTCGAGGAGTTTGAAAAAAACAATCAAGTTTAGAGGTTTTCGACAGTAAATCTTTGTATTTCTGCACTTTCTCGGCTGCACGTTTTTTGTTTGCTGCGCCGCTTAACTTTTTCATATTTGCACTCATTCTTCTATTTTTCACAAAAACATTAATTCACTGACACTTTTTTGATGTTTTTAACTCGGAACGACTTTTAAGATCACATAAAATGTACGCAGAGCATTGTATAGAGTCGCGAACTATTCAACTTAACCAGAAACAGAAAATATTCAGATCTTAGTTTCCTTTGAAAAAGTGAGCTCGCGCATTTCCCCGAAAAAATACTTCAATGCCTACTTGATTTTTAAATTTGAAATTTCAATTAAATTTGAATCTTTCACGTTATTTTCTGCACACAAGCTGCTAAAACTTATGGCGTTTTCGATTCTGGCCAAAATGTCGCACTTATTCTGCACTTTTATCGGGCTGTCAATTTTTTTTGTTCTATTCCACATAGATTCCACAAATTTTTTCAGGGTTGATTGTTCTATTGAAAAAAATGTCGCACTCTCCCCGACCACAGGGCAGCATTTTCTGCCTTTAATATGAACAAGGGGTTGCATTATTTTTGTTTCATACATCACATGAAAAGTGCAACATTTTCTTAGGGCTCAGGGCGCATGTTGATAATGTTGCCTTGTAATAATGCAGCATTTTTGTTCAGAATGGAAAACGCTATTAGTGTTTACATATCGCTCATTTGCTGCAAGACCGGCATAAATAAAAAAGAACGTGATTTTTGAGTTAATGCTGCAGAATAGTTAGTTACATCATACTTCATTTGACTAAAAAATTCTTTATGATTTGTTGAAAACTAAGCGCTTCAGATACAAACCAAATGTTGCATTTACTTGCGCACCATATGGCGGTTGAATCACAAAATTGCCCTTCCTGAAAGTTGTGTATTTTGAAAAGTGAAAATGCAGCAAATGACCGATATGTAAGTCCCACTGGGGCGAAGGTTAAGAACTGTACCAATGTTCTGAAATGTACTTTGATTAATTTTTTCTCTGTAAAAAATTGAAAAAATCTTTCATTCTTGTTGTAATATTAAAAAAAAAAATAAATAATAAATAAAAAAAATTTTCTTTCTCTTAGTATTGGCGCCCCTATTGAAACGGCGCCCTGGGCAGCTGCCCATGTTGCCCCTATGTAAATCCGCTCCTGAGTGTATGTATGTAGTATGTAAGTGTCGTGCGCACTAAAATGACAAACCTTTGCACTTGATCACACCAAAATTATGTACATACATGGGCTACGTACGCTTATTTATCAATCTGATTTTAAGAATGATAAATTACTTGGGATTTGAAGTAAATTCTGTGACCAGAAAAAAAAAACGAAATTCTTAAAATTTGTGGCGAGATAAAGTTTTCAGCATTTGATAGGTGTAGCAAATTAGGTTGGCACGTGTAAGCAGATTTGTAGATGGAGGGAGAGAAGGTGTTGGCGTCGAGATGTGTAATCGATCGATTTGCGTAAGAAACATGCGATAAATTGAGTGTATTTGTTGATGAGAAAATGACTCAGGTGAATGTCTTAATTTCTGTGTTTATTATGCTGATAAAAGCTGGGAATTTTCCTTTCTTCGGAAAGTGATGACATTTAATAGATATTGAAGACTGGCTATGGGATGTGGAAACCCTTTAAAAACAGATTATGTCTACGAGAGAACAAGCGTCTTCATTCTTATAGTTCTACATATGTATGTATATTCAAAGAAGAATAATATATAAACATCTTCTTCATCTTCTTCTTTATTTTCTTCTTGTGTTTAAAGTTTAAAACTTTTTAAACTTATGTAAGTTTAAACTTTAAACTCTAATCGCGGGATAACCGCTGAACGGACCCACACGAAACTTTGCACACCTAATTATTTTCATCTCATGAAGGTTATCGTCATATTTTTAATCTTATTGAAAATCAGGGATGGGCACCTCCCATACAAAACTTTCCTTTGTTGCGTAATATCTCTTGAATACTGAAAATTTACATAATTATATACTAAACGGATAAACAATCTAGGTCTTGGTAGAGCAGGAATGGGCACCTGCCATACAAACTGAAACTTTCTCAGCGAAAATCTCTTGAAATATTTGTAATAGAGTACTGAAAATTTGTGTGAGAGCATAGGAGATAAGTACGTAGTCAACGGAAAAAAACGTTAGTTCTCAATAAAGCAGAGATGGGCAACTGCCATACAAACTGAAACTTTCACAGCGAAAATATCTTGAAATATTTGTAGTAGAGAACTGAAGATTTGTGTGAGGGTTCATATGCTTCTATATACTCAACGGATTGAAAAATAAGGAGAACTATCTTTGATGTGAAAAATGATATTTTTTCAGTGTAACATTGTAGAACAAACTCAATATGAGCAACCGATAGCATTAACTTTGAGAAGGAGAGGAAGGAGAAGTGGGAGAGGGACAATTATTGAGAGTGGTTTATTTGGAATGGTCCCGCTATTAATTTATGTAACCAAATAAGATAAGAGAATATCGTCAAAAGAAATAGGAATATGGTATACATATTATAAGTATTCTCTACTTGGAGAACTCCCGCTATTAAAGACTTTTTAGGTGATATGAAACATATACATAGATCTTTACTGTATAAATAATTGTCTAACTAATTAGCATAATAAATAAATGCTAATATTTTTAAAAGTACACTCAAAAAAAAAAATTACTCAGATTATGGAAAAATGGGAATGATCGGCGCTAAAGACATATTTCCATATTTTGATGTACAATTTTCTTTAAAACGTGGTTTTTATTCCTTGATTTGAAGAAAATCGTACATCAAAATATGGAAATATGCCTTTAGCGCCGAATCATTCCCACTTTTCCATAATCTGAGTAAGTTGTTTTTTCAGTGTACGTGATGTGAAAGCCGCGGATTACGCCTAGTAATGAATAAAGTTGAAGTTTCGGTGGGTAAAAAAGGTCTCACTTCTAAGTTTAATATTAGATCACTATGAGCTCCATCAACTCTCTATTACTTAACACCTACATTTTTTTTTTTTTTTTTCAAAACACATCTGCCTTTAAGCTCTCATGTGATAAATTCATTAAACTCAAAAAGTGATTTCTTTTTATCATTGTCAAATCATGTGGATGTGCGTCGTTTAAATCACTTTAATTGCGGTTTAATTGAAGTGTAATAAAAGTAACAGCCAACATACATAACAAACATACTTGAATACATCCCCATATGTACATATGTATGTATGTACATATAAACGTAGAAACAAGCAAATAGTATCGAAATCGCAAGTGAATCGCGTATTTGTGTACATAAGTGAACGTTTAAAAAAATTAGACACATAAGCAAATGATCATAAAACATCACATCTCTTTCCCAGGCCTTGATCTACATACATGTGTACATTAGGGTGGCCCTTAATTTGAAAAGTGTTCGAACCCTCGATTTCCCTCCCTAGAAATATGTTAATGGTCAAAAAACATAGATATACGAAGTTTTAGGCCGATCAAAAAAGATTTAGAGGTCGCTCAAAGAGCATGAAGTTCCAAGAATTACGATTTCTTGCTTTTTTTTATTTTATTCCCCTGTATTCTATATATTATAGACAACTTGACATTGTACATATTTTCCGTGAAT
This sequence comes from Urophora cardui, assembly GCA_960531455.1. Classification (NCBI taxonomy): domain Eukaryota; kingdom Metazoa; phylum Arthropoda; class Insecta; order Diptera; family Tephritidae; genus Urophora; species Urophora cardui. The sequence continues at coordinate 151,377,738 of OY482671.1, read as the reverse complement.
TTCCCAAGTTATTATCTTTTCAAAATGACTAGGATCTTATAAATCGGTCAATTATTAATAGAGTAACAGAATAAAATAACTGGCGTCTCCCATATTTACAGTGATATTTGTATTGTGAATAAGCTATTTATAATAAACATCGTTGCAATTGTGAGGCGCACTCGCTTATAAGCGATAATTATTTGCAAGTTGTCGTTATAACGGGATTACTTCTATTCAAAATTAATTTTTGGTTAGTGTGCTTAGAGGACAAACGTGACATAGAGTAAATTTAATATAAATACGAGAATGGGTGGATATAGATTTAGATCAAAAATTTATTTAGTAGGAACTTCATGTCCTCAAATTCTTGGCGCAAAACTACCGTCAAATAAACAAGTGTTGTCAGTTTTTTTCCATAATCATAACACAGTGAAATTACCGATACGTAAAAGTGCCAGATTAGCTGTAAAGGAAGTATCAGTGTTTTGGGAGAAAGCTAGAATCCCCATAAAAAGTGAAATTAAATGTATCGCGAAACTGGAAAATATGCACAAAGAATGGCAGGCCATTAAAAAAAATAAAAATCGTTCAAATTATAAACAAAAAAATAAAGAAAGGCAATTCAGTGAAAAGCTGGAATATTTATTTGATATTGCGCATAACAATGCTCTTCAAATGCTAAAAATTGAATCCGACAAGAAGTTTTTAGTAAACCAACGTAAGAAAGGACGACCGGGATCTATTTGTGTTGTTGATAACAAAACTGCGAAGTTGGAAAAAAGAAAACAACAACGTCTAGAGGATGAAATAAGAAGAAAAGCAAAATATTTTAACAGTATCCAAAGTGATATGGACGTTGTTAACACAGAAGGTATGTTTATATTTAATAAATTTTATTATTTTTTATTATCGTGAATCACGTTTGTAAGCTCAAAATAGAATAATTTCGTGAGTTTAGTTACATACATATCGAGGCATAACCGCCAAGTTAACGTAAGGAGCATATTAAAATTTTTAGAGGATAACGTTTTCTTTTGTAAATATTTACGTAAATGCGCTAATAATTTCTATGAGGTTTTGCTGCATTATATACCTAAAGTGGATTAAATCCTCATAAAAAAATTCACTGAAATATGTGGCTCATTTACGTAGATACATATTAAGAATATTTAATATTTCGACACAATTTCTGGAGATAGATCCGTTACACTGGCATGAAACAGACACTTACAAGATAGGAAGAGATACTGTTGCAAGTATAAAAGTGGTAAATGACACAGCAGAGCGCGGCGTTAAGCTCATAGAAGAATATAACAGAATCCTAACAAATAATGAACAGGAAAAACAGTATTTATTACAAGTGGTAACTGAATATAGAAAAGAATACGAATCACACAATAAGTCATCGTTAATTAAATCATAAATTATTTAATTAAAACATTAATTTCATAAATTCAGAATTTTCACAATTTCTAAAAATATGTACATCTATACATACGTATGTATACACTTTAAGTACACACTATGTAATAAAAACCTACTGCGTGCTTGATGACTAGCATGGTGTTTTTGATATTTATTTTTAACATTTTTACCAGCTCACCGATTTTTGTAAGTTATACCATATTTAAAAGATAATAACTTGTGGAATTCGCGAAAAATATGTACAATGTCAAACTGTCTATAATATATATAATATATAGGAATAAATTCCAAAAAAGCAAAAAAATCGTAATTTTCTGAACTTTAAGCTCTTTGAGCGACCTCTAAATCTTTATTGATTGGTCTAAAACTTCGTATATCTAGATTTTATTACTATTCGCACATTTTTATGGGGGGAAATCGCGGATTGAAGCACTTTTTTCCCCCCCCATACAACTAAGGGCCACCCTAGTGTACATACATATAGGGTTGCCGAACTTGGTAATTAATTACCAAAATAGGCTATTTTCTCGCCGTTGATTACTTGGTAACTTTAGTAATTTTTTTCGAGATTCTTTTTTTAGTTTAGCAGAAAATCAAAAATGGACAAATATGAATAAATAACCAGGCCAACACGCGCATCAAATTGAATCAAAATTGTATGCTGAATACAAATATGAAATCAGATTTAAGATGGCGGGAGTAGTTTTCGAGATATAGCTTGTTTTCTGGTTTAGGAGACTGAATGCTCAAGATGGCAGATTTTCGCAATTATTTCTTGCAACAATTTGGCATGTCTACATACATATAGATACATACATATACATAGAGCAACTACAAAAAAAGCAAAAACAGAAAAAAAAACAAAAATAAAAAACAAATAACAAAAAAAAAAATAAAAAAACAGCAAAAACAAAAAAGCAAAAAAAAAAAACCAAATAGTAGCAGTGATAATAACAACAAAAAATTATAAAAAAAACTATGGTCGCATTTCAATTCCAAGAAAACCCGAAAGGAAATAAAAATCCGATTTCGAAACTGTTTACACATCAATGTTCCTTAATCCGAATCATGGTATGGGATCTCTATGTTATAGTCATCCGATATTGATAACTTTCGGTGACAGCGCTTTATGTGCAATAAATCTCTAAATACTAAATTTCAGAGTTTCAGGTGCATAAATGAAGATCTTTTCCCCAAAACGTAGACATCGTGTTTAAAAAAGTTTTTTTTTTTTTTTTGCTTCCAATCTTATCCTATCACGTATGACCAATATTTAATTTTCTTAAAATTGAAAATTTTACTGTTGGAAACTAGTCCCCAATTTTTAAGATAAGTATGTATGTATTTTTTCTTTACTATATTCTTAAAATTATCAAGAATTCTTTCATAGAATTTCAGCCAGAACAAGTTCGCCTTTGGAACCTCTTGGTAATTATTTGGTTATTCTTGGTAATTTTTTTGTTTAGGCTTGCGGTAACCATGCATAGATATGTACTTACATACACTTGCCTAAACCGGCATTCGTTCACCTTCACGCGGCAGCTCCTGCTGAATTAAAGAGGAGGGAATTGCGGAGTGGATGATGAGATTGTCATTCTTTCACTTTTACTTTTTTATTATTTTCATTTAAAATGTATTGTTTCACCGAAATACCAATCTTGAAAGTAGCAGAAGGAGGTGTTATAGACCCATCAAAAAATATAAACCAATATGATCAGTACTGAGTTTCTGTAACTGAACTCTATCAATAGTTTCGACCGAGTGACGTCATAATGACGTCAATCGATAGATTCTCTCTTGCTTTTTAGGTGGTGACAAAGTGTGGAACGTATTAATGTGACGTCATTTTGATCGACAATTTTCGCGATTTTGTTACAGAAACTCACTTCAGGAAGAGCTGAGTCGATTAAGTTTGTTCGTCTGCCAGTCTCTCCACCCATTGGAATGCAAACTAGTCCCTCAGTGTTTGAGATATCTGCTTTGAAATTCGGAATGTGAGTGTATTTTTAGGAGAAGCTGATCATTTGTCGGAATCGGCCGAATCTGACCACTATATCATATAGCTGCCATACAACCGATTGTTCAGATAAATATATATTTCAGGGAATAACTTCTCCATTTAAATCATGATATTTTTTTTCTAGTGAATCTTTGCATAAAAAACTCACAGAATTGAAAATATAAATTAAACAATATCAGACTATGGAACTTTTAATTTCCCCATTCATGAAGGGTATAAAGTCTTCGGTAGGGCCTAAGACAGCCGCGCTCTTACCTATTTTTCTAATGCGAATTTCGTTTTCACAGCTTGAATATGATCTAGAGTCTATAATCTAGACTCTGCAGTCTCCAGCCTGCTGGTTTATATATATGGATATATCTTGACACTTTTGAAGTTATTCGTCAACAATTGCAATTACACTTGTGTAAATATAAAAAACAAAAAAACAAATCTACAAAAAAGTTATCATAAAACCAAATAAACTACCAACAACAACATTAACAAGGAGCAAAAACAAAAGGCAATAAATGCTAGATAAATATGTATGTATGTATGTACACTCAGAAAAATATCATAGTAATATCAACAGTTTTCTTCTGTTAATCCCTAAATTCGTTAAATTAACAGAAATACGTTTAAGTAGACACATTTAGAGTTATATAAAGGAAAAAATCTTTTACTTTAACAAATATATCTATTAAAATGAAGCTACATATTTGTACTTGGAAACCGAACGGAGGGAGGATTAAGAGAGAAATGCAAACAAAAGATTTTAAAAACTTGCCAATGCTCTAAAAATACACACTATAAAGTAATTGTTAGAAATAAACGACCATATAAAACACAAAGGGATTTACTTTTAAGTGACAAAATTTCAACTTCGGAAAGTTGTTGATTTATCAGCAAAACTGTTTAGATTCACAGCGTTTTTTTGTTTTCAGAGCAGTTAGTTCAACAATAAAACTGTTAAAACAAAATAACGTCTGTCAATTTAACAGATAAATCCTTTGGATGTGATTTGACTGTGGAACCTGTTGTTTTAACCCGTAATCCCGTTGATCTACCAGCATCTTTTCTCTCGGTGTATGTATTTATTTTTATATAGGTACATACTACATGTATATTATGTTTTTCTATATTTAATTATTCTCGAAATCGCGCATCCAAATTACCATATTTAGTACCGCTGATAAATCTTCCATTGAAAGTTGAGACAATTTCAAGATCTCATTTCTCAGTTGTATCTTTCGTTTGAACGTGAAACGTGAGTCGTGACTTTTTGGATATGCGCAAACGTACGTACGTACATACATACATACATACATATGTATGTACATACGTAGATATGATAAAAATTGAATAATAAAAAAAGAAAAAAAAAAATAAGAAAGAGCTAACTAAACGTGATCTAGTACCTGTGAAATAAATAAATAAAAAAAAGCTAAGTGCAGAAGTGGTCATTATGCAATTCGAAATTGAAATATTGTTCAAAACGCCGAGCATGTCATTATTACTTACGTTTTTTTTGCTGTGTTAAGAATAAGTGTAAAGTGTATGCAAACCATACGAGTATGAAAGATATTCAATCTGAATATGAAAAACTTTGAGTTGACTAGTAAATGGTAATCCAACTGAACAGGTATTAACATACATATGTATATGTATGTCATTATAACATTTGCAACAGTTATCTTCAAGTTGAAACACATTTATTTTCACTACTAATGAAGCTTCAACTTTAATACGGTTCATAGCATAGTAAGCTTTGTTTAAGCAACTTATGCTGTGTAGCTTTTAGTTCTTTCATTCGCATGCGGCTTTTCAAATTTCTGTAATTCTTAGATGGTTTATGCGTTGTTCGAGCTATATAGCATATTTGGGCAACTCAAATGCAGCTCACAAGGGAAACGAGTCGACTTATTTAAAGCAATTTTACATCTTATTCACTACCGTCATATATTTGTTATTTTTTATTCTTATATTTTTTATACATTTCATGAGAATGAGATGGTATTATAACTTTGTACCGAAACACGAATGGTGAAATTACTAGAGGGAGGCGTGACAGACCCACCAAAACATATGCCAATATGATCAGGATCATGAGCTGAGTCGGTTAAGCCACGTCCGTCTGTCTGTCTGTTTGAACGCAAACTAGTGCCTCAGTTTTTGAGATATCTGCTTTTTTTAGGAGAAGCTTATCATTTGTCGAAATCGTCCGAATCGAACCACTTTTGCATATAGCTGCCATAAAACCGATTGTTCAGATATGGACACTTTGGGGTATAACTTCTTCATTTAAAGTTAAGTACGCATACATAGCTCCCTTACAACCGATTGTTCAGATACATATGTATATAGTATATACATATTGTAGGGCATACGTCTCCATTTAAATCATGACACTTTTTCTCTAATGAATCTTTGCATAAATAACCGACAGAATTGAAAGTAGAGTTGGGAAACTATCGATAGTGCCACCATCGATAGTTTTTGATAGTTTTAAAAAAACTATTGATAGTCTTCGATAGTCTTCAAAAAAATTAACCATCGATAGTACTATCGATAGAACTATTGCCGAAAATTTGAAAAATTCAAGAAAACATTAAAATATATTATTTTGTACATAGACCAATATAAAACAACAGAATCTGAAATAGTAATGTGCAATATGGAGATGTAAAAGTTGTAAAACTATCGATAGTACACATTAATATCGATAGTTTTTGCTAGTTTTGAAAAAGCCATCGATGGTCTTCGATAGTGTTAAAAAAAAAATAAAATATCGATACTATCGATAGTGCCATCGGTAGTTTCCCACCTCTAATTGAAAGTATGTATAAAGTAAACAATATCAGACTATGTAACTTTTCCTTTCCCCATGCATGAAAGGTATGAAGTCTTCGGTATGGCCGAAGACAGCCGCGCTCTTACTTGTTTTTACTTATTGTTTTGTTATTATTATTGTTAATTTTGTTGATATCCTTACCGTTGTTGTGCTTTTTATTCTAATTGCCTCTATTTGTTTTTCTAGTTCATATTTCTTTTGTTGTCTTAATTATTCTCATTGTCAGATAGGCACATACATACATACATATGTACCTATCTAAACTACGGTACTAGTCCCGTATATAATGCCAATATTAAAGTTGGCTTTTTCTAATGTCTCGGCATGACTTGGCATAATCTCACATCCAGCCTACAAAAAATTTTCGTACAGCTGCTTGAGTATCATCCAATCAAATAAAATAAATACTTACATATTTATAAAGAATCACAATCTTGTACACATATCGAAAACACCCTTCACTACAGGGAGTGCGATAGGTGTCTTTCTTGATATTTCGGATGCCTTTAGCAAAGTCTCTGCTGAGACGCTGTTTGCAGTGGTTCGAATGGATCGGAATATCCCCAATCTTTCAGCGCTGGATCGCGGAACTTTTTGGGTTGTCGGACGGTGACGAGTGGGTGGGACCTTGCGACGATGTCAAGGAGGGCACATAGAGGTACGCTACAAGGAGGAGTACTCTCACCCCTGTTGTGGAATCTAGTGCTCAACAAAATACACGTCAGAAATACACAAAATAGTAAAATTTGCGAAGTCTTGCATTACAAGTTTAGTATAACGCCTCCAATATGATGTTGGCAACACTAAGGACCATATGTGGTCTATGAGAGGGATCACTGTATCCTGGCCAACCTAACTTAACTTAACTTACAGCATCCAAATCAAGACACGTAATAAATACTTTAAAATCCAAAAAACGGCAAAACTTACTAGGTAAGTGGTCTTAGTACAGTATTGTTTGGAAGCGTCGATATGTACATACATATTTACTCTGTATATCTTTTTAATATCTACGAAATATCTATTTTGTTTATTTCGCAAAAAATAGGGAACAGCTTTAATATTGACAGCATTGATATGAAAATAATGACGGGTAATGCACATGCATGTATGTCCATATGTATGTACATCAAAGAATACTGCCGAATCGGATAATTTGTCATTATAGGCTGGCTGGTTGGCTTGTTGGTTGGCTGGCTGGCGGGCGGGGTGTGCGACTTCTAACTTGTTTGCTAAAAGAGATAATGATTTTGCACATTTAATATGATAAGGTTCGAACTCTTTTGCTATATAGGTATGTTTTTTTTTTTTTTTTTTTTTTTTTTTTTATAGTAGGGGGAAGCATCGAAAGCCGAAAAGTGCGAGACTTTAACCCGCTAAACCTAACCTACTCCCGCCCAAAGCCGCTCCTACGGAACCACCGGACAGGCAATACTTCGTAGGAGGGCGGTTAGACATAAAGTCTTCATTCAACAACCAGGACAAAACAGGACACCTAACGCCTACCTTGGTCAGTGTATCTCAGTTGGGCTAATATCGACGACGATGCGTCGCTAACTGCCTCCCAAATATCAGAGGACTCACACATAAGTGTAGTCAAATTTTCCACCGTAACTCTAGTTCCCGCTATTTGATTCAACCGTGAGCGCATGGCTGAGAAACGAGGGCAGTGAAAAAACACGTGTTCTGCATCCTCTACAACATCGCAACACACTGGACAAAAAGGACTATCGTCGCGCTTGAATCTATAAAGGTACGCCCTAAAGCACCCATGCCCGCTAAGGAACTGAGTAAGGTGGAAGTTGAGGTCACCCTGCTTTCTATCTGCCCAACTGTTTATGTTAGGAATTAACCTATACGTCCACCGACCTTTAAGCGAGGTTTGCCAGCGTTCCTGCCACAATAGGCGGCTTTTCCTCTTTTCCTCTATTCTGCATGACATCAGAACCGGTTTCGTTGCATTGTAAATGTTGCTGCATTCTCGAGCTTGAATGTCTATCGGCGGCATATTTGCTAAAACTTCTGCGGCATCCCCTGAAACTGTTCGGAATGCGCTTATAACTCTGAGAGCGGCCATGCGGTGTACGGCGTGTAACTCCTTTGCATACGAGCTATAATTGAGAGCATCAGCCCAGATCGGTGCAGCATAGAGAATGGCAGAGTTTATTGCCCTCGCTAGCAAATGTCGTCGAGTAGAGCGTACACATCCTTTATTTGTCATCATCCTCGCGAGACCGCCACATATTTTTTGCGCCTTTTCTGCGGCATAGTTCAAGTGCTCTTTGAAGCTCAATCTGGGATCAAGTACCACGCCAAGATATTTTAATGATGGCTGCGAATTTATCTCGCTTTCCCCCACTGTGATGCATATATTTTCACGCACCTTTCTTGTGCTTACTAGCAGTACCTCTGTTTTTTGTTCCGCTAGCTGTAGGTCCATGGTCGAGAACCACAGTCGTATTCGGCTTATTGCATCACTACAAATACGCCGCAGATCTTCTATGTGCTTTGCGACTCCTATTATTATGAGGTCATCTGCATAGGCAATGAGCTCTACTGATTTTGGTTGTTCCAACTCTAGGACACCATTGTACATCACATTCCACAGGAGGGGGCCTAGCACGGATCCTTGTGGTACTCCGCTAGTAATCGCATACCTTTTGGCGCCCTCATCGGTGTTATAGACTAACACTCTCTCTTCCAGATAGCTCAGAATTATATTTATAAGATACTGTGGGGCTCGGATGCGGTGTAACGACATGATAATATTCGACCATTTAGCTGAGTTAAAGGCATTCTTTATGTCCAGGGTAACAAGTGCGCAATACTTTTTGGCTCCTCCTTTCCACCTCTTTCCGCTTACTGCATTTTTTGCTATTTCTACTACGTTTTTTTATGGCATCAACTGTCGACTATATAGGTATGTATGTACATACATATGTATGTAGTTAGCATTTGATCTACAAAAGTGAATGTAGATATGTGCTTAACGGAGGCTATTAAGAGTGTTTTAGCAACTTAAAGCCATAACTGAGCTCTATTTACCATAAAAAAAAAACTCATAGAAACTTCTTTGGCTTGCCGAACTCCTTTTTTATTCCATGTTCACATTGTGGGACTATTTTGGGAATCTTTTTTCGCTTCCACTTTGAAGCACACCAAAAGTGGTTGACTGGAATAATAGTAAAACATATTTATTTTGGTGTGAACACCAAATTCCGCAATGCCATTTAAGGTTAAATTGACTCAAATAATTTGCATGTCTGAACATAATATTAGTTTGCAGTTTATGAGAAGGATGCCGATTTTCAAATCGATTTCAACAACAACTCTTCAAATGTCAAAATAAAAATTTAGCAACTTTCAACGCTTATGACATACTATGGCAATGTTATCAGATAGAAGAAGAAGCAGAAGGGTATCACTATACCGGAAATTTTAATTTTAATTAGCCGAATTGGGAAAGCAGTATTTAGCACTTGTCTTGTGTCATACTTAGCTAAATTACGAAATCGCATTTACATATATATACATACATATGTATGTATGTATGTACCTACATATTTATCTTAGAAAGTTAAACGTCACATCCGTATTTACCAAAAAAATAGCAAAATACCCACTGCTGATTCATCCAACCATGCAAATCTCAGTGCGGTTGATGACAAAATTATCTTCGGTCAATACTTATTTGTGTACCTACACACATATTCATGCATGCATACATACATATCTTCCCAGCAAAAAGGTTAGGCTGATAGCTGAAGCCTAAGCTATTAAACAGGAATACTATGTCAGCGCTGCTTGCTGTTATGCACTCATTCTCTCTGCTCCAAACGTTTTAATACTTAAATCTCTGTTATGCAGTCATACATATCAGAAATAGAGAGGAAATTGAGATTTATGACCCTGCAAAAATTCCGAGTACTCCATAGAGTGCTCGCTATGGACCAACCGATTACTCCATAACTTGCCACATTTCATACAAAAAATATGGTCCATTTAACATTGCAATGGAGTATATACTCCAGCCCCGCATAACAAACAAATTAATCCATGGAGTAGCTACATTGGATTAATTGATGGAGTACCTAACAGTTAGCCGAACATAACAACAAAAACAAATGTTTATCGCGACGACGACGAATGACGTGTATACATACAAACATATGTATGTATGTAGTTATATATGTATACACATATCGTCGTCGTCGCCATAAAAATTTGGTTTTTGTTATGTTCGGCTAACTACGAACCGATGCAGATACACGAATCGGTCGTTTGGGCTATGTTAGTGGTCACTTTGAAAGTACTCCAACCTACCACAAATGGAGCATATAATCCAATGATTTTTACAGGGGAGCAGTCTTGGGCACCACTACACTCAAGCCATTACTAAAAAAAATGAGTGTGTGTTGGTGCGCCTACTGTAGGATAAAGTGAAAAATTACTAAAAATAATCAGTCTGCATGCAGATGTTGACGAGCACTTGCTTTCACGCCAGTCGAAGGCAAACTGATTATTTTTCCTAAGCGACGATCACCAAGTCCCATCGTAAGCGCTAGTTTTACGCTCTTTATTTGTCTGTAGTAGTGACAATCGGTGTGTATACGTACACGGTGCTTACTCTCATTTAGCAGGTGCTAAGGTTTTGCCCAAGGCTGTTTATGAGCAAACATGGACGAAGAGAGTACAATGTGTAACGAGCGTAAAAAGATTGTCGCTTCATTTGCAACTGACATGCAATCAAGTGTTTGGTTAAGTGTGCACGCTAAAAGCCCGTCTCCAGATAACTTGATTCGCCAGCGAAACATCTCGTTAAATAACCCGTCTTCACGTGGCTGATCGTTATTCAGTTTCTCTTTCTTGCTCTTCTTAAATGTTTGTATTTGTTTGTATTTTTGCGTTTTTGTTTTGGTCTGTGTGAGATTTTCGATACAAAATTAGAGAAGGCATTGATATCATCGCGTTTGGCAAGGGGATTGAGAACGAAACAAGTGTTTCAATCTTCATTCGCTCTCAGAAGATGAAGATATATCGATGAAATTTGGTGTGCGTAATATACTTGGCTGGTTGGTTGCTGTGCTATCTGACTGAGTATGCATGATCCAATTAGCGCACTGGGCGCCATTTTGATGCACTTACTCCTGTACCAATTGAAAAACTGTTGTTACGGTTCAAACCATTTGGTCCCTCCTATGAACCTACTGAGGTCTGCTAAGGGGCAATTGGCTATATCGTGCAGGTTTTGGAATTCAAAACTACCCAGGGTTATGTGCCTGATGTAAGACAGTGCCGGACATTCGCACAGGAAGTGTACGATCGATTCCTCGCTTCCGTCTTGGTTGCAGCTTCTGCATCTAGTGTTAAATGGGATTCCCATGCGTTCGGCATGTTTTCCGAATGGCCAGTGTCCCGTAATAGTGGACGTTATTCTAAAGATTTCCTTTCTTGATCTGGTGAGGTGTTCTCTAGTCTTTTTTATGTTGTATTCAGGCCAGATCTGCTTTGTGATCTTGCAAGTTGTCAAATATTTCCACCGGAGAGTGGCCAGTTCTACGTGTTTATTGTGAATGTCTCTTTTGATTGCTGACGGCGGGCAGCTGATCGTGGCTGCCCTATCTCTGGTCGCAGACGCGCCGGCTTTCGCCAGTTCATCTGCCATCTCATTGCTAATTATGTTCCTGTGGCCGGGAACCCAGATGAGGGAGATGATCACGTCCTCTACTGCTATTGCTTTGATCGCATTTTTGCAGTTTCTGACTGCCTTAGAGGATGTTACGGGAGAGTTAAGCGCCATGAGCGCTGCCTGACTGTCTGAGTATATATGTACCTCGCGTCCTCCAACTGCACTCCCTAACAGAATCTCGCAGGCCCGTTCTATGCCATACAATTCCGCTTGGAAAATACTGGCGAAGTCTGGGAGACGAAAAGAGAGTGAGATATCTGGTTGCTCTGAGAAAACCCCAGATCCGACACCTGCGTCCATTTTGGACCCGTCTGTGTAGATCGAGATTGCTTCCTTCTTAAGCACGCTATCCCTTCTCCATTCCCGTCTTGAGGGACACCTCACCTTAAAGCTCCTGTCAACAGGGCCGCCGAGAGAAAATCCGGGCCCGGGGTCAAAATAACTAAGGGCCCCCATACTAAATGAACAAATTCTCAAAATCAAAATTCAATGAATATATAGTTACGAACTTTAATTTATCTATACATGGCCGCTGTGGTGCAGTGGGTAGAGTGCTCGCCTGCTATGCCAGGCTTCTGTTTTAGCCACTCAAAGAAAAAAAAATGGACGTGTTTTTGTAGCGTCCGGAACGCAGTTTAAGTGGCTAAAACAGAGGCATTAAACTAAATTTCTGTCGCTAACATACTTTAATCATTAGCTGTGGCCTAAATCTTTCCTTTTATCATAAAACGATACAATATTTCGCGATATTTCTGTCTCAAAAGTTCAAAAAATCGTGCGAACATACCGTCCGAAACGCCCAGGATATACCCATATCGCTGTATAAGAATTTGCATCATAACGAATTTTTCTGTTGCAACAGAAAACGAATTCAAATTTATGCTGCAAAGTCGACGCCAAAAACCAACAATTCCTTAAGTGGGGTGCAGACACTTTAAGAGATTTATAAAATTTGTTGAAATTTAAAATGATTGCTATCTACGAAAGGTGATTAAAGGTGTTGTTCGTTTATTTTCTGTAAGCAAAAACTTGGATATCATTTTGAGATTCCCGGGCCCTCTAAAGCCCGGGCCCGGGGCAATTGACCCCCTCAGCCCCCCCCTCTCGTCGGGCCTGCCTGTCAAAGTCCAGTGTGGTTGGGAGATAGTCTGATGTTATTTGTACAGCGGAAGGCCTGTTTAGGATACTACCGTGACCATACTGCCTCTCAGCAGCCCAACTCGCGCAGACGTATTGCGGACATAGTTGCAGTTTCACGGATGTGGAGGTCGAGTGGTAGTTGATGCAGGAGTATGTTCAAAGCGTCAGTTGGACACGACTTCATTGCTCCTGTCACTCCAGCACATGCTGTCCGTTGTACACTGTTTAGTTTTCTGATGTTGTACTGCTTGTCTAGGGCTGGCCACCATACTATAGCGCCATATGATAGTATTGGTCTTATGATGGCTGTGTAAAGCCACATGACAAGTTTGGGTTTAAGGCCCCAGTTCCTGCTGAATATTCTTTTGCAAGAGTAGTAAGCCACTTGTGCCTTAGCTACCCTTTTTTCAATTGTTGTTTTCCAATTTAGTTTGCGGTCGATATCCACGCCAAGGTACTTCACCCTCTGTGAGAGTTGAAGGGTATTGCCGTCTAGGGAGGGCAGTCTAAATTGTGGTAACTTGTTCCTGTTGCTGAAGAGCATCAGTTCCGTTTTGCTGTGGTTTACGCTAAGACCGCTTGTAGCGGCCCACGTTTTTAGCCTGTTTAGGGCTATGTGGAGTATATCACTTAGTGTGGATGGGAAGGGTCCCGATACTATTATTGCCACATCGTCAGCATACGCTACAACTTTCACCCCATTTTTGTTGAGTTCAAGTAGTACTTCGTTCACAGCCACCACCCATAGGAGAGGGGAGAGAACGCCACCTTGCGGAGTACCCCTCCTCACATGGCGCATCGCTGTGCACGATCCCATGCTGGCATGAATTGTTCTGTTGTTGAGCATAGATTGTGTCCATCTGCAGATGTGGTTGGTAACTCCTAACCTTTCGAGGGATTTTACAATCTGGATAATTTCTATGTTGTTAAAAGCGCCCTCGATATCCAAGGAGGCTACCAAGGAGTATTGTTTGAAGTTGAGTGATCTTTCTATGGTGTCTACAAGTTCGTGAAGAGTGGTTTCGGTGGACCTGCCTTTCATGTAGGCATGTTGAGCTATAGAGAGTTCGGGTCCTGTGATGATCGATTTTATGTGGATGTCTATAAGCCTTTCTAAGACCTTGAGAAGAAAGGAGGTAAGGCTTATCGGTCGGTAGTCTTTGGCGTTTTCGTGGGATCTCTTCCCTGCCTTGGGTAGGAAGATAACCTTGACTTTTCTCCAGCTAAGTGGAATATGGGCCATAGCTATACTCGCTTTGTATACCCTTTCCAGCAAGAGTGTCAACGGATCTCCCAATTTTTGAAGCATTATGGGATAGATTCCATCCATGCCAGGTGATTTGTATGGTGAAAAACTGTTGATTGCGAATATGATTCTATCCCTGTCGATTATCGATTCTCTCAACCCGTCAAGTGGTACTGAGTGTACTATTTGAGTTGTAGCTATAGGAATCCTTTCACTACCAGGGAAGTGTGTGTTTAGGAGAGTTTCTAGGGAACCTTCTTCTGAGTTCGTCCATTCACCATCCTCGCCCCGTACGAAGTGGGGGGTAATGTGGTCTTTGGACAAGATTTTGCTCAGTCTAGAGGATTCCCGGCTGTTTTCTATTGAGGATCAGAAGGATCTCCAGGACTCGGCCTTGGCTTTCCTTATTGCCTGCTTATACTTCTTGAGTGCCTCCTTATATGGGTTCCATATTTTGGTGTTATAGCACTCATTGAAGGTTTTTCTTACTATTGGTCTTAGATCCCTAAGTTCCCCGCCCCACCAGGGGGGAGATTTCTTTTTCTGGATACTAACTGGTGTAGATTTATTGTATGCTAATGTTAATGTGTGTTCTAGGTTTTCGACTACTTTATCAAGCTCCTGGGGGCTCTCTAAAGCAGTTTCGAATCTTTGTTTTAAGAATCTTGATGTTAATTTTGTAAATTGTTCCCATTTTGTTCTCCTGGGGTTCCTATATCGGGTAGGTGGAGGGTGTCCAGATCCGAGTCTTATGCTGAAGAGGATCCAACAGTGATCCGAAAGGGATGGCCTGTCTGATACTCTCCAGTTTTCCACAATTGACGAATCTTCGTCTGTGACAAGAGTCGGATCTAGAACCTCTTCCCATCCTTGATACCTCTCGGAGCTGGGAAATATGAAGGTAGGCTTAGATCCCACATTGCATATGCTTAATCTAGTGTTTAGTATAAAATGTAATAGTGACTCACCTCTGTCGTTATCCGAGGAGCTGCCCCATATTTGATGTCTAGCGTTTGCGTCGCTGCCAATGACGATGGTTTGGCCAGCATTGTTGTTGACGAATCGTTTGAGCTCGGAGGGTGGTGCTTCCCTGTCGTGGGCCATGTATGATGACACCACGAAGAAGGGAGTCTCGCTAATGCCCCCTATTCTCACCACTGTTGTGTCTGCTGTGCTGTAATCAGAACATAAAAATGCATTAAAATCTTTCCTGATTAATATGCATGCTCTCGGATTACCTGCGTTTGCCCTGTAGTGTATGTTGTGCGTCTTGCTGTTTAGCCCCCTCACCGTTTGGTTGCGGATCCAGGGCTCTTGGATCAGGCTGATGTCAATGCCGTCTTCGCCAAGAAGGGCCATCAGATTATCTGTAGCACTTTTTGAGTGCTTCAGATTAATCTGAATGCAATTTAGTTTTGGCTGATGTTTCCCCATCATCGATGTTGACAATCTGCAGCAGTTGACCTGCGTCTTCTACATCTTCAGGGTCGTCTTCATCTAGGGATTTGTCGCCCGTGAAGACTTTCACTTTTGCCATTCGTATGGCAAAGGCGACCTTGTGGTCTGCTTTTGCCAAGGCCTCTAGTGATTCCTCACATATGGCGACTAATAGTGGTCGGCTGGTTTTCGAAGCCTCTTCGGCTTTTATTAGCTGCCAGTCCTCAATGGCCGGGATGTGCTTGTTGTACAATTTGATGCACTGCAGCAACTCATCTCCCGAGCTATCCAGAGGGGGCAGCCAAATGCGCGCACGTGGCCTCCTTGGTACCTCGGCCGCTGGGATCAACTTGAGCTCGAGTTTTTCGAACTCTTCGTTGACCTTCGCGACACTTATTTTGAGGAAGTCCAAGGAGGCCTGGTCCGCGCACTTGATTACCCTGTATCCCCTTAGAGTCTCGGAAGAGTCAAAGACCGGATGGGGACCCGCGGGGTTGTCGAGCACGCGACGCATCGCATGCTTCGACAACCGCACCTCAATCTCCGTCCAGTTCTGTTGAACAGTTGCTGGTGATCTGCACAGCATGTCCACTATGGCCACTTGCAGAGAGTACCTGGCAACCTCGCTGAAATGTCTTTGGGTTGTCGTGGCTACCTCGACCGCCTGTCTGTGCTTTTTGGTAGCCTCTGTAGTGTTGTTATCGTTATTGGATCGGTTCCTCTTTTGAGAAACGTCACCTGCGTTTGTTTTTAGGTCGAGGTTCGGGTTTGGCTTCGAAGCAAGATACTCCCGTTGGAAGATTTCGAACTCCTCCACCACCCTTCCGTACCCCGCCAAATCCTTGGAGCCGCCAGGGGCGTCGCTGTTTTTTGCTCTTTCAAGAGCATACAGCGCACTCTAGTACTTGGCTTTTCGGATTTGGTAGAGACTCCTCTTCCTTTTCTTTTTGTCGGCAGTTGGTGGACTATGGTTGGTGCTTCCTACTGCCTTGGATGTCGATGGTTGTTGTACTGCTTGTGCCAAGGGTGTACTGTGGATGGTACTTCCCAAGGCACTTTTTATGGTGTCCTGGCTCGAGGCCAGGAGTGTCTCTTCCTCGGACTCCGTAACCAAAGGTTCCGGCGTCCGATAGGAAGTTGTCATAGTCGATGTACGATGGTCCGCTGTCTCGTTCGTTTTGTTGTCCCCTTTAGTCATGTCCGTCGTTTGTTCCGTTCGTTGATCATTTTTTTTTTTTTTGTTTTTTGTTTGGTTTATGTTATTTGTTGTTTCCATTCTATTTTGGTCCCACGAGTAGTCCGGAAGGGGTTGTCACTCGTCCGCAGAGCCGGGTTGCGGGGAGAAGGCAGTTATACAACCGACCTTGCCCGGGCATCGGAGGGGACCGTACGGGATCAGTTATTTTAGCCACCCACTGACCATTCATCCTTCAGCACGTATACCTTAACACCTTGGATTTGAGTGGTGTTGGTGCGGCAATCCTGCCATTTCCAGCACACG
Organism: Urophora cardui; assembly: GCA_960531455.1. Lineage (NCBI taxonomy): Eukaryota > Metazoa > Arthropoda > Insecta > Diptera > Tephritidae > Urophora > Urophora cardui. Next base: position 151,360,468 of record OY482671.1, on the reverse strand, counting down.
CAAGGGAGACAGCTTACCTAAGTTGGTTGGCTGAGCTTCTTTACGAATGCAGGTAAATGGAAGAAGTCTTAGTTCACCACACAACGAGGTTCCCTCTATGGAGAGATGCCTCGGTATGTCGTTTAAGCCCCTTCGCCGCGGCAAGGCGACCAACGTGAAGGAGGTAATATACTTACTTAGGCAAATGTTTGGACTAAAAATTGCAAAAATCGGTTGACGACCACGCCCACTTTTATATATGGGTATTATAAAGTGGCCCAATAAAACATTTTAAGCGATATCTCTGTCAAATATAAAGGTAATTCATTGAAATTTTGTGGCATGAGTTCCACAATAGACCGGAAACAAAAAGTAGAAAAATTTTGGAAAATGGGCATGGCCCCGCCTCTTTTTAGACAAAGGAATATACGAGATTTCTTAGCCTATAACTCGACAAATAATTGAGATATTATGACGAAACTTGGTTTATACACTTTTATAACTTGTGTTAATAGACATGCAAAAATTTATTCAAATCGGTTTATGACCACGCCTACTTTTTAACAAAGATATTTCTGGAATACCCTTTGGGAATTTGTAACGTGACATCTTTGTAACTGGAAGTCCTAAAGGAATGAAATTTTGAGCAAAGAATAATATTCATATGCTTAGTTGGATGACTGATAAAAATGTTGAAAATATGCGTGGTTACGCCCACTTTATGCAGCACTCGCTTTATATAAAATACACCGTGATTCTATCAGACGCAAACAAACAATGAAAGCATACAGCTGAGTATCTAATGTTCGATTCCACTCGAACTTAGGCTTCCTTACTTGTTTATTATTAAATAGCCGCAACGCTTAAGGTGCGCAAAATAATTGGAATTATGCAGCTAAACAAAAAACACCTTTTTACTATTCCTTAGATAAGGCATTTATGAGGTATATATACACCACATAAGGCCTGATTATCACATAATTTGTATGGCGAAAAGCCTTATTGTAAGGTTTATTTATCAGGATATACATAATTAAGCCTTATTTCCATGGCGGATAAGCCTTATGGCATGATGACATCAACACAGGAAAACACCCTTACTTTAAGCCTTTGCCCATACAACTTTGTTCGCTTAGAATTTACAGGCATTATTTTGTAAGATTTTAAAACTTCTGGAATAATTCTTATATAAGGCGTAGGTTTTTGCTGGGTAGGTATGTAAATAACCCAATAAACATCAGGTCAAAAAATCTCTTTGAGAAAACCTTAATTCTCAATTTGCTAATAAAATTTCATCGTTTGATAAAAATGTGCCTTTTTGTTTGAGAACGCTATCAAGAGAAATTTAAGGTACATTTGATAATAAACGTTTGAGGTTTGAGAACTCAAATGCATCTCAAATTGAGAATTAAGAAAAATGTTTATGGGGTAATATGTATGTACATATCTTCAAATGTATTAACTTTGTCATGAGCCAAAGACTAAAATCCCAATAAAAGGGCGCAACAATTTCTTATCAGCTAAAAACAACAGCAACCAACAAACCTCAAAAAACTCGTCAATGCCAATTACTTCCTATCCATAGTACCTATTTACTGCAAGAGTGGCATAACTATAAAATTTGTTTTGGCTTTATGTATGGGGAGGAGTAGGAATTTCGCATTGCCAATCGAAAAAATCAAAATTGGTCTCCTTAGAAATAGGATTTTTGTGTTGTGACATTCTTAAAGTAAATAAACGAGATACATATGTATGTATGTATGTATGTATGTAAGGTATTCTATTTCTTATTTATTGCTTCCTTTTTTCTGCTCACAGTTTATACTCGTATAGCATGCTCTCAATCTCATAAGTCAATTAGCGTTGAGCCACCCGATCACGTAATCAGCTTCTGTTAGTGTCCTCCATCCGGGCACAGGTCATATCCGGTAACGACGGACATTGTCATCCTACCCAACAAACATTAGACAACACAATTTCAAACTTTAATTCGCTATTTTAGTTTCAGCGTAATGATTGCCGAACATTAGTTATCAACTTAAGCAGAGATGCAGCCCCAAATCGAATAAAGGAGCCACTCAACAACAACATCATAAATTTTACAACAACGTCTTTCTCGGAAGGATAAAAATATGTACACAAGTGTGATGTTGTAGCTACGCATTGCATGTCGATCGATAGTCAGGGATGCCACTTTTGGGCTTTTCCTACAAAAACTGGTAGGTTTTGTTCCTTTTTGGTAAGTTTTGTCACAAAGCTGTGCTAAATAGAAGCGTTTTCTTTGAGCATTAAGTACACTTGCCCCCACAGACACAACTGGAGGAGATTGAAAACAGAAAGGCATCTGACGTTTTACGCTATATGAAGCAAACAAGGTTGTTCGTCTACATGATGTGTAATAAAGAGCTTCATGTGGTATCACAACAGGCCATCAGGCCTACCTAGGTAGTAAATGTGTTTGCTGTACCAAGTGAAAACAATGTCCGCTATTTCCCTCGATAAATCTTCTTACGTTTCCTTCAGGATCAGTTGATTGCCCTCAATATTCCTGAAATGTTATTCCACAAAATGTAAATCTTGATTTCCTCCGCACCGGACGAACGGTGGTCGGTTACTGGCACAGTTACCTAAATGAATTTGTTGAATATGGTTAAATCACAGATTTAAAAAAAATGGTAGGCTGGAAGCCATTTTGGTAGGTTTTTGCTAGGAAAAAAATTTTCTTAGTGGCATCCCTGTCGATAGTACCGCTTATTTTGAATTGCGCCGTGGCGGCGACAGCGCTCAATTCGTTTGTTGTTGTGAGCCAAAGCGATGTTTTTGGGAACCACAGTGATGTTGTTGTGAGCCACTGCTGCACCTCTGAACTTCAGTATTTATACGTTGAGAAAGACTGGAAATTAAAAACCATTTTTCAGATAGGTTTGAGAAAACGAAATTTTTAATTGCGGAATCAGCCCAGAAGTCAAAAAAACGAACCTTTTAAGTTGAGAATGCAATCAACGGTTATTTGAGATGCATTTTATAACGCAATCTTGACATTTGAAAATACGGTTTGTCCTCAAATGTTTATTGGGTAATGGCACATAAGATCGAGCTGGTTTGTATGTCTGTATGGTTACTCCTACACAATCGCAATCACTCGTAAATTAGTTCAAAACATTACCCAAATTCAAACTCGTAATTGCTACCCATAAATCGATCAGTTTTGGAAAATTAAGAGCAAACAAAAAAAAAACATAATACATACATACCTACATAAATAAATGCAATAAATAACTAGTAACATAAAAATTTTAAGTAGCCGAAAAAATGTCTAAACAAGTGATTACGACAAACAAGTGACGAGACGCCAAACAATATCCTCATATCCCGTAGAGCTCATTGTCATCAATACCCAAAACATACAGACATACAAACACACTTTCATATGGCCATTTATACCTAGATAAGTCACGCCTCTTTGTTTGGTCAATCTGCCACACAAGATCTATCAACAGACTGACTACTGCTAGCGTCTCAGCAGGGATGCCACTAAGAAAATTTTTTTTCCTACCAAAAACCTACCAAAATGGTTTCGAGCCTACCATTTTTTTTTATTTTTTTTTTTGAATATGAAATTTAACCATATTCAACAAATTCATTTAGGGTAACTGTGTCAGTAACCGACCACCCTGCAGTAATAGGACACTTTTTTTTTTACCGCTTAAAATGAAAAAAAAACTATATCTATATTTTTTTTTATTTTGAAAACTTAAGTATTAAATTTAATATTATTTGTACAAATTTCAATTAATCTTAGAATGACTGATAAAAATGTGAAGGAAAAGAGGAGGAAGCAGCAGTTTCCAGATAAAAAAAAACTTGAAACTCAATGAAAACGTTTGTATGTTAGTTGAATGAAGGCAAAACCTACCAAAATTCAAATCGTCCTACCAACCTACCAAAAGAAATAAAACCTACCAGTTTTGGTAGGAAAAGCCCAAAAGTGGCATCCCTGCGTCTCAGCCGCTAAACACAACAAATTGCACATTTTCTTCCTTGTTCTGGTTGGTATTTGTAAATGCGTTGCACCAGCAACAATCTATATTCCATCGGGCGACTTCCGAGCGCCACGGCCGGTCACCTTGACGTCTATTTTAGTGATTGTAGCAAATAGGCCAGACATCGATTGGGATGCTTTAGAGATGACGCTGTGCATTCTATTTGCATGACCAGCCAGGACAATTATGTATGTATGTACATCTTAACCCGCAACTAATTAGCACGTCTACTCGACATAGCAGAGCGCTCTGTCGCCAACATCAGTGCTCGTTGATGAGCACGCAGTACATACAAATTTCTTGCTATTAGAGGCATGAGTAAGTATCCTTCTGGTGTAAGATTTAAGAGATACTATCTATGTACATAGTTTGTTTGGAATACATTCATACATACATATGTACATCAATTATCCTTGGTTGTTGGTTGAACGTTTATTTATTTTTTTTGTAATGGATATCCTGCAATACATTCCATACAAATTTGTTTCCAATAAAATGAAAAATCTTTTATTTTTGTAACGTAAAACATTTCCCCTAAGCTTAAGTACCAATAAATCAAATAACTACTAAGTTTGGAAAGCATTTTAAAATAGATGGAATATTCGTGGATGTCCCTGTCAATGGACCTTTAACTAGGTTAATTTGGCAACTGCCTTTTCAAAGACAAAACTAAGTATCTTTCCGAAGGAAAAAAGACAGTTTGCCACACAGAGCCAAAAGACCACCTAAAATGCCCTGTAAATCAGAACAAAGTTTAGCGGATTTCTCTACGCTTTCTCTCCAATAAGATGCCCGTCTTATTATGACTGGATATCTCATTTTAATAAAACTAAGTAGATATACTGTAAAACTAATATGAAAACCTTTTCAATATTATTAAGAAGATAACCCGTGGATTTTAGATGAAATCATTTTCAGAAAAATTTAATGGATAACCTATAAAACTAAGATGAAAACCTCTTATATAAAATTAAGAAGATGACTCCTAGAATAAATATGGAAACCTTTTCACATAAATTTAGCAGATAACCTGTAAAATTAAGAAGAAACCCTGTTTAATATTATTAAGAAGAGAATCTTGATTTTCATCGGAAAACATAATTAGTCAACTAGTATTTTCCTAGGACTTATTCAGACAAAGGGCAACATTTCATTTCATATAGTAAGTGCAGATGGACATAATAAACTCTTTGTACCAAGTGCTTCACTAATCATTTGAGAATTGTAGAAATGTGCAAAGCCGTAGTGAAATTGACGAACGGAGGAAACACATAAGAGCTCTTTTAAAAATAAAAAGTTCTCCCTTTTAATTTCTTGAACATGTTATTGCACACATACAAAAAAGTGGCTGATGCAATAACTGTTATGCATATTTCTATTATGTACGAGTATATCCATACATGTACGTACGTTAAGACATTTATAGCAAAATTTTAATTAATAAGGGCTCTTTTAAAAATAAAAAGTTTTCCTTTTTAATAAATTCAAAAAGGTTCTAGTAAAAATTAGAGGATGTCCTTATTGATTTGCTTTATAAAAATTTTCTCATAAAAACAAGCAGATTTCTTCTAACAATTAAATTTTTTTGACAAAATGACATAAAAAATTTATAAATAAGAAGTTATCTCCTCGTTTTCAGACGGTATCCTTTTCAATAAATTTAAGAAGAAATTCAAGCTAAAATCTAGAAGATTTTCTAGCAAAAATTTCTTCAATTTTGTCTCCTCTCGCTCTCCTTGGCCAAATTGCTTTTTTAGATGGCAGTCTCTTTGATTATAGGTGAACTTTTTGGCTCTGTGCAGAATAGCAGAAATTTCCATGAGCAATGATTTCAATATACCAAAAGTGTTCTTACAAACAACTATCACCATAGATGGGCACTTTTAAGTACCAGTAGTAATTCATTATTTTTACCTTTTTTGCTGCTTACTTAAAATTTTTTAAGTAATATGTAAAGTGTTATTTAATGCCCAAAAGTAGGCTCTGCGTCAGAACCCTCCAAGTTTTAGTCTGCACATACACCTCATTAGCCACTTAATATTGCGGTATCGTTGATGTATTTCAAATTAGCCTCGGCAATATTCGAAATTGGTTTGTTGTCGGCACTAGTTACTAAGTATAAAACAATAGATTTTATACGCTACACAATGAACGGTTTTTTGAACGTTTTAAGTTATCATTTGACGCTTGACAGCGCTCATCACTTGCTTACCTACAAGCAGTGTTGCCAGAATATTTTGAAGCTTATAGCTAAATTAAATTTAAAAAATTGCTAAAAATAGCTAAATAATTTCTTTCATAGCTAAAATAAATAGCCAATTTTTTTTTTCAAAAGTAGCCAAATAATGATTTATTTAAAAAGACGTGACATAAAACAACTTCACATATATGAATATTTATATATACATATATTATATATTGTAGCCACACATATATTTGTTTGTATGTACTTATATATGTACGTCGCATAATAAGATTATTACAATGAAAAAAATCAATTCATTACATATGTACACCCCAGTGCAAAAATGCGTTATATTATTTTCTAGCGCAAAAAAGAACTTTCGTACAAACAAAAGACGCGAAAACTCGAAGCAGAAAAACATGCCGACAAAGCTTTTTAGTTCGTTTTTGCCCTTTTATCTTAGGGGATACAAGGAACTAAAAAGTTTTGTCGGCATGTTTTTGCGCTTCGAGTTTTCGCGTCTTTTGTTTGTACGAAAGTTCGTTTTTGCGCTAGAAAATAACATAACGCATTTTTGCACTGGGGTGTACATATGTATGTATGTATGTATGTACATTCAATTGCAGTATTAAAATAAATTATAATAGCGACTAGTTAATATTTAAACTTTAGTTAAAAATTTGATTCAATAACATTTCAAAATTCATATCTTCTTCATTTAATTCACAGGTTGAATTATTATTAATTGAAGTCATTGCTTTAATAATATCGTTAGGAATTTTAAAGTTATTACAACATTTTTCAAGCCTTTTTAGACCATACCTAACAGTCAATAGAGAGTTTAACATAAATAATTGCATTCTATTTCTTTGCTTTGTTTTTATTACGTTCATAACAGAAAATCTACGTTCTATTTCTGTATTACTAAGCGGTAGGATTAGAAAATTAAACACAAAAGATTGTAGTTCTTCAAACGGATTTTCGTTAAGAGCATTTCTAAGCTTTCTTACGTCTACCCAAAACTTTATTGTAGAGGTAGTTCCCTTCCATGGGTATGCGTGTAGTTTTTCCATTGCATTTCTAAAATAGTGATTTCCTCCGTGTTAAAGTGATCCTTTTCATCCTTGAAAGTGTCTAATGGGCCCGTCAGAATGAATACTTTTCCGGCAATCCAGCAGCGTTTAACTGACACATACTTCAATTTCATATATTTTTTACGGCAAAGTTGAAGTACTGATTGTGTCGATCTTCATTCAAATACATGTAATTCCACTCTGCTGTCAGTTAAACGGATTGCTGGATTGACGGAAAAGTATTCATTCTGACGCCCCTATAATATTTTTGGCTTATTTACAGAAAAAAATTCAATATTTTTTAAAGATTGAATATTCTGCGGTAAGCGTTGGCGGAGTTGCTCAATTAACTTGATAATAAAGTTCTGAAAAATTTTACGAATACACCGTGAAAAGGACGGTTAAAATATCGCGTATGCCAATGGTCATTTGCGAACTCAAATAGCAAAATGGGCAACAACAAAATGTATGGCAGAGTTGCTTTTGCGCACTGCGAAAACCTTATTGCATCCAAGGCAGATCTAGGAAGGTAGGCTCGGTGGCGAATTCAGAAACTACTTTTTTATTTACAAAGGTAGAGTGTAATGTCAAAATCAAAGCGAATTCACATCATGACCAATAGGAATGGGTGAGTCCCAAGCGAATTCAGATTTTAACTAAGGCGAATTATCATTTTGACATTACACTCGCCACCGAGCCTAACTTCCTAGATCTGCCTTGATTGCATCAACCTTGCATACGAATGCACCAATAATCGATAAAATAAGGAAGGCATGCCAGACTATCAACTTTTGTATAGTTTGATAATCATAAGGATAAGTATACACTTTCAAGTTTTCATAAACTCGCAGATGACTCATTAGCTTAAAATGATAAACTGACGTGCAAAATAAAGAAATTAAGAAAAATAGCTAAAAATAGCTAATATAATAATAATAATACAATGGCGCTATTATAACTCTGACGAGTTTTATGGCCGAGCTTCTCTCCCAATTCGAGGTGTGCTCCTTTTTGTTTTTCCTACTAATTGGGTGGACCTACAGTTTTATGCCGGCTCCGAACGGCGAATGCATTTTTTGTGAGAAGCTTTTTCATGGCAGAAATACTCTCGGAGGGTATGCCGCCCACTGCCGAGAGGTGACCGCTGATCTTAAAAAACCCAATAATTGGATTTTTACTAATTGAAAAATTGTTTTGGTGTTTGGCTCGGACCGTGGTTTGAACCCGAGACCTCTGACACAGCAGGCGAGCACTCTACCCACTGCACCACAGCGGCCCACAATAAAAAATAGCTAAGTTATTAAAAAAAAAGCTAACAAAAATAGCTAATAGCTAAACGCAAATATCTGTAGCTAAACGCCAAAAGTTATAGCTAAATCTAGCTACAAAATAGCTAAAGTGGCAACACTGCCTACAAGGTCCATTTGTATGCACTTGTATGTACGTAAATGTACTACATAACCTGTAGAATAATAGGCAAGGTCCACATTTTGGAAGTGAAATAATAAGTGATGTTTTTATTTTGCATTTCTTCTCCGACAGATAGAAATGAGAGAATGTTAAATGATTTTTCGCCAAACCGGCTTGTCTCAAACCGAATTTTATAAGGCGTGCCACAATATATCGTCGCTATAGAAGAAAAAAGACGCAAACTGTTTTGTTGAGGAAGAAAGACGCAAACTTTTTTTCTTTCAAAGAAAGACGCATTAAAAATATTTTTCGAAAGAAAGACTCTTTATTTTTTTTGATAACGAAGAAAAACGCTTTATTTTTTTTTACTATAAAGAAAGACGCACTTAAATATTTTTTAGGAAAGAAAGACGTATTCGATTTTTTATTTTTCTTTGTCAGTATTAATGCTAATGCGCCTTTCTTCGCAGTTAATAATGCTAATGCGTCTTTCTTCGTCGAAATATTTTATAATGCGTCTCTGTTCGTCGAAATATTTTTTAATGCGTCTATCTTCGTCGACATGTTTTGTAAAGCGTCTTTCTTCCCAGACATATTTTTAATGCGCCTTTTTTCGTCGACAAATTACTGACATGCGTCTTTTTTCTTCCGGAGCGACGATATACATATGTAATTTGCAAATTCTGAAGGCAGTACTTTTTTTCTTATATTTTCTATGCATTTTGTAATTAAATTTAAATTCCAAAGGACATAGTTAATCTGTTTCCGTAGACTAGAACATATTCAGAAACAGTCCGTAGCCGTTCTTGTACTTTGAGTACTAACTTTCGAACTATTTCTGACTAAATTAAGTGCTGATAATTCAATTGCTCCCTTGTTTATCCCATCTTCGCTTCACATGTACCTAATTGTTCAGCTTTGCAATTAAACAAAAAAGTACCTACAAAAAAATTCTAAGGCGTAAGTAAAGATTACTCATTAACATTGATGTGTAAACAGTTCATTTCCCTTTATGATTTTCTTGAAATTAAAATGCGACTATAGTTTTTATAATTTTTGTTGTTGTTATTGTCTACTGCTACTATTTTGTTGTGTTTTTTGTTTTTGTTGTTGTTTTTTTGGTCGTTGTTTTTTTTTTTTAATGTTTTTTTTTAATGTTTTTGTCGTTGTTTTTATGTTGTTGTGATTTCGTAAGCCCTTAAATCTGCTGTTTTAATTCTTAAATAAGGCTCAGATTTTTTTTGTGGGAAGCGATTCACACGGACACAGCAGCGCACTAACACAAAGGTCGTTTACGCTTTTCCCGAAATCACTCGTACCAAAAATAAAGACCCATTAAACAGTGAAAAAAACGTTTGAGAAAATATTGTTTCTAAGGTTGAGAATCAGCATATATATCATTTGAAAATAAACATATTTTCAAGTGTTCATCAAACATTGTTTAGATTGTTTAGATTAACTTACAACACATTTGAAAAAAAAAACTTGTTTCGTATTTTGTACTATTTCCCGAATTTCAACATGAGAAGGTTTGAAGGAACGAAGGAATTTTGTGTGTTTGCAAATTCCAGTCAGCGTTCGTTGTTCTACTAGAGCAGTCCCTTTAAGGTTGGAATGATGATGGTTGAAAATGTTTGTGTGTAATAATGATTCTGCATTTCTTACTCTTATTTTATTTGTTTGTGGCTTTTTGTGAAGTTACACAACATTTAATAAAAATATATGTAATTGGTTTCTCATATGTGTGTATGCATATTAAAAAAGATATTAATGTAATTGTACAAAAGGCACCGGCGAACTTCACCCGCACGGGTAAATGAAAAACATCACATAAGCGCACAAATATGTAATACATACATATGTACATCTATTTATTCCATTCCATTTCTGCGCTCACACCACAAACTCTCACACTATCCCTCACTCTAGAGTACATATATGTAATACATACATACATCTATTGATTGCATTCCATTTCGTACCACCTTTGAAATGTGTTTGAGAAAATGGAATTTATCAAATTGAGAATGAGCCCAAAATCCCATACTAAAAATGAGCCTTTTTGTTTGAGAACGCTATCAGGGGAAATTTGAGGTGCATTTGATAACAAACGTTTGATATTTGACAATAGGGTTACTTCTCAAATGAACCTCAAATTGAAAATGAAGAAAAATGTTTATTGGGGATGTACGAGTATACACATCAAAAATCTTACCACCATTACCATCTTCTGCTGGGTTTGTTCACACAGTTTTAAGTACATATGTACATATGTATGTAAGTGCTCGTGAACTGCGCGCAGGCGCTAAGCGCTGACACGCGCCGCTGCAATTTGCTTAACTAACGGTTGAGTGGTGGGGCTCATTGGGTTGACTTGAGTTGCCTGCTAAATTGTAGATATTAGATTAATTAAAATTTTTTGTTGTTGCTGCCTTTGCAAAGGGCAAACGAAATCAGTGAAATGCAAAAACAATTTGTTGAGAAAAAAAATGAAACAATGCGGATGTTTTTTTTACAAACGAACAGTGAAACATTTACAACAATTTTTTGGATAAAAGGTAATAGTGATAACAACAACATCATATACCCGACCTTTATGTGAAAGTTCTGCTTAGCAACTTTTATTTGATACCAGTTTTGCTCAGAAATAATCCGGGGTTATCCAGCTCCACACTTTGTGCTATATCCGGGGACCCGACCTAGAAATAATGAGTCCATCTGTGTGTGAAAGCCCCGATAAACACCTTTCGTTTGATACCAATATTGCTCAGAAATATTTCGGGGTCATTCGGGTCAACGTTTTGGCACACGACATGGGAATCATAATAAGTACATCTCTATGTGAAAGCAGTGCTCAACTCCTTTCAGTTGATACTAATATCGTCCAAAAATATTCAGGGGAAAGCCGGATTAACGTTTTGACTTTTGCTGTTTCCTGTGCAACGGAAATGAGCGATATTTCGTGTTCAAATTTCACTCTCCATAAAAGCTCTGCGCACATCTCTATCTGCGCTTAGCAGTCCATACAAAGTTTAAGCGCAGATATAGGGTATGTTCAGAAACGCAGCATAAAGCGCAACAGCGGCAGTAAATATTTTTTTGATGATTGTGATGAGCGATGCTTAATGAAAAATTTACGTTTATGAACGCTCTGCTTGTACTACAAAAGCAGGTTGCGCTTCAAACTGAGTTTCTGAACAAAGCCGTATATGCGCTTAAATAAAAACACGGCTATTATATTATGTAGGTCTCTGATGCATACATTCTGCCTGCACAGAGCCAAAAAGTTCACCTATAATCAAAGAGACTGCCATCTAAAAAAGCAATTTGGCCAAGGAGAGCGAGAGGAGACAAAATTGAAGAAATTTTTGCTAGAAAATCTTCTAGATTTTAGCTTGAATTTCTTCTTAAATTTATTGAAAAGGATACCGTCTGAAAACGAGGAGATAACTTCTTATTTATTAATTTTGTATGTCATTTTGTCAAAAAAATTAAATTGTTAGAAGAAATCTGCTTGTTTTTATGAGCAAATTCTTATAAAGCAAATCAATAAGGACATCCTCTAATTTTTACTAGAACCTTTTTGAATTTATTAAATAGGAAAACTTTTTAATTAAAATTTTGCTATAAACGTCTTAACGTACGTACATGTATGTATATACTCGTCAGGGGCGGATTTACATCTAGAAGCGCCCTGGGCAAACAAATCAAGCCGCGCCCCAATATTTCCAAAAAAACCGTACTTGCCTTCGTGTGGTGAAATTTCATTACTGATATATTTTACGGATTGAAAAAATTTGATTCGATTCTTATATAGGTACCACATTTTTTTCCATTTTCTAACCTTCAAAATGATCTGACCTTAAACCCTCATTATTAGGTGGCACAGATTTCGCAATATCATTAAATTGCAGTTGATCATACGAATCTGAAAAACAATTGTATAGTGAAAATGTTTCGTCCTCAAACTAAACTCACAGTTTTTGACAGTAGGGTGCCTCCCAGGTAGCGAAATCTGGCTTTCTGGCCCAGAATCTACCTGGGCTAACCTAGCTGTCGATCAATTGACTTATGCATTTTTACCTTTTTGGTTATGATCAACAACGGAGTAATTTTGTTTTCGAGGAGTTTAAAAAAAAAAAAAACAATCAAGTTTAGAGGTTTTCGACAGTAAATCTTTGTCTTTCTGCACTTTCTCGGCTGCACGTTTTTTGTTTGCTGGGCCGCTTAACTTTTTCATATTTGCACTCATTCTTCTATTTTTCACAAAAACATTAACTTTTTTGATGTTTTTAACTCGGAACGACTTCTAAGATTACATAAAATGTACGCAGCGCATTGTATAACCAGATCTTAGTTTCCTTTGAAAAAGTGAGCTCGCGCATTTCCCCGAAAAAATACTTCAATGCCTACTTGATTTTTAAATTTGAAATTTCAATTAAATTTGAATCTTTCACGTCATTTACTGCACACAAGCTACTAAAACTTAGTGCTTACATATCGCTCATTTGCTGCAAGACCGGCATAAATCAAAAAACGTGATTTTTGAGTTAATGCTGCCGAATAGTTAGTTACATCATACTTCATGTTGAGTAAAAAATTCTTTATGCTTTTTTGAAAACTAAGCGCTTCAGATACAAACCAAATGTTGCATTTACTTGCGCACCATATGGCGGTTGAATCTCAAAATTTCCCTTCCTGAAAAGTTGTGTATTTTGAAAAGTGCAAATGCAGCAAATGAGCGATATTTAAGTCCCACTGGGACGAAGGTTAAGAACTGTACCAATGTTCTGAAATGTACTTTGATTAATTTTTTCTCTGTAAAAAATTGAAAAAATCTTTCATTCTTGTTGTACTCGTAATATTAAAAAAAACTTTTTTTGATAAATAAAAATAAAAAATTTTTTCCTTGTCTTAGTTTTGGCGCCCCTATTGAAACGGCGCCCTGGGCAGCTGCCCATGTTGCCCCTATGTAAATCCGCTCATGATACTCGTACATACTAGAAATATGCATAACAGTTATTGCATCAGCCACTTTTTTTGTATGTGTGCAATAACATGTTCAAGAAATTAAAAGGGAGAACTTTTTATTTTTAAAAGAGCTCTTATGTGTTTCCTCCGTTCGTCAATTTCACTACGGCTTTGCACATTTCTACAGTTCTCAAATGATTAGTGAAGCACTTGGTACAAAGAGTTTATTATGTCCATCTGCACTTACTATATGAAATGAAATGTTGCCCTTTGTCTGAATAAGTCCTAGGAAAATACTAGTTGACTAATTATGTTTTCCGATGAAAATCAAGATTCTCTTCTTAATAATATTAAACAGGGTTTCTTCTTAATTGTACAAGTTATCTGCTAAATTTATGTGAAAAGGTTTCCATATTTATTCTAGGAGTCATCTTCTTAATATTATATAAGAGGTCTTCATCTTAGTTTTATAGGTTATCCATTAAATTTTACTGAAAATGATTTCATCTAAAATCCACGGCTTATCTTCTTAATAATATTGAAAAGGTTTTCATATTAGTTTTACAGTATATCTACTAAGTTTTATTAAAATGAGATATCCAGTCATAATAAGACGGACATCTTATTGGAGAGAAAGCGTAGAGAAATCCGCTAAACTTTGTTCTGATTTACAGGGCATTTTAGGTGGTCTTTTGGCTCTGTGTGCTATTTGTGTTGTTATACTCCACTGTTCGTAGGTACAGCGATTGCTCTGAAGTACCTAATCCTGAAATGTAAAAGAAATGCGAAAAAGAAAAGCAAACAAAGGAAAAGTAGAGAAGAAAGGGCATGGAAAATGTTAGTCGAAAGTGAGAGTTTGAATGAATGAAAGTGAATTTCTATCACACGAAAATCATAATAATTACATACAATGAACATATGTATGTATGTATGTATGTACATATGTAGCTTTAAGTGACGATTATGCTAAATGTTTGCTTAAACGGGTTGTAATTAGCGGCGCCAATGCAATGGCATGGAATATTTTGCATACACTGAGAGAAAAAAATATATGGAGGGGTCAAAGAAATTGTTTACCTATTTTGAACACTACTTTCTTTGTTTTGAGTAAATTTTCCTTAAAACATGTTAAAAGGTTTATAAAATATTGTTGTTACATGCGTTACCATGGTTTCATATACTTGTTTTGAAAAAATTCATACATTAAAATAATGAAAAATTCTTTAAGCGCCATTCCATTCCCAACTTTCCTTGTTTTGAAGACTTGATTTCTTTAATTTTGAGAAATTAAATTCCCCTACAAATTCCCATGGCAACGAATTTGTTTGAATGTTTTTTTATGTTTTTTCCACATTTTTGAGAAAATTTACACAAAACAAAGAAAATTTTGTATTGGGACGCGTGTTCAAAATAAGGAAAATTATGTCTTTGATCGAGAGAAATTTTTTTTTTGAGTGTATAAAGCTGATTCCACATAAAACTTTTTCCGCTTTGCGTTACGCCGCTTTCTATGTCAAACAACGCAAAACTGAAAAACTATGCCACATTGAACGCTGCAACATCACTCAAAAAATATTTATTTTCTGAAAAATCTCTCATTCTCCGTTTTATTTACAAAAAAGTAAATTAGAAAATAAAAATCTATTAAATTATTTTTCAATTGTGTGAAATGTAAATATGTTTATTTACTTTTGAATTGAAGTGAAACTGAAAAAAAATTTCAACGCCCCCAAAAGTTGAGAATTGGGCAACTTTGTGCTTTACGTAACTTCGGCGTTGCGTTACTTTTTGTTATGTGAGAAACCTCATATAGATACATGTATTTTAATCTCAGCTGTCACGCAGAAAGTGTCACGTAGCGCAACACAAAGTTCTATGTGGAATCAGCTTAAAAGTAATTGTATGGTGGGTACATATGTATGTATGTATGTATGTATATATGTTAGTACCTATGTAGGTATTTATGTGTTTGAAAAAGGTAAAAATAAAAAATAAAAATGCATAACGCCGTTTAAATTTCATAACCGCCTAAGTGAGACTTTAATAACCGCCTAACCGACATTTGTGCCAAAAAATA
The DNA here is from genome assembly GCA_960531455.1 of Urophora cardui. NCBI lineage: Eukaryota > Metazoa > Arthropoda > Insecta > Diptera > Tephritidae > Urophora > Urophora cardui. Next base: position 151,344,730 of record OY482671.1, on the reverse strand, counting down.
AAAACTGAAATCCTGACGACCAACTCTACGACTTCAGAGCTTGAGAGGACCTAAGAAGGAAATATAGAGCTTACCGTGTTCCCAAAGCCCAAATGTGTGGTATGGATCAATAGAGCATGTACATAGGTATAGTTTGGCAAATCTTAATTTTGGCATAGACGGTTATGAAAGTTTCACTTAGGCGGTTATGAAGTTTAAACGATGATAAAAACAATGGGGCACTTTAAATGCGGAAATTTTGGAGCACTTGAACTTTGATGGCAGCGAAAATAAAGCAAAAACCAACAATAACCAAAATAAAAGTTTATAAATATCAGTGAAAACGACGACAGCATGAGCGGGCGACTATATACATTTTAATAATACGTACTACATACAGTGGCGTAGTAACGGGGGGGGGGGGTTTTTGGGGACAATTTTCAAGTTTTATGCGGCCAAAAATATTTTATTGTGTACATCTATTCCAAATTGCTTGTTTAATGCAAAATTTTAATAATTTGTGATAAAAGTAGAGCTCTCGATTTTTTTTTTTTTAACATTTTCGAGTAGCCCGAACAGTTGTTGTTCAAATGCTCGAAGAGTTGTTTGTTTGTTTATTACCCGTATGTTTGTACGGGCATTTGAACAATTCGGGTATTTTGAAGTTTGTTTTTTTCTTTTGTTTATTATTATTTTTTTTTTCTTTATATGTAGTTTTTTTTATTTTTGTTTTTCCGATACACATTTTTTTTGTTTGTAAGCTCGAATGTACGGGCCTGTGAACAACAAACGGGCTTCAAACAAAAACGATCAGATCGAATTGCTCGATACCCGGGTATCTAGGGCTCTAGTTAAAAGTCGATTTTATTGAAAAATATATACAGTGACTCAAAAAAAAAAAATCATACGCCAGAGTTTTTAAATTTATTTCAAACAGTTCTGTCGAAAATTTGACTCTCTTATTTTCGTTTAAAAATGTAAACAATTTTTCAATAAAAATCGCCTTAAGCAGGATTTCTAAGCTTATGGAAAAATCCGAAAAATCGTAGAAATTTCTAAAAGTGGATTAAAAATTTCAAAGCGCGGCCAGAATTTATAGAAGATTTTGAGGAGATTTCTAATGCCTTTTTCTTTTCTCGAAAAAATGTTGCCCTGTTTGATTTTCTTAGCCATTTTGTAAGCTTGTGTGGTGATTTCAACGAATGTTGTCCTCTGACTAAGTAAGAGGGCACCATTAACTACAAATTCAGCCATTTTATAGAAAGTCATGTTACGTAATTCGATAATTGAGATATTAAAGGGCAACATTTTTTGTCAGAAAAGAAAACGCCATAAGTGTACTGTTATGTAGCCAACCAATTTTAGTGTAAAAAGTGCTATTCTCAATGCTGTAAAAATTTCCGTCGATTTTAGTAATTTTTTTCTGTAGGGTGTTTGCGTTATATGTAGTACGTGAGACCGTTCCAATTAAAATTTCCGAAAAGCCAATGAAATTTTTGAATGTTGAATGTTGCATATTATTATATTACAATTGAATGAGCTGCAAAATTGCATACTCAAAAATCTTCTAAAAAATTTAGCTTTATAATTCTTAGCCCCTTTTTATGATAAGTACTTCCTTAACTTTGAAAAATTGGAAATACTAAAAATACTGCCTAAAAAGTTAACAATAATCGCTGCTAAATATCTGGATTACTTTCGAGCATCACCTACATTAACCAAGATATGCGTTAGAAATATAAACATTAAAATTAAATATAAAGCACAAAAAGAAAATTATTGTAGGTACATATGAAAAACCCTGTATCTAGTAGTGAAGTGCGGCTTTGTGCGACGTAATTTTTTGTCGGCTAACTACTAATTGTACTAGATATCATGTCCGAGGGTTAATTTGACTGAGTCTGACAGAGCAACATAACAAAACCAATTTTTAACATGAAAAAGAGTGATAATTTTTTACGTTTTTAATATTTTTAGAAAATATTTGCTTAATTTAATATTTAATATTTTCTTATGCCTCAGACACACATGTGGTATGAATATTAGAATATCAATATTATGATTTGGCTATGCTATGAAAATTTTCAATTAAACTACAATATGAGGGTGACACATATGTGGTATAGATCGAAATATTATTACTATACTACGATGTGTGTCTCTCGCATTACTTACTTAAGCTCGTATAAGAAAAGTTTTACTTGCAACAAAAAAATAATTTCTTAATTTATTTCAAAAAACAAGAAAAAAACACTTACCCTAAGTAAAATATTTCTTATTTATTTAAAATCCAATTTTACTTGAAGCAAGAAAATGTTTTCTTATTTATTTAAAATCCAATTTTACTTGAAGCAAGAAAATTTTTACTTATTTATTTAAAATCCAATTTTCTTGGATTTTCTTGATATTAAGAAATTATTTTCTAAGTTCAAAATCAAGTCTAATTTTTCTTGTCTCGGCATTGATTCTAGTAAAAAATTCTTTCCGTGTACTATTCAGGACCTGGTTAACTAGGTTTTGATGAATCATAATGAGTTTCAGAAAAGTTAGAGAACATTTAAATTTATCGTGTATGGGTCTGGATATCTGTTTCAGCAAATATGTTTATCTTAGCGAAAAATGAATGCGAATGCAAACCAAAATTAAAACCCCCCCCCCCCCAAGGCTAATTCCTGCGCACGGCCCTGAAATCAAAAGTATTCGTTTGTTTATTTTTTCAATCGCTGTTTCTTACTTTGGCAGCAAGTAATTTTAGCTAGTGAAAATTTTACTAGCTGAAGTTTGGAGCTGTCTATCGCTCTCTTCTGTTATTTTTTTGACTCAAGAAACGATTTGCCAGCCGAAACTTGGCTAACTATTCATAACTAGCTAATAATAAACGAACCTAATATTTTTGAGAAAAAAGTAATTTTTGATATCTACATGTGTATATCGACGGCTGAGAATAAGATCGCCTTATTTGAAAAATTGTTTCAATAACGTCCTATTTCAGATTTTGCTTCAAGAACTAGGGATTTCAGAGAAAATTCCATATATGTATATTTCTCTGAGCGTTTTTGAATAATTGTTTGAAATAGGACGTTATTGAAACAAATTCTGAAATAGGGCGTTTTTGAAGCAAAATCTGAAATAGGACGTTATTCAAACAATTTTTGGAATAGGCGGTTTTTGAAACAATTTTTGAAATAGGGCGATCTTATTCTCAGCCGCCGATATGTAGTTTTTTCATTTCACTTTTAATATTAGAATTTTTCTTTATTTGCCTGTATTTTTATTAAACATTTTTTAATGAGCTTCTTTATTGTAAACTTACATATAAGTCAGGTCTGTAAAGAGCAACAACAGTTTTGATAGCACCTACACTACTCTATATATTTTCGTGAAATTTTGGATTTATGTATCTTAATTGAGGCATTTCCAATCAAATCTCACACTTACATAGATTTTTCTGATTATGAAATTCAATTTAAAATTTTTTGTCCCTACTCGCAACACTGCGCGTTGCTGTCACAAAACCTTTTCTCCAACCCCCCCTGCACGGTTGACTTACCTTAGACAGCTGTTCGTCGGCGCGACTATGCAAAAGTCAAGAGTTTCGCCGCGTCACACTGAAATCGAAAGTATTTATTTATCTATGTATGTATATGTATAAGTATGTATATATATTATTTTTGTTGTTATTGCCGTAAATTTGTGCTATAATTGCAATATTTTTTAATGTTAAATAAACACGCATAGGTGGGTATGTATAATATTTATTTTCCCCATTCCCCAAACCCTTCAGCGTTGGTTTTTTCCCAATAAACAACAGGCCAAAAAATATCAAACGTAGAAAACCTTAATTCTCAATTTGATAATAAAGATTTTCTCAAAAATTTCTCTAAAATTTGAGAAAAATACCTATGCCTTTTTGTTTGAAAATGCTATCAACGGTTATTTGAGATGCATTTGAAAATTAACGTTTGAGGTTTGAGAATAAGGTTAATTCTCAAATTCATCTCAAGTTGAGAATTGAAAAAAAATGCTTATGTGGTTGGTTTTTGAGCCGCCATGCTTTTAATGGTCGGTGGTAGTGAAGGCACCATCCATCCACAGGTGTATTGAACCCAGCCAAGTGTACCTACTTACAGCCGTCGCCAGGCGCGGATCCAGGATTTCGGCAAGGGGGGGGTTTTGAAAATTTGTTTTTTTGGAAGATGTTTTTTAAGGGCAGACGCTGCACATAGGTAGATTTTACGAATTTATGCGGCCAAAATTGAAAATTTTAAAATTGGTGCAAATACAAAATCCAAAATCGATCTACGTTTATAATAGACCGGGCGATAATAAACCGGTTTTCTCGGCTTTTATAGACAACGGGGGTGTCCCTGCCGCTAGTCGAAACTTATTATTCTCCCACTTTTCGACTTTTTATTTTTTACGTATTTTAAGTAACCCATTTTTAAACGTCAATATTTTCAGTTTTAAGACAGTTATCAAAGTAAATATCATGGATTCGAGTGCTTCAGGTAAATATCATTATTTATTGAAGAAATCGTCAACCTAGCATAATAAAAGACCCACCATTTTTAAGCTTTTAAGCATATTGGCCTTTCTTGAAAAAATATTGTTAATTTTTTAATTCAAAAGCATTTTAGTTATATTATCGCCTCCGATCGATTACCCGTCAATTTTTATACGGAAAAATGCAAAGCCAGAAATTATCAACAATGGATTAAAAATTGGCCTATTTGGAAAACTACCTGCTTTCGTATTTTTAGTATTTCCGATTTTTCAAAGTCAAGGAAATACTTATCATAAAAAGGGGCTAAGAATCCTAAAGCTACATTTTTTAGAAGAGTTTTGAGTATGCAATTTTGCAGCTCATTCAATTTTAATATAACAATATGCAACATTCAACTTTTTGAAAATTTTCATTGGCTTTCCGGAAATTTTAATTGGAACGGTCTCACCCTATACCCTACAGAAAAAAACTTCTAAAATTGACGGAATTTTTCACAGCATTGAGAATTTCACTTTTTACACTAAAATTGGTTGGCTACATAACATTATACTTAGAAATCTCCTCAAAATCTTCTATAAATTATGGCCTTGCTTTGAAATTTTTAATCCACTTTCAGAAATTTCTACGATTTTTCAGATTTTTTCCATAAGCTCAGAAATCCTGCGATTTTTATTGAAAAATTTTCTATATTTTTAAACTAAAATAAGAGAGTAAAATTTTCGACAGAACTCTTTGAAATAAATTTAAAAACTTTGGCGTATGATTTTTTTTTTGAGTCACTATATATATTTTTCAATAAAATCGACTTTTAACTCAAAATATTAAAATTGTGCATTAACCAAGCAATTTGGAATAGATGTAGACCAGGGCTGCTCAACGCTCTCGTATTGAAAGTACAAAACTCAATATATCTACAAATTTTGTATATGCACTGAAAAATATTTTTGCTCATTTAAATTTTTTTTATGAATTCCAATAAAATATTATTTTAGAATTTATTTCCAAATGGTAGTATCACATCATAGATGGGCACTTTTAAGTACCAGTAGTAATTCATTATTTTTACCCTTTTTACTGCTTACTTAAAATTTTTTACAGTAATAAGTAACGCGTTACTTATTACTTAAAATTTTTTACAGTATTAAGTATCGCTTTACTTATTACTTAAAATTTTTTACAGTATTAAGTACCGCGTTACTTATTACTGTAAAAATTTTACAGTAATAAGTAGTCTTTACTTACTACTGTAAAAAGTTTACAGTATTTCAGTATTATTTACTGTTTACTGTAAGACTACTGAAGTAGCGAGGATACAGTAGTCTAAGAATTGGCATACACACACACGCACATTGATGAGCACAAGCGCACGCGCTAACGAGCATATGAGGTATGATGCCCAATAAACATAATAGAAAAAAATCTCGAACGTTGAAAAAACGTTTATACGCATTTCTAATTCCAGGGCATTTTGAAATTCACAATTAAACGTACCTATTCTCAATTTTTTCTCAAATATACCAAGGTAAGTACCCAGGTATGTATAAATTAAGGATATGAAAATAAAAACTATATTTTTACCACACGGTAAAACGTCAGGAAGCAAAAATTGACTTAATTTTTTTTATAAAATCTTAACCTAGAATACAATTAAGATATTTGTTGCCACTGCTTCAAATAACATTTGGATGAAAAACAATTTTATTTTTTCAATTGATTTTTAAGTAAATTTTTGCTTCCCGACGTTTTACCGAGCATTGTGGTAAAAATATAGTTTTTATTTTTATTTCCTTAATTTATACATACCTGGGTACTTACCTTGGTATATTTGAGAAAAAATTGAGAATGGGTACGTTTAATTGTGAATTTCAAAATGCCCTGGAATTAGAAATGCGTATAAACGTTTTTTCAACGTTCGAGATTTTTTTCTATTATGTTTATTGGGCATCATACCTCATATGCTCGTTAGCGCATGCGCTTGTGCTCATCAATGTGCGTGTGTGTGTATGCCAGTTCTTAGACTACTGTATCCTCGCTACTTCAGTAGTCTTACAGTAAACAGTAAATAATACTGAAATACTGTAAACTTTTTACAGTAGTAAGTAAAGACTACTTATTACTGTAAAATTTTTACAGTAATAAGTAACGCGGTACTTAATACTGTAAAAAATTTTAAGTAATAAGTAAAGCGATACTTAATACTGTAAAAAATTTTAAGTAATAAGTAACGCGTTACTTATTACTGTAAAAAATTTTAAGTAAGCAATATTCTTTTACTGCTTACTGTTTGCTTTACTGAATTACAATTTTACTTCAGTATGCCCATCTATGTATCACATACATACAAATTTTTTTTGTTTTTTATATGAAAATTTTTTGAATACAAATTTTTTACAGTGCTTTCATTTTTTGAATTTTTTTTTTTCATTACACATTTGTTATTGTAAATTTCGATTTCTTACGGCAGTGCTCGAGCTCCTATACAAAGTGCCTTTGCTCTGCTCATTCAATATGAATCATAGGCACATACATATCAAATTTTTTAATATCTAAGTGCTTATGGGAGTGCAAAGAAAATTTTATTTTCATATTTGAAGTGAAAATATGTATATGTGCCTATGATTCGGAACACAACAAAAACAATTGTGCTTTGAGTGCCTATGAGGTGAGCAGCCCTGATGTAGTACTTTTTGGTTATATTTATATTTTTAACAGAATTTTTGCTTTATTGAAGTTCTTGTGTTTATATACTCAAATTTTTAAAAGATTTATTTAAACAATTATTTAATTAAACAAAAAGGCAATTTCTCCAACGATTCAGACATTTCTGACCAAATTAATTCTGTACAATCACGATAAAAATAGGGATAAGAAAGAAAATAAATTTGCGATTTGGCAATTTGCGAATAGCATTTGACAAATTTGATTTTATGCACATGCGTCCAAAGGTACCTACATGAACTTTTTTCGCATGTAGGTACATATTTTGGATGTTATGTGGTCCAGCCATTGCTTTTGGAATGATAGAGTTTTCCTTGATCAGTTTGGGAAATTTGGGCGCAGAATCTATAAAGGTGTTAATTTGGGATCTATGATAAACCACAAGGGGGGGGTTTGAACCCCCAAAACCCCCCCCGTGGATCCGCCACTGGCCGTCGCGTTGGGATGTGGAAACCCAAGAAGCATTTTTTTTGGAAATGAATTTGAATTTAATTTCAGATCAAATCAATCTTCCAATTTCCAACATTAATTTTTAACTTGAAATCAACTGGAGAAACAGCCCATTCTCCAGCAAAAGGGCGCTTTTTTGATAAGAAAATATTCTTGTTTCTCCACTTGAAAAAATATTGGAATTCGACTTGAATTCCATCGATATTGTCCAACTAAAATCCAACGTCAGAATAAGGCCGGAATCGCAATTTGGTGTTCGGTCGGTCGCACTTCTTACAAGTGAGTAGAAATGTATGGAATTATGTGGAGCAAATCGCATTGTGATCTCAAAAATTTTTTGTAATATCGTATGTTCATTGCAACCCTGTATAACGCCCGAGTTGAACATTTCTCTACCATAAAGCGTACCCTAACTTTGATATTGTCGAGTTTTGGTGTTGATCATTCAATCCAAACAGAAGTTACAAGTGAAAATGTACTTAGCATACAACTGAAGTTTCATATCGAGTTTAAACTTTGAGAGTTTCTCCTGCAAAACACAGTTTTCAGACTTATTACAGTTTTGTTTGGAAGCGTCCATATGTACAAAGGTACATATGTTTGTATGTATATTGTTGATCTTCGGGTATGTACCTACCTACCTACCAAGTTTTGGGGCGTTGGTTTAGTAATACATTGCTTGTTACAGACTTTTACCACGACTCTTCAAACCCATCACAGATAATCCTCCGTGAGCGGAATAGAGCATAACGCAATACCTACATAGGTATAAAATTTCCTTGACAAAAAGTGCAATTTAAAAACTTCCAACTTCCGTTTATTTAGTAAATCACTTACATATGTGTTCATATTTACATTTGCATATACACCCTGCAGGGAACTCAATAACTAGTGAGCAAAATTTCTAGTTCCGAACTACCGAAAAGGTGTCAAAAGGGAACTAGATCAATTGTAGTTAGACCCTCACCAGTTCAGGAGGAGTGAATTGAGTGACCATTTTAAGACACACTTTGATTTGTATGCAATTTCGAAGTGACAAAAATTCTATGAAAATTTTTCGTTCGTTCAATTTCCGTCGGCTTTGTATATTTCTGCAATTCTCAGATGTTTAGTGAAGCGTTTCATATAAAGAGTTTTCTATTTGCATCTTAACTTGTATGAAATGAAATGTTTCCCTAATTATGCTTTCCCGATCCCTCAGGCTTATTTTTAATTTTTTTTAGTTTATTACTTTTTAAATATTACTGTAAATTTTATTAAATAAATAAATAAAAAAATATTAGTAAAAAAAAAAAAATAAACAAAAAATATCATCCACCTTGACACCGACAGGATTCGAACCCGCGCCCCTCAGATTGAAAGGCACATGCGTTAGCCAGTCGGCCATCGCGCCACTTGCATGAAGTGTGTCAAAGTCTGCACTTAAGCGGCAGATGTAAAACTGTGGAATTTGTAGGTACTTGTAGCTAGTTCAGAACTATCGAAAATGTGCCAATAAACGAACTAGTGTAAACTGTAGAATTTAGTACTAGTTCGGAACTATCGAAAATGTAGTGCAGAGGGTGACAATTGACACCGCCTAGGACATCGCCGTGTTAAATTCGCCAGTTGATAACATGCAAAAGAGATTTAGCTCGCACTAGTAGTGTCGAAAAATGCACTAGAAGCGACCTAGTTCGGAACTAGAGATTTTCCCTACAGGGCATATATGTACATACATACATACATAAGTAGATATCGTCGTACCATACGAAAACTAACATATTTAAAATTTCTGGCGAAAGCTATCAATAAAAAAATTCTGTACGAAAAGTAGAACATTTGACTTTTGGCCGACGAAAAGTAATAAAATCGACTTTTGGCTGACGAAAAGTATCAGTAATTATATACTGTTTTTACATTAAAATTGTTGTTGTTTAAATGAAATTGATAGTTTTCGTCAGCCAAAACTCGATTTTATTACTTTTCGTCGGCCAAAACTTGAACTTTTTACTTTTCGTCAGCCACAAAAAATCTGATGTTAGTTTTCGTATGGTACGACGATATGTACTTCCAATGAGCCGTTATTGCATATGGCATTTTCATCCTCCATTTCCTGCTGCAGCCAGCCACGTCATCGTCATCATCATGCTGCTATCTCTTTCCGCCCCAACGAGTAAGCCAGTGCAAAAGCCACAGCATTCTAACAACTATTCTGCTCCAACATTACAACTAGTATGTGTATGTATCTTTTTGTACATATGTACATATATTCTATGCCTAATCATTGGGCAAATTGAAAATTTCCATCTTCCACCATCTCTAGAAACAGAAACTGTAACAAAAACAAATAAGCAAAGCCTGCAAGAAGAAATCCATAACAGTAAAACCAAACACCCACAAACTCACACACACACATATCTACATACATATGTACGTGCTTCCTTCAACATGCAGCCATAAGCCGAAATCTTCAAACGAATTTCTGCGCGCACATTAAAATAGGCCCCTTTCTCATATCTGTTTGTATGCATATATGTATATATTTACATATGTACATTCACGTGTGTTTCTTTTTTGCTGCTTCTGCTCCGCGCTTCCATCCAATCACTGGGGCGCATATTGCACCGTAACAAAAACTCAGCTAATCTTATTTTCTTTGAATGTGATTTGCTCACTGCTCAGCACATCGCACGCGCTCTTTCTCTCTCTCTCGTCCCCTCTGGGGCTTAAATAGTGCTCCAATGATGGCTGCCTGTGTTGTTAGTGCTTTCTTTAACTCAACGTCCATCCACACATTCACACACGCTACACACAGATCTAAATGCGAGTCGTGCATCTCTTATTGCCTGGTTGGTATTTCCCCTTTTCATTTATCACGTCGACATCGCTGCCAGCGACAACGTCGCAGCTGTCAGCTGCTGCTTTGCGAGAGCATTCGTCTGCTGTCAGTTTCCGTCACACATACACACATGCCAACAAATACGAGTAGAATAAAATTTCTTGCTGGCAAACCAACGCAGGTAATTTCGTTTTGTTTATACCACGGTGGGCTTTTCAGCGTGCGCAGAAATGATTAGTTTGATAAAAACAGGCTAGATAAAGATTGGACAATTTTAGATCAGTCATAGATTGTGCGTAAAATAAGCTTACATAAACTTGTTTGAAAACTACACTCTCTTAATAGGTACTTATCATATAATATTTATAGATATATAAAAGATATAGTTCTAAGAATATGTACATATGTATGTATATTCTTTGTTTTAGGATTTTCAGCCTTAACATACCTTCATGACATTTTCGGCTTGTTTTACTCCCGCTAGATTTAAATTCAGCTTGTTTTTTCCATTGAGTTTTGTACTCTAAAAAAAAAAGAAAAACGTTGTAAATCTAAAGACTTTCGCTGTTAAATCAACTACTTTCCGCAGTTGAAATGTGCCCAACAACCCTCCGTTGTTGTTTCAAAGGTGCGAGCGTTGTTGATTTAAGTACTGTTGGATCAAATACCTTTGCCTTTAAGTTAACAACGGAGATTTTTGGAAAAAAATTTCACCTAAAAATAAATTTTTGTTTGCATTTTACTCTTCATCTTCTCTCCGCCCGGGTCCCAACTGCAAATATGTAGCCTCCGCTTGTTCTTCTATTCTTCTCTCCAGTGGCGTAGTAACGGGGGGTTTTGGGGACAAAGATCCGCACCACACGCGATGACGGATGCAGGAGGCCTAGCTCCTGTACGTATCCGTAACGGATGCAGGAGGCCGAGCTCCTCTACGTATCCGTTCCACTCGAAGTGGTTAATGTTAGGTGGTCTGCGGAGGCCAAAGCTCCGCACCACGCGCGTAACGGATGCAGGAGGACTAGCTCCTGTACGTATCCGTAACGGATGCAGGAGGCCGAGCTCCTGTGCGTATCCGTTCCACACAAGGTGGTCATTGTTAGACGTGCCTATGATTAGAAGGACACAATTAGTGCTCATTTAGTCGCCGTTTGCTCGCCGTCTTCTCTCTAGGCTTCTCAGTGTTTTCATGGTGTTTGCTATTATGTTACTCGCTGCAGTCCATTTTGCCTTGCTTTCTAGCATATGCTTCACGAACGACTCAGGTGTATAGTCACCTCCAAATATTGTACGGAGTTTGTTTCTAGATTCGTAAAATCTCGCACACTCAAAGAATACGTGGTATGCATCCTCTATTGCTTGCCCCCCGCAGTGATCGCACGTTGGGTTCGACTCGTGCTTAAAGCGAAAGAGATAGGCCTTGAAACAACCGTGCCCAGATAGGAACTGCGTCAGGTAGAAATCGACTTCGCCGTGTGCTCGTTCCAACCAGCATTTCAAATCTGGTATGCATCTATGTGTCCAGCGTCCCTTCGTGGAGTTACTCCATCTAAACTGCCAGCTATGCATGCTGGCTTCTCTCGCCTTGGAACGCTGGACATCGTTCTGTGCAATAATTGCAGCTTCTTTTGCTAGTATGTCTATAGGGTATAGACTGGCAATTACTAGTGCGGCCTCATCCGATACGGTTTTAAACGCACAGCATACTCTCAGCGCGCACAGACGGTAAGTCGACTTTATGCAGCAGTGTGTATGTGAGTTTTTTTGTGTGTGTTAGTGCAATCGGCAGTCGTCGTGCTATACGTTCTTGTTCGGGCTCGCGTTGATGAGAATCAAATCTTTTAGATATTTGCGTCAATCACCCGACACTCACACATATGTATACACTGCTTAACATTCCAGATTTTAAGTGGCCAAGGGCCTTAAGAGTTTGATATATGTATTATAAGCGATACTTGTGTACTAAAATGTTAAATTATAGTCTGAAAAAAATTACATTTCGCTAGCTTAGAGTGCAAACTGTGTAAGTCCACTTTTATGAAAAAGTGTATTTTTATGTAGAACGCTAGAAAAATCAAATACGCACCGCGCTAAACAAGTCTGAGATACTTGTCATATTTCTACTCGTTGTTATTCAGTGATACGCAAATTGTGTAAGTCCAAAAAGCGAAAAAAATTGTTTAAGTCCAAAATATTTATATGAACAGAATATTTTTTTTATTTCGATTTTTTTTTTCCTTTTTGTTTTTTGTCTCTCCTACAAAGTTTTAAAAAAGGACTTACACAATTTGCATTCTAAGCTAGCGATTTTTATCATTTTAAAAAAAATTTTAGTTTTTTTTGGTAATTTTAATTTTGGTAAATTTTTTACATTGGCTGTGTATTTGTGTCAAATACTTTTGTCTTTAAATCAACAACGGGGACTTTTGGAGCAAATTTTCTGCTAAAAATAAACTTTTGTTTGGATATTTCTCTTCATCTTCTCTCCATCATTATTGTTTTTGTCGGTTTTCTCACAAAAAAATGTTTTCTCACAAAAAAAAATGTTTAAAAGCAAGCAAGTTTTTGAAACAACAGCGCCCGTTGAATCAATTGTTGGATCAAACACTTTGCTGTGAGACGGAGATTCAACAGCCGAAAGTTGTTGATTTAACTACGGGTATTTTTTTCAGAGTAGGTATTTTTCTTTTCTGAAAACTATCGAAATTTTCTGTCTGTTTGTGGGGTTTATTAGCGAAAACAAATTAAAGTGGCATAATTTAGTAATTGTGTTAATGAGTTTGATGTTTATCTGGACTTTCTCACTCAACTTCCATTGATCATTCACGATGAATACTATTTCTTCAGTCGATTATTCTTTTAGTGAGTGTGGTGCTTGCTGCTTATACATATACATACATAGTATACAGCGCATAGAGAAAGGAACCTAAGGGTTAGACATATACGCCGACAGTGATTCCGGCGGCGGCGGCGCCTTTCCAAAATAATTTTGGCGGCGGCGGCGACGCCGGCGTTCTTTTTCGCGCCGGCGCGCCTGCCCCAAATCTACAAATCACAATCCTCATTCAAATTAATTTTATTTCGTTACCTTAACAGTGTTGGAAAAAATAATAGGGACAAAATTTTGCAATTCTCCATTTATTTCATTTTAAGACCAAAGAATAATTACCATATATTGATGCTTACACGGAGAGGACATGCTTCAATGACTCTGGGGTGGTTTTTGTATAATAATTTAATTTTTATGAATAAAAATAATGAAATGTATAATTTAAGTTGGAAATAATAATAGGGACAAACTTTAAATTCGATTGTTTTTTTTTCAAATAACCTACAATATTACTGCTGCAGCTAGATTTATTTTTTATAACTTCCTTACTTCTTCGTGGCATAGGGTTGACCAAATCAGCGCAATTTGCAACTGGTATTAAGTACCAAGATTCTATAATTTTTTTTTCAATAACTCTTGCTTATTTTTCCATTTTTGATCCCCCATCGTCTTCTTTTATATTCGCTATAGGGCTGAGGTTCGACAACTGTGAGGGTTACTCCAAAACAGCAACTTTCTTACGTTCAAACCATGAGTTTTTGATTCTGGAGGCATGTTTGGGATCATTTGCATGCATAAATCGCCAGCTAATGATATCAAGGAGGGTTTAAATTATTCAATTTTGAGTAGAACAATTAGCAACAGACCTCGAGAAGTAGGACTAAATGGAAGAGATCCCAGAAAAGTTCCGTATCTGAGAAAAAATTATGTAACATGGTTTTGTTAATAACTTTTAACGGGCAAAAAATAAAACATTTCCGCATTCAGGTTCGTGTTCCTGAGGTCAAAACACGTCGATTGATTCCTTTTTTTTTTAATTTTGAAGAACTTTAGCAGTTAGCAAAACTAGGAAAATATGTACACATCTCGCTCCATAAGGGTATGGCGCGCGAGCGCACGCCGCCGCGCCGATACGCCGATTTCACGGATTATGGCGGCGGCGGCCGATTATGAAGGTAATCGGCGCGGCGGCGGCGGCGTCAATCGGCGGCGTATATGTCTACTAAGGGTAAACAATTTTTGATGTGTAAACATCTTTGCTGTAGCTACGAGTAATTTCGAAAAACAGGTAAAGTTTACGCGTAAACGTAAATGACCTTTGTGTTAGTGCGCTGCTGTGTCCGTGAGAATCGCTTGGCATTGTCAGTGGTAGGTAGGTAGATAGACATGTACTTACAAATGCTTGCATGCATAGCCGTGCAAATGCAAATATCAACAACAACAGCAACGAAGCGAAGTGAAGTTGTTGTTGTTTTCTGCAACAATGCGACAAATAGACAAAATAAAAAGGACCAACCTGTTTGAACATGTATGCAAATGTATGGATAAGCATACCTACATCTACCTATCTAATTTCTGAGCAATATTGGTATCAAATGAATGGTTTTGAGCAGGACTTCGATATGAAGCTCTTTTAATTGTGACCTCTAGGCCGGCAATACGAGGACCTGGATGATACTTGAATGTTTCTGAGCAATACAAAACAAAACAAAATAAAAATTTAAAGTCAAAAACCAAAACAAACAAAAACAACAAAATAGTAGCAGTCACAATGACAACAAAAAGTTACAAAAACGATAGTCGCCTTTTAATCCATAGAAAACCAGGAAAAAAGGAATAAGGAAAAGGGAATAAATATCCGATTTCGAAACTGTTTACACATCAATGTTCATGAATACCCGTTATTCACGCTTTAATTTTTTTTTTTTTTGATGTGGACAACATCCTGAGCATCGAATGAAACCGATCCCTTGACCCGTTGATTTGTTTGTTTATGCGACAGTGTGCCATTATTGGAATTTCCAATATTTTACATTGGTGAATCCAAATTAATTTATAAAAGTTAAAAATTCCTTAGTAATACATTTTTTATTATTATTCAAATATTTATTTTATTTTCAAAGCGTTGCTATTTTGTACGTTTGCCCCATATGCTTAGTTCTTACACCACTGTTGCATAAATCTCTATGTTCTCACTAACACAATCTCAGTTTTAGTTTTGCCGGGGTCTGCTCTAGACGATTATGGTCGAGTTCAAAAAAAGCGCGCCAGTCGTTTTTGTTTCGTGCTGCGTGGCTCCAATTGGAAATACCAAGGGAGCAGGTCTCTCTTTTCTTCTGCCTTCTGTGGGTTTCTGGGCCGGGGCACCTTCATCCATTCTCATGACGCAAGCTAGGCTAGACATTTTTAAACCCGCAGCTGGGTATATATTATAAAGTAAATTTTATTTGTAAAGTGTGTACACATCTTCATTCAAGTTATTTTATTTTCTTTATTCGGTTGTCTCATTATTGGCGCCCGCTGCTCGCGCTACAACAAGCGCAGTAACTACTACTACCACACAATACCTACATACCTAGGTAGTAGCTACTACAAATCCAGCCACCTCTGCCTGCTTTAACTAAATGTTTAGCTGTTCTTTAACTCTTGGTTTATTCGTTTATGTTCGTTAGTGTTTCGCTTCAAGTTATTCTCAGTTTTTTGTGTTCTGTTGCTGCTGCTGTTGCTGCTGAAAGCGTTGCTTCTTTCAAGTTGCCTCTGCCTCTGCCGCTGGCTTCCCATCCGCTACGCTGCAGACGCTCAGCAGCTTGCTGCGGCTTTTGACTCTTATTGGTTCATATATATGGATGTACATATGTGTGTATATACGAGTATATATTTTCAAATTTTCTTTAAATACTAGTACACCAATGTGTACTCGCCACAGTCGTCATTCATCTGGCAAACGGTAAAGGATAGGATCGTGTGTGTATGCGCATACATATAAAATACATACATATATACATATGTGCGCACTGTGATATCTACAAAGTCGGATGTAGAGACGTATGTACATACATACCTACAAACATTCAAAGAAATATTCATACATACATATGTATGCAACATCCCCGAAAAGTGAGGAAAATAAGCAACAACAATAAAATTAGAAAATACAACCACAAGTGCAACACAACCAAAGTGATACATACGTAGTATATACCTATGCATTCATTAAAAGTATATATGTACATACATAAGTTAAAAGTTTGATTTTACCCTCAAAGCGCATATACACCACATATACATAGATACCCGTGAATACAGAGGGTAGAAAGATAAAAGGAACTTCTTAACTGACTCTCGATTTCGGGCTTTCTTTACGCGTGCCTCTCATCATCTCTTCCGTATACAATATGTACATATGTACATACGTGAACTATAGTTTATTCTTCGTTTGTCGACTTGTGCAGCAAAAATTGCGTACGCATCGCCTTGGACTGCTCTGCTCTGCTTTGCTCTGAACATTGAACTCCGCATCGTGCCGAACTCAGCCAAGCTGCAGCACTTCAATCAAAATCATCGTTACGTGAATGTATCATTCCGTCTGCGCCCGTGAATGTGGTAACATCCAACGTTTGCGAGATCGGGTTTGCTGCTACGATCTACTCACAAAATTACTTAACTACATATAGTTATATGGCATATCTGATTAATCGACAAAGTTGTGGAAAAAAATCGAAGTTTCTAATTTGAGAAAAAATAATAACTTTTTCTAACAAAACTAAATGTTTAAGTGCTGTGGATGGTTTTGCAATAAAAACTAAAGAAAATCAAATTTTATTGAAACAAAAAATAAAAAAAAATTAAAAAGACTATTTAACTAATAAGTGTCTTAAATATGTATATAAGAAAGTAATATACACATATATATAATAAAGATAAATACATTGAAAGCCTGCAGTTGCTCCTTTTCATGTTCATTGAAAAACAAAACTGTGCAACGATTTTAAAGAAAGTCAAAATTGTAACGGTAAACAGTTACCTACTTACATTCAAGTTTCAAAAAATATCTAATAATAAAAAAATTACCAACACACGCTAGTTACAGAATTTTGAACAAAGTGCACTTGGTGAAAAAGTGTGAATCAAACGCTTAACAACCAAAATATAAACAAACGTTTGGTTTTTGAAAAATATTTTCGTGAAAAAAATTACTACAAAATATCTCTATTATTCGTAAAATATAAAATAGATTTATAAAGCAAGTCAAAACTAGAAAATAAAAATAGCAAATAAAATTAGTGAAACAAAAAGCCAAAAAGAAAAATAATATAAATTAAAATAAAAAAAAAAGTTAAAAAATAAAAAAAAAATAAAAAAAAAAATTAAATAATAGAAAATAATTAAATTAAAAAATAAATATTATATAAAATAACTGTGATCACAAAAATACATAATTCTTGAATTGATTTTTGACGTGCTCCAGCTCAAATCCAAAACAAAATTTCTCTAATGAAATCTGTAACTTATACCTACTAAAAACAGCGATTAAAAATAGGTATGTAAAAATGTAATTAAATATTTATCCTCTTATTCATAAAAAAATAAAATAGATTTATAAAACTGTTAAAATGGAAAAATTTTAAGAAAATGTCACTTTATAGGTATCTACAATTGATAAAACCTATTTTACTTTTTTTTATGAATACGGGTCTTAAAATAAGTATGTACATACTTATAGTATAGTTAGTATGGTTGTGAATTTTAATACACTGAAAAAAAAAACAACTTACATACTCAGATGATGGAAAAGTGGGAATGATTCGGCGCTAAAGACATATTTTCATTGTTTTCATGTAGGTAAAATTTTCTTCAAATCAAGCGCCGAATTTCCACTTTTCCATAATCTGAGTAATTTTTTTTTTTTTTGAATGCAGTATCCAATTTGTTCTATTAAGTAGATAATACCTACGCCGACTGGTCTAGTCGTTGCCATTCTTTGGTGGTTAGTTCCTTTTTTCTTTCATAATAAATAATAAAGCGGAGATCGGTGCCGTGAAATAACTCGCAAATGAAATATGTAAGTCCAAAAAAAAAACAAATATGAAATAACTCCCAAAATTTTCCATCGAAAATGGGACTTCTTTCGTTATAAAATAACCAGAGTTGTAGAATAATTATTATTTCATTTTGAAATTATAAAAAAGTCTTACAAATTTTTTTCAGAATCATAAAAGTCTTGTGATAATAATTTTTTCCTGATTAAAACGATAAAAATCTTCTATAATTATTATTCAGAAACTTATATTTTAAAAATCATTCCATAATAGTTATTTCAAATATATTTTTTTTACGTCTTCAAAGACTTTTATATTGAGACAAATTTGAAAAAAGTCTTTGCGTAATTATTATCAGTAACAAATTGTTTTTTATATCTTCAAAGACATTTTCATTGAGACAAAGTTAAAAAAAGTCTCAGAAAATTTTCAATAACTTTCATATAAGTAGGTTTGTTTCTTATTAAACTAGCAGCTTGCTGTCAAGTGAGCAAAACGGAAAGAATTGCGCTCATAAAGAGCGAGACGAACAGAAAATCAAGAAACGGAATAATAGTCAAAATTAGCGATTAGTAATTTGAATGCTATTTTTACTGTTAATGGTTATTTTTTGTAAAAAAAACATTTAATTTTCTTTATTTCTATTTCAAAAATTCAGAAAATTTCAAAAGTAATAAAATCAAAAGTATTCGTTTGTTCATTTTTTCAACAGCTGTTTCTTACTTTGGCAGCAAATAATTTCAGCTAGGGAAAATTTTACTAGCTGAAATTTGGAGCTGTCAATGGCTCTCTTCTGCTATTATTTTGACTCAAGAAACGATTTGCCAGCCGAAACTTGGCTAACTATTCATAACTAGCTAATAATAAACGGACCTAGTATAAAATAAGAATATCTTTCATATAAGTACTTCAAATTTCAAGCAAATTTCCAATTTGAAATTGTATGAAAGATTTTTATCGAAGATATAAAAAATAAATTTGTTACTCAAAATAATTACTTAAAGACATTTTTGAAATTCGTCTCAATGAAAAAGTCTTTGAAGACTTAAAAAACAATTTGTTACGGATAATAATTACTCAAAGACTTTTTTCAAATTTGTCTCAATATAAAAGTCTTTGAAGATATAAAACAAAATTTCTCATTTATAATAATTACAAAACGACTTAAAAAATATATCCCAGAAATAACTATTATGGAAAGACTTTTAAAATATGTTTCTTTCAATAATAATTATTTTTTGATTTTTATTTTTTCTCTTATAATAATTACAACTCTGAAAATAACTCACAATGCGTCAGAACTTACATCCATATTTTCAAATCGCGTAGGTAAATTTTGCAGTTGAAAAAACAGAATTTTTTTACTAATTTAAAGCTTATGAAATAATTAATAAACAAAGTTTTCGGTGTAAATAGAATTAATGCTATCTTGCGAAGTAAGGATTTCAGATTTTCATGGAAATTTGCTTTAGCTGTTTCTTGAATAACTTAAGTTCGTAAAAATTAATCTGTCGTTCGGAGTCGTCATAAAACTGCAGGTCCACTCAATTCGTTGGAAAAAAAATTGACAAGCACATCGCGAATCCAAAATTTTCATTGTGATGCATGTACCTTCAATACCATCCTAGTTATGTGCTCTGAAGACTTTACTGGAATTACCACTAACTCACCTGCATATCGTAACCTAATCAGTTGCCATAATAATTGGATTTCTGCAGTTTTAGAAATAATGGAAATATGATAAAGTGACGACAATGAAAAAAAAAAAAAACAAACTAGACAAGAAATTAAAATATGTAGATATTAATAAGATAGCAAAGAAAAACAATTCCCGACGGCAAATTGTATACTACGACATAGTTACATATGTACATACATTTGTATATAGTGCTTTCTCATTTATTCTTAATCGATCATTTAGTATTTTTTTTACTCTAAAAAAAGTTTCGAATATTTTTTAAGTTTTAAATTTGGTGGTTCTTTAAATTTCTGAAACGAATTAAAATTTTTGATGTTTATTTGCTTAATTTTTCTTTCACATTTTTTTAGCATATTCCGTGTTATTACTTACCATTTTAAACTACAATTCGTTATCAATTTAATAAAAGACTAGAGTGCTGCCTACTGTCGAAACTCGACAGTCTTTCTAGATGTTTTCTTATGACTAAAGTGCAACTATAGTTTTTGTATAATTGTTTGTTGTTGTCACTGTTATCTACCATTTTCTTCTTGTTCCTGTTGATGCTGCTCATTTTGTTGCTACTTTTACTGCTACGTTGTTGTTGTTGTTGTTGTTGTTGTTGGTGGTGTTGTTGTCGTTAATCGTTTTCATAATTCTCCCACCTACTTCCTTCTTTCTATTTCTGCTCTTTTCTTTCCTTAATTTCTTTCCTACTTATTCTTTCTTATCCTTCTTATTACTTGACCTTATGTTTTTGTTGTAGTGCATTTGCTACCTTTTTACTTTCTGCTTCTTTGAAACTACACACCACATCCAGCCAAACATGTTCAGATTTGCATGGTAAGTTTGGTGAAAACGCACAAAGTGAGCTACATATGCTTGCGCATTGAGACAGCTCTGTTGTGTGCAAAAGCATGCAACAACAACCACACGGCAATTTTCCAATAACGATTGTGGACGCATTTTCCAACCAATTTTCATGAAAATTGGCGCAGTTCTATTTGAGAGCAATACCTTTCTAATGGTGTGCTTAGTTTTAAAATCGGTTCAGTAGTTTCAACGGAGAAGATGGAACAAAATTTATGTTAGCGTATTAATAATATAGATATCAAAAATAATGAAGGTGTTATATTAAAGTGGTGATATTAAATAATTAAAAAAAACTAGGAGTATTCGGCTTAGTTGAATGCATTGGCTTGTCAGAAATATGCACAAAAGGTAACCAATTGATAATAGATATGCAATTATTTTTTTTAGGCCGTAGCAAAAATTTTACATTAGAACGAGGCATTTGTACCTATGGCCAAAATTTAATAAATATCGCGCCTTTGAAATTATGTTTCCTCTCATTTTTCTGATTGAAAAATTCTTCTACGACATGGATCTAAATTTTTATGTTCTGGAATTTGATTTTTCTGGACCTCGACGGATTTTAGAAAATCTGAATTAAGAAAATTATTGAAAAATTACCCAAAAAAGATTCGAAAATTAGCAGAAATCGATTGAAAAATTACCCAAAAACAGATTCGAAGGAGACTCGAATATTATCAGAAAAACGATTGAATAATAATCCAAAAAAGATTCAAAGACGATTGAAAAATTACAAAAAAATATAATCGAATTGGATTCGAAAATTATTAAAATACGATTAAAATAGTACGGCTCGAAAAGGACTCGCCAAGAATAGCCGAACGGAGGGTACCATTTTCTACGCACAAAAGGCTCTTTTATGATCACAAAATGAGCGCATTTTTGATTATTTTAAACGTGCAGAAAAAGACTGGAATATGACCAAAAATTTCATAAAATGCTATTTTTGGAAGTAGACAAAAATCGGCAAAACAAACGACTTTACGCCTATCAAATTGAATCAAATTTTTAGAAAAAATTTTTTTTGGTCGTGTAGGTAGGTAGGTACTTGGTGTTTTTTTTTTTTATCGATTTTTGTTTCAAGAATGAGGAAATGCTAGAACATGGTTTGATTTGGTACTGCCAATTCTGTGGGTTGTGTATGTGCATATGTATGTACATAGGTATACAAAGATTTATTAGACATCATAGTTTCATGTCCTTAGCAACTTGAATGGAGAAATTATACACCAAAATGGCCACATCTGTATGCCAGCTATCCCAACAAACGTTTATTATCGTGGAAGTGTCGAAAAAGTAACTTCAAGTGATTATTATATGAACATTTCGCTAGCTTAGAGTGCAAACTGCCTAAATGCCTCTTAGCATGGTGTATATTTAATTTTTCCAACGTTCTACATAAAAATATAATTTTTCCCAAAAATGTGATTGTGATGTAAATATGTACATACTATGTATTGATTTAAAAAATTGTTTTGTTGGCCAATACACAAAGCAGCTTCTCCATACACACGAATAAGTCAATTACGCGATAGCAATGCAATAGGGGTATTCGCTATCCATAGCATAACCCTAGCACGTAGCACGGATTGCACGGATTGCAAAGTTTTACAACGCACAACAACAAAATACAGGCGCACAGAAATATGCTAGACCTCAAAAATATGCTACACCAAAACCTATGTATATTTATTTGCTATGAAGTGTAGGAAATTAATTGCGACCCTGTGTCAGCTGACATTTACCAATTGCTAATTTCAATTTCAATTTGAGCATACAAATTTTGCTTAAAATGTTGTGTTTTGTGTGTATTTATTAAATTTACTAAAATAAAATGATTTATTTATTAAAAAGTGAGTGATGAACGCGTCCCTTTGGCTAAAAAGAAAAGCTGCTTCTTAAAATTTCCTACGACTGTGCAATGGGGTGCTCTCGATGTGTAGCATATTTTGGTCTAGCATATTTGCAATCCGTGCTATCTTGCTAGGGATAGCGAATACCCCTAATTTGTTTTTGTAAAATAGAGACTATCGAATAACGCCTAGAAGTGTCTCGCACGTTACTTATTTGAGATAGACGAGAAAACGCTCACAGCTCAATAACGTATGTAGTATAGCACTAAATATTTTTGTTCTAATTTTCATTTTTGGAGGGAAAAAATAACAAGTAGGTACTACCGATTTGAAGTTTCTGTGATATTAGCATTTAAAGGGTGATGGCGAACCGGACAAATTTGGAAGTCATTTTTAGGTGCTATTAGAAAAGTGTCATCAAAGTAGAATAATGTAGCTTTCTATTGATCGTTTTAGCACGAAAATATATAAATTAAGCACTCGTTCGATTTCTATAAAATTCGTAACGGGACATAATTTCCCTACCGGGGTTAAAACGATTAGTTCAACTAAAGTTAAAATAACTTAAATTCATAAGATCTTGTATATAGGGATAGGGATAGGGATAGGGATAGGGATAGGGATAGGGATAGGGATAGGGATAGGAATAGGCATAGGGATAGGGGTACGGCTAAGGATAGTGATAGGAATAGGGAGAGGGATAGTGATAGGGACTGGGATAGAGATATCGAAATATTCACGGAGAAAACTATATTGATGTCACATCCATATTTTTGGATAATCCTGTCTGATCCATAAACTATGGATGTCATATCCATATTTTTGTATATTATACAATTTTTTTTGGATATAACACCCATTTTATGGATAGATATGACATACATGGATCAGACAGGATTATCCATAAAAATGGATGTGATCAATATAATTTTTTCCGTGTAGAGATATAGAGATGGAGGGGATACAGATAGAAATATGGGAATATAGAGAGATAAAGATTGAGATAGAGATAGAGATATGGAAATATAGATATAGAGATAGAGGTAAAGATAGAGAGAGATAGAGATCAAGATATACATATATAGAGGTAGACGAGATACAGGTAGAGAAAGAGATAGAGATAGGGATAGAGATAGTGATAGATATAGAAAGAGGTAGAGATAGAGAAAGAGATAGATGTATGGATAGGGATAGGGAGATGGAAAAAGAGGTAGAGATAAAGATGAGGATAGGGGAAGTATGTTTGTCGCGGTGAATCCTTTTTTTTATTATTATAGGAATAAATTTGAAGCAGAACAAGGTCTGTCGGGTCAACTACACCATTTTAGAAAGCGGCAACTGGACTTTAGAAATGACAAATGGATTTTAGAAAGGGGAAAATGGATTTTAGAAATGTCAATTGGATTTTAGAAAGGGGAAAATGGATGCTAGAAATGTCAATTTGATTCTAGAAATGTCATTTGGATTATAGAATTGTTAACTGGATTTTAGAAAAGGGAAATTTAGAAACTGTAAATTGGATTTTCGAAAATGTACATATGTAATTACGTTTGTATATGTGCATTATACTTTCATACGCAATAAAGAATTTCTATTCGAAAAATCTGTGTAACATTTACTTTACACACACATTCTGAAATCCAATTCACGCTTTCGAAAATCCAATTTACGTTTTCTAAAATCCATTTAACGCTTTCTAAAATCCAGTTGATGTATTCTAAAATCCACCTGGAAATAGTGCAGTAAATAACTACATAGTTACTTATGTATGTGATATTGTAAATTAATGTAAAAAGCAAATCAATATCATTCGAAGTTCGAACTGAATCTAAAACAAAAAATTAAATTCAAACGTATGTACATTAGATGCGTTTTTTTGATCTAACATACCCCTCCGGGCACAGAATATGAAAATAGGATGTTGTAGGATAACTAAGCTGCTTTTTATTTTTTTTTTAGAAAAAAAAACTGATAGGTTTAGATTCATATATGAAGAAACCCACAGAATTAAAAATAAAAAAACAAAATATACATATTCTCATGTAAAATTAGCGGCTTAATCGAATGGTGTACTCAGGGCCGCGGAGAGGGGGGCAGCCAGGGCAATCGACCTGGGGCCCGGAAAGTTTTTGGGGGCCCGGAAAGGCAAAGCAGTATTGACAGTACTCGAACTAGGATTTCATAGATAGATGCATAGGTATTTTGTTGCTACAAAAAATTGTTTTAAAATTGAAGTGTTTAACTTAACCAAATCACCAAACTAAAATTATAAGTATCCAATCAAATATTTACCTTGTTTTTACATGGGCAAATCCTAGAAAAGTGAGTTGAAATTGAGGAAAATCGACTTTGATTTAGAGTTTCCAAAGTACCGCAATTGGTAAGGTGGTGAATCAAGCTTCTCAGAAATATTTACTTTTTAAATGAAAAATGTTGGTAACCCTGTTTAAATTGATTTCAAAGAGTTAAGGTATACAAAATTTAAAAAATTATTAAAAACAATACCATTATCTATCTACTATTATTTCCATGATTTTATAGTTAGATACTAGAGTTATTACCAAGTGCAAGAAGGATTAAATAAATAAACTGACATTGCGATTAAATTTAGTTTTTTGTGGAAGTATCAGCATCTGTCGGAAGAAGAGCTCAGAGAAAAGGCAACGGCATTCTGCACGATTTATGGCATAGATATTTCTACGGATCTAATAGATGAAATCATTTATCTCAAAGCCATCCACTTAACAAATTTGGAATGTGATTCGCTGCCACCATTACAACTTCTGAACAAACTTCATAACTTGAAGATGGAAGTATTATTTCCTAACATCTGCATAGCATTAAGAATATTTTGCACACTTCCAGTCAGTGTGGCTGAAGGGGAGCGTTCTTTCAGTCTATTGTCTCGCGTGAAAAATTTTTTGCGTTCTACTATGAGCCAAAATAGCTTGACAAGCCTTGGAACATTGGCATTGGCGTCCAGCCTTGCTCGCAGCATTAGTTTTGACTCAGTAATTTCCATATTCGCAGACCAAAAAGCACGGAAGGTTTTCCTTGGATGATTCAAGCTCTTAAAATGTATTTAAAAAAGTTAATGTAAGCAAATCAAACAATGAGATCTAACATTTCATTTATGTATGTATTGGGGTCTATACACTGTGCGTCTGACTCGCGAGTCATCTGTGTACTTGTTGAATCGCTGTCATTCTGGGCTCACTTGCGTCATTCATTTGTGAATAGTTTTCATTGCAGAAGGTTCGAAATGAATATCTCAGACGACCTGTATACTTCGATGAATTCAAGTAAAAAAATTTTATCTTCCTCAATATCGAACTTATTGGCAAACATTTTTGAAAATAAAATATATTTTTTCTTTTCGTTATTTATTTTTTAAACGGTGTGGAAATTAACTGACAAAATTTGACAGGCGAGTCACAGCAAAACATCAAACTAATTTTGATTTTCTTGAGTCATACCAGAGTCATGTCGGTGTAACTACTACATGCGCATTTTCACTAATACACCTAAACTGACTCTTGAATCAGACGCATCGTACATAGACCCTATATGTAAGTGCTCTAGTAAATCTTATTTTATATGAAATAAAACTGACAATGTGAATTGAAAAATTTTTGTATGTTATTTTTTTACTAGATTGAATTTATTTTTTAGGGGGGGCCCGCAAACGCGAACTGTCCCAGGGGCCCGGCTCGGCTCTCTGCGGGCCTGGGTGTACTAAGTTTTTTAGTGCGAGCCACAGGGAAGGTACCAAGATCACCTAAAGTGGAATTTTATTTTTTTTTTTAGTCACGGATTTTCAAGTTTGGACCCGGGAATTTTCAAGATACCTAAAAATTAAATCTGCGCAAATTAATGCAGTTTTCAGAAAAGTTTATTTGATCGAAATCGAGCATTTTTTTCCAAGCTACTTTGGTTTAAATGAAACATGCCACAATCATTTTGATATTTTTTACATATCGTCGTACCATACGAAAACTAACATATTTAAAATTTCTGGCGAAAGATATCAATAAAAAAATTCTGTACGAAAAGTAGAACATCTGACTTTTGGCCGACGAAAAGTAATAAAATCGAGTTTTGGCTGACGAAAAGTAATAAAATCGACTTTTGCCTGACGAAAAGTATCAGTAATTATATACTGTTTTTACATTAAAATTGTTGTTGTTTAAACGAAATTGATAGTTTTCGTCAGCCAAAAGTGGATTTTATTACTTTTCGTCAGCCACAAAAAATCTGATGTTAGTTTTCGTATGGTACGACGATATGTAAATAATAAATTTTCGAATTTTGTACTTGCCACAATAAAAAATGTTCAATATGAAAGTAATTTTGGAATGTTTCATTTAAACCAAAGTAGCTTGGATAAAAAAAGCTCGATTTCGATCAAATAAACTTTTCTGAAAACTGCATTAATTTGCGCAGATTCCTGTATATTTTAATTAAAAAGAATTGAATTAAATAAAAGAAAAGATACCTTCTTAAAAATTCCCGGGTCCAAACTTGAAAATCAGTGACTACAAAAAATAAAATTCCACTTTAGGCGATCTTGGTACCTTCCCTGTGGCTCGCACTAAAAAACTGAGTACACCATTCGATTAAGCCATTAATTTTACATGAGAATATTTTTTGTTTGTTTTTATTTTTAATTCTTTTTTTTCATATATGAATATAAACCTATCATGGAATTTAAAAAAAAAAATCGCTGTTTTTGGAGTAGCCCACTCAGTTTTTTTTCTAAAAAAAAAAACAAAAATCAGCTTAGTTATCCTACAACATCCTATTTTCATATTCTGTGGGCGGAGGGAAGATCTGAGAAACTTTGCCGAAAAAATAAAACGCATCTAATGTACATATGTATGTGAAAGAAAATGCTAAAAAATCACTGTTTTTTTATCTACCTAATTAAGCCACACCCGGAAAAATATGGGTACATACATACATACATATCGCACCCTAAATCATAAAGTGGCACAACTCAAAATTTTTCGAAATCGAGTATTTTCATCTCAACACGAACAGATCGAATAATCTATGTACATACATACATACATACATACTGCATATCTAATCACATTAATTTTGACTCTCCTTTCAGATTTTTTCTCAGTTTTGCAATTAAATTGAACAAACGCGAACGAAATTCAACAACCAACCAATTAACAAAACGCGAAGACACATGAAATAGTGAAGAGCGAAATTATCGAAGCAATATATAGCAAAAAAACAACAGCAACAACAACAAACCAAACAACGAAATGCTCGCCACAGCAGCCGCCAGTACACAACCATCCACATTGGATGCCATCCAAACGAATATCGTCACAACAGAGATGGAGCGACGTGACTCATCAACGTCGGAGTCATCGTTGGAACATTTGGATTTGGGACGCACACCAAAGAAGTTAAGCTCACATTCATCGGCCACATCCACACCGCACACAACGGCCATCATCCACAGCAGCCATAGTCACAGTAATAACACAAATAAAACAAACAACAACACATTTAACAATAATGTTATAAAGAACGAAGACTGCATAAGCAGAGCCTCCGCCGCCAACGCAGCGCCCTTACCCATGAATGAGGGTGAGCAGCAAAACGGAACAATATCGAACCGTTCGCAGCGTCAACATGAGTCCGATGAGACTAATGACTACGATGACGATGAGGAAGAATCAACCGATGAACAGCGTTCTAAGCAGAATTCAATGAGCGCAAGAGCACAACGCCATCACAAACGTCGTAGCACACATCAGCCACGATTGGACAAGCGAACTAGCGTACATTTGGAACTGAATGCCGACGATCCGAATTCGTTGCGTAAGAAATTTTGTTTCAATCGCAACACTTCAGCCTCTGAACAGCTAACGAATAATGAATCGGGCTTTGTGGACACCAGCAGTAGTAGTAGTCATTACCTGAATGCATCAGTAGTGTCTTTGGTGGCAGCGACGGCGGCGGCGTCAACGGCAGTAACCGCTGCTACAGCGTCTTCTACGCCGCCGTCAGCGCTAGCAGCAGAAGCAGTGGCTACAACGCTGCCGCTTGCGTCACTGCCTGCTGCGATCTCACGCTCGGCTTCGCTCTCGGCTGCCGGTTCGCATTGTTCGTCATCGGCTGCTTCGTCGCCACGGGGCTGCGGCACTGCCTCATCTGTTTCCGTATCTAGTCCGGAGTCGGGTATTGGCGATAGAGATCGCGAGGATATGAAGTTTGTGTGTACCATTTGCGATGTGGTTTCAGCGACACGTCACGAATTCACAAATCACATACGATGTCACAACTATGCATCGGGTGACACTGAGAATTACACATGCGCCATTTGCTCAAAGGTAAGTTTGTGTGACAATTGGTAGTTAGTAGATAATAGACAGGAGCGGATTTACATAGGGGCAACATGGGCAGCTGCCCAGGGCGCCGTTTCAATAGGGGCGCCAAAACTAAGACAAAGAAAAAAAAATTTTTATTTACCAAAAAAATTTTTTTTCAATATTACAACAAGAATGAAAGATTTTTTCATTTTTTTTACAGAGAAAAAATTAATCAAAGTACATTTCAGAACATTGGTACAGTTCTTAACCTTCGCCCCAGTGGGACTTACATGTCGCTCATTTGCTGCATTTGCACTTTTCAAAATACACAACTTTTCAGGAAGGGAAATTTTGAGATTCAACCGCCATATGGTGCGCAAGTAAATGCAACATTTGGTTTGTATCTGAAGCGCTTAGTTTTCAACAAATCATAAAGAATTTTTTACTCAAATGAAGTATGATGTAACTAACTATTCTGCAGCATTAACTCAAAAATCACGTTTTTTGATTTATGCCGGTCCTGCAGCAAATGAGCGATATGTAAACACCAAGTTTTAGCAGCTTGTGTGCAGTAAATGACGTGAAAGATTCAAATTTAATTGAAATTTCAAATTTAAAAATCAAGTAGGCATTGAAGTATTTTTTCGGAGAAATGCGCGAGCTCACTTTTTCAAAGGAAACTAAGATCTGAATATTTTCTGTTTCTGGTTAATTTGAATAGTTCGCGCCTCTATACAATGAGCTGCGTATATTTTATGTAATCTTAAAAGTCGTTCCGAGTTAAAAACATCAAAAAAGTGTCAGTGAATTAATGTTTTTGTGAAAAGAAGAATGAGTGCAAATATGAAAAAGTTAAGCGGCGCTGCATACAAAAAACGTGCAGCCGAGAAAGTGCAGAAAGAAAAAGATTTACTGTCGAAAATCCCTAAATTTGATTGTTTTTTTTTTCAAACTCCTCGAAAAGAAAATGACTCCGTTGTTGATCATAAACAAAAAGGTAAAAATGCATAAGTCAATTGATCGAGAGCTAGGTTAGCCCAGGTAGATTCTGGGCCAGAAAGCTAGATTTCGCTACCTGGGAGGCACCCTACTGTCAAAAATTGTGAGTTTAGTTTCAGAACGAAACATTTTCACTATAAAATTGTTGCAATTTAATCATATTGTGAAATCTGTGCCACCTAATTATGATGGTTTAAGATCAGACCATTTTGAAGGTTAGAAACTGCAAAAAATGTGGTGCCTATATAAGAATCGAATCAAATTTTTTCAATCCGTAAAATATATCAGTAATGAAATGTCACCCCAGGAAGGCAAGTACGGTTTTTTTTGGAAATATTGGGGCGCGGCTTGATTTGTTTGCCCAGGGCGCTTCTAGAGGTAAATCCGCCCCTGATAATAGATAATGGATAATAGATAACAGGATAATAGATAACATATTATGTATAATAGATAAGCGCAAGGCCGTAGCCAGGATTTCATTTTGGGGGGGGATTAACTAAAAAAAAACATTTCAAATTCAAATTACATATGTACATATCTGCCCCGTTTGCTATGCTATGTGCATGAATAATTAGGTTTCGCTTATCATCAAATTTATCTGTCAAATAACTTTTTCGTCAGTGAAAAACTTATGTAGTTTTTTTTACACTAAATTACCACTAGATATATATAGACATATTCTGTTTGACGTTTTACCTTCATTTTGCAAACGAAACCGGAAAATTGAAGAGTGTAACAAAAATGCGCATTTTTAATCACCATTTTAAATCACCATTAATTTCAATGGTAAAATTTTAAATTAAGCTCTTACCCAATTAAGTTAATTATAAGTTTATGATTTTGTTAAAAAATTTCTTAGACATGCCAAAAGCAAAATCGCAGTTATCTATATCTTCTGGAAACAGGCGCCAAATTAGGTTCAGAAGAAACGGGACAGTCGCTGAACATGCAAATCGTTTAGAGAACTCACGGTTGCGTGGAATGCAGAGGAGACATGTGGCGATTCATACGAAATCAGCATTTAACTACAGACCGGATTTAAACTATATGGGACATTCTTCCCTTTTCATGGGTCGTATGAGTGAAATTTGCGTTTTTTTGTAAGTCCCAAGGGCAAACATTTAGCTATATTGGGGTAGACCTTCGCAACGAGGTGTTTTCTCACGGTCAAATGTATGTCGCTCTGTCGCGAACTGGTTCACCACAAAACCAGAGTTTTCTTATACCTGGAAATGGCAACAAAACAAAGAATGTTGTGTTCACGGAAGTTTTTAATTAATGAACAAGATGTACCTTATTTTATGAACTAATTTGCCTACTAATGTACACAGAGCCAAATAATCCTCATAAAAATAAGAAGATTGTCTCTTTGAACAGCTTCGTGGCCCAAAAAGAGGACAGAAGTCAGAGACGAAGATATTTCCATAGAGATTTCTTCTTATTTTTGGGAGGTAAATCTTTTTAATTTTATTTAAAAGTATACCTTCTTATAATAAATAAAAAACTTTCTACTCAACTTTTCTTTACGCATTATTGTTGTCGACTGTGAACCGCTAACTCAGTTTACATACCCTGCAAAAAATGCGATCACTCCGGGATACATCCGGGACAACTCGCAAGGGAGCATGCGATTATTACCCATTTGTATCTCTTTATATGGGTTGAAGTATTCTCTTTTGTTTGAGCATGTCCTATGAAGAGACTAATTGTACCCAGTTTGTACCCGAACGGGTAGCAAAGCGCACAATTGTACCCGTTTTGTACCCGAACGGGTAGCAAATGCGACACATCCATTTGTGCGACTAATTGTACCCGTTTGATACCCTTTCGGGTACAATTCGTCTACAATTAGTATACATATGTACCCGTTCGGGTACAATTGGGAACAATTGTAGACTAATTGTACCCGAAAGAGAGCGCTCCCGGACAAATCTTTTTAGAGACTCGTCGCACACTTTTTTGCAGGGTATGTATGTATATAAGACTAACTTTATAATAAATTTAATTAGATAACCCAATAAAAATAAGAAGAACGCCCTCTTTATTAATTCAAGGAGATATCCACATATATATTCGAAGATTTCTTCTTGATTTTATTAAAAAGACTATCTCATTAAAAGTAAGTAGGGATTCTTCTTAAAGAAAAACTATAGAGATATCTTCTTACTTTTGTTCTATTTTATTAGGTGGTTTTCGCTCTGTGTAGGTACCAAACGTTGTTTGAATTATTATAACTTTGAGTTTTTTGTTGTTAATAAATGTATTGTTTATAACGTTGTTTAATTTTAAAGTGTTTGCATTTCATCTAAAGGAGGGTGGTATACTACATTCCTTGCAGAAAACAAGCACAAAATATGAATGTGTAACCCATTTTTACACTCTACTCAAAGCTAAACATCAGTATATTTAGTTTTTGCGGCGCAACGAAGTAAGCCGGGTACTTGCTAGTACATATGTACATAGATACAAATAATAATTGAGACTAACTTTTTACATGATTTCTATGCTTCTAAAAAATACAATTAAGCATATTTATATTATAAAAAAAATTTAATCGCATTAATTTCGGGGGGGGGGGGGGGGGGGGGATTGATCCCTGCCATCCCCGCCCCCCCTAGATACGGCCTTGGATAAGCGATACTAAATGCAAAGTAATTTTTGTTTTCGCCCTCAGGTACTCTCATCTGCCTCCTCGTTGGACCGACACGTGCTGGTGCACACCGGCGAACGACCATTTAATTGCAAATATTGTCACCTCACCTTCACCACAAATGGCAACATGCACCGCCACATGCGCACGCACAAACAGCATCAGCACAATCATCATCGGCGGAGCTCGAATGGAACAAAGCATAGCAACGCTAACAACAACAACAACAACAACAACAACCAGCTGCCTGTAAACACCACTAGCCCGACTGATGGTGATGGCAGCCCAAACGCCGCTTTAACTGCCTTGGCCGCGGCTAATAAGCAATTAAGTCATGACTTTTCTGGCGAAGCTGTTAAATCATCAGTCACGGCAGCTGTGCCAGCAGCAGCAGCAGCAGCAGCATCGAGTGCCGCCACAATGGAGGCAATTATAGCAGATGTTGCTACTATGGGCGCCGCGATGATGTCAGATGGGGGCGCAGGTGTTAATGGTAAACGCTTACACAGCAGCGGCGTAGAAAGTTTTGAAAGTGATGGTGGTTGCTCAACGGATTCCTCGACAAGCGCCATCAGCCATAGCTCAAATAATAATCGTAATAATAAAAATAACGACATAACTGACAACATAAACAATAATAACACTAACAATTGTAATAATAATAACAACAACAACAACGTCACCGATAGCAACGGCAATGACAACACGACGAGCACAAAACACAATAATTTAAATAATTTTAAGCGCAAAAGTTGCGATGAAACAGTTCCAGCAGTTGATGCGGCGATGTTGGCAGTGAAGAGACGCATGAAAAAGACAACTACAACAACAATAAACAACAACAGTATAATTGGCGAAGCAGAATCGCTGCAAGTTGAAATGCAAGATGGCAATGGGCTCGCAGTGTCGTCGTCGTCGGCGGCGGCGGCGGCGGCCCCAGTGTCCGAAGATGAAGAGGCTGAAGAGAAACCGCCCACATTTGCCTGTCCCATTTGTCCCGTCTGTAATGCGGACGATTTTGTGGATATGCGTGCGCTCGATTATCATCTCGATACCGAACATGCCGATATAGCAGCCAAGTGTCGACACTGTGCAGTCGTATTCCGTACACACCGCCAGCTGAGTCTGCATCCGTGCACACAAGGCACTGCCAGCAGCGGTCATATGCCGTTGGTGCAATGTGTGAAATGTGGACTTAGTTTTGGCGATAGTAAAGCTTTGGAAATGCATGCACGCGAATGTGAGTCCATGCAAACACGAACTGTACGCCGTAATAGCAGCTTGAGCGATAGCTATGCGGCGTCGCAACACACAGAAGAGGCCGCCGAAGCTGAGGACGATAAAATGACACGCGAAGTACGCAATCAATTTTTCCGACAGCTCTACTTGCAAAGTCAGAAAACCCTTGGCGCACAAAATATGATCTCACCGCAGCTTCCTCAGCCAGCTATGGAACGTCAAGAGGAGGATGAGGAGAGGTGTGAAGTGGTAAGGGAGGCAGAAGAGGGCGATAGAGAGGCGCGCAACGCATGCAGTGCTGGTATTAAACAGGAAACAGATATTGACCAGACTGCAGAGCAAATGGCGCAACAATCGCACGATTCAAAGGACTTCGCCGACATACAATCCATACTGAATATGACCTCATCTTCATCCACATCGAATTTTCTCAAAAACTTCGAACAATCGGTCAACACACCATCGAGCAATTACAGCTTCGATAGAGATGAGGAGGAGGCGCAAGACGCGTTCACATCGGAATTTCGTAAAATGAAATTGCGCGGTGAGTTCCCTTGCAAACTCTGCGCATCCGTCTTTCCCAACTTGCGGGCGCTGAAAGGCCATAATCGCGTACACTTGAGCGCCGTCGGTCCAGCCGGCCCATTCCGCTGCAATATGTGCCCGTATTCCATATGCGACAAGGCGGCATTGGTGCGCCATATGCGCACACACAACGGCGATCGTCCGTACGAATGCGCCGAATGTAATTATGCTTTCACCACGAAAGCCAATTGCGAACGACATCTGCGCAATCGGCATGCGAAGACGACACGCGATGAGGTGAAACGTGCCATCATCTATCATCCGTCCGAGGATTCAACGTGCGATGATGCAACTAAAAAGCTGCATTTGTTTTCCTCGCCGGACTTCGATGACGATATAGATCTGCCGTATCAACAACATCAGCCAAAAGATCGTTCCACACCTGTATCACATCTCAAGGAAATGCTAACCGCAACAGAAAGTCCCACTTCAAAACCGATAAAGATACAAGTGAAGAGTTTGGAGAAGTTGTTGGATAAATCTGGCGGTTCGATTGGCAGTGGCTATAAGGAGCCATACGAAGAACGTCTTGCCGTTGCGCCAGTACCACCAGGCGTACAACAACCGGCAGATATCGCTCCCATCGATTTGAGTATGGACGTATTGGATTTGAGCAAGAAGCCTACAGCAAAATCTTTCGAAAAGGAATTCATGCCCGTCGCGGCAACAACAGCACCAGCGCCAGGGTTAGTCCCAAATCAGCATACCGATAACATTTTGGACGCAGAGAATAAACAAATGGATATATTTTCTTATGTAAAGGAAAATCTCAATATGCCGAAAATGTTAGAGCTTTGGAGCTTATCCGCACAAATCCCTTTCATGCCCGATTTCCGTCCACTCATGAATCAGATGTTTGCCAACTCTGCTGCAGCTGCCGCAGCCGCCGCTGCTGCTTCTAATCCATTTGTGCCGCCCAATATGGACATGACGAAGGCGAATCTATCACCGCCAACCAACATGCCGCCTTCCTTGTTGCCCCACTTGAACTCACTGATGGCCGATAAGTTGAATACGCCACCAGATCCGAAACTAAGGGGCCAAATGCTATCAAACTCTCTGATGACACCGCCAAGTCCGAATGCGAACACATCGCCTAACACGCCTACGTCGATGAATATGCCGCCACGTCACTCGCCGCACATGACGCCTACAATACTGCCCGGCGGGCCTGTCAAAATGGTCATCAAAAATGGTGTGCTCATGCCGAAACAGAAGCAACGTCGTTATCGCACCGAGCGCCCATTCGCTTGTGATCACTGTTCGGCTCGCTTTACGCTCCGTTCG
The DNA here is from genome assembly GCA_960531455.1 of Urophora cardui. NCBI lineage: Eukaryota > Metazoa > Arthropoda > Insecta > Diptera > Tephritidae > Urophora > Urophora cardui. The sequence goes on along the minus strand of OY482671.1, from coordinate 151,308,896 downwards.
AATATGGAACGTCATGTCAAGCAACAACATCCGCAATACTATGCGCAGCGTAATCGTGGCGGACATCACAGCATGCGGGGACGTGGTGCGTCCGGATCAATAACCATAAATAGCCTTTCGCATTTACAAGAAGCATTCGCTAAGGCGCACAATCAAGTCACGGGTCATCCGCATGCTCAATCTAATGGTGGGTTACCGGGCTCGCCGATATCCGAGCAGGTGAAGTACGCGATATTGGCGCAACAGTTGAAGGCTCGCAAAGATACCGACTTGCTGCAGCAAGCGTTGGCGCATGGCTCTAGCAGCATAACGGCAAATAATCATCATTTGCTTATGAATGCGGCCGGCGGATTTGGGCCAATGGGCGGACCGTCATCAAATGGTCTGCAATTTCCCTTCAACCAGATGACGCAGTCGACAAATATGAATGGCGCCATGGAAGATGATGAGCCCAAATTGATTATTGACGAGGACGAAGAAGGTGATGATGATGATGACGATGACGATATCGAAGAGATAATCGACGATAACGAAGACGAACTTGAGGAAGAAGAAGTAGAAGTACAGATTTTAAGTGAGAACGTTGGAGGCATGCGCGCACCACAACTGCCGATCATCGAACCGGTTCGTGAGGAGGTAAAGAAAGCGCCAACCTCTACCACAGGTGAGTCGGTCAACGAGACAGCCAAAAAGGTTGCCGAAACCATATTGGAACAAGCAATCAAAAGTGGACAGAAACTATCACAGACAATTGCCGCCAAAACCAGTGCAGTGCCATTTGCAGCAAAACCTTTGCCACCGAAGCCCATTGTGCCATGCGCTCCAGTGAAACCTTCTGCACCTGCAGCACCCTCAACGCCTGCTGCACCTATCACTCCAGCCAACACAATGAAAGCCATGATTGCACAAGCCGAATCGGTGGGTAAGTTCCTTAAAGAGGTCGCCAGCTCGCCGTTCAAAGACGAATCTCAAGATTTGGTACCCGTCGCAAAATTAGTCGATAACGCGACCAACAATACCGTCACATTCAACAACTATTTCCGTCCCAGTGATGTGGCCAATCACACGGAACAAAGCGACGAGGAGGGCTTGGTCGCCTCAGGCAGTGCCAGCGAAAGCAACAACTCCGGCACCGAGGATGCAGCTACACCAGTGGAACCGAAAAAGAAGTCGGCCTACAGTTTAGCACCGAATCGTGTTTCGTGTCCCTACTGCCAACGCATGTTCCCCTGGTCGAGTTCGCTGCGTCGCCACATACTCACCCACACCGGTCAAAAGCCATTCAAATGTTCACACTGTCCGCTACTCTTCACCACTAAGAGCAATTGCGATCGTCATTTGTTGCGCAAGCACGGCGATGTGGAATCAGCTGTGTCCGTGTATGTGCCAACCGAAGATGTCAACGAGCCAATACCGGTGCCAAAATCCGTGGAAGAGATCGAACAGCAGCAACGTGAGCGTGAAGCGGAAGAGCGTAAACGCAAAGCCGAAGAAGCGCGATTGGAGCGTGAACGGCGTGAGACGCAGGAGCGGTTGCAGCAGGAACAGGAACAACAATCTAAACTTTTCCAGCAGCTACAGCAACAACTCAGTGCTACCATGAACCCAACAAGCAATCCATTAGGCCAGGCAGAGGCTGATGCGCGCACTAAAGACAGCCTTTCACAGCTCAATGCCGATTTGCCGTACAAGTGCCATTTGTGCGAGAGCTCCTTCGGTGAGCGCTTCGTATGCTTGGAGCATATCAAGGTGCAGCATTTGCCCGAATTTACGCTACTGCTATCGAAGGGTGCCATCGTCAGCGATGCCGAGGCCAATCAGACACAGCTGATCGAAGACGAGGAGAGACGCATTAGCGAAGAGGCGGCAAACGTTTACCCGCTACTGCCCAAATTGCCGGCGTACACAAACCGTAAGGTGATTTGCGCTTTTTGTGTGCGGCGTTTCTGGTCCACCGAAGATTTGCGTCGCCATATGCGAACCCATTCGGGTGAGCGGCCCTTTCAATGTGAAATCTGTTTGCGTAAATTTACGTTAAAGCACAGCATGTTGCGCCACATGAAGAAGCACACGAATCGAGGACCAAATGGAGCGCTGGAGGGTGGCGATGGCGCCGGAATGGGTAATAGTGGCTCGGATTTCTCGGATGATGAACAAACACTGACATCCCATACAGCCGCATCGACAAACTTCAGCACAACAACAGCAACGACCACCGCACAAGCCGTGACAGCAACGCCAATGCCGACAAACACAATTGCAACCCTGGCCGCCTTACGTACGCCCAAAATTCAAGAACTATTGAGCAAAGCAAATGAATGGCGTAGCAGTCATTTGATTGGTAAACAACAAAAGGAGAATATTGCCGAAGAGCAGCAACCGAATGGCGTGCATAGTGATCTTATTGGAAATTTGCTGGGCATCAGCGATCAGGGTATTCTAAATAAGCTGTTGTCTTCCGCAGATGAAGCGGCGAAACTCTTGGGCGTTGAGAAATAAATTGGATGGCATGATGATGCTTCTGAAAAGTGTCGCACAAACCGTGTATGTACATAGGTATGGCTGGCTTCGGGCCGTTGTGAAGCCCAATGAACGAAGGTTTCTATTACAAATAAACCAGTGAATAAGCACGAATGTCATGGTCGAATTTAAAAGACCCGTTACCTCTCACCTGTTTTTTTTATCGATGGCATAAACAAGTTGCTATCAAAGAATGTAGGATTCCTTATAAATAAATATATGTATCATGTGACTGATCGCTCTGGTAAACACAGAAACACTGTACATACATACGTAATATGTATACTTATGTAAACACCAAAGATGTTAGAATTCACTAAAATGTTTTAAGGCCGTTGATTTATATATGTATTGCTTGCATACGCAAATACTTTCTATGTCATATTATTATTTGAATTTGAGTCAAAATAGTAATATTAACAAAGCTACTTCACCTCTTAAGAGAGCGTCAAAAACAGTGCTACATATTTATTATTTCCGATTTGTCAAAAATAGTCTTAGTGTGAAACGAAGAATTAAAAAGAAAGTCGTAGAAAAATACTTTGCTTTTTAAAGCCAATCCCAAAGATTACGTGCCAGCTTACGAAAGAAGTAGCAGAATTTTCTTTTAAAAATGTCACATTCACGTAAGTCATTTTTATATTGAAAATATTGCTATGAGCGGCGCAAGGCAAATTCATTATATGGTAATGGCAGGGCGAATTCGGCAATATTCGCCTCGATTCGCTGTAAGTTTTTGTCCATCAGAATGTCAAACTCAAAGTCAAATATTTCTTTGTATGACATTATTCTGTACACGGCCGAGTTAAAAACGAGAAGAAGAAGAAGTCAGCTGTTCACTTACCATTACCATATGAATGAATTTGCCTTGGAGCGGCGCGTTGCATGTGCCCACTTTGTCAGCTGGCAAATGAACTTTGCTGAAAAATGAAAAAAGTTGATTTTATTATAATTTTGTTTTTTAATAATAATTTATTTAAGTAATAGTTATGTCTTTCAATTATACAACGAAATGAAAATGTCAAATCACGATGTGCTTATATTCAGGGCGTCCTATAAAACCTTTCATTTTACAACAACTCATCATACATAAATACTAGCCACCACTGTTGCTATGCAGCGCAAATATTAGTTTTTAACCCTTAGTAAGCGATGATAATGAATTATTATGATTTTTTTTGAATTGAAATAATGTATTCCAGTAGATTTTTAAAATTATATATGCATGTAGACATGAATACATAAATATCCATATGTACATATATGAAAAATTGCATAAACAGTGCATTTGTATAAAAAAAAAATTAACTACAAAGTATATACCAAAGTTTTTCTGCAAAAATATATACATGTACATACATGTACATATTTATAAATAAATATGCATGTGTATACACCCAAATGTAAAATATTAAATAAAAAATAAAAAACATGTCATGCACACGTCACAAAACTTATCTACTTAAATAAATTAAGCGTCTCAATATTTATAAGGCTTTTTTTAATTAATTCTTTTTTTTTTTTTCAAATAGACTTTTGCCTGATTTTGAGGTTATGCTTGACAAATTAAAAGACTTAAGTAATACTTACATATGTATGTATGTACATATGTACATATTATAAAACATAATTTAAATATCATAGTAGCTAAGCAACGATGAACTGCGAAAATGCCTTCAATAGAATTGAAAATGTAGGTACTTAAATAACTACTAAATATAAGAACTTAGAATATTTAAAAATTAAACATTTTATTTTTCATTCTTTTGAACTATGAACTACTTGAATTAGTATAAAAAGTTTGTATATTAAAAGAGGCCTTCAAACCGCAAAGTGACTTATAAAATTTTTTAAATAAAATCAAACAATATTACATTGTAAATTACTCAAAAAAAAAAACAGAAATAAATTTAATATAAAACAATTATCAGTCGCTTTGTAATTATATGCGCTATCTACATACATATACATACATATATAAAATCAATATCATAATTGTTAACTTTACGGTTTTTGAAGTCTACTTGTAGTTTTACATACTATGTAAATTCTAAATACATATGTACATATAAATAGTATTTATTAAAAATAATTTAAGCGATAAATTTAATGGCCTTAAAAATTACTCAAAATTACGAGAGGTAAATTTATTAATACAAAAGATATGTAATAAAAAATATACAGCAATAACCAAAGTATTCTTTTTTCAAAATCTTATAGGAATTTACACTATAGTGTAACTACATTTATAGATATTTATGTACGTATGTATGTATATCTGAGATAAATCTTGTAAAAATCAGAATTTAAATAAAATTTAAATTACTTGTAATTGTCCAAATGTCATGTATGTACTTAAACGAAGACAAAGCAAAATAAGAAATTAAATAAATGAAGTGAAAAGAAAACAAAAAAAATTTTGTTACATTTTATTTGGCGGACATTTAGGTAGCCTCTTCCATTTTAAGCGAAGGTGGCCAAGCAATGTGACTAACGTAGCCATACGACAACATTTTACATTATATAGCAGCCCACCCGCTCTATTGGTTCGTTGTTGAGCGCCAAAGTGGTGTTATAGTAGCCCATAGCGAGCCATCGTTGTGCGAAAGGTTCCTTAACCTAGGCCCAACAACGGTAAAAACACTACCCAAAAGTAGTGATGAGTGTAGCCGGAGTGGAATCTAGCCATGGGTAATGGCGCAATTTTTTTTGGCGCTGATACCATAACACCAGCGCCAACCGTGGCGCCAGCGCACGGTTTTGGCGCAATAACACCTTTAGCGCAATTGCCATGGAATAATCGATAAATAACACTTGTTTGCTTCTTACTGTCTACTATCCCCGTTTGCGTTGGCGCAATTCTGCTTACATACACGCAGTTCCAATAATTGCGCCACAATTAAATTTAATTTTAAAAATCATTTGCATATATTTGTGAAAATATGCTGGTATCTCGTTTTGTTGCATCTTCATTATGGAATACGAGGGTCGGCTCCACCCTATTAAAAAGAAAGATTCCGGTTCGGGCGTATTATATCGAAATTCCCCCTTGCCATTTACCATGCGTAACAAAAATATACTATATGCTAATAAATATTTTATTTAATTTATTTTGTATTATATTTTTCTCTCCTATTCACAGATGATGTCAATTTTGTCTTTCTTTGTGAAAGTAAAATATCAATACCCTTTCGTATTAACGATGGTTCGGTATTGGCGTTAGCAAACATAATTGTGACGGTATCATATACGCTGTGCTGTTATTGGCTTTGTGGTGGTGCCATTTTACACTAGCGCTATATTGGTGCTGGTGTTAGCGCACGAAATTGAGTCAGTGTTACGCCGAAACTCCACAAAACATCAATTCTGTTACTTTTGTCGAACATTATCATGTCTAAAATCCATGTTTTCATATGCGTGGGCACTTCATTATGTTAGACATAATTTGCAAAATGGCGCCGAATTGGCATGCCGTGTACGCAGAAGCACTTTAAAAAAGAATTGTTTAAAATTGGCGATGATGCTCGCAAACTGTATATATCGTCGTACCATACGAAAACTAACATCATATTTTTTGTGGCTGACGAAAAGTAACAAGTTCGACTTTTGGCTGACGAAAAATAACAAGTTCGACTTTTGGCCGACGAAAAATAACAAAATCGACTTTTGGCTGACGAAAAGTAATAAGTTAGACTTTTGGCTGACGAAAACTATCAATTTCGTTGAAACAACAACAATTTTAATGTAAAAACAGTATATAATTGCTGATACTTTTCGTCAGCCAAAAGTCGATTTTGTTATTTTTCGTCGGCCAAAAGTCGATTTTGTTATTTTTCGTCTGCCAAAAGTCGATTTTGTTATTTTTCGTCAGCCAAAAGTCGAGCTTGTTACTTTTCGTACAGATTTTTTTTATTAATAGCTTTCGCCAGAAATTTTAAATATGTTAGTTTTCGTATGGTACGACGATATGCACTTAGGGCCGTTTACTCAAGCTCCGGTTAAGCACTTAACCACAGATTTTTGTCCGGTTAAGCAATTTATTTGACAGCTCACCATACAATTTACGTCAAACTAACCAGCGATTAAATTAATCAGATGTTGAGTAAACGGCCCTTAATGTTCTTTTTATTTATTTTTTAAGCCAAAACACTCAAGCAAAATGGACGCCGTGCGAAATTTCACGTTCCCTGTGGAGATGTTGCCACTGTGAATTTTTCGCTGAAATTAAAAATTAGCTGTCAAATCATCAAACTGACAGCTCATGTTAAGGCAATCTTGTTAAAGCAATTGCCTTGACATCTCTGTTATACCAGAAGACAGAGGCGGTCTCCATTTGAATTCTATGTTATAATGGTGCTTGTGATGACAGAATTCTGTTTTGAGGCGACGCCGGGTTATATTGGAATAGCGCAACATTGAGTTGGCGCTAAATTGAGTTGGCGCATTTTCCAAATCGGTGTTAGCGCAATAACACCAGGGTTGGCGCTGGCGCAATTGCGCGGCGCAGCGCAGTGTTATCCATGCCTAGTGGAAGCCCTTGGCCGAATATAAATACGGTCGCTCGGGTACCCAGAACTGACTGCCATGGGAACGGCATTTTCACATACTCTATGACGTCTGCATATCAGACCTGGGTAATATCAAGTACCAGTACGACTTGTGACAAGTACATTTTAAAAGAATTGTACTAGTACTAGTACTTGCATTCCCAAATTTTCAAGTACTAGTACAAGTACAAAGAATTGAATTGGTTCAAGTACATTTTTCAATTATTTTCAAGTACATTCAATTCTTTTCAATTACTTTGAAGTATTTGCTAAAAATTCAATTCTTTTTAAATTCTTTGTACTTGTACTTGTACTAGTACTTGAATATTCTGAAAGTACTTGGTACGGACTCATTACTTCAAGATCAAAATATAAAGTATTTAAGTACGTAATAGTCCAATTACTACTCAGTATTACCCAAGTACGCTGCATATAAATATGTATCTATACTTTTTGTGGTTGTCCTAGTTCATATTTTCATTAGGTGAAAAAAATTAAAATACTGTTTAATCGTAATATTACAGTTGGGTATAAAAGTATTAACAATTTGAATTTTGTCGCTATTGCTATTAATCATGTCTATCAATCTTTTGCCGTGGCAATATTTCATGTCAATATTAGTTTTGTTCGTTTACGGATATTTTTTGATGTTTTTCGAAAACTTTTGAAAACAAACACTTTGTCGCCGTTTTTTTACGCCAAATCTCCAACAGAAGAGAACCAAGTGAGAGAGAAAACTGACATTTCATTTTGTGAGAAGCTGTTGAATTCTGTTGGACACATTTTTGCCAACAGCAATTTTCCAACAGGAAAACAGCTGATCAAACAACAGCTGACTTGAATTTTTGCAAGTAACGAGATTTGCAAAATATACACATCAATTATAAAATTGGAAAAATACACTAAATTGGCAACATATATGGATAAATTAAATATGCAAAATAAGTTACATACTTTTTGCGAAGTATTTATATGTATATTATGTACCTTAGTAAATTGTAATCTCCTTTGCGGGAATATATATTAACGGGGCCGCTGTGGTGCAGTGGGGAATGGTGTGGCGGACAGTGGCTAGTCTGCCATACCAGAGGTCATGGGTTGGATCCCCAACCTGGATAGAGGGAAAATTTGTATATAATGATCCACGATCCGATAACAATTAATTTTGCAGAGGGTAGGGGTGGTCTCACAGATCACAAAAAACAAAGTACTACCCTCCGGACGCTTATAGTTAAGGAGACATTCCTTGTTAAATTAATGTATGTATGTGTAGAACATCTTTCTGCGTTGGCGGATTTTGGCAGTGCTTCAATAAAATTACCCTCAGCCGGCAGAATTCTCTTTCTGGATTAATATCCATGGAGCAATCCACAGTTGTTTTGTATAGAACACCTTTTGCCTTCAACCGCGCTTTACAAAAATAACCCTCAGCCGGGAGAATTCTATTTCTGGAGAACTTTAATATTATAATTTAATAATAGTTGAAAGTCTTAAGATAAGATGAATTATCATCTACAGAATATTTCCTGAAAGTTTCACTGAGCCTGGATAGACAACAAATTCTAACTAAAACCCAATTATCCGGATTTTAAAAATAGCAGCCACTCTAGGCAGTGGGTGGCACACCCTCCGAGAGTAGTTCTGCAGTGGGTCGGCTTCAGTATAATGCGCCCGCCATATTTATTTTCAAACGACTGGAACTTTCGGGAAATCTTCTATGGATGTTAATTTTACTAATTATAACACTCCCGATCGCTCCGCAGATATAATTCGAGAAAGGAAATTTTGCTGGCTGGGGCTATTTTTTTTAAAGCGCGGCCAAATGCCGCCAACGCAAAAGTTTGTTCTACTCAAAAGTACTGTGGATCGGTCCATAGAGGGTTATTTTTTTAAAGCATGGCCAGTAGGGTGTCCCGAAATATTTTTTTTTGGATTTCCATAACGCAAGACCCCTCAAAATTTGCGGTTTTGATCGCAAATTACGAAACAAGTTTTAAAAACTAAATACAATTAGATCTTCAGGGCTCTACCGATCTTTAAAGTTTTGCGGTTTTGTCATTCATGCAGAACGCCCACTTACCACAGCATATATTACATCCGCATATTGTTTGCATGCTTACTATGTCATTAATTTCGTTCTTATAAGTTCTATTCGCTTAATTTTTTATGCAACTTACTTTTAAGTGCAAAAATCTGAATTCCATGTAGTTACAATGAAAATACTCGTACATACACATATTTTCTACAATGGGTTTGATTCGGATTCTGCATTTTATTTGCCTTTCAATCGTGGAAAATCAATTCGATAAAAAAAAACAATACGGTTCTTTAACTAAAGCATAAAGTTCTTATTTGCCTAAAATTTAATTTTATAACGTTACGAATATTCTGGAATCAGAAAAGATTTAGAAGCGACTACAAGCCCTGGGCGAAGGTACTAGTATGCAGTGTTGTCACCGCAAAATTGGTTTTCATACGTTCAGTGTTCCCGCGAGGTCAAGAAAGTTTGGATCGTAAAAACAGAATAATATATGTATATTGTTTTTAAGTATCATCTCAGAGAAAAACTATTAAAACTTCATATAAAATAAAATGCTTTAACTTCATAACGATATGTTATTTTTTATTATTTCTAACATGCAAAAAAAAAATCCATCCAATTCAAATATACACATATTGACACTAAAATAGGTGTAAAAATTATTCCTTCGCAGCCTTACAGAATTCGTAATTAAAATTATATGAATAATGTACTTTACTAAAGCGAATTATGTTAAAATTATTTCATTTAATTTATTTAAACGAAAGTCATATCAGATAAACAAAAATCCCCTAAACACAGAAATAGGTTTGCAGCACTTTTTTTAATTTTAAAAATAATTCAGTTAAAAATTCTTTATTAATTAATTTTTTTTAGGTAGTACAGTCATATGAAAAATAATAGGGACACTTGCCTTGAAATATTTCAAAGATCGATCCTGCTTCAATTTCTAAACAATGGTCAAAACTTATACATTAATTTCTTGCTCAGATGTCTCCGAAGTAAGGAACAGTTATTTAATCGCTCATTTTTTGCGTCGTTTCATAATGGCTGATGATTTTGTGGAGTGAGTTCGTTTCAGCTTGTGAAAAATAATAGGGACACGAAAGTTCAATTAAATTTTTTTTCGAAAGGGTGGAGATTTTGGTAGATAATATAAAACTAATTCACTGAATATCAAATAAAGTTTTATAATATACTAAGTTTTTAACCCTATAATACCATCAGGGAGTCAGAATGGGTCGAGGAGACCCCTGCACTATTCAACTTATAGCAAAAAGAAAAAAACTCCAAAATAAGTGTTTTTCGCGCCGGGAAATTGACGAAATGTGAAATTGCTTTGAAATAATATTGGAAAATGATGTAAAATATAACCCAAAAGCATAAACACGTGGACGGAAGCCAAAAATATCCCCACTGGTTCAAAGGAATATTATAGTCACAATCTCAAGCAGAAATACCGAAATTTGGACAGAAAGTTTTTTAAATTAATTAAATGCAATAAATTTGTTTCTCTGTACTTATATGGTTAATCTCAATAATAAAATAACTTTTGAGTATGACATTTTTATTATTTTAGCTCTAAAGTTTAGGTTTCTAAATATATGAAATTAACTAAATTTCAGATCTCGGTAGAGCCCTCAAGATCGAATTCAATTCCGGGTTTTTTACTTTTATTGTGACATGTATTCAATTACGCAACTTTTGATACCTCTTGCGATAGCGTAGCTCGAAAAAAAACTTTTTTTCATACATGAACGGGACACCCTAATGGCCAGGGCCGGGTGCATTAAATTGAAATCTCTTCTGCGGGGCAGCAGACGCGAAGACATACTGCGATGGAAAACAGTATGGACATGGGTACAAAGAAAAGCAATTGTTAGTGTGATAATTATTACAATGAAATCCTATTTATTAGATAATAACAGCGAACCCCAGCGGGTTAGGGGGTCTAGAATATACCCGTTGTAAGGAATGCCTGTCGTAAGACGCGACTAAAATCCACCGGCCTAGAAGGTTGATGGCCAGGAAAAATCGTTCGCACGACAGTCGGGCTAGTGTCAGAAGGGACTAGTACCCGAGCGTACCGGATTTATCCGGCAAAGGACTGTCACATCCCCTACACTCCCCAAAACCTTCGGGGAGTGTCTTGGTGGCTACAACAACAACAACATGAAGTTAATTGTATTGCAGATACATACATACATATGTGCATATATCTCCACTGTTTTCAGGCAGAATTGTAACTCCATTAGCATTTATATAGAACAAACAGTGCCGATTTATTGTAAAAGAGAGTTCCGGATGCATTTCCGAACTTCAAAAAACCTTTTTGCGAGCCTATGCGAACGATTTTTAGATTGAGGAGGTTATCGCGAAGTGACAAAAGACTGACCAAAACGAAACCCAAAACGAATCAAAAGAAATTAAATAAGAAAAAAAACTATGTTTTATTTTATTATTTTTATGTTATATGTACATACATATATACATAATTAACAGCAATAATTTCCACCAATTTTATTATCATTTTAATTTTAATCCTTTTTATCCTTTGAATTTGGGGCTTGTGAATGTAAATAAAAATCAGCTGTTTGCCAAAGCTGTTGAACTCTGCAAATTTTGTGTTCGTTTACCTCTTACGATATTTTTCTCTTGTGAGAGGATAGGTGACATTTTTCTCCAACACCTGGCTGTTGGAGGCTGCTGAGTAAATGCTGTTGGAGAAAGTACGCGAACGAAGCTATTATTGTACAATATTTTTCAAAAGCAACCCTGAGTGAACAGATGCTCTCGTTTGCGTTCGCCGGCTGTTTGTTTTTACTTGTGATTTTCCTGAAGTGATATCATCGCCTATTTCCATATAATTTAAACTTTTTACTGCATTTAAGTGTGTTATAAACCGCCCGTACTCAACTCTTTCATGATCACCTCTCTGCTTGGTAGCACTGCGTCATCGATTCTTAAACGCGCATCATCCACAATGACACGGGGAAGAGCTCTGCAGAATGTCGTACATGAATTGGAAAAGTTTGCACCATTGAGCTTAGCTGAAAAATGGGATAATGTTGGTTTGCTCATCGAGCCGCATAAAGCCAGGTAACGAATGCTGTGCATTTAAGTATATATAGGAAAGTTAACTCGAACACTTTTCCGGTACACTTTCAAACAGGCCCATTCGTAACATTTTGCTAACCAATGATCTAACAGAGCGTGTAATGCAAGAAGCTGTGGAAAAGAATATCGATTTGATTATTTCATATCATCCACCAATATTTGCCCCATTAAAACGTATAACACAAAAGTGAGTAGGAAACTTTGAGAAAAGTTCCAATAATTACTATGTACATATGTAAATGTGAACTTAACTGAGCTTTTTCTCTGTAGGAATTGGAAAGAACGTATCGTTTCCATTTGCTTGGGCGAAGGTATCGCATTATATTCACCACATACAGCATGGGATGCAGTTCCTGGTGGGGTAAATGATTGGCTTGCCTCTGCATTGCCATGCGTTGATATGCAGCCAATACAGGTATGCTTTGATTGCAATATCTTATATTATAAATGCGAAATGGAAATTGTGTTTAAACTCAATTGGCGAGAAAACCGCTGAACGGATCCTCACGAAACTTTGCACACCTAGGTATTTTCACCCGGTAATTGCTATAGGCATATTTTTAATCTGATTAAAAGTCAGGGATGGGCACCTCCCATACAAAATTTTCCTTTTTTTCGTAATATCTCTTGAAATATTTGTACTAGAATAATGAAAATTTTTGTGAAGGAATAATACAAAAATATATAATCAACGGATAAACAATTTAGGTCTTGGTAAAACAGGGATGGGCACTCTCCTCCCATATAAACTGAAATTTTCAAATCGAATATCTCTGGAAATATTTGTAGCAGGGTACTGAAAACTGGTTTGAGGGCATATGAGATAACTATGTATTAAACGGGAAAAACACTAGGTCTTGGCAAAGCAGGGATGGGCACCTCCCATACAAACTGAAACTTTCACAGCGAATATCTCTGGATATATTTGTAGTAGGGTACTGAAAACTGGTGTGAGGGCATGTGAGATAACTATGTATTAAACGGGTAAAACTGCTAGGTCTTGGTAAAGCAGGGATGGGCACCTCCCATACAAACTGAAATTTTCACATCGAATATCTCTGGAAATATTTGTAGTAGGGTACTGAAAATTGGTGTGAGGGCATGTGAGATAACTATGTATTAAACGGGTAAAAACGCTAGGTCTTGGTAAAGCAGGGATGGGCACCTCCCATACAAACTGAAACTTTCACAGCGAATATCTCTGGAAACATTTGTAGTAGGGTACTGAAAACTGGTGTGAGGGCATGTGAGATAACTATATATTAAACGGGAAAAACACTAGGTCTTGGCAAGGCAGGGATGGGCACCTTGCATACAAACTGAAACTTTCACAGCGAATATCTCTGGAAATATTTGTAGTAGGGTACAGAAAACTGGTGTGAGGGCATGTGAGATAACTATGTATTAAACGGGTAAAAACGCTAGGTCTTGGTAAAGCAGGGATGGGCACCTCCCATATAAACTGAAACTTTCACAGCGAATATATCTTGAAATATTTGTAGTAGGGTACTGAAAACTGGTGTGAGGGCATGTGAGATAACTATATATTAAACGGGAAAAACACTAGGTCTTGGTAAAGCAGGGATGGGCACCTCGCATACAAACTGGAATTTTCACAGCGAATATCTCTGGGAATATTTGTAGTAGGGTACTGAAAACTGGTGTGAGGGCATTTTAGATAACTATATATTAAACGGGGAAAACACTAGGTCTTGGTATAGCAGGGATGGGCACCTCGCATACAAACTGAAACTTTCACAGCGAATATCTCTGGAAATATTTGTAGTAGGGTACTGAAAACTGGTGTGAGGGCATGTGAGATAACTATGTATTAAACGGGAAAAACACTAGGTCTTGGTAAAGCAGGGATGGGCACCTCCCATACAAACTGAAACCTTCACAGCGAATATCTCTGGAAATATTTGTAGTAGGGTACTGAAAATTGGTGTGAGGGCATGTGAGATAACTATGTATTAAACGGGTAAAAACGCTAGGTCTTAGTAAAGCAGGGATGGGCACCTCCCATACAAACTGAAACTTTCACAGCGAATATCTCTGGAAATATTTGTAGTAGGGTACTGACAACTGGTGTGAGGGCATGTGAGATAACTATATATTAAACGGGAAAAACACTAGGTCTTGGTAAAGCAGGGATGGGCACCTCGCATACAAACTGAAATTTTCACAGCGAATATCTCTGGAAATGTTTGTAGCAGGGTACTCAAAACTGGTGTGAGGGATGAGATAATTACGTACTCAACGGACAAAAAAAAAAATAAGAAAACTATCTTTGACGTCAGAAATGATATTTTTCTATGTAACTTTTTTGGACTAACTCAATATGCTAATATTTTAAAAGCACGTGGTGTGAAACCCGCGGGTAACCTCTAGTACTAGATATGTAGGTACTAAGTTCTGGTCAAACTCAGTAAGTTAGGTCGTATTTTGCTTAATTCACGCGATTTCATGGCAAAATTTTATTTTTTTCTATTTGCCACGGAATTGCTGGGCCACAACCGCTGGATTTGAAAAAAGGTAGGGATACTTGGCTCTCAAAACTCGAATTCATTTTCATCCGAAGGCTATTTTTAATCAGGCCTGATTGTAGTATGGCATCAATGCACGGATGTAATTTCGAATCGCTTTCCAGAATCGAAAGAAAATTGTTATTTGTCGTATATGTATTTATATACATATTTATTGTTATTTTTTTATACAAAATCAGCAACTAATTTTACTTACACTCTACTTAATTATGCATAGGTACAATTTACAAATATTTAAAAAGTAATCTTACGCATACGCTCAAATGCATACATATCAGTGGCGGATCCACGGGGGGGGGTTTTGGGGGTTCAAACCCCCCCCCCCCTTTTGGTTTATCATAGATCCCAAATTAATGCATTTATAGCTTCTGCGCCCAAATTTCCCAAACTGATCAAGGAAAACTCTATCATTCCAAAAGCAATGGTTGGATGGGTTTAGCTGTCCAAAGAAAAAAACTTGCCATTTATTTTCATTTATTTTCAGATTATATTTTATATGCACATATATATATGTGTGAAAAGACAATTTCGCACTTGTCGTCCATCGAAAAAGATGCGAGCATAGTAGGTAGTTGAAAGAAATACAATTAAAGTACAGCGTTTGACATGCACAATGTAAATGGCTCGTTGGCGTAGCTGTAGCGCCTTTGATTCGCATTTTGTCGATCGCGGTTCGAATCCTGCCTGCGGTTGGTATTTTTTTTTTTGTTTTTTTTTATTTATTTAAAAATTAAAAAAATATTTAAAAATGAATAAAAAAATATATATTTTATTCATGTATACTGGGCACACCACATAACATCCAAAATATGTACCTACATGCGAAAAAAGTTCATGTAGGTACCTTTGGACGCACGTGCATAAAATAAAATTTGTCAAATGCTATTCGTAAATTGCCAAAGCGCAAATTTATTTTCTTTTCTTTCTTAAGCCCATATGACACTAGATACGTTTTTTTTTTTTGGTATTCTACCAGGTTTTTTGTGTGAAGGAGATGGTCAAATAGAGTTTTGCGTTGGTGCAAGCGAGCAAGCTATATTGAAAAAAACCAAGGTAGGTTTTTTGGCATTCGGTCATTTTTTCTTACAATTGTTTCAATTTGACAACTAGAATATAAATTATATTTAAAATAAAAAATATGTATGTATATGGAAATACAAATTTTAAATTTGCCACTTGTAAGCTTCTGCTTTGGCCGCAAGGGTAAAGAAGAAGTCCGGAAGAAAAATTATATTACTGGCTTCCCTTTATAACATGGAATACACAGCTATCCTTCCCTTTGGGTTTCATAACTTTTTATTTCAGTAATTTAAATTAAAATTTCCAAAAAAATTAATTTTGAAATAAATATGTATTATTTTGATTTAGTTTGAAGTTTAATGTCAATCAAATTGCTTTTGAGTGAGTATTTGTCTCTTTTCAACCTACAGGAGAATTGTTTTTGTATTTTGACTTCAGGTGGCTTTTCCAAACCAAAAAAACCAAGGAAAAAATGTAGTGTCATATAGGCATTATCCCTATTTTTATCGGGATTGTACAGAATTAATTTGGTCAGAAATGTCTGAATCGTTGGAGAAATTGCCTTTTTCAGAGGCATTTCGCAATTCTTGTTTAATTTAATCTTTTAAAAATTTGAGTATATAAACACAAGAACTTCAATAAAGTAAAAACTCTATTAAAAATATAAATATAACCAAAAAGTACTACATGCATATATTCTTATTTATTTTGGCTTTAAATGCAAGGGTAAGTGAAATTGATGATCAATTTCCCACCAATACCATACGATACTCATTCGCATGTACCAATGCAAAAATATACATACATACGTTAGACATGTTATTTAGAACTTCAATTGAAATCTCCTGCACTTTATGTGATGACATACATATTGTTAATTTGGAGGGTTTTGAGTTTGGTATTTTTAAGGTCCGGGAAAGGCGCAACTAGTATATAGAATAATAATAGTAGGTGGTATTAGTCCATATTTTCACCAGCGTCTGCCCTTAAAAAACATCTTCCAAAAAAAGAAATTTTCAAAACCCCCCCCTTGCTGAAATCCTGGATCCGCGCCTGATACATATGTATGTACATCCACCTGCTACCTGCCAACTTTTTCAATCGCAAAATAATACTCATATTGAAATTTCAACTGCACTAATCCTTTTACTTGGCGCATCTATACAGATTGGACAGCTTTACCCAAATTTGGTTTTAGTTCCTAAACTTATTTAAATTACTGTTTACGTTAAAACACAAATTATGAGCGATATTTCACAGATTCGCCTTCACGTTCCCGCTCCTCCATAATAGCTACCATTTCAAATTCCTTCATACCTTTGGTAGGCGATTTTTCCTCTTCCTCCGTTTCGCCACATTTGTGATAGAAGCACATTCTCAGAAAATAGATTAGAAGCAAAGGTAAGGGCGTTACCAAAGAATTGGCCACCGGTACCGCACATGTCATATCCGCTTGGGGTTGTGGCAATGTAAAACTCAGCATAAAAACAGCTATACCAATATTTTGTATGCCCGTCTCAATGGCAATGGTGATGGCGTCTTTTCGCGATTGTCCCAATAGAGTTGCGATAAGCCAGCCGAGAATGTAACCCAACCAAGGCAGGATGCAGCTACCGATGAGAAGCTGTGTGGTTTAAAAAGTATATACAAATATATGTACATACATACATATTTAATTGAATTATAATTAAAAAAAGAATATTTGGGAGCCGTCTGAGCAGCTCATTTATTTGCTCAATTAGTGTACATACCTTCGGCGTGAACAGCTTAAACATGTACGAATTGACCAAACAAGCAAAAACTGTTATCGCAACAATGAGTATCAACGACAGCGGTTTGAGTAGCTTCGCAAATGTTTTCGCCATTTGGGGTGCATATTTTTGTAGCATAACACCGATAGCAATTGGTATAACCAATGTACATGAGATCGATGCAATCGCTTTGTAGGGAATAACAAAATTACCATCACGAAATATTAATGCACCCAATGTAAATATCCACATTGGCATCATACCAAAAGCTGCCAAATTAGTTATTGCCGTCATTGTAATGGACAAACTGAGATTACCATTGAGCAGTACGGCGAATACATTCGATGAGCCACCAGCAGGCGAAACGCCCAAAAAGAACAAACCCAAACGTAATTCGATCATGTCGTGAAAAAGAAAATAACCGATGGAAAAACTGAGTACAGGCATGACAACATATTGACAAAATAGTCCGATGGCAGGACCAACTGGACACAGGATGATTTCCTTTAGTGTAACCAAATCGAGTACGGCACCGAAATTAATATAGATCACCATTACAAAGCATGCGAGGGTGATATTAAAAATCGTATCGAGCACTGTTAATGCTCTTGTCACAATGATAAGCATTGACTCATGTGATATTTCCGGCTCATACGAGCTAAGGTCAGCAGCATCACCGTCTTTGCTGCTGCGCCGCAGTTCCACACGCACTCGTGTATAGCCTAAAAGTTTGGCGTTAATAGTGAAATTACCCTTAATCATTATCGTTGCATCCTTGGCGGTGCTAATTTTCGTCTTGACTTGATCAATGCTTGCAACTGCGTCGTCATCTTGTTTAATGTGCACATGGAAATCTCGCCTCCAACTTGCTGGTATACCGTTAATTATTAAAACCACTGTTTGCGTGTGGGTCATCGTCATATTTAACTTTTGATATTCAAATTGTACAGACCAGTGACGAGCAATGGCATGCGAGGGCGAATCGCGATCATTATCTGCAGCGCTATGCACTTCGTTGTTTACCGTTACTATGGCCGAAGCTACGATCAGCAAGGCACTCAGCGTGGTGGAGAGTAGCAATGTACTTTTGATTCTCATTTTTTTTTCTATTGCTTTCCTTTTGTTCGTACTTAAATTTCGTTGAAACGCAAAATTCACTGTTGCTCTTTACCGTCTTAAGTTCGTATAATGAATGACTTGGCTTATAGTTCGGCAGTTGACAAATTTTGTGCGCTGTAAAAGTGGTCTACTGCCACAGGCGCCGTTAAACGACGATGACTTTGTTTTTCAATCATTGTTGAGCTTTTTCCGATTAATTTACAACATTACCGGTTCGTATACTGATTGTTAATTGCATTACTCTCACATATATATATATTTACATATGTACATTAGGTCTAATGTATCCCTGCAAAAAATGCGATTAATCCGGGACGTGTCCGGGATAAATCGCAAGGGAGCATGCGACTAATACAATTTTACATCCCTTTATATGGAGTGAATTGATCGCATTTGTTCGAGCATGTCCTATGAAGAGACTAATTGTTCAACTTGTATACCCGAACGGGTACCAATGTAGATTAATCGCTTTCATCCCGAACGGGTACAAATGTAGATCAATCGCTTTTATCCCGAACGGGTACAAATGTAGATCAATCGCTTACTTCCCGAACGGGTACAAATCGTCGTACCATACGAAAACTAACATCAGATTTTTTGTGGCTGACGAAAAGTAAAAAGTTCAAGTTTTGGCCGACGAAAAGTAATAAAATCCAGTTTTGGCTGACGAAAAGTAATAAAATCGACTTTTGGCTGACGAAAACTATCAATTTCGTTTAAACAACAACAATTTTAATGTAAAAACAGTATATAATTACTCATACTTTTCGTCAGCAAAAAGTCGATTTTATTACTTTTCGTCAGCCAAAACTCGATTTTATTACTTTTCGTCGGCCAAAAGTCAAATGTTCTACTTTTCGTACAGAATTTTTTTATTGATAGCTTTCGCCAGAAATTTTAAATATTTTAGTTTTCGTATGGTACGACGAAATGTAGATTAATCGCTTTCATCCCCAATGGGTACAAATGTAGATCAATCGCTTCCAGCACGAACGGGTACAAATGTAGATTTTTCCAAGTTGTTCGCCAAGGCAATTTTAAAAAAAAATTGTAAATGTTCATACATATTTAAGTAATCATTATATAATGTTTTACTCAATAAATAAATAAAAAAAAATTTTAAGTTTTGAGTATGCATTATATGAGCGTAATGTAAAGGATTTTTTCATAGAATATTTTAGGCAACATTTTGTTAAAATTATTATTCATCATTGTTATTAAAAGAAAGGGTGTTCAATTCGTTTTACCGGTTGTTCTACAATTTTTTAAATACATTGCATATTTTTGTAAAATTTCTACATTTAAGGAATCTAGATTTGTACCCGTTCGGAATGAAAGCAATTAATCTACATTTGTACCCGTTCGGGATGAAAGCGATTAATTTACATTTATACCCGTTCGGGATGAAAGCGATTAATCTACATTTATACCCGTTAGGGAACAATTAGTCTACATTTATACCCGTTCGGGAACAATTGGTCTACAATTAGTCTACATTTATACCCGTATTGGAACAATCGGGGACTAATTGTGGACCGATTGTTCTCGAAAGAGATCAATCCGGGACAAATCTCTTTCGGTATTAATCGCACAGGATATAACCCCTGCAAAAAATGCGATTAATCCGGGACGTGTCCGGGATCAATCGCAAGGTAGCATGCGACTAATACAATTTTACATCTTTTTATATGGAGTGAATTGATCGCATTTGTTCGAGCATGTCCTATGAAGAGACTAATTGTTCAACTTGTGTACCCGAACGGGTACCAATGTAGATTAATCGCTTTCATTCCGAACGGGTACAAATGTAGATCAATCGCTTACATCCCGAACGGGTACAAATGTAGATTAATCGCTTTCATCCCCAATGGGTACAAATGTAGATTAATCGCTTTCATCCCCAACGGATACAAATGTAGATCAATCGCTTTCATCCCGAACGGGTAAAAATGTAGATTAATCGCTTTCATCGCCAACGGGTACAAATGTTGATTTTTCCAAGTTGTTCGCCAAGGCAATTTTTAATAACAATCTTTAAAAAATTGTAAATGTTCATGCATATATAAATAAAGATTATACAATGTTTTACTTTTGAAAAAAAATCTCAATAAAAAATTAAAAAAATTCTAAGTTTTGAGTATGCATTATATGAGCGTAATTTAAAGGATTTTTTCATAGGATTTTTTAGGAAACATTTTGTTAAAATTATTATTCATCATTGTTATTAAAAGAAAGGGTGTTCAATTCGTTTTACCGGTTGTTCTAAAATTTTTTAAATACATTGCACATTTTTTTAAAATTTCTACATTTAAGGAATCTAGATTTGTACCCGTTCGGAATGAAAGCGATTAATCTACATTTATACCCGTTCGGGATGAAAGCGATTAATCTACATTTATACCCGTTCGGGATGAAGGCGATTAATCTACATTTATACCCGTTAGGGAACAATTGGTCTACAATTAGTCTACATTTATACCCGTACGGGAACAATCGGGGACTAATTGTGGACCGATTGTTCTCGAAAGAGATCAATCCGGGACAAATATCTTTCGGTATTAATCGCACATTTTTTTGCAGGGACATGCATGTAATGCATACATACATCTATACATACATAAGTACATGCAAATGTGCACAATTTGGCTAGCCGATATCAATGACTTTTTTATGATACCAATTTATGTTAACTTTCCGATAATCTTTAGCTAAATAGGCATGTGTATGTATGTTTTATTATTATTATCAGATGATACTGCGAAAAGTAGCGGTAAATGTGAGATTACGTTTAAAATGAGCAGCTATTAATAGTACACGGAGAAAACTACAGTTTTATGCCGGCTCCAAACAGCAAACGCATTTTTTGTGACAAGCTTTTTGATGGCAGAAATACACTCGGAAGGTATGCCGCCCACTGCCGAGAGGTATTTAAAAAAAAAGCCCAATAATTGGGTTTTTTATTTGTTAGAAAAAGATTTTGGTGTTGGTCCGACCACAGACAATTCGTTGTAAAGTTAAAAACATTGATAGCGCAAGCTTTCAGAATATTAATTCATTAACTCATAGTCATCAAATAATAGTAATATTAGTTGTGAGGCGCGAATATGAATTTGGTGAATTTTAGACCTTTAGGCTAGTGTGCACTTTGATTACTGCCGAAGAAATTATATGCATTCGTGTACATTTAGTTGAAATACTAAATCCACTAAGCGAAAGTAAGCGCTCTTTAACACGCAAATTCGCAAAGTGATTCAGGTTTTTCTTGGACTTTTCATTTATTTTTTTCCATTGAAAGCCACTTTTCACCGTTTCGGGTGTTATGCAAATGCTGATATGCGTATTTGCTCATTACTTTGCAGAAATCATCTCATTCTCTACGATTTTAATATACATAACTATATAATACAAATACAATCAATATAAATGTACATAAATCCGTTTACTCAAATTCACAAATGAAGCATACTTGATAATACATAGTTATTATACATATTTAGTACATATGCAAATTCATTTAATTTTTTAGATATGTATGTATTTACTTAATTGAAATGCATTTCTTTCACTCCCGTTTTTTGCACCGGTCACTTCTATTTTCAATGCATTTTTGTTTCCAACTAAAATATTAAACCTGTTTGTATTTTATTAAAGGCTGCAACAAATCTAAGCTCATTTTAAATGCACACACTCATGTATGCAAGTGCTGCATATGTACATACATATTTTTAAACAAAAAAGCTCTAATTTGTAGTAGGGAAGCGACCAAACCATGGTTTAACAAATAATTCTTGGACCAAAACAAATGCAATAAAAGCTCATACATCGTGGGTGTGTTTTCGAATGCGATGAACTATTAATGAATTAATTAATTTTAAAAGTACATAACAGGTAATGCGAAAAGTTGTGTACGATACTATAATAGCGTTGGTTGTAATACCCGTAATCAATTCTCCACATCAACACCACCGAAAAGATAGAAATCCATAAAAGAGCATATACAACTTGTTGCATATTTCAAGGCGTCAGGTGCGTTTTTTTTTTTAATTTTCCGTGCTATCTCACATAGCATTTTATGAAATTATTGATCATATTCCAGTCTTTTTCGACCCCTCTGCAGGTTTAAATTAACCATAAGTGCCGCCCATTTTCTGATCATAAAAGAGTATTTTGTCCGTAGAAAATGGTAGCCCTCCGTCCGACTCTTCTTGGGAGTCGTTTTCGAGCCTTATTTTAGTCGTATTTAAATCATTTTCCAGTCCCTTTCAAGTTTATTTTATTCGTTTTTGAATTTTATTTTACATTCTTTATATAAAAGTGTAAAATAGCCAAGTGAAATATTTCGCCGAACGATTTTCTAGAACATTTAACCCTCTAGCAACTTCCCAAAAGCATTCGGATTTTTGTTGTATCTTATCTTGAGTTGGAATTTCACATTTACCACCGCTGGAATGCTTTGCGCCTTTTCCAAAACGATTACTGTATTTGATTTGTATTTCAAAAATGTATGCACTAATTAAAATTGAACATTTTAAATATAATAGTTAGCAAAATATTGAAATTTGAAAATACCGTTATATGGGAGAGGGGTGTATTTGTGAGCCGATTTTGTTCAAATTTTCTTAAGTTCCAAGTTTCAAGTTTCTAGGTCAATTATTACTATTTTTGCCCGCGTTTGTGTGGAGGTGCCTCCACTGTGCGACGTTTCAAACATAAGTGTTGTTAAGTGTTAAACTATGTTGGAATCAGTGTAAGGTAGCGTTTATGCGAAAGCATATACTTTTTTTACAGCACATTTGTTTTTTTGACAACAAATTTATATTTTCAGAGTTTTAGATTATACTTTCAGAAAGAATATACATATTAAAAAATTAAAAAATGAATTCCATTGCTTCAACAGCTTTATTAGTGGAAAAGAAATGGAAGAACAAAGGAAATTGAACATTAATTTTAATTAAACGTTTTTAAATATTTTTATACCATGGTAATTGATAACATTTTATATAAATAATTTAATTCGTACATATGTATTTGATTCGCCACTTGGTATAATAATCTCTTAACTACCTAATATGTATATTTTATATTTTCAACTAATAAAACTGTCTATGCACAGATTTTAATGCTTACTACGTTGTAACGATAAATGCAATAATTTTATGTATTACTTAAATATTATAATAATTCTTCATTATTTATGCCTAATTACTTTAAGTGTGCAGGAAGCGTGAGTAATTTTTCGAAATCCAGTTTTCTTTTTACTGTTGGACTGAAAATGGTCAGTGTTTATGCTCTAAAAAGTTTTCATTGTGTGCATTTTAATATGACAGCTTATCGCGTTATAAACTGTCAAATAAGCTCCGTTAAAACGGTAAAATATTTACAAACAAAAGTTAAACAAATCTAATACGCAACTTCACTACGTTCACTCCAATTTTCCACAAGATACACTTTAGAATTGAAAACATCCTCATTATCAGGACTTTTATTCCAGCCAAAAATACGTCGTATCACATAAATTATAAGCATCATAAGTAGTGAAAGTAGTGCAGCCATAATTGGCACAATAAGCGTCATGTCAGCACGAACCTCATCGAAACTATGCTGCAGCAATATAATCGGTACTGTCATATTCAAAACGCTTGTTTCAATCGAAATTGTTATCGCATCTGTTGCTGAACAACGCAATAGTTTCGATAGACCATACGATACCACAAAACCAATGATTGGCAGGAAGAAAGTAGCAAGGAAAATCTATGAAATTAAATTGAAAAATGATAAAGTCATAAATTATGTACATATCGTCGCTATAGAAGAAAAAAGACGCAAACTGTTTTGTTGAGGAAGAAAGACGCAAACTTTTTTTCTTTCAAAGAAAGACACATTAAAAATATTTTTCGAAAGAAAGACTCTTTAGTTTTTTTGATAACGAAGAAAGACGCTTTATTTTTTTTTACTATAAAGAAAGACGCATTTAAATATTTTTTAGAAGAAAGACGTATTCGATTTTTTATTTTTCTTTGTCAATATTAATGCTAATGCGTCTTTCTTCGTCTAAATATTTTATAATGCGTCTCTGTTCGTTGAAATATTTTTTAATGCGTCTATCTTCGTCGACAAGTTTTGTAAAGCGTCTTTCTTCCCCGACATATTTTTAATGCGCCTTTTTTCGTCGACAAATTACTGACATGCGTCTTTCTTCTTCCGGAGCGACGATATGTATTATGTATTTTTATTAAAACTTGCAAGTTCCCATTCCGCTTCGCAGCGACGAAAAATATTTTTATATCATAATGGGTCTTTCCCTTTTCCTTTCTGTTTCTCCCATTCCTACCCTTTTTCTAACTTTCAAACTCCCTAACCGTTTCCTTTTCCCTCTCTCTAACCGTTTTCTTTTCCTTTTCCCTCTCCCTAACCTTTTCCTTTTCCCTCTCCCTAACCGTTTCATTTTCCCTCTCCCTAACCGTTTCCTTTTCTCTCCTTTTTCCGTCCCGATTCATTTTCAATTCCCCTTCCCTTCCCACTACATTTTCCTTTACCCTTATCGTTTTATTTTCCCAAGGGAACCGGTTTGGGCATTAAATCGAAGAGAGCTCTTAAAGTTCTGGTTTTCCGCTTTTTATTTTATACCAATATCGCTCAAAAAATTCCGGAGGTTATCCGGTTCGTCGTTTTCACCCAATTTATATTCTCGGTTGGCGATTCGAAATTTAGCCTTATTGCTAGAAAATCTTCTTCTGCGAATCCGTCTCGAACTCGCCTCAATATCATCCTTTTGAGTTTCTTGGGTAGAGTTTTAAATGGTAAATTAAAGCCCAAAAGGAAATTCCTTCGTGTAAAATGCCCTTCGAGAAGGCGCTAGACTTATTCCTTACGTAGAGAAAATATATCGAATGACGAGGGTTCTAAATTGCTGGACAACGACCTTGTTTTTCAATCGATTTCGAATTTTTAACCAAGACTAATGGTTATTGCCGTGTTAGTAGACTCTGGCTAAAGAACACTTTATTTAAAGGATTTCAATCTTGAAGACTTTCCCCACACTTTTCACCACTAAAATAATGAACACAAATACTCACCCACGATGTCAACTGCTTGAAAGCAAACGCATTTATGCCCACCGTCATACCGATCAGCGTCAAACTCAGGC
Organism: Urophora cardui; assembly: GCA_960531455.1. Taxonomy (NCBI): domain Eukaryota; kingdom Metazoa; phylum Arthropoda; class Insecta; order Diptera; family Tephritidae; genus Urophora; species Urophora cardui. Next base: position 151,283,088 of record OY482671.1, on the reverse strand, counting down.
AACCACAAAATGGCTTCAAAAATCGCGTAAGCATTACAGTTGTTTTCGGCATTAAAACACGCAGTAAAATTCCCAAAGTTATAGCACAAATCAATGCACCCGCACTTGTCGCCAAATCCGCTAGTGGCACATCCAATTCGGTGTTTATGAAGAGAGTTTGCGTCAGAAGTAACATCCACAATGGGAACATGCCCAACGACAGCAGACTATTGATGGTCGTTGTCGCAAGTGAAAGATTTACATTTCCTTTTAGGAAAATTGTGCAAATATTCGCTAAACCGCCGCTGGGCGATAGAGCCGTAAAGAAGAGTGCCAATTGCAGTTCCTTTTGCTGTGGCAAACAAACATAACCAAGCCCTAAAGCGATCGCAGGCATTAGTATGTAACTAGTACAAATGCCAAGGGAAACGGCCACTGGTCGTAAAAAGATCGCTTTCACTCGCTGTAAATCGAGAACAGTGCCCAAATTAAGGAACATCAGCAGTAACAGCGCGGAAGCTGTATATGAGAATATCTTCTCATCCAAACGATCTTTGCGCGCAACTACAAGTGTCAAATCGGCTGGAGAACGTTCCACAACCAAGTCTTCATCGCTGCCCCCTTCTTTGCCGTGTGGATGCAGTGTCACATAGAGCTTGACGAAACCGAATTGACGGGTCTGTACTGGTATGGAGCCTTGCCACACGCCATTCTGCTGTTCTACCACTTCTATCTCACTTCTTTCGATACGTTTCTCCACATGAGCCAATCTCTCATTGTCAGCATGTAATTCGCAATGAAAATCGATATTGGAACTTAAATCAAAATCGTATATTTTAATATCAACATATTGTAACGCCTTCGAAATGGTTAAAAGATGTTCGTGAGTGCCGTCGGCGTAACTAATATTCCATGAGCCCGCAACCTGCCCGTACCCGTACGCGTACTGTCCTTGAACGCCGTGAACGCGTACGCCAAACAAAAAGGCAGTAGCCAAAAAACAAAGAATGGCTATAAAATTGTGCGATAAATGTTTAATAGCGGTGACTTGCTTCATGTTGTTCGTTGTCACTTAACAAATGAGCTCTTGCTGCAAACTCACGATTTGTACTATGATTTGAATGCCTTATCAAGTTTTCAAAAATGTAGCAGACTATCACAAAACCCCTTTGAAAATTTTATGACCCCATAAGCAGTGTTGTTAAATAATAATGAATGCTAACATATTTTCATATTCATCGTCAAAGCTGAGACGGAGAGTAAGAGAAGTTCGTTTTGCAATCGTTTTCGATTTTTTAACAAAGCCCTATAAGTATATGCACTTCATGAATTTGAAATGGTATTAACGGAAGGTGATAGATCTGTCAAAATATATGCATACAGATATCAGAATCGTGAGCTACATAAGTTGATTACACCATGTTCATTGTATATGTTTGAACACGAATTAGTCCCTTCTTGAAAATCGGTACAGAAGTGATCTTATTATTACAACTTAATGCTTAGATATAGACATTTTGATTTAAAAGAATATGAAACTTTCATGAGGAAGTGCGTTTTAATTCGTGAGCTAAGTGAATTTAAATTAAAGCTCGTAAAATGAAAATTACCAATCGCCATTATCTACTAACTTAGCAGCTCTGCTCGTAGGGACTTAGCAGACCTGTTATTTAATGATTAAAAATTTTAATGATTATTAATTAAAGCATGTTTTGTTGTTGTAACTATTTAATGATTAATTACGATTATTTTCACCTTTTTAATGATTAAAAGTTAATTAAATTATATAAAAAAAATAATTAATCGATTAATTATTTTTAATTGCACAATTATTTAGATTATTTTCAATTATTTTTAATTGCATGATTAACGCAATTACTTGATTATTTTCAATTATTTTTGATTTTTTTTAATTGCATGATTAATACAATTATATGATTATTTCAAATTATCTATGATTTTTTTAATTGCATGATTAATTAATTAATCGATTAATTATTTTTAATTTTTTGTTTCTTTTCAAATTTGTTTGTGAACAAAACATACATACATATATTCATACATACATATGCACGTGCATACATACATGTGCTGAGAGTATGCTGTGCGTTTAAACCCGTATCGGATGAGGCCGCACTAGTAATTGCCAGTCTATACTGCTGACGCAGTTCCTATCTCTACACGGTTGTTTCAAGGCCCATCTCTTTCGCTTTAAGCACGAGTCGAACCTAACGTGCGATCACTGCGAGAGGCAAGCAATAGACGATGCATACCACGTATTCTTTGAGTGTGCAAGATTTTACGAATCTAGAAACAAGTTCCGTAGAATATTTGGAGGAGACTATACACCTGAGTCGTTCGTGAAGCATATGCTAGAAAGCAAGCCAAAATGGACTGCAGCGAGTGATGTAATAGCACACACCATGGAAGCACTAAGAAGCCTAGAGAGAATACAGCGAAGCAGTGTCGACTAAATTAGCACTAATTGTATCCCTCTAATCATAGGCACCTCAAGTGGAACGGATACGTAAGTACAGGAGCTCGGCCTCCTGTATCCGTCATTGCGCGTGGTACGGAGCTTTGGCCTCCGCAGACCACGTAACAGTGACCACTTTTGTAAAAAATAAATGGGTGAAGCCTTTTAAGGCATACTGAGGGCAATAACGCGACCATTACGGACTTTCGAACCTGGTGCTCAACCCACCACCCGATGGTAGCCTGACGGCAGTACCGGGGCGTTCGGTACGATGACAGTAGAACGTTTAGTGCGGTTAGAGTCCCGCACTGAAAGGGTAAAGGCTTTCGATGCTTCCTCCTCGTTAAAAAAAAAAATATATATATATGTATACACATACATACATGTGCACATGCATACATACATACACACATTCATGCACACATACAAACACACATACACACATACATGTATGCATGTATATATGTACATACCTACACATACCTATTTTCAAAAATAATTTAAAATAATCATATTAAAGAAAATAATCGCACAATTGAAAATAATCGAGCAATTAAAAATAATCATACAATTAAAAAAATTTTGGCAATTAAAAATAATCAAACAATTAAAAATAATTGGGCAATTAAAAATAATCATGCGATTAAAAAAAATTATGTGATTATATGATTATTTCCGATTATTTTTTTAATGGTTAGTAATCATGATTTTTTTTACAATTTTTTTAATTTAATCGATTATTAATTGTCCGCTTAATGTAAGACAATTAAAATAATCATTAAAATTAAAAAATCCAAAAAAATTAATCATTATTAATTTTAATCGGAATTTAACAGGTCTGGGACTTAGTTAATAGAGACTGTCTACGTAACATTGTAATCGGTTACTAATTTTTATTTATACATTTGGATTTTAATTCAAAGATATATGATCATAAATTTGTTGTTGTTATTTCAATGAACACTTTTCAATAATAAGAATTAAAACAGTATGGCCCGGAAACAGAAATACGTACATATGTACTTGTATATTCGTATGCTGACGCATTCAGTTTTATCACCTTTAGATTTAAAAGAAATATTTCGTTTCGTTGTTAACTTTATTTTGCCCTCAAGTATTCAGGAAGTTATATATTTAAGTGTATTTCTGCTATGAAAAAGTTTCTCATCCCCCCGCGGATGTTCAGGGTCGGCATAAAACTGTAGCTCCACCGAGTTCGTAGAAAAAACATTAAAGAGCACCATGCGAATCGGGATAGAAGCCCAGCCTAAAACTCATGAATATAAATAGACAGAGTGAAATTTATTTAAAAACAAGTAAGGAAGCCAAAGTTTGAGTGGAATCGAACATTAGATACTCAGCTGTATGCTTTCATTGTTTGCTTGCGTTTGCTGGAAACACCGTGTATTTTATATAAAGCGAGTGCTGCATAAAGTGAGCGTAGCCACGCCCATTTTCAAAATTTGCATCAAGGATCCAACTGAGCATATGAATATTAAATTTAGTGCAAAATTTCATTCCTTTATAATTTCTAGTTACAAAGTTGTCACGTTACAAATTCCCAAAGGGTGTTCCAGAAATATCTTTGTTAAAAAGTAGGCGTGGTCATGAACCAATTTCACTATAAATTGTTGGGTGTTTATACCACAAGTGATACAAGTTTATACACAAAGTTTCGTCATAGTATAACAATTATTTTTCGAGTTATGGGCTCAGAAATCTCGTATATTCCTGCTTCTAAAAGGAGGCGGTGCCACGCCCATTTTCCAAATTTTTTGTTTTTTGTTTTATGTCTGAAGTTGGACTCATACTAAAAAATTTAAATGATATATGATGTTTTTATTAGGCCCCTTTATAGTTCCCATATATGTATAAAATTAGGCGTGGTCGTCAATCAATTTTTCGTCCATACATTTGCTGAAGTATCTAAGTCAAGGGTGCTCAACGCTCTCGTATTGAATGGGGAAACTCCAATACATCTACAAAAATTTATTAGTGCACTCAGAAAAAATTTGTGTTAGATTTAAAAAAAGTTACAAACTACAAGTAAATTTTATTGTACCATTGGAAAATTTTGCATACAACATACATATGTACAATATTTACAACATATTTTATTTATACAAATGTATCTACATATATATTAAATTAAGATATGAACTCGTGCATATAAAAAAAAAATATATCTACATATTATATAATAAGAATAAGTGATAAGTTTATTCAAGGCTGTTTATTAAATTGTCAATATTTATTGTCGAATCAGAGGTGGATAATTGCAGAATTGCTTCCAAATGCTTTTGTGATAAAAGGTTTCTTTGGTTTGTTTTGATGAACTTAAAGCTTTTTCGCAAATATAAGTGCTGCCGAACATGGATAAGTATTTAAAATTTCATTCCTTATGAGTGGATACTTGTCATATTTTATTTCTGTCATATATATAACTTACCTTAATAATTAATTTATATACGTACCTATAATTAATTAGCATAGACTGCGACTCGCAATAATATTTCAGCAAAAAAGCTCTAATTCCTATTCTTCTTACTAAAATCTACTTTTATTTTTCTTCAAATAATTTGAATTACACTTTTGCCACACATTTTTCAATATTAACTAGAATTTTTTTTCAGTTTTTTCGTTTGCCTACAAATCGCACCCTAAATCAAAAAATTGCACAACTCAAAATTTTTTGAATCCATGAATAACGTCTTTAGGGACTGCTAAATGTTAGTCTCCTCCCAGCAAGAGTCTTCTTCATTACCCAAGGTTTTACTTCAAACCTTCGTTTGTAAAGAAAAAGGTTTTCTTGCATTTCTTCTATTTCTTTTTTATTTATTTGGGTTTTGAGTTACGTCGCTTTTCAATTCAAGAATTCAATTTTTTCAAAAAAATTTTATTTTCAATTTGTTAGTGTAATTTTCAATTTCATATGGGAAGGGCGACGCCAACGTAGCTTTATATGGGAAGGGCGAAGCTAACGTAGCTTCGCCCTTCCCATAAGAAACTCAATCACATTCATTTGAAATTTTTTATACCTGTGGGCATATGGCAGGGGAAGAAAATTTTATTTTTATATTCATTGGGCGAATTTGTATCTGTGCCTATGTCTGGGGGAAAAACAAAAACAAATGTGATTCAAGGGCATAGGCATGAGCATCTATGATCTAAGTATATCACGCAGTCGACAGCAACAGTCGACAGTAATTTTTGAAGTTAACTTCTTAGGCGGCGATACAGAGTTTTTATGGAGAGTGAAATTTGAAATTTGATGCAACGGAAGTTGGCCCCGGAAATAGCAGCCATTTTAGCTGATTTTTAATTTATAAAAAAATCAACCTTGATATCGCGTGGTTCGAGAACCTACAACCCCTCGCTTCAAGACCTGACACTCTACCGCTCCGCCATCACACCACCTACGTTGGGTATGTCAAATGCTGCACTTAAACTGAACTAACAATTACAACTCACTCACGTATGTACATATACGTGTAAGTACATAACAGCGCTGTGGTGAAATAAGCGTGTTGAGAATGTTAATAACACAAGCAGAAATTAAAGTACACCGTTTGACACAACTCGCGTAGCTAGCGCAGTAGCTCAGCTGTAAGATGCTTGGCTTCCAACTTAAGTGAAAGTGGTTCAAGTCCGGGTCGAGCCAAGTTTTTTGTTCCTTTTTTTTCTATTAAATAATTTTCTTTATAATTTTTTATTAAATAAAAGTGCCACCCGAATATCGGGGGTTACATAGATACTAGTTAATTATTAAAATAAAAACGACCAAACAACCAATATAAAAACCAATCGGATGAGCCTGCCGATAAACAAAATCTAATAACAAGAACAAGCATTGCCTTTTCTATAAATAGAATTTGTACAAACAAAAACACACAACCGCATGTATGTACATGCGATAGTTTTCATTGCAATATCCCTGCAAAAAATGTGCGATTAATCCCGATATACATAGATTTGTCCCGGATTGATTTCTTTCGGGAACAATCGGTCCACAATTAGTCCCCGATTGTTCCCGAACGGGTATAAATGTAGACTAATTGTGGACCAATTGTTCCCGAACGGGTATAAATCTACATAGATTGATTATATGTAGAAATTTTACAAAAATATTCAATGTATGTATTAAAAAAACAATAGGTAAAACTAATTGAACACGCTTTCTTTTAATAACAATGATGAATAATAATTTTGACAACATTTTACCAAAAATATCCATTGAAAAATCAATTACGATTATACACTGAAAACTGACTATTTAAAAAATTTTAATTTACTGAATAGATTCTTTTACAAGAGTAAAATTAATGTATAATCTTTAATTAAATAGGCATGAACATTTATAATTTTTAAAGATTGTTATAAAAAATAGCCTTGGCTAGCAACTTTGAAAAATTCCTCACATATCTTTTACACTCGCATAATGCATTCTCAAAACAATAAATATTTGGAGAAAATACTTAATTTTTTTAAAAGATTTCACTACAAGATGAAATCTAATCAAATAAACTCTTCTAATATATATAACAATTTATAATTTTTAGACATTTTCATAAAAAATAGCCTTGGCTTACAACTTTGGATGAAAGCGATTGATCTACATTTGTACCCGTTCGGGTATACAAGTTGAACAATTAGTCTCTTCATAGGACATGTTCGAACAAATGCGATCAATTCGCTCCATATAAAGGGATGTAAAATTGTATTAGTCGCATTCTCCCTTCCGATTGATCCCGGATACGTCCCGGATTAATCGCATTTTTTCAGGGATGTATTTTCAAATTCGCTTCTCATATGATATGTATATGAAACTTGTTACTTGTTGCTTTCGAGCCAATATAAATTGAAAACACAATTATTTGTAATATTGAACAAGATGTAAGAAGTTAACTTCTATCACGTGTACTATGCTACACGCGGGTTTTTTTAAATTGAAGAACCTTTCAATAAACAGAAAACTTTATCTACTTACATAAGTGTTATGTACCAGTGATGGAAATTATAATTTAATAAATAAAATAAATAATAAAAAAATAAATAAATAATAATTATTAAACAAAACACCCCAGCGGGTTACGGGGCTTAGAATATACCCGTCGTAAGGAATGCCTGTCGTAAGAGGCGACTAAAATCCACCTGCCTAGAAGGTTGATTATGGTAAAAAAAATCGTTCGCACGACGGTCGGGCTAGTGTCAGAAGGGACTAGTACCCGAGTGTACCTGATTTATCCGGCAAAGGACTGTCACAATCCCTACACTCCCCAATACCTTCGAGGAGTGTCTTGGTGGCTACAACAACAACAACATTAAAGAAAATTTATCAGATTAGTTTCATGTACATACATATGTATGTGTTTTCTGTGTGATAACACCCAAATTTATTAACTTTTATGCATTTTGTCTTACGCCAGTAATAAGTTCACGGCCGTGAAATTTCGCCAGCAAGATGCATAATCGTTCTGTAAAGACCCTTGGCAACTTACAATCTGGATTGTTCAGTTTAAGTGAGTTAGTCAAATTTGAGTGTTTTTTGTGTGTGTTAGTGCAATCGGCAGCCGACATGCTACACGTACTTGTTGTCGACTAGCTGACGGCTCGCGGCGACGAAAATTAAAAATTTTTGATATTTGCGTCAATCACCCGACACTCACACATATGGAATTCCTCTCAATCCATATTGTAAGTTGCCAAGGGCCTTAAGAAAAAGATGATGAGTGCGCGAGTTGACTCCCATCATTTTTCGTAGTTCGAATTCGCTTGTTTTTTCGCCGCGAATAATAAATTCCTTTTTACTATTCAAATTATTTCCAATTGCATTGAGCCTTGACATTGGCACAACTTTGTCGTAAAATATCTGTGAAATTTCACGCATGTTTCACGACCAGTCATTTTGTATGGAGTTTGACAGCAGTTTCACGTGAAATTCGAATCAGTTCGACATATTTGGTTTTTACCGAAAGTGTACCGATAGCTACATATGGATATGTAAAGCGGCCTTTACACGAGTTGATTTTTGTCGTTCAACCAAAATCAACCCGTGTAAATAGCTCAGTCGACAAAAATCGACCCGTGTAAAGGCCGCATAAGGAGCTAGTGATATTTGAGTCCAGATCCGATCCTGTCTGAGTTTAGCTACGCTCATGGAACAACCTTTGGCACTTTTGCTCCGCTCCGCTGTGGGGCCCTGTTGCAAGCAGAAAAATACCGAAATTTCGAAAACGTTTGGCATCTCGCAATAAAATAGCAACTCTGGCTTTCGCTGACGACGATTTTTCACATGTGGCAACACAAGAAATGTGTTCATAGAAGCGGTGTTTTTGACATATTTTCACACACAACTCGCAAAAATTACTTCTGTAATCGTTTAATTTTTATACACTGCTAATCAAATATTTGGAAAAAATGGTAAGTAATTTTATAAAAACACAAAGTAAAAATTTTTTCATACAAATAACAACTTTTCCAACCACTCTAACTTCCAGACGATCGGCAAGAATAACAAAATGATCCAGCACCTGAACTATCGGGTGCGGATCATGCTGCAAGACTCGCGCACCTTCATTGGCACATTCAAGGCATTCGACAAACATATGAATCTAATATTGGGTGATTGTGAGGAATTTCGTAAAATTCGTTCCAAAAATTCCAAAGTACCGGAGCGTGAGGAGAAACGTGTTTTGGGTTTTGTACTGCTGCGCGGTGATAACATTGTATCGCTGACTGTTGAAGGCCCGCCGCCGCCAGAGGAGGGTCTGCCGCGTGTACCGATGCCTGGCGCTGTGGCAGGACCTGGTTTGGGACGTGCAGCCGGGCGTGGTGTGCCAGTGAATATGGCTTCAGCGCCTGCCGGCCTACAGGGACCGGTGCGTGGGGTTGGCGGACCGGCACAACAACACATGACGCCAATGGGTAGAGGTGTACCACGCCAGCCAATGATGGGTGGACCGATGCCAGGTATGGTGCCCGGTATGCCACCAATGCCGGGTGGTATGGGTCGCGGTGGTCCGCCGATGCGTGGACCGCCACCGGGTATGATGCGTGGGCCACCACCGGGACGTGGAGGATATTAATTAAGATATACATATACTATAATACATAAATTTAAATGTATTTGCAATTAAGCTTAAACTAATTTGATGAATTTAATTTTCATTTCATTTCGAAGAAAAAAAGAAATGAATTCTTTAAACTAAATAGAAATGAGCTATATTTTAATTAAAACATTTGTATGTAATCATATGAAGCTAAATGTATGTATGTATTTATTTTATATGAAATGGTATCAAAAATAATCGCATATTGTATTGTCCGAGAATAAAATATGAAGTAATAAATTCCTGTCTATCACCTAAAACAGCCCGACTTTGGAGTAATCTGTGTAATTAAATGCTTTTGTTGACTTTCTAATTCTCAATGGATTTCAGTTTTGTATGTTGATAGTTTTAATTTCAAAGTTCTGATAACGAGAAAAAAAATGCAAGTCGTACCTTTTTCTCTTTCCTTTCAGCCCGGCGCTTTGGGCGTTGATTTCGGCGGCGCTGGTCGTAGCTTCACCACATCACTCACCCTGGGTCAAGCCGTAGCAAGCGTGCAGAGGCATATCGGCCTCAGCGTGCAGTTAGCTTTGGCAACTAATCACAATCTCGAGACCCCCATCACCGTTGTGGCTGTTTGTGCCGGCTCTGGCGCATCGGTACTAAAGGATTGCGAAGCAGATCTCTTCATAACCGGCGAAATGTCACATCATGAGATCTTGGATGCGAATCATCAAAATACCTCGGTGATTTTGTGTAATCATAGCAATTCGGAGCGTGGCTTTTTGCGTAAATTTCAAAACAAATTCTACGATACGCTCAAAGGCGATTGTGAGATTGTGTTAGCCGAGAAGGATGAGGATCCGTTGAAGATACAAGTTAAAAGTTAAATGTTGTTAGCAATTTGTTTATTTGTTGCTACTTTGGTTTTGAGTTTCTTTATGAAAGTTAAGCCTAAAAGTTGTTGAAAAATTGTATGGAAATTTTTAAAATTAAAATTTTTTTAATGAATGTCTAACGCATCAGCAGCTAAAAAGCTGTGTATGTATTCTTGTTTACTGCCTTATATAGCAGTATATTTATGTATATACACGTTTGTAAAATTTTTATATAAAGCAAAATATATTTCTTACGAAAAAAATAAAAAATACATTTTTCAGTGTTTTAGCGCGTTTTTCTCTCAGTGTGAACGCTGTCACCTTTTACTATGAACAAGAAAAAAGTCCAGTTTTTAAATAAAAATATTTCTTCTATATTATTAAATTATATGTATGTATGTATGTAACAACATTATAGAAATTTATTAGGCTTGGCATTGAAGACAATTACATAGTTAGGAATTAACATTTGTTTTGAGCAGGGACTGTAACGGTTATGAGTTATATCCAAAAAGTTGATTTTTAATCATTATTTGCTGCTCACAAAATAAAAGTTATTTCTTGAGTTTTATTTTTCCCTCAGAAAATAAAAGTTATTTCTTGAGTTTTATTTTTCCATCAGAAAATAAAAGTTATCTTTTGAGTTTTATTTTTCGTTCAAAAAATAAAAGTTATTTTTTGAGTTTTATTTTTCCCTCAGAAAATAAAAGTTATTTCTTGAGTTTTATTTTTCCCTCAGAAAATAAAAGTTATTTCTTGAGTTTTATTTTTCCCTCAGAAAATAAAAGTTATTTCTTGAGTTTTATTTTTCCATCAGAAAATAAAAGTTATTTTTTGAGTTTTATTTTTCGATCAGAAAATAAAATTTATTTTCTGTTTTATTTTGCGATTAGAAAATAAAAGTTATTTTTTAGTTTTATTTTTCCCTCCGAAAATAAAAGTTATTTTTTGAGTTTTATTTTTCGATCAGAAAATAAAAGCTTTTCAGTTTAATTTTGGCTGCAAATGTAGATTTTGCCATATAAATAGGTAAAGTAGATAAATAAATTTTTAATTTTTTTGCTTATAAACTTTACCTACGTGAAAATTTGGCAAAAATCGACAGCTGCAGCTAAAATTAAACTGAAGAAACTTTTATTCTCTGAGCAAAAAGATAAAACTCAGAAAATAACTTTTATTTTCTGATCGATAAATAAAACTCAAAAAATAACTTTTATTTTCTGATGGAAAAATAAAACTCAAGAAATAACTTTTATTTTCTGATCGAAAAATAAAACTCAAAAAATAACTTTTATTTCCTGAGGGAAAAATAAAACTCAGAAAATAACTTTTATTTTCTGATCGATAAATAAAACTCAAAAAATAACTTTTATTTTCTGACGGAAAAATAAAACTCAGGAAATAACTTTTATTTTCTGATCGAAAAATAAAACTCAAAAAATAACTTTTATTTTCTGAGGGAAAAATAAAACTCAGAAAATAACTTTTATTTTCTGATCGATAAATAAAACTCAAAAAATAACTTATTTTCTGACGGAAAAATAAAACTCAAGAAATAACTTTTATTTTCTGATCGAAAAATAAAACTCAAAAAATAACTTATTTTCTGAGGGAAAAATAAAACAGAAAATAACTTTTATTTTCTGGTCGATAAATAAAACTCAAAAAATAACTTTTATTTTCTGACGGAAAAATAAAACTCAAGAAATAACTTATTTTCTGATCGAAAAATAAAACTCAAAAAATAACTTTTAATTTCTGATGGAAAAATAAAACTCAAGAAATAACTTATTTTCTGATCGAAAAATAAAACTCAAAAAATAACTTTTATTTTCTGATGGAAAAATAAAACTCAAGAAATAACTTTTATTTTCTGATCGAAAAATAAAACTCAAAAAATTACTTTTATTTCCTGAGGGAAAAATAAAACTCAGAAAATAACTTTTATTTTCTGATCGATAAATAAAACTCAAAAAATAACTTATTTTCTGATGGAAAAATAAAACTCAAGAAATAACTTTTATTTTCTGATCGAAAAATAAAACTCAAAAAATTACTTTTATTTCCTGAGGGAAAAATAAAACTCAGAAAATAACTTTTATTTTCTGATCGATAAATAAAACTCAAAAAATAACTTTTATTTTCTGACGGAAAAATAAAACTCAAGAAATAACTTTTATTTTCTGATCGAAAAATAAAACTCAAAAAATAACTTTTATTTTCTGAGGGAAAAATAAAACTCAGAAAATAACTTTTATTTTCTGATCGAAAAATAAAACTCAAAAAATAACTTTTATTTTCTGGGGGAAAAATAAAACTCAAGGAATCACTTTTATTTTTTGAGCAGAAAATAAAACAGAAAATAATGATTAAAAATCAATTTTTTTTATAAAAATCGAAAAAATAAAAGTTAATGCACCTAGAGATAGTCTGCGTTACGGTGATTACATCTGTGTACTGCTTTTGCGTTTAGCATTTCTCCTTCAGTATGATTTTTTTAGTCAAAATTTAAAAAATAACGATTATTTGCAATCCCTGGTTTTGAGACATTAAAACAAGTACATACATAAAGTATCCTTATTATTTCTGTATAGCTTATGCAAGCACAAATTAAATGCATTTTTTTAAGAACTATTTTTCTACAAAAAAAATATATATATATAAAACATTTTTTATATGCAAGAATGTAGCTTAAATATTTGCTTTTTTGTCTATAAAAAATTTTTAAGCATTGGAAAGAAAATATTATTTATAAATACATACAGATATAGCATTAGTTATTACTAATTTTTTTTTGATGTTTATAACAGTACTGTGTTCATTTCTTTTTTAACTTAAATATGCATACATATACATACTGATGTGTTGTATTGCAATAAAGTAGAAAGTATTGTAGTTACAATAAAGTAGAAAAATGTTTACAGAACATTTTGCTTGTGAGCATTTCATACCCCACTGTACTTAAAAACAAAAGCAATTTAGCGCATACAAAATACAAAACATAGCTGTAAGTAATAATTTGTATGATAACAGCGTACTTTTTTATTTTTTTTTTTTTTTGCGATTTTTTGCTCATCCTCTACCACATACTCGTATAGATACTACTACATTCTACATATTACTCGCGCACTTTTATCGGCTACTACTGCGTACTTTTCGTTAGCTTTTGTAATACTTTGATTCCTTGCTCTTGATATTCTTGCTTTGACATCCAAAAGCCGTCACGATCTTTTGTAACTTCAGCTAAAACAGCACCACCAATGAATACCATATCTTTTCGTCGTGGTGGATCTTCAATGCGTATTTTAAATTTCTATGAAATTGAAAAAAATAAAAAATAAAAAAAAAAAGAATAAAAAACATTACAAAGAGAGAATACGCTATAAAAACATACCGCCAATTTATCGATATCATTTTTGAGTACACGCTCCAAATACAATTGTTTTATTTCGCGTTCCAAACGACTAGGAAGACCCGGATACATTGTTGAACCGCCGGACAGCACAATGTGTTTATACAATTCCGGACGCATATCGATATCTGCAGCTTGTATTGTATTAAATACTAATTCGGCGATACCTTGTCCCTCAACATTAATTAAATGCGGTTGGAATAGCGCTTCGGGTGCTTCAAAGCGTTCGCCACCAACTTTTATCACACGACCATCGGGTAACTGCACGAAAAGGGGTATATTACAGGGCGCACATGAAACGATTTTAATCACAAAAACAAAAAAAAAAATAAATGCAACAAAAAAGCTGTAAGCACATACCGTATATGACTCAACAAGCACAGTTGTTTCCAATGCTAAACGTTGTTCCATCTCAATGTCGTAGCCAATATAACAAAGTTTCTCCTTCATCATGCGCACAGTTTCGAAATCAGCGGAATGATTAAAAGCGTAACCGCGTAAAAGCAATAACTGTAAAAGATAGAAAAAAAATTATTCATTCATATTTTAATTTGGAAATGGACAGTCTCGCCTGGCTACAATCAACTGACACGGTGGGCAGGAAGCGACCATAGGTTGCATGAAAATGTCGACAAAAAAGGAAAGTGGGGTTGTGTTATGTGATGTTTATAGATGAAACATCCGTTGAAATTAAAATCCGAGCTGCTCCTTTTTCAAGGATATCCACATTTTTTGTTTTTTTTTTTTTTTTGAAAGGATCAAATATTGACGAAATCGAAAATTCGAAGGAGAATTGGATCATTAGATTAAAATATTTACATAAGCTAGCAAAATACTTGAACTTAAAATAGCACCATAAAAAAACGTACTTTTTTTGAAATTTTCACTTTCGATGCACCAAAGTACATTAAGCACTGCAGGTACATCAAAATTGTATATTAAAGAAATATTCCTTTATTTATTCTGAATGAAACATATCATAAGGAATTTTCACGTAGAGTTAACATTTTAGGAGTTATACGCAAATTAAAGTGGGTACTTTTTGTGTTATTTTATATTTCAGTGGTTATCATTTAGGTCCTGTTCACATTGGATTTTTCCACTACAGGTGTCCTGTTTCCTTTTTAATACCTTTTTTTGTATCCTTTAGCTACCAGATAATGTACTGAAATCGGAAAAATTTGGACTTTAACGAATTTTCGATTTCGTTAATATTTGATCCTTTCAAAAAAAAAACAAAAAAGGAGCAGCTCGGATTTTAATTTCAACGGATGTTTCATCTATAAACATCACATAACAAAACCACACTCCTTTTTTGTCGACATTTTCATGCAACCTATCGTCGCTTTCTGCCCACCGTGCTGAAGTGGTATTAGTACTTAACATTTAATTTTCACATACCTTAATCAAATATCGCGTAATATCACGACCAGCAATGTCCAATCGTCTGGTTAAATGCGGCAGCGCAAACTCCTCATATACCGGACAAATGTGAGTTACGCCATCGCCAGAATCGATAACCACACCCGATATCAAGCCTTGAGCATAGAGCGTTAACACCGCTTGTATAGCGATATACGCCGAATCGAAACCATACTTTTCGAACATAACCTACGTAAGTTAGTAAGTGAAAAATAAGTTGAAAATTATGCAAATAAGAAAAAAAAAAAAAAAAACAAAAACCTTCAAAATTACCTCAATCATTTTTTCGCGATTCTTTAACGGATTCATTGGCGGTTCGGTCAAAAGAATTTTCGTATTCTTTGGATCGATATTCATTTTCTTCGGACCGAAAGTATAATCCCACACATGACACATATCCTCCCAATTGCGCACCACACCATTCTCCATTGGATAGGAAACCTCTAAGAGGGAACGTAGCTGTGAGGCTTCATCGCCCACCATAAGATCCTGTAAAAGGTATTTGTAGTTGTTGTTGTGCGACATCACCCAACAAATGTGATAAGAGTAAGCGTATTTAGTATAAAACCAAGCATGCCAGAGCCAACAAATAACAAAAACAAAACAAACAAAAAATACATACAAAATATACAATTAGAATTATTTGAAAATTAATTAATACTCAACAAATATTATTACACAACTGCTTAACGGGAAAGGGTTTAATAAATTATGTGGTTCTGCTTAAAGCGCGATTTTTCATTTAAAGCGCGATTTTTCGTTTTTACTTTAATTTGAGTTTAGTTAGTCAAGGGAATTTAGAAGAAGGCGCAATTGCATACTTGTTTGCTTGTAGTAGATTTTTTAAAAATTAAAAGTTAATTGATATGTACATATGTATGTATGTATGCAAATGTTGGCGCTATATCAGTTGATTGGGTAGTTAGGTGAACACTTTGTAAGGCAAAGGTACTCGAGTTGTGACCCAGAGAGAATTAAAAATTATTTACTGGCTATTTTTACTTCGAAAAAGCATCTCCCAAAAAAAAAAAAAATAACTTCGCTGGCTATTCAAAACTTTTTGCCTCACGGTAGATATTTAAATTCATAATCCTATCTGCTTGCTCTATTGAAAAATGTTGTTGAATTCAAAGAGTAAAAAATGATATAAAATTAACATGCGCAAAAGTGGTTAAAAATTGGTTAGTATGAAACTCAAAACAACGTTCTAAACCTTCAACTGTAATTCGAAGAATTTTAATATTGTAAATATATGTATCTACATAATATGTATAAACACAGACAACATATGTACATAGCTAAAAAGGGAAAACAGTCGTATATAGAAACTATGCATATTAGAGAGTATTTCTTTAAATTTGTGATTTTTGAACTATTAAAAATATTAAACTTTATTGTATTGCTTGAATATTAATCAAAACTGTAATATCTATTGCATCGTAGAAACATTAAAAAAATTAATAAAATAAAAACAAACAACAATAGAACAATAATGCAATAAAACAGCGCTAAAACTGTAAAGGCTGTGCCAAAAATGCAAGGCATAGTAATTATTCATGTCAGTTAGTGGGCATTTTGGGATAGTCTCAGTTGCAATATGCGCAAGCACAAGCGTTTTTCTTCACGCATATGCTTTTGCTAATATTTGATTATTATTATTTTCTGGCTTGGTTTTAGTAACATTCTAAGCATTCTATATTAAACATTTCTAAAGGCGGGTCTAAGTTATTTCAAACATTATTCTAAATTCATAACATTTTATTATTATTATTTTTTTTAATTAAATGGTGTCTAAAACTAGAGACTTACATCGACATGTAAATCCTGTTAAAAATATTTGGTGTTTTGTTTTTTTTTTTTGTAAAGGCAATGAAAAGAACAGAAAAATATTTAAGAATTGAATTTTCAATATTGAAAAATGTGTGTAGGTAATGGTTTCTTAAGTTAATTTTTATTTACTTGCAATTTGTTTTATAAATAAATTTAAAACTATTTGTGCTTCTAACTAATTAAAATTCTTAATTTGCTAAAGTGTTGCCATCAACAGTGTTTGGCTTAAAACTTCGTTTTTAATTCAATAAGTTTGTAATTATTTAGAACTGTTGATAAAAACAATTTTTCTACGTTTTCAAATCAAAGCATTAACTATACCGATTATTTATATTTTAGTTTTTTAATGTTCAATCTATGTAAATACAACATACCTTCACTTCTATGTCACCAATTTTATTAACGGCACGAATAATCGGTCTACCGACCATTGAGGGAAATATGTGTGCGGGGAAATTGCTGCCAGCATAACCACATTTGACAAACTGTAAGGAAACAAAAAGCAATGTGTGTATATTTTACAGGTAATGTATTTATTTGACAAGATATTGACATTGAATAATGATACTTATACATATATGTATATATAATTCAATTCATATGCTTTGGTATGATTAACATAGCTAAGAAAATTATTTGCTATGGCAGGAATGTAGTACACCTTTTTCAGTTTAAATTCATAAAGTTCCAATTGATATTCAGAATTTCCAATTGATATTCAGAAAATTACAATTGAAATTCAGAATTTCCATTTGAAATTCAGAAAGTTACAATTGTAATTCAGAATTTCCATTTGAAATTCAGAAAATTGCATTTGAAATTCAGAAAATTCCATTTGAAATTCAGAAAATTACATTTGATATTCAGAAAATTCCATTTGAAATTCAGAAAATTACATTTGAAATTCAGAAACCTTCCTCACAGTACAAAACAGTTTTCTGAATTTCATTTGTAATTTTCTGAATTTCAAATGTAACTTTCTGAATTTCAAATGGAATTTTCTGAATTCCAAATGTAATTTTCTGAATTTCAATTGAATTTTCGGAATTTCAAATGCAATTTTCTGAATTTCATATGGAAATTCTGAATTTCAATTGCAGCTTTCTGAATTTCAAATGGAAATTCTGAATTTCAATTGTAATTTTCTGAATATCAATTGGAACTTTCTGAATTTAAACTGAAAAAGGTGTAGAATCCTTCTCAAGCAAAGAAACAGAACAACCACGATATACATACATATACGGCCAAGTTCCGTCACTTTATTTTTGAAGAGGGTTTTTGTCATTACAATAACAACACCAACAAAAACTTTTATCGAAAACTTGGCCGTGTGTCTGTAGATTTCTATTAAAAAGCGATAACAACTGGCCAGATAAAGAAACTAACGAATTGTGTATTGCTTTTGAATGACTAATAACAATAGTACCTACTACTGGTCACTTGTAACATAACATGTGTAAATGAAATCCATATTAAAAAGCATATCCAAATATTACATTCACATAAATAACTACATTTTAGTGTACCTACCACTCAAATAACTTTCACGCCAAATCTAAAGAATTTACAATCAGAAATATGATTAATGCAATCACAAAGCTGCTTGCAAACAATTGCAGAACCTAATTGGACACACCCAACCCAACTCCGCACTACCTAAGTACATAGATATCTAGATCTGCAATTTTGTGAAGATTCTATTTTCTTTTTAATTTTCCATCGTGGGCGTGGCTAGTATCAATACCAATTTCATACTTACACCGGTTCCATTATCGCACACGATAACATTGCGTCCCTTGCTATCCATTTCCTCTCCAGAGTCCTATGCAACAACGTTCGTTTTTATTGGAAGAAGATTGAGTTGGCCAGCAAACTTTCAGTACTTTCAATTGGTTCGCTGGACAATAACAGAGTTTTTTTCCTTTCAATAGTTTTTCACTTTTAACATAAATATTAAATATCTCAGAAAAATAAATTAAAATTTATTGCCACAAATTCGTGGCCAATTGAAATTTCTTTACTTTTTTTCTTTTTTTTTACTTTGCGGCGATGACTAACGTCAAAATCTGGGGGGAGATTTCATCGCAAATCGAACAGAACTTGCCGTTCAGCGTTGCCAACTCTTTTTTTAACCAGAAAATGTTTAACAACCCAGCAAGAACCGTGACCATCATTTGATCCATCAATTGATGGTCACTTGTGATGGATGTACTTATCAGCATTTTCTATCACATTCTTAAGAGCAATATGACAAATGTGATGGGATGAAATGTATACGTGTGAGTGTGCATCTCGCTCACACTCATGCATAATCATATGCTCTTTCTCTCTCATTTTATACCCATCAATGTTGATGTAAATACCAATCACATATGATCCATCAAGCGTGATATATTAACCCGTCAAATATGATCCGTCACACTTGATATATGAACCTATCACAACTGAGCCATCACATTTGATGCATGAACCTTCACAAATGAGCCACAAACAAATCTATCATAGTCTATATTTATTATATTCATTGTTAACATACATGAAATAAAATTATATTTTTAATATGCGGAAAACACCAAAAAAATATACTTTTTACTGCTCGCGGTGATGGCCAAGCAGGGCAGTCTTGCGTACGCCTCTCTCGAATTCTATGGAGTCGAATTCTTGGAAGACATCTGAAATTGATGTAAAATATATATACATATATATAAATGTACAGAATAAAGCTGGTTTGACGTAAATATGTATGTACTTATCTTTATTCTTTAAAAAACGATCATTAATTAGATTTTTTATTATCTTTAATCACTATTAAATTATATTTTAGCACAAGAAAGAACGCGTTCAACTGATATCTTCCACGAATTTGATTTCTTTAAAAGAATTATCAAAAAAGCAACCCTGTCCTCTCACAGCTGATAAAAAAGTGTGTCAATGTATTGGTGTGAAACTTTTGCATGTGTTAGTTTCCATCACACGAGTTTTGCAGGGAAAAGGAACGGAGCTGACTTAAAATCAATTGCCAAGTTCCCGTGGCAGTGATCCAGATTGGGATAAGAAGTTTGCATGCAAATGCAACAAGAATTTTGTGATCCTGGTGTTTATCTGTATCAATTTCGGATCCGTGTAGATTGTAATAGATTTTTTTGATCCATATAAATACCAGGATCACCAAATTGTTGTTGCATTTGCTTGCAAAATTTGTATCCGGATCGGGAACTCGCCTATTATGAAGAGCGGACCTGGATCTAAAAATCACTAGTTCCTTATATATCTGTGTATAGATAAGTACACATAAATACATTTAGATACTTACCTAAGCTATGCAATTAACAGAAAGGAAATAAATCTGAAATGAACAAACTTGGAGAAAAAATTGGGAACAAAGAGCGGACCCCTAGCAAATAAAAATTTTGGGATCTGAGCAAACGTAAAAAATCCTTTGCTTCGGGGCCCTGAAAGAACGTAAATTAACGTCTTTGACATGTGGCAACGCTAGAAATATCGCAGAAAATGAACTGTTTACAGGGTGCGGGTAAACAGATTTTGAAAATTTAGTTTTTGGTTAGTAAAGAAATGCTGGATAATTGCCAGATTTTACAATTTCACCAAGAATAAACATTCCAAAAAGCAATATTTAGAACAAGTTGCTATCTGCTTTCACTGACTTACCTTCTTCATCCATACCGAGAACAAAACCAACAATTAAACATTAATTGTTTATTTAATAGACAATTTTATTCAATAACTATTTTATGTTTGAATACAAGTATTGTATATATGTATGTAATTTACTTTTAAATTCGAATGCCATAATTTGTTTTTACTGTTTTTCAGTTGTTTTTTGTCGTTTTAAGATGTCATATGCTTCTTAAAATCATGATTCGATGACTCCACTTTTTTTTAACTCTCACTGCATTGCTTTTTAATGACGTTGGGCGTGTGAGAGCATACTTATACATATGCATGTATATACTATATATATTTGTATACATATTATAAAAATTTGAATCAAAATAATTAAGAAACACAATTTAACCTACACATAGCATCTTAATTTTTTTGTGTTTGTGAGTCACTAAAATAAAAATGCAGTAAAAAACGTGTCATTAAAAGAAAGAAAATGATTCATTTTTTAAATATATTTATTTGTAAAATGTAAATATATATGTATGTGTGTATGTTTTGTATGTTTAATGAAAAATCAATACGCTTAAAACTCGAATGGAAGCAAAAACTTAATACTATTCTAGCGCATTATACTGCGGCGATTGAAATGTTACTACATGTACATATATAGTACGTCCAAAAACACAAAAAAAGTATATTAAAATATTTTGATTTTTGTTGAAGTTGTAATAAATTGTTTTTAATGTATGATTACGACTACACTTTTTTGCCCGTTTTATTTTCTGTGTTTAACAATCGGTGTCATACCATGCAGCCAAGTTGTTGTTGTCATTTGGTGGTGTCGGCATTGCATCCAAATCAAAATTCAAGGCACCAGCATCAATTTCACCTACATCCATATCCATTGAATATGGTGACGTTGGTGCACCGCTTGGTGGTACACTATTGTTACCACCACCACCACCGCTGCCACCTGCGCCGCCGCCACCGCCAGCCCCAACTGGACTGTTTATCTCTAAGCCCTGCATTGAATCTATGGGTAAAGTATCATATCCTGTGAAGAAGAAATATTATATTAAGCTTTTTTTTTTTTGAAATTAATGTTAAAAAATACATATATTTATGTATATATATGTACATAGGTGTGGGACATAATAAATGTGAATAACATTTATTTGCGTGGCGACGAATGCATGCAAAAATCCGATCGTTCATTCGCCAGCAAGAAGTGAATATCTAGTACATATTTGCAAAAAATGAATTGAAAATTAATAATAATAAGAAATAAACTTGATATCGCTCTGAAGCATGCAGATCCATTGTAAATTTTAAAATAAGAATTGCTTACGAAATGTATGTATGTTAAATTGCTGTTTTTAGAGTCAAGGAATTCATTTATGTAATTTCTAGCTGCTGCCTAAATACATGCAACATGTTTACTAATGAGATTGGTTATAACCACCGCTATCTTCCAGCAGATGGTGCGCGTGTATTTATATTTTTAAAATCTATATATCAATACGCTAACAAGAATTTTGTCCGCGACCTTTTGGCGATTATACTAAACCGATTTTAAAAGTTAGACCATCATTAGAAAGAAAATTCCCTAGAATAGGTTCATTTTGATTTTCATTAAAATCGGTTGGAAAAAACGTGCACAATCGTCGTTGGAAAATTTCTGTGTAATTGTTGTTGTTGCAGAAAATTCCTATGTTATTGTTATTGCAAAACACAATAACTGCCATCACTTTACCTATAATAATTTTTATAATATTTTGTTGTTGCCTGCTTTTAGGCGTAATAAATGGGCTGTGTCCAAACTAATGCCGTTTTCTTTTCTCGAAAAAATGTTGCCCTTTTTGATTTTCGTAGCTATTTTGTAAGCTTGTCTGTTAATTTTACTGAATATTAACCTCTAACTAAGCAAGAGGGCACCATTATCTACAAATTTATTCATTTTATAGAAAGTTAGGTTACGCAATTCGATAATTGGGATATAGAAGGGCAGCATTTTTTTGCAGAAAAGAAAACGCCATAAAACAAACAAAAAAAACCAATGCCATCCAAACTAAGGTAAACAAGTTTTGTATGAAAAATTTTAATTAATTAAAAATGGAAAAGGGTTATGCTTGAACTACAAATGGGTTTTGAATAAAATAAAGATAAATTTTAATAAAAAATATCATAAAGTTAAAAATAGAAAGAAAACTGTCGATTTTCGACAGTAGCGGGAACTCCTAGTATTCACTTGTTTTCTTTTGGTTTCATAAATTACGGAGAGGTGAACCCTCATTTTGAATTACTGTGCAAATAATTGAGTTGTATTGTAAAAGGAGCTCAATTAGGACTTTGAATTGCTGGACGGAATCAGAAACAAACAAACAAATAATCGTGCACGGATTACTGAACACACCATTTCTTATCCTAATGCAAGCAAAATGTGGTACTTTAAAGTGTATAATTTAAAATTATTAATGTGCATACTACGATCTGTGCTCGTGTAACAAAAAAAAAATCAAAAGTTAAAAATTCTTTTTGTGCAACAAAACCATGCAAAAACGTCAATTCAGCGATCTACCTTAAGCGCTAAGGGAACAATTCAAAGACAACAAATAAAGTGTAATTGCCAAAATCAAAATCATGAAAATTATTAGATAATTCTACTGCCACCTACAAAGCACTAATTTTAGTTTATGTACATACCGAAAGTCTACAAAAATTGTAAACCATAAAAAAATTAAAGGCATAAAAACTTTTTAATTATTAAAAAAAAAAAAATCACAACAATTTTAACTTTAATCACCTATGTAGCGGCTGATGTGACGCACAAAGCCTGGCTGAAACGTTTGCTTGGCGATTTTCTTTCGAAAATCAAGGTTCAATCACTAGCTTACAGCAGTCAACGGGAGCACGCTGGTTGACTAGCTTAAGATTTGGTTTTTCGTTTGGTTTTTTCTTGTATTTTCTTGCTTGTTTTTTAGTTGTTTTTGTTGTTTTAATCATTTGTGTTTGCTCGTTATGTGAAATTGTGTTTAAATTTAACTTATGACCTAAAAATCGTAATTTATTTTTTATATGTATTTATTTGAATATGTATGTATGTAATTTGTTATACCTGATGCGAAGTAATGTACATATGCGCGTATGCATGTTTTAATGTATAATGTTTATTATGTATGTAGTTTATTATCTTCGAAAAAAAGAACTTTATTTCGATCTTTGCACTAAAAATCGACGTTTTAACATTTCCAAATCAGCATTTAATTTTTATCATGTGAATTTGTCTCATTTTTTAATACTTGATAATTTATAATTCAATAAAAGTTTTAGTTTCTAGTGATGATAAATGTTAGGCTGACTTAACTGTTGTTTTTTTGTTTTTAATTTTTAAAATTTCACATTTTCAACGAGCATACACACAAATGAGCGAGTGTTTGTAATGCAACAAGTGAGTTAATGCCGTTACGAGAGCGGGAGAGAAAGAAAGAGATAATATTTGTTTGTTAATTTTGTCGTTAAGATTTCAATTACATTTTTTGGTTTTTTTTGTATATTAGACTACAAATAATTTGCGTGGTTTTTTTTTTTTGGTTAGATGAACGTGACTCGGGTGAATGGTTGTATGTTGGTTACTATATATGCCAAATTTTGTGAGCAATTTCTACTTGGGTTTGCACGAGAGCAAGAGAGCATGTACAAGATGGCATGGTAAAGCGTGTGGCTAATGGATGAAAAGCTTAAGAGTTGCTATATCAATAAATCCTATAACTTATTTATTTTATATGGTTAGCACAAGTTTTTATTTTGTGATATTTGATTTGATTTGCACAAAAAAAATAAAAAAAGTTTAAATAAAAATTGCAGAATATTTTAATTAAAGCTGAAAATATACGGGGAATATTCGCATTCTATAAACTTGCTATAGCATATATGGACTTGACTGGGGTGTATAATATGCTTTTGGAGAGGGTACATACATATTTAGATCAAATGCAGGGGTTCGCTTCCCATTAAGGAAGCACGCCCGAGAAAAATCTCTTTTCCAGCGTTGTAGAGGGGCTCTCACAGATCTCAGAATTGAAATAAAAACTTGCCGAAGGCTTTTGGTTTACCGAAAAAATAATTTTTTTGTTTGGTAAATTTTACAACTATAACAACAAATATCTCGTAAACTAGAAGCCTCCGGCAAGTTTTGATTTCAGTTCTGACATTTTCGAGAGCCCCTCTACCCTGCTGAAGAAGTAATTTTTTTCGGTGCGTGCTTCCTAATGGAAATTTTTCCCAAATGCAGTATTGAAAGCTATGCAATGGCAAGTGAAATATTTGAATTTTTTTGGGACTTGACTTTGCCCACACTTTATATAAAATTTATCGAATTCTTGTGCTGTACAATGTTTTGCATTTCGATTTAGCAGTGCATTATTTTATGTTGTTGTGCTTTATTGCTCGCAACTTTGGGAAGATGTGATTATCTGGAATGTAACTTAAGTTGCGCTCAGACACGACAGGAAAGCCAATTAAAGCTTTTTTGTCGAAAACCACTTTTGAATTATGTACATATATTACATGCTCGTGTCTGAAGGCATCATTAGGCATAGTAAGTAAAACAAAAAAAGAAAAAAGGAAAAAAATGGGAAAATTTTCAACAAATGTGTTTACTGTTATAAAATATTTTTCAAATAACATTCCATCAAAACAGGGGACAGCCAACAGGGAATGAATTCGAGTGGGAGTGATGGGTGGGTTATGATTTGTGAAAAAAAGTGTATGCATATGTATTTAAAAAATTCTAAAAATTAGTTTATTAGATTGCTTATTTTTAAAAAATTATGGATCGTAGTTTTTTTTTAATTTTTTTTTTTAACTTTTCTTTGAATTAATTTGGTTTTGGTTTACTATTTCATTTTAATTTTTTGTTAAATTTACGAACGAACGTACCATGCGATCGCAATGATTTAACAAATTTTTGTATTATGTATATATATATGTATATTATATACATACATACGCATATTTATACCTTTAAACATTTTCTTTTAAACAGATGCTAGAGCATTTGGATACACATAATACATACCTTGTTGGAATGCTCGACCTCCATGTGAGCTGTGCACACTCGGCGGGCCCTGCCCATATAAACCCTCATATGCTTGTTCGGGTCCAAGCATATCCTGTGTAGGTACATATAGGTGTTTCGTCACATTACGAAAATTGCAAAAAATTAATTGTTAGGATGGATACAAAATGATTGGCAAGGAGGGAAGTGCATTGGGTGGTATTTATTGGCGTGGTAGCATAGCGATGATTGGTGTGTTTGGTGGAGGTAGAGGTAGAGGGATTCAACGTTGTTTTTTGCAATTTTTTCGTGAACGTTTTGGTGGTGTTTTTTATTGTTTTAGTATTCGACATAGTAAAATCAATTGTGATTTGGTGATTGCAAAGTGGAGAGTTGTTTTTTTTTTTGTGATTTGTATTAAAACGAAGTACATAAATGCAAAGAAAGAAAGAAATAAAAAAATAAAATATATATAAGTTTATTTAATTGAAATAAATAATGTTAAATCATAAAATGTGTGTACGGAATTCAATTAAATAATAAATTGCAATTGCATAAAACCAACAAAAAGGAAACTAAACTACGCATTCTTATTATTATTATGTTGTGACTAATTGAATTAAGCTAAATATTTGACTCGCCGGCATATAAAAGTATAAATCAGAGCTTGATCAGAAAAAAAAAACAAAAACAAAAAATAAGGACAAAATAAATTTTAATCTATCGCAACTACGAGGATAACATGCCTGAACTATTCTGGTTTACTTATGTATGTATGACAGGTCATTTAGGTATAGCAACACATTTTCGAAATGTTCACAAGCTTAGAGTTTCCGTAGAAGATACGAATTTTAAAAGTGTTAATTTAGTTTGATGTTCATATGTATGTATGTATGTCACATACTCATGAAGAAAAACTTTTGAATATACATACATAGCTTTTTTTTTGTTAGAAAAAATACAAAGGCTCAAAGAAGTGTCTACTCCTTATAAATTCTCATTTTAAACATTTGAAAATGCATCAAAATCTTGAAAGTCAAAAAAATAAGCATTGAATTTAAATTTCAACCATTCGATGTGCCTTAACATTTCAAAAACAAATAAATGTTAAGAAAATATTTTTATGTATAACAAGTACCTACTAGCGCAAATTATTCTATATGTATTTCCACTCGCTACTTTCAACTCTCTTTCAAATAGAATTAGATTTCAATTTAAAAAAAAATGCTAATATTTGTATGTATGTATGCATAAAAACAAAGGAAACAAAATAAAAAATACGTAGTAATACTTGTGAGCAACCCAATTCAGCATCCCTTTTAACATCCTCAAATTTTGATAATCGTATGTATTTTATAACTTACTAGCTTATAAGCATATCATTTACGATAAAATAGCTTAAGGGTCATATTTTTTTTCTTTCTTATTTCATACATGGACAAAGCGCATAAGGTATGTGATACAAAGTATATTAAACAAAGCAAAATAAAATTACTCACCTGCAAGTCGGGACCCATGCCTAAATCAGCATTGCCCCACATATTGTTGTCTTCACGCAACAACGAATTAGTCAATTCAATGGAAAGACGTTTCTTATAATCTTGTGGTTTATCTTCGCTCATGCGGAAGAGCACAGCGGCTGCATAAGTGGCAACACCCTCGTTACGCGAATGCAATAGATCGGTGAGCGGACCAGTGGCGCCCTCTTGCTCAATCATTTCGGCGCCCTCCTTGTCGGCAGCCAATTCGCATAGGACACCAGCGGCAACACGCTAAATAAAAGTAAAAAAAGTTAAGATTTTGTTGTTAGTTAATGTTTTTGGTATTTATAGCAATTATATGTATAAGTTACCTGTATGTTTTCAATTTCGTTGAAAAGTAGACGCACAAATATCGGTATGACCGATTGTTGGCGTATTAGAGCACGATTGTGCGATTCACGTGCCAATATGTGTAGAGCGCCGACCGTGCCTTCGACAATTTCCTCCATTCGTACGCCATCGGCATAAGCCGATGGTTGTTGGGACCCGGTGGTGGCCACAGATGAACGTTGCTGTTGATAGAAGAAACGAATGGTTAGTAAATAAAAAGAAAATGAAGGAAATTTTCCCTTCCAATTTTTCTGCAGGATAATATTTTAATATAAAAGTAAACCACCATTATGTACACTTTCAATTCAAACTTACACGTTCAGTATCCTGGAATGCGCGCATCAGCAAACGCACCAAATTATGTATGGCGCCATGTTCGCGTAACGGTGCATGATTGGCCGAACACAAGGCCAAATTGCGTATCAAACCGATTACAGCCTTAATCAATGGCCAACGTGATGGCGGATGTAAGAGCTTTACAATCACCGATAAACCATAATTGAGTCGTACAGCATTCTGTGCTGCCTCCGAATCGATATGTCGTGAAGTTAAATGACGCAAAGCGCATACGGCTGGCTCGGTGATCTCCTCACGATCACCAGCATTTATGATCGTACGTACGAGGGCGTCAACGCCACCAACTTGACAAACTGTTGCCTTATTACGTTGATTATTGCAGGTTAAATTCGATAAAATGCCAGCGGCACAAGTTACTACATTAACATCGGTCGATGCCAATACCTGTACCAGGGAATTCAAGAGTTGGTCGAGTCCATCAACCTTGGTGGCAGCATCGGAAAGATTTCTCAAAGTCCACAAACAATTCTGCACTAAACGTGGTGATGGATTAGCCAAATGTATAGCCAATGCCTGCATACCGCCAGCATCTACAATGGCTGGTTTATTGCTGGAGCAGACCGATAGAACTTTCAATACACGCGATGTGGTCCACAGCAATTTCTCATAATCATATGAACGCATTATTCGTACCAACTCATTTGGACCGCCCGAAGCGAGTATGATTAGCTTGCTCTCTTGATTGCCATAGGCCAGTATCTGTAGGCAATCGGTGACGATGGCCAAGAATTTTACGTTGTTGCGTTGCAACAAAGTGACCATCTTTTGGAGGCCACCAGCCAAACGTACAGCCATTTTCGAGCCATCCTGATGCAACAACAAATTATGCAATGTGGTTATGGCATAAAATAAAACACTCTCAACCGGCGAAGAGAGCAACTTTACCAATGCCGGTATGCCACCACTTTTGAAAATGGCCAATAGGCCCTGACGATGATGCGAGAGATTGTGCAGAGTACCAACTGCTGCTTTGGTACTCTCCAAATCGTTGCTATTCGAAATGGCGCGTACAAGAGCCGCCACCATTTGTGGACTATTCATGATGGCATGACGTGAAGCTTCCTTTTTCGACAGCTGATGCACCATCATGGCAGCTTGTGAGACAACAACTTGATCTTCATCATTCAACAACTTAATCAATTCGGGTATGGCGCGTGTGGCCAATTCAGCATCATCTTGGTAATTGATTAAATTGACAACGGCATGTTTTAACATTTGTGATGGTTCCGATAGACGTTGTACAGCTGTGGGCTGTTGTGGATCAAATTGTGTGGATGGTATTTCGATGCCCTCTTCGAGAGTTTCTGGAAACATAGCGGCACGTACACGCTGCGAACGTGTTTGACTGAGTTGCTGATTCATGTCGTCCACTTGATCTTGTGTGAAATTCTGTGGAAATCCAGTATCCAAATCGAACATGATGGATGGATCGCCGTCCATTTCGTCATCCTCTTTGCCCGACAACGATGGTACTTGTGTGACCGCACCGGAATGTATGCCGGAATCGCCGAGATATGAATTTTGTTGCCACATTAGGGTTTGCTCCTTGGATGAGACCATCGGCGGTAGGTCGGGGGGATTGTATTGGTTATTATGCGACACTGGAAAATGTTTTCGAAAAAGAAAATTTTTGTTTAGTTTTGGGTATTGGTAGTGTTAAGCCTAAAAGTATCTATACTCGGTTTCTAAGGTGCATACCTACATACATATGGGTGTTTCCGAAAATGGGTCAACCAAAGAGAAAAATTTTAAAATGCAGCTAGACCAAACTTTTTAATACCATTATATAGGTATGTATTTCCTTTATCACGCCACAAAATTTTATGGACATTGGAGCACTGCTACTTACGAAAATTACGTCTTTCAGACTACCATATAAATTTTTTTTTAACTAAGTGTATATGACTTCCGAAATACATCCGCGAATTCGCAACAAAAGCGCCGGTAGAAAAATGGCGTTTACAAGTACTTAGCCCAAGGTCAGACCTGGGAATATCAACATAGACACATTTACAAAATACTTCAAATCTTGTATAAAGTGTATTCTAAAGTAGTGCTTTTTTTCAAGCGTTCGGACGCAAAATATACTTTGCAGTAAAAAAAAACATACTTACCCTTCTTATATTTTTCAAATTTTTTTTGACAAAACACAGTTTTGGGTGCTCTTTCGGGCAGCGTTAATTTTTGAGGTTAAACCTCATGAAAGATGGTCAGAAAAGGAAGGATTTCAAAAACAAAGAACGAGAGAGAAAAAAGATTTTTAGGAAAAACATAAAAAAAACCCTTTGAAGGTAAGAATGCTCTGAGCAATTTGGAATAGATGTAGACAATAAAATATTTTTGGCCGCATAAAACTTGCAAATCTACCTATATGCGATGGCTTAAAGTAAAAAAATACCAGCCCTTCAATCATTACACAGTTTCTCATGTGAAAATGGACATCATATTACTGCCGGGCGTACAGCGACATCTAAGTAACGCAATATTTAAAATACCTTTGTTTATTCTTATTAAATTTTGCTAGTACTTCAGTTTTTTTTATATTCATCGCCACTATACATTATTAAGTATCGTTTTAGTGCTCAGAATGAGCAAGTAATGTAAATTTTGAATTAATGAGTTAATTGTAATAAAATATGTGCTCAACACTTGTTTTGTTATGAAAAAGTTTTGTTTTCCTTCATAGAAAAATTTGGAACGTCCGAACGGGAACGTCCAAACAAAATTAAAACCGATATTTCTCCAATAAAAAACGTCTACAGAAATATAACTTTAATGTAGTGACTGTCCTTGTATATTCCTCTGTTAGTTGTATATACATCATTTTTTTGTAGCATCAACCAATTCGCAGAATTTTAACGAAATCAGATGCAACTTCAAATACGAGGTACTTTTGAGGAACGTCCGAACGGCGACTCTAAATCCTTCTACAGTGGTAATGTGTCATCTCTAGAAAAAAAAATTGATAGCGTTGGATAGAGGAGTTCAAAGGCTACATATGACAAAAAAAAATATTCTGATCCAAAGCCTACTATAGGTTTTATACTGAAAATAATGTGGCAGCATGGAACGTCCGTAACGCTGGAAACACCCATATGTAGATGGATTTCTTTGGTTACAACCAAAAATGTCTTCATTTTAAGAATAATTGGAAAGAATTAGCAGTTTACATTAAGATTTAAGCTGTTTAAAGCACAACTTTAAAAAAAAGCTTGACGACTCTGACGGAAACTGGACACTCACATACATACATTAAAATCTAATCTCCGTACAAGTTTTAGATATCTAAAAAAAAGCCAGCAAATAAAGTCACTGACACCTTTTCTAACTAAATCTGGCATCGTACAAACAAATGAGTGTATGTACCCAATAAACACAGACGTGAGGATGATATCGCGGCGAATTCGAGGCGAGTTTGCGAAAGCAGATTTTCGCGAAAGTAATTTCTCTGACTCGCCTCGAGTTCGCGGCAAGTTCAAGAAAATCAATTTTCGCGATATCATTTTTTTCTATTTTTTTTAAGTCGTTTTGCACTAAAAAATTATTATAGTTCTGAAATTTTACATTTATACCTGAACTCGAATATCAAAGTTCCGTAGATGTTATCGTGGCGAATTCTAGGCGAGTTCGCGAAAGTAGATCAAATCGGTTTATAATCAAATAGATACGAGTATGTAGAAAAACCAATTCAAAATTGTTTAAATAGGGGGACTTTATTTACTGCTTAAATTTATTTTTGTTATTTCATGAAAGTTAAACTTTCCTTATAAAAATATCTTCAGTGATTTGTATTATTTTATACGGAGTTACCCCATTGCCAGTAAACCAAACTCTGAACTTTTTTTTATAAAAATCTCGCTAATGAACATATTTTCGAATCGCCAACCATCAGAGAAATTAAGAATTTTCGAATAGCTAATGATAAAAAATTGGAATCGCCAGCGATCCGAGAATGAACAAATTCTCGAATCGCTAGTAATAGGTGACATGCCTACGAATTCGGATTCGCCGATCTATCGCCGCGATAATATAATCAGAGACAGCGAATCCGACTCGAATTCGAGGCGAATCCGTTGTGTTTATTGGGTATGTATTTATATATTATTATTTTTTTAAGGAAGCAACAGAAAACTGCCAGAAGGGCTGGCTGGATATTATGACGCGTTGTCAGAAAATATGTAAGTACATATAAATGAAAAGAACAAAACCAACATTGACATGAAAACATTACAAAGCAATGGCAAGAATTCAGATTACCACGAAGCAGAGTGAAAAAAAAAATAAATACAGAATAAAAATAAGAAATTAAAAAAGGTATCGCAAATGCAAGCAACGGTGGTAATAGATATGTATGGCTGTATGGTATATACTGCTTTATGGTATATATTGCTTTATGGTATATACTGCATAGGTACTGTATGTACATTCATATGTTGGCATGAACATTATTCTTGCAGAAATTAAGAAATAACATCGACTACTTGTAATCGCTATAGATATTTACAAACATACATGCATCATCTGCAGGGAAATTAATAACTAGAGCACACAATTTCTGGCTCGGAACTAGCGCAGAAGTTTCAAAGAGGCACTAGTTAAATTGTACTCAGAAAGAGTGAATTGAGTGACACTTATAATGTTTCGAAGAGACACAAACTCTATGTATTTGTCGTTTGTTCATTTGCTGTCGGCTTTGCATATTTCTACAATTCTCAGATTGTTAGTGAAACATACGATATATACAGTATATACTATTTGCATCTTCACTTAATGAAATGAAATGTTTCATTGAGCAAGTCCTAGCGAAATACCAGTTGACTAATTATGCTTTGCCGATCCCTCAGGCTTATTTTTATTTATATACAAATATACTTTTTTTCTTTTTAAATATTTTTTTACATTTTTATTCAATAAATAAATAAAATAAAAATTAATTAAAAAAAAAACATCACCCGCTTCGACACCGACAGCATTCGAACTGCGGTCGTCAGATTGAAAGTCAACGTGTCCAAACAGTGTTGCCGCTACAAGATTTCATAAAGTGGCCGAAAAAAGCAAAAAAGTGGCCCCCAAATTTTTGTAGCCAGAAACACATTTTTATACATTTTTGTGGTTTATTTAATGCTTAAATCAATTCCAAGTTAAGGAACAATTAAACTAGAGCAAACATATATAATATAAATAATGGGTTTAGTTTAATGGATTTAAAATTTAGTTCTCAGATATTTGACAACCAAGTTTTTTTCCGGTACCCAAGAATCTCAATCATTTCCATTAGTTAAATTCAGCGCTGAGATCATTGAATTGCATGTAAAAATTTTGCAAGCGGTTTGTAACCTTGGTCTTAAATAGTGAAAGATTAATATGTTTGCAACAAATTCACAACAAGTTCTCATTTAATTCCCCACGCTGTGCCAAAACTCTTCTATTTCGGTTTGTTCCAACAATTTTCTTGCATTCTAAAAATTTGTACTCCTAAATACTAACTCTTTCGGGATTTTCCTTCGCAGCGGAGAGTTGCTAATGAAAAGTGAAAAGGTAACAAAGAAGCTTTTTTTATATTTAAGAAAAAACTAAAAAATATTTATTGCATTATAGTTTTGAAAGTAAAAAAGTACCAAAAGTGGCCCGAATTTTTAAAAAGGTTCAAATATTGCATATTTTCAAAAAGTTGGGTTCCGGTGGCCTGGCTCTTAAAAAGGTTCAAATTGCCACTTTAGTGGCCCCAGCGGCAATGCTGTGTCCGAGCATTATGCCACCGCGCCATTTGCTTTAAGCATGTTAAGTGCGGCACTTGAGTGGCACATGTAAAACTGTAGTATTTGTAAGAACTTTTAGCTAGTTCAGATTAGAAAGACAGATAGATGTATATTGCACTGCGATCTTAGGGTCTATTGTGCCCTCCACCTCATCACAAAACCTCCCCAAGTCCAATCTCATTCAAGAGCTTAATAATTGAGGACGGTTCTAGGTTTGGTATGTGGTTGTTCTCCAGCTAATATGAGCCGAGTATTCTATGCCTCCTTCTAGATATTGCGCTGCATTCGAGAGGTATGTGCTCCGCAGTCTCATCCTCCATGTCGCTAAACCGGCATGTACTACTAGAGTAAATGCCAAGTTTGTACATACCCAATAAACACAGACGCGAGGATGATATCGCGGCGAATTCTAGGCGAGTTCGCGAAAGCAGATTTTCGCGAATGTAATTTCTCGGACTCGCCTCAAGTTCGCGACAAATTCGAGAAAATCAATATTCGCGATATCCTTTTTTATACTCAGCTGTACTAGTACACAGAGTATTATAGTTTTAATCACATAACGGTGGATTGTAACAGAATGAAATAATCGAGATAGATATAGACTTATATATATCAAAATGATCAGTGTGAAAAGAGAAATCGATTGAGCCATGTCCGTCCGCCCGTCCGTCTGTCCGTCCGTCTGTAAACACTCTAACTCGCGCAAAAATTGATATATTTTGATGAAATTTGAAATGCAAGTTGGTATCGAGACTCGGACGGTTGGTATTGAAAATGGGCGAAATCGGACCATGACCACGCCCACTTTTCCTATATAGAAAACATCGGAAATTTGGTATCTCAGCCACTAATATAGCTAGAGCGATGAAATTTTACCCACGTGTTGAGCTCAGGCCCCTATGAAGAAATTTGGTGAAATTTTAGAAAATGGGCGGTGCCACGCCCACTTATTAAGGGTCAAACATTGAGGTTTTATAAGCCATAACTCAGAAACCGTTGAAGATATATCGATGAAATTTGGTACGCGTGATATACTTACTTAGGCAAATGTTTGGACGAAAAATTTGCAAAATCGGTTGACGACCACGCCCACTTTTATATATGGGTCCTATAGTGACCTAATAAAAACATTTTAAGCGATATCTCTGTCAAATATAAAGATATATCATTAAAATTTTATGGCAGGAGTCTAACTACGAACATAAGACAAAAACCGTAAAAATTTTGGAAAATGGGCGTGGCACCGCCTCTTTTTAGACAAAGGAATATACGAGATTTCTTAGCCTATAACTCGACAAATAATTGAGATATTATGACGCAGCTTGGTTTGTAGACTTTTATTACTTGTGGTAATACATGTTCGAAATTTTAGCGAAATCGGTTGACGACCACGCCCACTTTCATATATGGGTATTATAAAGTGACCTAATAGAAACATTTTAAGCGATATCTTTGTCAAATATAAAGATAATTCATTAAAATTTTGTGGCATGAGTTCCACAATAGACCGGAAACAAAAAGTAGAAAAATTTTGGAAAATGGGCGTGGCACCGCCTCTTTTTAGACAAAGGAATATACGAGATTTATTAGCCTATAACTCGACAAATAATTGAGATATTATGACGAAACTTGGTTTATACACTTTTATAACTTGTGTTAATATACACGCAAAAATTTGTTGAAATCGGTTTATGACCACGCCTACTTTTTAACAAAGATATTTCTGGAACACCTTTTGGGAATTTGTAACGTGACATCTTTGTAACTAGAAGTCAAAAAGGAATGAAATTTTGCACAAAGAATAATATTCATATGCTTAGTTGATCGACTGATAAAAATGTTGAAAATGGGCGTGGCTACGCCCACTTTATGCGGCACTCGCTTTATATAAAATACACCGTGTTTCCATCAAACGCAAACAAACAGTGAAAGCATACAGCTGAGTATCTAATGTTCGATTCCACTCGAACTTAGGCTTCCTTGCTTGTTTCTATTTTTTTTAGCTTGTTTTTGCACTAAAAAATCATTATAGTTCTGAAATTTTACATTTATACCTCTACTCGAATATCACAGTTCCACAGATGTTATCGTGGCGAATTCTAGGGGAATTCGCGAAAGTAGATCAAACCGGTTTATGATCAAATAGATACGAGTATGTAGAAAAACCAATTCAAAATTGTTTAAATAAGGGGACTTTATTTACTGCTTAAATTGATTTGAAAAGCTTTTGTTATTTCATCAAAGTTAAACTTTCTTTATAAAAATATGTTAAGTGCTTTGTACTATTTTATAAGGATTTAACCCATTGCCAGTAAACCAAACTCTGAACTTTTAATTTTTCGACACGCCATTTATAAAAAAACTCGCTAATGAACCAATTTTCGAATCACCAACGATCAGAGACAGCGTTGCCGTTTGGACCACTAAAGTGGCAATTTGAACCTTTTTTAAAGCCAGGCCACCTGAACCCAACTTTTTGAAAATATGCAATATTTGAACCTTTTTAAAAATTCGGGCCACTTTTGGTCCTTTTTTACTTTCAAAACTATAATTATTAAATAATTTTTAGTTTTTTCTTAAATATAAGAACAAAAAACCTCTTTCTTACTATTTTACTTTGCATTGGCAACTCTCCGTTTCGAAAGGTTCTTTATTTAATTTGTTTGCCAACACTACCCTTGAATACTTTGAAATTTGGGCTGTTCGTTAAGATAATGAAAACGCACGGAGCAGCCCAGACACACACAAACACATATAGCGTTCCTTGATCCGTAGGAAAGTGCAGGAAACGTAGGAATTTCACCACAATTTACATTCTTTGCACTCACATTCGCTCTTTTTTGGATAAAATTCCTACGATTTTTGCATTTTCATACGGCTCAACGAACGTTATAACAGTTTTTTGTTAATTCCTTGCCTTTCTCGGGTTATTCCGTCTGCTCAACGAACGCTGCGTTAGTGTCGAGAATAGTTTAAATTCCATTTTCTTTAAGCATTAAATAAACCACAAAAATATATAAAAATGTGTTTTAGCTAAAAAAAAAAAAAATTGGAGCCACTTTTTTTATTTTTTGGGCCACCTTCTGAAATTTTTGAACGGCAACACTGATCAGAGAAATTAAAAATTCCCGAATCACTGATGATAAAAAATTCGAATCGCCAGCGATCCGAGAATGAACAAATTCTCGAACCGCTAGTGATAGGTGACATGCCTACGAATTCGGATTCGCCGATCTATCGCCGCGATAATATAATCAGAGAAAGCGAATCCGCCGCGAATTCGAGGCGAATCCGTTGTGTTTATTGGGTAGTTGGGTTTAGGTAATGCAGCGTAGATTTAGCTCGCACTACTCTGGTAGTGTCAAAAAATGCATCAGATGCGCACCAGTTATGAAGTAGAGATTTTGCTCTCAGGGTACATAGCTACGTACATACATACATATGTATATGAATATATGGCAGTTAAGCTGAGGCCGTCACAATTTGTTAGAATGACAACAGCTATGAATGTATGTTTTAGATATCACGCTGCTGCTGCTAAAAGGTCTGGCAAACCGCACTTCCCGGGCCTGCATGCTTCAGAAAGTATACGAACAGTGTTGTGCAATATGTTTGTATGTACACGACATAATAAAGCCTTTCTTTCCACATACATACGTACGTTACGTATGTACATATTAATTAACACCTTTCAATCGCTTGTTTTCTGGTTAGAGAGACTGGAGAACTGTTTTAGACATGTCTGGAATAATCTAATGTGTGGCAGAGAGAAAAGGCCAAGTAAAGCCATAAATTTGGAAACGTGTTATACGTTTATGCTATAAAGATTAGGTTAGATTATCTTACAGTATCTACAACCAAAGGATTTCACTTTGACAGCGATTACCGAGGTCACCGAAAAAACATGTAACCATAAACCGTAACCTCTCATTCTATAGCGCAGAATATTCGTACTAAAAATTATCAATGAATTCAATAAGAAAATACTGCAAATTTATTGCGCAATACTGTACCTAGTCAGCAAAAAAACGAGGGTTGCAATAAGACCAGGGCAAAAAAAAATGCACTAATTGAAGTAGAACATTTGGCAATACTAAACTGATTTTTTTAATCTGCTGCTTCTACATTTTCCCATTTTTAATACAAAAAAAAAATATTTTTTTATGTACATATGTACTATGACGGGTAAAAATGAACAATGAGTATGGCTGTAATGATGATAGTGATGATACATATTGATGCTGTTGATAATGTTTCAATATCCAAGGCCTCGCAATGTTTTCTTGTTGTTGAGGTCCGTTGCGTGCAAACACTTGTTCATATTGTAGACTTAAAATATTATTCAAATGGACCGGCATGCCATGATTTCCATCAAAAGCACAATTTTTGCTGATGCAAAAATTCATTTGAGTGCAACAATAAAGTGTTTCATAATACTGATGTCGGTCGGTCGGCCGTTCGTCTGTGCGTCCGTCCATCGGTGGGTCCGTTTTGTTAGACACAATCTTGGTCTGCTGTACTAGACACTTGAAGATACATGCATAACTGTAGAAATGGGAAATGGTAATGCCAGACAT
The DNA here is from genome assembly GCA_960531455.1 of Urophora cardui. NCBI lineage: Eukaryota > Metazoa > Arthropoda > Insecta > Diptera > Tephritidae > Urophora > Urophora cardui. The sequence goes on along the minus strand of OY482671.1, from coordinate 151,244,795 downwards.
TCTTTAAATTTCATGAATATATACGTATGTACATACTTATGTACATGTACATATGTATGTATATTATATGTGCATGGGTATGCTTGTAAGCATTTAGAAATAAGGGAAACCAGATTATTCACGAAAAAAGGACACCCCGCTACGTCGGCGGAGCGAACAAAGCATTACAGAAAAAAAACGTACAAATTATAACAAAAGTAAGCCCTCATCATTTGATTGATATTGGTTTTGGATTTAGAATATTATTACATACGAACATATGTATGTATGTACATATGCAAAAATATTGTCCTTTCTATAGTAGATACTTTTTAATTTCTTTAATGCCACTCCGCCTTCCTAAATCGATTTCAAAAAGACGACGGTATAAATGAAATCGGATCCAAGGATATTGACTGCTTTTAAATAAATGTAGGTAATTCTTAATCGAATTCGATTACGCTGTGACACAAATTGAGGTTTGTTGTCTGGGAGCGGAATAATTCCAGCACAGAACGAAAGACCACTATCCATATAGTCAAACCCCAAAAACGTTTTCCTCCCTGAAGACAATTTTTTTTCTTATTGCCATTTTAAATTTCCGAAATTTCGTCTGAATGATTTTGAAAAAAAAAGAAAAATGCTTTACAATACATAGCGTATAGCAAACATATAACAAAATTGCACGAGCTTTAATTTCGTAGAACACTTTAACCCTCTAACGCCCCAACGAAGAGGTCGTTTTGACACATTTTTATAGGGTTAAAGAAAAAATTATAGTCGCTAGAGCGTTAAAATGTTCAGAAAAATTATTCGCCATAAAATTTTACTAGGGGTCTTCTTAGACCAAATCTTTGTACAAAGAACCCAGAAGACCCTATTATATGTAGACGATAACAACATTTGAGGTGGATATGATCAAAAGAGATGTTTTGAAGAAAGTTTCAGAAAGGCGTAACGTTAAGCTCAATGCAAAAATAGACATATGTACATACATACATAGTTCGGAAAATTCCCATGTGGATATTATACTCGGCCGAACCGTTAAGTGCCAATTAAGAAACCTTTTTTCGGATACTTTCTACAGCAAGGCATCTAAATTGTGCGTTTTGCCGACTCCGTTTGTTAGTCGGTTAGAAACTTATGCATTAGGAGCATTCCATGGGAGATGGTAAATTTGTCCCGTACATGGTTTGTCTGTGAATTGTAAAGATTTATACCATTTGTCCCGTACAAACAATGTAAAAAATTACATTACAGCATTTTTAATTCTTTTGGAATAACCTTATTTCTAATATTTTTGTTGTTTGAATAAACCTTGATATTAGTGCTACCACATTTACTTTTTTATTTTTTTTCTAATATAATTAATTTGACTAAAATTGCACCTGGTTCGCATAAACCAAGGATCATGGTAGACCAGCCCTGTCCCGTACAAACACATAACTTTTTTAAGATTTTTCACACATACACGAATATTTAAAAAGCAAGTTTCTGCTTTTAATAAGAGATTTATCAAACAGTAATAATGCACCAGATATTTTGTTGGTTAACATTTTGGTGTGCCTTTAATTCAAATCCAAAACTATAAAAATTCGTACAATTTGTCCCGTACAAACCATGGAATGCTCGATTAGTTCGCAAAAATTCGGCATAAGAATAACAATAAAATGAAGTTAATACACACGCTAAACGACAAGTTCCCATGTAGTATTTAGTTCTGTATCGAAATATCGGAAATATGAAATACACCGTTTGCAACTGCAATAAATCAGTGTTAATTTATGGCAAACACACGTTTGTAATAAAATTGAGCATAACAAATTTAGACAAACTGTAGCCAAAAAAAGGTTGAGTGTGAGATGAATGAAGGCAAGGGCGAGAGATGGGGTGCACTTGGACGTAACTAACAACAATTAAAAGGAATGAGAAGTACTTCAGATTTATTTGACAAAACCACCGCACTTCAGTGTAACCGAGACGAGCTGTACATACATATAAGGTAAGTACATATGTACTAAGTATATACATATGTATAAATAGAGTTATTACAAAAATAATATTCCACCCCAGAACAAGCGTCGCAACAAGTAACTGCTGCTGAATTTATGTATGTTAGGGTGGTCCTTAAAAATAAAGTTAGCGATTTTCTTCGGTCTCATCCCCTAGATCAGTAAAAGCACAGTCAAAGATGTCACATATAAATTTTGGCCTCGATCGGTGATGGTTAAGGGGTGTTGCACAGGGATCAAAGTTCAGAAAACTCTATGAAGATTTAAAATTAAATTAATTTTCATTTCATTTCATTTCTTATATCTAATGCACAAAATCAATTGTCCTGAAGTCGAGGATATTAAATAAAAATTATGTTCCCGATCGAAGACGGTTAAGCGGTGTCGCACAGGGGCCAAAGTTCAGACCAAAGTAAGGACCGAACAATTTCATAAATTTTTTTTTTTAAATCTAATGCCAAAAATCGTTAGTCCTGTACTCGAGGATTCCAAATACATACAGTGTTGGAAAAAATAATAGGGACACGAGAAATATTTTACAATTCTCCATTTATTTCATTTTATGACCAAATAATAATTACTATATATCAGAGCTGTGAAGTACTGAATATACTTGGTACTTGTACTTGGTCCAAGTACCATTACTTGATAATTAAAAAATTCAAGTATCAAGTACAATTACTTTATACTGGTAATTGGTAATTAAGTACAACTTTTTCAATTCTTTCACCAATTACTTTCAATTACCACCAATTACCGCCAATTCTTTTTAATTACATGGAGTTTAATCAATGAATTTATTTTAACTATTGTATTTTCTTCTATCCTCTACATAATATACATCGGATACTAAATATTACAGCCACTAAAAGCAGGAAAATTCCCTTATAAGAACTCTTTATTAAATATACATACCTACATACGTACATTAAGGTGGGTTTTTTTAATATGGTACTTTTTTTTAAATTTTCAAATTTTCTCCCATCGTACATATGTATGTTTGTACATGTTATGTTGTATGTACATGTTATGTTGTATGTACATGTTATGGGCCGCTGTGGTGCAGTGGGTAGAGTGCTCGCCTACGTTACTACGTTGGGGTTGTAACCCCAGTCCGGAGAAACACAAAAAAAAATGTTTCTAATTAACTAAATTCCCAATTATTGGTTTTTTGTAAATAGCGGTCACCTCTCGGCAGTGGGCGGCATACCCTCCGAGTGTATTTCTGCTATGAAAAAATGCATTCGCCGTTCGGAGCCGGTATAAAAATTGTTGGTCCACGCAATTTGTAGGAAAAATGTTAAGGAGCACACATCGAATTGGGAGAGAATATATACGAGATCCTGAGATGTAATTACCAAGTTTAAAAAAATATCCCATAATCTTGGACGTGGAAATACGAACAAACACACCACTAGCTTCATCAGCTTCAGTTGAGCGAAAAATTTTATGCACTCGTTTTAATATTTTCTTGTTATTAAACTGTTATCTTATATTTACAATGAAAAAAAAAAAAATTAAAGAATTGAAAAAACAACTGAAAAAGAATTGAAAGTAATTGAAAATCAACTGAAAAAGAATTGAAAGTAATTGGAAAAGAATTGCAAAAGAATTGAAAAATGTACGCACTGAGTATCAAGTACCAGTATAATATACTTATACTTGGTAATTGGGCTTTTCAATTACTGAGTACTGGTAATGGTAATTGTACTGGTACTTGGTTTTTTCCAGCTCTGCTATATATTGATGTTTACACGGAGAGGACATGCTTCAATGACTCTGGGGTGGTTTTTGTATAATAATTTAATTTTTATAAACAAAAATAATGAAATGTATAATTTAAGTTGGAAAAAATAATAGGGACAAACTTTAAATTCGATTGTTTTTTCAAATAATCTACAATATTACTGCTGCAGTTAGATTTAAACTAAAGTTTAATTGAAGCTCCTTCATTTTTTATAACTTCCTTACATCTTCGTGGCATAGGGTTGACCAAATCAGCGCAATTTGCAACCGGTATTAAGTACCAAGCTTCTTTATTTTTTTTTCATAACTCTTGCTTATTTTTCCATTTTTGATCCGCCATCGTCTTCTTTAATGTTCCCTATAGGGCTGAGGTACGACGTCTGTGAGGGCTACTCCAAAACAGCAGCTTTCTTACGTTCAAACCATGAGTTTTCGATTCTGGAGGCATGTTTGGGGTCATTGTCATGCGTAAATCGCCATCTAATGATATCAAGGAGGGTTTAAATGATCCTGTTTTGAGTAGAACAATTCGCAACGGACCTCGAGAAGTAGGACTAAGTGGAAGAAATCCCAGAAAAGCTCCGTATCTGAGAAAAAATAATATAAGCCAACGAACTGAATTCGTTCAGAGGACGCCACCGTGCTTGATAGTCTTTCTGGTGTATCTGGGATGAAATTCTGCATTCTGCGGGCGTTGAACGAACATTATGCCATCCGAGCCGAACAAATTTACTTTTCTGTCATCAGATTAAATAACGTTATTCAAGTTGTCCGGCAACATGTTCCTCTGAGCGAATTCAGTTCGTTGGCTTACATTATTTTTTCTCAGATACGGAGCTTTTCTGGGATTTTTTCCACTTAGTCCTACTTCTCGAGGTCTGTTGCGAATTGTTCTACTCAAAACAGGATCATTTAAACCCTCCTTGATATCATTAGATGGCGATTTACGCATGACAATGACCCCAAACATGCCTCCAGAATCGAAAACTCATGGTTTGAACGTAAGAAAGCTGCTGTTTTGGAGTAGCCCTCACAGACGTCGTACCTCAGCCCTATAGGGAATATTAAAGAAGACGATGGCGGATCAAAAATGGAAAAATAAGCAAGAGTTATGAAAAAAAATTAAAGAAGCTTGGTACTTAATACCGGTTGCAAATTGCGCTGATTTGGTCAACCCTATGCCACGAAGATGTAAGGAAGTTATAAAAAATGAAGGAGCTTCAATTAAACTTTAGTTTAAATCTAACTGCAGCAGTAATATTGTAGATTATTTGAAAAAACAATCGAATTTAAAGTTTGTCCCTATTATTTTTTCCAACTTAAATTATACATTTCATTATTTTTGTTTATAAAAATTAAATTGTTATACAAAAACCACCCCAGAGTCATTGAAGCATGTCCTCTCCGTGTAACTATAAATATATAGTAATTATTGTTTGGTCATAGAATGAAATAAATGGAGAATTGTAAAATATTTCTCGTGTCCCTATTATTTTTTCCAACACTGTATATATTTTTGGCCCGACTAGAGACGGTTAAGGGGTGTCGCACAAGTCACATATGGTAATATGAAATTTGACCCCTGTGATATCCTTTAGTGCAGGACTATCGATTTTGGGCATTAGATATAAAAAAAATTAAATTAAATTTCTTCAGTCTCCATAGAGTTTTCTGAATTTTTGACCCCTGAGCGACACCATTAGCCGTCTCCGATCGGGACAAACATTTTTATGGGGTATCTTCGACTACATTAGCATCGACCTTATAAGGTGAGGCCCACGAAATATTATATACCATTTGCATCCATATATTTAGGGACCACCCTAAAGTATGTACATATGTATATTTTTTCTCTGGTTCCGTGCCATTTTCATACGCATTAAATACGATTAAACCGAATAATAGATTCAACACAGTAGAAAATGATACGGAAATAAAATTAATTAGACGAACATTATTTTTCATTCCAAACAGGGTGAGTAGTGCATTCTCAGTGAACAGCGGGTCATTTTTTCGACTTTTTTTCTATAACAAAATGAGTCTACGATATCAACTATTGTTTGTATAATAGATGTGGGACACGTGTTTTTAGTTGTCATTTAGTTAATCTCTAGCGGTGGTCCTCCCAAACGGATAGCCTAATGTGAAGGGCGTAGGTACTGTATTGGTATCAAGATGCAACTGAAAAGGGAAGATGCAGCATTTCTAGTTGGTCTTCCAAAGGTGATTTTAAGTTTGCAACTACTGGATCCAAATACATTTGGAGAAGATTGGTGGAGGATAAAGGTAGTAGTTTAGACCTATGCATGTACATAAATACATTTTAAGAAATTTCCGATTACTTTTAAGTCAGAGGGCAGATCTCTGAAATTTAAGGCTTGTAGGCGGTAGGTAGAAGGAATAGTTCTGCTTTATATTCAGCCATGCTGAACGTACTCTTTAAAAGATTCCGTTTTTTCTTAGCCAAAAAAAATCTTATTAGGATTATTCCCACGGTGGTCAAAATTGAGTAACAATTGACAGACCTAGAGTTGTATTCCCAACGAACACAAGGGAATAATTATTTTCCACTATAAAAACTAAATCTGCCTTAACTCTTTCTCATTCAACAAACACAAAATAAAAACGAGTGTGCCTAGCACCCACCACCATTTTATGGTAAAATGACAACTGATGACAATTTACCTCGATTAAGCAGGGATTGTTATGCAATAGCAAACAATTTATTAGGGGAAGTTTCGATGGAAACTACATAGGGTGATTATGCCAATTACCGACCACTTAACTCATTTTTTGTTTTCAAACTCCTCTGAATTACAGTCTATTACTAATATTGACTAACCCTAAATTAATAAGTGAGTATTGATTAATTCTGAATCTAATAAAATTAACCATTTTCATATAAAGCTGTCAGTTTTTTTACAAAAAATATTTTTGTAAAAAAAGTCGAAATATGCCAGTAACCGGACACTTTTTTCAGATACCGGACAGTAAAGATCCAGTAACCGGACACTTTCTTTTTCGTTATAAAAACCATAAATTTATAATTTTATTGACATTTTTTATTTAAAAAACTTTAGAAAAGGCATCAGAAAAAATATTTAAAGATTAATATAAAATAAATAAATAAACAAACGGCTCCAATAACAAGAAAAACCAACCCTGACACATGCCTTACTTATTTCAATACATTTTAAGGGAAAATATGTACATATATATTTTATACATATGTATTTATTACTGTTATGTAGTAGAAGAGTGCTCGCTTTCCATACCGGGGGTCGTGAGTTCAACTCCCAGCCTGGACAAATACCAAAAATTTTATTCAATTAATTAAAACTAAGTTTTTACAACTAGAGGTAACATCTGGGTACTGGTTGACATACTCTCCGGGTTCTGCCATAAAATAGGTTTCGTAAGAAATGCATTCGCTGTTCGGAGCCGGAATGGAACTGTTGGGACACCCATTTAGTAGGAAAAATTAAAATTAGGGAGAACGGGTCGAATTGGGAATAAAGCTCGGCCTTAAGACCTTAGAGTTACATACGCGTCAGTGTATTATTATAAATATTATATATATATATATGTATATATATATATATATATGTATATTCTCCAGTTAAACGGCTAAGGGCGTAAAACTATTTTCTGTAGTAAATCCTTTTATACATAACCCACAAAAAGGGACATTACAAGTTAATGGAAATCAGACCATGTGTGCAAATTCTCCCATTCATGAAAAGTATATACATATAATGTCCGATCAAAGACAGCCGTCTCAATTACTCACAGCAGTCTCAATTATTTTATTTTAAATAATTTGAAATCTCTGAAATCCAATGGGGTCTTTCTTTTAATGTTATTTAAAACTTTTCGTACTGTACTAATGAGGCCATCTTTTTTCAGAAGGGATTGTGGTAGAAGGTAAAGCATTATCTACAACCTTTCTTTCTATTTTATCTAGAATCGGTGACCTTGGAGTGTCAAAAAGAGACTTTCTGAATACTCATCGACTTTATTCGAATATCTTTCTTCTCAGTCACCCCCACATTGGCCCTCTAGTTGATATAATTACTGGCTATTGCCTCATGGGTATCCATGGAACGCACATGGTTCTCCTTAACAACGATTTCTGTCGAAACTGCAGGGATGAGGAGGAGATATAAAGCGTAGAGCTCTTGTGCCGCTCTTACTCCAGGTACGCTCTCTCGACACATGCACCTTTGGATGTCTGGAATAGCTTGAAAATATAAAAATATTTGACATTTTACCCATACAAAGCGAATAAGCTGGTTCACTTTCATAGGCGTCCAATCTCCGTCTACATGGTGTATAATCCAGAGATCCACGTGGTATCACAACTGGTCATGAGGCCTACGAAAATAGGTACTTAATTATAGTAAATGTGTTTGCGCTGTACAATTGGAAAACATTGTCCACTACTTCCTTCGACAAATCTTCTTACGTTTCCTTCATGATCAGTTGCTTTCCCTCTTTATTCCTCGGATGTTATTCCACAAAATATACCTAAATCCAGATCTTCGAACTGTACGAGCGGTGGCAGCCACTAATACCTAACCTAACCTGGTCCGAATATCATTTAACGCCAACTAAAGTCTTTATTTATCTAGAACCTGCTTCTGTCCCTTTTCGTTCACATTTTTATAACTCATTCGGAAAATAATTGAAATTTAAACACATATTATTAAATATAATACTAAAGTAAAAACGTGTCCGGTTACTGGCATCGTAGGTCTTTTAACGCTTTCCAGTAACCGGACAGTGTCCGGTTATTGAAAAACACTCTAGTTGTCGTTCCAGTATCCGGACAGGTGAATATACTAAAATATGTAATATTTTCTAATGATTTTATGCTGTTATTACGTATTTTTATCATTATTGTGTATGAAAACAGCCTTTTGAAACACTTTTGTCAATACATTTTAATAAAAACTTACTTGAAAGAAATGAAGCACCACTATTAAAAAAATAAGAAATCACACGTTTTCACACTTCACTTCATACACGCAAACTAAATGCGATGCCACAAGAATTTGTTTCGAAAATAAAACGAAAACCAAGTGGCGCATTTGTTTAAAATTAATGGCTAATTCGATTGCAGTTTTCAAAATTAAAAAAAAAATTAACAGTTTTCTTATTTTAAGCGGTAAAACACAAAAGTGGTCGGTTACTGGGGGGTGGTCGGTTACTGGCATAGTTACCCTACATACACATGTTAAAAAATCACTTTATGCTCGAGTAAATTGCCGATATTAACAGTTCATAGATTTTAGTCTTGTTTGGTATTTTAATTACGACGGGTAGGTCATGTATTTTTGCTTCTAATAGGTACACTCGCCCAGCACAAGTCGTATGTCAATGTATGTACAATGGGTGGATTATCGTATCGCTTGAAAAAAAACACACACAAAAAAGAAAATAAAGGGGATGAACCGTTGCTTAATGATGACATTACAACATTGTATTATGATGACGAAAGAGCTATTCTATTCTCTGACTGTCTCTCTATGATCATGCCTAATAATAATAGTACCGTTAATTTATGTATGTTCATTCTAAATATTTGGCAACATCCAATTTTAAAATTTGTACATATTTATTTAGGAGGATTATTTTCAACAACAAACGATGTGCACGTCGCTACCACCAAATAATTTGATTTCAATGTGATGAGGGTAGAAATTGTGCAAATGAAAACGGAAAACCCACCAATACAATACAATTGTACATCTAAGCAAACACACGAGAAAAGAGCAAAATCGTGGTTATGAATGCAATGAGCATTGTGCATACATACATATATGTAAATTTATACAGTAATGTAAAAAAATTAATCAACATTGCACCTTCTTTTTACCACGCTTTTATTATTCTCAGCTGTATGCATGTATGCAAACCAGTGATTACCAGAGCATATCCACGCATGGATAAGCTTTTTATAGCTTTCTCACCGACAGTACAAATTTCTTCGTTCACAAAAAAAAATTTTGTGTATTTTTATTTAAGCCCAAATTACATCAGCGATGTGGCAGCGGGCAGCGACGGGTCCGTTCAGCTGGACCCCCCACTCAATGGATATGAAAATTGATAGGCTAGGATTTATGTGCTTTTTATGTGCTAATTTCGTCCCCCAACAAAAAATTTTGTGCTCGAATTTTAAGGGTATTTTTTAAAAAATCAAAAGTGGGGGGCCCAGGTGAACGTTCACCTAGACCCCCCCCTCAATGGATCAAGATGGTAATAACATAAAATGAATTAGATATTTATGTGCTAATTTCGTCCCTCAACAAAAAATTTTGTGCTCGAATTTTAAGGGTATTTTTTAAAAAATCGAAAGTGGGGGGTCCAGGTGAACGTTCACCTAGACCCCCCCCCTCAATGGATCAAGATGGTAATAACATAAAATGAATTAGATATTTATGTGCTAATTTCGTCCCACAAAATTTTTTTTTTTTTGCTTAAATTAAAAAAAAAATTTCACTTGGGAAGTGGGAGATAGGTGAACAGTGTACAAAACAAACTATATAATCTATAGTTAATATAATATTGATGTACTAATTACCTACACCAACAAAAAAAAAGTTTTTTTTTAATAAAAGAGTAATAATAATAATACAATGGCGCTATTATAACTCTGACGAGTTTTATGGCCGAGCTTCTGTCCCAATTCGAGGTGTGCTCCTTTTGTTTTTCCTACCAATTGGGTGGACCTACAGTTTTATGCCGGCTCCGAACGGCGAATGCACTTTTTGTGAGAAGCTTTTTCATGGCAGAAATACTCTCGGAGGGTAAAAAAAAAACTTTTTTTTTTTTTTTTTTTTTTTTTTTTTTTCAAACTTTGAACCCGAGACCTCTGGCATAGTAGGCGAGCACTCTACCCACTGCACCACAGCGGCCACACTAAATAAAAGAGTATTTAGTATTTTTCTTATCTTAACTGCATGTTTACTTGCATGTATGTACATACATACATATGCAAAAAATGCGATTAATCCGGGACATGTCCGGGATCAATCGCAAGGGAGCATGCGACTAATACAATTTTACATCCCTTTATATGGAGTGAATTGATCGCATTTGTTCGAGCATGTCCTATGAAGAGACTAATTGTTCAACTTGTATACCCGAACGGGTACCAATGTAGATTAATCACTAACATACCGAACGGGTACAAATGTAGATCAATCGCTTTCATCCCGAACGGGTACGAATGTAGATCAATCGCTTTCATCCCGAACGGGTACGAATGTAGATCAATCGCTTTCATCCCGAACGGGTACAAATGTAGATCAATCGCTTTCATCCCGAACGGGTACGAATGTAGATTAATCGCTTTCATCCCCAGCGGGTACAAATGTGGATCAATCGCTTTCAGCACGAACGGGTACAAATGTAGATTTTTTCTTAAAAAATTGTAAATGTTCAAGCATATTTAAATAAAGATTATATAATGTTTTACTTTTGTAAAAAAATTTCAATAAATAAATTTAAAAAATTGTAAGTTTTGAGTATGCATTATGTGAGCGTAATGTAAAGGATTATTTCATAGGATATTTTAGGCAACATTTTGTTAAAATTGTTATTAAAAAAGGGTGTTCAATTCGTTTTACCGGTTGTCTACAATTTTTTAAATACATTGCATATTTTTGTAAAATGTCTACATTTAAGGAATCTAGATTTGTACCCGCTCGGAATGAAAGCGATTAATCTACATTTATACCGTTAGGGAACAACTGGTCTACAATTAGTCTACATTTATACCCGTTCGGGAACAATCGGGGACTAATTGTGGACCGATTGTTCTCGAAAGAGCTCAATCGAGGACAAATCTCTTTCAGGATTGATCGCACATTTTTTTGCAGGGTATGAACATCCATATGTAGCCGGCTCCTTTTTGCACTGCAGCTGTCGATTTTGCCACATTAACACGTAGGTAAAGTTTATAAATAAAAAAAATTTATTTATCTACTTTACCTATTTATATGGCAAAATCTACAATTGCAGCCAAAATTAAACTGAAAAACTTTTATTCACTGAGCAAAAAAATAAAACTCAGAAAATAACTTTTATTTTCTGATCGAAAAATAAAACTCAAAAAATAACTTTTATTTTCTGAGGGAAAAATAATACTCAAAAAATAACTTTTATTCTCTGAGCAAAAAAATAAAACTCAGAAAATAACTTTTATTTTCTGATCGAAAAATAAAACTCAAAAAATAACTTTTATTTTCTGAGGGAAAAATAAAACTTAAAAAATAACTTTTATTTTCTGAGGGAAAAATAAAACAAAAAATAACTTTTATTTTCTGAGGGAAAAATAAAACTCAAAAAATAACTTTTATTTTCTGATGGAAAAATAAAACTCAAGAAATAACTTTTATTTTCTGATGGAAAAATAAAACTCAAGAAATAACTTTTATTTTGTGAGCAGAAAATAAAACTCAGCAAATAATGATTAAAAATCAACTTTTTGGATATAACTCATAACCGTTACAGTCCCTGGCTCTGACATTGATGTCTGAACATGAGAGAGCTGTTTCCTTTTGACATCTACCTACATATGTTAAAACGACGGTTGTGCTCACAAAATTCTGTTTTGTGGAGATGTCCAGCTACGGGAACAGGAGGGATCGAATCCGTTTTCCTATTGCAATCTCTTTTTTTTTGCTCAGCACTGTAATTAGTAACAATAAAACAACTAACAGCAAAAAAAAAAAATAAACGTACGCTGACAAATTACTAAGCCATAGACATCTCCAATGCAGTGTGAATGGCCAAAGTACCACAAAAGAAAAAAAAAATAAAAAATTAAAGAGCAATGTAATATATACATACATATGTATGTTTGTACAAGTTTCCTTTTGTTCAGCTCCGTTTGAAAGCGAATACAGCAATACGCCTTCATCAAATTACAGCATTCAAGTGCTCTTCAGCACGTTTTTTCTACTGGTATTTATGCTCTGAAGTAAAACTTCCAGCCCAGCAAACATATGCCAACTAAAGTACTCCCTAAGTACACACACATCCATATATGTATACATGTTCATATATGTACATACATATATGTATGCATGTAAAATTTGAAAATTCGAAAGCGTGCATGCGCATCCAATCCAGTGCTCTCATTGACTAGCTAACAGTGGTTAATTTAAAATGCCCGCCAGCGAAAAATCCACATCGATTTCCTTTGAAGGAATCGCATTGGCACAAATTCCCGGTCAAAAGCAAGCAAGCAAAAAATTGGGGGTGGCATGGCTGCGTTGAAGAAAATGTGCATGCAAATAAATTTGTGCGTACATATGTATGTGTGTGCTGCGAGTATATGCTGAGTATCAAATATTGCCGTAGAAAAAAGCTGTGTTAGCAATTTTAACAAGCAAACAAACGTTGTAAGGACTTGCTTGAGAAATTTATCCATATTGCACTTTTTTTGTTGATGCATGGGGGGATAATGGGTGTCTCCATATATACATACATATATGTATATATATTTTCAAGAATTTCGGTTTTGAATTCCGAGAATGTAGGGATCTCTAATCTGCAAAATGTCAAGAACTATAGCTTCAAAATATTCAATACATTTAAATGATCTATCTCCACTATTCTACAAAAAATATTCTCACCATGACGGGTATAACAAGTCTAATAAGATATGTTTATCTGGATCGTAACAACAAATATGTACATACTAAATACCAAACAAATACTTTTTCTGCCCTTTACTTAAATTTCTATGGCCCGGTTTCACTAACGTGACTAAAGCTAAAACTAAGTTTTGACTTAAGTTAGCCCAGATTTGGGGCTAACTTACTTTTGGGTTTCACCAAATAGTCTAAGAAAATAGTTTTGCAACCAGCAACCCTGCTAGCTTTTTTGCCAAATACTGGTTGTTTTTGGTTGTTTTGGTTGCTGTATTTGCTCAATTTTTTGACATATTTGCTCTTTTGGTTGTTGAATTTGCTAAAGCGACTCAAATTCTTAGTTTAGTTTTAGTCAAGGCAAAAGCTGACTAACTTGTGACTTAGCTTAGTTGCATGGTGAAACTGAAAACGTAAAAAAATCGGCTTAACTAAGTTGAGACCGGTTGGTGAAACCGGGCTCCGTGAAGCTGGACCCCCCATTCAATGGATTTGAAAATTAATAGGCTAGGAATTATGTGCTATTTATGTGCTAATTTGTTCCAAAAAAAAAAAAATTTTGTGCTCCAATTTTAAGGGGTTTTTTTTATACGTCAAAATGGGGGGTGCAGCTTCACGTGAAGCTGGACCCCCCCTCAACGGATCGAAAATTCAATATGTAAAAATTAATGCCAGATTTATGTGCTAATTTCGTCCAACCACCAAATTTTTTTTTTTTAATTTTTTTTAAATTTTTTTTTTAAATTTCAAATTTGGGGTAAATTTTTATAAAATTTAATAAGCCTAAATGAACGCTATGATAACGAACTGTCATCTACCAAAAAGATTTTTTTTGTTTTTTGATTTTTTAAGACTTTTTTTTCAATTTCAAAGTGGGGGGTGCAGCTTCTTCACGTTTTTTTGAAAAACTCCCCCCTTCAATGGATCTGAAATTCAATATGTAAAAATTAATGCCAGATTTATGTGCTAATTTCGTCCAACCACCAAATTTTTTTTTTTTTTTTAAAAAAAATTTTTTTTAATTTCTAATTTGGGGTAAATTTTTATAAAATTTAATAAGCCTAAATGAACGCTATGATAACGAACTGTCATCTACCAAAAAGATTTTTTTTGTTTTTTGAATTTTTAAGACTTTTCTTTCAGTTTCAAAGTGGGGGGTGCAGCTTCACGTTTTTTGAAAAACTCCCCCCTTCAATGGATCTGAAATTCAATATGTAAAAATTAATGCCAGATTTATGTGCTAATTTCGTCCAACCACCAATTTTTTTTTTTAATTTTTTAAAAAATTTTTTTTTAAATTTCTAATTTGGGGTAAATTTTTATAAAATTTAATAAGCCTAAATGAACGCTATGATAACGAACTGTCATCTACCAAAAAGATTTTTTTTATTTTTTGAATTTTTAAGACTTTTTTCAATTTCAAAGTGGGGGGTGCAGCTTCACGTTTTTTGAAAAACTCCCCCCTTCAATGGATCTGAAATTCAATATGTAAAAATTAATGCCAGATTTATGTGCTAATTTCGTCCAACCACCAATTTTTTTTTTTAATTTTTAAAAAAATTTTTTTTAAATTTCTAATGTGGGGTAAATTTTTATAAAATTTAATAAGCCTAAATGAACGCTATGATAACGAACTGTCATCTACCAAAAAGATTTTTTTTGTTTTTTGAATTTTTAAGACTTTTCTTTCAATTTCAAAGTGGGGGGTGCAGCTTCACGTTTTTTGAAAAACTCCCCCCTTCAATGAATCTGAAATTCAATATGTAAAAATTAATGCCAGATTTATGTGCTAATTTCGTCCAACCACCAAATTTGTTTTTTTTTAATTTTTTATACAAAAATTGCAATAAAATAAAAAAATTAATGAAAATATGTACATTTATAAAAGTTAAAAATTTACATTTTTGCATTTACTCTTCATCAAACTGTTTGAACACTATATGGAATCGTTCAAAATGTCTTTTAAATCCATTTTTTTTTGGTTTTTTTTTTCAAAATCCATTATATGTCCGAAAGCATGGACAATCATAAAATATTTCGCGCAGGGCATTTTTGGTTTGCGCTAACAAACATTCACACGCGTGTTAAAGGAATATCTGCGTTGAAAAACAAAACGACATTAGCATACACGGTGTGTTCGCTTGAAGGTTCACACATTGAGCAGCGCCGACCAATTGCGCTAGCGCCAACCTTGGCGTTATTGCGCTAACTCCGATTTGGAAAATGCGCCAACTCAATATTACGATAGTGCAATATAACATCCACTCAAATTACGTGCGCTAACACCAGCACCATACCGGCTGCAATATAGCGCTGGAGTAAAATGGCGCCACCACAACGCCAATAACAGCACCATCGTATAGGCCCTTGGCAACTTACAATCTAGATTGTCCAGTTTGAGTGTTTTTTTGAGTGAGCTAGTCAAATTTGAGTTTTTTTTTTTTTGTGTGTTAGTGCAATCGGCAGCCGTCGTGCTACACGTACTTGTTGTCGGCTCGCTGTCAGCTCGCGGCGACGAAAATCAAAAATTTTTGATATTTGCGTCAATCACCCGACACTCGCACATATACTTACACTTCCTCTCAATCCAGATTGTAAGTTCCCTGTAAAAATCATAGGATTATATGATCCATTTTGTGGTAGGTAGGAGTACTTTCAAAGTGATCATAAACATAGACCCAAGCGAGCGACTCGTTTATCTGCATCGACTCGTAGTTAGCCGAACATTGCTACGAAAACCGAATGTACATATGTATATCGCGATAACGATGAAGCAAGTGCGTACATTTGTATGTATGTATGTGTATGGTACATATATTTATTATATTTTATTAAAAAAATTTTAAGTTGATATCTTTTGTTGAGAATTCAAAATCTAATAATACAAATTTTACTTTTTTGATAATCATAAATTTCAAAGAATAAAAGATAAAATATTTAACAAATAATTGAAAGTAATTACTTAACAAAGTAACTCCTACATATACTCCCCCTCCAATAAAAAGTATATTAATTAATATTAAATGTTATTTTCTTTTTGTTATTAGAAAGTGTAAATGTATTAGTATTTTGTGTAGAGTCGTGGATAATATTTGCAGGTTTAAGTAAATCTATGGAAACTGTTTTAATATTATTTCCATATTGAATTTTAAACACTTTTTCATGTTTAGATATAACTTTGAATGGTCCTTCATAAGGTGGTTGTAAATTAGATTTGTGAATAACTTTAAGAAAAACATATTCACAAGATTTTAAATTTTTTGGAATAAAAGAATATTCTTTATTGTGATGTAAAACTTTTGATCTGATATGTGAAAAATATTCTCTTAATTTAGTAATTATGTCAATTGAATTATCATTTTCATTGTTATTATTATTATTTGAAATAACTAATTCACCTGGTAATCTAAGAGTTTGACCATATACTAATTCTGCAGGACAGCATTTCAAATCTTCCTTAATAGAAGTACGAAGTCCTAGTAGAATCCAAGGAAGAATATCAGACCAGTGTACGGAATCTCCTGAAGCTGTAATAGCAGTTTTCAAAGTTCTGTGAAACCTTTCAATCATTCCATTTGATTGAGGATGATAAGGAGAAGTATGAATTTTATGTGATCCTATCAATTTAGTTAATTCAGTGAATAATTTTGATGTGAACTGAGATCCTTGATCTACAGTTATTTTAAGTGGAATGCCAAAACGATGAATATAATTTTGAACAAAAGTTGTTGCAATTGTAGAAGCAGAAATATCTTTAATTGGATAAGCTTCTGGCCAGCGTGTATTTCTATCAATTATAGTTAAAATGAAACGATTTTCTCTTGACATAGGTAATGGGCCAACAAGGTCCATATGTATATGTTCAAATCGCCCATTAGGTATACTAATTTTTTCTACGATAGATTTTGTATGTTTCGAAATTTTAGATTTTTGACAACTGATACAAGTTGAAGTCCAATTGTTAATTTCTTTACGCATATTAGGCCAATAATATTTTGATTGAATTAAACGTCTAGTTGTTCGAAAACTTGGATGTGATAATGAATGAATTTTATCAAAAATAATTCTCCTCATTGAATTTGGAACAAATGGTCTAAAAGGTTGTTGAGTAATGTCACACCAAATGTTAAGATTAAGGACTGGTATATTAATTTGTTTTAAATTATTTTTAGAATTTTTGTTAGAAATAATTTCATGTAAAATTTTATCTTTTTGTTGTTCTTCATATAATGTTTGTAAATGTATATCTTGAGAAGAAAGTGTGTTTATATCTGGAATTCGTGAAAGAGTATCAGCAACTATATTATCTTTGCCAGAAATGTATTGAATGTCACTTGTGAATTGTGCAATGTATTCGAGATGTCTAATTTGTCGAGGTGATTTATCTGTTTTTGAATTAAGAATTTGTGTTAAAGGTTTATGATCAGTGAATACAGTAAATTTTCGGCCTTCAAGAAAATGTTTAAAATGTTTAATTGAATTGTAAATTGCCAGAAGTTCTCTGTCAAAAGTAGAATATTTGCTTTCTGTAGTAGATAATTTGCGTGAAAAATATGCAAGTGGTTCTAAAGTGTTATTACTAATTTGTTGTAAAACTGCACCAATTGCAACATTTGAAGCATCTACTGAAAGTGATAGTTGACCATATTTATCAAAATGTGTAAGTAATGTTTTTTGGGCAAAAAGTTTTTTAACATTTTCAAAAGCATTAGTAGTATTCTCAGACCAATTAAGTTCTTTAAGTTTATGTTTAATAGTAAATGTTAACATTTCATGTAACGGGCATAGTTCTGTTGCTAACATTTTAACATATCTATGGTAATAATTAACCATACCTAGAAACTTTTGCAATTTTTTGATTGAAAGTGGTTTTTCAAAATTAATGATTGCTTCAACTCGTTCGAAAGAAGGTTTAATTCCATCACATGAAATTTCATAACTGAGGAAGTCTAATTTATTTGTACCGAAAATGCATTTATTTGGTTTAATATTCAAATTATATTTTTGAAGTCTTTCAAATATGGATTTTAAATGTTCTATATGTTGCTCTTCATTATCACTTGCAACAAGAATGTCATCAATATAGACAAAAACAAATTCTAGACCTGAAAATACTTCGTTTATAAATCTTTGAAATGTTTGTGCACTGTTACGTAAACCAAAAGGCATACGTATAAATTCAAACATTCCAAAAGGTGTGGTTATTGCAGTTTTATGAATATCTTCTTCGGCCATAGGTATTTGATGATAAGCACGGACTAAATCAATTTTGGAAAATATGTGTTTATTCTTTAAATCAATTGTTAAATCATGAATATGAGGTAGTGGATAACGGTCTGGTATAGTGATAAAATTGAGTCTTCTATAATCTCCACAAGGTCTCCAATCATTTGGATCTTTTTTTGGAACCAAATGTAAAGGAGAAGCAATGTGAGAATTAGAAGGTCTACATATTCCAGTTTTAACTAAATATTCAAATTCCGTTTTTGCTATTTTTAATTTAATTGGATCAAGACGTCTAGGTTTTGAGAAAGGTAAAACTCCCTTTGTTTCAATCCTGTGAACTGTTTGATGTTGCACTGATTTAGTGTAATCTGGTTCACAGGTAATAGAAGGGAATTCATCAAGAATTTTAGTAAATTTATTTTCAGTGAATGATATCTTAAGTGAGAATATATCACAATAACCTGAAGATCCAGAGACTTTTAATTTAGTAGTTGAATCTATTATTTCTTTATTTTTAATATCAACTAATATACCGAATTTTTCTAAAAAATTTGCACCAATGATGGGAGTTGAAATATCAGCTAATATAAAAGGAAATTCGAAATCACGTCTTAATCCTAAATTAAGTTTCAAAAGTTTCGTTCCAAAAGTTTTGATAGAAGAACCGTTAGCTGCCGTTAAATTAAGATCAGAATTTCTTGTATACGATTTGAATTTGGAAAAAGGAACAACTGAAATTATTGCACCAGTGTCAATTAAAAAATTTAAATTATTGAATTTATCATAAATAAAGAGGCGGCGAGAGGGTTTCACATTGTTTCCATTATCAGCCACCATCATAATGGAACGCTTTAGTTTAAATTACTTGAATTAGATTGAATATTATTTTTGTTAAAATTGCAAGGTGGAATGCATTTGTTGGCATTATGTTTAAATTTCTTATGATACCAACAAATTTGATTATAATTATTATTATTGTTACTTCGAGATCTTGAAAATTTTCTAAATCTTGAATTATTTCTTTCTCTAGATCTTGATCGTAATTTTAATTCATTAATATCAGATGTTATGTTATTTAAATTTTGGAAAATAACAGTAGTTAAATCTGTTAAATTTTTAACACATTCAGAAAGTACATTATTTTCAACACTAGCTATAAAAGCTGATTTAGAAGATTGAGGTTTATTAAGAATATCAAAAATTTTATCAGATAATATAATAATTTCATCTATATTTTGATTATTACTAGAAGTTAAGTGAATTTGAATTTGTTGGGGAAGTTTTCTAATCCATAATTTAAATAATAATTCTTGGCTAACTATTGAATTTGAACCTGTTAGAGATTTCATATGTCGAAAAAGTTCTGACGGAGAACGATCACCTAATTCAGTATTAGAAAATAATTGTTCTAATCTCTTTTCTTCACTAAGGGAATATCTTTCACATAAAGTTTTTTTGATAGTTTCATATTTGTTAATTAAAGGTGGAGGATTAATTACATCTAAAATTTTTGAAATTGTATCACGTTGGAGCGAAATAAGTACATTTTGAAATTTCAGATTATCATCAAAAATCTGATTAATTTCAAATTGTCCTTCAACTAAAAGAAACCACGCTTGAGGACATTCTTCCCAGAATTGAGGAAGTTTTAAGGATTTAGATCTATTAATATTTTCATTTTGAAATAACTGATTTGAACTTATAGTTTGTGTATTATTTAAATCTACAAACTGATTTTGATTTTCTTGTTGTGGATCTGTGGATGTAAATGTTCGTGTACGTATAGGTGAACGATTCATGATTAAGGTGAAAATAAATTTATAATTATACAAATAAATTGGAAAAGGAGTGAACAATAATAATGTAAATAGTTAATTTGTTAAAATTGAATATATATGTATATATATGTATATGTATATACATATATATATATATATATAAATATGAATATTAATATTAATACATATGTATATAAAAGTATAAATAGAAATAATACAGCTCACCAAAAAGAAGTGGTTGTTGTTATTGAAAAAATACCAATATAATTTTTGAATAAAATAAGGAAAGAATGTTTATGATCCCCGGTTATTTGATGACGGTAAATAAATTGAGGCCAATGGTTGTTGATATGATGTTTGAGATTCAGTATAATAATAAGAAATGATCCAAATTGTATGTTGACACTGCAGAAATAGATTGCTTTGATGATCGGGTAATTTATGATGATGATAAAAATCCGTTTGTGAATGGTCAATAAGGTAAATATTATTGTTGTTGTAGTAATATTTTTGATTAGTTATGAAAAGATCACCGTTAAATTGAATTATTGCAATTGTGGTTATTGGTACGTAAATCTGTTTGTAATAATTTCATTTAAGATTGAATGATGGTTATTGTAATAACAGATTTCATCGTAACGGAAGTTGATCGCTGATAAATTTCACTATGATATTGTTGATTGGTGAATGTAGTTAAGATGCTGTTAATTAAGTAGCTCCGTATCGTAGTGATATTTTTGATGCTCTTTTTAAAAAGATCGTGTGCCAATATGATCGACACAATGTTTGATCGTCGTGTACACAACACAATTATTTGCATATAAATAATATTTGCATAAGAATTATTATTAATAATATTAGTTTAAATTTGAATAGTTGGTTCGATGCAGGATCGCCAAAAATGTATGGTACATATATTTATTATATTTTATTAAAAAAATTTTAAGTTGATATCTTTTGTTGAGAATTCAAAATCTAATAATACAAATTTTACTTTTTTGATAATCATAAATTTCAAAGAATAAAAGATAAAATATTTAACAAATAATTGAAAGTAATTACTTAACAAAGTAACTCCTACAGTATGTACATATGCATGCTCGTTTGAATGTGCACGATTTAGTAATAATGAGACATTGAACGCGACACAACATGTTGGTTGGTCCCATGTAGGTACTCCTTGGATTACCCGGGTGTCATGCGGAAATTGGAGTATGTGATCCCTGCCTAGGACATCGCCATGTTAAATGGGCCATATTTTTTATATTAAATGTGGCAGATTGAGGAGTATCGGTTGGTCCATAGCGAGTACTCTGTACACGCGTGCATGGAGTAATCGGCTTTTTTGCAGGGTTGCCAAGGGCCTTATATATATATGTATGACACCGTCACAATTATGTATGTATGCTTGGTAGTGATCTAAGTGATCCTAATTTCCAGAATATTTTAACAAAAATACGGAATAGAATGTGTCCAAATGATTATGAAAATTAAAATTAATTGTACCCGTGTATATGTAAGCAGAATTGTGCAAAAATATATAAAACGAGGATGGTAGAGAGTAACAAGCGAAAAATTTTCATTTATCTATTATTACATGGCAATTGCGATATAGGTGTTATTGCGCCAGTATCGTGCGCTAGCGCTACGTATCAGCGCCAAAAATTTTCAAAAAACGTGAAGCTGCACCCCCCACTTTGAAATTGAAAGAAGTCTTAAAAATTCAAAAAACAAAAAAAATCTTTTTGGTAGATGACAGTTCGTTATCATAGCGTTCATTTAGGCTTATTAAATTTTATAAAAATTTACCCCAAATTAGAAATAAAAAAAAAAATTGTTTAAAAAATTAAAAAAAAAAAAAAAATTGGTGGTTGGACGAAATTAGCACATAAATCTGGCATTAATTTTTACATATTGAATTTCAGATCCATTGAAGGGGGGAGTTTTTCAAAAAACGTGAAGCTGCACCCCCCACTTTGAAATTGAAAAAAAGTCTTGAAAATTCAAAAAACAAAAAAAAATCTTTTTGGCAGATGACAGTTCGTTATCATAGCGTTCATTTAGGCTTATTAAATTTTATAAAAATTTACCCCAAATTAGAAATTTAAAAAAAAATTTTTTAAAAATTAAAAAAAAAAAAATTTGGTGGTTGGACGAAATTAGCACATAAATCTGGCATTAATTTTTACATATTGAATTTCAGATCCATTGAAGGGGGGAGTTTTTCAAAAAACGTGATGCTGCACCCCCCACTTTGAAATTGAAAGAAAAGTCTTAAAAATTCAAAAAACAAAAAAAATCTTTTTGGTAGATGACAGTTCGTTATCATAGCGTTCATTTAGGCTTATTAAATTTTATAAAAATTTACCCCAAATTAGAAATTTAAAAAAAATTTTTTTAAAAAATAAAAAAAAAAAAATTTGGTGGTTGGACGAAATTAGCACATAAATCTGGCATTCATTTTTGCATGTTGAATTTTCGATCCGTTGAGGGGGGGGTCCAGCTTCACGTGAAGCTGCACCCCCCATTTTGACATATAAAAAAAACCCCTTAAAATTGGAGCACAAAATTTTTTTTTTTGGAACAAATTAGCACATAAATAGCACATAATTCCTGGCCTATTAATTTTCAAATCCATTGAATGGGGGGTCCAGCTTCACTGGGCTGAAACCGGGCCTATGAATATAAAGTAAGCAATTTGCTTTTTAACACGCTTTTATTAGCTTCAACTTTTTATATGTATGTATGTAAACATTGCATACTTTAAGGGAAAGCGTGTGTACTCATACCATGAATAGAAGATTTTCTGTATGAGATACATACATATCTATGCTTATTTTACAGCAATAGCTATTTAATAACACTGTGCTTCAAAATGAGAGTTCATTTATCTGTAATTGATGAAACTGAAAGAAAATAAAAGCTTGCCGCTCTAGTAACAAGGCCCCTAAAATGCGCCTCCAAAATTGAGCAGTAAGAACTCCGCGCAACATGTTGCCAGCAACATTATGGATTCTTAGCAACATTTTTTATCTGCTGCTTAAAATGTACATGCCATTGTACCACAGCGGAATTTTATGTAAAAATAAACAATTCCTTCATCTTATCAAGCTTAGATCACTTTACCCTATACATGGGTGTTACCAACTTTAAATGCAAATAAAAATGAAACTATGATTCGAAATGGATAAAATTTCGTCTTCTTTTTGTTTCATAAATTACGTAAAATCTGGTTGCACTGTGTAATTAATATTTACTAGCAATTGCTGATTACTAGCTCAGCCGCAATGTCTAAGGACCTTTCATGTCTTCGCATAATAATTTCGAGACACCCTTTAAAGATTTGCTAAAAAATTGTACACTGTATGTACGTATGTATTTAGTTCATAGTTAGGCTTTATTGGCATTCTGCTGGTATGTAATTTAATGAAAAAACCTAATTATAAATTTCTAGCATTCATAAACCAAAAGTTTTAAATAACAGCAGAATTCTAATCAACATGCATACATACATATGTATCAGGGCCGTGCGCACGGGGGGGGTTTTGGGGGTTAAAACCCCCCCATGACCAAATCTAAGTTGCAATGATTTTGCAAAAATTTTCAAAATACAGTTTATAAATTTTGCATTGAATTTTGACTCATAATTTTTGACAATATTAGAAGAATTGGTAAAAGTTGCAAAAAATAAGGTTGGCCAATACATAAGTTCGGCACTTTGAATTGCACTTGGAGCTTTCCGAAATTACAAAGTTGTGTAGCATATGTTCGTTTGGCATTTTTAAAAAAATTGTACTGATAACAAAAAATGTTCATTTTGTGAAAACAGTGAGTAGTTCCAATTAACAAGTACTGTAAACAGTACACGGAAAGAAATTTGTATACTTGAATCAAGAAAAATGCTTTCTTGAAATCAATTTAGAAAATTTTTAGGGAAATAAGAAAAATTGACTTAATTATTACTGGAAATAAGAAATTGAGTTTTCCAAAAATGAGACAATTATTTTCTTATTCAAGAACACTAACAAAATCTATAGAAAAAAATGTTGAAAAAAAAATGTTTAAATAAATAAGAACATCTTTTCTTAAATTTACTTAAATGAAGAAAATCTTTTTGTTAATATCAAGAAGAATTTAAGAAAATTGGGTTTCGACGAATTGGAACAACAAAATACAGCGAAAAAAAAAATGTAAAATGAATAAGAAAACGTTTTCTTGAGCGAAGTAAAATTTTTCTTGCTGAATTTGCATTTCCAAAGTTACATGTATTTTTTTTCATTTGCCATCCGCTTTGCATATTTCTGAATATTTTTGCAATTCTCAGATTGTTAGTGAAGCATTTGGTATAAGGAGTTCACTATTTGCATCTTCATTTATATTAAAGAAAATGTTGTCATTTCAATAAACAAGTCCTAGGAAAATACTAGTTGACTAATTATGGTTTTCTAATCCCTCATGATTAGTTTTCATTTTCCTTATTTTTTACGTTTTTAATATTTTTAGAAAATATTTTCTTAATTTAATATTTAATATTTTCTTATGCCTCGGACACACATGTGGTATGAATATTAGAATATCAATATTATGATTTGGCTATGCTATGAAAATTTTCAATTAAACTACAATATGAGGGTGACACATATGTGGTATAGATCGAAATATTATTACTATACTACGATGTGTGTCTCTCGCATTACTTACTTAAGCTCGTATAAGAAAAGTTTTACTTGCAACAAAAAAATAATTTCTTAATTTATTTCAAAAAACAAGAAAAAACACTTATCCTAAGTAAATTATTTCTTATTTATTTAAAATCCAATTTTACTTGAAGCAAGAAAATGTTTTCTTATTTATATAAAATCCAATTTTACTTGAAGCAAGAAAATTTTTACTTATTTATTTAAAATCCAATTTTCTTGGATTTTCTTGATATTAAGAAATTATTTTCTAAGTTCAAAATCAAGTCTAATTTTTCTTGTCTCGGCATTGATTCTAGTAAAAAATTCTTTCCGTGTACTATTCAGGACCTGGTTAACTAGGTTTTGATGAATCATAATGAGTTTCAGAAAAGTTAGATATATTAATATATGGTGTATGGGTTAAATATATGGTGTATGGGTCTGGATATCTGTTTCAGCAAATATGTTTATCTTAGCGAAAAATGTATGCGAATGCAAACCAAAATTAAAAACCCCCCCCAAGGCTAATTCCTGCGCACGGCCCTGATATGTATGTACATTAAGGTGGTCCAAAAAAAATGATATTTTTATGTTATTAATCCTAAAACAATACATATATGTTCCCTTTTTTAATGATAAAAAAAATTAATTTAGAGACGCGCCATGCTTTTTTTTATTTATGCATGCGTAAAGTGTTCAAAAAAACTAAAACAGAAAAAATCATTGCGACACGAAAAAAACTATATTGATGTCACATCCATATATCTACATATGTATATATTAATCTACATATTAATACGCTAACTCGAATTTTGTCCGCGACCTTTTGGCGATTATACTGAACCGATTTTAAAAGTTAGACCATCATTAGAAAGAAAATTCCCTAGAATAGGTACATTTTGATTTTCATTAAAATCGGTTGGAAAATACGTGCACAATCGCCGTTGGAAAATTTCTGTGTAATTGTTGTTGTTGCAGAAAATTCCAATGTTATTGTTATTGTAAAACACAATAACTGCCATCACTTTTCAGAATTTTATAATATTTTTTGTTGCCTGCTTTTAGGCGTCATAAAAGGGCTGTGCCCAAACTAAAACAAAAACAAGTAAGGAAGCCTAAGTTCGAGTGGAATCGGACATTAGATACTCAGCTGTATGCTTTCATTGTTTGTTTGCGTTTGATGGAAACACGGCGTATTTTATATAAAGCTAGTGCTGCATAAAGTGGGCGTAGCCACGCCCATTTTCAATATTTTTATCAGTCATCCAACTAAGCATATGAATATTATTCTTTGTGCAACATTTCATTCCTTTACGACTTCTAGTTACAAAGATGTTACAAATTCCCAAAGGGTGTTCCAGAAATATCTTTGTTAAAAAGTAGGCGTGGTCATAAACCGATAACAATAAATTTTTGCGTGTCTATTAACACAAGTTGTAAAAGTGTATAAACCAAGTTTCGTCATAATATCTCAATTATTTGCCGAGTTATAGGCTAAGAAATCTCGTATATTCCTGCTTCTAAAAAGAGGCGGTGCCACGCCCATTTTCCCAAAAGTTTTGTTTTTTTAGGTTTATGTCCGCAGTTGGACTCCTGCCATAAAATTTCAATGATATATCTTTATGTTTGACAGAGATAGCTTAAAATGTTTTTATTGGGACACTTTATAATACCCATATATAAAAGTGGGCGGGTCGTCAACCGATTTTGGCAATTTTTAGTCCAAACATTTGCCTAAGTAAGTATATCACGCATACCGAATATTATCGATATATCTTCAACGGTTTCTGAGTTATGACTCATTAAACTCAAATGTTTACCATTTAATAAGTGGGCGTGGCCCCGCCCATTTTCCAAAGGTTTTGTGTTTTTCGTTTTATGTCCATAGTTGGACACCTGCCACAAAATTTCAGTGATAGATCTTTATATTTGACAGAGATATCGCTTAAAATGTTTTTATTAGGCCCCTTTATAGTTCACATATATAAAAGTGGGCGTGGCCGTCAACCGATTTTGACAATTTTCCGTCAAAACGTTTGTCTAAGTAAGTAAATAACGCGTACCAAATTTCATCGATATATCTTCAACGGTTTCTGAGTTATGACTCAAAACTTTCAATGTTTGACCCTTAATAAGTGGGCGTGGCACCGCCCATTTTCCAAAATTTCATCAAATTTCTTCTTAGGGGCCTGGGCTCAACACGTGGGTAAAATTTGATCACTCTAGCTTTAATAGTGACTGAGATACCAAATTTCCGATTTTTTCTATATAGCAAAAGTGGGCGTGGTCATGGTCCGATTTCGCCCATTTTCAATACCAACCGTCCCAGTCTCGATACCAACTTGCATTTCAAATTTCATCAAAATATCTCAATTTTTGCGCGAGTTAGAGTGTTTACAGACGGACCGACGGACGGACATGGCTCAATCGATTTCTCTTTTCACCCTGATCATTTTGATATATATAAGTCTATATCTATCTCGATTATTTCATTCTGTTACAATCCACCGTTATGTGATTAAAACTATAATACTCTGTGTACTAGTACAGCTGAGTATAAAAAAAAACAGTGCCATCCAAACTAAGGTAAAAAAATAATTTTGTATGAAAAGTTTTAAGTAATTAAAAATGGAAAAAGAAATGGAAAACTGTCGATATGGATCAAACAGGATTATCCATATATGGTCAATTCCATTGTGACGGGTGTGACCATGATACTCATAATTTTCGCTATAATTTTGAAATGGAAAGCTTGCATTTCAAAAAAAGGCCGTTATTCCCAGCAATGGGAAAGTTAAAAACGTTGGATAGCAGATATATACTTGAAGGACACCATTTCCGACCAGAGTGGCCATTAGAAAGGTGGGACGGGTGTGACCTTATATATTTCAGCTTTCAAAAAATCCCACTTTGCATATAAATTTTGTAAAACTTTTCACAGAACGCATATAAAAAATTTTGTCCAGCACGTTGTTCAAAGTCTTTTTGATTGTATAGCATACTTACTATTTTGAAATTCACGTTTTTCTTGCGAAAACCCTGTTTAAAAAATTGGACGGGTGTGACCTCTCTATTGTGACGGGTGTGACCCAGTACCAAAATTCAAAATTTTTGATGAACTAAAAGTTTTTATTGACTTCATTTATAACTCGTAATATGAAAAAAAGTAACATAACATTGTTTGCTCGCTATCATAAAACTCACATTATTCCAAAGGTGTATGTTTTAGGAAAATTTGTTTAAATTCAGATAGATATGAATCGCAAGCATACACAGAGACCGCATCTGCTCTTTTAAAGTTGTGCATTTTTTGAATATTCTTTATTAATTTTACGTTTTCCCACCTTGCGTTCAAGAAATTACTGTCGCGCTCAACATCGTCTTTTGATGCGTAAAAAACGTCGATCTTATTAAGTTTCTTTGTTTCAACTAGATATTGGAAACAGTCAACGGGTGTTTTCATAAAATATTCTCTAGCCTTAATGCCCGTACTTAAGGTTCTTTTTGCAGCTGCAGCTATTCCATCTACAGCGCCTTTACCATGGCCTGTAGCGAAAAAATTCCAAGTCATTTCTAATCCAAAATCCTTAGGGGCCTGGCAAATGTTAAAAATATTGTATCGATTTTTAAACTGAGATGCGCAGTTTTATCTGTTATCATTTTTTTTTAGCATCCCTCCTTCTTTTATCTCTTATTCTCTCCTTAGCTAGATGCAATTCATATTTTTCTTTGTTTTCTTTAAGCTTCTTCCTCTGTTCGCGCTTAATGTTTTTCGAATCTATTAAAAAATATATGTATACTTCGCGTTGGTGTGACGGGTGTGACCAAATATTTTTTAGAACTGAATACTAAATTACTGCGATAAATTTTAAGAAAATTTCACTAAGTATTTATCGCGACTACTTTGTTATTATTGGAGAGTGTCAGGTGGTTAAAATGTAAAGTACCAATATAATTAAACTTTTTCAATTTTTTCTGTGACGGGTGTGACCGAAAATTTAAGTATATTAAACACGCCATAAAATTGTTACTATAAAACGTATAATATCGAATCTTCACAGAAATGTAAAACAATGACCTAGTCTCTTCAGAGGTAACGGTTTTTATTAATATTGAGAATGGAAGAGTATAAAAATGTTAAATAAAGAGACACCTTGCAGAGAATGTGAACTGAATATTCAGTATAGACAAAGTTCAAAGTGTTGCCGAACTTATAAAAATTTACGTGAATCCAATTTTTTTATTCAGCCATAAGAATCATCCTCTTGTGCATATTAACAAATTTAATTTAATTAAAAATAAGTGATTTCTAATTTTGCTGGATAGGGCCGTTTTAGGTGGAATTGACCATATGTATATGGATGTGACATCCATATAGTTTTCTCAGTGGAACCAAGGCTATTTTTATTTTATTATTCCTAAACCAATATGTACCGCTGTGGTGCAGTGGGTAGAGTGCTCGCCTGCTATGCCAGAGGTCTCGGGTTCAAACCACGGTCCGAGCCAAACAAATTTTTCTAATTAGTAAAAATCCAATTATTGGGTTTTTTAAGAGCAGCGGTCACCTCTCGGCAGTGGGCGGCATACCCTCCGAGAGTATTTCTGCCATGAAAAAGCTTCTCACAAAAAATGCATTCGCCGTTCGGAGCCGGCATAAAACTGTAGGTCCACCCAATTAGTAGGAAAAACAAAAAGGAGCACACCTCGTATTGGGAGAGAAGCTCGGCCATAAAACTCGCCAGAGTTATAATAGCGCCATTGTATTATTATAAACCAATATGTGTTTGCTTTTTTAATGATAAGAAGAAAAATCTTTCGTTCCGCGGGTTGTTCCGCGGATTTTGGGAGAATATTATTTTTTTCATACAAACCGGTTTCGGCTAATATGCGCCATCTTCAGTGTCTTTTTTCGTGAGAACGAAACCGGTTTGTCTCCAAACCAAACTTGACAAGGGATGACGGAAGATCGTTCCACAATACATCATATTCCTACCCTGTCGGAAAAACAAGCAACCAAAAAGTATATACATATATATTCGTCGCGACAAACTTAATTCCCCCTATCTCTATCTTTATCTCTATCCATAACCTTATCCTTATCCCTATCTCCATCCCCATCCCCATCCCTATCGCGATCCCGATCTCTCCTACGTAGGTAAAGTTTATAAATAAAAGCAATTAAAAATTTATTTATATACTTTATCTATTTATATGGCGAAATATACAATTGCAGCCAAAATTAAACTGAAAAACTTTTATTCTCTGAGCAAAAAAATAAAAGTCAGAAAATAACTCGAAAAATAAAACTCAAAAAATAACTTTTATTCTCTGATCGAAAAATAAAACTCAAAAAATAACTTTTATTTTCTGAGGGAAATATAAAACTCAAAAAATACCTTTTATTTTCTGAACAGAAAATAAAACTCAGAAAATAATGATTAAAAATCAACTTTTTGGATATAACTCATAACCGTTACAGTCCCTGCTGGTAATACGTAGTTTGAACTTGTTCGCTTTTCACCAATTAATTAATTAAAAATCATTTGTGTACCTGCACAATAATTGGAAAAATTAAGCCAAAAATTGTATATTGGAACATCTTATATTGCAAGGGTGCTCAACGCTCTCGTATTGAATGGGGAAACTCCAATACATCTACAAAAATTTATTGGTGCACTCAGAAAAAATTTGTGTTAGATTTAAAAAAAAAGTTACAAACTACCCAATAAACACAAAAGCGAGGATGATATCGTGGCAAATTCGAGATGAATTCGCGGAGGTGAATGTTATTTTTCGGATTCGTATCGAGTTCGAGATGGACTCGAGAAAAATCAATTATCGCAATAGCATTTATTAATTTTGTTGGATCTTGCGTTACACGAAGAAATTCCCTGTTGGTCTTTAATTTACTCTTTAAAACTCCACTCGAGAAATTTAAAAGTTCGGATGATATCGTGGGGAATTCGAGGCGGATTCGCAGAACAATATTTTCTAGAATGTATTCGCCAATGAGCCCAAATTTCGAATTGCCAACGATCCGAGAACATAAAAATGCGCGAATCGCTAATGAGAGGTGACTCACCTGGGAATTCGGATTCGCCGATCTATCGTCGCGAACTTCCGCCGCGATAATATAATCAGAGAAGCGAACTCGTCTCGAATTCGAGGCGAATCCGTTGTGTTTATTGGGTGCAAGTAAATTTTTATTGTACGATTGGAAAATTTTACATACAACATAAATACATACATATGTACAATATTTACAACATATTTTAATTATATTAAATTAAGATATGAACTCGTACATATAAAAAAAATGTATCTACATATTACATAATAACAACAAGTGATAAGTTCATTCAAGGCTGTTTAATAAATTGTCAATATTTATTGTCGAATCAGAGGTGGATAATTGCAGAATTGCTTCCAAATGCTTTTGTGGTAAAAGGTTTCTTTGGTTTGTTTTGATTAACTTAAGGCTAGAAAAGGCTTTTTCGCAAATATAAGAGCTTCCGAGCATGGATAAGTATTTTAAGACTTCATTTCTTATGAGTGGATACTTGTCATATTTTATTTCTGTCATATATGTAACTTACCTTAATTATTAATTTATATATGTACGTACCTATAATTAATTAGCATAGACTGTGACTCGCAATAATATTTCAGCAAAAAAAGCTCTAATTCCTATTTTTCTTACTAACCCAATAAACACAAAAGCGAGGATGATATCGTGGCGAATTCGAGAAGAATTCGCGGAGGTGAATGTAATTTTTCGGACTCGTATCGAGTTCGAGATGGACTCGAGAAAAATCAATTATCGCAATAGCATTTATTAATTTTATTAAATCTTGCTTTACACGAAGAAATTCCCTGTTGGGCTTTAATTTACCATTTAAAACTCTACTCAAGAGATTGAAAAGCTCAGATGATATCGTGGCGAATTCGAGGTGGATTCGCAGAAGAAGATTTTCTAGAATGTATTCGCCAATGGGCATAAATCTCGAATCGCCAACGATCCGAGAATATAAAAATGCGCGAATCACTAATGAGGGGTGACTCGCCTGGGAATTCGGATTCGCCGATCTATTGTCGCGAACTATCGCCGCGATAATATAATCAGAGAAGCGAATTCGTCTCGAATTCGAGGCGAATCCGTTGTGTTTATTGGGTAAAATCTACTTTTATTTTTCTTCAAATAATTTGAAATACACTTTTGCCACACATTTTTCAATATTAACTAGAAATTTTGTTCAGTTTTTTCGTTTGCCTACAAATCGCACCCTAAATCAAAAAATTGCACAACTCAAAATTTTTTGAATCCATGAACAACGTATCTAGGGACTGGTAAATGTTAGTCTCCTCCCAGCAAAAGTCTTCTTCCTTACCCAAGGTTTTACTTCAAAGCTTCGTTGGTAAAGAAAAAGGTTTTCTTGCATTTCTTCCATTTATTTTATATTTATTTGGGTTTTGAATTACGTCGCTTTTCAATTCAAGAATTAAATTTTTTCAAAAAAATTTTATTTTCAATTAGTTAGTGTAATTTTCAATTTCATATGGGAAGGGCGACGCCAACGTAGCTTCATATGGGAAGGACGAAGCTAACGTAGCTGTGAGACTGTCCGCGAGTACGGGGTACATTTTCTGCTCTAAATACAATTAAAGCGGTTGCATTCATCACATGAAAAAATACCACATTTTCGTAGGGCACAGGGCACATGTTTATAATTACGCTATGTAATAATTAGGTAAGCTAAAAATATGCACGAAAAATGTCAAAATATGTCTGCTAGTATGCCCGAAAAATAACTAAAATATGCTCGGAAATATGCACGAAAAATGTCAAAATATGCCTGCTAGTATGCCCAAAAAATAACTGAAATATGCTCGGAAATATGCACGGAAAAATCTCATTATACCCAATAAACACAGAAGCGAGGATGATATCGTGGCGAATTCGAGGCGAGTTCGCGAAAGCAGATTTTAGCGAATGTAATTTCTCGGACTCGCCTCGAGTTTGCGACAAGTTCGAGAAAATAGATTTTCGCGATATTATTATTATTTTTGTTTTTTAAGTTGTTTTGTTTTTTTTTGTTCTGAAATTTTACATTTAGGCCTAAACTCGAATATCACAGTTCCGCAGATGATATCGTGGAGAATTCGAGGTGAGTTCGCGAAAGTAGATCAAATCAGTTTTTAATCAAATAAACAAATACGAGTATGTAGAAAAAAGAAAATTGTTTAAACAAAAAAGGACTTTATTTAATTTCTTTTTGGTTGTGACTTTATTTAATGCAACAACGGAATAAAATAAATATTACTGCTTAAATTTGTTTGAAAAGCTTTTGTTACTTCATGAAAGTTAAACTTTATTTATAAAAATATTTTAGGTGCTTTGTATTATTTTATACGGATTTAACCCATTACCATCAAAGCAAACTCTGAAATGGCCAATATAAAAAATCTGGTATCGCCAACGATCCAAAAAATTAAAAATTCTCGATTCGCCAATGATAAAAGATTCAAATCGCCAACGATCCGGGAATGTATAAGTTTTCGAATCGCCAAATTAAAAATTCTCGAATTGCTAATGATAAAAAATTCGAATCGCTAGTGATTGGTGACATGCCTACGAATTCGGATTCGCCGATCTATCGCCGCGAACTATTGCCGCGATAATATAATCAGAGGAAGCGAATCCGACGCGAATTCGAGGCGAATCCGTTGTGTTTATTGGGTATGTATGCATGTATGCCCAAAAATACCTGAAATATTTATTTATTTATTTTTGCATTTGCATATTTTTAGCCTAGTAATAATGCAACCTATTCGTTCAGAATAATACGCGCTTAGTTTTAATATACGAAGATGTATTATGGATTTTATTTTTGGTCTACATAATATGTATAGCTGGCATCTTTCATCATACTTTAGTTTAAAAATGAAATACTTACTTGTACGGTTTTGCGCTGGCATGTAACTCATATTGGTGATTTAGGCGTGGCACACCACAACTGAAAAACAAAATTTAATTAAATACATAATTAGTATTTAATTAGCAAATTGAACATTATAGTATGTTTGTATGTTTGTATAACGAAAATTTAAAACTCGTTATGAATTTATGAATATGAATCACATTTAGGTAAAAATATAGAAACAAATTAGTTAGTAAAATTTAGACTCTGGTAACCCTGAAATGTTTTTGCATAAAACGGTTGTTAACAATTTAAAAAAAAACTTGCATTTCAAAATATTGTTCGGTTTTGGTGATATCGACCAAAATGTGGTATAAAATAAGAGTTTAAAATTTAAACCTTTGTATTTAAAATAAAGATACTTTGTGAACTTTAGCCGTGTTTCTATTTTAGCGCAGATATATGTATGTACATACATATATGCAATAAATAAAAACACGCTTATTAAAATATACATATGTACATATATTAATATCGTTCTATTTCTGTTTGCCCGTATCTATTTAGGTACTTATCTATTAAACCTCCGCGAAGTACCATTTTCTTCTTCTATATTTGGAAATATCGTTTCTAATCCATTTGTGCAGCCGTCTATTATCTAAATATGTATGTATGTATGTATATTAGCAAAAACTTAGATTTTTCTTTTTCTTTGTATCTACAACCATCCGTTGCTTTTTATCTCCGCACCACTGTATGAACACACAAAATATGTATGTACATCAGTGGTCGGCGAAATCTGAAATGAGGTTGTGTTGGTGAGAACAAAACAAGTTCTCCGCATTCGCACCCCAGTAGGAAATTAATCCGCTTCAAGTGGAATATATATACATACGTATACATATGTAGAACGGTCTTTTTTGGTTTTTTTTGTTGTTTTTATTTTTTGCTTTTGAAAGGAAAAGAACTTTTTAATGAAAAAAAATATCTCTTCTGAAAAAGATTAAAGGGTAGTTGGGTAAAACAGAGTGTTTGGAAAACAAAAGTCATCCAAATAAGAGTACAAAAACTGTTTGTGAAATACTTCGCAATGCCTTTAATCATTTATATTATTTTTAAATACTTTATAGCAAAAAATGCATTGCATATGGCCGACGGCATTTCCGTAATATAAAATTTCTCGCCGGGCATTTTATTTGTGGACATACATACATACATTACCTGTGTAAAGTCAATGCTTGTGTTCAACCACGAAGCGACGTAGTCAGCAGCGTTGCCACAGCCAAAATAAAAAATTTACCAAAAATTACAAAAAAAATTACCAAAAAATTACCATTTTCTTTATCTATATATATATATATATATATATATAAATCAAGCCTATTTCTTTTTCGCCGGCTTTCGCCCAAACGCGTGGAGGGATTTTGACCAAATTTACACACCGGCTGAATACCTTGCCCTAGTTGGTTCCCGAGATATAGGTCAAAAGGTCAAAACGTGGATCCGGATTTCCCCTTAATATTTTTGGTCGATATTGGTATCAAATGAAAGGTATTGAGCAGGGAATTTACATAAAACAGCACTCATTGTGATTCCTAGGTCGGGTCTCCATATATGGGTCAAAACGTGGACCTGAATGACCCTCGAACATTTCTGAGTGATATTGGTATCAAATGAAAGGTCTTGATAAGGACTTCAACATAGAACTATTTTATTTGTGATGCCCAGGCCGGGTCCCCAAATATAGGTAAATCCGTGGACCCGGATGACCCTCGAATGTTTCTGGCCGATATAATAATAATAATAATACAATGGCGCTATTATAACTCTGACGAGTTTTATTACCGAGCTTCTCTCCCAATTCTAGGGGTGCTCCTTTTTTGTTTTTCCTACTAATTGGGTGGACCTACAGTTTTATGCCAGCTCCGAACGGCGAATGCATTTTTTGTGAGAAGCTTTTTCATGGCAGAAATACACTCGGAGGGTATGCCTTCCACTGCCGAGAGGAGACCGCTATTTTTAAAAACCCAATAATTGGGTTTTAATTAATTAGAAAATTTTTGTTTCTTGTTTGTCCGGACTGGGGTTAGAACCCGAGACCTCTGGTATAGCAGGCGAGCACTCTACCCACTACACCACAGCGGCCAGTAACTAACTTACTTCAAAAGTTACACATTTTCTACTGGAAATCTACGGTTAATTAATAATAGTTAATAAATTCACTGATGCTGCATGGTAGGTTTTAAAAAGAAAAAAAAACAAAAGAAAAATTAATCCAAGCGAAATGCAAGGTGGCGGTAGCATAATGATTATGCCATTAGCGTACCAAACGAAAAATCTGGGGTTCGAATCTTGGCGGGCGCCCAGAAAAAAAGTAGTCTGAGGAAGAGATGTGGTGATCTCCGAAATATATTTAGGCATAACATCTCCCAAAAAAAAATTAAATGTTTAACACCAAAATTTTTCTCATATAATGGTGTATTAGCCCATGGTATGGAAAAATTACCAAACCGGAAAAAATTTTACCAAATTACCAAAATCGGTTTTAGAGAAAAAAAATTACCAATTTTGGTTAAAAATAACCAAAGTGGCAACGCTGGTAGTCAGGCGCAATGTTTATCGTTCGACAGTTGGCGAACGACTGATGAATAGGGATGGCAACTATAACCGGAAAAACGATTATAATCGGTTATTTTCTTTCGGTTAACGGTTAAAATGTATCGGTTTTTTTCTTTTGATTATTTTTTCGATTAACCTTTTTCCTCTCAAGTCGAAAATAATCGAAAGGAAATAATCGAAGTTGAGAATTACCGCCTTTTCATTCGAGTGAGTTTGTAAATTATTTTTCAAGGCAAAATGTTATGAATTAGTATTAATGAATGATTGATGATGTTATTTATTTATTTTATCATATAAGTAAGCGCAGTGTGTAGATAAATGTGCACAGCTTTTTTAAATATGATTTCATTTATATACGAATTTGTATGAATTCGTACCTCTTTAAAATTGTTTTTGGGAAAATTTCCCATTAAGGAACAACGCCCCGAAATAAATGACTTTTTCCGGGGGGTAGAGGAGGTCACACAGGACTTGGAACTGAAATCAAAAATTTCCGGAGGCTTGTTGTTTACAAGATATTTGTTGTTAAAATTTTGAAATTTACCAAACAAAACACGAAAACTGCGATCTATTGCCGAGATAAAAGCACGTATTAAAACGAGCAAATGCATATATGTATGTGTGTAGAACAACATTTTGCGTTGGCGGCCTTCAGCCGCGCTTTAAAAAAATAATCCTCAGCCGACATAATTCTCTTTCTGGGGTAATATCTATGAACACATCCAACCTTAACGACAATTATCTCGTAAACTGTAAACTTCCTGCAAGTTTTGAGATATCTGAGAGCCCCTGAAAAAGTAATTTTTTTCGTGGTGCGCTTTCTCAGTGGAAAGCCGACACTTTTTTTTTTTATAACGTGTTTTTTGTAAAGATGAGATAGCAACAAAATATTGACGATTTTTCGCTGAAATGACGATTTTTCGTTGAAATGACGATTTTTTATTATTATAATAAAAACGAACACACATACATAGTATGTATAAAAAATTAGCTTGTTTGTCCTCTTGGGGTACTACGTATTAATTAATCAATAATTGTAATCGAAAAACGGTTATAATCGGTTAGTTGCCTACGATTATTCGCGATTAATAATCGAACCCTTTCGATTAACCTAAAAACGGTTAATCGATTATTAAATTTTTTTTGCCATCCCTACTGATGAAGAGAGTAAGAATACGTGTGAATCGACTTCCCACAATTGTGGTATGGGCTGCCTATGTCTGATGTACCTACAAATGTACATGCATATGTAACAGATTAAAAACAATATCCCATTACAATTTTCTGTATACATATGAATATGTATAATATTATGTATTTAGCCCTTAAGCACGTACATACATATGCATGTCTATATACAATTGTAGATGTCTGATTAATTTTCTATAGTTTTTCAAAACTCATAAACAAACAGGCAGGTAAAAGTAATTAGTTATTCCTTTGGGTCATTTCCGTTTTCTTCAAGAAAACTAAAAGCAGGCAATCACTTAAATTTCAGTATGCATCAACAAGCAGATATGTGAGTGTAAACACTAAACCAAATAAAAAAAAAACACTCCGCCGATTCTTGTAAACATCTTTTCTGCCCTTAAATAATTAATTTTTCTCCACGTGTGTTAATTTGTTTAAAAATAAATATTCAAGTTACTCACGTTTAAGAGCCAAAAAAGTATCTACAAGTAGCTTAACCGAAATATTTATGACTTTGTAAGTCGACAACGAACAGGCGAATAAAAGATACGTAGAAGGTATAGGTACCAATGCAAGGCAAATACAATAGGTAGATTCCTGCCGCAGAAATGAAAAGCAACAAACAGGAATTGTGCACATGCGCAAAGGTCAACTATGCAAAGAAGGGTTGCCAATTGAAATTGATACGGCATACCTACTTTCTTTTCTTTTATAATAATAATAATATAATACAATGGCGCTATTATAACTCTGACGAGTTTTATGGCCGAGCTTCTCTCCCAATTCGAGGTGTGCTCCTTTTTGTTTTTCCTACTAATTGGGTGGACCTACAGTTTTATGCCGGCTCCGAACGGCGAATGCATTTTTTGTGAGAAGCTTTTTTCATGGCAGAAATACTCTCGGAGGGTATGCCGCCCACTGCCGAGAGGTGACCGCTGCTCTTAAAAAACCCAATAATTGGATTTTTACTAATTAGAAAAATTTGTTTGGCTCGGACCGTGGTTTGAACCCGAGACCTCTGGCATAGCAGGCGAGCACTCTACCCACTGCACCACAGCGGCCACTTTCTTTTCTTTTACTAAACATTAAACATGAAAATATACAAGATAGGAAGCTTCATATTTAGTTGTAACCAAACATTTGGCCAATATAGGTATCATGATGACTATTCCCAATAAACATTTTTCTTCATTTTCAATTTGAGGTTCATTTGAGAATTAACCCTATTGTCAAATATCAAACGTTTGTTATCAAATGCACCTCAAATTTCCCCTGATAGCGTTCTCAAACAAAAAGGCTCATTTTTAGTATGGGATTTTGGGCTGATTCTCAATTTGATTCATTTCATTTTCTCAAACCTATTTCAAAGGTGGTACGAAATGGAATGCAATTAATAGATGTTTGTATGTATTACATATATGTACCCTAGAGTGCAGAAAATTTGAGCGATAGTGAGAGTTTGTGTTGTGAGCGCAGAAATGGAATGGAATAAATAGATGTACATATGTATTACATATTTGTACTCTCCCAATAAACATTTTTCTTCATTTTCAATTTGAGGTTCATTTGAGAAGTAACCCTATTGTCAAATATCAAACGTTTGTTATCAAATGCACCTCAAATTTCCCCTGATAGCGTTCTCAAACAAAAAGGCTCATTTTTAGTATGGGATTTTGGGCTGATTCTCAATTTGATTCATTTCATTTTCTCAAACCTATTTCAAAGGTGGTACGAAATGGAATGCAATCAATAGATGTTTGTATGTATTACATATATGTACCCTAGAGTGCAGAAAATTTGAGCGATAGTGAGAGTGAGAGTTCGTGTTGTGAGCGCAGAAATGGAATGGAATAAATAGATGTACATATGTACACATGTATTACATATTTGTACTCTAATGTGATGCTTTTCATTTACCCGTGCGGGTGAATTTTTCCGGTGCCTTTTGTACAGTTACATGAGTATGTTAATATGAGAAACAAACTATGTTTCTATAAAATTTGGTGTAACTTCACAAAAAGCCACAAACAAATAAAATAAGAATAAGATATACAGAATCATTATTACACACAATCATTATCAACCATCATCATTTCAACCGTTAAAAGACCGCTCGCGTAGAACAACGAACGCTGACTGAAATTGGCAAACACACACAATTTCTTCGTTCCTTCAAGCCTTGACATGTTGAAATTCGTGAAATGGTACAAAATGCGAAACAAGTTTTTTTTCAAATGTGTTGTAAGTTATTTTAAAATTGATAAACAATGTTTGATGAACATTTGAAAATATGTTTATTTTCAAATGATATATATGCTGATTCTCAACTTTAGAAACAATATTTTCTCAAACGTTTGATAATTTCTTTTTCAATGTTGAATGGGCTGATGTGATGCTTTTCATTTACCCGTGCGGGTGAATTTTTCCGATGCCTTTTGTACAGTAACATGATTATGTTAATATGAGAAACAAACTATGTTTCTATTAAATTTGGTGTAACTTTACAAAAAGCCACAAACAAATAAAATAAGAATAAGATATACAGAATCATTATTACACACAATCATTTTCAACCATCATCATTTCAACCGTTAAAAGACCGCTCGAGTAGAACAACGAACGCTGACTGAAATTGGCAAACACACACAATTTCTTCGTTCCTTCAAGCCTTGACATGTTGAAATTCGTGAAATGGTACAAAATGCGAAACAGGTTTTTTTTTTCAAATGTGTTGTAAGTTATTTTAAAATTGATAAACAATGTTTGATGAACATTTGAAAATATGTTTATTTTCAAATGATATATATGCTGATTCTCAACTTTAGAAACAATATTTTCTCAAACGTTTGATAATTTCTTTTTCAATGTGTAATGGGTTTGAACAATATCCCAGAAAAATTTTCACTCTGCTTTACTATTACAGGCCAAAAAGTTCTTATAAACATATATATAAATAAAAAACTTAGTTTGTCCTAATGACCCAAGCCAATTACTAAACAAGTTGGCAACTTATGTACATACATATGTACATAGTATGTATGTACATATTAATTTGAGGTCCAATTATATAGCGGCTTCCACTCTGCTGTACCCGGATCCTAGAAATCGTAATCGCTAATGAGATCGCCAAAAATCGCTAAATTTTTATCAGACTCGCCTAAAAGTATGTACTTATTTTATTTATTTATGCCGTCTCAAGCTATAGCATGCTGGCAGCATTGATCAGTCAGTTTTGTATGTCAGTTATTTTACCAGATATTACATATTTTTAGGCGAGTTTGATATAAATTTAGCGATTTTTAGCGATCTCATTTAGCGATGGCGATTTCTAGAATCCGGGTACTGGTCTTTAAGGACAGATGTGTTAGAGAAGTGGGTTTTTCGGCTTGTAAAGAGTTGCTGATTGTCCCTTGGCGTCTATCTTCATGCCGAACATACGTTGGATGTACCGGGATCAGTTCTGATCAGGGACGTAACGGTTATAAGAGAAATCGGGTAAAAGTCATATTTAACCATTATCATGAGAAAAAAAAAATTTTTTGTCCTTAATAACCATTATAAAAACCAAAAAACCGTTTTGGGCCTGAATAACCGTTATTCAGATTTTTATTTTTTTTGGTCAGCTATAAAAATCAAACCTATTTATTTGTCAATATTTCTGGACGGTATTGGTATCAAATGAATGGTGTTGAGCAGGAATTGTAGCTCTGATTACCTCTTTTCATTTTATACCAATATTGCTTAAAACATTCCAGGGCATCCGGGTTCACTTTTTCACCCATAACTGGGAACTCGAGCTACGAATCTTAACAAATACACCTCTATGTAAAAGCCCTTCTTAACACCTTTCATTTGATACCAACATCGTCCAGAAATATTGACAAATAAATAGGCTTGATTTTTATAGCTGACCAAAAAAAAATAAAAATCTGAATAACGGTTATTCAGGCCCAAAACAGTTTTTTGGTTGCCATAACGGTTATTCAAGCCGAAAAAACTTTTTTGGTTGCCATAACGGTTATTCAGGCCCAAAACGGTTTTTTGGTTTTTATAATAATTATTAAGGACCAAAAATATACAACCGTGGTATCTTTTATTTATCTACAACATATTAAAACAACAAAAAATCAAAATGAAACACTATTACCAACATATGAAATATAAATACGGGGAAAACATATGCATGTCATTAAAAGGCTTTAGCAAACAGAAACTAAAATTCACTAAGCAACAAAAACAACTCAACTTCCTATTAGAACGCAGAAAATATGACACAATTCCCAACCATTTAAATAATCCAATAAAAAATTTACAAATAGAGACTACTTCACAAAATGTAAAGAGAGAGTTAGAAAAAGCAAAAGTCACATTTCTCAGAAAAGTATTGCACTTAGAAATCACACAAACAAACATCAACATAAAGAAGATAAGAGACCAGCTGAGCTACACGGAACAATATTTAACACGTAATCTCAGTC
Source organism: Urophora cardui (assembly GCA_960531455.1). Classification (NCBI taxonomy): domain Eukaryota; kingdom Metazoa; phylum Arthropoda; class Insecta; order Diptera; family Tephritidae; genus Urophora; species Urophora cardui. The sequence goes on along the minus strand of OY482671.1, from coordinate 151,202,510 downwards.
AAACTGATTTTGACTCATTTATCTCTCAACAAAAATGCATAAACAATAGAATAGAAAAAGAACTAGAAGAAACCCAAACACAAAAGTTAGAGAAACTTAAACAAAAGCAATTAGAGAGCTTAGGCATACATATAAATAGCGAGTGGTTTGTTAACAAAACGAACATAGAGTTCCCCGATGACCATGAAGGAACAATAAAGGAGAATGCATAAGATCAGCTGACTTCTTCTTCAATCTTCATAAACACACGAACACAAGCATTTTTTTTGTTGACATATGCCACACACACACGCACCCTAGTATTTCCATAGGGGCCGAATCTGTCAAATTCTTCTACATTCCTCTTTGCATGGCACTTCTGGCCCCACTATGTATGAAGGTTTGTCGTCATGCGAAAACCTTTATTGTTGAATCATGCCGATGACATAAAATGGTTACTCTCTTTGGGCCGAAAATTTACTTTACCAACCACTAACAAAAGTTTAAATCCCTTAAGGCGGATTCATCGTTCAAGTTCAGAACTTTTTTGCCATGTGGTTGTTGCTGTGTTTTCGGAGTGTGAGAGGAATTCCGAAAAGTTCTGAACTATTTTTATTAGTTAACTCAAATTCAACTTTAGTTCAGAACTCGAACGATGAATCCGCCTTTAAAGGCGGATTCATCGTTCAAGTTCAGAACTTTTTTGCCATGTGGTTGTTGTTGTGTTTTCGGAGTGTGAGAGGAATTCCGAAAAGTTCTGAACTGTTTTTATTAGTTAACTCAAATTCAACTTTAGTTCTGAACTCGAACGATGAATCCGCCTTAAGGGGGATTCATCGTTCGAGTTCTGAACTGAAGTTGAATTTCAGTTAACTAATAAAAATAGTTCAGAACTTTTCGGAATCCCTCTCACACTCCGAAAACACAACAACAACCACATGACAGAAAAGCTCTGAACTCGAACGATGAATCCGCCTTTAAAGATCATCGCGGAAATGGAACAAGCAATCCAACAAATACCCGACGAAAGAGACAAAGAAATTGAGAGAAACAGACTGAGCAATGGTATAATACAACACAAACGGCGCATCAAGTATAACCCAGCAGACAAATTCATATTAGAAACATTAAGTAAAACAAAATCTTTTTTAAGTACCTAAATATAGGGATGAAATCATTGTAACAGATTCAGACAAAGGAAATAAGACAGTTGCAATGTACAGTCATGACTACAAAGAAAAAATTAATGAGTTACTGTTAGACAAGAATACATATAGACCAGCGAGAAATGATCCGACAAATACGTTACATAAACAGAATAACGCTATAATTGAAAACTTCTACAAGAACAAAACAATTAACTTCACGGAAAAGCAACAACTCACATGTAATTCAGCATTTGCCCCGCGTCTTTACGGTCTTCCCAAGATACACAAAGATAACCTACCCCTTCGCCCGATCGCATCATCTGTCGGCGTACCTTGCTACAAATTATCGAAATTTGTTGGAAAAATTCTAAACAACATCACATCTGACGAATACAACATTAAAAACTCCTTTAAATTAAAAGAAAGACTAGACGACATAGAGCTAAGAAACGACGAGATACTCATATCACTAGATGTGGTATCACTATTCACCAACATACCGACCTACCTCGCGATAAAAATAATAATGAATAAATTCAATAAAATTCAAACTCAAACCAAAATACCAAAGAATACGTTCCTTCAAATCCTTAATTTTTGCTTAAAAGACAACAACTACTTCATGTATGACCAAAAAATGTTCACTCAAAACTTCGGGATGCCGATGGGTAATCCTCTCTCCCCAACAATAGCCGACATAGTAATGGACGACTTATTAGATTACTCCTTATCAAATTTGAAACGATATCACAACATCGACATCAGATTTATAGTTAAATACGTTGATGACATTTTTGCTATTGTTAAAAGAAATGACGTAGAAACTATTCTCAAAACTTTCAATAACTATCACAACAAATTGAATTTCACAATAGAGCAAGAAAATAATTCACAACTCCCTTTCCTTGACGTTCTTTTGCACAGAGAAAATAATAAAATTATACTTGACTGGTATTGCAAACCTATTTCTTCAGGACGTATTATTAACTTTCTATCTGCCCAACCCATTAAATACAAAATAAATGCGGCGAAAAACTTAATAAATAAAATTCTCACACTAAGCCACCCTAAATTTCGACAAGGAAATATAAACAAAATTTATAAAATACTGACCAGCAACAACTATCCAACTCACCTAATTAAAACACTCATTTCAGATCACATGCTAGTAACAAATCGAACTCACAATAAAACGGTTACCACACCAATTACTGACGAAGCAATGCAATATTACAGTGTCACTTATATACCAGGTTTAACAGAGAATTTTGACCACAACATACGTAAAAAAAACAAAAAACATCTCCCTAGCGTACAAATCAAATCACACTCTCTCGAAAATTTACAGCAAAACCAAAAGTCCAATCAACCCCCACCAACAAGCTAACGTAGTGTACGAAATCCCCTGCAAGGGCAGTGGGGAGTCGCACTGTAACAAAGTATACATAGGGACAACAAAAAGACCACTGGGTGTACGCCTAACTGAGCATGATACAGACATACGGAAAAAGAAAACAAACACAGCTCTCGCTCAACATATTTTTTCACATGGACATACAGCTGACTTTGAGAATACAAAAATAATAGACGTTGAAAAGAAAGAGAAAACAAGGTTTACGTTAGAGAGCTTGCACATCTTAAAAAATAGAGGGAGAACGGTAAACAAAAAAGAAGACACCGAATGCATTGCAGCTACTTACCTCCTTTGTTTATAAATGACAATAATATGTATTTAGTTAAGGACAAGTGTACCTGAGTTAATGGTACCATTTTCATATATAACTTGACAAATTTATGTTTTTATATATCAATGTATTTATGTAATTTAATGTAATTAAATGTGATCAAGAGCTAGGTGAAAAAAATTCATGTAAGTTTATATTTCTTTCGTGTGTTATGTTTAAAAAATTTGTTGTTAAAATAACGTCATATGTATAGTAATACTATAAATTTTGTTTTTTTCTGATTTATGTTGTTTTTAAATAAAGATTCGCCCCTGATGATGCTAAGGAGTTTAGCGAAACGTTGGGCAGAAAGTGGAAGTTATTGCGTTTGACTTTGCACTGTGCACACAATAGATCAAAACAGCCTATATCAAAAAACATATTTAAACATTTGATCAGCAAAAAATCACAAAACTTTTTTGGTTGCCATAACGGTTATTCAGGCCCAAAACGGTTTTTTGGTTTTTATAATGGTTATTAAGGACCAAAAGAAGATAAAGGTTATTTTCACCACACTAGAAAAAAATAACCGTTATTTTCGGTCCCTGGTTCTGATCTTGTAAGAGAAAATCCTATTGCAATATCCTGATCGTGGTTACATCCCCGACGAAAATGCTTAGTGAGTATGAGGTTGTGTGCTTATGTAGTGTAGATGGTGGGCCGGTAACATCATGAGTCAAGAGCCCGTAGTTGCTCTTAATTTGGAATGAATAAAACAAACAAATCTAAACTTTAATTAAGATTTTTTCTTCCACAATTGCTAGATGTGTTATCAACGTCAATGCTCCATCCTAGATAGCGCTTTAGGAATTTTAAGTGCCAGCTTACACTACCCTCTTTACGGCGGTTTTGCATTGTCCACTTGTCTCGCAGTTCGTTTAAATATGAATAAATAAATGGAGCCTCCAGTTCAAACAAAAAAGGGTTGGCTTTCCATTAGGAAAGCACGCCCCGTGAAATATCAATTTAACAACAAATACATATCTCGTAAACTATAAGCCTCCGGCAAGTTTTGATTTCAGTTATGAGATATGTGAGAGCCCTTATACACCCTGAAAAATTATTTTTTTCGGGGGCGTGCTTTCTGAATGCAAAATTTTCCGCCATAAAAAAGTAAATTTGTAGTTGTAAATTTACATAAGTACGTTTGTGTTATTGTACATAATACTCCGCGGTTATTGCATTCCATCCAGGAATGCAGGTAGGTACCTATGTGAAAACAACCCAACAAGATGCAGAAAGCAACAACAGCAAGTGCGTTATGGCCTGGTTATGCTACCAATCAAGCTGGTCGAGCACCGTGTAATTGTTGTTGTGCACTCCGACGGTGAGAGCATTTTCGGACTCTCACATCCAGCAAATCTGCTGTGTGAAACAGGCAGCCAGCAGTCGAGGTTTCGGGGGTAATAATGTGTTATGTTGTGTATGTGTTCAGTAATAATCATGTGTTATGTTGTGTATGTGCGCTACAATCATCAATGCAAGCATATCCACCTCTCACCAATCACGAAATGTTTCCGATTTTGATTGGCAATGTTGATTGGTACCATAACCACAGCATTACAGATATACCAACACTCATTCACTATTAAAAAAATAAAAAAAAAATTGTGCTCACACTTGCATTCATACACATGCGTATGTATGTATGAATGTTGTTTTTCTGAGAAGTATGGGATAATTCCTCCACTTTCAGTTCATATTAAACGTGTGAAAACCCTATTAATACTCTATAGTTTTAGTAACTTACCGCTTTAGCAAAGTTAAAACAATCTTTTACACAATTTTCTTTAAATTAAATGTACTTTTTTCAATAAAAACAAATTTTCACTATGAAGATAATTTTCCAACGCAAGGTAAGTTTACAGGCGAAAACACGAATGCGCTGCTGAAAAATATTCGGCTAAGCTCGTAGATGTGCTGAATACGCAGTGTTGTATTTGATTACGTTCAGGGCATGGTTCAATTATAGAAGGTCTTCGCAGTACGATATACGTACATACATATATACACACTCTATGTAAATTGTTTGTGTATTCTGTGGTGCTTCTGTCAAAATCATAGTCCGCCATTGTAGAAATCATATTGCGTTAAGATCAAAATTGACATAAGTTTGACATAAGCACCACAATATGAATAAAAAAAGTAGAACCTTCTATAAATTAGCCTTGGTTCAGGGTTTATCCCAAGCAGTGTTTAAAAAACTGGCATAAGTTTCATTTCTGTTGATTTTGATTTTGATTCCGCTTTTAAAAAAACAGAAGTCGCAGTTAATCAATATGAAAAAATATGAAAATGAACGATTTTGCCTGATTTTGATTTTGCGCTGATTTCATATTGCTCAAAATCAAAAGCAGCCCAAGGATGGGCATTTTTCAACTACCACTCATTTTCAACTACCACTCAAATTGAGTGGTAATTAAATCCTGATTTTAACTACCACTCAATTTGAATTTAATTACCACTCAAAATGAGTGGTAGTTAAATCTCGAATTTTGATTCAACTACCACTCAAATTTGGTGTTCGAAACCTATTTAGGCAGTGGAATCATTGAGAAGTTAATCAACACATCAGCTTGTGGTGAAATGTATGTATGTACATACATATGTATGTGAGTATATGTGAGTCGTTAGTTTTGAAATTGGCATAAGTGAACTAGAGTTGAACTAGAAATTGAAATTGGGGTGAACTAGAAAGTGAACTAGAACTTTAACTAGAACCATGATTCAAATAAAGAAGATTGTGCACTCAGCGATATTTAGCAAAATATTCATCCGTGAGCCTGGGTTCATTTTGGTTAGTACGTCATCAACTACGTTATCGACGAGGTAGAAAATTTGCAAATAGGCAAAAAATACCTTTATTGAACTATTATTCACACGAATAAATACGCGGAACTTCGTATTTCTTCATTTAAAATAGTTTTTTAATATAAATTTCACATTTATCGCACACAATCTTTAGTTATTAGAAAACCGGAAACGAAGCTGGGTGAAAGAGAATTTATGTTACTACGTCACTAAATCAGCTGATTCTGTCAAATTTTGGATGAACGCGTAGCGGTACCGCTGAATGCACAATCTTCTTTATTTGAATCATGAACTAGAACGAACTAGTAGATGAACTTGAATATCTACAACTACTATTGTAATGCACATGTCCTTCCCTTGAATTTTGTATACTTAATGTACATACATATGTATAAGTTATACGCATACATAGAGCCTATACACACTTGCGATTCAATCGATTTGGTCGAATTGGACTGTTGTATTCACACTACTCCAACTATTTAGTCGAATCGGTGGCAGCTATTCACACTTGAGACTAAATAGTCGTGCGATTGACAATGGCATAGTGTTGCCAATGTTCACATTTTACTCAGCAAATTTTACATTAGTGGTCTTCATATAAAGTGATGAAGTATTAAATTGTTAAAGTTTATCTGCATTCTTACATGAAAGCACCTTCTTGTCAGCTGTCAACTTGATTAATAAATAAAAAACAATAAAATAAACAAAAAGTGCATACATTATTTGGCTTTGTTTCTTATTAAACTAGCAACTAGCTGTCAAGTAAATGAAAAGAGAAAAACGGAAGGAATTACGCTCATAAAGGCGAAACGAACAGAAGTACAAGAAACGGAAAAATAGTAAAAATCAGCCATTAATAATTTTCATGAAATTTCATTTTCATTATTTCTATTTTAAAATGCGATTAATGACATTTGAAGAGAACAACAATATCAAGAAACATATGAAAACGGAAGTAAATATCCTTAGTTAGATAATTCTTGTCTATAACTACACCATTTCCAGATGGATTTTAGAAAGCGTCAACTGGATTTTAGAAAGGGGAAATTGGATCTTAGAAATGTCAATTGGATTTTAGAAAGGGGAAATTGGATTTTAGAAATGTCAATTGGATTTTAGAAAGGGGAAATGAGATTTTAGAAATGTCAATTGGATTTTAGAAAGGGGAAATTAGATTTTAGAATAGCCAAATGGATTTTAGAAAGGGAAAATTGGATTTTAGAAATGTCGATTTGATTTTAGAAAGGGGAAATTGGACTTTAGAAATAATAATTATTAATTTATACTTTCATACGCAACAAAGAATTTCTATTCGAAAAATTCTGTGTAAAATTTATTTTAAACGCACATTCTGAAATCCAATTCACGCTTTCAAAAATCCAATTTTGTTTTCTAAAATCCTTTTAACGCTTTCTAAAATCCAATTGACATTTCTAAAATCCAATTTCCCCTTTCTAAAATCCAATTGACATTTCTAAAATCCAATTTCCCCTTTCTAAAATCCAGTTAACGCTTTCTAAAATCCAATTTCCCCTTTCTAAAATCCAGTTAACGCTTTCTAAAATCCATCTGGAAATGGTGTAGTTAATAAGAAACGAACCTTTTGTTTTTAAACATTTTGAAAATATTAATTGAAATATTCAATCTCTACAATTTACCAAAAGTGAAATAAAAGTAGTGCTGCCAGCATGGCAACTCTTTCCACTACGAATATCACTGTTGTTGTTGTAGTCGTTCGACTAAATTGTCTCAAGTGTGAATACGTAGAAGGGCGCCTTGCTGATCAAGCAGTTGTACAACTGTTTCAGTTGGAATGAAATTGGGCTGCAAATCCAACTGTTTCAGTTGTACAACTAATTGAATGTAGTGTGAATGCTTCCATACATTCCCATGCAAATCAACATTCGACTAAATCGATTGAGTCGCAAGTGTGTATAGGCTCATATACATATGTATGATGTTGATTTGCATGGGAATGTATGGAAGCATTCACACTACATTCAATTAGTTGTACAACTGAAACAGTTGGATTTGCAGCCCAATTTCATTCCAACTGAAACAGTTGTACAACTGCTTGATCAGCAAGGCGCCCTTCTACGTATTCACACTTGAGACAATTTAGTCGAACGACTACAACAACAACAGTGATATTCGTAGTGGAAAGAGTTGCCATGCTGGCAGCACTACTTTTATTTCACTTTTGGTAAATTGTAGAGATTGAATATTTCAATTAATATTTTCAAAATGTTTAAAAACAAAAGGTTCGTTTCTTATTAACTACACCATTTCCAGATGGATTTTAGAAAGCGTTAACTGGATTTTAGAAAGGGGAAATTGGATTTTAGAAATGTCAATTGGATTTTAGAAAGGGGAAATTGGATTTTAGAAATGTCAATTGGATTTTAGAAAGCGTTAAAAGGATTTTAGAAAATAAAAATTGGATTTTTGAAAGCGTGAATTGAATTTCAGAATGTGCGTTTAAAATAAATTTTACACAGAATTTTTCGAATAGAAATTCTTTATTGCGTATGAAAGTATAAATTAATGATTATATAAATTTTCGAAAATCCAATTTACAGTTTCTAAAGTCCAATTTCCCTTTTCTAAAATCAAATCGACATTTCTAAAATCCAATTTTCCCTTTCTAAAATCCATTTGGCTATTCTAAAATCTAATTTCCCCTTTCTAAAATCCAATTGACATTTCTAAAATCTAATTTCCCCTTTCTAAAATCCAATTGACATTTCTAAAATCCAATTTCCCCTTTCTAAAATCCAATTGACATTTCTAAGATCCAATTTCCCCTTTCTAAAATCCAGTTGACGCTTTCTAAAATCCATCTGGAAATGGTGTAGTTATAGACAAGAATTATCTAACTAAGGATATTTACTTCCGTTTTCATATGTTTCTTGATATTGTTGTTCTCTTCAAATGTCATTAATCGCATTTTAAAATAGAAATAATGAAAATGAAATTTCATGAAAATTATTAATGGCTGATTTTTACTATTTTTCCGTTTCTTGTACTTCTGTTCGTTTCGCCTTTATGAGCGTAATTCCTTCCGTTTTTCTCTTTTCATTTACTTGACAGCTAGTTGCTAGTTTAATAAGAAACAAAGCCAAACAATGTATGCACTTTTTGCTTATTTTATTGTTTTTTATTTATTAATCAAGTTGACAGCTGACAAGAAGGTGCTTTCATGTAAGAATGCAGATAAACTTTAACAATTTAATACTTCATCACTTTATATGAAGACCACTAATGTAAAATTTGCTGAGTAAAATGTGAACATTGGCAACACTATGCCATTGTCAATCGCACGACTATTTAGTCTCAAGTGTGAATAGCTGCCACCGATTCGACTAAATAGTTGGAGTAGTGTGAATACAACAGTCCAATTCGACCAAATCGATTGAGTCGCAAGTGTGTATAGGCTCTAAGTTTTTCCATAAGATTTTTTGGGGTTTGACTGACTTCTGTGCACTTTTGCTACCAACACTAAAGTTGAGTAGTAGTTGAAAATCGAGTTAAATCATGAATTGAGTGGTAGTTAAAAAATTGAGTGGTAGTTGAAGGCTGAGTGCACTCAAAATTAGTTGAATCATGCCCAACCCTGAAGCAGCCAAATATCAAAATTAGCGATTTTGCCTGATTTTCATTTTGTGCTGATTTCATATTGCTCAAAATCAAAAGCGGCCTGATTTCAAAATGAAAAATTTTGCCTGATTTTGATTTTGTGTTGATTTCATATTGCTCAAAATCAAAAGCGGACTGATTTCAAAATGAACGATTTTGACAATAAAGCTGATTCCACGTAGAACTTTGTGTTGCGCTACGTAACACTTTCTGCGTGACAGCTGAGATTAAAATAAATGTATCTATTAGATCTCTGCACAATACAATTTGCCTCTTCTATATTTGCGAATACTCTCTGCATTGTACAATTAGTCACAGCACAATTTCAATGCAGCTACGAATATAACCCATACTTTTCATTTGGAATACAAATACTATTTCTATTTGCTCTGTTGGAGCGATTAGTGTACACACTTCGCCACGATAAAATAGAACATAACAATAACCATGTATTCGCAAAACCTTGTTGCTTCTTTGGTTTGTTTGTTTATTTAATGTGCATATGGCATTAAGGTGGACCAAAAAATAAAAACCCAACAAACATATCGCTCATTTGCTGCAAAACCGGCATAAGTAAAAAAAATCGATTGTCCAGAAAACGCTTTTAAAGTTTTCAACTGACTCCAATCTTACACAGAAAATAGGAAATCCTACAAATTCAAAACAAACCAATTCAGTATAAAATATTTAACATATCCATAAAGCAAAATCAACACCAAGTATCCATTTATGGTTTTTTCCTGAATAAGAACCAACTCTCCTTTGCATAATGACGTTATTATTGCAAAAATATATTCAATAGAGTGTCTTAAGTTATAATGTGTCATTATTGTTGAGAAAAAAAAAACAATAAGTTCGTATTAATTCATTTTATTTTCAATCTTTTGAACTTCAAATATACATATTATGTACTTATGAATATCACAAAAATAAACATAAATTAATTATAATTCATACACCGAGAGAAAAGATATTGGTAGATCAACGGGATTACGGGTTAAAACAACAGATTCCACAGTCAAATCACATCCAAAGGATATATCTGTTAAATTGATAGACGCTATTCTGTTTTAACAGTTTTATTGTTGTACTACTCTGAAAACAAAAAATCGCTGTGAATCCAAACACTTTTGCTGTTAAATCAACAATTTTCCGCAGTTGAAATTTTGTCACTTAAAAATAAATCCCTTTGTGTTTTACATGGCCATTTATTTCTAACAATTACTTTATAATGTGTATTTTTAGAGCTATTGGCAAGTTTTTTAAATATTTTGTTTGCATTTTTCTCTTCATTCTCCCTCCGTTCTGTTTCCAAGTACAAATATGTAGCTTCATCTCCGCTTGTTTTCCATTGCGGCACCTTCTTCGCCTTCACTGCTTGCTATATTGTTTTCTCTATTTTATATTCTCCTCCGATTTCAAACCATGACATCAACCTGAAATTCAATCCAACGGCATCATATTGCTAGCTTAGAGTTCAAACTGTGTAAGTCCATTTTTATGAAAAAGTGTATTTTTATGTAGAACGCTAGAAAAATCAAATACGCGCTACGCTAAACAAGTTTCTGATACTTGTCATATTTCTACTCGTTGGTATTCTGTGACACGCAAATTGTGTAAGTTCAAAAAAACGAAGAAAATTTTGTAAGTCCAAAATTTTATATGAACAGAAATTTTTTTTTCATTTCGAAATTTTTTTATTTTTTTTTTTTTGTCTCTCCTACAAAGTTTGAAAAAAGGACTTACACAATTTGCACTCTAAGCTAGCGATATGTATGTTGAATATTGAACTTTAGTGGCTATTATACTTACCTTTGTTCGAACAAGCATCCGTGAATTAAAACTCACACACGCAAGCAAAGCAACAATTCACAACGGAGAAAGCTGGCAAAATAAATACTTTTTCTTTTGATAGTCAACAGTAATGATTTGTTGAATCAACAAATAAATATAAAGGTTACAGCAACAGATATTAGGGTTAAGTTAACAGTGACTCAGTTATATCAACGAAAATTTCTTTTAATAATTGACGATCAGTTGTGTTGAACTAACAAATAGGTTTTAATAGATATATTTGTTAAAGTAAAAGATGTTTTCGTTTATATAACTCTAAATCTACTTAAACATATTTCTGTTAATTTAACGAATTTAGGGATTAACAGAAGAAAACTGTTGATACTACTGTGATTATTTTTCTGAGTGTAGAAACAGTCTTTTGAACTTAAGAAATTAAGGAACTCTTTAACATCTTTTCATCTTAAGTTATAATTCATAAACGAAAAATGTTAATTTTTTACTTCAAGTAATTAAAAAATTAATGGATTACATGTTTCGTCTTGCTATCCTCACTATTACTTTCTTGTTGTGGTGATTTTGGACAGTATGTTGCATCAGCCACGGAGTCGTCAAATTCTTCCGAAAAAGAGGATTATCGGGATAAACTCGAAGATGATTTGCTACTGTTGCAGTTTGACATTTTAAAATAACCTAAAACAACAACTTTTATTATTGTGATCGTGCGTTTTATTCATACATAGCTATATTTTTTATCAGCAATAGCATCATATTTTGTGTTAGTGAGAGCAATTTATTGGTAGTGTTAATAATTCTATATTCAACAACGACACATTTTGTTATAATGTAAAATGATGACTGTTTATTAGTCATTCTTTTATATGTAATAACGTCATATCACGAAATACTTAAGTTGGCGATAGTATTTTTATCAACTAGAACGTCATATTTTGTAATATACCATGTTTGAATTAAATCAAACTTTTCAACAAGATGGTCATAACTCAAATTAGCGCTGTGTACTTGAAAAAATCTAGATTAAAAATACCATTACCTTTTCACGAAGAACTCCACAACACAAAATATGCCTCTGTTTGAGAAAGCCAAACGATCTTAACACGACGGCAGCAGTGGCACAACTGAGATATGTCGTTCTCACGTATAAAAAAAGTTGAAACAGATGAAATGAAATAACGGCATATTCTCTTCTCAAGCGGAACATATAAGAGATATTCGTATGAATTTTTTACTCAACATGAAGTATGATATAGCGAACAATTCTGCATCATTAACTCAAAAATCACGTTTTTTGATTTATGCCGGTCTTGCAGCAAATGAGCGATATGTTCCATTTTTTAATGATAAGAAATGTTGTTCTTGTTCATTAAGGACTTTGAAAAAAATTATGTATCATCACTGATATAAAAGGAGAAAGAAATTTGGAGGCATTTGCACGACCTCTAAATTTTAATATGTATATTAAGGAAAAATTTTAGGTATAGCCCTGCTAGAATTGTGTGACCGAAAGTACTAACACTATTACAAAAATATAATATTACCACCACATTTGCACTCGTATGTGTTTCTAGCCAAGTTCAAAACCAATGAGATAGATAAGGATGAAATGGAATTTGAAAATACACATACGGGAACGTTATGAATGAAACGGTCACAAAAGTTCCCGATGCCCTTAAGATTGTGATAGGAAATATCCCAAAACTTTTGGTCATTCCTGTCGGTCATATGACCGGTCAAATGACCTGCACAGTTCTTGCAGGGAGATTTCCGTATTATATTCGCATGAAAATCGGGTTGTTCAGCGAATTTCGGGAGAACTTTATTTCCTTCATAAAACCACCTTAATATGCCAAATAAGTTTCCTAACTAATGCCGAAAAAATCAAAAGAATCGAAGTATTGGTTACCGAGTTATTTTAAAATATATAGAACAGTTGGAAATATGTAGATAGTAAAAAGCTCTGGTTCGAAATTTATTTTATTTTGGTGATCCTGGTATTTATATGGATAAAAAAAATCTATTACAATCTATACGGATCCGAAATTGATACAGATAAACACCAGGATCACAAAATTCGTGTTGCATTTGCATGCAAACTTCTTATCCCGATCTGGATCACTGCCACGGGAACTCGGCAGTTAGTGCAGAACAGCAGTGGCAAACAAAATTAGCGTTCCTTGGCGGTAATAAAACAGAACGTAAGGAATTTTTTGTTCGAGAATTAAGCTTCGATGTTGTTGAATAATTATGACTTTGAAAGCTTTTGATTTTTTTTCTATTAACAAAACAGCAAAAAAACAAAGGTTTCGAGGGTATTCCATAATTTAAAATCGTTTTTATTAGTGTAATTATGGTTTATAATCATTTCAAATCAATCAGCGTACGCATTATTACGTATGTATGTAAATATGAGGAATAATGAAGTTTTTAAAGGTATTCTGTCAATTTGAACTCTTAAAGAAGGCTTAAATAATAGTAGAAGTAATGAAAATAACATACTAATTATACGTTTAATAAAAAAAGTTCAGTATGCCACAACTGCGAAGTTCAATACTCAGAAATTTGTGGTGAGTTTTTCACATCAACTTCCTTTATGTTGAACGGTTCAACTTTTTTACGAAGAATGCTGTTAAAAATAAGAAGCCAACACAACCAATTAGCATTGCTGCAAGCACTGATATAAGTATACCTGAAAATGTAATAAAAATAATACAATACAAAAAAGTTTATGTAGTTCAAAGGAACTAAGATTTGGATAGATACGCATCTGCTTTTTCACTGAAACAAAATTGTATATATCTATTTTATATTTAATGTATGGGTATATACTTATGTATGCATATAAAAATGTACGTGTGCATATATGTATGTATGCTGACCTTCCAAAACCATAAATCCCATTAATGTCATAAGTAGAGTTGACAGGCCAATTCCAAGGACTAACAAAAATGGTACTAGAACGATCAACATGCCAGCAACAATGAAAATAGTCAGGTGAGGATTTCGAACACTCCATTGTATTACATTGTCCATTAGATTGTAGCCACCCAGTTCTACCATCAAATATGTAAATGCCAGTTTTAAGTACGCCCCTGAAATATGTTTGTTAATATTAATCAAGATGAAAAAAGGATGAAATATGACTTACAAAACTTTCGAAAAGCTTCAATTAGCGATATTAACAAAATTTCACGCATTTCTGCGTCTTCGTTTCCTCCATCTGGCCGGGCATTCGCATCGGTATTATCATTGTTGTTTTCGGTGCTTTGATGTTGTGGATTTCCATGTAGCACGCATTCATCGCCTCTTTTACTTGAAAGTTTCATGGTTGGCAATCTTTAGTTTTCTGAAAAAAACCACTTATTGCGTGTGTGAAATTCAATATTTGAATAACATATATATGTACAGATTTATATCAATAAAAATACTTACATTTATTAATTTGTATCAATTAGGCTCCTTTCGATAAATAAATTGAATAATCGAGAACAATTTTAATTTACTTTGCCGGTATAAATAAAAAACATGAATTTGGAAAGGAAAACATGGGAAACCATAGTGCTGGAAAACCATCGATTGAACTATCGATACTATCGATGGGGCCGATGCCATAGCGATTATCGATGTTTTTTTTTAACCATCGATAGTATTTTACTTGGTACATAACTACAACGTCTGTTAAAAAATTATTAATCAAAAAAACTGAGATTTATAATTTTTAAGGTACTTGATTGGAATATGTGGGCTATGAGTATATAAATAAAATATTAGTGAAAAATTTTATAAAAAAAAACTTTCAAATAACACGGGTTTTTTTTTATTGAGAATTGAGCAATTAAGGTTTTGATTTCGGCTCTCCTATTATTTTGTGGACAACTGTATATGTACAAATGTGTGTATGTAGTATTCTTACTTTGAATAGTTATTGACTTATTTTTTGTATTGAACTTTTTACATAAACTTTTGTTTTTTATTAATTTTATAATATGTTTCTAATAAAAATTTATATTTTTCTTTTAAATATGGGAACGTAAGTACATACATGCATAAATATGTATGTATGTATATATGCATGAAATATTTGAGTACCACATTTCCCTTTAACGGACCACCTACGTACATATATTAACCATCGATACTATCGATGGTTGCCTCTAAAACTATCGATAGTCAATCGATGGGACCACTATCGATGGTTTTCCAGTACTAGGAAACCATTAATTTTCTGCATGGTACAATACCCCAGCCAGACACGACTAAAGCAGGGTATCCACATCACAAGAAATGCTAAAACTCCATATAAAAAAACGCTTAAGAAATGGTCAAGAAATTTTCTTGTGTCAAATTTTCTTTAGGCAGTATCCACTTCACAAGAAAATCTATTACAAATTTTGACGAAAAATGGGGTTGGCAATCGTATATATTTCTTGGCAAAACCAGCATTGCCAACCTCATTTTTCGTCAAAAATTGTAATAGATTTTCTTGTGAAGTGGATACTGCCTAAAGAAAATTTGACACAGGAAAATTTCTTGACCATTTCTTAAGCGTTTTTTTATATGGAGTTTTAGCATTTCTTATGATGTGGATACCCGGCTTAACGCATTCACCAACACATTCAAACCAAATTTCCATTTTTACCAACACACTGAAAGGTATCTGTAAAATTTTTTGTTTCTTTCTTCATTCTTTCTCACTCTCTTTTCACAAACATGGTATTCTTAACGCTTTTCGCCGTTAGCAATAACATGTTATGCCTAACTCATATCTACGTTAGCGCTAACATGGTATGCCTATATGTATAATGAGCAATATGTTAGAGCGAGAGCACAGATTGTTCAAAAATCAACAAAGTTGGCTGCGAAAAGAATAACGGAAGAAGTAGAAACGAAATCTCAAACGGCGTCATTTTAATTGTGATTTTATAGTACGTGAAATCGGTGCGGTAAATGTAAAAATATTTTATTTAAGATCTCAAAATCAGCTGCAAATGGTAATAAATAATTTAGAATCATGTACATATATCAAATATGTACGTATTAATGAAATTATTTATGTATTTCAGAATCAAGAATTCAGAAGAGGTGTCCACTGATGAGCCTCCAACTAAACGGTCAGCTGGACTAAAAATGGAATCAAAAAGTCTGGAATGTTCGAATGGGGATGGTCATGGAGTTATTTAAGCTATTTGCTTTATTTATATTTATGTATATAATTGTAACAATACAATAAATAAAAATTTTAAAGCTAAAATGAAAACTGTTATGCCTAACTCATTTTAGCGTTAGCCATAACGTGTTATGGCTAACTCATTTCTACGTTAGCCATAACTTGTTATGTCTAACGTATTTGTTCATTAGCCCTAACGTGGTAAGTCTAACACATTTCCATGTTAGCCCTAACGATTAGAGCTAACATTTTGGTTCGTTATTCCTAACGTGAGTGAGTGAGATATATTTATTCGAATATGCATTTGCTAGAAAGATATGAAAGTCATATACATGTGCACACGTACAGCGGTGAGTGCGTTAGATTTCTCCCGATGCTAGAACAAAACTAACGCATTCGTTGTATGGCGAACTAACACATTTTTGCGTTATAGCTGTGCGTTATATAACGCGTTATATGACGAGTAGTGTTCTGACTGGGACATGATGCAACTAGAAAGGTGGTATCGGCAGACCAGCTGATATGTAATTTTTTTCGCCGCAATGATACATAGTTGTCAAATGTATCTGTTCAGAGCCAAGGCCATATTTAGGGGGGCTTTTGGGTGTTTGAACCCCCCACGAAATTCTGGTAGATAAATTTTACTTCTATCATATTCAAAGCTATATGTTGAAAACACTAGTTTACGAATCATTAATTTGAGAAAATACCAAGAATTTCAGGTATAGGGGAGGGCTGGTATGAACCTGCTGAGATCAAAACCATATTCTTATGGTTAGGGTTTTGAGATAACGTAATTTTGAGTTTTTTTGGTTACAACTTCAATCAAAAATTATTTTCGCTGAAGTTACAAATACCCGCAAACCGTATCTACTCCGTTCGAAAGATAATTAAAGTACGCTTCTAACGACATACCACTTATAAATTAAATTATGTTACATTTCTAAAATTTTAGCATATTTCCTTATAACTTCATAAAGTCATGGCTGAAAATTCATTACTCGGGTTATATTAGTTTCTGAATTATAACATTTTGTGTGTTTTTCGAAAGATATATGGGATGTGTGTGTTTTTATATGTAGTCCGATTTCACCTACATATTTTCAATACTAACTTTGGAAAGTCACCATTTTTTGATTTTTTGCGATTATTGAAAAAAATTGGTTTTTATTGGGGTTTTTATAAGAAGTTGTAAAAATCAGGAAATCAAATGAAAATGAAATTCAATGGAAATGAAAAAAAAGTTGAAAATAATTTCAAACCCTGCTCAAAAGACTAAAATAATGACATATCTATCAATTTAAAAAATCGGATGTCAAATAACAAAGTTGCAAAAAAAAAACAAGTTAGAGTCTCAACATAAGCTAAAAATCTTGAGGCGGACTTTTACAGCTGAAAAAAGCTGGGTAATCTAACAGAGTTTTTCATCCATAAAATATTATTTTTTTTTACTTGGATAAAATCACCAAAAATAAAGTATTCATCGTATTTGTAATAAAACAGTCTAATTTTTAAATGAATAAAAGTTCCCTGATTTTTAAAACTACTTATAAAAATCCTAATTTGAAAATCAAAAGTTTCGTAAAAAAAATTTCTTCTAAATAGCACTTGAGAAACCAGAATTTTTTTTATTATTTTTATTTAGTGCACGAAATAAGTTATATTTTTCTCAAAAAAAAAAAAAATCCACAACGATATAACCCCCCACGAAATAAATTCCTGGGTACGGCCCTGTTCAGAGCTATTTCTTATTGGCTGGGTAAATGCATGTCAAACCAATGTTTTTGTTTACATTTACATATATGTTTATTTACATTTACTGTTTGAGTTTGAATTTTCATTGTGTGTACAAACACATATTTTTTGCTTTAAGAAATAAAATTGATACATAAAATTAAAAAGAAAATACCGCCAGTATTTGCAAATTGTAAATTCTTATCGAATTTTGGCAATTAATGTTGGCACTGTAACTTGCATGCATTGTGTCGCTTCGTACCAAACGTATATAATCCATGTCATTACTCGTACCTACATATGAAAATGCGCGTTACTTTTGTTTTTTTATTAGTACAATTTTTTCAAATGTGTTACAAATTGTAGTATAGTCTACTAGTAGTGCATCCGCCTATGCTTGCGCTGCCACCATCACCCGACGCATCTGAAAACCAGCAGAGCTATCGGGTCCGCGTGGCAAAAGTAAGATGCTCTTATTGTTGTTGTTGGTGTTGGTAGTGCTTCTGTTGCCTTAATGCAGCTAACGATGCGCTGTCACCAACAACCGGCGACCTAGTTTGATGTAGTTGATGTTGTGGTTGTTCCTGTTGCTGATAGTGATGTTGGAGCGTAGTTGGTAAGGGAAGCGGTAACGGCAACAGTGCTGACCCCGAACTCCACCGCCATTCATGCCAAGCTGATTGCCTTTGGTGGCATTGGCATTGTTGCTATTTTGTTGCCTTTGTTTGCGCTGGCAGTTGTACTGATAGTAACTGCGGTTGTTGTCGAAGTGGACGGTGCATTCGTAGAATTCTGCATAAACAAACAAAAATTGTAATAAAAAAATAAAGAAGCCAAATTTCACCCAACTCACCCTACACCATCTTCCAGATTTATCGCTGAACCAATATACGCAAACGGGTCATATGACCGGTCAAATGACCTGCACAGTTCTTGCAGGGGGCTCAATCGATTGCGTTGGTCGACGCAATATTTTCATAGTTTGCAAGTTCTGCGGTGACGTATACCTACGTTGTCGATTAATATTCGTCGGCTGGCTTGTTCAGCAACATCATTACCGGTTGCAGCTAAGTCATCGAGCAGTGCTGATTTCACACTTGCAGTTCCACCTGCTCCAACACCACCACCAACAATGCCACCACCCGGACTGGTAGCGTTTGTTGTTGTTGCATTCGCCTTAACCAATATTGTGCAATCGATTGGTTTGCGTACATATATAATTGTAAATTATGTATGTAAATAAAATTTTTTTATTTTTTCAATTTGAAATAAAAAAATTTCATTGCCAAATAAATGTCAATAATAATCCGCCTGCATTCATTTTGATAAAGGCGAATTCCTTTAATTCGCCATTTTCCTGTCTGATTTTGACAACCAGTTACCAAAAAAAACACTAACAAACACAAGGGAATCGTTGTTGTTGCCGTACTGCTACGACCATATAATTTGACCATGGTACAATAACTTAGAGGCAAGGCAGATCTAGGAAGGTAGGCCCGGTGGCGAATTCAGAAACTACTTTTTTTATATGCAAAGGTAGAGTGTAATGTCAAAATCCAAGCGAATTCACATCATGGCCAATAGGAATGGACGAGACCCAAGCGAATTCATTCATTTTGACATTACACTCTACCGATTACACTAACAAAATACATGGGAAATTTTTGAATTCGCCACCGGGCCTACCTTCCTAGATCTGCCTTGCTTAGAGGTAGGCGCACGGGCGAATTCAGAAACTACTTTTTTTATTTCCAAAGGTAGAGTGTAATGCAAGGCAGATATACCAGGTAGGCGCAGGGGCGAATTCAGAAAATCCCCATGTATTTTGTTATTGTAATTGGTAGAGTGTAATGTCAAAATGATATTTCGCCGTGGTTAAAATCTGAATTCGCTTGGGACTCGCTCATTCCTATTGGTCATGATTATAATTCGCTTGGATTTTGACATTACACTCTACCTTTGGAAATAAAAAAGTAGTTTCTGAATTCGCCCGTGCGCCTACCTCTAAGTTATTGTACCATGGTGTAATGTCAAAATCCAAGCGAATTATAATCATGGCCAAGAGGAATGAGCGAGTCCCAAGCGAATTCAGATTTTAACCACGGCGAAATATCATTTTGACATTACACTCTACCAAGGCAATCTCATTCTTATGGTAATGCAAGGCAAATTCATTATGGTAATGGCACGGCGAATTCGGCAATATTCGCTTTAAATTTTCGTCCAGCAAAATGTCAAACTCAAAGTAAAATTTTTCATTGTTTGACATTCTCCTGTATTCTTCTATACACGGTGAACTAAAAACGAGAAGAAGAAGAAGTCAGCTGTTCACGTACCATTACCATAAGAATGAATTTTCTTGTGGTAATGGTACGTGAACAGCTGACTTCTTCTTCTTCTCGTTTTTAGTTCACCGTGTACAGAAGAATACAGGAGAATGTCAAACAAGGACAAATTTTACTTTGAGTTTGACATTTTGATGGACAAAAACTTAAAGCGAATCGAGGCGAATATTGCCGAATTCGCCGTGCCATTACCATAATGAATTTGCCTTGGTTTCAGACATCACACGAAAAATAGCTGAGTTCCCGTGGCAGTGATCCAGATCCAGATAAAAATTTTGCAAGCAAATGCAACAATTTTGTGATCCTGGTATTTATCTGGATCAAAAAAAATCTATTACAATCTATACGGATCCGAAATTGATACAGATAAACACCAGGATCACAAAATTCTTGTTGGATTTGCATGCAAACTTCTTATCCGGATCTGGACCACTGCCACGGGAACTCGCCTAATGTAACATTTTTTTAGGGCACAGGGCGCATGTTAATAATGTTGCCTTGTAATAATGCAAACATTTTCTTTCAGAATCGAAAACGCTATAAGACTCCAAAAAGACTCACTAAAGGAGTCCGAAAAGAGCAAATTTTTTATACTTTTCAAAAGGCACTTTTCTCTGTCGGATAACCCTCTTAAGGAGCTTTTTCGGAGCCTTCCTAGGAGACCTAACGGAGTACGCTGCGGAATCCTCTGGTTGGCTGGGATATATCCAAGTATTTATGTGTCTGTTTAAATATCAATGCATCTAATAGAACCGCTTGACGTCTTTTAGTTGAGCCAAAGAGTACAGAGTGTTGGCTCGAATTAAGTAAAATGTCTGTCAGGATGACTTCGACGGTAACCTCCCACCAGGAACTATAGTATAGTCAACCAAAATTAAACGACTTTATTTGTATGCTAAACAGACACGATTTAATAAATATTTATGATATACATAAATATAAGTTTGCAAACATACAATAAATAAGCCTCTTAAAATAATTTAGTGATCTCTTCATCTAGTTATTCTTCCTTGTTTAATCTCTTAGAACATTTCGCAGATAAGGAATAAATCCCAGTAGTATTGTTACAGCAACTACCTTTAAAGCAAAAGCAAGTCATGACCGATGTAGATCGGTTAGTGGTACATACATAACGCCCATGAGTCGTGTTTCCTTCACTTTGCCATTGGTATCCTTATCATACTGTGTCATATATTGTTCACCCCCTTCTGGGCCAACAGGAACTACTAACCGTCCTCCATTTGCTAGTTGTTCTAGCAGGGCTTTTGGTGTTACAGCTGCCGCAGCACCTACATGAATGGCATCATACGGAGCATGTTCAGGAACGCCTTTACGACCATCGCCCTCTAAATATTTTTTTTATATTAGAAAAAAGTTTAAAGTTCTAACTGAAAAGTAGTTTTTAATAGCGTAAAGTTTCTTAATTAAGTTTTAGTATTTTTTGATATTAATGTTATAATCGTATTCGCCTCCGTATTTTTATCCACAGGGTTGGGTTTAACACCACATAACAACTTACAATCGGGTATTTCTTAAGTAATACCAAAATGAACTTACCTACAATAATAAGTTGCCCAGAATCTAACATTTTGGGATCATCAGTATTGAGATTCTTTCTACTTTGTTCTACAAGTTCGGGCTGATGTTCAATTCCAACAACACGGGTATTTGGATTATCGCCTTGATCTTGAATATAACGCAAAAAACAGGCTGTCAAGTAACCAGAACCACTGCCAACGTCCAATACATGAGCACCGGGACGTAAATGATCACTCAGATACTCCAGCGCGAAGGCATGCTGTGACGAAAAATTATACATACTTTAAGAGCAAAGTATACATTAGCCGTGTTTTTATTCAAGCGCATATACATCTGCGCTTAAATTTTGTATGGACAACTAAGCGCGGATAGGGATGTGCGCTTAGAAATCCATACAAAATTTAAGCGCAGATGTATATGCGCTTAAAAAAAACAGGGCTAATATAAACATTTATGTACATACACTAAATAAAATGAGATAAACAGTGTTTGCCTTTCGGATTATTCCAATTTTTAATACTACCATAGAAACGAATATAAGAATATCTACATTTCTATCTCCTATGACTTACCATATGTGGAGCTGAAATAGTCACACCATAACCGATGCTCTGTGGTGCATCCAGGTAAGGATTCCTAGGTGCATAATACTTTCGATCGGTCTTAGTCATTGCATTAGCCACACTATCACTATGTATGACTCCAAAATCTGCAACAAGTTCAAGGATATGTTTGTTTGTAAATTGTTTGAAAGTTTTTACGTATGTACATATGTTTATTGCAATGCAAACCTCGCATCTTTCTTATTAGGTCGGCATTATCAGCACCGAGGGAACGCCACGCCATTCTGCGTATCGTTGGGCGATGCTTATCTACAAGTATTCGAAACACTTTATATTTTTTTCAGATTTTTAAATTAAAATACATAAATAAAAAAAAACCAGAAATTTCTCCTTTCTTGTTTACTACAATGCTAGAGATAAGAGGTGTACGATTACAGACGATTGTTGTGATATACTTATCGGTTTTAACAGAAATCGCCAAGATTTGAGATATCGTCGCTGCGCCAACAAAAAGAGCTATACGTTTTTCAGCAACTTTTCAGGAGAGCAAAAAACCCGTTTTCTGGTGATCCTAGAGAATATTTTTTCTAGTTTGAATTGTTAACTAATGATACTACACATATGTAATAGACTTGTGCAATTTTTTTTACTTTTTTTTTACCAACCACTTCGCATGAAGCATTTGCGCCGTTTTACAGCACATAGCTCTTTTTACAAATTGTTTAAATTTGCTAGTGGGGGTAAGAAATCGTGAAAGATGTGTATACAATTCTTCGCTAGGGTCCGATGCAATTAGCGATAGCTTGGAAATGCATTATTTAATTGACCAGTGCCTCTCCTATTTTGAAAATTGGTCACATACGCTTTTTTTAAATAATTTTTTTACACAAAAATAACCTGAAATCAGAAAACAATTATACGAAAATTGATGTATAACTGATTTTACAGAGCATTTCTACTACTGAGAGCATAAAGCTGTGTTTGATAACTTCTAACCAAAGAAGGATATCAGAAAACGGGAAATGCAGAAATGTGGCTAGCGGATAGCGCTAAATAAATATGTAATAAAAAAAAAATCGAAAAAAAAACATATAATTGAATTTGTTGGCGCAACGACGATATCATCTATCAATTCAATTTACCTGCACTACCTCTTTTATTAGCTGAGTTCCCGTGGCAGTGATCCAGATCCGGATACAAATTTTGCAAGCAAATGCGACACCAATTTTGTGATCCTGGTATTTATCTGGATCAAAACAACCTATTACAATCTATACGGATCCGAAATTGATACAGATAAACGCCAGGATCACAGAATTCTTGTTGCATTTGCATGCAAACTTCTTATCCGGATCTGGATCACTGCCACGGGAACTCGCCTATTGCCTTGGTCACTAGGTCAATTTCTTTACTTTTTAACTTATGATAATAAGTGCTAATTATTTTGGTATGACAGCCAAGGTTTATCCAAATAGATAATTCTCGTATGACTGTAATCTGCTCCTCTCTACTTTCTCTACGGCAAACAACTATCAGAAAATTGAGAGAGCGAAAATGACAGTGACTCACCTTGCTAGTTTTTGCTGATCAAATTTCCACTGGTAAATTTTACTAGCGAAAAGAAGAAATGTGTCAAAAAGAAAAGTAAAGAGTTCATCAAATAAGTTATTTTTATTTAAAAAAGTTAAGACTAGAAACAGTGGGTCGGCTTTGTATTAAGGAAGCACGCCCTGCGAAAAATCACTTTTTCAGATACATTGATTTTAAACTCTTTGAAAAAAAAAAATAATTGTACAACATTTTTTTTATGTTTTTCTTGTCAATAATATTTTTTTCATTTCTCATAAAAGGAAATTAATATTAATTTAATTGTATTCACGAATTAAATTTTAAAATAAAAATTATCTTATATTTAAATTATTATAAAAGTGGTTTTAAATACTTTGAAAAAA
The DNA here is from genome assembly GCA_960531455.1 of Urophora cardui. Taxonomy (NCBI): domain Eukaryota; kingdom Metazoa; phylum Arthropoda; class Insecta; order Diptera; family Tephritidae; genus Urophora; species Urophora cardui. The sequence goes on along the minus strand of OY482671.1, from coordinate 151,178,097 downwards.
AAAAAAAATTATAATAATAATAATAATGATAATTGTACAATATTTTTTCATGTTTTTTCTTGTCATTATTTTTTAATATCTCATAAAAGAAAATTAATTTTCATACTTTAGGATAAGCGGAAAAATCCAATTAGCTCATACAGCGATGGTAGATGTGATAGCTATATCGAAGGAAAACCACTTCATCATCCGAAATTTTTTCGGGAGCACCCAGGCATTGAACCTACGTTCCAGCCATTAGTAGTCGAATATTAACGAAACGCTAAGCACCGCGGCTACCCATGGTCCCGCTGAGCTGTTGGATTTTTCACTTATATATGCAATTGTTCTATTCAATCTAACCTTTCTTAGTGTACGATTTTTCGTACATAGACTAGTGTTGAATAAGCTTTGGCAGCTGACAGCGGGCGCTGTGTACAGTAGTTGTATATACAACAGCACATTTTTCCGCTTATTATTAATTTTCATTTAATTGTATTCACGAATTAATTTTTAAAATAAAAACTATTTTATATTTAAATCATTATAAAAGTGGTTTTATATACTTTGAAAAAAAAAAAATAAATAAAATAATAATAATAATAATTTACAATCTTTTTTCCATATTGGTAAATGTTATCATAAACAGATTTAGTTGGGCTGAGCTGTAGTATGTTTCATTCGGCCGACTAATTGGGTGTAGTGTGAATACTTCCATACCAGGGTTGGGCATGATTGAACTGCTTTTGAGTGCACTCAGCCTTCCACTTCCATTTAGTGTGGGGGGGTAGTTGAATCTGAATCCGATTTTCCTCGGTTTGGTGTTGTTATACTCAGCTGTACTAGTACACAGAGTATTATAGTTTTAATCACATAACGGTGGATTGTAACAGAATGAAATAATCGAGATAGATATAGACTTATATATATCAAAATGATCAGGGTGAAAAGAGAAATCGATTGAGCCATGTCCGTCCGTCCGTCCGTCCGTCCGTCCGTCCGTCCGTCCGTCCGTCTGTCCGTCCGTCCGTCCGTCCGTCCGTCTGTAAACACTCTAACTCGCGCAAAAATTGAGATATTTTGATGAAATTTGGAACGCAAGTTGGTATCGAGACTGGGACGGTTGGTATTGAAAATGGGCGAAATCGGACCATGACCACGCCCACTTTTCCTATATAGAAAAAATCGGAAATTTGGTATCTCAGCCACTAATATAGCTAGAGTTTTAAAATTTTACCCACGTATTGAGCTCGGGCCCTTATGAAGAAATTTGATGAAGTTTTGGAAAATGGGCGGTGCCACGCCCACTTATTAAGGGTCAAACATTGAAAGTTTTATATGTCATAACTCAGAAACCGTTGAAGATATATCGATGAAATTTGGTACGCGTAATTTGCTTACATAGACAAATGTTTTGACGAAAAATTATCAAAATCGGTTTACGGCCACGCCCACTTTTATATATGTGTATTATAAAGTGACCTAATAAAACCATTTTAAGCGATATCTCTGTCAAATATAAAGATCTATCATTGAAATTTTGTCGCATGAGTCCAACTATGGACATAAAACAAAAACCACAAAAATTTTGGAATATGGGCGGTGCCACGCCCACTTATTAAGGGGCAGACATTGAAAGTTTTATGAGTCATAACTCAGAAACCGTTGAAGATATATCGATGAAATTCGGTACGCGTAATATAATTACTTAGTCAAATGTTTTGGCGAAAAATTATCAAAATCGGTTGACGGCCACGCCCACTTTTATATATAGGAAATATAAGGGGGCCTAATAAAAACATTTTAAGCGATATCTCTGTCAAATATAAAGATCAATCACTGAGATTTTGTGGCAGGAGTCCAACTATGGACATAAAACAAAAACTACAAAAATTTTGGAAAATGGGCGGTGCCACGCCCACTTATTAAGGAGCGAATATTGAAAGTTTAATAAGCCATAACTCAGAAACCGTTAAAGATATATCGATGAAATCTGGTACGCGTGATATATTTACTTAGCCAAATGTGTGGACGAAAAATTACCAAAATCGGTTGACGACCGCGCCCACTTTTATATATGTGTATTATAAAGTGACCTAATAAAACCATTTTAAGCGATATCTATGTGAAATATAAAGATAATTCATTGAAATTTTGTGACATGAGTTTTACAATAGACCGGAAACAAAAAATAAAAAAGTTTGGAAAATGGGCGTGGCACCGCCTCTTTTTAGACAAAGGGATATATGAGATTTCTTAGCCTTTAACTCGACAAATAATTGAGATATTATGACGAAACTTGGTTTATACACTTTTATAACATGTGTTAATAGACACGCAAAAATGTATTGAAATCGGTTTATGACCACGCCTACTTTTTAACAAAGATATTTCTGGAACACCCTTTTGGAATTTGTAACGTGAAGTCTTTGTAACTAAAAGTCATAGAGGGATGAAATTTTGCACTAACAATAATATTTGTATGCTTATTTGGATGATTGATATAAATTTTGAAAATGGGCGTGGCTGCGCCCTGTTTATGCAGCACTCGTTTCATATAAAATACACCCTATATCGAACAAACGCAAACAAACAATGAAAGCATACAGCTGAGTATCTAATGTTCGATTGCACTCGAACTTAGGCTTCCTTACTTGTTTTTTTTCTGACTGTGGTTTTTAAGGCGGAGTGCGGCGCCGGTATTTGCAAATTTTAAGGAAATCTATTAAAAGTATGGAGGGCAAAGTTACGGTACTAACACCTAATAATCGCAGGCAAAATGTGAAGGTTACACCGAACACAACAATTTTGCAGGTAATTTGCTTTCGCTTTCTCCAACAACGAAAATATGTCCATATGTATGTATGTACATCGTGACTTGCGACTTTATATGTGTGTATGTACGCAGATTTTGGAGGAGGTGTGTCAAAAACATAATTTGGATAGTAATGAATATTGCTTAAAGCACCACAACAAGGAGATCGGACTGACACAACTGTTTCGCTTTAGTGGCTTACCAAACAATTGCACCTTGGAGATGTCACAAACTGAACGTAGGCGAGCCGAATCTAATGTTGATATTTGTGTGCAATTAGAAGATGGTTCGCGCGTCCAAGGACAATTTAAACCTAGTCATAATCTTTGGGATGTGGTAACGAAACTTAGCTCGAATGCTGTAGAAAGTTATTCTAGTCCAGTGGTTATTTATATGCGACAAGAAATTATTGGGCGTGAGAAAATGGAGCAAACAACGTTGAAGACATTGGGCATCTTTGAAGGTCGCGCAATGGTGCGATTTATAGATAAAAGAATAGAAGATCTAAAATCGTGAGTATTATAAAATATGGAACTCTAAAGGATTTTCGTAAATCAAAATATTTTACGTATATAAATTTTGTACGTAATAAGTAAATTCTCCTTCCAAAAGGCAAGCGAATGTTTACATTCCATCAACGGTTAAAGAAAGACAGAGCGAAGAAGTTGATGAAAAACCAAAATCAGCACAAACAAGAAAGAGCTGTGGTGGTGGCTTTGCAATATCTAAAGACTTGATGCAGTCACTTAAGAAATCCGCATCTGACAATGCTCAATCTGAAAAGGATTCTTCCCTTAATACCACTAACGAGGAAGCTGGTGAAGAGAATGAAGCTGAAAACCCCAAATATGATTGGGGTAGTGGCACTGGTTATACCATAAAAGGCTCAAACCATGAACAAAACTCTGATAAAGCACATGACAGCGAAACCGAAATGGGGCAAACGGAAATGGAAATAGAACCGGAAGTGAATTATGTAAGTACATCATAGTTTTGGTTTTTTTGCAGTAAAAAACACATTTACACATTAGTTTTGTTTTTATGGTTTATAGATTGGTGAAAGGAATGCTGTGCTATATTCCCTAGATGATACTCAAACACAAGCCGAAGAGCTACCAGATTCATTTTTTGATCTGACTGTGGATGACTTGAAATTGGTATTACGCGATTTGAAGAAAGCCGCCAGGGGTGATGAAGATGCGCCTTTACTAACCGAGCGCTTACGCCAGCTTGAGGAGCAGAAAACTATTTTAAATAAAATTTCACAATATAAAAATTGTGTGATACGCATTCAATTTCCCGATCGTCTCGTTCTACAGGGCGTATTTAAGCCTTACGATAAAATATCGGATGTAGCAGATTTTGTGCGTAAATTTTTGCATAATGAGAACATCAAATTCGATTTGTGTAAGTTAAACATAAGTACTTGTAGCAAATCTGTACGTAACCATTTTATTATTTATTAAATCATTAGTCAGCATACCACCAAAAAATATCTTGCCTTTGGATAAAACACTATTGGAATTGAATTTCGTGCCTACGGCCGTCGTGCATTTCGCCTTGAATCAAGCTAAAGAAGAAGAGAATGTGGATGGCTCAAAGGAATTGCCATATCTGAAGTTGGAGTTTAAGGAAAAGTTAACTAGCACAGAAGGAGCTTTCTATGCAGCAAATAAAATGCGGTGTGTATCTTTTTTTTGTATCCATATATAATTTTGCCATCTCTATTAAATTCATATAATCCCTCTTATTAATACATTGTAGTATTGTGAGCGCTAAAGTCGAAACTGAAGGTGCAAACGAAGCTGGTAGTAGTTCCTTGTCACAAGCGCAAATTGAGCCCAACAGATCGGTTGATGATACATCGATGGGTGCCATACCGAAAAGACAGCGTAGTGAGAATCTCCATCAAAGAATGTGATCATCAAAGGATTAGAAAAGAAATGGAAGATGAAAAAAAAAATACAAAGTAAAATCAAAACTGAATTATATAATACTTTTTATATTGGATCAAGGATCATATTATTTGCTTATTTTGTATTTTATTAGTAACAATAAATCGATGTAATCGTAATTTGTTCATTGCTGTTGTTTTTTTTTTACTCTATACAAGCAAATATAAAATAACATTGAAATTAAAATTACAACTTTTAAAAACGTGGCTCATCTGTTTATCTAAATATATGTAAATTCTAGTTTAAAATATGGGATTAAAAAAATACATACATATAATTTAATAAAACCAATTTGATTTGTGTACATAATACATATGTATGTACATATATATTAATTCTTTAAAAAAAGGATTTTTTTTTGAAACGGATTCTTTTTAAAGCAGTTGTTTCGAAAAATACCATAAAAAATGTTTCGTACACTGGTGGCAAAAATAATAGATCCAAGGATATTCTTCCTTCCATACAAATACTAATTATGTAGATAACATAAAAATATATATATAATACGATTTAAAATTTTTGTTTGACAATTGAACGCGTAATTACTTCTGTGTACAGATTTCTGTATAGTAGTTAAAACTAATAAAACAATATCTTATATACAATTATAAATAAAAAAAAGGGATGGAGCACAAGATGACCATTACGTACCATACATACATACATTACATACGCAAGGTACAATGTAACTGGAAAATTTGCTTTTGCTGGACAACACTATTTTTGCTTTAGTACATTTTTTTGTTTTTTTTTTTTATAATTTCTTAATTTGCATTTCGCAACGAATCAAATATGATTTTCTCACCTTAAAATAAAGCTTTTCGACTACATACGAGTATTTTCTTAATTTCGTATGTATGGATGTATCGCATAAGTTAATATGTATGTATGTATATGAATATATTTACACGTGTACATATATCCAAATAGAAATTCGCAGCAGCTCAAAACCGAACGTCACTCACACCAATCTCGCCGACTTCGGCTACGTCTCCGTCGTCTATGCCACGTCGACCACCACCACCAATGCGAGCGCGATCGCAACCTCGACGACGACCATCAAATATTGTCATTTATCAATATCACGCTTTGTTCTTGTGCGATTGCGGCCAATTCCTTTAGCCATTCGTCGAGCAGTACGGCGCACAATGCCAAATCCCTGGTGCGTTCGGTGCCGCTTGTATTGCCTATGGGGCCCATCGATGAGAGCGAGTCCAAGGAGGCGGGTTCCGAATTTGTACCACCACCGAGCGTCACACTCAAACTGCTTAGGCCGCCGAGCAATGTCGTATTTGATCCCATCGTTGCACCGCTGCTATGCGTTGTGTACGTTAGACTGCTGCTGTTGCTATTGCTACTGTTACTGCGCATTCCGCTGCTGACGTTGGTTGGGTTGCCAGCAGCGACTGTTGCCGCCTGATTGCTGTGCGTTGTTGTTGGCGGTGTAGCATTTGCTACCATCGATACCAATTCAGTGGCTGTGGTTGTTTTTCTTGTTGTTGTTGCTGCTGGGCTTGAAGTGGACGGCATGTTTATTAAACTTGTTTCACGTGTGCTATAGCCACTTGTAGTGCTTTGTGGTTGCTGTTGCGCTGCTGCGCCACTTCCGGTCGCCGGAAAGGATGTGCCCGTCGAGGAGTTGTTCGTGCCTAGGAAGTAATTGTGATTGTTGTCTTAAATTGGATTTTGGGAAAAATATCTCCATTAACTGAGGGAATACATACAGCCATACATACATACATATGTACGTATGTTGGAAGGAGAGAATAAGAATATTTAAAGCACATATCGCACCCTAAATCATAAAGTGGCACAACTCAAAATTCAAAAATTTTCAGGAGAGCCAAAAAACTTTTTTTCATTACAAGCAATCGTATGGCAAAGGGCCAGGTATAATGATTATTTTTCGGTCGAAAGAAACAGTTATTCAAAAGTTTTTTTGGCAATCGCTAGAGATATGTTCCGTATACCCGTTTATGAAAAAAACTCGATTTCGAAAAATTTTGAGTTGTGACACTTTTTGATTTAGGGTGCGATATGTAGTACATAGGACAGAAAACAGTAAAGCGACAAAACACAAATAACTAGTTGAGCTAAGCAATTATAAACGAAGGCATTTGGATTTATAAGTTGCTCAAAGCTAAAATATTTGCATACTTTTAGGATGCCAGCTTTCTTTTATACTAAAGGCATTTTACTTATCGTCGGTGATACAGCAAAACGTGCTATGTCGCCGTGACTAAATTTTTGAGGAAGGAGAAAAAACTACATATGTATATATATTTTCACTTTTCGCGGTCTTTGTTATATTTTTATAGTATATATAAAAGCGAAGTTATGTGATTGACACAAGTGTAAAAAGGTTATTTAGGTATATTCAGGAATAAGTGAAAAATGACATGGAACGTATTGCAGTATCACCGACGTTATGTATATCCGGTTTTTTTTAATTTCTTGTATGTATATTTCTAATGAGAGTCGGTCAGGCAATTGCACTTTTCTTTCAATAATTTTAATTAGTATATGCTTTAATATTTTTCCAACATAACCTCCTAAAAGTATACTAAATAAACACCTCGAGAACGATTTCGTTTTATAAGCTGAACTTGCATCAAAAAAGCATCCGGATTCTAGAAAACGTTATCGCTAAAAGAGATCGCGAAAAATAATATTTTTAAAATATCTATATTTTTATCAGATGCGCCTAACAATATGCAAAATCTGGTAAAACTTCTGGCATACAAAACTTGCTGCAACACGCCGTAGCTTGAGACGATATAAATAAATAAAAGAGGTACATACGGTTAGGCGTATTTGGTATGAATTTAGCGAAATTTAGCGATGGAGTACCCGGATTCTAGAAAGCGCCATCGCTAAATGAGATCGCCAAATATAGGTAAATTTATATCGGACGCGCCTAAAAGTATGCACTTATTTTATTTATTTATGCCGTCTCAAGCTATAGCATGCTGGCAGTATTGATCAGTCAGTTTTGTATGTCACACATTCTACCAGATATTGCATATTTTTAGGCGCGTCCGATATAAATTTAGCCATTTTCAGCGATCTCATTTAGCGATGGCGATTTCTGGAATACGGGTAGAGATTAGCGATATCGATTTGTCGAATCTGGGTATAGCTGCGTTTTTTGTAAGTGTGGATATTTGAATTCATGCAAATAAAATAAATACATAATATGAGTAATTTTATAAACCTACAAATAATTATTATAATATAAGACTTAAAAGCAAATACATAAATATTAGTTTCGCTCGCTTTAGTTTTGTGGGCTTGAGGCATAAAATTACCATTAAAAACTACTCAGCCAATAAAAAAAGGCATAACTAAACAGGTGCATAAACGTTTGTACTACGTAGAGTGGAGCAATTTTAAATTGATTTCTATACAGTTAAATAGTTTGTAAGAAAAAACGGAAAAAAGTGGAAGTTTATAAAAAAAAAAGAACGGGAAAGGCATATCTACACATTAAAATATATATGTGGGTACATAATCATGTACATTGTACATATTTACAAAGTTTAATAAAATACACATTTTTTGTTTGTGAAATATTTACCGGTGAAGAATTCGTAAATTTGTGATAAGCCAGATGAAGCTAGGAATTCAGAAAATACAAGAAATTATAAAAGTACATAAGTAACTAATATCTACATGTGATACCTGTCTAGGTTTTTATTTCTTAATATAATTAAATTAATAAAATACCACACATACATTCATACATATGTACATGCATTTGAGTTGTGTGTACGTTGGGGTTCTCACAAAATTCTTGAAGAAAAGACAAAATGAAAATTAATTAAAAAAAATTTGTTTTCTTCTGTTAGCGGTTTTACTCGACAATCTTATGAAGATCCCAAATGTATGTATGCATGTATGTATGTACATATGTTAATGAAATTAGAAGAAAGGAACAAACGCAAAACTATGTAAAGGAAAAGTTAAATAAATTACATACATAGTTATAATTAAAAAAAAAACAAGAAAAAAACAAACCAATGCGGGACATTTACAAAATTTAATATTAAATTGCATGACCAGACGGTGAAGTAAACAAATACATTATTTAAAAAAAAATAATAATTTCTATAATAAAGTTATGAGCAGAGTTGTTAAATGTTGCTTACTTTTTCTTATTTCTGCATACATTTCATTTCAATCGAAGGTTAACAAAAAGAGTAGAAGTGAAAAAATAAAATAAGAATTAGATCAAACGTTTATACGTTTTTTGTATTATTTTGATTATAATTTACTGTTTTCATTTTTTCATCATTTATTTAACAACAACATAGGTATTATATGTACATATGTTTTAGTGTTTTATGTTTTATGCAGAAATCGAAAGTTTCAGTTAATATTTTCAAAAGGTTTTTAAAATAGCAATTATTTGGAGACAAAAATCCAAACACTCACTAAAAAATTTATATCAAAAGACAAAAATAATATTTTTTTTGCATGAGTAATTTTAATTTTTTCTACTGAGTTTTATTTATACCAAAAAAAAAATGGTGATGGAAAAAATACTCAGTATCAATTTTTGTTATTGAGTTCGGTTTATATGAAATAAAAGTCTTTTATAAAAATCAGCCAATCGAAATTTTAGTTGGAAATTGATTTGAGGTCAAGTGAATATCCAACTTGTTTTCCAATTTTCCAAAAAGTGCACTGGCCAACATTGCCATCCACATTAAAGGTGTATAAAATTATTAAGAGCGTTATCATATGACAAAATTTTAATGAATAACTCAAATTGACCTCCAATGGCACTCAATTTGAAAATTAACTTTGGATCTCCAATTGATATACATGGAAGTTGAATATCCATTTGAAAGCCACAAAATTTCTACAAGATTGGAAAAAAGTTTGACTCGTGCATATTGGGTATGTATTGCAAAAAAAAAACATGGCTGAACCAAAAAAAAAAACATTAGAAAATTAAAAAAAAAAATATAAAAATGAAAAAAAAAAAAAAACATTTAAACTCAAACCAATAGATTTTTTTTTGCATTGCTACGTTTTTAATTAATTCAATTGAGACACTTTCAACTTTTTGCTGTGATATTTGAGTGTTTCTTTTAACTTATTGTTGTTGCATTTTTTCCTTGTGATTAGGGGTTAATACATAAACAATATGTATGTATAAGGTTAATAAACAACTTACCACTTGATTTGCGCGTAAACATGCTCGTTATGGATTTGCTAATACTTTTGCGTTTATTATCGTTCCTTTTGAAGGGATCATACGACGATGATGGGGTCACTTGTATTGGTGATGTTGAGGAGATATTACCAAATGTGGTTTGTTGGCTATAACGGTGTTGCTGTTGTTGTTGTTGTTGCTGTTGTGGCATTGTTGTATTACCTTTGGCAATGTGCACCGGTGAATTCTCACTTGCATTGCGTGCATTTATCAAACGAAATTCGCGATCAATCAAATGCGAACGTGCCACATCAACAATTTCCAACGAGTCCTCACACATTGGCAGCTCTGCATCGATTTGTTGTTTCAATATGCGCAACATTTGATGAAACGACGGCGTATCGGATGTGATGACTATATCCGGACGCAAAAGTATTGAGTGCACGAGTGGCAGTGGATAGCAGGCGAGACGTGTAATTAGGCCGGTCAAATGTAGATTTACGTATAATGTATTGCTGGTGAATGTTTGTAATTTGCCCCATATTGCGTTTAGGAAAGGACCTGCAAACAATAAAAAGCAATAAAAATACACATTTTAATTAGATATAGAGTTTAGAAAGAAAGAAAAGAGTCACGGCTCTGTTGCGAGCTTCAAATTTATAACAAAACAAGTAAGGAAGCCTAAGTTCGAGTAGAATCGAACATTAGATACTCAGCTGTGTGCTTTCATTGTTTGTTTGCGTTTGAGGCAAACACGGTGTGTTTTATATAAAGCGAGTGCTGCATAAAATAGGCGTAGCCACGCCCATTTTCAACATTTTTATCAGTCATCCAACTAAGCATATGAATATTATTCTTTGTGCAACATTTCATTCCTTTATGACTTCTAGTTACAAAGATGTCACGTTACAAATTCCCAAAGGGTGTTCCAGAAATATCTTTGTTAAAAAGTAGGTGTGGTCATAAACCGATTTTAATAAATTTTTGCGCGTCTATTAACACAAGTTATAAAAGTGTATAAACCAAGTTTCGTCATAATATCTCAATTATTTGTCGAGTTATAGGCTCAGAAATCTCGTATATTCCTGCTTCTAAAAGCGGGCGGTGCCACGCCCATTTTCCAAAATTTTTGTGTTTTTTGCTTTCTGTCCATAGTTGGACTCCTGCCACAAAATTTCAATGAATTAACTTTATATTTGACAAAGATATCGCTTAAAATGTTTTTATTAGGCCACTTTATAATACCCATATATAAAAGTGGGCGTGGTCTCAACCGATTTCGCTAAAATTTTGAACATGTATTGCCACAGTCAATAAAAGTGTATGCACCAAGTTTCGTCATAATATCTCAATTCTTTGTCGAGTTATGGGCTGAGAAATCTCGTATATTCCTGCTTCTAAAAAGAGGCGGTGCCACGCCCATTTTGCAAAACTTTTGTGTTTTTCGTTTTATGTCCGCAGTCGGACTCCTACCATAAAATTTCAATGATATATCTTTATATTCGACAGAGATATTGCTTAAAATGTTTTTATTAGGCCATTTTATAATACCCATATATAAAAGTGGGCGTGGCCGTCAACCGATTTTGACAATTTTCCGTCCAAACATTTGCCTAAGTAAGTAAATCACGTATACCAACCTTCATCGATATATCTTCAACGGTTTCTGAGTTATGACTCATAAAACTTTCAATGTTTGACCCTTAATAAGTGGGCGTGGCACCGCCCATTTTTCAAGATCTCATCAAATTTCTTTATAGGGGCCCGAGCTCAACACGTGGGTAAAATTTCATCGCTCCAGCTATATTAGTGGCTGAGATACCAAATTTCCGATTTTTTCTATATAGGAAAAGTGGGCGTGGTCATGGTCCGATTTCGCCCATTTGCAATACCAACCGTCCCAGTCTCGATACCAACTTGCATTTCAAATTTCATCAAAATATCTCAATTTTTGCGCGAGTTAGAGTATTTACAGACGGACGGACGGACGGACATGGCTCAATCGATTTCTCTTTTCACCCTGATCATTTTGATATATATAAGTCTATATCTATCGCGATTATTTCATTCTGTTACAATCCACCGTTATGTGATTAAAACTATAATACTCTGTGTACTAGTACAGCTGAGTATAAACATACAAATTGGTTGCTTTTGATGCCTTAGAGGTTTATATTTAAGCATTTAACCATACTTCCATATACATACACGTATACATACCTAAGCTTACTGTCCCCTGCGCAAAGAGATCCTCCGAAAAATCCAAATCCGTTAAAATTAAATCCCTATTCGTACTAGATATACGCCAAATATCCCGTTTATGTTGCTTCGCACACAAATTACTATGATTACCAATGGTAGTTGTGCTCTGAATGCTGCAGCCATCGCCGCTATCATCGCCGCCACTTCCAACACCACTATTCTCCAGCATACCACCCTCGGCACCGCTTGTGGAACTTAGTGTTTGTAGCGTAGAATTTGCCGCTGAATCTACGCCAAACTCATTGCCATCGTCCTCGTCTACGGGTCGCCAACGAAACGATTCATATCCACTCGATTCCCCAAGAGATTGAAGACTATCCGGTTGTTGCTTCTCCACATTCACTCGACTCGCACTACTCTGAATTCCGCTGACGTTGACGCGTTCATATAATTGCGCAGACTCGATTGGAGGACTATCGCTAAATTCATTGAAAAACTGTTTCACTATTTCCAGCGTTTGTGCGTGTTGAGCGTGTAAACTCCTTGGCGGCCACTTGCGATAGCGATACGTGTTGGCCCATTTGGTGCAGGCGTTTCTACATTGCGCAATGCGATAATGCGCCTCAAATAGGTACGCATGGAAATTGGCATAAAGGCTATGACCGGTAAGTAGGCCATAATAATTCCAATTGGCGCCAATCGTTTTGCTCATCGACGATGTCGGCGATGGCAGTGCCGGTTGTGGTGAGCTTTGTTGGCCGCCGCTGCTGTTGCTATGCACTGTATCGCCCAATGATTTGTGCTTTGTCAATTCTCGCGCGCGTTTCATAACATCCGGCGTTAGCTCTAAGAAGAATTCAACGCTATTTGTATATGGATCGATCCGATTGATTTTGTGACGATGCGATATGGGCACATGCTTGCCGGGCAGCAGATGTTTCAGCAACAATTCCAACATTAAATCCTCACAATGCAACGAAAGTAATGTATCGAATAGAGCCATCGTAACCATACTTAAACTGGGATCGGTGGAGCCCAAACGCTCGATTAGCGTGTCTAATATACGTTCGCCATCGAATTTTTCTGCATCCAAAAGAAATTTTACGAAGGCGCGCACCAAAACGGGTTCGGTAATGGAGCGAAGAATTAAATCGAAATAAGACATTGCTGAGATTTGTGAGTCGACGTTGGTCTGGAAATGTTTGCCATTCAATGTCTGTAAGTATTTTTTAAAGGAATGTTTCGATTTTTCTTTTGTAAGGTGTTGATTAAATAAAATAGTTAGAGAGAAGGGACGAAAATTGTACATAAAGCAAAGTATGCACTGGGAACGAAAAGGTATGTAGCAAATTATAAAAAGGAAGTATAAAAAAAGCAAGAGGAGCAAGTGTAAGAATTTAAATGGTTTCTAACAGGCGACAAATTACTTGGCAATCGTTGGCAGAGCATACATATGTATATTAGAGCGTATCGCGAAAAAAAAGTTCGGCGTACGCCCCCCCATATCATTTCTTTTTCGAAAACATTTCTGCAAATTTTTATTTTTTTTTTGGACACCGCTAGATGTCGCTAAAATTCGTTTATTTATTTATATATATTTATGGTCCGATCCCTAAGTTTGATACACCAATCTCTTTGGCTTGAGAGGACGGTTACTAATTCATAATTGTATTAACCCTATGTACGCTATTGGGGTCACTTCCACCAAGTACTTAGTTTATACCACCTTAATGTAACTTTTTTTCCGGCATGTTAAACGTCGTCAAAAAATATTAATCTTTTGCAAAAGAAGTATTTCGATCGATTCAGTAGAACGGGAAATAAAACAAATTTAACATTCCGAGCAATATAAGTTTTTCGTTTCCTGTGGTCTTTTAGGTTCATTTTACAAAGATTTTTTCTGAAGAGACTCCTGCTGAAATTTTACGCCGAATAATTTTCTAGAACATTTTAACCATCTAGCACCCCTGAAAAAGGGTTATTTTGACCCCTTTTAATACAGTCACGAAATAGAATATAATCAGGAAATAGTATTTTTAAGGTCGGTAGAGGACTAAAATGTTCTAGAAAATTATTCGCCATAAAATTTCAGTAGGAGTCTCTTCAGAAAAAATCTTTGTAAAATGAACCTAAAAGTCCACAGGAAGCGAAAAACTTATACTCGTCGGAATGTTAAATGTGATTTATTTCCGGTTCTACTGAATCGATCGAAATACTTCTTTTGCAAAAGATTGATGCTTTTTAACGACGTTTAACATTCAGGAAAAAAACTTACATTAAGGTGGTATACACTAAGTACTGGGTGGAAGTGACGCCAATGGCGCAAATAGGATTAATGCAATTAGAAAGTGTAAACCCTCCTCCTACGCCAAAGAGATTGGTGTATCAAACTTAGGCATCGGACCATAAATACCGAAGATATAAAAAAAATGAAATTTAGCGACATCTAGCGGCGTCCAAAAAAAAATAAAAATTTTTTCCAGAAATCTTTTCGAAAGAGAAATCATATGGGGGATGGGGGGCGTATGGTGGACTTTTTTTTTTGGTCCATATAAGGCGAGACGGCCTAATGTATATAGCGGCTCTTCATGTTGTTGTCATAGAATTTGATTTTTATTGCTTCAACAGTTGGGATTTCTACATGAAAAAGCATTTACGCATTGGCTGCATATTTCAAAACTTAAGGAATGTTCTTCTTATTACAAGATGAATCAAAAAACAATTTTCCACCGCTCATACAGAGCAGCGGAGCTAGCAAAGACTCCAACGAAAATTGAAACTGGGGTATTATCAAAGTCATAAACCATTTTTCAAACTTGCAGCAGATTTTGTAATAGTACGTTAACTGCTGCTTGAACTTTCTTCAACAGAATTTGTTTAGCATATTTATTTTTTTTCTATAAAGGAAAGAACCAAAAAATTTAAAGAGATTTTCATTTATATTATAAGAAAAAATTTACATGCAACAGAAAAAAATTTAAAAATAACGGTTAAAAAACAAAATAATATTAATATTATGAACCAACACCACAGACAAATCGAAGACAATTCCACAAAATGGCAAACAAACGCTCACCTGTAATATTGCTGGCCCCAATACCGGCACTATAAAGCCCTGATATAGAAAGTCCAATAGCTGATTTTTGATCATCTCGTGCGCCACCTGCACTACTGCATTACAGAACTCCAACGCATTCATGAAGAGCGTCAGCTCGGCTATTTCCGTTACATCGTCCGGTGTTATGCGATGCCAATCGATCGATGTTATTTCAATGGAATTCGGCAAACGAGAATACAATCCACCCAAACCGGTTACCAATAGCGGACACATCGATGAATACTGTGCAATATAGGTACCCACATTGGAGTTCTTTTGCGACAAAGCCATACACAGTAGTAAAGCGTCCCTGGCTTGATGACCAATACTGCCTTCGCGATGTACAAAAGGTATGAGTAGCGAGAAGATAATGAAACTAGGTGTAGAGAGGTGAGAGAAAATGTGAAATTAGTAAAAAAAAAAATATGTACATATTTTAAATAAAAAAATACAACTTACTTTGTGCTTGTGCTTGTGTTATTGGCGCGTTTTTGCATCTTCGCATCTTCTTCGCCGCCCGTGCCACTAAATGCTTGTTTGTGCTGTTCCTGTGCCGCCGAAAAGAAAAACAAATCGAGCAAATGCACATTTTGCATTAATACCACACACAACTGATTCAATAGAATCACTAAACGTTTCTCCAAATCCGGTGGAAATATTTCATTTTGACTTGATGCTAGTATTTTCAATAAGGGACGCAAGAAGGGCTCATGACAGAGCAGCTGATGACGTGAGTGACTAACCAAAAGTTCATACAACTTCAATTGTTCCAAACGTACGGCATTGGCATAACGTCCAGTTGTACAACCCCATTCATACAACTTATCCAACAGATTTTCGCTGAGCATATATTCCAAACAGGGTGCTGACGGTGGTGCATTATCTGCGTTGGGTAATGCAATCTTATTGCAATGATGCAGTTCCACCAGCAGCAGAGTTACCATAAAATCCAAATGTGACACCACGCCAAGTACATCGTCATGTGTGGGTGGTGTTGGTATTTGCCGTGTTGTAGTTAGCTCTGATCTTTGTATGATTTCATAGGCTTGTTGCCAATGTTTACAAAAGCTGTCGTAGCATGCGCGCGGATCACATTCGGTCGCTGCATCGATAGGACGTTGCCTTAGTACGGCTGCTGTGCCACCAGCGTTTGTGTTGTTGTTGTTGCTGGAGGTGGAAAAAAATGGAGTGCCACCAGTACCATTACTGCTGCGTGTTAAGCTTTGCCGCAATGGGCTAGAACGTAGCCAACTCATTTGTGCTGTTGTTGTTTGTATTTAGTGGAAGTTATGTAGGACCAGCAGATTTGGCTGGTGTTTTAAGATAAATATATATGTATACTAGCCTCTGCAGCAATTGCCTTATCAAAATTTGTATTTACATGTAGTATGTATCCACATATGCCTTCATACACAAATTAATGTATGTAGCAGTTATGAAAGCGATTTTTAATTTGCACTGATATCTTCTTTGTATTTTTGCATGGATGACGTGTTTTTTGTTTTTGTTTTTAATCTAGAAACAAAAAATAATAGAATCATTAAAATAAAACATAGATAGGCGTACTTTTAAATGTATTAGCTAATGTTTATTTTCGGGACCGCTCCCGACGCCGTCGGAATATTCACAATGGATCAATTTTCCATTAAGGAAGCACGCCCCGAGAAGAATAATTTTCCTTGGGGGTAGAGGGGCTCTCTCAGAACTGAAATCAAAATTTATAGTTTACATTTGTTAGAGTTGTATGATTTTGATTTTTTATCAAACAAAATACCAAACCTGCGCACTATTACCCAGAAAAAGCACGTATAAAAGCTTGCACACCTTTTTGAGTTGCCGACCTTCGGCCACGCTTTAAAAAAATAACCCTCTCTTTTTGGGGTAATATCTATGGACCCATCCAACTTTACAACAAATATCTCGTATACTATAAGCCTCCGACAAGTTTTAATTTCAAATTTGAGATTTGTGGTACCTCTACACCCCTTAAAAAGTAATTTTTTTCGGGGCGTGCTTCCTTAATGGAAAGCCGACCCCAAAAATGTGGTATTCAATAAATTTCGGTATGTAGCTCAAAAAAAAATGTGTACGAGACTGACATCTCTAGCTCATTTATATTCACATACCCATATATATATGCATGAAAAATATTAATTAATGCCATTTATGCGAACGATTCGCTATTCCACATTGTTATTTCCTTTCTTGTTGTTGTTCTCATATCCTAAATGGATATGATTTAGATTATTCCCAGTTGATTTATAAAACTTGCGCTTATAATAGTAAATATGTTCATAAATAGCAAGCATTTTAGATTATAGCTTCTTGCCCCACCAATCCACTTTAACTAGGGAAATACGTGCTCCACCTCTTTCTTATTTGCACAACACAAATATTAATGGTCGCATTCCACCAGAGCAAAAGTAATTTCTGTTATATTTGCTAATGCAATTCAAACACTATCCCTCTTACATTTTTATTATTGCAGCAGTTTTCCCATTTTGCAAAGATTTTATTATAAAATTAGAAGTCATAAAAATCACTTTTATTACGAATAAAAAATTAATCAACCATCCGAATAGAAGAAAAAGAAAGTCCGTGAAAAAAATGTAGTTCACAATTGATGTGATTGACAGCCAATCCCTAGATATGTGCGTATGTGATTGACATTGGATGAGAACCGGTTTTACATTTGTGGTTTCATTGGGTTATGTTAAAATCCAAGCATTTGCTCAAGGCAAATTCATTATGGTAATGGCAGGGCGAATTCGGAAATATTCGCCTCGATTCGCTTTAAGCTTTTGTCCATCAGAATGTCAAACTCAAAGTAAAATTTTTCCTTGTTTGACATTCTTCTGTATTCTTCTGTACACGGTGAATTAAAAACGAGAAGAAGAAGAACCATTACCATATACGTGAAGGTTGTTCTCTCTGGCTAATCTTTTTGCCGAGATATCATGATATCTTGAGAAATTTCTCACACAGAGAGCGCACCTTTAAGAAAATAAAATTCGAACTGACTTCATTGTAAACTAGCATGTTAGTCATATTCTTTCCACTCTGTATACGACTCTTGTCGCTTTGCTTTGCTTGCTTCAATTTCGAATTAATTATTTTTTTATCTGAATAAAATAAACTACTTAAAAAAAGAACTAGAAACATAAACCAAATCGTTAATTTTAACACACGAATAGCAGACGGATCCGAAACAAAAATTGATCTCCTATACTCAAATGATAAACAAATGATGTGCACAAGACTTGATCGGTACCAAATCTCGGATCATGAAACAATACAATTTAATATCGATATAAAACGTAATATACCGCTTAGGGCGATGACTAAAATAATCTCGTGGGACCAATATAGCTGTCATAATTTAATTAGTCTGATTAGAAATTATAATTTTTCAATCATTAATGGAATGACTGTGGAAAACATGGTGTCATATATTAATTCGTGTCTACTAACATGCATGAACCAACTAACAGTTGTAAAACATATAATGGTTAAAGTTAAAAATAAATGGTATGACTCAGAACTTGTCCAGTTATATAAAAGAAAACTAACAACCTACAACATAGCAAAAGAGAATGGTGATTGGTCTGATTACTACTGTATTAAAAGACAATACAAACGATTAATAAAAATAAAAAAGGTTAAATACATGGAAAATAAAATCAAAGCGAATAGTTCGGACAGCAAGTTGATGTGGAGATATTTGAAACAAACCATATGCTATCAAAGCACAAAGGATAATATAGCAATGGTACATCATAACGGTCGGTGTATTGAAGATAAAAGGGAGATAGCAAATGTGTTAAATGTATACTTCGTTGAAAGCATTGTGGAAATAAACGAGAGCATTGAACAGTTCAGCACAACCGAAAGTCGTAACCCTGAGATCAACAGCGTATTTAAATTCAATGAAGTAACAAGTTTGGAAGTAGAGAAAGCTGCAAATAGTTTTAAATACAAGATTGGTGGCAAACAACTACTTTCCGAAGGCGTAATTAAAGACTCTATGTCGTATCTAAGCTATTTCTATTCGATAATCATAAATAAAAGCTTAAAAACCGGGGTCATACCTGATGAATGGAAAATTTCAACGATAATTCCAATAAAAAAAGTGAAAAATACTACAAAACCAGATGAACTAAGGCCAATTAATACGTTACCAAACAACGAGAAAATACTGGAATCCGTGGTTAAAAATCAGCTGGTGGATTACATCGAAACAAATAATATAATCATCAGAGAGCAGTCAGGATTTCGAGCTAAACACTCTTGCGAAACGGCTCTTAATTGGGTTATATCTCAGTGGAAGGACAACCTCCGAAGTAAAAAAGTGATACTGGCTGTCTTCTTCGATTTGAAAAGGGCATTTGAAACAGTGGACCGTCACATAATGTTAAGCAAACTTAGGAAAATAGGTATAAAATCGGTAGAACTTAAGTGGTTTGAAAATTATTTATCAAATAGAACGCAGTGTACAGTAATTGATGAAGATGTATCAGAGAAGGTGGCAGTTAATATTGGCCTCCCACAAGGTTCAGTACTGGCCCCGATTTTATTTAATATATACATAAATGATATTATATTATCGACGCGAAACTGTGATATTAGACTATTTGCGGATGATGCCCTCCTAATGATAAGCGAAGAGAGTGTAACAGATGCATTTAATAAAATGCAATACGAACTAGACTTGCTTTATGTGTGGTTATGCAAAAACAAACTGATGTTGAATGTAAAAAAAACGAACTATATGGTAATTGCACCAACGCGTAAAAATAGAAATAGTGATCATCGAGAATTAAAAATTAAGGATGAAGTAATTGCGGAAGTAGATCATATTAAATATCTTGGCGTTGTCATTGATAATAAATTGGAATTCACTGATTATGTTAACTATATAGTGAATAAGACATCAAAAAAAATTGGGTTTATGAAAAGAACATGTAAATATGTAAGTAGAAGGTATAAAATACGAGTATATAAATCCATAATAGAACCAAGTTTATTGTATTGTCCTACAATATTATTCATAACATCAGATACACAAATAAGCAAGTTACAAAAATTGCAAAATAGAGCTATGAGGCATATACTAAAAGCAAGATATGACAGTAGTATCTCGTCGATGCTAAGTAGTCTAAAATGGTTAAATGTAAAACAAATGATTTTTTGTCATACAATGAAATTTATTTATAAAATTAGAAATGGGTTTTTCCCAAATTACCTAAGTGAAAACTTTATGCTAAATTGTGAAGTCCACGAATATCAAACAAGATTTAGGCATAATTATAAGCTTCCACAATGTCAAACTGACTATCTAAAACAGGATTTGTATTACAAGGGTCTCAAAATGTTTAACGAGTTGCCAATGGATATAAAAAATTCTAGTAGTTTAGCACAATTTACAAAAAAATTAGTTACATATTGTCAAACTGAACAATAAGTTGAGTAACGATGTGATTATAAATGGATTATTGGCCTCTAAGGCTGTAAATAAAGAATAAATAAATAAATAAATAAAATAAATTCAAACTCGCTTCTCCTAGAAGACTATTGTGAATGTAATAACATGGTTGCATTTCCCGTGATATTTTTCTCATGATATCAAATATCACGGGTTGGGGTATGAGAAATTTTCCGAACCTCAAAATTTGACAAGACGTGTATTTTGTTGTTGTGCTCGGCAAATTTATCACATTTATGTCCTCTCGGCAAATTTGCCAGGCCAAAATCACACAGAGAGAACAACCTTATACCATGTCTCCACATAACGTGTTTCGCTCTTTTTTTCTGCATTTTCTCTCTCAATCTTGTTTCGACACGGAAACCAGTGCCGAAACTCGCCAATTTCCATACGAAATTTCTGAGAGCGAGTGAAGATTGAAACACTGTTTCATTCTGAATCATCTTGCCAACCTCGATGATATCGATGTCTTCTCTAATTTTGTATCGAAAATCTATCGAAATCTCACACAGACCAAAACAAAGACGCAAAAATAAGCAAACATACAAACATTTAAGAAGAACAAGGAGAAATGTCAAACTGAATCACGATTAGCCACGTGGAGACGGGTTATTGACCGAGATGTTTTGCTACATGTTTCTCTGGTGAATCAAGTTATGTGGAGACGGGCTTTTAAGATTGTAATGAAGATGTGAAAATTTCGACTTTACTATTGTGTATCGATAGGTTATCGATTTCCAACCGAAACAGCTGATGCACTGAGGGATCAGCAATATTCGTGGGGAATTTGGTATTTGGACGCCCATATAAACGCAAATAGAATTATTACATTAAACGTAAATTGACAAAAACAATTAATTTCTTGCACATTTTTAAACAGAAAATCCAAAAAGTATAAAATGTCAAATCCGTTCGGTGAGCCAGAAGAATATGAGACGGGTGAAATTTTAGAAGGCTTCCTATGCCCGATTTGTCGTGAGGACCTCAAATCCGCAGAATTTTTAACAGTACACTTTGAAAGATCGCACGCCGAGCAACAGGATGCACTAAAATCGGTGTTCAAAGATATATTTTCAAAAGCGAAAAACAAAATTCGCAATTTCGACGAAGCGTTCGATTTATCGCGGAATGCAACAACAAATAGTATTGCTGGCGCCGGTGGCGGTAGTGGATCAGCATCGGCGGCGTCTAACATGGAATACTTGGAAACTAATGCTATGAAAATGAGTAATGCGCGAACACGACAGAATGTGTTCAATTTTATGGAATGGCAAGAGGTCGGTGCGGAACGTAATCATTTTGAGTATTTCCAATCTATAAGGAATCCACGTTTAGAGCGTTGCGCTAGTGAGACTAATAAACTAATCATTCGTTTGCATAAATTGGTGAAGAATTTGCCGGTGGATCCAGTGTTGCGTAAGCAACATGAACGTAATGTATGTTGTTGCTGTATAATGTAAGAGGAAATTTTAGTTAAACAAGTTTAAATATTAAATATTTACAGATTGTTACATGGTTGGATGGGAGTTCGGTTAAGTTATGTCCAAGCTGCGCTAAGAGCTTTTACATTGCACGTCGCCAGCATCACTGTCGTTTGTGCGGAAGTATTATGTGTAATGATTGTTCCAAGTTCCTGTCAATAGATAATGCTTGTAAGTTGTTTGCTGTCAGACAGTAGTTTACTATAAATTAATGTATCGCATACATATTTCAAGTACAACTAGCCAGCTTAGCTACGTCACAAAACGAGGCGGTCAAACAAACGCAAACTGATGCTGACGCGAACTCGTCGAATCCGCCCCAACAAGGCATACGCACCTGTGACCATTGTTTGTGGCTTTTGGAGACACGGCAAGAAATGCACGAAAGCCGCACTTCTCAGCCACAGATATCGCAAATTTATGCTGACATACAACAACTACGCAAGGATGTCATGCCGGATATTGAAATGTATTCGAAAATGATTGATAGCCTATACGAAGGCGAATCGATATACACCATTCCAGACGCAGGTGTGCTTCGCGGCAAAATTGGCCAAATAGCTGAAGCTATAGATTTACGAAGTAAATGCATATTGGCTATATCATGTCAGGAGGGTAGTAGAGAGGAGGCTTTGAAAAAATCCATTCGTTTATCATGTATTCAATTAATTAAGGAAAAAATGCTTTCACTACCGCCTCTACCCACGGAAGAAGAAATACGCAAAATACAAGAACGCAAACGAATGGAAGCGGAACAGCGCATTGAAACCGAACGTCGACGGGCGATGGAGGCGTACGAAAGGATGACATTAGCAGTTGCCAATGCCAATACAAGTGGCAATGCTAATCCCATTGTCGTTCCAAATTCTGAAACAAACAATACGAATAGTGTTGCATATGGGGTATGCTTACTTTTTATACAAAATGCTAAGAGTTAAAATTTACATTAAATCTTGTTTTGCAGTCCGATTTACGCTCCTTGGATAATTGGTCGGCGCAGCCAGTGAATATATCGCAATGTGATGATCCGCTAATAGAACAAATAAATATAATCAAAGGTTATATAAAGCAAGCACGTCAAGAACAGAATTTTGAAGTTGTTGAAACCTTAGAACTGAATTTACGTGAACTTCAGCGAGAGTTTTACGAAAGACAGAGGACGTCTGGCGATTTGAATTCTGAAATTGGAAACGGTAATCCGTTTTCGTAATCGCTATGAGTGTGATGTAACGAAAAGTTATCAACTTCCTTTGCGAAAAGCATGTTTTCGTAAAGGTTTTTTTTTTATTTATTTAGCAAACCATTTGATTTACTAATGATAAATGGATGAATAAGAAAAGTGTATTATTTTTAAAATAGCCCACAAATATACATACATATATGCTATGTGTTTACGTTGTTGTGAAAATCATAAATAAAATGTAGATAGATAAACTATAAGACAAATTGATTAATTGAATTTATAAAAAAAAAATATATATGAGAATTTTGCTTTTCATCAGATAAAATTATTCCTCTTGAACGCGTTGATTTTGTCCTCGACTTCCATCACAATTAAAGAAGATCCTAACATAATCTCAGCGTTATGTGGCGTATGTCTGAAACATGCCACAAGTTGCAGATACTTCAGAGTTAGTGTGCGCTAAATTAAATCAAGTTTCGCTTTTACGCAAACCATTCCAATAAAAATACAACATTTACACGTATATATGCTACTTTTTACGCACATCTTTATATATGAAACGGAGTCACATTTGCACTCACATAATATAATATTCAAGAATAAAAACTTTAAAAAGACTACATATAAAGTTTACTACTTTTGTTTGTTAATATTAATTGTTTGAAAATGGTTCATTCTAACGTGCGTTTAGAAATAGAGGCCTTTTTTAATTAATGTATAATTTTTAAGAATTTCCCATAAGTAATTGGTAAATTGGTTGATTTCATTGTGCTATTTTATAGCTGTTTTTGGTTACTCAGATGGACGAGTGAATATGATTCATGGCTCGATTACTGCAACATCTTAAGCTTTCAAGCCATGTGCTTGCACCAAAGCCTTAACCTTTTCGACGTATGAGCTCATAGCATCGTCCTTAGATGTGCCTTTGCGGTTATTCCAGGCCTCCCATTTGGCCTTGCCCTTAAAATCCAAAAAGCCGGGCTTACCTGAAGGAAAAACATCATATATATTTATGTGTACTATGTACAAATATGTAAAGCCACGTCATATTCTTGAGTAATTTACAAAATTGGTCACTAATCCCTTACAAGTATTGTATGTACTTTAATATGTACATACATATCATACATACATTTAAAGTAGCCTAACTCGAGATAATGCGAAATTGTGTTATTGTTATAGTGTTAATCTTTGGAGGAAAACCCATCGATCTGTCTTATCCCCATTTAAATTGGAGTAATATCTAAAAAGTTATTAAGATATAAAAATTATCCTAACTCAGATAGAAACATTTTGCACCAGTTAAAACAACTTATCTTCTAGCAAATCTCTTAAGTCTAGTATTGTATGAAAAATCGTTTTATTAAAACATCCTAACTAGAGTTATGTGGGTACTTCATGGACGTATTTATTTGCGTTTTCAGTTTATTAAAAAAAACCTAACTTGAGTTAGGAATTATAATTTTTTTTTGTCAATTTTGTTTTCATAGCCTAACTCGAAATAGGTTATTTTAAGTGATTTTTTTTTTATTTTTACACAATTTATCTCGAGTTAGGTTTTTTTGTTAGAATATTTTTCTCATTTCATGCGTTATTATCTTCAGTTAGGTTTTTTTGTTGGAAGCAAGTGGATATGATAAACTGAGATAAGAGATTTTTCAAGGATATATATTATAGAAATTCAATTAATTATTATATACTGTATACATAAAAAACCTTTTTTCATCAATTAAACTTTAATGTGGCCGCTAAGGTGTAGTGCGTAGAGTGCTCGCCTGCTATACCAGAGGTCTCGGGTTCTAACCCAGTCCAGACAAACACCACAAAAAAATTTTTCTAATTGATTAAACCCCAATTATTGGGTTTTTATAAATAGCGGTCACCTCTCTGTAGTGGGCGGCATTCCCTAGGAGTGTATTTCTGCCATGAAAAGGCTTCTCACAAAAAAGCATTCGCCGTTGGGAGCTCGCATAAAACTGCAGGTCCACACAAATTGTAGGAAAAACAATAGTTAAGAAGCACACCTCGAATTGGGAGAGAAGCTCGGCAATAAAGCTCGTTAGAGTTTTAATATCGCCAGTGTATTATTATTATTTTTTTTATTTATTAATATTGATAGTTAAGCTTAAAAGCTAGAAACTAACAGATATTTTTTATATAGCACTGACAACTCAGGCCTTCGGCTAGTTATTATTGTTATTAAACTTTAATCGTGTAGCCTTTTACAAGGTATGGATCCTGGTAACATGGAGGAAGAAGACTTTCTAAATATGGATTATAGTAGCGACGACTCAATTAAGGACTCATTTTTTAACGATAGTCAGTCGTACACGGGGTCAGATAGTGCTGATTAGCCTATGCCTTATTATACCTTTTTGCGATCTTCTGAATATTTTTATAAACGCTTTATACACTTTTTATTTAACTGTACATGACTGTGTTTCCCGACAGCCTACGTGTTATATGTGGCATGAGACCTTTGCAAATTGTGGTGGGAATGGAATAGCATCGTGCTTATTCAAACACTTAAATAGTTTACCATTCAATATTAAACATGTCGTTTTTTATAGCGATTGCTGTCCTGGCCAAAACCAAAACTCTTTTATTAGTACTATGTTTTAAATCTTCATGCAAGGTGATACTAACATTGACAAAATTTACCACAAGTTTTTGGTTAATGGTCATACGCATATGGAGTGTGCTGTAGACATGCCTTAATTGAATGAAAAAAAAAACAAACGAATATAAAGATTCATCACTGGGTTTATAAACATATGTATTTTGCACATGACTCTATCACCCTTATTACGGTTGTCGTCGTCGACACTCACTCGACGGTGTCGGCGACGACTTATCAAAATCGGTATTACGTATGGTAAAGTCGATAACTTGTGACATTTATCGAAACATATTTGGTATCAGCTAAGTCGACGTCGACGGTCACTCGTTGCCAATTTCGTCGACGCTGCGTTTAAGGGTGACAAGAAGAAAATTTAGTATGTATGCATTTTTGTTTTTAAAATTTTATTACGGGAGTGTTAAAATTAGTAGAACTAACATCCGCAGAATATTTCCTGCTAGTTTCATTGAAAAATTCCCACTAGTTTAAAAATAAATTCGGTGAGCGCACATACCGAAGCCGACCCAAAGGTTTTCAATGGGGTACGATACCAACTAATCTTTTACAACATTGAGAAGCAATCACCATTAAATTGAATGCCTTGGCACCTCCTTTAAGAAAGATTGAGGAGAAAACTAATTTATTAAATATTTATGTACATATGTACGTACATACATATGTATATATGTATTTCAATTAAATTTTTCTTTTATTTCTTAATTACTCGAGCACTTCATTGCTATGTTCATCGCTAAAACTTGATGAATCATATGCAAAATACATTTATAATAAAGAAATAAATTATCAAAATAGCACAAATAAAAAAATACGGAAAAAATTGCGCACAGATTGTAAATAAAATCAAACAGCTAGTGCAGAAATTATAGGGATGGTACTTTCGTCATTCGGTTTACCGATAAACAGTCGACGTCGTCTCAATACGCTTAGCTAATACCGATTTTGCGTCGATGTGACGACGACGTCGAGACGACGTGATGTCGACTGAAAAGTGACAACGACGTCGACGACGACAACCGTAATAAGGGTGTATATGTCGATTCCATCACAATTACCAGCTATTTTCTATCAAACAGTAGTGCTACCGCGCCCCTTTTTTCGGCGGCTCCAGCTGTTATAGCTTTGAACCTCTCGCCTGGGAATCTTCATTAATCAATTCTGGATAAACCAAGCTTCTTGTGGTGATTTCCCTAGTACCATGCCTTTTTCAGTATTCGGTAAAATAAAACGCAAATTCAGTTCGGGTTGAAAACGATCCGCGGCGTATGATTATGGATTATTTTTTTCAGGCACAAACAACAATGATTAGCGAAACGATTTTTATTTTATTTCATTCATTTCAAACAAAAATTAAAAGTCAAAAACTCTAAGACTTCTAATTCCACTACTTAGTTAGTTATATCCACTTAAATTATCGTTTCGGGTTGTTTTCG
Organism: Urophora cardui; assembly: GCA_960531455.1. NCBI lineage: Eukaryota > Metazoa > Arthropoda > Insecta > Diptera > Tephritidae > Urophora > Urophora cardui. The sequence continues at coordinate 151,150,671 of OY482671.1, read as the reverse complement.
ACTCGAACGTAGGTCTACGCTTAAAAACACTTAACTCGAGTTAAATGGAAATAAAAACCTTATTGGGAAGAATTCGACACAATAAAAGAACTTAACTCGAGTTAATTCAGCTTTTCGTAAAAATTGCATCCAATAAAAGCACTTAAGTTATAAAAGACAATTTTTTGCAATTAACCTTGCTTTAAGATTTCTGGTTCACAACTATTCCTTCTCTAACACTACAAATCCATTATTTCCCCTTTTAAAAACCCGAATTGGTCCAATGGTTTGAATTTTGACAAAAAATTGAGTTTTCTCCGTTCACCATATTTTGAGTTAGGCTACTTTAATTTGCGGGCACAGATATGTATGCATATAGCGTGAGCCTAATCTCAATATCTCCATCGAAAAAAATCATACGATAGGTGAAACGTAAATATGTGCGTATGTACATACAATAAACTTATACATTGGATGTATGCAAGTCTTACCGGTATTACAATCTCCCACTGTCGCCTGTTTATATAGACTATATAGCTCCAATAAATCATTATCGGCTGGAGTGGTGTTTAAATTTTTTACATCCTCGGCGGCTTTATCAAAATCCTGAGTAAAAAGTAACAAGAAAAACCACAGTTAAACAAGGTCAAAGTTTTCTGCTGTATAAATGTGGGCGCCCCTAATAAGATAATTTTTCGGCCGCACCCTATCAAACTTTCGCAGCGAATTGCAGAGGAAAACCTATATACTCACCCCTTGGCTGACCATTTTTATGAGTTGTGATGTTTGAATGCGTTTAGAAATAGAACTGCAAAAAATAATTTAATTTTTTCGTATCTTAAAAATTACGTATAATTAATTTACAAGTGAAAAATTACCTTTTTCGCGTTTACCGTTCGATTGATAATTGATAAGTGCAATCAGCATTGCCGCTGGGGCCACTAAAGTGGCAATTTGATCATTTTTAAGAGCCAGGCCACCGGAACCCAACATTTTGAAAATATTTAATATTTGAACCCTTTTAAAAATTCGGGCCACTTTTGATCCTCTTTACTTTCAAAACTATAATGTAATAAATATTTTTATTTTTTTTTTCTTAAATATAAAAAAGTCTCTTTGTTACCTTTTCACTTTTCATTAACAACTCTCTGCCGCGAAGGAAAATCCCGAAACAGTTATTTATATATTTTTAGAAAGCGCTCAACTTAACATATGGAAATGATTTAGATTCCTGGATACCGGAAGAAAACTTGGTTGTCAAATATCTGAGAACTAAATTTTAAATCCATTAAATTATAACTAAGAGCGCTTTCACATTACTCGGTGCGGTATCGGATCGACATTTTTGGTTTTTACCGAAAGTATACCGAAACCTTACCACCCACATGTATTTCAATTGGCACTTTCACATTAGTGTTGCATACATGAAATCGGAGCGGATTAATTTCGGTATACCGCCGGTCTTACCGGTCAGTAAAATTTGAGGAATTACTGCATACATTTTTGCGTCGTAATAAAAGAAGAAAAAAGTCAGTAAAAAACTCGTTTCGGCTATAAATGTGGCAAGTTATAACGTCTTCGCTAGAAGACATTATTGTTATTATTGAGTGATTTGTTGAAGTTAAAAATTTTGTTTTGCAAATTTCGATGTTTGTTTTCCTATTTTCTGCCGATAACGCACCGAAAGTATTCCCACAAGTGTAAAAAACACAGCAACGCGGAATCGTTTCGGTAAGCTGGAAATACCGAGTAAAAAAGTATCGATCCGATGTCGTACCGAGTAATGTGAAAAGGCCCTTATTTATATTATATATACACTTGAATTAAATATATGTTTGCTCTACTTTTACTTAGTTTTAGTAAAATAATGTTCCTTAGCCTGTGAATTGCTTTAAGCATTAAAGTCACAAAAATATATAAAAATGTATTTCTAGCTAAAAAGAACTTTGGAGGACACTTTTTTCTTTTTTCGGTCATTTTTCAAACTTTTCAGCGGCAATACCCAGTACAATTTGCCGGGTGTGTATTTTCCCAACCAAAGTAATCGGTTCGGGAAATGTAGCCAGATTTATCAGGTAGGCGCAAGGCAGATTTAACAGGTAGGCCCGGTGGCGAATTCAGAAATTCCTAAAGGTTTTTTTTTATTGTAATTCAAGGTTGATCCAATGATCCAATCTGGATTGAGAGGAATTGCATATTTTTGATATTTGCGCCAATCACCCGACACTCATACATATACACTTCCTCTCAATCCAGATTGTAAGTTGCCAACGGCCTTTAGTCAAATTTGAGTGTTTTTCTGTGTGTCCAATCGGCAGCCGTCGTGCTACACTTAGGGCCTTTTCACATTACTCGGCACGACATCGGATCGACATTTTTTGCTCGGTATATTCAGCTTACCGAAACGATTCCGCATTGCTGTGTTTTTCACACTTGTGGGAATACTTTCGGTGCGTAATCGGCAGAAAATAGGAAAACAAACATCGAAATTTGCAAAACAAAATTTTTAACTTCAACAAATCACTCAATAATAACAATAATGTCTTCTAGCGAAGACGAAGACATTATAACTTGCTACATTTATAGCCGAAACGAGTTTTTTACTGACTTTGTTCTTCTTCTTTTATTACGCCGCAAAAATGTATGCAGTAATTCCTCAAATTTTACTGACCGGTCTTACCGCGTTGCGGTATACCGAAATCAATCCGCTCCGATTTCATGTATGCAACACTAATGTGAAAGTGCCAATTGAAATACATGTGGTCGGCAAGGTTTCGGTATACTTTCGGTAAAAACCAAAATTGTCGATCCGATTCCGCACCGAGTAATGTGAAAGCGCTCTTAGAGCGCATCGCGGTAAGACCGGTCAGTAAAATTTGAGGAATTACTGCATACATTTTTGCGGCGTAATAAAAGAAGAGAACAAAGTAAGTAAAAAACTCGTTTCGGCTATAAATGTAGCAAGTTATAATGTCTTCGTCTTCACTAGAAGACATTATTATTATTATTGAGTGATTTGTTGAATTTTAAAATTTTATATTGTAAATTTCGATGTTTGTTTTCTTATTTTCTGAAGATTACGCACCGAAAGTATTCCCACAAGTGTGAAACACACGGCAACGCGGAATCGTTTCGGTAAGCTAAAAATACCGAGGGAAAAATGTCGATCCGAAGTCGTACCGAGTAATGTGAAAAGGCCCTTACTTGTTGTCGGCTCGGTGCGACGAAAATCAAAAATTTTTGATATTTGCGTCAATCACCCGACACATATATACACTTCCTCTCAATCCAGATTGTAAGTTCCCAAGGGCCTTGTTTCACCAACAAAACATCTAGCAAAACATCTCGCTGAATAATAGCATTGACAGACGGCAGCGATAATCTCGATTACCGCAACACTTAATTCGATTAAAATTTTAGCCTGACAGACGGCAAGTATTGCGGATTAACAAAACAGCTGAAGGAAGGTAGGCGCAGCGGCGAATTCAAAAACTTCTTGTTTTATTTCCAAAGGTAGGGTAATGTCAAAATCAAAACGAAATCACATGGTCAATAGAATGGGCGAGTCCCAAACGAGTTCAGATTTCAACCAAGGCGAAATATCATTTTGACATTACACTCTACCAATTACAATAACAAATTACATTCAAAATTTCTGAATTCACTTATGCGCCTACCTTCCTAGATCTGCCTTGGGTTCTTCTTTTTCTTCCCTTTCATTCACAATAGACATTTTTCACCAGGGATGTCATTACAAAATGCTCTAATCCGTAAAATGTTGAGGACTAACTCAAGAGATATTCCGGATTACCTCCAGTTAATTCTCAAGTTAAGTCCGAATTAGCTAGATATTCCGGATTATCGCTGTCATCTGTCAATGCTATAACCCGTCTCCACCAGCGTTGCCATTCTAGCTTTTTTCAAGCTAGATTTAGCTTTTTTTCTTGTCTTTTAGCTGCAAAAATTCTGATTTAGCTTTGGCTTTTTTTCTAGCTTTTTTATTTGCTAAAACTCCCCAAAAAATGAGCGCTGCTCACTGCTCATATACATACATACATTATTTCAATGTAAAACATTTTTTTTAACATTTCGTTATTTTTATTGACACTGAAGTACAAATTTGCATATAGTATATGAAAATATGCAGGCTCCACTAAACAAGTCGGTTCTTCAGATCAGCTGACTTCTTGTTCTTCTTCAACAGCTATCCAATTTGTTTACTTCTTCATATTCTATACATGCATTCATGTTTACAATTCGTCAAATTCTTCGTTCTCTGAGTTTATCCATCATTCGCCCGTGACCTGAATGTCAAATTTTTTCGATTTCCTTACAGTTTTGACATCTCGGTCACGAGAGTTCGACATTAAGGTCACGGCGTATATGTGTTTATGTATCTTGAGCCGACCTGTTAAATTGACCTTGAATTTATTTGTGTTTTGAAAACACATTAGGCGAGTTCCCCTCCAGATCCAAATAAAAATTTTTCGTGCAAATGGAACAACAATTTTGTGATCCTGATATTTATCTAGACCCATTTCGGGTCCGTATAGATTGTAATAGATTTTTTTGATCCAGATAAACATCAGGATCAAAAAATTGTTGTTGCAGGTGCTTGCAAATTTTTTGTCCGGATCACTGTTACGGGAAATCACCTATTAATAAAGCATTAAAATACGCAGTAAGACTTGGGATCATCGTTTTATTAATCCGGGAGTACCTACTTGTCAATAGATACTCTATTACTCCCTATACTTCGTGTATAAGCATACAATTTTTCATAATCGCTTTTAACATTGTATGTCCTAGGAAGGGAAGTAATAAACACAAACAAAATAAAACAAAACTGAAAAATGTTGATATTGCTCGGAAAGGATATCAAATAGAGTACTCTTCTGCTCTCGCTTGGGGAGATCTCGCTCCAAGTTCTACTGGGTAATTTCGTAATTTTTTTTAGCTTTAAATTTTTTTTTATGTGTGAAACAATTTTTTTTTAGCTTTTTCTAGCTTTTTTTTTTGAGAATCTAGTTGGAACTCTGGAAAAGTTCTGGCAACACTGGTCTCCACGTGGCTGATCGTGATTCTGTTTAACATTTTTCTTTCTTGCTCTTCTTAAATATTTGTATGTTTGCTTATATTTTGCGTTTTTGTTTTGGCCTGTGTGAGATTTCGATAGATTTTCGATACAAAATTAGAGAAGACATCGATATCATCGAGGTTGTCAACAGGGATGCCACTTTTGGGCTTTTCCTACCAAAACTGGTAGGTTTTATTCCTCTTGGTAGGTTGGTAGGACGATTTGAATTTTGGTAGGTTTTTGCCTTTGTTCAACTAACATCACTGATTTGGTACATTTGTCACTTTGCCACAACACTGTTGAGAAAACGTGTCTTCTCAGTAGAGTTTTGTCACAGAACTCTGCTAAATAGAAACGCTTTCGTTTTTACATGGCCGTTTTCAGATTTTGCTTCAAAAACGCCCTATTTCAGAGAAAACTCCATATATATTTCTCTGAAATAGGGCGTTTTTGAATAATTGTCTGAAATAGGACGTTATTGAAACAAATTTTCAAATAGGGCGTTTTTGAAGCAAAATCTGAAATAGGACGTTATTCAAACAATTTTTGGAATAGGGCGTCTTTGAAACAATTTTTGAAATAGGGCGATCTTATTCTCAGCCGTCGATATGAGCTATTGGCCAGTTTATAATTAAGAAAAATTGAAAAAATTTTTTTGGTAGAAGTTATGGATCCATTTCGGAGACCACCACATCCCCTCATCAGACTTCTTCCAGCGCTTTCTTTGAGATTCAAGTACACTTGCCCCCACAGACACAACTGCAGGAAATTGAAAACAGAAAGGCATCTGACATTTTACGCTATATGAAGCAAACAAGGTTGTCCGTCTACATGGTGTGTAATAAAGAGCTTTATGTGGTATCACATAATCATGATCATCAGGCCTACCTAGGTAGTAAATGTGTTTGCTATACCAAGTGGAAACAATGTCCGCTATTTCACTCAATAAATCTTCTTACGTTTCATTCCTCATTATTCCTCAAATGTTATTCCACAAATGTAAATCCTGATTTCCTCCGCACTGGACGAGCAGAGACAGCCACTAATACCCAATCCAACCTTGCCAGAATATCATTAAACGCCAACTCAAGTTTTTGTTTATGTGGGAACGCTGCTTCCTCCTCTTTTCCTTCACATTTTTATCACTCATTCTAAAATTACTTGAAATTTGTACAAATAATATTAAATTTAATACTAAAATTTTCAAATAAAAAAAATAAACAGCGGTAAAAAAACAAAAGTGCCCGGTTACTGCAGGGTGGTCGGTTACTGGCACAGTTGCCCTAAATGAATTTGTTGAATATGGTTAAATCTCACATTAAGGGCCGATTTCATAAAGAAATTCTTAAAGCTCCTTTTGTTAAAGGAGCCTTTTAGTTAAAGAGCCATTTAAATGTTCTTTAAAGTGGGAGTGATTTCATAATCATATAAAATTAAAAGGCTCCTTTAACTTCAAATGATTTTCATAAATTTAAAAATAAATATAAATTTATTGAAATTTGACATTTGGTTTTTTTCTGAAAATATGTAAATAAATTTTTTGATTGTGGCTTTATTTTATTTTTTTGAAAAAATAAAAAGAACAAAGAAGCATAATTTGGAAAACCTGTGCAGAAAAAATAGGAAGCGGTCATCCAACCTCACAAAAGAGGAAGAGATGAATATTGCATTATAGGACTCAACAAACAAAACAACAAACAAAATCCGTTCAAAAATTTTAATAAATTTTTGATATTTGATTTTGACAGACTGCAGAAATGACATTTTTTCTGGCAAAAGGAACCTTTAAATAACTTAAATGCCCGTTTTTGGGTATTTAACTTTAAAGGAACTTTTATCTTCAAAAATACTTTATGAAATCGATCAGCAAATTAAAGGCTCCTTTAGAATTTAAAGGAACTTTTAATTTGATTATGAAATCGGCCCTAAAAAAAAAATTGGTAGGCTCGAAGCCATTTTGGTAGGTTTTTGGTAGGAAAAAAATTTTCTTAGTGGCATCCCTATTGCATATGTATTTGCAATTATAATTACAGTGGTTCGTTTATAAGTTTATTCGTTGAGAAAATTTTACAGAATGAAAAATTATATTTTTCATATGATACAACAATCTAAAAACATTTGATTAAATTCATTTTTCTATACAAGTTATAAACACAGTAAAAATATTACAAAGTAAAATACAGTATTTAATTGATAATTCTAACACCCTTCCTCAATTAAATAATATTCCAGCAGATGATCTGAGTTTGCTTAATTTTGAAGCTGGTAAAGGTTTTGTTAGCATGTCAGCTACCATATTCTCTGTTGGACAGTATACACATTTAATATTATTTTTATTGACGTGATCTTTGACAAAATGAATTTTGGTATCAATATGTTTCGTACGACTGCTAAGTTTTTCTTCTTTAATAAGATTCAAACAGCTTTGATTGTCCTCGAAAATCACAGTAGGAGAATTTTGTGGTATATAAAAATCTTCAAGTAATTTCCGAATCCACAAAGCTTCTTTACATGATTCAGACAGTGCAACGAATTCAGCTTCTGTTGAGGATAGTGAGACACATGTTTGTTTCTTGCACGACCAACTTATTGTTCCTCCGTTGAATTGAAATATGTACCCAGAATTAGATTTACGATCAATCCTGTCCTCAGCCCAGTTTGCATCAGCATAGCCGAAAAGATTGTTTGGTTTATCATTTTTACAACTTAATTGCAAATAATAATTGATAGTGCCTTTTAGATACTTCAGAACCCGCTTTGTTTCGTTCCAATCTTCTTGTGTAGGATTACTAACTTTTCTTGCTAAAATTGAAACGCTTGCTGCAATATCAGGCCTTGTATTAACACTTAGATATAATAAAGATCCAATTAAACGTTGATATTCAGTGTTGTTTAATAGAAGTTCAGATGCAGATTTTCCATATCCTGGATCTAAAGGATAATTTGAACATTTAGCATCTTTAAGACCAAACATATTTAACATTCCTTCAATGTATTTTTCTTGTCGAATACAAAAGTTATTATTATTATCTTTTAATACCTCTATACCTAGGTAATGTCGAACTTCTCCAAGATTTTTAATTTCGAAATTTTTTTTCCCAATAATTTTTCAACTTTTGAAATATTATTTTTATCACAACTAGCAATTAAAATGTCATCAACGTAAATTAAAACATATATTAATCCTTCCTCGTTGGTGCATTTTGTATATAAACATACATCTGCTTTGCTTTGTTTAAATCCCGCTGATACTAATACTTCATGTATAGTTTTGTTCCAAACATTTGCCGCTTGTTTAAGACCATATATACTTTTATTTAATTTACACACAAGATTGCCGTTTCCTTCCTGAAACCCTTCTGGTTGCTTCATAAAAATTGTCTCCTCTAATATACCATTTAAAAATGCTGCTTTGACATCAATATGGAATATAGACATTTGTTTCATACCAGCAATGCTCAATAAAATTCTAAATGTTGTTTGCCGTACAACCGGTGCAAAAACTTCATCATAGTCATAACCGTATTTTTGACTAAAACCTCTTGCTACAAGACGAGCTTTATAACGATTAATTTTTCCTTTTTCATCATGTTTTATTTTATAAGTCCATTTACAGCTAACGATATTTGCTTTCGGTGGTGGTACTACTAATTCCCATGTATTCGATGATATGAGAGATGAATATTCTTCCTTCATTGCCTTAACCCATTCTTCACGCTGTAATGACTCCATCGCATCTTTATATGTTTTGGGTTCTACAATAACATCACTGACATTGTATGTCAACCTTACTGGTGCTTTACCTTTCGTTGAACGCGATGACCTGCGTACTGGAGTTTCAATTTCTTTCAAACTAGATTCATTATCTAATTGACATAAAAGTTCATCATTTTTATCTATATCCTCCGTACTAACATTTTCAAAATTTGTCGTCTCATCTAAATCGCTACTAAGACCTATACCAACATCCAAACTTTGAAATGAGATTTCGTCATCTGATTGACAATTTCGTATCGGTTGTATATCCTTTCTACTTTTTTCAATTTCACGATTTATAGGACTAAGAATATCAACTGGTATTTCTTCACACGCTTTCAAATTATTCTTCAACTCATATGAGTTCTCAGTATATTCATTTTCTTCTATGAATTTTACATCTCTGCTCACAGTAATTTTCTTTGTATTAACATCTACCAATCTGTAACCTTTTGCATTTTCATCATAACCCACGAATGTAAGTAAATTAGATTTACAGTCCCATTTCTTTCGTCTTTCTTTCGAAATTAGAACATACGCCTTTGTACCAAATACTTTTAAATATTTTACGTTAGGAATTTTGCCTTCCCACCTTTCAAAAGGTGTACATTTGGTTACACTTGTTACCAACCGATTTTGCAGATAATTCGCTGTATTAATCGCTTCACCCCAAAATATATTTCCCAACTTCGCTTCAGTTAACATACATTTCGCCATCTCAACCAAGGTTCTATTTTTCCTTTCAGCTACACCGTTCTGTTGCGGACAATAAGGTACAGTATACTGACACTGAATACCTTTTAAATCTAAATAGTTTTTCATAGCCTTTGAGCGAAATTCACCACCATTGTCAGATCTAATTACTTTTGGATATCTCGAAAATTTGTTCTTGACTAGTTCTAAATATATTTTTAAACTATCAAAAACCTCTGACTTATTTTGAAGCAAATAAATTACGGTATATCGACTGTAGTCGTCTATAAATGTCAAAAAATATCGCTTATTCCCTGGCGTTGTTGTTTCCATAGGTCCACAAACATCAGAATGTATTAAGTCCATTACTGAATTAGACTTAATATACGATTTCGGAAATGGATTTCTCACCATTTTATTTGCAAGACAAACATCACAATTCTTCTTTACTCCGCAATTAATTAATTTAAAATCGCTTACCGCATTTTCCTTTTGCATGAATTTAAGTGCATTAATATCACGATGACCAAATACCTTATGCCAGTAATGTTCACAATTCTTTAATTTGCATTGCGATACCACTAAAGCTTCCTCAGCATGTTGCTTTAATCGAAATAAACCATCTTGAAGATCAGCAACTCCAATTTCTTTTCCATCCTGGGTTTGAATTCTGCATGATGACTTGTTAAATATTACCTTAAGTCCTTTTTTCAGCAACATATTTACGGATAATAAATTTCCATTGAAGGAGGGAATAAACAATACATCGTCCACCGTTACCAAATTCTTTTCTCCACTGCTGTTATGTACCGTCATTTGGCATTTTCCCTTACCACTTGCTAATACGGTCTCACCATTTGCCACTGTTACTTTTTCATACACCGACTTATCCATCGTAATGAAATCAGATTGCCTTGAACTGATGTGACATGTAGCCCCAGAATCAATAACCCATGATTTGCGATCATTAACTAAACTGAAACAGTAGTTACTCCGATTTTCACTCCGAACTTCATTTGCATTGTTGTTATTTTTGGATTTCTTAAATTTCCAACAGTCCTTTTTTATATGTCCCTTGATCTTGCAAAAATGACACCGCTTTTCGAATTTTCCATCCACCTTGATTGTTTTCAATACTGCATCTTCTTTGCCAGTGTTATCTCCGCTTTGTCGCAAATATTCTTCCAGTATGCTTGCCTCAACAACTTTTATTGTAAGTTCTTCCATCTTTCGAGCTTCCAAAGCTATTACCAGGGTATCAAATGAGGATGGTAAACTACTTAATAACATAGCAACCAACCAACGTTCCGGAAAATTTTCACCCAATGCTTCCAGCTTTTCAAATAAAATTTTCATCTCCATAATGTGATCATTGATATTCATGCCCGTAGAAAATTTCATTCCACAAATCTTGCGCATAATTCTAACGCTACTCCCAAGCGTATTCTTTTCGTGATGATTCCGTAAAATTTCCCAAGCTTCCCGTGCCGTTTTTGCCTTCTTGATTAACATAAGTTGACTGTCTTCCACACTTAATCCAATTGTTACAGTCGCTTCATCATCAAGCTGCTTCCAAGCTGTGGTTATTTCGTCCGGCGATGGCTCCACAATACACTTCCATGTTCCTTCTTTTCGCAGTATTAACTCCAATTTAAATTTCCACAAATGGTAATTATCAGCATTTAATTTTACAAACGATCCTTTTAAAAAGTCCATGGTGCAACGGCCCATAACCTATTGCATATGTATTTGCAATTATAATTACAGTGGTTCGTTTATAAGTTTATTCGTTGAGAAAATTTTACAGAATGAAAAATTATATTTTTCATATGATACAACAATCTAAAAACATTTGATTAAATTCATTTTTCTATACAAGTTATAAACACAGTAAAAATATTACAAAGTAAAATACAGTATTTAATTGATAATTCTAACAATCCCTGGTTGTCAAGATGATTCAGAATGAAACAGTGTTTCAATCTTCACTCGCTCTCAGAAATTTGTATGGAAATTGGCGAGTTTCCGCACTGGTTTTCGTGTCGAAACAAGATTGAGAGAGAAAATGCAGAAAAAAGAGCGAAACACGTTATGCGGAGACATGGTATTAAACGCAGGCAACTCAATTTCGGTTCAACGCATATGACAAATTTGCGTGCATGCGTTAATTTTTTTTTTGTGGCTTTGATTACTAGTCAGCTGATACACAGACTGATAGTATGATGAATGGCAAGCCCTGTGACAAGAACCTTAAAACGCCAGTGATTCTTTGAATTGTATTGCTATGGTTTTGGATTGTCAGTGATTATTTGGCGTTAATTCGCTATTTGCGTTTTTATTAAGTAGCGGTGTTATATTATGTTCAGATTGACTTCATTTAACGTGTTAAATTGCCTACAACCTGATAAATGGGCAAACCCAGTTCTTGAACGTGATAAATTGCACGGAAATTGTTGTTGGAATTGAAACTAGGTAAATAATTTAACACGTTCAAAACCCAGTTTCGCGCAGTGCTGCATTAGCAAAAATGTCGTTACTTACAGGGAACATACCCAAGTTTTTAAACGAACAGGTCGAAAATCGGCAAGTGTCAAAAAAAAAAACGAAGTGTAGAAACAAACGCCGTTGTTCGCAAATAATTTAAAAATGGAAAACGTGAAAAGAAAAAAATTTAAGTGGTCCGCCTCATTCGAGAGTGCTATAATACAGGTATGGGGCGATTACATTTCGAAATCTTGCTTTTAATTGACCAAAAGCAGTTGAGTTGTTTGGCTTGTTACACTGCTATTCCGAGCGTTACCGGAAAATTGCTTTAGGGCCTTTTCACATTACTCGGTACGACATCGGATCGACATTTTTTTTCTCGGTATTTTCATCTTACCGAAACGAGTCCGCGTTGCAGTGTTTTTCACACTTGTGGGAATACTTTCGGCAGAAAATTGGAAAACAAATATCGAAATTAAAAATATAAAATTTTAGAATTCAACAAATCACTCAATAATAATAATAATGTCTTTCAGTGAAGACGAAGGCATTATAGCTTGCAAAATTTATAGCCGAAACGAGATTTTCACTGACTTTATTCTTCTTCTTTTCTTACGCCGCAAAAATGTATGCAGTAATTCCTCAAATTTTACTGACTGGTCTTACCGCGTTGCGGTATACCGAAATTAATCCGCTCCGATTTCATGTATGCAACACTAATGTGAAAGCGCCAATTGAAATACATGTGGTCGGTAAGGTTTCGGTATACTTTCGGTAAAACCAAAAATGTCGATCCGATACCGCACCGAGTAATGTGAAAGCGCTCTTACTGCTTGCCCAGAATGTTGTACCAGCGATGCCGTTCCAAAATTTATGAGCGGAGTGAAAATTGACATATAGCGGAGTGTTTCGGAGTGACGGACGAAAGAGAGTGAAATTGCGGAGGGATGTCAAGAATAAGGAAATCAACAAGAAATGTAAATATGGGAAAGCAAACGCAAAAATTAAAGGACATATGTATTTATTAGAAATGAATTTAATTAAATTAAAATTGTGTTTTTATTCATAGCACATTTGTTTATAAACTTTTGTATACATAAATTAGTGCATGTTATGCATTAGATAAATGTCTTAGATATAAAAGTACAAGTATGTATATATAAGTAGGATAATAGTACATTCAGATTGACTTCATTTAACGTGATAAATGAACAAACCTTGTTCGTTAAACGAGACCGTTCAGACTGCAGTTCTGTGTTTACTTTTGACAGCTGGTTGTTTTCATTTCAAAACCGTAAACAAACTTTAGAAATGGTTCGGCACGGAAAATTTTTCGTAATTTTTAAAATAATAATTTTCTTAGCAGACCTTTTTAAAATATTGGTGGAGATATACTCAAATGCTATAATTAAGCGCCTACGAGAGTGTCGAAGAGTGGTAGAAAATGCTTTTGGTCAATTAAAAGCAAGATTTCGAAATGTAATCGCCCCATACCTGTATTATAGCACTCTCGAATGAGGCGGACCACTTAAATTTTTTTCTTTTCACGTTTTCCATTTTTAAATTATTTGCGAACAACGGCGTTTATTTCTACACTTCGTTTTTTTTTTGACACTTGCCGATTTTCGACCTGTTCGTTTAAAAACTTGGGTATGTTCCCTGTAAGTAACGACATTTTTGCTAATGCAACACTGCGCGAAACTGGGTTTTGAACGTGTTAAATTATTTGCCTAGTTTCAATTCCAACAACAATTTCCGTGCAATTTATCACGTTCAAGAACTGGGTTTGCCCATTTATCAGGTTGTAGGCCATTTAACACGTTAAATGAAGTCAATCTGAACATAATATAAGTTTTTTTTTTTTAAATAAATTATGTATTTTGTGTTTTTGTAAAGACAATTCTGCCCTTTTATGACCATCAGAATTGCCTTACCTTTCCAAATCAGAAATATTATTTCCCAACAATTTTACACAAATTTTACAGAAGCTTTTCTCTTCTTTGTTTTCTAAAGCTAAGATCACACGATTTGTACATTTGGTTAAAAATTTTGCCAAATTCATAGGCAAACCGTGTGAACGGTAAATTTCATTTGAGACAAATCACAAAAGCCAAATATTTAGCCTCTTGTGGCAAATCAAAAACGGCCCTTGTAGCCAAATCGTGTGAACACAAATGCCATACAGAAGGTAAATGAAAATGATGAAAATGGACAAATTTTGATTTGCCACTTGGACACAAATGGTTGTGGCAAATATACAAATCTTTTTTGACAACTATAAAATAAATTATGTTTAAAATAAAAAATATATGGAAATACAAGTTTTAAATTGGCCTCTTTTAAGCTTCTGATTTGGCCATAAGCAGTGTTGCCAGGTCATGAAGAAAAACGAGGCTAGATTGGCAAAAATAAAAAGTTAGAAAAGGCTGAAACTAAAAAAAAAGAAGCTAAAAAGAAGTCAGCATTTTTTTTAAGAAATTCATTCAAATTTTATTTATTTAAGTTTTGTTCATTTGCATATAAAAACTATAAACATTACTTAAAGGAACTATTCATGTTTGAACACATATCAGGCACATTTTCTTGACTAGTACACGACTTTGTTTTTTAAATAAATACTTATACATAGAATTGCACTAACTTTTGGACACTAACCCGTTTTTGTATGGACACTTATTTTGGTTTTTTTTCGGTTGTTCTCCCTAATTTTGGTAAATTTTGTTATGATATTCAGAAACTAGATGATTTTTCCCAACTTTTGGATTTTAACCCATTATCGTATATCGTGCATATATAAAAAGATACATTCATTTGAAATTTGTAATTGATCTTATCAACTAAGTTTATATTGGCACACATATGTATATTTTATTTATCCATCAGATAGCCCAATATGTGTACTTCATGAACATCTCAAAAATCCCTAAATACCCTATATCTCAGAGCTATATAGGTCTAAATCAATAATTAACAACAAAAACGACATTAATTACCTAATTAATTTTCCATATATTTGCCCACCCACACCTATCACTTCAATTCTATTATTGATTTATATGCCATTCTCGTACAAATATCAATTCATCATCGGAGCGACTCTTTCAATGACACAGTCTCTGATAGCACACAGTAACACTTTTTGGTTGACAATAGCACGAAAGTAATATGTGCTGTAGCACAATCGTGCTGTAACACAAACGTGTTGTAGCACAATCGTGCCAACTCAGTGAGTCGACTCTTTTTAGTGAGTCAGTGCTTATGTGTCAACTCCCAAAAAATCGTGTCATTACTCACTCCTACAACTCGAAATAAAAGAACATATGTATGCATGTATATATTTCGGGGAAAACCAGGCCTACTATATTTTGACAACAATGTAACAAGGTTGCTATAAAAACCTTACGGTCAGAACACATTCATGGCGTCGCATACGTACAACGGCGTTCACATGAATTACTGCAAGTTCTTGTTATACAAATTAGTACAAGTAACATTTTGAGTAAAAAAGGCTAGAAAAAAGCCACGAAGCTAAACCGAAAATTATGAGGCTAAAGGACAAAAAAAAGGCTAAATCTAGCCTCGAAAAGGCTAACCTGGCAACACTGGCCATAAGGGGAAAGAAGAAGTCCGGAAAAAACATTATACGGCGCACTGGCTTCTCTTTATAAAATAGAATACACAGATATCATGCCATTTAAGATGCATAATTTTTTTATTTCAGTAACTTGAATTCCAATTTCGAAAACAATTAATTTTTGAAATAAATATTATTTTCATTTAGTTTGAAGTTTAATGTCAATCAAATTGTTTTTGATGGAGTACTTAGCTCTGTTCGTGGCCGCTGTGGTGCAGTGGGGAGAGTGTGCGCTTGCTATACCAGAGGTCTCGGGTTCAAACCCCAGTCCGAACAAACACCAAAAAAATTGTTTCTAATTAATTAAAACTAAATTGTTGGGGTTTTAGAAACAGCGGTCACCTCTCGGCAGTGAGCGGCATACCCTCCGAGTGTATTTCTGCCATGAAAAAGCTTCTCAAGAAAATGCATTCGCCGTTCGGAGCCGGCATAAAACTGTAGGTCCACCCAATTAGTAGGACAAACAAGAGGAGCACACCTCGAATTGGGAGAGAAGCCCGGCCATAAAACTCGTCAGAGTTATATTAGCGCCATTGTATTATTATTATATTATTATTTAGCTCTGTTCAATAACAAAAAATTGTTACGAATTTTTCGTAAAAAATGACAGCTCTCCATATGAAAATGACAGTTTTTATGAAAAATAAGTTAAAAATTTTTAGTAATTGAACACAGGTTTTGTCTCTTTTCAAGAACTGTTTTTGTAATTTGACTTTCGGCGGGTTTTTCAAACCAAATATATCAGAGAAAAAACGTAGTGTCATATAGGCCGAAGAAGCATTTTTTAACATTTAGCTAGAAAAAATTAGGAATAATTTTTTATTCCTTAAGGCGGATTCATCGTTCGAGTTCAGAACTAAAGCTGAATTTGAGTTAACTAATAAAAATAGTTCAGAACTTTTCGGAATTCCCCTCACACTCCGAAAACACAACAACAACCACATGGCAAAAAAGTTCTGAACTCGAACGATGAATCCGTCCTTATTGAGATAATTTTGTATAATGAATACATTTATGACGTTATTCAATTATTCTTGCTAGTCACACAAGTATACTTTTTCAAAAAGTGATTTTTCGAATACTTTCCCAAATTAGGAAAGAATATTTGCCCGAATTTGAACCGAATGTTTTCCCGAAACCTAACCGAATAATTTTCCAAATACTTTCCGGATCCTAAACCGAACCCCAATACTTTCCCAAATCGGGAAAGAATATTTGCCCGAATCTGAACCGAATGTTTTCCCAAATGCTTTCCCGACTCTGAATCGAATATTTTTCCAAATACCAGATCCGAAACCGAACCCGAATACTTAACCTATTATTTTTCTAATAATTTCCCGAATCCGAACCGAATATAAATAAACATGAACCCCTGGTAATAACAGTCAGTTTCCGGGCGAATTTAACAAAAATTTGCACGTGACTATATCCTACTATTACCCTAACCATTTCTAAAAATAATCGAAATCGATATATGGTTTTGATCCTTTACTTTCATTCAAAATGAATACATAAACTATTTCTTCATATACGATTTCGACGTATCTGCAACATTTAATTCACTTTTGTGCAACCAAAGTAAACATTTCACAATGACCATTTTTTTGGAGCTCGTTAACACACGTATTCTATTGAATGAATTAAATTAGCTTTATATCATCTTACAGAGAATTAAAACAAGTAATATCCACTGATTTAATACCTATTTGATTAATTTGTGTTTGTTAATTTTTCATAAAATTTTCTTACAAAAAAAAATTTTCGCCCAAAAGTATGCTTCTATATTTTTCATACGACTGTTTTATCATGATTGGTTAAATCGTGTGAACGAATGTGAACAAATTTGCCACTTTACTTCTATGTACAAATGTGTGGCAAATCAAAAGCTAATAAATCGGGCAAATCGTGTGAACGCAAAGCAAATCATTTGCACATCGATATTAAAATGGGCAAATGTGGACAAATTTAAATTTGTAATTTTTTGTACAAATGCGTAAATCGTGTGATCTCGGCTTAACCAACTAAATTTCATCTTCCATTTATCGATGAATTTTTGTTTGAACGGCTTTATTTTCACTGTCTTTGGTGTGAAAATCGCAGAAAACAGCGGCACTACAATTATTTACCATACATATGGTGTGAAAATAATTCATAGCAGCAGCACTACAATCACCCGAAACTATAGCAGCATCGAAGTCACCGTCTGTGGTGTGCAAATCATTCATAGCAGCAGCACTACAATCATCGGAAACTATAGCAGAAATAGCAGCATCGAAGTCACTCGTACAGACGGCAGCAGCCACAGGATCCAAATCGTATACATAAGTATGGTCATTTGCAACAGCTACATCATAGGCCAATTTCTGTGTTGTAGCAGCAGGGGAATTTTCTTCTTTGATAAAATAGCTGGAAAGAGAATATGAGGTTATGAAATATGGAAAAGTATCCTTTAGAAATATAACTTACCTGTCAATGTACCTTTTTTTGCATTTGGTCCAGGGCAAACTTTTCTGATGAAAACAAAAAAATGTAAAAACCAGCTAATGTGTTTTTATAAATTTTAACTCAGCTATTCATTTTAGAGCAATTGATTTGAAATTTTCCATGGAAGCGCGCACAAAACAAAGATCAGTGAAAAGTTGCCACTGCGGCAGAATTATAAGACGTAAACAATAACGCTGCCAGATTGTAATTTTATACATACAAAATTGAAAGTTGATTCAAAATTTCCATGGAGGAACAATAAAGGAGAATGCATAACGACATACCTTCATACATAGTGGGGCCAGAAGTGTCATGCAAAGAGGAATGTAGAAGAATTTGACAGATGTGGCCAATATGGAAATGCTAGGGTGCGTGTGTGTGTAGAATATGTCAACAAAAAAAATGCTTGTGTTCGTGTGTGTTTATGAAGATTGAAGAAGAAGTCAGCTGATCTTATGCATTCTCCTTTATTGTTCCTCCATGAAAATTTCTGATTTATTTCATACATGAAAAAGTGGGAGTGATTTAGTCCAAGAGGAGTGGCGGAGTGAGGAGGTCAAAATCGGAGTGAAATCTTCCAATTGGAGTGACAGCGGCATCGCTGTGTTGTACTACAGCTACGGACTACATAGCTTACTACATCAGCTGATGACTGATTTTGTGGCAACGCTCGAAAATGTGAACACAATGGTGTAGCTCAGTGTATCTCATATATGTCATCTTTTTTATATTTTTGTACAGGGGATTCCTTAAATTCCATAATACGATACGAGCCTTGCGATAACATTTCGTTCGTTATTATAACGCAAGGTTACAGAAACGGGCTACAGATTCTTTATTTCACCAGTAAAGTAAATTATGTTACCACACCGGAATAAGGCCGTTACTGTGTAACCTAAATCAAACGCAAGTCGTCAATTTAACGCACGCACGCAAATTTTTCATATGCGTTGAACCGAAATTGACTTGCGTGCGTGTTCAGATAAAGAAATAGAAAAATACAGAAAATCAGAGAAAATCTTGTTATTTTGTGGAATATGTACCTAACAGACACGATATCAAAAGCAAGTGTCAATTTTTTTGCAAACAATCACCCACAATGCTTAATTTCAACTGTCACGCAAAACAAAAATTGGGCGTCGAATTTGCTTTTTACGCACGCCGTTCAATTTCGGTTACTCCCATACAAGTTGTATGGGAATGAGAAATTTTTGACAGTAAATTGACGGCGTGCGTTTGATTTAGGTTACACAGTTAGAGTCAAGATTCAACAATAAGAGCCCGTGCACAATTGGCTTTGTCTGCTCCAACTTTGATAGAAAAAACCTTAAAGCAAAGCGAAATTCCAGATGCTTGCTACAATTAACACTTTGACAATTTCCACTTCACTTCTTTGCTTTAATTTATAAACCTGATTTTTGGTAATATATTTGGGGAATTTGCTTTTTTCTGCTTATTCGAATGTTATTTTTTACTTTTCTCTGCTCACTTCTCACGAAATTGCGCGAAATCGCTAAAATAAGTGTAGATATACAAACATACACACACACACACAAGGGGAGATGTTTGTCAAAGTGGAAAAAAGTTGAAAGATGGCTAACTTTATACTTTGCTTTACTCGCTTCACCTCAATTGTGAACATGTCCCTTTAAAAAGCACATGCTGAACAGAACTGTCAAAGCAAAACTCTGAAGCAAAGCGAGGTAGAAGTCAATTGTGCACGGCTTATAAAGGTTTTCGCATGACGACATACCTTTATACATAGTGGGGCCATAAGTGTCATGCAAAGAGGAATGCAGAAGAATTTGAAAGATTTGGCCCCTATGGAAATGCTAGGGTGCGTGTGTATGTGGCATATGTCAACAAAAAAAAATGCTTGGGTTGGTGTGTTTATGAAGATTGAAGAAGAAGTTAGCTGATCTTATGCATTCTCCTTTATTGTTGCTCCATGGTTAGAGTGAGGCAAAACTCATGATTCAACAATAAAGGTTTTCGCATGACGACATACCTTCATACATAGTGGGACCCGAAGTGTCACGCAAAGAGGAATGTAGAAGAATTTGACAGATTCGGCCCCTATGGAAATGCTAGGGTGCGTGTGTGTGTGGCATATGTCAACAAAAAAAATGCTTCTGTTCGTGTGTTTATTAAGATTGAAGAAGAAGTCAGCTGATCTTAAGTATTCTCCTTTATTGTTGCTCCATGGACAAAACTATGTACAAAAACGAATGAATCTCAAAAAAGCGCACGAAAATTGGAGGAAATCATGGAGGAACAATATTGTTCCTCCATGGAGGAAATGAAAACATTTATTTTAATCCATGGAGGAATAATAAAGGAGAATGCATAAGATCAGCTGACTTCTTCTCAATATTCATAAACACACGAACACAAGCATTTTTTTTGTTGACATATTCCACACACACACGCACCCTAGCATTTCCATAGGGGCCACATCTGTCAAATTCTTCTACATTCCTCTTTGCATGACACTTCTGGCCCCACTATGTATGAAGGTATGTCGGCATGCGAAAACCTTTATTGTTGAATCATGTTTTAATCAAGAGAAGTAAACTGTAGAGCTGTCAAACTATCGATAGTCACGACCATCGATGTTTTACGATAGTCCTAAGGGTGACTATCGATACTATCGATAGTATCGACCCATTTTATATGTTTTTTTCAAATCCATTTATTTTTCGCTGCCTTATGGGCCCGTCAGAATGAATACTTTTCCGGCAATCCAGCAGCGTTTAACTGACACATACTTCAATTTCATATATTTGTTACGGCAAAGTTGAAGTACTGATTGTGTCGATCTTCATTCAAATACATGTAATTCCACTCTGCTGTCAGTTAAACGGATTGCTGGATTGACGGAAAAGTATTCATTCTGACGCCCCTATTACTTTTAAAAATACCAACTGATTTTCCAATTCATAAAAATTTTTTTGTAAGAATAATAACACATCGACTTTTTTTGGTTTTAAACTCGACCGCCTATCACTTACAATTAAACCAGCTTTACTGAACATGCGTTCAGACTCTACTGCGCTGGTTATAATAGCGGAACGGGACGGAAGCCGTACCGATAGAGAACGGTGACAAACATAAGGCAGTTATAATAGTGCGTTAACTGCCGTCTTTGACATTTGCCACAGCTGTAAATATTGTACTTTGTTTACCAATTTAAAACAGGAAACTTTCCACTTACCCCAACAAGGAAACTTTCAATTTGTTGGTGATTTCATGACGACACACGCCGTTATTAAGTCTTTCCTCGAATTCGCTCATATTTATTTTATAAAATGTTTAAAAAAAATTTTTGCTAACGGTATTCTGTTTTGTCACAGCAAAGAGAACTGTCAAATTGCCGTAAGAATACGGAAGAAATCTAAAATCAACAGATGCTTACGGTTCTCGCCGCTTTCTACCGTTCATTGTAATCAATCACATGCCTTTCACATACAATAGATATTATGCTAGCCATACACGGTGCGACCGTTGACCCAACTCGGTTGCAATCGAGTTGGACTGTTTGCCTACATACAGTGCAATTTATTGTACAACCTTGTTGTACAATCTCATTTTGTAAAAAATTACTTTGAGTGAAGGTGGAATATAATAATATTGCGCTTGTGGAAAGAAGAAGAACGTACTGCAAAAGCACGATTAATTAAAAAGAAAAAAATTGCAAAAAAGTGTTTGCTGCTAGCTTTGCATTTTGCGTTATTTATTCTACAATTATTTATGTTTTTTGTGTTGAATTCGCTTATTTTTACTTATTTTAATTTGATGTGTTCACTTTAAGAATTCTCATAAAATGAAATGTTGAACAACATGTCCCCAAACGATGCAACCAAGTTGTACAACTTGCCAAAAAATCAAAACTTTTTGATTTTTCATACAACCGATACACAACTTCATACAACAGCCCCAAAAACGTTGCAATTTCGAGCGCAACTTGACCAAGTTGTATAAAAAATTGCAAGGTGTGTGGCTAGCATTAAAGTCACAGCTGCATCCGTTGCGTTACGGCTATTATAACCAGCGAGTACAGATGATGCCGTGATACAAAAAAAAATTGTTTGCAGGTGGGTTTGTGTTTGGTGCAGAGTTAACTTGCTCCAAGTACTGGCTCTTCTTCAGGATTACATCGGTTTTTTTGCTCTCTGTATTTGATTCAACACTTCGGAAATTTTTGGTTTCTTAAGGCGGATTCATCGTTCGAGTTCAGAACTAAAGTTGGATTTGAGTTAACTAATAAAAATAGTTCAGAACTTTTCGGAATTCCTCTCACACTCCGAAAACACAACAACAACCACATGGCAAAAAAGTTCTGAACTCGAACGATGAATCCGCCTTTAAGCCGGATTCATCGTTCGAGTTCAGAACTAAAGTTGAATTTGAGTTAACTAATAAAAATAGTTCAGAACTTTTCGGAATTCCTCTCACACTCCGAAAACACAGCAACAACCACATGGCAAAAAAGTTCTGAACTCGAACGATGAATCCGCCTTTATACGGCAATGTGTTCTCAATAAAAAATTGTGCTTTGAGAATTAATGTGGAAATGGGAAAATGTCAAATGCGCTGGGAAAGAGTATATACGATAGTCGCGATAGTAGTAAAACTATCGATAGTTATTTAAAGTGACTAGACTATCGATACTATCGATAGTATCGTCGATAGTTTGACAGCTCTAGTAAACTGATTGCAAGTGAGTTTTGAGTGTTGGTTTAATTATTGCATCAATAAACAAAATAGGAAATTTACAATAAAAAGCAAATTAAAATCATTTTGCGATAAAATTGTTACACAGCACAAAGACAGTAGCCACTTAACTAAAAAGCTATTGGCAGAAAGCAATTAACAAAGCACCGAGTGAATGTACGTCAAATTTTTTTGTTGTAGTTGACATAAATTGGATCAATTTATAAAAAAGAAATTTTGGCCAAATAATCCTCCTTACCGCGTTCAAAGGAGTAACCTAAATCCAAAAAAAAAAATAAAAAAGAAATTAACCAAATCGCTGCTAAAGGTGCACAAATTTTTGTTTGCTCGCAAGCGAAAAAAAGTTAAACGAAGGCAGAACGGGTGAACGAACGAACCACAGAATCATTTCTAGTGCATTTAACGGCATCTTTGCATTACAAGGAGAGGAGGAGCAACGCACCAATCTTGCGAAAAAAGTAGGTATGTACGTTGGTTAGGTATATTTACACATGCATGCACCTAAATATGTACCTACCTGTGCATGCAGGCCAACTGGAGTATACACATACGCTTGCACGTGGGGGTTTCTGCTTTTTTGCACATTATTTAATTGTTTATTAATCAAATCTTTTCATTGAGTACCTATTTTGTTTCTTTTGCAGTTTGATTACAACATAGCTATGACAACAATAAACATAAATTCACGCAAAAGTCCAATGCTCAAAAAGCAGGGCACCGATCAATGGGTAAAGTTAAATGTGGGTGGCACATACTTCCTAACAACAAAGACTACGCTCTCCCGTGACCCAAATTCATTTCTATCACGTTTAATACAAGAAGATTGTGATTTAATATCAGATCGTGTAAGTACATACACATGAATATAGTATATGTACTTAAATATTACTTTGTAGAGTGTATGATTTTTGTATGTATACCATTTGCTGTTTATTGTTTAAACAAATTTTAGTTTATTTTCTTAGTGGCATCAGTGTAGAATCAAAAGCATTGCTGGCAGCAAAGAATACATGCATATACATATGTGTATGTAAATATGTATGCATGCATGCACTGCCCACAAATTTTTCAATTATTTGGGGCATAAAATGAACGAGTGCCTTCTGCAAGCAAAAATGAATGTGTTCCAATTTACAATTTAGTTCAAAGTCAAACCTCAAATGTTTATTTACCTATGTACATATCTATGTATGTATGTTTGTATGTAATTTTATAAGCGAAAGCTTGCTGGAAATAAATTGAAATCATTCCCGTACATACCTACATACACATTTCAATTTGATTTGTTTAGCGATCCAGGTCAGCCCAGTTGGAATAAGTTGTTGTGAAATGTATGAAAAATCTTCTGGAGGCCATTGACATTAACAGTGTAGTCAAATGATTGGCAAGGCTATATATCTATGTATATGTAGATATGTATTTACAGTATTTGTTTTGTACAGAATGGTGAAATACCCTAGATTAGACCGATACGAAGATCTAACAAACAATTCCATTTGTTGTACCTATGAAAACTTTCCTTTAATTTCTAATTTTTAAATTTTAAATTATGTGGAGATCTTTCAACTACGTAATTTAAATGAACAAATGACCATTATAATTTACATAGATACATACCTACATATATTTTTTGCAATAGGATGAAACGGGCGCATACCTAATTGATAGAGATCCAAAATATTTTGCGCCAGTTCTGAATTATTTACGTCATGGCAAGCTCGTTTTAGATGGCGTTTCCGAAGAGGGTGTACTAGAAGAAGCTGAATTTTATAATGTTACACAACTCATAGCATTACTCAAAGAATGCATCAACAGTAGGGATCAGGTGAGTTGTGAAAATACAATTGAAATCCTAAGAGCAATACCATTAAATTTTTAAATATTTTGCTTCTCTTTTCTTTGTACTTAAGCGACCACAGGCCGATAAGAAACGCGTGTATCGTGTGCTGCAGTGTCGTGAACAAGAATTAACTCAGGTTAGCTTAAAAATTTAGTTTACCAAGATGTACATATAAAAATTAAAGCCACTTTGCTTTTAAACTAGATGATCTCCACATTATCGGATGGTTGGCGTTTTGAGCAATTAATTAGCGTTGGCATGCAATATACAAATTATGGACCATTCGAAAATAATGAATTTTTATGTGTCGTCTCAAAGGAATGTGGTTCATCGACGGGTCGTGAGTTGGAGCTAAATGATCGGGCTAAGGTGTTGCAACAGAAAGGCTCTAGAATGTAAGAATACGTGTGCTCTAACTAACTAACCATCACTGCAGTCGTATATACGTGCTTATATGTAATTTTCGTATATGTATGTATATACGCATATGTATTAGAATCTTTTTACATACATATATAAAATCATTTGCGTGATATTTGATAGTTAAAGCAGTGTTTACTTTTTTCTATATACATACATATGTATAAATAATCATCAAATGCAACAAAAGAAAATATACATAATAAAATACATAAGCATACAAACATACATATATATGTATATATACATATTAAGCTGATATTACGTAGAAAGTTAAAAACACTGTTGATCACACAACACAGGCATACATATAGTACATATATATTTTAAGCAATCGCAAAACTGTCTATACATATAGAGATATTAAAGAAATAATACATAAAGCTAAATTTATACATAGGAATAAGTTTATACATGAGTATATAAAAGCGTGTTGCGCAAATCCTTACAAAATATATACTATCACACTTGTTCAACCAACACAAACAAATTTTGTGAACAAAATATAATAAGTAAATTCGATATGTAAAATGTAGGATGAGGGTTCTGGCAAAAAATTTTTGTGCGCTTAGTGGAAGTATATTTAATAGTAGCCAATAAAAACTGTACTATAAAAAATACGACACATATTCGGCTAAACGATTATACGGAAGGTTCCCAGCCTCTTCAATATATATATACATATATATATATATGTAGATGCTGTGTCGCTGTGCTCATTTTTAAATAAAAAATAAAAACGCAAGTTTTACGCATAAGAATCATAAATCGTAATCCTTTAGAAATAAATTTGAACTACCATATAAAGCCTTAGCGTTAGCGCTCCGTTTAAACCAATGCTCTACATACATATATTTAAGTGAACTGCAATTTATAATGATCATGATATATGAAAAAAAAAAATATGCCACCCCAGAACATGTAGATCCCCACCGATTGTGGAAGCAAGAAAGGTATATAATCAGTTAGAGATACATACATATATGTATATAGAGAGAGAAAAGCAAAAGGAAAGTTCTATACGACGGGAGTGTGCAAAAGGCAGAGCTTCTCAAGTGTGGGCATGCAAAAACGGGTTACAAATTTGTTTAAGATTTGTTTAAGATGCTAAATAAATGGTGTCATATACGGAGAAATATAACTAAAAAAAAAAAACAGATGAGAAAAGGCTTGAAAAGGAGATACATAAACAATAAGACAAATACATATATGGTACATAAAAATATTAATACCTGAAAGCAGTTGTAACTTTAATCAATCAAACTTGAATTTTAATTAGCTCGTTTCCATAGTATATCTGAAAAAAGGGAGATGCGCCTGAATGTGCAGTAAAAGGCAAATTCCAATCAAGCAACTTTTTATACTTAATAACAACACTCTAATGCTTCGCTTGCCGATGCGGTAGTGTTTGTTGGCAGTTATCAATGATAAAATTCTTTCACGAAACGGGCTAATGAACGTACTAGTACGCACAATTTAACCCAGTTAAATGTCACCATAAGTGGCATTGAATTTTATAGAAACATAAATACATATACAGGCATTTGCTTTTGTTTTTATAACGAATTAGCAATAATTAAGAAACAATTAGGTTCCTAATTGTATATACATAATTACTACATATTAAGTGTATTAAAATAGAAATTGGTAGTAAGATAAATTCAATGTTAATTGAATGAATTAGTTAAAATATTTCAAAAGTTGGGAAATAATATGTGTAGCCAGCATACATAGGTACATATTTATGTAATCTAGAAATTTGATTTTTTTTTTTTTTTTAAATTTGAGTTTCTTTCGACATTTGAGTTACGAAATTCTAGTTATTTTGGAATTTCAAATTATTTTCGAATTTCGAATTATTTTGAAATTTTGAATTTTTTCGAATGTCGACTAATTTTCGAAATTCAGTTTATTTTTCAAACTCTTCATATGCTTGCATAGTTCGTTAGCGATAAAAAAACATTAAAATTTGAACACAAAAAAGGTTAAATAACAATTTCGAGTTTCGAAAAAATTTCAAGTTGAGAATTTTTATTTATAAATGTGAGTTAACCACACAGAAAAATTGCTAAAATGTGAAGTTCTTATTGCAAAAGAATGCATGTGTACATATATTCAATAAAACAAACAAACATACAAACATACATACATAACACATAAAAAGAAAAGTATTTAGGCTAAGTAAAAATAATTTCGAAGATAAGATAAAACTAAAAATAATACTCGAAGCTAGCAAATTCAATGTACATTTGTACATATGTATGATGATATTAGAAGAGCAAGAACAACATGCTCATGCAATTATTTTATACTATAAATATTATTATAGTGTGCTTATGAAAAAAATGTGAAAGCAAATGAAAAAATTTAAATAAATTTAAGTAAGCTAAATTAGAAAATAGTAATATGTAGTAATACTAGGAATGCAAATAATATTGACTTGCATGCATATATATGTAAAACTGCAAATTGTAGTGCTAGTACGCTATAGTTTTTGCAGCATTTTTCTTTCCGTGTGCGTTCGTGTGTGCTTATCTAGCCCTACAGCTTTTTAAAGCATTTAACAATTTGATAATAATACAGAAATATGTGTATGCGTAAGTTTTCAGCGAGCAATAATATAATTAATTCTGTAAAACCACGCTTGCCAAGAATCAAAACGATTCTTTCGGTAAAAAAAATATTTGTTGAAAAAAATTAACTGCGTAATTCGAACTAGGCATTTTCGAAGTTATACTTAACGACGCGTGTTCTTTGTTCGCTATTTTAAAGATCTAAAATCCACCAATTTCCATAGTGCTCGAATTTCAAAAATATCTAGAACTTCGAAAATATTTCGAACTTCGAAAATATATCGAACTTGTATTTTTTTTTTTAATTTTTTGTTGAAAGATTAATGAAAAGCGAGTTCTCTTAAATTTTTAGAGATATTATATTTGCAATATGCATTTAAAAACGAAATATTGAGATCTCAAAACATAAAAATTTAAAATACATAGCGATATAGCAAACGTTTTAAAATAAATAACATTCCGCTTTTATCTGCATATCTGAATATATTTTAACACATGAATTAGATAATACAAGCGTACATATGTACATATTTATTGGATTTAGCTACTTTTGAAAGAGTTAAAAATAAATAACATAGCTTTTCGATTGTTTGTTAAAAATGCTAGATGTTGTGGTATATGTACTGTGAACATATTATGACCGCTATTCATAAAAAATAAAATAGATTTTAAAAATTGTATAAAGTGACGTTTTCATGCAAATTTTCAATTTTAATAGCTTTATAAATCTATTTCATTTTTTATGAATTAGTGGGTATATGTTTATAATATTAAAGAAATTTTCTTTTATTTTTTTTTTTTTGTCTTTAATTGCAGTCTCGGAATATAAAGTAAACAGATAGATAGAGTGCACGAAAGTTTGAAAGTAACGAAAACGAAATGTCACCACAACGCTGCCACCAACTCATCACTCAACCACCACCATCAAGACCACCGTCATCTCCCCACGCTCCGCACTCATTCAATATGTAGAAGCGAAAAAGTAGTGAAAGAATGAAGGAATTTGCGCAATAAATAGTATTGCTGTCACATCAACAACAACAGCAACAACAGCAAGGCTTTTATTTAACACGCTTTTTACAGTAACAAATATCATTACAACAATCATTATTTACTACCAACAACAACAGCACCGTAGTCAACCAATTATAACTACCACAGCACCCACTATACCTACAACCGTCCACACAATCTCACATGCATACATTTAACGCATCGCCCATAACACAGACCACGAATTTTATCAAACCTTATTACTTTTACCAACTTGAAGGTCTGCAGTAAATCGGTAAAGCGACGTAATATTTTATAACAATCGTAACTTGTTTAGCAGAGAAAAAGTAAAGGTCATTCATTATTGATTTTTTGTCCTTTAATTTGGTTTTTGTTTTTGTATTTTTTTTTTTTTGCTTTTTTTGATTTGAAGTGAAAATAAAATAAAAGAAAAGCAATGAAGCAATGCTTAGCGCAGTTTATTACATGCACGTGCTCAGTAGTTGAATATTAAAATAGTTTATATATACATATATACATACATACTACATATATTTATATAATACATGCATAACTTTATACAGTTTATACAGTGAGCGTTAAAATTGTTCATGACGCGTTTTTAATTTGAGAAGTTTTGCGACTGTCAAAAGCCAACAATTGAATTTGTTTTATTAAAAAAAAATACATATAGTTTGAGAATTTCTGGGAAGGACTTATTTTATATATATTAATTAACATTTTTATATCAATAAATACATACGTATGTACATATGTACATACAACTGTAGTATATAATAAATATTATCTAACATTCATTTCATCTATAAATATGTACGTGCTAACATATAATTTTTATATACATACATACCTAGCTGCAAAAAAAAAAAAAAAAATAAATAAATGTGTCGTCGAAACAAAAAAAAACTGTAACACAATTCGAAAGAACAACCAAAATAATCAAATAGAAGAAGAAAAGAAAAAAGAACCAAAAGAAAGAAAAGAAACAAAACAATGTAAAGAAACAAAACAATGTAAAGAAGCAAAAAAAAAAAAATAAAAACTCAAAAGCGAAGAAAATTAATTATTAAATTAACATACATAAACTCTGTGTCGGCTATTTTTAAGCGCATTTGATGTAAAATTATTTTAATGTGATTCGAATTTCATCGCAATTTGATTTTAATTCTCTAACGTTAATACGGAAAATACATAAGATACATAAATAAAATTACGGTATAATAAGATAAAATATATACATATTAAAAACTGAATAACTTAATGCATCTTTATACATACATATATACATATGTAGTTATGTTTGCTTGTAGGTATAATGCAAAAAAAAAAGCTTAAAATTTGTTTGCTGCCTGTAGTTAAGCTGCAAATGGCGGTACGGCCAGCGTTGCCGAATTTTTTTTTGAAGAAAAATCGTCATTTCAGAGAAAAAATCGTAAATTTCCTCCCAGCAGTATTCGACACAGTTGTTTCTTGCATATTTATCTCAACTTTGCGCTTAAATAATGATAAAAAATCACATTCATTGGGTTATATTAATAAAAGCCAAGCATTTGCTTTTGCTTAAGATTTCAGAACTTTTACTCAAATTTTGAAATTTGGTTCACACAAATTAATGTAAAATTTCTGAAATTTTGAGTAAAAGCATTTTCTTGGATTTTATTAATATAGCCCCTTGTTCAATAATACTAAATCATAATAATAACAAATAATAAATCTTAATAAGGATTTATACCAGAGACCTAAATTTACAATTATCCTAATATCGAAAATCGTTAAAATTACGGGATTAGACAATTTTTATTTTTTCGATCGGCACATAATTGTTATGAGTAATTTATATTTTTTTCGATCCTCCATAACAATTACTGGATGATGGATATTTTTTTAGATCATCCCATAATTGTTATGAGCAATTGATATTTTTTTCGATCTTAAATAACAATTACTGGGCGGTGGAGATTTTCTAGATCAGCTTATAATTGTGGAAAAGCGGGTAAATATGGATACGGAATACGAATATAGAATACCGAACACCGCAAAATGGGTATCAAATGAAAGGGCTTGGCTAGGGCTATCATTTGGTCGAGTCTTAATTAATTCTGTGGTCACAAGCAATAATCGCTTAAGTCGACTTAGGAAGATTTCGAGTTATATATACCACGTTATTCTCCTTTTAAAACACTATAATTCTGTAAAATCCTTATGCTTATAACATAATTCAATCAAAAGATATAAATGAAAACATTTAGGCTTAACTTACAATAGAGGTATATTAAACGTGCTATAACAGCTAAAGTAGACGTATATACTTAATCAAATTTCTTAATGACATTTCGTTTTATTTACAAAATTTGATCGTAATATTATGGATGGCTCACTGATTTTGCGTCCATAGTTTTTAATCGACTTTTATGATTTGTTAAGAAATGCCTTCGAATATAAAAATCAATTTATCTCGAAATCATTTTTTAAGACTTAAGCGATTATTGCAAATTGCCACATAATTATGAACTGATCTAAAAGATATCCATCCAGTAATTTTTATGGAAGATCGAAAAAAATATAAATTGCTCATAACAATTATGAACTGATCGAAAAAATATCGATCTTTGAGTAATTGTTATTGATGATGAAAAAATTTTTCCATTGCTCAATAATTGTTATCAGTGATTTTTATATTTATTTGTTATAATTGTTATGGTCTCTGATTTATACATTTATACCATTTAATTATGGCACTGAGATGGCTTGAAGTTGTCAATAGTGTCACTTTCACTATTTAATAAAAAAGGATGATGAACGAAAAATATGTTATTTGTTAGGAAAAATCGTCAATTCGGCAACGCTGCGTACCTATATGTAGTTACACAATATACTCATTTATACATGAAGAAATATAAATTTGAATAACTTGTCTTTTTTTTTTATTTTTTGTTTTTCAATTAACGATTATAATGCTCGGTGTGCAGCAAAAAAGAAATTTAAAATTTCTTGATTCATTTCGTTTTGTTTTTCAGCAATATGTATTGAATTTTTGTTGCAAATACGCAATTTAATTTTATTATAATACAACAACAATGTATGAATAAATTAATTCGTATAATTAGTTACAAAAAAAAAAAAGAAAAACAATTATATCTAATAATAACAAGAAATTTAGCACTGTATTTCATTGAAAATAAAATAAAACTAAATAATAATATCTAATTTTGTTTTTATAATAACAACTGAGATTTTTATGGAAAGCTCAGACCCTAAAAACTAGTTTTTGCTGCGCAGTTTGTGTTTTGCAAAGCAATTGGTTTTTCTACGAAGCAAGTCTTGTTTTATGGTATATTTTTGATATTCGATTTTATAATTCTTATACGTATGTATGTATGTATGTATATCACCCGTATTGCGAGTGTCGATTGTGATAGATAATCGATAACACAGGCTGACAAGAAATTGACCATAAACCAGACCATACTTTCCTAAAGGGTTTCGATGCGCTGAGTTCAAATCTGGACGCAGAATTGCTCTATCACGTCAGGATTTTGAGATATCCTAACCTAAATGTGCAAAAAACACTATTTTTGCCTATTTTTGAGGCTATATATAAACGACAGCTTTTTTTTGCTTAAAAAAGCACACATAGTATTTTAAATAAGAAGTCTTTCTTTTACGAATGGCGTTGAGTTTGCTCAAATATATTTTTTTTTCGCTAAGATAGAGCAATTTAAAGTTTATGTGTTCATAGTTTGTGGGATTGTGTATTGTGGGCTTGTGGTGTTTAAGCATTTATAAATTTTAAATTGCTCTATCTTAGCGAAAAAAAAGATATTTGTGCAAACTCAACGCCATTCGTAAGAGAAAGACTTCTTCTTTAAGATGATATGTGTGCTTTTTTAACAAAAAAAATCTGTAGTTTATATATATCTTCAAAAATAGGCAAACACGGTGTTTTTTGCACATTTAGGTTAGGATATCTCAAAATCCTGACGTGATAGAGCAATTCTGCGTCCAGATTTGAATTCAGCGCATCGAAAACCTTTAGGAAAGTATGGTCTGGTTTATGGTCAAAAAAATCGGTCTCATTTTGTTGGCCTGTGTTATCTATCACAGTCGACACTCGCAATAGGGGTGTATATTTTTTTCAAACCAAGACCACCACTGTTCTTTGAAGAGGCTTCTTCTTCACGGTGAAATTCTCCCACTTGCTCTGCTGCTACTGCTGGGTATCGACAGAAATACCTTCTCGGCACGAACATTTTCATAAATTCGCATAACATTACATCGCAAAGGTTCATATCTTTTTCGAAAAACTTTTCTCTCTATTACTCCAAGTGCCATCTCCTTGCTTTCGCGCCGTATATGAGGACGGCTACGACGATGCGCGACTTATAAAGCGTGGTTTTTTTTTTCTTCGGGAGAGCACTTTTCTTTTCAATCTCGCTACTTAATCACGGTTTCAAATTTGTAACTGTCAACGGTGTGTGATGACAGAAAGTACTTTGCCTCGGTCTCGTTGTTAACCAAACCCATTATCTTAACTTATTTATGCAGTTTAGGACAGTACTGTCCTAGTCAATATCTAGGACGACGTTTTGAACTGCCCCCAGCCCCGCAAAGTTGAAAGCAATAAGCACGATCTGGTACAAATATGAAATTTTGAAAATTATAAAAACAAAAAACGAAGTATGAGGATTGATAAAGATGGCTAAGCTGAGTATTAAAGTGAATTTTTTTTCTGAAACAACAACAACAAAAGTTATTAAAGGTCAAAGTTTATATTATGCATTTTTTAAATTGCAATTACTTAAAAACTACTGAACCGATTTCAAATGTTTTTATACCGTTCGATAGGTATTTTGATTTCCTTTAATTTAATATACATTTTATATATGAAAAGTAAGGGGGGTAAAAGGGGGGTTTACCCCCGCAGGGGGGGTGGTGTTATGGAACCCAAATAAAATGTATATCAAATTAAAGGGAATCGAAATACCTATCCAATGGTATGAAAATATTCGAAATCGGTTTAGTAGTTTTAAAGTAATTGCAATTTAAAAAATGCATAATTTAAATTTTGACCTTTAATAACTTTTGTTGTTCTTATTTCCAAAACAAAAAAATTCACTTTAATACTCAACTTAGCCATCTTTATCAATCCTCATACTTCGTTTTTTGATTTTATAATTTTAGAAATTTTACCAGATCGTACTTTTTTTTTTAAACTTTGTGGGGCTGGGGGCACCTCCAACCATGCGAGTAGGTCAATAAAATTTTACAGGCTTATTTCTGGGCTAGAAAGGTGCCGTTCTGGCTTTGGAACAAATTGAATTTCCAAAAAAAAGTTTCTCCGCCTTAATGTATATGTATCAAAATTTTGAAATCTGGGACGGCTTTCCGTAATTCGATATTCGACTCTCGTCGGCTCGATATTGCAATTCTTTTTGCTTTCTGTATTTCGATAGGAAAACTTTTCTTATAATATGTATTTTAAAAAGTGCATGAAGGCCTTTATTATCTTTCAAAAGTTGTGTTCTCACTTGTAAAAAAATAAGAAATGATTTAAACCCACAAAAATATTAAAATTTTGAAGTTATATTTTTTTGCGGTTGACATATTCGATAAGGCAAAACGATAGCTAACTGTGTAACCTAAATCAAACGCACGCCGTCAATTTACTGTCAAAAATTTCTCATGCCCATACAACTTGTATGGGAGTAACCGAAATTGAACGGCGTGCGTAAAAAGCAAAATTCGACGCCCAATTTTTGTTTTGCGTGACAGTTGAAATTAAGCATTGTGGGTGATTGTTTGCAAAAAAATTGACACTTGCTTTTGATATCGTGTCTGTTAGGTACATATTCCACAAAATAACAAGATTTTCTCTGATTTTCTGTATTTTTCTATTTCTGTATCTGAACACGCACGCAAGTCAATTTCGGTTCAACGCATATGAAAAATTTGCGTGCGTGCGTTAAATTGACGACTTGCGTTTGATTTAGGTTACACAGTAAGGTGGTGTCGAATTGTTTCTGACGCGTCGAATTTCGCTCAATAACGAATTACGGAAAGCCACCCCTGATTTCAAAATAAGGTTCGTTGTTTAAGTCTTTTGTTTAAATAGGAAAACTTGCGACCTTCTGAAAAGATCATTTTATTCAGGGTGTTACAACTGTAATTGCAAAAAAAAATATTTTAATTTATAAAAAATAAATAAATAATTTATAAAATAAATTGTCTACATTCGTCGTCAAAAAGAAAAGGAGGCAAATTTTTCAACACATTCTCTGTTTAGTCGCTGCCGCTGTAAAAGGTTTCTTACTTCCCCATCGCACATCAAACAATTCCACCACAAATTTGAATTTGCTTACATGTTTGCTTATAACTTAAATTATGGTAGATAAAAAAACATTAATTACAGTTTTTTTTATAAAACATTAGCAGCTATTGTATAAAGGTGAGTTTTTACATTCATTACTCGAAATTCTCGCTCTCGCTATTTTTTTCACGCTCAATTCAACTTGTATCGCTTTTGAGTTTGTGGTATGGTGAAAACTGAACTGGCTACGCGTGGTGGCTTAAAATTAAACAATTTGTTCCATTGCCGTTTTACCAATTTTACCACAGTTAACACAGACAACAGAGTCAGGCCAACAAAACGATTTTAGTTAGTTTTTAACGAATCAGCGACAGTTGCGGACGTGAAAAGTCAATCGATGCGCCGCTCTATTACATATTTGTGCTTTATTATGCTGAACTGAACATTATTGCTTTTATCGTATATTTTACGCTTTGGTTTTGTGTGTCTTTCATCAAAAGTGACCTTTAAACGGTCGGGTGGGCTGCTAAATGTGTATTGCTGCCTGTGACGGTAAATATTTAAACTTGGTGTGTGTTTGTTTTTTTTTTTTTTTGCTGAATTTGAGACCTGTTATAGTTTGATTAAATGCTAAAACAATAAATACATGCATATGTATATATATGTACAAAATATAACGAAAAGCAATAGCAAAAACAAAAAAATAAAAAATACACGTCGACTGAAATTGTATGCGTACATATGTGCCTTTTGTGTAAAAAAATTAAATGAAATATGCAAAAGAAGTAAAAATAGCACAACAATAAAAACAACAGTGAATGCTAGCGCTTGGCGCAACTATAATTGCTAAGCAAAGTAGATAAAATAAAAACAAAAACAAGAAGTACAAATAGCATTTTGAAAAAGGTATATCTGGTCCAGACTCACTGGAAGGTAAATAAGCATGCATAACCAAATTTATATTAATGAAATGCAAATGCAACACAATTATATACGACATACATACATACATACATACGAGTACATAGATCAAATAAATACAGTAACCAGGGCCGTGCGCAGGAATTAGCCTTGGGGGGGTTTAATTTTGGTTTGCATTCGCATACATTTTTCGCTAAGATAAACATATTTGCTGAAACAGATATCCAGACCCATACACCATAAATTTAAATGTTCCCTAACTTTTCTGAAACTCATTATGATTCATCAAAACCTAGTTAACCAGATCCTGAATAGTACACGGAAAGATTTTTTTACTAGAATCAATGCCGAGACAAGAAAAATTAGACTTGATTTTGAACTTAGAAAATAATTTCTTAATATCAAGAAAATCCAAGAAAATTGGATTTTAAATAAATAAGTAAAAATTTTCTTGATTCAAGTGAAATTGGATTTTAAATAAATAAGAAAACATTTTCTTGCTTCAAGTAAAATTGGATTTTAAATAAATAAGAAATAATTTACTTAGGGTAAGTGTTTTTTTTCTTGTTTTTTGAAATAAATTAAGAAATTATTTTTTTGTTGCAAGTAAAACTTTTCTTATACGAGCTTAAGTAAGTAATGCGAGAGACACACATCGTAGTATAGTAATAATATTTCGATCTATACCACATATGTGTCACCCTCATATTGTAGTTTAATTGAAAATTTGCATAGCATTGCCAAATCATAATATTGATATTCTAATATTCATACCACATGTGTGTCTGAGGCATAAGAAAATATTAAATATTAAATTAAGCAAATATTTTCTAAAAATATTAAAAACGTAAAAAATAAGGAAAATGAAAACTAATCATGAGGGATTAGAAAACCATAATTAGTCAACTAGTATTTTCCTAGGACTTGTTTATTGAAATGACAACATTTTATTTAATATAAATGAAGATGCAAATAGTGAACTCCTTATACCAAATGCTTCACTAACAATCTGAGAATTGCAGAAACATTCAGAAATATGCAAAGCGGATGGAAAATGAAAAAAAATACATGTAACTTTGGAAATGCAAATTCAGGAAGAAAAATTTTACTTCGCTCAAGAAAACGTTTTCATATTCATTTTACATTTTTTTCGCTGTATTTTGTTGTTCCAATTCGTCGAAACACAATTTTCTTAAATTCTTCTTGATATTAGCAAAAAGATTTTCTTCATTTAAGTAAATTTAAGAAAAGATGTTCTTATTTATTTAAACATTTTTTTTCAACATTTTTTTTCTATAGATTTTGTTAGTGTTCCTGAATAAGAAAATAATTGTCTCATTTTTGGAAAACTCAATTTCCTATTTCCAGTAATAATTATTTCCCTAAAAATTTTCTAAATTGAGTTCAAGAAAGCATTTTTCTTGATTCAAGTATACAAATTTCTTTCCGTGTACTGTTTACAGTACGTGTTAATTGAAACTGCTCACTGTTTTTTTTGTTATCCGTACAATTTTTTTAAAAATGCCAAACGAACATATGCTACACAACTTTGTAATTTCGGAAAGCTCCAAGTGCAATTCAAAGTGCCGAACTTATGTATTGGCCAATCTTATTTTTTGCAACTTTCACCAATTTCTTCTTCCGTAAAATTATTGTAACTAATTTTGTCAAAAATTATGAGGCAAGATTCAATGCAAAATTTATAAACTGTATTTTGAAAATTTTTGCAAAATCATTGCAACTTAGATTTGGTCATGGGGGGTTTTAACCCCCAAAACCCCCCCCCCCCCTGCGCACGGCCCTGACAGTAACTCAACAAAGCATACGCAAAAGATAGTTTTTTCGGGTCTTTTTCGATAATTAAAAAAAAAAAATATAAATACTTTATATAAAAAAAAGGCGTTTACCCCTCGGCAGTGGTCAGCAGACCCTCCGAATATATGTACATACATATTTCTGTCTTGAAAAGGCTGCTCACCAAAACTTCATCTGCCATTCAGTGTTGGCCTAAAACTGTAGGTCCATCCAACTTGTAGAAAAAAAAAATTAAAAAGCACGCTATAAATTGGAAAGAAGCTTGGCCTAAATCTTTTTAGTCTCATATTCGCGCCAGTGGGGATTGTAAAAAAGTTAACATAGCGAACAAATTTCTCATTTACTGTATATAAATACGTACATACATATTTACATGTATATATCTGAGTATGGAAAATAGGCTGCATCTATACAAATATATATACAAATATAGCCGATCATGAAAAGGTGCCCAATATGCACGAGTAAAAATCTTTTCTAGTTTTTGAGAAGTTTTATGGTTCTCAAATGGATATCAAACTTACGAGTATATGTCAA
The DNA here is from genome assembly GCA_960531455.1 of Urophora cardui. Taxonomy (NCBI): domain Eukaryota; kingdom Metazoa; phylum Arthropoda; class Insecta; order Diptera; family Tephritidae; genus Urophora; species Urophora cardui. The sequence goes on along the minus strand of OY482671.1, from coordinate 151,112,403 downwards.
TTGGAGATCCAAAGTTTGTTTCCAAATTGATTGTCATTGGAGGTCTGTTTGAGGTATTACTCCAAAATTTTTCATATGATAACGCTGTTAATATTTTATACACGTTTAATGGGGATGGCAATTTTGCATATTTTGCCTTGCCCTATTAATAAATATTTTTTTTTTTGCAATTGAATCAAATGGTAATTGATATTTGACTTCAAATTGATATCAAAGAGTTTCTCAAGTGTTGAACTAACATTATTTACGTATAAAAAATGTTCCGTTTTTATTGAGAATGGGTTGGTTCTCCAATGGACGAAGAACGGAAAATAAACATTGGAAAATGGAAAACTAGTTGGATATCCATTTGTCCTCAAGTCAAATTCCAACTAAAATGTTTATTGGGTGTACTTCCACATACACACATACATACATACATTTAAATATGTTTATACCCAATAAACACAAAAGCGAGGATGGTATCGTGGCAAACTCGAGATGAATTCGCAGGGGTGAATGTTATTTTTCGGATTCGTATCGAGTTCGAGATGGACTCGAGAAAAATCAATTGTCGCAATAGCATTTATTAATTTTGTTGGATCTTGCTTTACACGAAGAAATTCCCTGTTGGGCTTTAATTTACTCTTTAAAACTCCACTCGAGATATTTAAAAGTTCGGATGATATCGTGGGGAATTCGAGGCGGATTCGCAGAACAATATTTTCTAGAATGTATTCGCCAATGAGCCCAAATTTCGAATTGCCAACGATCCGAGAACATAAAAATGCGCGAATCGCTAATGAGAGGTGACTCACCTGGGAATTCGGATTCGCCGATCTATCGTCGCGAACTATCGCCGCGATAATATAATCAGAGAAGCGAACTCGTCTCTAATTCGAAGCAAATCCGTTGTGTTTATTGGGTATACATGTATATTTATGTAAATATACTTCAGTATTCATTTATTTAAGGCGCGTGCATAGTAAATATGTAACTCTTTTGTGGGTGTGAATTGATCTCCATTGTTGTGGAATGTTACTGCCACAAAGCAAATATGAGAACAAAAAAAAGCAAAACAAAAGCAAACAACAACAACATCCACAATAAAAAACGCTAACAATATAAACGAGAACGCTGCTATGTATGTAAAACATGTAGTTAATTTTGTTGAAGTAAATATACTTGTTGAGGGCATTGAAAAGTGCATCTGTACATGAACATGTATGTACATATATATGTACATATATAGTACATATTTACATATCGTCGTACCATGCGAAAACTAGAAAATTTAAAATTTCTGATGAAAGTTGGCAATTAAAAAATTCTGTACGAAAAGTTGCACATTTGACTTTTGGCTGACGAAAAGTAGAACTTTCAATTTTTGGCCGACGAAAAGTAGCAGTAATTATATACCGTTTTTATATTAAAATTGTTTTCGTCAGCCAAAAGTCGAACTTGTTACTTTTCGTCAGCCAAAAATTTAATGTGCTTGTATTCGTCATCCACAAAAAATCGTATGCCAGTTTTTGTATGGTACGACGATATGAACATGTATGTATGTACATTAGAGCGTATCGCGGCAAAAAAAGTTCGCCGTACACTCCCGATCGATTCAGTACAACCGGAAATAAAACACATTTAACATTCCGAGGAATATAAGTTTTTCGCTTCCTGTGGTCTTTTAGGTTCATTTTACAAAGATTTTTTCTGAACAGACTCCTACTAAAATTTTATGGCGAATAATTTTCTATAACATTTTAATAATCTAGCACCCCTACAAAAGGGTTATTTTGACCCCTTTTTATACAGTAAGGAAATAGAGTATAGCCAGGAAATAGTATTTTTAAGGTCGCTAGAGGGCTAACATGTTGTATGTATGTTCTCTTCAGAAAAAAATCTTTGCAAAATGAACCTAAAGGACCACAGGACGCAAAAAACTTATATTCCTCGGAATGTTAAATGTGTTTTATTTCCGGTTGTACTGCATCGATCGAAATACTTATTTTGCAAAACATTAATGTTTTTTGACGGCGTTTAACATGCCGGCAAAAAAAGTTACATTAAGGTAGTATAAAGTAGGTACTGGGTGAAAGTGGCCCAAATAAGGCACATAGGGTTAATACAATTATAAAGTAGAAACCCTCGGTACCCTGACATAATCCCAAGGGGCATAATCCCAAATTTTTTATTTGGGATTATGTCACTCCCCCTAGGGTGACATAATCCCAACTTTTTTACTTGGGCTTATGTCACCCCAGACGTAGTGGCATAATCCCAATTGGGATAATGTCATTTTCAAGCCCAAAAAAACATTTCAGATTTTTTTTAGATTTTATTACATTAAGCAAAAAAATTAAAGCTGACATTAAAGTTAATGTTGGTATACAATAACACATTGAGTATATGTATAAGATGAAATATGTATGTACTTAAATACACATGTTCTCAAAAAATTACTTTAAAACTAAAAAATTACATTAAAATTAAATATATTTACATATATACAGACTTTTTTCAATGAAACGATAGGTATATAAATATTTGTGTACATTGTACATATATATGTCTATAAAAAGATGAAAATTTGGAAGAAAAAATCGCGCGATCTTGATTCCAAATTTTCGCCTGCGGCCCTTTTTTTTAATAGATCTATAGGTGTATACTAGGGATTCCAATTTTTCCGATTTTTACGATCCCGGGATTTTCGGGATTTATTTTTTAAATCCCGGGATCCCGGGATTTATCCCGGGATTTGGACTTTAATTACACAGGCCGACAATATTTCCAAAAAATTTTCTAACTCAAATAAAATTCTACTTTTCTAAAGGATTTCGGTGCGCTGATTCTGAATTTGAAGTCGGATTTTCGGTAATGCGTTTAGGTTTTGAGATATTCGTGTCCAAAGAGATGAAAAATGCGATTTTTTGCTATATTCACTGCTCAATCTGTTAAATTATTTACTTTCATTAAAAGATGATTGCAGCTATTGAAAGAACGATCATTTCTCTTGAAAACAGCGCTTTCCTTTTTCGGGTATCTTATTCGGATATCTACGTTGTCTTCAAAAGAAATGATCGTGCTTTCAATAGATGTAATCAGTTTTTAATGAAAGTGAGTAGTTTTAAAAATATTGAGGAGTGAATATGGCCACAAACTGCGTTTTTCGCCTTTTTGGACATGAATGTCTCAAAAACTACACCGAAATCCTTTTGAAACGTAGAATTTTATTTCTGTTACAAACATTTTTCGACCAGTATTATTTTCCCAACATTTGGGGTTGAAAAAAGGAAATATATATTTCGAGGAACGCTACAACTTTAAAGTGCAAAGAAAAATTATTGATATTTCCAAGCTTGCCGAAAAATTCAGAAAATTAATGCAACTTCTGAATAGATAAATATCGGAGGCAAAATTTTGATATGAATTCCGAGTATGCAGCTGCGTATTTAATTTTAGTACAGTGTTGTAAGACTATCAAGTCTAATTAAAATTTTGTTTCCATTTTCTTCCATTATTTACTTTCCATGTGGGAAAATTCCAAAAAACATTTGAGAAATAAATGACCAAAAATCAGGAAATAGAAATTATCGAATGAATTTTGCCACAAGCTAAAAGCTTTAAAAATACCTAACGTACGTTTCCTTACAACGCGTACTTCAATATAAAAAAATTTAATTATTAAAAAAAAATCAAAAATTTTAATCCTTACTTTAACTAATGGACTTTTTTATTCTAGAAAAAATGTCGCACTTTCTTCCGGCTGTCACATTTTTTTGTTCTCTTCTACACAGACACAACACTTTTTTGGGGATGTTTGTTCTATTGACAAAATATAAAACTGGCCCGACTACGGGCAACATTTTCTGCTCTTAGCACAAGTAAAAGGTTGCATTATTTTTGTTTCATTAATCACATGAAAAATTCAACACTTTAATAGGGCACATGACACATGTTCATAATGCTGCAATGTAATAATGCAACATTTTCATTCAGAATAGGAAATGCTATTAGTATACAGATCTGATTATATAAAATATAACTTTTCTTTGCTATAATAGCGGAATATTCTCTCTTTATCTTATCCCGAAAATCCCGGGATAAAATTCTAGCGATCCCGGGATTTTCGGGGTGTCAAAAAGGGCGGGATCCCGGGATCCCGGGATCCCGGGATTGGAATCCCTAGTGTATACATATGTATGTACATATGTCTATAAAAAGATGAAAATTTGGAAGAAAAAATCGCGCGATTTTGAATCCAAATTTTCGCCTGCGGCGCTTTTTTTTTAATAGATCGATAGGTATATACATATGTCTATAAAAACATGAAAATTTGGAAGAAAAAATCGCGCGATTTTTGATTCCAAATTTTCGCCTGCGGCGCTTTTTTTTTTAATAGATCGATAGGTATATAAATATGTACATATGTCTATAAAAAATAAAAATTTGGAAGCAAAATCGCTTCGCACTAGTACCTACTCGAGTGATTTGGTATTCTGGCTCCCTTTTATTTGGGATTATGTCACTCCCACATAGTTGACATAATCCCAAGTAAAAAAATTGGGATTATGTCACACCATGGTGAGTGACATAATCCCAAATTTTAAAATTGGGGTTATGCCACTTGGGATTAAATCACGGCACCGAAACCCTCCTCTCAAGCCAAAGAGATTGGTGTATTAAACTTAGGGATCGGACTATAAATACCGAAGATGTGAAAAAATGAATATTAGCGACATCTAGCGGCATCAAAAAAAGAGAAATTTTTCCAAAAAATTTTTCGAAAGGGAAATCATATGGGGGGAGGGGGGGCGTACGGTGGACTTTTTTTTTGGTCCATATAAGGCAAGACAGTCTAATGTACATACATATATGTATGTATAGTACATATATACATGTGATACAATTTTCAGAGTAGAATAGACCCAGCTAACAATTTTACCCGAAATCTCTTAGATTTCTATCAGATTGTCGGCAAAAAACTCCGAAATCAATAAGTTTTCTGTACGACTTCTTCAAGAGCAATGTATGAAGACGTTGACAGGAATTCTTACAGACATGTCTTGGGAAATTCTTTATTTTTTTACGACGATTCGTACAGATATCTAACAGATTTCTGAACGAACAATAGGGGGGAATTCCTTGTTTTCCGACGAATCTGATGGATATCTTACAGATATCTGAAGAAAATCGTGCAGAATTCTGATATATTTGCCGACGAATCTGATCGATATCTAACAGATATCTGAAGAAAAATCGTGAGAATTTCTGATTTATTTGAAGAAGAATCTGGTGGATATCTTACAGATATTTCAAGAATTTGCATGTATATATCGTCGTACCATACGAAAACTAACATACATATTTAAAATTTCTGGCGAAAGCTATTAATAAAAAAATTCTGTACGAAAAGTAGAACATTTGACTTTTGGCCGACGAAAAGTAATAAAATCGAGTTTTGGCTGACGAAAAGTAATAAAATCGACTTTTGGCTGACGAAAAGTATCAGTAATTATATACTGTTTTTACATTAAAATTATTGTTGTTTAAACGAAATTGATAGTTTTCGTCAGCCAAAAGTGGATTTTATTACTTTTCGTCAGCCAAAACTCGATTTTATTACTTTTCGTCGGCCAAAACTTGAACTTTTTACTTTTCGTCAGCCACAAAAAATCTGATGTTAGTTTTCGTATGGTACGACGATATGTACATGTAGTGGCAAATTAATTAATTTGTAATTATTTATTATATAAAAATTAATTTGCATAGATATATATTAATACATATGTATACATCGGTACTTAGTCTAAGATCTATTATATTTAAAATGCTTCTCAGACGCTTCGCCATTGACCCAATGCTGCACCTTTGTTTTCGACAAATGCCCCAATCGGTTCGAACTCGGCCAAACTGAAATTACCTACACGCAAGTATGGCAATGAATTCAGCATTGGCACACACGCACTTCGAATAGGAGTTGGAACATTTTCAGGAAGGTTTTAACGGACAAGCAACTGGCTTTTTCGGGTAGCAGGATTAGTACTTCTTCGTAGGGTTGATAAAGGACAGCATCGTATGGCCAAGGTTCGGCGTTCATATCCTGTTCGGATTTGAATTGTTGTGCCGTTTTCTGGGAATTGAGAAAACCTATGTATGAGCAAAATTTGATTGCAATTTTCTTTATTTTCTTACACAACAATTGTTATTACTTACATATGTATATTTCCAGCAGATGAGCTCAGCTTACAAAATTTTTTTTTCAAAATTGAAGTGATGACAAATAGAAATTTTCTGGTAGGAAAACAATTTAAAATATTTTGGAATATCTGTACGAAATCAGTCCGATATCTATAAGATTTGTCGGATGAGAAAAAATTAATTTCTCCAGACATTTCTGATAGAAATACCTAAGAAATCGGAAAGACTTGTCAAAATACTCAAATTTTTACTCAGAATATTTTCAGAATTGTCTGAATCAGAAATTGTCTGGTAAAATTGTTTGCGGGGGACATACATATGTATGTAACGTAGTAACAGTTTGTTTCGAAGTCTCTAAAAATTTAAATAGGTATGTATGTAAATACTAAATGAATTAAAAAATAAACACAGCTATTTTACACGTTATTTCATTCGCGGTTTAACAATCATTTATCCAAAAATATTTATGATTTGTACTATTTCAGTGTTAATGGTATTATAACGTTAGTCCAAATCTGTTATTTTGAAAGTAACAGAAGGAGAAGATTTTGACTCTTTAAAATACTATATGTATGTACCTATAATGCAAATGTACATAGATGAGCTATGTAACTCGATCGTCCGTCTGATGACCTTACTGAGAAGCATGAGTCTAACGAGGATCGAGTAAGAGTCGATACTAACGCCATCTATCTTTTGGGCTCACCCTCTTGAACAAATAGCTGTAGGTATGTATAAGTAAATAACTTTAACTGCCGCAAAAATCTTACGGTTACAAAAAAAATATACATAAATATATTGCAAAAAAGGTTCACGACCATAGCCCTAACAGAACGCTCAAAGTCAGCGCACACCTTAAGCAAATATTTGCTTGCATATTTGTATGTATGTAGGTACACGTGTAAATTAAATATGATTATTTGCATACATATGTTTTTATATTTGTTCTGAGCTACAGTAGAAATATGTATGTATATACATACATAGATATGTAGATATGTATATACTCGTGACACTAATTTTTATAAGAATTTTTATCTTCAACCCGAAAATTTTGAAAGCTATTGACTGCTTGCCATCAATTGGTTGGCAAATAAAATATTTTAAAGTGCTAAAAAATAATAATAAAAGGATGAATAAATACAAAATTAATGTGTTCTTTGGATACAATAATTTATTCTTTTTTTTTTGCCAGGTTCAAGGTGAACCACGAAAATGGTTGAACAGTTGTGTGTGCTCATCACTCACATCCTCCTCCAGCAATCGACACGCTTTATGAAGAGGCTTTTGAGCATTCAAAACTGATTCGTTTCACACAGAGCTTTTTTTTCGTACGAAAACTTTTCGTACCTGCTTTAAAAAAAACTCTGTTTATAATGCGACGCAGTAAATATAGAAAAATTTGCAAGTATCGAAAATAAGCGTTGTTTTCTTTTTTATAATAAGAACATAAAATTGTATATTATTACTGTGGCTAAAACACGATTGTTGTCAGTGCCAGTAGGAGTGGTGATAGACCAATAAAAATATAAACTGCTATAATGAGAGCATTTTTTCAGGCTTAAGTAGTCGCCATCAGTCAGTGTGCAGAGTTAAACTTGAGGAGAGGATATCATGGTGAGAGTAGGTATGACCATATTGAGTGCCAAGCGGCACTCATAGGATGCTAGAGATTAGCTCCTCGCTACTCCGAGAGTGCATAGAAAATCTTAACAAACTTGGCGCCGGGAACTCATTACTTCTGGCCTGGGTTCCTGGACACAGAGGAGTACCTGGAAATGAGATAGCTGACGGACAATAAGAAACGCTTCAAAGCGATTATGGACCTCCCCAAAAGTAAATTGAGAATCGTGACCGAACTTTTAATCGTTGACATTTATTCAAGCGGTTTGTGTCGATTCTGTGATATGGCAAATGAGACCGCTGAGCACTTCTCCTCGAATGCATTGCCATATCTAGAAGGAGTCAGAGGACACTCGGCCAATATCAGCTCGAGAGCAGACACATACTCACCCTAAGGCCAAACGCAATACGCAATTTTGTGTATGTAATCAGCCTAAGAGAGGTATTATATTGAATTTCAAAAAATATTTGAAAACAACCGAAATTCAAAATTATTTGCAAAAAAACCATTTTTATTTTTTTTTAAAGACCATTTCTTCCATTTCGCCAATGATAGTTATATTTATTTTGAAAGGAGAACATGCAAGTGTTTACGGTCCCTGAGCCTTTTCATTTCACTGACTGATATGCCTTTTGTTTTTTGTAATTAAAATTTAATACGTTTTTTCATTGTAACATCACCTTTTAGGTGTGTTCCATTGCGCATGAGTAATCTTGTCGCAAAAATGTTTCATCTTTGTAATTTTTGATTTATCGCCAACGACCGTTTTATGTACATATATGTATCCGAGGTGGCTGGACTCTTGATTGATCGTTGGCAGATTCATAAAAAAATTCCAAGAATTTTAAAATTCTTTAGATGTTAACAATTAATGTAGGGAAAAACATACGAGTACATAGTATATATAAATAAATGTATGTATATGTTAGTTCTACAAACAAAGCACACGTTTTTAATGTTTTCATACTCATTAAGTACGTTGACGTATACACATTTTACTGTCACATTAAATGGCCAATCTTTTAAGTAAAGTGCGTCATTTATTTGGATATCTTTAAGAATTTCAATTAATTTATTTTTAAGTTTATTACTTTTTGCTTCCTTCTTTTATTTCTTTAGTATCGTTAATCGATACACATATCATTCATCTGAAATCTACTAAAGCGCTTTAGCTTAGAATTTATTGCCAGTACTTCACTAATTATTCGTGTGATAAGAATGATTTGAAAATAGTACGCAATAAATAGCTAAATAACTTTTAAGCAATTAGTAGCAATTTAAAGTTGAATTCGGTAGCTAAATAGCCAATAAAAAAAGCGTCAACAAACTTATTTAGAAAATGTGGGTACATATTACAGGTGAAATGGGCAAGTGCTGAAGTCGTTCAATCAACTCTTCCAAAAGCTGTTTTATGGGGTTTAATAACGCCGGATTACAGCATTTTTTGACAAGGTTAAAATAATGTTAAATATTTGTAGTAGCTTACTTATCCTAGAAGAAACGGGTGTTAGTGCCTACACTGTGCTGCAAAATGAGGCTTCAACTCTCCGTAATTGATGAAACCAAAAGAAACAAAAAGCTTACTCCTCTAGTAAAAAAATGCCGTAATGCATTTTTGGCCTATAGGCCTGCTTTCATTTTTATTTGCTTGTGCTTATGCTTTTGCCTTTGAGCTGGCAGCAATATTAATAACAGTCGCAGCAGCAAAAGCAGCAACACTTATTACCTAATATTTTTTTTTTAGTCGTTTGCTCAATGAAAGCGAAAAATACACTCAAAATGGCTCCAAAATTGAGCAGTAAAAACAACGCGCAACATGTTGCCAGCAACATGATGATGTCTTAGCAACATTGTTTTTATGCTGCTTAAAATGTACAGCGTCATTTTATGTAAAAATAAACATCAAAAATGAATTCCTTGGCCACAAAAAAAACAGTAATATAACACTGTTTCGCAAGCAATTATTTCATTTTATGAAGCGATCACTTTTCCCATACATAGGGTTACCAAATTTAAATACAAATAAAAATTAAACCAGGACTATAGGCCAAAGCTCCAGTATGAGGTTTCGATATGAGAGGGATAAGGTTTCCTGCTCTTTTGTTTTCATCAATTACGTAGCGCTTTGTTGCATGGCGTTATTATTAATAAATATTTTTATTTATAAGAAAAATATCAATTCAATTTTTTTTATTTAGGTAGTTTTTTTTATTTCAACTTTCTGCATTTTTTAATAAAATATTTTTTTATCACATTTCAGATGCAATAATGTACGATAGTAAAAAAGAAAAGCAAAAAATCACTGAACATGTGTAAAACCTAAAACACGAATACTTGTTGTTGTAAAATTAATTCGAAACAAAATAGCATATCACTAACGCCAATAAATACATACCTACCATTTTAATTAAAAAAAAAACTACAGTCTCAAATACGCCAGCATGCTAAAACCATAATTATGCCGTGTTAGTGGCGTTTCCGCGGTTTTAACAGTTATTGTTTGATTCGAATGTTTGCATGTAGAATTTGTAAGTTAAAATAAAAGAAGAGAGAGAAAAAAAAAAACAAAAAAAATTGTTTATATAAAAACCGATACTTATTTATTGATCAAAAAAAAAAACGAAAAAAGTCTTTAGTACAAATTGAAAGCGAGAATTAAGTGAATTTTCAGGGCAGAAAAGCTTAAAGAAGAAACTTGGCTTTCCCCACGATTTCCATTTTTTTTTGGTATGTTCCCCGGCGCGCCTAGTGCTTAAACACCTGCATAAATGAATAGCGAATTTCATATATAAAAAAAAAAAAAAAAAAAAAAAAAACACTGTAAACAACGCAAGGAAGACGACGCGACGCGTAAACAGGTGTGTTGTGTGTGTGTATAAACGGCGCGGGTGAAGTGAGAGTGAAAGATAAATCCAACCAACGTCCACATGCGGAATTTAAAACAAAATCGAAAGAATTGCAAACGAGAAATAAGAAATAAACGCAAAACGCTAAGATACATATATTTATATGCATGTTTGTATCTGCACGCGAATAAATTTGTTGTATTTTACGCGCAGCCTCTTCTTTCTTAAGCAATACCGGCAGCAGAAATAACACAAAACAAGCAGCAATTGCAACAAAAACATTCCATTAAACAACAACAACAACAATAATATTAATAAAAATATGGATACAACATCATCATCGACCAGCAGCAACGCCGTTGATATGGCCAACAGCAGCAAAAACAGCATCAGCAACAGTAACAACAACTGCAACAACAGCAGCAGCAGCAGCAGTAACAGCAACAGCATTGGCAATGGCAACAGCTCAGATGCGAATTTATCGTTTTGTTTTGTACGGGTAAGTTTCACTTTTGTTATTAGCTGAAGATATATGTATGTACATATATTCATGTATATATACAGTAATGATCAGTAGAATAGGCACATTAAATTGAATTTTGGTATGAACCAGCAGGTGGCCGCTGTGGTGCAGTGGGTAGAGTGCTCGCCTGCTATGCCAGAGGTCTCGGGTTCAAACCACGATCCGAGCCAAACAAATTTTTCTAATTAGTAAAAATCCAATTATTGGGTTTTTTAAGAGCAGCGGTCACCTCTCGGCAGTGGGCGGCATACCCTCCGAGAGTATTTCTGCCATGAAAAAGCTTCTCACAAAAAATGCACTCGCCGTTCGGAGCCGGCATAAAACTGTAGGTCCACCCAATTAGTAGGAAAAACAAAAAGGAGCACACCTCGAATTGGGAGAGAAGCTCGGCCATAAAACTCGTCAGAGTTATAACAGCGCCATTGTATTATTATTATGAACCAGCAGGTGGAAAAATATCCTTCTGCTTTTGGGTCGCATTACATATTTTGAAAAGTTTATGTAAGTGCTAGGAGTAATTTTTCTAAAACTGTTATAACCAAATGAGATTGGCATTACAAAAAAAAATTTAAGCTTGAGTAAAGAGTACTCATGAACATTCGTGTGTAAACAGTTCCGAAATCGGACTTTTAATTGCTTTCTGATTGTCTTTGGATTAAAATGCGACTATAGTTAGTTTTTTATTACCTATTTTATTTTGCCTATTTGTCACATTGTTGCAGAAAACAACAACTTCGTTGTTGTTGCTGTTGTTGTTGATATACACGTCTACCAATGTACGTACTGAAAATGTTAAGTGATTTACGCGGGCACAGCAGCGCACTAACACAAAGGTCGTTTACGCTTTTTTCGAAATCACTTGTACCAAAAATGAAGATGTTTACAAAAATTGCCTCTCTTCTACTTACATATGTATATGATTTTCGATGTGATCGCAAGTGATTATCTCTCGAGCGGCTACCTTAAACGAAGGGTAATTGAAGTGTGCTTCTGAGTAATGTGTGTACCTATTTCTTTGAACATGGCTGTAGTTGTATCAATATCATTTTATTCCAAGTAGGTATGTATGTATTTAAAGGAAATATCTACATCTTTGGCATCATAATTGAATGTGTAGTTAGTTAGAAGATGAAATTAGGTTAAGGTATTGCAAATAATAAATCATTTATCATATGAACAGGTTTTTGGTGTATGAATAAGTATGTATGAATATCTACATACATATATGTAAATATTTACTTTTAATTAAAAATAATGGCCACAATAAAAGGTGATGGTGAAGTCAAAGTCAAATGATTATGAATGAAAATAAAGCGGGTAAGAAATGAATGGATAACAGCTAATAGAAGTTACACATGTACATATGTATATACCGTCGCTATAGAAGAAAAAAGACGCAAACTGTTTTGTTGAGGAAGAAAGACGCATTAAAAATATTTTTCGAAAGAAAGACTCTTTATTTTCGTTTTCTGTTTGAGATGCTGTGAAAATGCTAGCAAACACATCAACAAACTTTACAGGCACACAAGAAATACATACATACTCCTTACTTATATGCATATATGTATAGTTGTCCTCATGCAATGACGCTGCATATGAAGTACATACTTTTTCATAACCTTGTATAGTTTCATTGACGTTGTTGTATTGTGTTGAGCTGTAGTGACATTATTCTATTCTTTCTAAGAAAAGTTGTATTTCATTTAAGTTATATGTATTTCACTTTATCTACATGAGCGCTGCTAATTTCATGCAAAGCCTTGAGAAACCAATAAGAAGAAAGAAAAACGAAGTTCAATGCAAAAGTGCTCAAAGTAAAGTACAAATCAAAAGCGAACTTTCCCTTTCACCAAAACTTCAGCAATGTTGTGCATAAAAACGTAACACTGAAGCTGCAAATAACAAAAAAAAAAAAATTAAGCTGAAGTGCTCACTTACGCCAGAGTTACATTTTCTGCAGTTTCGGCAATTTTAGATTGCAGCAGGCGGTATAGATTGTTTCATTCACTATTTTTTTCTTGCTAATAACTTGTTTTTTGTTTTTAATTTCAATTTAATAATATACATATATTTATATATCTACATAGTATATATACCTACCTACATTCATATGTACATATATGTATATACAAATCATTTTAGCTACGATTAGCAACTATGTAATCTGTACGCCAGCCAGCCAGTCTGCGTAGACATTTTTTTAAAAGTATTTCTGCCGAAAACGCAACCGGTTTTTCAGCAATTGTGTCTGGCCCGCTCTTTAGCCAAGTTTATAAAGGTGCACGTACATTAAGGTGGTCCAAAAATTTTAAACCCAACAAATCATTGGGAAACAAGGCAACATTTTCGATCGCATGAAATGCGGCTTGTTCCGCAGATTTCGGGAGAACTTTACTTCCTTCATACAATTTTAGACCACCCTAACGTATATATCTACATATGCGTGTATATATGTAAATATGTCTGTACGTTTTTATGAAAAATATATGCCTGCCCCTTGGTGATTTTTAATATTTACACATTTTGCCTTGTCGCAAATCACTTTGATCTGTTGATCGGATAGTACGATTAATGCTATTTGACGTTGTGGCTTAGCGATCGACCGATCGACCGACTGATCGTTCAGCGAACAAACGCGTAAATGATTTTCTGGTATTTTCGATGTTAATGCGTGCTATTATGCATGTTTTTGCATATGCATGTATATATATAGGTATACACTGCGTTAAAGTAGTATAAACGTATATATAAAATTACTGTACATATAAATTTTTAACAGCTGAGCATTTTACACAGTTCTAAACAAGTTATAAAAGTCAGATTAGGAACTGAGAAATATTAATTATGTAGTTTTAGTGGTTGAAATTAAAATTACTATTTAGCGATTAGCCTTTTTATGCAGATGAAAAAGAATTATAAAATGAAATAAAATAATTAAATTTAATTTTTTGCTGGCTTCTATTCATTCCAAGCAGAAGAGAAACATCGTAAATAGTTATACTCGCCACAAATTTTCAGCAGTCTAGCCGTATTTGGTCGAATATATGTAGTTTTGAATCATTTTGACACTAAGACCAGCCACACACGCCGGCAGAAAACGCGCAGAATTTGGGCAGAAAGCCATAAAAACGCGCGTCTTCATGTGTGCACATTGGCAGAAATACAAGGAAATCGAGGGTTTTTGTAAACCGGCGTTTTCTGCCTGCCCAAGGCAAATTCATTATGGTAATGGCACGGCGAATTCGGCAATATTCTCCTCGATTTCGCCTTCTTCTCGTTTTTAATTCACCGTGTACAGAAGAATACAGGAGAATGTCAAACAAGGAAAAATTTTATTTTGAGTTTGATATTTTGATGGACAAAAACTTGAAGCGAATCGAGGCGAATATTGCCGAATTCGCTGTGCCATTACCATAATGAATTTGCCTTGCTGTTCACGTACCATTACCATAAGAATGAATTTGCCTTGTGCCTGCCCAAGTTCTGCGCGTTTTCTGCCGTCATGTGTGGCTGGTCTTAGAGCCCAACTGCATAGGGAATAATTCGCCGTTGGTAATGGTAAGTGAACAGCTGACTTCTTCTTCTTCTCGTTTTTAACTCGCCGTGTACAGAAGAATGTCAAACAAAGAAAAATTTGACTTTGAGTTTGACATTCTGATGGACAAAAACTTAAAACGAATCGAGGCGAATATTGCCGAATTCGCCCTGCCATTACCATAATGAATTTGCCTTGCATCTGTTATTAACCTCTAGCAGTAGAATTCTTTCGGTTACCTTTATCTCGAAATCACTTGCTATTTGTAAGTATTTCTATATTGTTCGCCTACCTAACCCAACAAGTGCAATAAAGTCCATGAAGTAAGAGAAGAATAACAACACACAAATTGTGGTAGAAATCTATTGAATTAACGTCTTTGAAGACAGCATAAAATAGTAAGGTTGTTCTCTGTGTCTAATATTTTTGCCGAGATATCATGATATCTTGAGAAATTTGCCACACAGAGAGAGCGCACCTTTAAGAAAATAAAATTCTAACTGACTTAATTGTGAACTAGCATGTTAGTCATATTCTTTCCAATCTTTATACGACTGTTGTCGCTTTGCTTTGCTTGCCTCAATTTCGAATTAATTAATTTTTTATCTGAATAAAATAAAATACTTTAAAAAAAGACCTAGAAACATAAATTCAAACTCACTTCTCATAGAAGACTATTGTGAATGTAATAACATGGTTGCATTTCCCGTGATATTTTTCTCATGATAGATATCACATATCACGGGTTGGGGTATGAGAAATTTGCCGAAGCTCCAAATTTGACAAGACGTGTATTTTGTTGTTGTGCTCGGCAAATTTATCACACTTATGTCATTTCGGCAAATTTGCCAGGCCAAAATAACAGAGAGAGAACAACCTTAGTGTCTTACTAGAATGTGTATATAAATGAAAAATTTGCAAACACTCATATGAAAAGAATACACAAGTAAAGTGAATGCAATTTTATGTTTGGCCCAAAAGGGTGCATAAAAGCCATAATTTACTTTTACCTACGAATTCATGCTTGAGCTGAGAATGCAGCCAAACGTAAACTGAAATAATTAAATTTAAATAAGAAACAAGTAAGGAAGCCTAAGTTCGAGTGGAATCGAACATTAGATACTCAGCTGTATGCTTATTGTTTGTTTGCCTTTGATGGAAACACGGTGTACTTTATATAAAGCGAGTGCTGCATGAAGTGGGCGTATCCACGCCCATTTTCCAAAACTTTTCTATTTTTTGTTTCCAGTCTATTGTAGAACTCATGCCACAAAATTTCAATGAATTATCTTTATATTTGAAAAAGATATCGCTTAAAATGTTTTTATTAGGCCACTTTATAATACCCATATATAAAAGTGGGCGTGGTCGTCAACCGATTTCGCTAAAATTTTCAACATGTATTGCTACAAGTAATAAAAGTGTATACACCAAGTTTCGTCATAATATATCAATTATTTGTCGAGATATGGGCTCCAAAATCTCGTATATTCCTGCTCCTAAAAGGAGGCGGTGCCACGCCCATTTTCTAAAATTTTTGTGTTTTTTGTTTTATGTCCTTAGTTGGAATCTTGCCATAAAATTTCATTGATATATCTTTATATTTGACAGAGATATCGCTTCAAATGTTTTTATTAGGTCACTTTATAATACCCATATATAAAAGTGGGCGTGGTCGTTAACCGATTTTGGCAATTTTTCGTCAAAACATTTGCGTAAGCAAATATATCACGCGTACCAAATTTCATCTATATATCTTCAATAGTTTCTGAGTTATGACTCATAAAACTTTCAATGTTTGCCCCTTAATAAGTGGGCGTGGCACCGCCCATTTTCCAAAATTTCATCAAATTTCTTCATAGGGGCCTGAGCTCAACACGTGGGTAAAATTTCATCGCTCCAGCTATATTAGTGACTGAGATACCAAATTTCCGATTTTTACTATATAGGGGAGGTGGGCGTGGTCATGGTCCGATTTCG
The DNA here is from genome assembly GCA_960531455.1 of Urophora cardui. NCBI lineage: Eukaryota > Metazoa > Arthropoda > Insecta > Diptera > Tephritidae > Urophora > Urophora cardui. The sequence continues at coordinate 151,095,715 of OY482671.1, read as the reverse complement.
CCCATTTTCAATACCATCCGTTCTCGTCTTGATACCAACTTGCATTCCAAATTTCATCAAAATATTTCGATTTTTGCGTGAGTTATCGTGCGTACAGACGGACAGACGGACAGACGGAAATCAAAATTATAATACTCTGTGTACTAGTACAGCTGAGTATAAAAATAAATATAAGCAGACAAGCCTATGCTGAAAAAAATTATGTACATACAAGAACATGAAAACCTAAATTAATCACACCGACTTTTCCATGAAGAATAAATGTATCAGCATTTTTCATATGCCACAAACATGTGATGTTATTTATGGTAGTAGATAATAACAAGTGCCGTCTTCACACGAACAATGTTCATACATTTGTATGTATGTATGTATGGTGTAATCCCTGCAAAAAACGGAACTAGTCCATACATGCATGTACAAACCAGCCGCTTGTGGCAATCAACTAGCCCAAAACCTGCCACATTCCATATAAAAATATTGGTCCAATTAACATTGCAATGTCCTAGCACAGGACCACATGGTCCATCGCTCGATCGCATCAAACTAGTTTAAAAACTAACTTGCCGTAGCTACTTTGCAAACCATCTACAAGAGGTTACTTTTTAAACTAGCTACGGCAAGTTACTTTTTAAACTACTCTAAGGAGTTAAAAATGCAAAATATTTCCATAACTACTTCATTCTTGAGCTCTCAAGACCAATTTTATTTATTTTTATTTTTTTTAAGGAAAAATTGATGTGAAAAATTAATATTTTTTGGTAGAAGTTATAGATCCATTTAGGAGACCGCCATATCTCTTCAAGCAATTCTTTGTGCTAATTAGTAGAGCTTGTTTATCGGCTGGCTCATCCGATTAGATTTTACTTTTGAGTTTTTTGGTCGTTTTTATTTTCATAACTACTTCATTCTTGAGCTCTCAAGACAATTTTTTTTTTTTTTAATATTGAGATTAATGCTTCTTGGCAACACTGTTAATAAACATCGTGCAGCGGTTACGATCGTTAAAACCGATCTGGCTGCATGTGTCAAGTTCGTAGCTAGTTGACTGTGGCACAAATGTACCAAGTAGTCCAACAATTTTTACAGGGATACACCAACTAGCACCCTAATTCTCCTCAAGTTTAATTTTAATGAGTGGATATATGTATGTGTGTATACTTACAATTTAACCCTCCATCGACCTTCAAAATACTATTTTTTCGTACTATATAAAAAGGGGCCAAAACGACCTCGTCATGGAGGTGTTAGCGGATTGCAATGTTCAATAAAATTTTTCGCATTCAAATTTCAGCAGGGATCTCCGCGGAAAAAAATTTTGTAAAATGAACCCAAAAGACCACAGGAAGCGAAAAACATAATATGTTATATAATTTATTATATTCCTCGGAATATTAAATGTGTTTTATTTCGGATTCTACTGAAACTATCGAAATACTTCTTTTACAAAGGATTGTTTATTTTTGATGACGTTTAATATGCAGGCAAAAAAGTTACATTAAGGTGGTATAAACTGAGTACCGGGTTATACATTAGGTGAGTTCCCGTGGCAGTGACCCAGATCCGGATACAAATTTTGCAACCAAATGCAACAACAATTTTGTGATCCTGATATTTATCTGGAGCAAAAAAAAAAATGTATTAAAATCTTTATACGGACCCGAAATTGATTGTAAAATTGTTATCCGGATCTAGATCACTGCCACGGTAACTCGCTTATTGGTGTACCACACTTAGATATCGGACCATAAATACCGAAGATATGGAAAAAATATATTTTAGCGACATCTAGCGGCGTCGAAAAAAATAAAATTTTTTCCGAAATTTTTTTTTTAAACACATCATATTGGGGGGCGTACGGCGAATTTTTTTTTGCGATACGGTCTAATGTATACCTACGCCTTAAAAATGAACACTTTTCATTTCCGCTAAACTTTTTCTGATCTTAATTGTTTATTCCCCCTTTTAATATTCTACCACTTTTGATATGGGCTGTCAGCTTAAAGGAAATGTTGTAGAAATGCTTTCAAGTGTGGCATCCACTTGATGACCAAACGTCGATGCGTCTAGAATCTAAATATAGTACATTTATGTAATTATGAATGTACAGACATACAACGCTCCTCATTCATTGTTTCGGTTACGGTTTGTGACCATAAGAACAGTAGCTTAGGTGAGGGAGAAAATAAGTACAAGAAAAAAGAAAGAAAATATAAAAAAAATGACTTTGGTAGTACCAAAAGAAATGACGAAAAAATCATGGTAGCACACAATTACCTGACTGCCTGCCCCCCTGCTGTTTAAAAGGCATTACTCTTACGTAAATACCTACAAAACAATGCATCACCGTTGCCGCCAATGACGCTGTTGGTGTTGAAATCGTATGTGCGCGCTTCCCTCTTTCTATTTTACTTAAATGATTCATTGACCTTTCCAAACAAAAGGTCAAACTGCGTCGCATTATGCGTGGCTGAGTTGCTTGGTAGTTAAATTGGTTGAAAGTAAGAACAAAAATCACGGAATAAAAATGTTTTGTTCTTTATTAAGTTACTTACTTTGATATTTTGCTTACATCATTTATTTACTATATGAGCCTTTTTGTGGCATTTATGATGTAGTAAATGTATGTACATACATAAATAATTTCATGAGCTCATTTAGGAGTATTAAACAAGTAGAGGAAATTAAGAAGATTTGAAATGCATAATTAAATTTTTTCTTCCAAAATCGTTAGTGTAGCCGAAATACTCTTAGCCATATGTATGTATGTATGTATGCATACCCGATTATGGAATCTCCGATGCTCGCTCAATAACCCTACAAAATTTGAGATATGTTATACGCGTTAAAAAAAGAAATGGGGAAAAATGTTTGATGCAATTTGATGGCCTACAATTACACTGTTATAAATATTGGAATATTTTTTAAACTTAGATTTGGTTTGAAAGAAATTTAAAACTTTTTTTGGGTTAAATTTTGAACCTTCGAAAGTTTAAAAGTTTCTTATTCCTTTTTGGTTTAAAATTCAAACTTACAAAAGTTCAAATATTTCAAGGTATTTTTTGGAATAAATTTCATACTTTTTTGGTTTAAATCTTACACTTTTTCTCATTTAAAACTTTAAGGTTTAAATTTTAAACTTTCATTGGTCGTAAGATTTTATTTCAACAAAAAAATTTT